>OX596057.1:1280426-2535853 GCA_951394065.1 Venusia cambrica
AATCTTGAACAACTAATGTTTTTTTTTTACTAAAGATTAATGTTCCCGTAATCTCCATTGGAAACTTCCGAATAAGGCCAGTAAGGTTTTTTTTTATTGTACGACGGGGAAGCCCTTCGCCTTCATCTCACCTAGTAACAAGTTGAGATAAGGCCGAAGTTGGAGGTGAATTTCACCCCGAATCCTCAACAAACTGAGGAACTGGCTATCTTACTGCTAAATGAATGTGCAGAACACATTTTTTTGTTTTAAGAATTGTTATTATGGCGACAGATTTAGGTAAGATGGTGGTAGCTAGCCAGGCGCACTTAAACAAAATCCTACTATATTGCTCCCCTGGGGATAGAACCCGGGACCTCTGGATCTGAAATCGGTGGATTTAACCACAAGACCACAGAGGTGGCTTTCTAAATGTTTGAAAATAGCTATACGGTCTTGAACTGCCACCTCTTATCCTGAGTCTACGCAGTAGGTGTCATTTTATGAAAGAAATTCATTTATATCTCGGTCATTAGTGATTCATCTTATATTTTCCGCAGACTTCGTAGACGTAATCTCCAACTTTCTTGAAAGGAAAAATGAGTCATTACTGGAACCGGAAAGGTTCAAGTTACGTCATAGTAAAACAAGACAAATTGCGTTGCGCAGCCATTATTACCAATATCTAACTTTTCCATTAACGTGTCAATGCCGAAAAAGGTTAAATTATAAATTCAGGCTAACTCATTAACTGTTGATTGACTATTCTTATAAATAACTATGCGATTGCTCAGCATAGATAACTAAGAATAATCAATAAAATAAAAAAAAATAACACAATCGAACATTTAAAAAAAATGAAAAAAAAACATTGTCAAACACAACCTAAGTAACTAATTTGTGTACAATATTTTGTATTTATTAGAAAGCAGAAACTCTCTCACTCTCTAGGATGACTGACTGACGGACTTCATATTTTTAGGGCAGTTTCCTTACAAAGTGTAGACCCCTACACTTTGTAAGGAAACTGCCCTAAGACAGGAGTTTAAGAAATTCCCACAGGATGACGGGAACGAAGTCCTGGGTATTACATTAGTTTATATATGTAGGTTTTATACGTTACGTTACCACGTACCAACCGCTGAATCCGAAACACGAAAAACAATTTAATGGAAGCTTACTTCCTACATGCAAAGAGCAAATAAAGCTAGTTTTTTGTTATAAACACGTGTTCCCATAATTGTAATGCTTCGTAACGATACAGTTACGTAACTGACATGACTACTCAGAAACAAATTACGTTCTATGGGGGTACTAGGTGGTAACGTAACCGATTAAAAATTGTTGAATAATGCCTTGGAGCTTTTGCATGTTAGCGTTGAGTTTCCACTTTAAATGACCATTTATGTTGACCACAACAACAATGCATATTTTATGATATACGATATGTTATATTTGCCGCCTCAGTAATCCAGAGGTCCCGATTCGTTCCCCAGGGAACCACAATACTGTGCTTATAGTTTCGTTTGGGGTAGGACTTTGTTTAAGTTCACCTGGCTAGTCACGACCATATCAAATGTTCCAGCAGTCATATGACAAGGCAAACAGAAGCGATTAGTTTACTAAAATGCCTAGTCTTTCATTAAGTACTTTTATGTGGAAAGGAAACTTGCTCGCGGAAAACTCACGTGAACCACAAAAATCACCTCAAACGCACACAGCAACCCTTACAGTGGGGCAAACTCCCCATGCTTACCTAAACCGCTTCATCATCAGCGGTCACGGGTCGGAGAACTGCCCTCAACACACTTTACGCTCGTAGTGGCAAGCTGCAGTTTCATTCTATCGCGACCGCACTCCCAAATCGACTACTGTTCGTAGCACGTACTTATGACAAAGCAAACAGAAGCGATATTATTACTAGCCTAGTCTTTCATATAACTATGATACTTTAATGTGGGTAGGAAAACTTCTCGCGGAAAACTAGCTTCAAATTTAATAACCGCTGCAAACCCACACAGCAACCCTTTCAGGGCAAACTCCCCACGCTTCGTAAATCGCTTCATCTTCACCAGTCGCGGCTCGGCAAACTGCCTTCTATACACTTTACACTCAATATAGTAAGCTGCAGTTTCATTCTATCGCGACCGCACTCCCAAATCGACTAGTATTCGTAGCACGTACTTATGACAAAGCAAACAGAAGCGTTATTATTACTAGCGTAGTCTTTCATATAACTATGATACTTTAATGTGGGTAGGAAAATATCTCGCGGAAAACTAGCTTCAACCTTAAAACCGCCGCAAACCCACACAGCAACCCTTTCAGGGCAAACTCCCCACGTTTCGTAAATCGCTTTGACTACTTCTTGAGATTCTATTAATCGAATCAATGGAATATCTTATTCTAACACTGTACTATAATGAATTATGTGACCCAGTTAGGGTGTACACTTTTGTTTACCTAACTTTATTTAGTACAATCTTTTCACATCAACAAGCCTCATAGCTCAGTTGGTAGTGACTCTGCCTTCTGCTCTGTAGGTTGTAGGTTCGATTCCCACCCAGGACAAACTTTCGTGTGATGAGTATATAATGTTGACTGTGTCAATTGTACGTATGTGAAAAAAAAAGTATTTACAAAAAAAATATTAAGTACCTATGCTATCCGTAAACTAGTTCACATATTACAAACTATGCCTAGTTTAGGGCTAGATGGCGCTGTATGAAATTAATATCCTGTAATATTTATTCATTCATAAACCATAAAATAATTTTTATAAGTTTTTTAATTTGTCAAGAAATTATTATAATAATGTCAAATTAATAACTATCAATGATTGATCTAGAATGATGAATTAATTATCAATGAACTATTTTGTTGAGTTATATGAGGAATTGCAATTCATTTTAATTACCTAACATGTCACAAACTTAATTTCAATTTTTGTTTCTAAGTAGGTAGGTACTACTACGTTTGTATTTTATCATATTTGGTATTACCTATACTTATATACAAAAATTCAAATAATCCCAAAACTCATCAAGGCAAATTACATAGGTTTGTATGAATACGCCTCTATGATTGATATGCGATGCAATTTTCGTGTTTGAATTAGTGCGAATATGAAAATGTCCGACAGTCCCGCGCATCATCAGTCACCGAGATAGATCACCCTGTAGATTATATAGGTTGTCTGGTAGAGATCGATCTTGTAGCGATAAGGCTGAATTGAAACATTGGGTACACTTACTTCCGTCTTTACCAATTAACATGATCTGCCATAGAGTATTTTATCTATAATTAGATACTCGTGTGGACATAGCAGAATAGCAATTACATCTTCTACCGACGGATGTATCTACTGCAGTATGTATCTTAAGTTGCCTTCATTCAAATAGGCATGCGAATTTCAATTGGTAAAAATTTCAAGTATCCTGTTTACCTATATTGTACAGAAGTACAAGGGAGGTTTGATACTTGGAATGTTTAGAGAAGGTTCTATTATGCTATTTTATTTATGCATGTTGTACATGTGGATACTACCTGTAATTTGGTAAGCTATATGAAAGGATTTTAGAATATACCTTTGAGATGTCGGAAACAAAGCCGAAACTGCTTTCTAATACTTATGTATTTTTAATTTTCTAATATGTATTTGTTTGTTTCAGGGCAATATCTTCACATGTCCAAATGGTGAGTTAACATTTCCAGGCACAGCAACCTTTTTTTATATATTTTAAATATTATATAACAGTCAGTCACTCAGGACTTATCCTTTTATATATTAGAATATACATAGGTTAGCTCTTGACCAAGGCTTATCTAGTTCTAAGTAAGAGCAAAGATGATAAGTGAGAAATGATGTCTACGATGGAGCGAGCTCAGGCCGGAAAAGTGGCTCTCCCGCACGCCGACGAAACTCTACAAACCGTTTGGGACCGGACTTCAACAGGCTATCCTAGTAATCAGTTTTCGGCAATTTAGCTAATTGGCTAATTTTAAAGTGCACAGCATAATAAAATCGTTTAGTTTTTGCTGTATAACAATCAATGGATCTATTCTTCGTGAATTCGTTTTTGGATCTTAAAAAAGCACGATTCACGAGTTTCACTGATTTCCATTGAAATCTTTAAAAGATTGTTCATCATTATTATCATAACTCTCCGTTAAGCAGGAGGATTTTGCTAAAACCTCCACGATTAAACTGGCTTTCTGGGATAGCTGGAATAGCCTCAATTGACTCGAGTAAGAGAGTCAATTGAGGTCAACACAGGCTTATCTAGAGCCAGACAAGCCTATGCAGGTTAGTTTTCATTTTCATATTTACAAGTCTATTAAAATTTTCTGCAAAATTATGCCACAAAGAGCGGACTTGAGAAGCCTCTATTTACCGATTAACCGCGACAGCGGCGATCGCCACGGTTCGTTGAAATGTTCGGTCTTGCTCAATTTCACGATATTTCTTGGAAGCAATTCGAATACTCTACCAGTTATCACTTTTGTAAACTGGCGCGTGTTGTCTTATAATAGCATTGCATTTTTTTCTACGCCGGAAATGGGTAAGCTCGTCATCAGCTTGTAGTATTCATGTTATTGTGTTCTGGCATTTAGAGGTAGCCAGTTAATCAGTATGTTGAGTATCCCGGGTGAAGTGCGCTTCAACCTTCCGCGTTATCATTACTTAAAACCAGGTAAGATGCCAAAGAGCCTCCCCGTCGTACAATAAAAAAAATATCAAAAAGTACTAAAAAAAAAAGTACTAAAAGTACTCTACCGTTCTGCTTGCATTAAGGATTTAGTGAAGGCTTTTAATAGCTCTCCACAGTTCGCTGTAGGACTTTGAGCAATGGCCGGTTAGAGGCAAAAGGATTTTCATAACTGGGCTTCCACAAAATTTTCCTGCGCGTAGTTGGATATTTCACAAAATAAAACCGAACCGCGCTCCGAAAATCCCAAAATATCCGACAAAAACTAACGCAATAATAAATCATTCTCGTTAGTACCAGAAGGTCTAAAATGTGTAACAAAAAGCCATCATATCAAAGTTACTAATTAGCGTCAGAGTTATTATTTTACAGCAGGTTCTGGTGAAATTTATAAAATTAGATTACAATTACTTCTGCTGTATGATAAAAAATGGTGAACAAAAAGTGTATACCCACATTTTCGGGGGACGCATGTCATGCAGTATTTTTTTTTTCAGAAATGAAGTGCCTCCGAGATTTTTATAAGTTAGTAAGATTTCTTAGGATCATTTTGAAAAAATCTATGTTAAATATACCACCTGTTCGGAATCATAAAACTGGCTAGTGCTACGCATATATAGGAAGGCCTTAAAACGAAATTGTTGTTTCCTCAATACTTGGACAAAAACCAACTTTCATGTTGCTCCTTGCCATACGAAGTAACGTAAAACAGCGGTATACTGAGTAGTATGAATAAAGCAATGAATGGTACATTTGTATTCGGGTTCCGCAGGCATTATACTCGTGGCTCGTGAGATGATTTTGCTTGGTCGATTTCTAATGAACTGTGTAGCACCGTATTCCGAAAATGACCGAAATGTTTTAAAATGCTGTTGAAAACACAATAGAAAGGGTCACTTTTAAAACTTGCGTGAATGAAGAAATGAAAAAACGGGATAATAAGTGTGTTGATTGAGAACAGTGAAGAAAAAAGTGTGCCTATTCCAAAAATGTATCAAAGTCTTGGTCCATAAAAATATGGGGTTGCAAAACATTTTATTATTAAGTGATATGGCCACTAAAGCTTTACTGGTCGTTGTGCCGCAAATCGTTAAAACCTAGATAAAACGCCTGGAGATGGCTTTCAGGAGAGCCAATCCCAACGTAGAGCGCTGATGCCTATTATATTAATTTAACAGCCGTGTAGCCCATTAAATTTAGCCGTATTAAAATCTGTTACACCTTCATTCAGAAGCACTTATGTTGTTGATGCTTCTAATATACAATTCACCGTAAAAATGAATAAAGACGAACAAGTTTTTTGCCATACTCAATCATTAGGTTCCTTGCAAAACGACGGTGAAAGTTATTGATTATTGCCATAATCGAAACCAAAGTTTAGGATAGAGTATTTCACTTGTAAGATTTTACCCTTTTCAAAGAAAATAACCACGGTTGAGCGATTTTTCTATACCTAATGAATAAAAAGGTTGCCATGTTCGTAAAATTTGGGGAATGGCGTGGGTAGAGTCAGTTCTATCATTGATTTTACGAGTAACAAACGGTTCGTTCCACTTTAGTGTAAATGGTTGCGTCAACAAAATAAATCCACGATCTTTTTGCATAGTGAAATAAAATTAATGAAGGAAAGTAAAACACGAAAGTAACAAAAATGTTTTTCAATAATGCAATTAAGAACACTGGTTACAGCCAATTTGTCAGGAATATTTATAGTGATGCGGTCGTCACGTCTGTGACCCAATTTATGTTAATTTTCTCTCATATTCATGGAAAATAATGTTCAATGGCTATTAAAACAAAGGCCGCGGGCTCTCGAACGAATTGAAGTACCTAACTAACATCACATAACACAATCTATACATATTGGCTAGAATTCGTTCCGTATCGCTTCAGTTTAATACTCTTTGCTCGAGTACGGCTCTCTGCGGGTATATGAAACAATTTTAGCTCAAATAGGTACGTAAGTTTAATGACATCTGTGGCTCAAGTTTGCGATGAGTGAAGAGTTTTATAAAGAGGACTGTTGAGTATTTTTTTATAAATTATAGGAGCAAGGATTAGGTCTACGATGAAGCAAGTTTTCCCCGCTGGATCTTTCGCGCACTGACATAATTTGGTTCCGGACTTCGGACAGGAAGGTCCCACCACCACTGTAATCATGTTGATTTTATACATCTTATCTGGATGGTAAACGATGTAAGTAATGTATCATAATAAACTCGGCAGGCGAGATGGAAATCGCAGATATAAACGATGCAAAAATCTTACCTATCATCCACCGTATTTGGCTTTTCTCAACAGGCGAGTGTGCACACAATATGTTTGACCTAATCCCTCCTTCGCCTTTCTACCACTTGACTAGCAGACGTACAGCTATGGTAGGTTACAGCATCGTACATCGACTCGCCTCTACCTTTATCATTAACACTGGTAAGGAATGGCCTCATCTATTTTTCCACATCTATACAAACTTGGAGCCTTCAATAACAGAGAATAGGTTCCTTTTAGACAAGCCTGCTCCATCTTAGGCATCTTTACTTGTTTTTCAAGTGTACTGGTGTTCAAACGCTTGGCTATCACCAATCGAATATTTAGGTATATATGTATAAGGACGAGTACAAAATTTAATGATAGATCCAGAACTTAAATCAAGTAAATTATAGAGCCATGGGAAACAGATAAGGTTTCTCAAGTACAAAATCCTCTTACCTAACTGTGGTTCGTTTATCCACTACATTTAGTGTACAAAACTACTTTCACCTCTTTGTATAGGATAATTAAATCATCCCGTAAACCTTAGGTAGTATACCTTCGAAGGGGATGCGATTCGGTGGAGGTAATTAACAAATATAGTAGTTAAAACCAACCTAAACGAGCGCGTTACGTAGATGCCAGTATTAAATGATGGACAAATCCATACCAATTTTTCACCATTTTTATGGTGGCGCGATGACCTTAATCAATAAAAAAGTTATTGTTTTATCAGAGAGGAATGAATTGAAGGAGGCCTTTACTTAGATGTGGGAAAATATACATAGGCCAAATAGAAACCAGTCAAGTGAGAGTTAGACCCGCACACCGAGGATTCCGACCCGCATTTCGAAACAAAAAATATTTTGTTTTTAGTTCTGAAGCCTACGTGTTGGTCTGACTCAGGCTTCGACAGTCACTGTTTTTACTAGAGAAATAAAATTAAAAAAAAAAACGTTTTTTGTATTAAAATGAATGAAAACATTTAACATTTTGTCAGTTAATCCACTATAATTACATATATATTCTCTGAAAATTTCAACCAGCACCCTATTACGAATCAAAAGATATTTACCCTTTAAGGTAGGAAAGACAGACGGCGTAGGTGTGGTAGTTAGAACCCCAAAAAAGCGCTTATAAACTCCTAAATAATTTCCACTTCAAAACGCCTACATGATAGGTGATGTAGCAACCTAACTGATACAGACATGAAGCTACGTAATGAATTGAGCGGGTCACATCCTCCTTAATTTCCATCAGCCACATAATTAAAGTGAGGAAATTGCTTCAACCTGCCTGTTTACAGCCAAACCCTCGGGGAGCAGTTTCTGATGGGAAGCAATTTCATTTTAAGAATTGGGACAGACCTGTCTACGTACAGATTTCCCTAAAATCACTGAGTATAGAGATAATTTCCAATTCCATCATTCTAGACCTTGCTCTATTAGAATATACATTTTCACTTTCCCTAAGGATTTGTTGGTGAATAGGTTCTAGACCAAACATACTCTATCGCAATACACATATTCACTCTCCCTATGGAATAAGGTATTTCATATCAATACGTGAAAATAACAACAAACTTGCCGTTCATCAAAACCTCAATCTTGGGCCTTAAACAACACACAGCCTGAACCAAAGGCCACTCGTTGATTGCTACCTCACAGTACACACGCGCGTGACGAAGCAGTCAAGGATTTAAAGCCAACCAATTGTTTTGTAATTACAGTCACAACAAATGTTCTAGACTAGAAGTCTCTACTAAATCATCAACGATTTCCTTTTGTCCCGATTTTTTCCGAAATGCCTTTGATTCGGCTTGTGACATGTATTACGCAACTACGTTAGACTTTGTAGGGGAAGGAACGTGACTTATCAGAGTCAAAACCCGAATCTTGTGTAACCGAACAGGTTTAGGCAGGATGTGAACACCCAGAATAAACTACACGATCATTCGAGATATTAGCAAGAACGGAAACGAAACGACGAATTATGAGCAGTTTATATTCTATGGTACAGGTGCCATGATTTAGTTTTAATTATGTGTGAAAGAGACGTGAAATTAACTTCTGATTTAAGTGATAGCTGAAGAGATCATAAGATTCGTCTGAGTAAACTTTGTCATTTTATATTACTGGTACCGATAATTAGTAACTTATAATACTTATTTAACATTTTACCAACAAGCCTCACATCTCAGTTGGTAGTAGCTCTGTCGCCCATTGTGCTTCGACACTATTGTCACTAAATGTTTGTGTGGTTCTTTAGTATTATTTCTGTGTACAATAAAGTGTTCATTCATTCAATCATTCCTTCTGCGCCGTAGCTAACAAACATTTTTGTGATGAATCAAGATATTTATCTGTGTTTGGGTGTTGTATTGTATGATCTACATATATACATAATTATATATGTAGTAATACGTATTGACAAAAAAATATACTGAAATACAATTATCCATCCGTTTATTCCCATATTACTATGCTATGTATGCTTAGGTTTATAACTAGATGGCAATGTATGAGATTAATGTCTTGTTATATTTACTTATTTGTCTTTTGGTTATAGTAAGTTCTTTTATTTTCTTGTAAATTTTAAGACTAGTTATGAAAATTCAAATCATGGATTTAATCATTTATATATATCATTGTCTTTTTTTATTCTGTTAACTTATTATTTAATACTAGTGGAACGTCTTCGTTCCCGTAGCGCCACCTACCAGGTCCAATTGAGAATCTAAGTCTAAGTAAAAAAAAACATCAAAATCGGTGCAGTTTCTTAGGATCATATCAAACACACAAACACAAACACACGTACAGAATTATTATATATGTACAAATAAAACGTTATTATTTGTCCAAAATTATATCTGGTTGGTTCATATTCCAGAACTAACCAAAAGCTACAAATAGCTTGAGCGAATTTCTTTAATACGGGTCTGTAACTACTCACTGATAGGTACTCTAAGTTATACTTGAGCGTGACACACTAAAATTCTAACAACAACCAAAAGCAATAAGCATCGTTCATTTCCTTTAAAACAAGTATATACCATCTTGTTATTTCAACGAAGTCGCATGTTGATTCAGAATCGAGATTGCGTCTATCTGTCTGTGACACCGTTCTAGGATCGACTTAGCGCGTAATATCCGCAAATATACGAGTTGTCTCTAATTAGATGGGACTTGCAATGATTGCGTTCTGTTGCGGGAACTTAAGATACATAACATGTTCCTTACTAACCTAACAATTTGTAGACATTTTGCACTCTGTGTGCAAAATGTCTAGCGCAATCTGTAGACAGGCGTGAAGGGACATTACGGAGAAAAGGACGTAGTGAGTCTAATTTTAAATTTCTTGAGAAATGTTTTCATTTTTATATCTTATTTCACACTTCGTTCAGACAATATATTATTATTTTTACTGTTCTTAGGCGGAAGCACTGATAATAGTACTACTTGCCCTTTTCCCGCCTAGACTCCCGGTACAAAATATATATTTTTTTAGCCATCAGATTTTCTAATCAGATAATAGATAACCCATACTACCTACCAACCTATACTATAAAAAAATGACAGCGCAGCATACGCCATATTACGGCAGGTATGGCGCGCTGATTTGTTTTGTTCGAAATTCGAAAAGCATTAACGAGTACAAGAAGTATTCGTTGATTGCTTTTCGAATTTCTTTTGTTTTAAACAAATTGAGGAGAATACTGTCTGACTGAACCTACGAACCTTGTCATATTATTCAAAAGCAACGCCTCTTATAAGTAGGCAAGTATCCTAGCCCAGTATGACAGCACAGCAGTCGGAAACATTAATGTCTCTTGCACTCGGCCCGCTTCCAGAGGAAAGCACCTCTACAACGGGAATTTTTCACACGGAATTTTACATTGTGTGAATAACTGATGCTCAGCGCTAATTTGAGCTTGACTCGACATGAAAAATGCTTTTGAGTTGCGTTGAGGTTTTTTGTTTACAATGCTGCCAGCTTGGTGATTAAAATATTTCAAATTACGAACTTAATACAAATGGTCGGTGAAATTATGAATCAGAAAACAGGGCATATTTGATTTTAAGACCTAAATCTTTAATCAGTACTAATAACTCATAGATACAATATTTGAGGTATCTTACAAAGTCCAAAGATTAAAATCAATGAGCGTTAATACATCCAACGTCTTCAGAAACAGTTCCCCTGATAATAAAACGACTTCACTTTGTAATCATCGACATTCCAGAAAGACCTGACATCTCATTATGTAAACATGAAAGTCGATCAGGGCAAAACGAGGCATATCCGAATTTACATTGAGATCGGAATTGATCGAGCGATACCTATCCAGCTACCCTCGAATGTTTGTGACATGGTGACAGTGAAAACGTGTTCGTAGCATGTGGGTATTGTGCTAGAAATGGTTGGTTAATATCGAATGGGCTTGAAGACGGTTTGCGTGACTGCGTGGTTGTCACTCGACTCGCATGTGGGTGTGCATTCTCTGTTGGTGTATACGTAGGAGTAAACCGAAATCAAACTAAAATCACATATCGTTTATTCAGTAAGATTTTAGGGTCATTTTTAGTGGTTCGCCCGCTGGTGTCAGATTTAGAGGTCCCGGGTTCGATCTCTAGGTACCCCCAGATACAATATTGTGCCTTGTTTGTTTGGATTTCGTTTAAGTCTGCCTGGACTTACCACCACCATCTTAACTCATTATGTCGCCATAACATCAAGTATATTTTTTTGTGCTCCGGTATAATATTAGAGGTAAGATGGCCTCAGGTTATCGAGGATTTCGGATATTTTTTCTTTGCTCTCTTCTCACCCAACAATGGGTGAAATCACCATCAATCTGGATAATGATGATGATGATCTTCCAAAATATATGGTCTAGTGGTTCGCCTACCGGTATCAGACCCAAAGGTCCCCAGGGTGGTGCGAATTTGTGCTGGGATTGGTTGGTGGTAAGACTTTTTTAAGGTCCGCCTGGCTAGCTACCACCATCTTACCTGAGTCTGTGGCCATAACAAACCAGTAGGGCTACCACGATCTATTATTGCATTCATGTTTTAAAAATACTTTACTTTTATCACTATCTGACAATCGTAGAAAAAACGAGACAATATGAATGTAAGATCAAAACGAGAATGCGCTGTGGTTAACCCCTGATCCTCAATTGTTGAAGATTCCGGGTGAAGTGCACTTCCACCTTTGACTATATCATAGCTTGACGAAAGGTGAGATGAAGGCCAAGCGCTAAAACAAAAAAAATATCATAATCCTTCAAATCATTCGTGTCTACAAATCTTATCTAAGCAAGTGTAGTAAACACATTGTCTGTGTATAAGTTATACCTAGTTATGTCACAGAATATGTAATGGTACAGCAGTGAGACACAGCATTAATTAATTGTACAGCAACAGTATTCGCGTGGGATGAGTGACCTTCGATTATGCAACTTAAAACAAAAGGGAAACATTCGTAGGTAAGGCGCCTTATAGATTGTTTATTTGTTAACCTTTTCTATAGTATGCGTGTTTGTATTATTAAGTAACTACGCGATCGTTTGTACAACAATTGTTGTTTTGCAATACATACAATATTGTTAGCAAGCTGCAAGCACGATGCTTAAACTAAACGTAAGAAGCAACGTTCAACGATTTACTTACCATATTACCTATTTTTTATTTTTTTTTTTTTTTTTTTATTATTCTCACCTGGTAACAAGATAAGATAAGGCCGAAGGTGGAGGCGCACTTCATCCGGAATCCTCATCAAACTGAGGAACTATCTTACCTCTGAATGCCGGCACACATTTTTTTTTGAGAATTGTTATTATGGCGACAGAATAAGGTAAGATGGTGGTAGTTAGACTTTGTTTGAGTCTGCCTGGCTAGCAGGCAGACTCAAACAAAGTCCTACCACCAACCAAATCGAGCACAGGGACCTCTGGATCTGAAATCGGTGGGTTGAACCACTAGACCACAGAGGCGATACTTAATATCAACGTTTTCACTAAACAATTTAAAACATTCAAAAACCTTTGCCGGATTGACCAAGATACACAAAGCTCATTCATATCTAATACTTAAAAAAGTATATGATTTGCCTATAAACATTTCAAGAAACAAAACACTTGTTTTAAGTGCCCAAAATAATTTACAAATTGTAACTAACAATACAATAGCGCAGAGCTAAAAGTAATATCACGCGTAAATAACCCAGTGTAAACTTATACGTAGGTGGACTTCTTGAAACAAAGCTTTCAGACGGTAATAAAATGTAAACAAATAAAAACTTGAGCAACTCGTTTCAGATTTTAACGCACCGTTTAGAGTTGAATTAAAAACGCCAAAGGAAACCGCTTTACAAATAAAATCTACAACTAAGTAAACAAAGTTAAAGTTTTTAATTCCGCTAAATCTCTCGTTGAACGTAATAAAATACCAATGTCTCGAACTGAACGTGGGCTATCATAAGGTAATGATAGTGTTATGTAGGAATGAAACTAACAAGAAGAAACTGCAAGTACATTTGCGATGTCCTAAAATGGTCTGGTTCGGCTATCAATGGCATTAGCAAACGGAGAATTCAATCAGAGAGAACTAATAAAATAATCATTAATGAATAAATATTGCAGGACAGTAATTTGACACAGCGCCATCTTACCCCAAACTAAGCATAGCTTGTAAATGGGAACTAGATTATATTTTTTGTCAATAAATATATACGATACAACACTCAAACACAGAAAAAACATCTATATTCAACACACAAATGTTTGTCCTGGGTGGGAATCGAACCCATAACCTTCAGCGCAGAAGGCAGAGATGAGCTATGAGGATTGTTACTTCCAATACAAACTACCTAAAGTAAGTCGTGTGAAAATTTCCACGTACCTTTTTACGAATTAATGAATTTTACCAACGGTTCGTCCTTGACCTTTTCCTTAACATTTTTGACTTCATAATGTGAGTAGTACTAGGTATGTATAAAAATAGTTTTTCGATCACTTTGTCTTTTCCTGATTCAAAACAAAATCAAGAAAAGAGATTCGTATCTATGCGCAACTTTATTATTATGACGTGTGGAATTTCGAATGTTAGCCAAACCGACGACGTGGCTATTGTCCAATAAGAAGAGATATTGTACAATAAGGAGACAATGAGAGGAGCGAAAGGAATTCTGCTTTCTCCGATCGCAACCCTAGACCAGAGTTATGAAGCCTCAGGCCTTTGTGTGCTTCCTGTTTCGTCCCGGTATTTTTTGTACTAGACTTCTTTTGACTTATACAATACTAGTGTAACGCCCGGGGCTTCATTCCCAATTCAAACGCCTCTGTGGTCTAGTGGTTCCAGCCACCGATTTCAGATCCAGAGGTCCCGGGTTCGATCCCCGTGGGGAGTACAATATATTGTGCTTGGTTTGGTTGGTGGTAGGACTTTGTTTAAGTCCGCCTGGCTAGCTACCACCATCTTACCTAATTCTGTCACCATAATAACAATTCTAAAATTGTTGTGTTCCGGCATTCAGAGGTAAGATAGCCAGTTCCTCAGTTTGTTGAGAATTCCGGGTGAAGTGCGCCTCCACCTTCGGCCATATCTCAACTTGTTACCAGGTGAGATGAAGGCCAAGTGCTTACCCGTCGTGCAATAAAAAACAATACTTTTCATCCTGTGGGATTAAAACCTTTCTTATGCACCATCACATTTCAAAAGGAAGCTATCCTTTAAATATCCAATACAGGAGAGCCTGTATAGACCTCAGGTTTGGGCCGTGCTTTGATTGTCAGTCAGTGGCTACACTTACGGCTACAACGATTTTTTAAATATAACCATAATACTTAAAATAACATTATTAGATACTTACATAATTTGCTTAGTTTTTTGGGATGCTGGTTGCCTTGCATTTTATAATGTGATTCATCTTTAGTCCATACGAAATAGGCCTGGAGGTTTCTGAAAACTAAACAAACAAACAGACTCATGACTTTTTCCCTTTAAGTATTCACCTCTGATCACTACTGAGTGCGTGGTTCTTATGAGGATCACCTACTAGGTAGTAATCAGAGGCAAGTCCAAACTTACTTTCGGCACATGTCCACGATTTGCAAGTAGCTAGTATTCAATAAATGGCAGGTTGTAAGTTCATCGTTGCTTTTCGGAATACTAGCCCACTGGCTATACATTGTCTATTTTTCGATGATTTTTGATCCTAGGAACATGCCAGTCTATTCACAATGTGACCTTCACCGTCAGAGCATGTGCATGTGTCAAATGCGCAAATAAACCGGCAACTTTTCCGAAAACTGGAAAAGTTAATTGGTGCATGTCTGGCTTTGAACCCACAACCGGATCGTAAGGTGGGTCAAACAACTCTCTTGAAAAAAATTACGTTTCGGAACATCTAAGCACAATAGATTTTCTATTTATTTATTTAACAGCTATTTGCTCACCTAATTATTAGAAGGGTCAAGTCATGATTATCTTCAAATTTAATCCGGCAACCTAAATTCTCATTATAATATCGTCGAATAGTACAAATTCTAAATTAACAGAACATCGCGCGGGGAAAGTACCGAAAAATACCTCTGAATACCCTGACGCAGCCGAATATTAATTTTAATTAAATCAGAGATCTTCCCAAATCACGTTCTAATAACAAACCTTTCACAGCCTACCGTTTGAATGTAACTGAATAGAAGGTAGGTAATAAAAATATCTAGTTACTTCTTCTTTTTAAATATAAGACTCTCAAACACACTGCAGATGTTTTCGGATCGGAAACATTACTTTTTGTCGGACGCGGTTGAGAATCCCGATTTGATTTCGATATGATTAGATTTCAACGCTATTCTCGAACCATTTATAAAAATCTTCTGAGGGAAGTTTCGAATTCTAGTGTCAAATTGTGATTCCAAACAGGCGATAGATTTGACGTTCAAAATGATTAAAAAAATCTGAATGAAAACAAAACATTTTGTTTTGGACTTTTTAGTTTTAAAATTTAAGAATAGTGTTCCCCGAATGTCCATCGGAAGCTTCCGAATTTGATCCGACAAGGCTTTCCGAATGCTTGAGATAATACTGATGTATAAATAATCCTTAAATGTACGTTAGAGACTAATTTACGGCCAAAGTACTCACCTTGGTACCAGATGCCATGCCTTACCATCTAACTGGGTGTTATGGTTACCGCAATTACATCCAAATACATACTTTATCAAAGTATAGTAATACTTTCATAGCGTCACCTGAAACTTATTCAGTCTCAGCTTAACTATTATTTCGAATAAAGCGCCCTGTAATTAGATTACCTGCCTGCGTTAAAAGATAACGCGTGAACTTAGAATTAAAATAATAATTTAAGTCTGGAATGTCTGAAAAATATTAAGAGAGAGTTAATTAATACTTAAGTAATAGCTCGGCTCGGGTTTAATGAATAATGGAGAGTAATTATCCACAGAAATTTTCATTAAATGTGTCTAGGTACGAAGTTTTAAAACAAATGAGCACGTTGGAGTACCACGCTATCAGACACATTACTTTCTGTGGTTAATTAAGTACACAAGACGGTTTCTGGAAACGTGAAGCTTCAAAACATATATGAACCGACCTCTGTGGTCTAGTGGTTAAACCCACCGATTTCAATCAAGAGGTCCCGGGTTGGGGGAGTACAATATTGTGCTTGGTTTGGTTGGTGGTAGGACTTTGTTTATGTCCGGCTAGCTACCACCATCTTACCTAACTCTGTCGCCATAACAAGAATTAAATTGATGTGTTCCGGCATTTAGAGGTAAGATAGTCAGTTTCTTAGTTTGTTGAGGATTCCGGGTGAAGTGCGCTTCGGCCATATTAACTTGTAACCAGGTGAGATGAAGGTCAAGAGCTTCCCCGTCTTACAAAAAAAAAACATCGTGGATTCATCATCATAATTTTTGTCCTACCACACGCTAGGTGCCGTTCTTCAATAGAAATGTAAGATGCACAGCCAATTATCATCCCCACCTGGTTGATATCCCACGTATAAGAACTAAACGCTTTCAAGAATCTTTTATTGTGCGCACTGCAAGAACTTGGAATAATAAGCTCCAAGCGTCTGATTTTCCGCTGTATTACGATTCTAATGTCTTCAAGAAGACCTAGGTAGGCTTGCTTTATAGTAGATCTCGTTCTTGCCTGTATAAGTTTCGTGGTCAAGAGCCGACCCATCGTAAATAAAATGTTTATAAAAAAAAAGTTGCGGCCGACATAACATTTTCTCCTCTTTTATTGAGCCGTCAACTCTTCATCCACGGCTTTCATACCCATTTCCTCTTTCACACAATCTATCTATATCTTTTCTCCGGCCTTCTCTGCTCGCACGCTCTTATTCATAACCTTTTTAGTCATCCCTCCTTATTACATTCTCATACCTTGCTAATCTAGTACTCCTACTCTAGTCTTTTCTAAAACTGCCGCCACTCTTAAATTTTCCCATAATACAACTTGATTTCAATGAAATAAAAATTCACCACCAGCACATAACTGGTTATGTGAAATTCACGACCGTCGTCGGTCAGATTCGATCGCAAGAATCACAACCACACCAAAATGTTTTAAAGAATGGTTTTAATTAGGTTTATGAATAAGCAACGAGCTTTGAATTTCGATTCGGTACAGTAAAATCGCTGAACTGAGCTTTGAAGTCACATCGGCTGCAAGACTTCCACTCAACATGTCTCTCATTAGCTGTAACGAACTAACGTCAAAGTGTTGTAATAGTGGTGTTTGAAGTCAGCTTTTGATCCCGAAACTTCCGAAAATATGTCTATTGATTCTCTTTTTAAAGGCATTTGGCATTTCGGTTGGAAAAACGGACGCTAGCAGGCTGATTACAAGTTTTTTGCGGGGAAAGGCGTATTTGATTATTCATCTCGGAATGTCATGTATCTATTTACACATCTACGTACACAGATTGCAGCCCTCGGTACGTGTTTGTAGGCAAACCGTTACTGGCCTAGTGCGGACTAATCACGACCACGATATTAACCAGACATCAAATGCTACTCGTATATAGCGGACTGGACTGCGCTGTGACTGCCTATCTGATTGATATGAAAATTGCTACCATATTCATTCGAAATGGGTGTAAACCTCTTAAACCTTTTCTGCGGTCTGCTCTAGCAGCTACACATTCAAGATTCTCCCGTAACATTAGTATCTTCATCGTGGGATATAAGAATATAGGGTGGCCTTATCCATATCCTTACAACCTCGTCACTCTTTATCCTCAAAATTTACAAAATTAACTTGATTTTTATCCCTTCACACAACCGAGTATTCTCAAGGTGGGTTGATGTCAGACAGGCAGCCGGTCTTAAAATTTCAAGAAGACATGTTGTGCTGAACCCACCTAGTGGAGGCAGATAGCCATAAGTGTTACCGTCTACCCCCACGTGGGGGTCGTTCATGGGGGCAGACGGTAACAATTCTGAGATAACGGGCAGGAAGACGCTGTTGGGTTTTGGAAAGTGTATGTACTATTAAATTATATCATCATGGCTTTGCTCTGACCGGTAAGGATGCTAGAGGGAATATATTCTGCAACCTATTGATTCTAGAACGCACTTGGTTACAAAACATCGGACATTAGGTACACCTTCAAAGATCTTGTAAGTGAAAACAATACAATGTGTGTAGGTTTGCATCACGAATGGAACCGTAACGACACTTGACAACATTAAGTTTGCTCTAAACTTGGCTCGGCATTTAGAGCATCACGATCTAGGTCAGTTGGTAAGACGGCTGATGCTACAATAATACTTCTGTTCAATTACTGCCGGTTTAGTAAATCCATAGTTATGGTAACCTACTTAGAGACAGTTGTGTCAGTTACGCACCTATCATACATACTTAATTATGGAACAAGCCCAATTACACTTTTGGACAAATAAACACACTATAGGTATCTTCATGTTCACTTGAACACCGTTCTCCTGCCCGGGTCCCATGCTAAGTGTTTGTCTTCTTCTTTGACTCACTTCTGTCAGTCGCCATCTTGTCATCATCATGTCGGTTTGATGAGTATTTGAAGGTGAATATGAATTCACCTTCAAAGATTCATAAATTTTATGAAAAAATCTCAGTCATATGGGACCACAACGTAATTGTACAGTCGCCAGAAGATTCAAAAGCTAACACGCGAACAACCCTTTAATTTATACCTATGCAAAAATGTGTCTTGTTTTTGCTTCAATTGTCTTACAAGTCCATGAATACATCCAAAGAAATCAACGCACAGTCACATGGCAAGGTGATTCGACAAAAATATAATACTGATCGATTAGCCAAGTTTTTATCTGAACACAACACAATAGGCTTTATACTATAAGGAGACATTCACATCGATGTAAACATGGCCGGTTTTCTGAATAATTTATCGATTGTTCATGGAAAGGGATATCCACTATCACCATGGACCAATAATCATTGGTCCATGACAACAGTTAGATGGAACCTGTAGGTTCACAATCCAATGGCCTGGTTACAATTAAAAAGTAATTATCAACCGAAATATTGTTTTTACTATGAAAACTAAACACATCCGCGTACTGGAAGATTAAAACACGCGTTATTAAATACAATCTTCATAGTAACTCTCGACTTGATGACCATGACAATGAAAGTAATTTCAAAGAATCTAATATGTCCCAGAGTTTACGAGTTTTGTTAGAAAACCGATAGGCAGCGTCTAAACGGGTATGAACGAGGGCTTATCGTCAATTGAGCGGCAAAGCCTGGCAACCTTGAAGTTCATTCGTAATGAGTGAAAGGCGCCAGAACATAGCCTGTACGTGACTCACAGCTGACTTTAATACGCGAGTATGTTCCTACGTGTCGTAGGAGTGCTAGGTAGGAATAATTTAGAAAACGTAGACAAATGAATCTTATGTTTTCATTTTAATTAGGTAAAGTAAACACGTCCACGAGAGAGCAATATTTTTGTAATTTAAAACAGTTACAGAGAAAGACCGACAAAGAGATGTGTCTAACAAAGAGAATTTTGGTTGTTTTTTTTTTGGTTGGTGGTAGGATTTTGTTTAAGTCCGCCTGGGTAGCTACCACCATCTTACCTAATTCTGTCGCCATAAAACAATTCTTAAAAAAATTGTAGTGTTCCGGCATTCAGAGGTATGATAGCCAGTTCCTCAGTTTAATAAGGATTCCGGATGAAGTGCGCCTCTACCTTCGGCCTTATCTCAACTTGTTACCAGGTGAGATGAAGGCCAAGCGCTTCCCCGTCGTACTATAAAAAAAAAGTATCGAAAAGCCATTGAGCTGAAAGGAGTGTTTCACCCCTGGATTATATACTGATTAGGTACCTAGTTGCATATGAATGGAAGTGAAAAAGGTGCTGGTTCCTATCACTGCGGTCGAGAACTAATTCCATATAAATTATTTGTGGTCATCATTCGAGAGGTTGAATAGGTATTCTCATGCTAATGATCTAACAGATATTGAAATCATGGTTCTCAATGGATCTCCTATGAATTGAGACGAGGAAATCAATCTAGTCTCATCAAACTATAAATTCTATCCAGCTTCACAAATTAACACAAATCAGTATTTTCATGCCTAAAAGAATTCACAAGTCAAGAGCCGTCAGATTTTGCAACGTAGCTGCATTGTCTTTTTATGCATGTAGAGGTATTTGAATGTAGTTCTTAGCTTTTACGATACTTCGGAATAGCCCATTGAACTGTGAAAGCTATTCAGGCTTCGCGAGATGACTTCCGATACCCCAAGAACAAAGCGCACTAGAAATGTGCAGTACCTTTATGGAAACCACAAATTATTTACGAAGCGAGATTGGTATTAGTAAACCAGGCTGGTGTCTGCACTGATGAACATACTCAATGTCTTATCTCCTTAGCTGGATACCTTGTGCATTGTCTCTGTATAAAGGTTTTGAGAGTTCTGACTCCAACATACTGCTTGATGAACCGATAACGTTTATGAAAACAATTTTCCATTCACGCTTAAACCTGCACCACATTTTTATTGGTATCTCCTTTACTAGAAACCAATAAGGATATGCCAATTACGATTAGTAATAGAAGAAAATGGCGCAAAGATGAGAACCGGTATTATTAATTGTAATTATAATGTAGAGGGTGGGGAATAAGTGTTTTGCACAGTCGTACCGCATGTATTATCCATTGCCCCTGGTAGAGTTAACCTGACCAGCCAGCTCAGTTTCGCAAACTAGCTGAACCTTGGGTTGATAACAGAACAGAAAAACCAGGTATACAAGTCCTACGATACAAAGTAGGTGTAGATTAAAGACGTCAAAAGAACTGAGATCTGTCTGAATTGATTTGGGTTTCGGCCTGAAACTCCACCATAGAAACGTGACAAGGATATCTGGAAACCAACCCAAATCAATCAAATCATTCAGCAAATAGTCGCTAGAGTGTCTCTCCCCTCGCTTATTCCCAGACAGAAATTGTCGAGAGGCGCTTGCTCCTAAATTGTAGAGCCACTTTATAAATCTAGAATATCCATATAAGCGTCGCATTTACAAATACCTATCTGATTCGGCTGATATCAATTTAAAAACACTTAAGTTATTAGGATTTGGATTCGAGGCGGGAAACTTCGGCGGATATTTGATATTATCTATGGTAAAATGCGAGTCTCAATAATATGCGTGATTGGAAAGTAAGTACGTTTGGTTTTCTGCAGGGAATTTTAAGCAAGAAACAGGAATATGTCCGCTTGTGATCAATATCATTCAATATTCATGTTCAGGATACCGATATTGTTTTCCTGATTGCAATTAGGAATCATACAATACCTTATATTTTTAAACATTTAAATTTTAAATCCAAGAGAGTTGGGATCGTATATATCTGATACATTGATCGGTTTAGCAGTTAGCAGCAGTAATAACATTTTACAATATCCATACAATATCGTCTATTTATAGGTACGCTTTGCGATCCCTATCTTCTAAGATCTAATATTAGATTAAATTGCAACGGAGCAAACTATTCCACAACTAATGTCCGATATTAAACAAAGCAACCAATATCCAAGCCGAAGTTACCGCATGAAGTTGCCCCACAAACAGAAAGTTGCCGTAACCAGACCAACCCACGTCCTTCCGTCGAACCTACGAACAATACAGTGCAGTACAAAGTGGCTAGCTACAATACAAGGCTAGGTACCTAAAAGCTAGGTAGACTTGCCTTCCGCTCGCTCACAAAGCCAGGTTTAAGTGGCTCGCCTGATACCTGTAAGTCAATCTCCGGAGCACGGCCGTCGTGATCCTTCACAAGGCTGAGAGACTCTTCAATTGAGTGGCCGGTACCGTGCTGCCGTGTCGACAACTGGGTGACATTGCTCCCTATCTCTAAATAAAATGTGAGAAAATGTGTGAAAATGTAAAATACTTCTCACATTTTATTTAGACGTTTGTTGCTACAACTTTTGAATGGGTGGAGAAAGGTGGTTCATCGTTGTAATATTGGTAAAGGTGGTCAGTTGATGCAACAATATCAGCGGGATATTTACCCGTTAATACCTCATTCCTCGATGGTGGTTGAGTAATCACGGAATCGTGGTAAATAACCGGTTGCTATTGGTTAAAATATTACAGGACATTAATTTCACACAGCGCCATCTAGTCCCAAACTAGGCATAGCTTGTAATATGGGAATTAGATTACAGATAGAATATTATTATATATATAGATAGATTTTTTTTCTAAATACATACTTATCATACAATACAATACCCAAACACAGAACAAACAAAAAAATATTCATCACACAAATGTTTGTCCTGGGTGGGAATCGAACTCACAACCTACAGCGTATAAGGCAGAGCTACTACCATCTGAGCTGTGAGCTTGTTTGGTTATAGTATCAGTTTAAATTATTGTTTTGTAGGCCATCAACTTTAATCAAATAGTGATGTGAATTGTTCGTTTATTTTAATAAATCACATAAATATATTCGTATCCTATTTAAAAAAAACACAATCCTAGAATTATTATTTCTAGGCTGCTAATAGATCTTCTTCCAGATAACCTCAGTGTAGAATGATGTGGACGGTAGTGCAAGGTAGGTATGGGAGTATTCTGTTATCTGTGGCAAGGGTAACTTATTGATACCTCCTATATGCAACTCTCTTATGATACAAAATAAAATTACCAAGACACTATTCACATTCTTACCGTTATTACAAATAACCATTCGTCCATGGCGTTAACATGGGAACTGACGACTAAAGCAAATATCTATTACATACCGGATTGACTTGAGTAAATATGTTCATGGCATCTGAGTCTGTGTTTTTGAGAGATCGATTGCAAAGACGGCCGAAGTTTCAGCCTCATGTATCTAGTGTTGAAACACAGCAAAATCATGACTTATTCTATATTGCACACACTTATTAAAAAAATAAAAAACACAAATAATAGAAGAAAATCTAGGCAAAGGCGACCTTCATTCTTAAAATAGTTCTTTTGCAGCCTTGGAAAAAGTAAGATATTGTTATTACATGCAAATAACTGAGAAAGGGAACAAAAAAACTACCTACGCTACAAAAACTATATACATTAACAATATAAAAAAAAACTGATAGATAAATCACAATTCAATCATACCTACTAAGTACGTATCGGAATTAGCTGGAGAGTGAACCCGGCTGTGTCACGTCAGATTAGACGATTTTACCAGTAACCCATGGTAAGGCCACTGGTACGGTCGAAATTGGCTGCGTGCTTTTCGCATCTCATCGCAAATCCAATCCCATTGCTGATATACAGTCATCCGCTTATATGTCAAGAGAAACAATGTGTTTTCAGCGTGGAGCTGCGGTATCCCGAACATCCCGCCAATTTTGTATTTCTCGCCTATTCACCAAATTGTATTTGCTGAGCAGTGTTTATCGTGCTGATTTTGTATACCTATAGTATAGAAATTAGCCTAACGAGGCTTTGTTGCATAAGGTCAGGAGTGGAGTGATGTAATACTTCGTTAAATTTACAAAACATGGTATTTTCAAGCGCAAAGACAAAGAGCATTAATATTTCTAATAACAATTTTGAAACTAGATAGTATCTTTTAGAATGCGTACCTACAAAACATGATTACAGAAAATAAGCTCAGTTCTGTGTTACAATAAAAGGAGGAAAGACACATGAATTATAACAAATGAAACACAAAATAGTTATTTTTAAAAAATATTAATAAAAATAAGATGGCCACAAATCAGTAGGTAATTAAAAGTAGGATCAAATGAAGCGCACTCTTCGATAAAAAATGGCTAAGATGTCGTTCTTTTATTTTAGTACCATTATTATGTACTAATAATCATTTATTTCTCAAGTTACACAGACTCATTGATAATTCAATAGATTTGGCATCAGTCACTTTACTAAAATTCTAATCACAACATGTCAGTAAGTATTTAAAAATATTAGAACAGTGTCACACAAAAAAATATTAGATTTTTTTTTTATTGTGCGACGGGGAAGCGCTTGACCTTCATCTCACCTGCTAATCAAAAGGTGAAATTATTATAACATTTACAATAATATAGTAGGCTACATTCAGACAATTGGATTGTTATTTGAGTTGGCTTGTAAGTTATATTCAAGTTTTCATACATATCTTACCTATTTCTGTACCTTCTTGTAAACATATTCTAGCTCCCAGCATCTTACCTAAATCTGTCGCCATAAAAATAATTCTTACAGAATAATTGTGTTCCGGCATTTAGAGGTAAGATAGCCAGTTCCTCAGTTTATTGAGGATTCCGGGTGAAGTGCGACTCCACCTTCGGCCTTATCTCAACTTGTAACCCTATGACCAATCGAGTGTCTTAACGCACCCGCGTTACGATATCTGCATGGAATCATCGTATGGACATATCGTAACGCGGGCGCGTTAAGACACGATTAGTCATACAGAATAAGGGTGCTGGCGAGATGAATTCCAAGAACTTCCCCGTCGTACAGTAAAAAAAAACTTTTTACGGTAGACGAGTGCAGTTTGCAAACACTCATGGTATATGGTATACACTGCTAGCTAATCCACTTGCGTGTTCCCGTATTCCAATGCACTATTATTATAGTTTACACTTTGCAGACACATCTGCGAATGCTATCTACATCACATTGGAGGTGTCGTCGGTTTCACATTTAGACTATTTAGCATATTTGCCGGGAGCTCTGACATTATGAATGAGTTTTGATGCTAAACTCTTTACTCGACTATGAGAAACAATGTAAGATTAAAAACAAATAAAAAATAAATACAAAGGAGATAGGTACAAAGAGTTTGTATGATAAAATTGACTTTTGCGTAATAGCTTAATAGAGACAAAGACCTGCGGCAATAAAGGGGAGAAAAGCATGTTGATATGGGAATGATGAAGTGGCTAATATGCAGATGATAAGGCGTCTCAATATTGTAAATGTGTAATAAAAATCAAGAGGTTGATATATTTATGATCATAATATTTTATATAACCGCCTCTGTGGTCTTGTGGTTTGCCCACCGGTGTCAGATCCAGAGGTCCCGGGCTATATCCCCAGGAGGGTATACAATATCGCGTTTGGGTTGGTTGGTAGGACGTTGTTTAAGTCCGTCTGGCTAGCTATCACCATCTTACCAAAGTCTGTCGCCATAATAACAATTCGAGGTTAGAGGTAAGATAGCCAGCTCCTAAGACTGATGAGAATTCCGGGTGAATTACAATTCCGCCTTTGGCCTTATCATAACTTGAAACCTAGGCCCTTATTCACTATCAGCAATGCGTATTCATGCATTTTGCATTTTTTCGAAATGGTGATATGAAGGCCAAGCGCTTGCCTGTCGTATACTAAAAAAAAAAGATAAATTTGAAAAAACTAGCAAGAAAAGTCAGAAACTGCACACAGCACACGTCGATCTAAGTAGGTCGACGTTGCATCGCATAGCCAGTGAAGCGTGGTCGCGGTCTTCGCGATAGCTCGTCAAATTCGCACGGTCTATTTACTACAATTCACGCTTTTTGCAGAGTCAGTTAATAAACTTGACGACATGTGCTCTGGTAGTATCAATTAGGGAGGAAGCACCTATCTAAGTTTGAAAACACCCAAACGAAAGTAGCCTATAATTATATATGTTATTCCTGGTCTAGAACAACATATGTGCAACATGACAGCACAATCTTTTCAGAAGTTTTGGCGTGGAAAAAGTAACGCAAAACATTTATACAAACGTTTGCATTTATATGGCTTTATCATTGTCTTATTAACGCCGATTCTGTTCTATTATTTTTATAGTACCTACGACGGGCAGGTGCTCGGCCTTCATCTTACATGATTTTTCAAGTTTTGATGAGGCGATGATAGAAGCGCACTTCACCTGGAATCCTCAACATACTGAGGAACTGGCTATCTTACTCCGAAATGCCGGAACACAGCAATTAAGAATTTATGCTATACGACTCTAGATCTAACGCCGCCGGTAGGTGAACTACTAGACCACAGAGGCGGTTAAAAGTTTTGGCTTAGAAACGTTACCACAAATTTCTTGGGTGATGAAGCTACTAAATCGGCAGGTAGGTTAGTGTTGCTATACCAGTTGACAGCTAAATGGTGATTTCTCAATGTTAACAAACTGCACATTAGGTAGTCAGGTGGTAATAAATGTTTTAAGATAGTATTAAGCATTAAGGTTTATGTCGACGTATCTACATACATGTAATGTTCTTTAAATAATTTAAAGCTCTGTTTACCTAAATATTGAATAGATCATCAAAAAAATAACTAGCCCGAGGTTCTTGGCCTTTCTGCGCTAGATTTGACTTTTCAAAGTATTCCTAAGAATGTTTAATGAATAAACGCATTCTGTCTTTCACTTTGACATTGAAGCCTATATAAATATCCACAATAAATGGTTTTCGTAATTGCTTGAGCTGTCTTGAAACTGGCAACAAATTGAAACACATAAGTAGGTACTTAGCCATAAAAAAAGCGAATAGCTTTTATTTCAGACACAGGACACTCTCGTTCAATTGTAAAGAATACTACGTCTGACAACGCAAGTACTTTTATAGAAAACGCATTTATTTAGCCCACACCTCAACCTCGTCATATCAGCGCACACACGTCCATTGCTGAACATAGGCTTCGCCAAAAGATGCCACAAATTGTCATCCTGAATGATACCTCATCGATCGACTCCCCGCAACTGGCATTATGTCGTCGATCCATAGAAAGGGGGGTCTTCCCACACTCCATTGCACGTTAACCTACTCGTGGTCGCCATGCAAGAACCTTAACCCTCCAGCTTTTATGGGTTCTGCGAGCTATGTGGCCTGGCCATTGCAAATACAGCTTGCTAAATCTGAGGGCCATCTTGCTACGTCAGTGAGTTCTTCTAAGAATGTCCACACTTCGGATGTTATCATGAAACTGCAAGCATGCTTCTCTCCATAGCTCGTTATGCAACTGTGAACTTACTCATATCTACACAATTACCACACAACTCACACAACACAATATGCAAGTATTTGCTTAGAATAAATCTTAAAGAAAGATAAGCTAGGATTATGCACTAACTATCTATTTATAGCACTAAAGAAAGATATAATAAAAAAATGTAACAGACTCGCGAGTTTTTCATCGTTGAGGATTCACCTCTGAACATTATTTGATCGTGGATTTTATGAGGATCACCTACAAAGGATAGTCAGAGACACGTCCGTAACACGTTTGTGTTACGTACATTCAATACGTTATAAAAAGCTATCCCATCGCCGCACGGAATACTAGTCAGTGGCACAATGGCATTCGGATTTTGGTCCTAGGGACATTCCGGTCCTCATGATATGACCCACACGTTACATGGTGTTCATGTGCGTGTGTTAAATGGGCATAGAATTGATTAATAAGTACCGACACCGAGTGAAGCAAACTCGAATCAGCGTGATCAAACGTTACCGAGTGTAAGGTCTATTTACCCCCTGTCAAACGTCAGACTGTTTGTTTTCCCTCGGAGCGTCTAACGGAGTAAATAAGCTATCCATATCACATAACCATAACTGAACATTCTCTGCAGAATTATGAACCCTATTTGTAACGTCGAAAGTGTCAATGTCAGAAACTGCTTCCTATTCATTCGATTTGAGAATGCACAAAGCGTGACGTCTGACAAGTGGCCCTACGTTTGCACCACGTCTGTTTCTATTCCTACCTTCGGGACGCATTTACATTGTTAGCACAACAGTCGTGGTGGCTTTAACTGATGCTTAACTTATGTGACATTTTATGACAACATTGTGGTTTAGTTGCGGGGCAATTTTAAACCAGTTTCCGCTGCCGGTGCTTTCCGATTTGCATACCTGTTGAGTTTCAACGGAGATGCGAGCAACATGAAAGTGATACAGTAGCACTGAGAATTTGCCTTTTAAGCAGGTGGTCTGCTTTATGTGTGAACACGGCTAGGCACATGTAACATTTGGACGTTTGGCATCGCCAGACCTTTGTGTTTGGACGTTGAGTTGTGGCGTTGAGTAGCTGCACCTTGAATTTCTGGCATTGCCTACTAGAGCTCTTTAAGGTTTGATCGTATCTCTAAATCATTAAGGTTAGTTAATCGTTGGTTTGGCTAGCTTTAAACCAATGTCCACTGTTGAACAGGGCCTTCGCCAAAAACTGGAGGATATTACCTTATTCACTGCTCTTGGTAAATTGGTGATCTTATAAACACTGAAGGGAGTTGCTGCCCTTCTTTTGGTGATATCACTTAGTCGCTTTTTACGTCATACGCGGGCTCATTTGGAGGGGTCGATTACACGCGACCACCACGTCAATGCCTTTACCTGCTAACTTACACTCGAACTTCAGTTAATCATGAAACCGTTGATCACGCTCTGCTTAACCCTTCTGATATGTCATCCATACAAATCAAAGGATTTCACGGACGTATTGCTATAAACAAGTGTTTCTAACAAGACTCGCAAGTAGCTATACGTGTAATGAACGTAATATTGGAGTAACATGTCATGCTACCGAGTCACTTACGTGCCTACAGCGTTCACGTGAATCTCGTAATTAATAAGATGTCTGGCAAATTCACTCGTTTCGGCCGTTGAGCACGGTCTCATGTCCCAGTAGTTAAGTGTAAAGTTTTGGTGAGTGTCTATAAACTCTTGTTACTCGGGAGTTTGATTTGCTATGTGTAAACTTGGTATTAGTTTGTTGGAGTGGCTTTGATTGTGATAATCATAATTAGCTGAGAATTCAGCTTTTTTGTCCATGAAAATGTTACCTACAACGACGTGACCTATATAAACGGCTCACACTATGGTCTAGTGGATCGCCCACCGGGGTATCTATATCCAGAGGTCCCGGTTTCGATCCCCAGGGGAGTACGATATGCATGGTTTATTATATGGTGGTAGGATTTTTTTAAGTCAGTCTACATAATATATTTTATTATTATAACAACAATTCTAAATTGTTATTTTCCAGAATTCAGTGATAAAATAGTCAGCTCCTCATTTTGTAGAGGATTCCTGTTGAAGCGCACCTCCACCTTCGGCCTTATCTCAACTTGTAACTAGTTGAGATGAAGGCCAAGCGCTTCCCCGTCGTAAAATAAAAATAAAAATAAATGCTTACAGAAACCATAAGACGAAGGGTTTAGTATTAATTTTAAAATAAGAACCCTAACTATCTTGAAAATTTTCATCATATAAGTTGGCAGCGAGTTTATAAAAGATGCAAAGTAAATTTGGTTTTCAAGCAAATAACCTGAGAAATTTCTGACGAAATTGAAATTCATTGCATTGGTTATCAGCACATATTTGCATGCTTACATGAATTAGTTGGAGCCCAAATCAAAAAAATGTTTCTTGCTCATTGATACAATATTTTTTGTTGTTGAATAAGATAAAAAGGACGTTGGTTTATATCCCGTCTGGGTACCAATAGATTTTATTTTCGCAAATTGTTTAGGTTTGGGTTACACCGTGCCAAATGGGAAGGAAAAGAGGAAAAAGAAGACATGTGTTATCACCATTACACGTTGCATGACCGAACACTCTCTCAAGACGAGAGTAGGCCGGTATCTTAGTAGTTGGTTAGGTTAGTAGGAACCTTAAAGTAGCGAAATGATAGGACTGTTCAGAAAAAATAACTTCCAAACAATTACAATTTTTTCTACGTTATTTTATCTATTTAAGTTATTTAACCTTTATTTTGGCTACGCTTTTCAAACTCACATTGTTTTTTATTGAATCACAGGGAAGTGTTTGGCCTTCATCTCACTTCGCTTCAGTTATGATAAACGCTGGTGGAAGCGCACTTCACCAGGATTCCTCAAAAGTCTGAGGAACTAACTCAAAAATACCGGAACACAGCAATTTAGAATTGTTGCTATGCGATGTATTATGGTGGTTGCTAGCCTGGCGAACTTAAGCAATGTCCTACCATCACCCAAAATATAAAATATTGATTATTGCTTGTAAAAGTCTTCTTACTAAACTAGCTAATTTTCAATAACTAAAGCGACCGTCCGGCCACGAAATTCGTAGGTATATTATCGACCAAATCGCAAGGCAAACAATTTCGAAGAAAGTTACCTAAAAGCATTGCTAACGGGCTCACTTTCACCTTCAACCCTTCAGAGAAAGTTATATGAACAATATTTACATACTTAATACATAATATGTGCCACTCCTTAGTTAACACGGCATATGATGTACGTCCAAAAGTTGTGTATAGACTTGGCATTGGTAATTTACAAAATCAATAGATACATTAACTCGTATTACTGCTCATTTGTGTATTCAAAAACTTTTCCTTTTACAAGGGAATGATGTTACCTATTTGCCTACTAGGCACGAACCCATACTTACTTGAGTCACTTAAAGAATTTATTTTTCTTATTTATAGTCAGTAGACTATAAATAAGAACATTCAGCTCATACATTGTTCTCCCCTGACTAGAGACCGTCGAGGGTTTATGTCATGACAAAATAATAAAATTAAAATATCTTTGTCCACAGGTTGGGAGCTAAAAGGTTTGCACTGCTACAAATACTTCAACATCAGGCATTCATGGGAGAAAGCCGCAGAATTATGTCGGAGGTAAATATAAATCTATTGACATTAGTGAGCCAGATTACGATCAGTAACGTGAATGGATAAAAACATATTTTTCAATAATTTCAGGTACGGCAGCGAACTAATGGTAGTCGACACCTACTCAGAAAACAACATGACCGCCAGTATGGTACCCTCTAGTCCAAGCAACAACCACTACTGGCTAGGTCTTGCTACAGTCGACGATCTCAGAACTAACACATTAGAGTCTGCCGCTGGAGCGCTTGTATCACAATACGCCGGCTTCTGGGACCTCAGACAACCTAACCCTAAGGAAGGAGAATGCGTGGATGTTCACGTTACTTCTGAGAGCCAGTCCTGGGAACTTACTACTTGCGAAACGCTCTTGCCTTTCATGTGCAGGGCAAACGCCTGTCCCGCTGGTCAGTATAACGACTAAATTGTAAAAAACATAGTGTTGCACAACGAATTTAGTATGACGGAAGGTTTAAATTCAATGCGAAGGTCTGTGACAATGCTCAACTGTTTATTTTCTTTTAGGAACCTTCCATTGTTCGAATGGTAAATGCATCAATTCGGCCTTCAAATGCGACAAGCAAGACGATTGCGGAGATGCTTCCGACGAAATGGACTGTGCTTCCGAATGTCACTTCTACATGGCCAGCAGTGGAGATGTCGTAGAAAGCCCTAGCTATCCTCACAAGTATCCTCCTTTCAGCGAATGCAAATGGACTCTCGAGGGGCCACAAGGTCAAAACATTGTCTTACAGTTCCAAGACTTTGAAACAGAAAAGACTTTCGATACTGTTCAAATTTTAGTAGGCGGCAGGACCGAAGACAAATCTGTAAACTTAGCGACTCTTTCGGGAAAACAAGACTTATCAAACAAACTTTACGTATCTGCATCTAATTTTATGATTATAAAATTCAGTACTGATGGATCAGTAGAAAAGAAAGGTTTCCGTGCCGCCTGGAAAACCGAATCATCGAACTGCGGTGGTATCCTGCGAGCCACCCCTCAAGGCCAAGTACTGACTTCACCTGGCTATCCAAACGGCTACCCCGGAGGCTTGGAATGTATGTACATAATTGAAGCCCAACCTGGCAGAATAGTGTCTCTAGAAATTGAAGATCTTGAACTTGGAATGAACAGAGACTACATCGTCATTAAAGACGGAAATACGCCTTCTAGTCCCGTACTAGCTAGACTTACCGGCCCTGGTGAAGAAAACGAAAAAGTAGTAATTTCCACAACGAACCACTTATACATGTACTTCCGCACAAGCCTTGGCGATTCTAAGAAAGGCTTTAATATGAGGTATTCGCAAGGTTGCCGAGCCACTATTATTGCTTCAAACAGTACATTTACGTCACCAGCATACGGCTTATCGAACTATCCCAATAACCAGGAATGTTTGTACAGAATAAAAAATCCTAATGGAGGTCCCCTATCTCTAAAGTTTGACGATTTTAACATTCATCCCACTGACGTTGTACAAGTGTTTGATGGAGCAAGCACCACTGGACTCAGATTACATTCAGAAAATGGATTTGTAGTAAAACCCAGAATTACCCTAACCGCTTCCAGTGGTGAAATGCTAATAAGATTTGTATCTGATGCACTGCATAATGGAGAAGGCTGGAAGGCAACGTTCTCAGCAGGTAACGCTTTTTTAAATTATTTCAATGCATCAGGCATGTCATTGCGGTTCAGTTTCTAATGGCAAATTTATACCTTTCAGATTGCCCACCATTGAATTCCGGATTAGGTGCCCTAGCTTCAAACAGAGATACTGCCTTTGGAACAGTTATTACTTTCTCTTGCCCTATTGGCCAAGAATTCGCAACTGGAAAGCCCCGAATAACCACGACATGTCTGGATGGAGGCAAATGGTCAACAACTTATATCCCGAGTTGCCAAGAGGTGTATTGTGGTCCAGTACCACAGATCGATAACGGATTTTCAATTGGTTCTACAAACGTGACTTACCGAGGAGTTGCTACATATCAATGTTATGCTGGTTTCGCTTTCCCCACTGGACAGCCAATCGAGAAAATATCTTGTTTATCTGATGGCCGCTGGGAAAGGACACCAACTTGTCTAGGTGAGCAAGCCTACTAAATATGCATTTCATTCCCTGCCCCACATTTAACTAGTTTTCACATTGTACCCGTGTACAATAATGTTCTACGCTAACATGGATTTCATCTTGCAGCATCTCAATGTGTAGCCCTTCCCGATGTTCAACACGCAAATGTAACCATTCTAAACGGGGGTGGAAGAAGCTACGGTACCATTGTCCGCTATGAATGTGAGCCTGGCTACGTTAGGTCAGGACAACCCGTTCTTCTTTGTATGAGCAATGGAACCTGGTCTGGTGATGTACCCACTTGCACAAAAGCTCTCTGCCCTACATTCCCAAAGATCAAGAACGGATTTATAGTCGACCAGACTAGAATTTATATGTATGGAGATGAGGCTCGAGTTCAATGTTTCAAAGGTAAGAATGACTTCAATAAAACAGTTTATTACAGTGATACCTTAGTCACAGATAATAGAATAGTAACCTTTTGTCAATTTATCCAGGATTTAAACTCAATGGAGCCAATGTGCTTAGATGCGGACCAAATCAAGACTTTGACCCTGCACCAACTTGTGAAGATATAAACGAATGCATCAGCAGTCAATGCGATAGTGCTTCAACTGAGTGCAAAAATACTCAAGGTGGTTTCTTCTGCCCCTGCAAAGCTGGTTTTACGCCCAATATGGATTGCAGACCCGTTGGAGATTTGGGACTGATTAATGGCGCTATTCCTGATGAATCAATTACAACATCTACTCCAGAATCTGGGTATCACAAAGGAGTAAGTAGTAAAAATGAAACTTCATTGTTCACTTTAGCAAAGGAACGGTTTGCATTTTGCGTAACAATAAATACTTGGCTGGTTTAAATATTTCTCTATGTAATAAAATATGTCGTTCCAATTTCTAGATGGTTCGCCTTAACAACGGTGGTGGTTGGTGTGGAAACAACTTAGAAGCCGGAGCCAACTGGATCCTTGTGGATTTGAGAGCAACAACAATCATCAGAGGATTCAGAACCATGAGCGTTATGCGTGCTGATGGCAACATCGCTTTTACTTCTGCAATCAGAATCCAATACACCAACGATTTGACAGACGCCTTCAAAGATTACACCAACCCTGATGGCACTGCAGTTGAATTCCGCATCTTGGAGCCCACTCTTTCAGTCTTGAATTTGCCAATGCCGATCGAAGCACAATATGTGAGATTCAAGATACAAGATTATGTAGGAGCACCTTGTTTAAAACTGGAAATCATGGGCTGTGCTAGATTAGACTGCGCAGACATTAACGAATGTAGCGAAAACAACGGAGGTTGCGATCAAAAATGTCTAAATATGTAAGTATAACCTATTATTTTATTCAACTGCAGAGTTAATAGATCTCTCCATTTTTTCCACAAATACTAAGTGCTCAGATTTTTACAAATAAAAAAAAATAAGTTATTCTTTTACACAATACCTACTCACATAAGTAACATTGTTTTGTTTTCAGTCCTGGAAACTTTTCATGCGCTTGCAACATTGGCTATGAGCTCTATTCTTCAAATGGTACTGCTGGTTTCGCTATCGAATCTTCTGAAACCGGCGACCGAGATGGAGACACTTACCAAAAGAGCAAGTCCTGTGTTCCCGTTATGTGTCCACCTCAGATTTCTCCCGAAAACGGCAAACTCTTATCAACCAAACACTCATACCACTTTGGAGATATTGTACAGTTTCAATGTGACTTTGGATTCGTCATGTCCGGATTCTCTTCCTTGCTTTGTACTTCAAGTGGAACTTGGAACGGAACAGCCCCTGAATGTCAATGTAAGCTATATTGAATATTAAAAAATATCTCAGTACCCCACGCGAGCTTTTATAAGTAACCTTTTAATTTTTTTAGATGCGCGGTGTGTAACTTTATCAGATGACAAGAACGACGGTCTCCGCGTGATCAGAGATGATCCTGACAGTGTGTTGGTACCATACAGAGACAATGTTACTATTACATGCACGTCTTCCGGAAAACAATTGAGAAACACTGTTACATCTGGATTCAGACAGTGTGTTTACGATCCTAAGCCTGTAAGTTTTATATTAGCAAACATAAATATAATACATACCTTAATATTATGAAGATGAGTGGATCAGTCTATTAATATATAATTATTTTATTTAAAGTCGATAGATATTTTCATCTTGCTTAACACACTATTAAGCTACCAATCTAGTTGCCGTTAGATTCATCAGTTCACAGGAACTGATGAATCTAACGACAACTAGAACCATAAAATAAAAATATATATAAAAACCATAAAAACCATAGTATACACAGGTATACTATGGTTTTTAATTCAAAATATATAACGTTGGAAAATTGTAATTTGAACGTACTTATCTGTATTCTCCAGGGTCTTCCTGACTATTGGCTTTCTGGCGCTCAACCTCAGTGCCCAAGAAAAGATTGCGGTGTTCCGATGCCAACACCTGGTGCTGAATATGGTCAATACCTTGACACAAGATACCAAAGCTCGTTCTTCTTTGGATGCCAGAACACCTTCAGGCTTGCTGGAGAAACCAGCAAACACGACAATGTGGTAAGATGCCAAGGAAACGGCATTTGGGACTTCGGTGACTTGAGGTGCGAGGGCCCTGTATGCAATGATCCAGGCAGACCAGCCGACGGTTACCAAATTGCACGAAGCTACGAACAAGGATCAGAAGTTCTGTTTGGATGCTCGAAACCTGGCTACATACTCATTAATCCCAGACCAATCACTTGTATGCGCGAGCCAGAATGTAAGGTTATCAAGCCTCTAGGTTTAGCATCTGGTAGGATTCCTGATTCCGCTATCAATGCAACTTCAGAACGGCCCAACTATGAAGCCAAGAACATACGCCTCAATTCAGTAACCGGTTGGTGTGGCAAGCAAGAAGCGTTTACATACGTGAGCGTCGATCTTGGCAAAGTTTATAGAGTAAAAGCTATCCTTGTGAAAGGCGTCGTTACTTCCGATATTGTTGGTCGCCCTACAGAAATCCGATTTTTCTACAAGCAAGCTGAAAACGAGAACTATGTCGTGTATTTCCCCAACTTCAATCTAACAATGAGGGACCCTGGAAACTATGGTGAATTGGCTATGATTACTTTACCAAAGTACGTCCAAGCCAGATTTGTAATTTTGGGTATCGTCAGTTTTATGGACAACGCTTGTTTGAAATTCGAACTGATGGGATGTGATGAGCCAGCAGCAGAACCTTTACTAGGCTATGACTACGGGTATTCGCCTTGTGTTGGTAAGTCGATAATCAGTATTAAAAAAAATATTTTATTGTTATTATATAACGAGAAAGTTAACTTTAATTATTTTTTTCAGATAACGAACCGCCAGTATTCCAAAACTGCCCTCAGCAGCCAATCGTAGTCGGAACTGACGTCAATGGTGGACTTTTACCTGTAAACTTCACTGAACCAACAGCAATTGATAACTCTGGCGCTATTGCACGTCTAGAAGTCACACCTCAACACTTCAGAACTCCACTCCAAGTATTCCATAATATGGTAGTACGTTACGTAGCATTTGACTTCGACGGAAACGTTGCCATTTGTGAGGTAAACATCACCGTGCCTGATTATACTCCACCGAAACTAAGCTGCCCTCAAAGTTACGTTATTGAGCTTGTGGACAAACAAGATAGCTACGCGGTGAACTTTAATGATACGCGTAGAAGAATAAACGCGACCGATGCCTCAGGCGAAGTTTTCCTTAAGTTTGTGCCTGAAAGGGCAGTGATCCCAATCAGAGGTTATGAAAACGTAACAGTAATCGCTACAGACAAGTATGGAAATAAAGCGCAGTGTCACTTCCAAGTATCTGTTCAAGCTACGCCCTGTGTTGACTGGGAGTTAATGTCACCATCAAATGGTGCTATCAACTGCCTGCCCGGCGATAGAGGGATTCAGTGCATCGCGACGTGCAGTCCGGGATACAGATTTACAGATGGAGAACCTGTGAAGACTTTCATTTGTGAAAACAAACGTCAATGGGTACCAACTGCGGTGGTACCTGATTGTGTTTCTGAAAGTGAGTAGCGCTAAAATTGTATGTGTATTGTCAGTTACCCGGCTGGATAGGTACAAGGTAGTAAGCTTGGTGTTTTTGTTCCCAGATACCCAACAAGCAGCGTATCACGTTGTAGCCAGCGTACAATACCGTGCCCTCGGTGCGGTTTCAAACGCTTGTCTACCACAGTACAAGGACTTGCTCGCACAATACGATAACATCCTCAACGAAAGGCTATCACAACGTTGTTCAGCTGTAAATGTCAACATAAATGTTACATTCGTAAAGGCAATGCCCAGTCTTCTTGACGAAAATGTTGTAAAGATGGACTTTGTTCTGGCAATCACACCAGCTATTAAACAAACACAGCTTTATGACCTTTGCGGTTCTACACTGAACCTCATATTTGATCTCTCTGTGCCATACGCCAGTGCACTCATTGAACCAGTTCTAAACGTATCGTCTATTGGAAACCAATGCCCGCCATTAAGAGCTATCAGGAGTTCTATTTCGAGAGGCTTCACATGTACTGTTGGAGAAGTGCTAAATATGGATACAAGTGACGTCCCAAGATGCTGTAAGTATTGGATATTTTGTTTTAATTAATTTCTGAATAGGAGTGAGTGGAAGAAGAAAACATGTGTGTATCAGACTGCCGACCTCACCTTGCGTGGGATAAGTATAGACGAATGATAATGAATTACCTCACGTCTTGTCTGTTGATAATGTTCAATGGCCAATATGGCAAATGGCTAAGTTGCGTTGTGTAAAATATGAATATTGCAAATAGTGGAACATCCAGGCTTCATTTCCGCTGTTCCCGGGGCGATCGCAGCTGCATCTACCGGGCCCAATTGTTAATCAAAACCAACAACTCAACACACAAAAAAAGTATCAGCATCGGTTCAGCCGGTTGGGAAGAGTTCAGTGACAATCAAACACAGTTTTAGAATAATTATATATGTACCTACTGTGCAATATTATTTGTAAAAAAAAATATAACTTACTATAACTTTGTTTAAAATTTTAGTGCACTGCCCTGCTGGTACGTTTGCTGGAGAAAAACAAAAAGCATGTACCATGTGCCCACGAGGATACTTCCAGAATCAAGCCCGACAAGGTTCATGTCTGAAATGTCCATCTGGAACATTCACAAGAGAAGAAGGATCTAAGGATATTACTGATTGCGTTCCTGTCTGTGGATACGGTACTTATTCACCAACTGGATTAGTCCCCTGTTTGGAATGCCCCCGAAACAGTTACACTGGCGAACCACCAGTCGGGGGCTTCAAGGATTGTCAAGCTTGCCCGGTCAACACCTACACTTATCAGCCTGCTGCTCCTGGAAGAGACAAGTGTAGAGCTAAATGTGCTGCTGGTACTTACTCTCCAACTGGCCTAGCTCCTTGCTCTCAGTGCCCGAGAAATTTCTACCAGAACGTAATTGGACAAACAAATTGTGTGGAATGCCCTACAAACATGAAGACTGTAGGAACAGGCGCAACAGGACTAGAAGAATGTATTCCAGTAGAATGTTCGAACAGCGCTTGTCAGCACGGAGGACTTTGCGTACCAAAGGGCCACGGAGTCCAATGCTACTGCCCAGCTGGTTTTTCAGGCCGCAGATGTGAAGTTGATATTGATGAATGCGCCAGTCAACCTTGTTATAACGGAGGAACCTGTACCGATCTACCACAAGGATATAGATGCTCGTGTCAAACAGGATATGGTGGTATCAATTGCCAAGAAGAAAGGTCTGACTGTAGAAATGACACATGCCCCGAAAGAGCTATGTGCAAAGATGAACCGGGATTCAACAACTACACGTGCTTATGTAGATCTGGATACACTGGCATTGATTGTGATATTACGGTAAGTTTCATTTCAAAGTACTATTATAATCTACACATACTTACTTATATTGTCTTTATTATTGTTATTGTAAAAAAAGAGTGAATATTTATTAAGCAAACAGTTTTGATTTCCACGTAGATCTCATCAATGGATCCGTATCATGTTACTACTAGCGACTTTTACTAAATATACTACTATGTAGAAAAGAGTTTTTTTATTATCTAATGAGTTTTTGGGTTTTTTTTTTAGATTGATCCGTGCACAGCTAACGGAAACCCTTGCACAAATGGAGCATCTTGCATTGCTTTACAGCAAGGTCGCTACAAGTGCGAATGTTTACCTGGTTGGGATGGACAGCTCTGCGAAATTAATACAGACGATTGTATTGAAAAGCCCTGTCTTCTTGGTTCTGTATGTACGGATTTAGTCAATGACTTCAGCTGTGCTTGCCCACCAGGTTTTACAGGAAAGCGTTGCCATGAAAAAATAGACCTCTGTTCAAACCAGCCATGCAAACACGGAGTTTGTGTCGACAAGCTTTTCATTCATCAATGCATATGTGACCCCGGCTGGTCAGGGCCATCGTGCGATATCAATATCAACGAATGTGTTATTTCTCCATGTGAAAACGGTGGCCAATGTATTGACAGTATTGATGACTTCACCTGCAATTGCGAGACCGGGTACACAGGCAAGAGATGTCAACATACGATTGACGATTGCGCTTCAGACCCCTGCCAGAATGGCGCTACCTGTGCGGACCAAATAGATGGCTTCGTTTGTCAATGCCGTCCAGGTTTCATTGGACTTCAATGCGAGACAGCAATAGACGAATGCTTGACTGAGCCCTGCAACCCCGCCGGTACTGCTAATTGTGTCGACCTTGACAATAAATACAAATGTGTCTGCCGTGAAGGTTTTACAGGAGAGCTATGCGAGACCAATATTAACGACTGCGCTTCAAATCCATGCTACAATGGTGGATCGTGCAAGGATGGAGTTGATGAATACAAATGCATTTGCCAACCGGGATGGACTGGCCATCGTTGTGAAAGAGACATCGGCAATTGCGTAAACCTACCGTGTCAAAATAATGCGAGATGTATCGATCTCTTCCAAGACTTCTTCTGCGTGTAAGTATCTCAGTTATTACTTTTCGCCTATTCAATTTAGAATGTCTTAATTTTTTTATTGAAATCTAATCCAAATTACATAATTTTCAGATGCCCAAGTGGAACCGACGGCAAGCAATGTGAGACCGCTCCTGAAAGATGCATCGGAAGCCCTTGTATGCACGGAGGAAAATGCCAGGACTTCGGATCAGGCCTCAATTGTACATGCTCAGCTGATTATACTGGTATAGGATGTCAGTACGAATTTGACGCTTGTGAAGCTGGCCTTTGTCAAAATGGTGGTACTTGCATTGATGAAGGCGAAGACTACTCTTGTAAATGCGCACCTGGTTTCAAGGGAAAGAACTGCGATGAAGACATTATTGACTGCAAAGATAACTCATGTCCACCATCAGCTACATGCATTGACCTGCCTGGTAGATTCTACTGCCAATGCCCATTCAACCTTACTGGCGATGATTGCAGAAAATGTAAGATGTTTTTTCTGTGTCGATAATGTTAGCTGATCTGGGTCATCTCTATTCGGTTTTGTAGAAAGCTGATTGTATGTTATTGCTTTCAGCCATCAGCGTGGACTACGACCTTTACTTTAGTGACCCACTCCGCTCAAGTGCTGCACAAGTTGTTCCATTCGACACCGGTTCTGCTGATAGTTTGACTATCGCTTTGTGGGTTCAGTACACTCAGCAAGACGAGGGTGGCGTGTTCTTTACTGCTTACAGCGTGAGGTACGTAACGTTATCAAAAACATTTCCCGACTATCTATTTGCTTTTGTATCCGATATGTATTATTATGGTATTTTTGTAAGAATCGGTATTTTGACAAATTAATCTGAAATTTCCAGCAACTCTCACATTGCGCTAAACAGAAGACAAATCGTTCAAATGCACTCGAACGGTGTACAAGTATCACTGTTCTCAGAACTACAAGATGTGTATCTGAGTTTCGGCGAATTCGCAACAGTAAACGATGGTCAATGGCATCATGTTGCTTTGGTCTGGGACGGAAATAATGGTGGAGAATTGACGCTTATCACCGAGGGTTTGATTGCCAGCAAGATCGAAGGTTATGGAAGCGGACGAACATTGCCTCAGTAGTGAGTATTATCAAGTATAATATTATTATTATAACCTATAAAATTATGATACCGTTATTGACTTTTTTTTTTCAGTGTTTGGGTAACTTTGGGCAAGCCTCAATCTGATAACCCGAAGGCTTATACAGAATCTGGTTTCCAAGGCCATCTAACTAAAGTACAGATATGGAACAGAGCTCTCGACGTCACCAACGATATCCAGAAACAAGTTCGAGACTGCAGAACAGAGCCAGTGCTATACAACTCTTTGTCACTTACGTGGGTTGGCTACGAGGACCTTCTTGGAGGAGTCGAAAGAATAGTTCCTTCACATTGTGGACAGCGAGTGTGCCCTAACGGTTACGGAGGACCTAAGTGTCAACAGTTGCAAGTTGATAAGGAACCCCCACGGGTGGACCGTTGCCCTGGTGATCTATGGGTTATTGCTAAGAACGGTTCATCGCTTGTCAACTGGGACGCGCCAGTATTCAGTGATAACGTTGGAGTTGCTAATGTCGTTGAGAAGTCTGGTCACAGACCTGGCCAGAACCTCGCCTGGGGAGCTTACGATATTGCCTACATCGCGTATGATGCTGCTGGCAACGCCGCTACTTGCACTTTCAAAGTAACTGTTCTGTGTAAGTGTTTGAAACAACTTTGATTCTTATATCTCTTTCGATATGCGTAAGGTACTTGTTCTTATGTATTTTACTTTTTCCAGCGGAATTCTGTCCACCGTTAGCTGACCCCCTAGGAGGTTACCAATCCTGTCGCGACTGGGGTGCAGGCGGCCAATTCAAAGTGTGTGAGATCGCTTGCCGTGACGGTTTACGTTTCTCACAGGCTGTGCCGCCATTCTACACTTGCGGTGCTGAAGGGTTCTGGCGACCAACACCAGACCCAACACTACCTTTGATCTATCCTGCTTGTTCACGTAAGCATAACATCACCACTTTTATAAAAAAAAAATTAGTCATAATCAAAGTAGTTATGCCTGTCCATGTAGGTAGATATGTGTGTTAAAAACTCGTGTCAATATTAAATACTTTCTCTACTGTTACAGCGGCTTCACCAGCACAGCGAGTTTTCAAGGTGTCAATGCTCTTCCCAAGCTCAGTTCTTTGTAACGACGCTGGTCAAGGAGTGCTTCGCCAGAAAGTCCGCACTGCGATCAACCAGCTCAATAGGGACTGGAACTTCTGCTCTTATGCTGTTGATGGTGCGTTTCTCCTTCACAAGCCGCGTGCTAAATATTAATACATAAATATACTAAGCTGCTATTTTCTGTGTCAGGTACTCGCGAGTGCAAAGAGTTGGATATCAATGTGAAATGTGATCATCGAGCTAATGTGCGACAAGCGAGACAAGTATCCTCCCCTCCCTCAGCACCTGCTGAAGATACGTACGTCCTCGACGCGATCATTCCTGTTGAAGAGTAAGTACCAACATGTCCATCTTCATTGCAAATAAAATTAGGACAATAACTTTCTCGGTATACTGTTGATTTATGAGTACCTAGGTGTTGGCGTAGCACATAAACAGAAATCGATCTGTAGAGCACATTAGCATGTGTTACTGTAAAACATTATGTAAAGCAATGCCGCACTATCTTAACGATATGAACTTTTTGTAGCACTATTAGTTTAAAATCCAAGCATGTCCTTCACATCTGCATGTTTTATGGCACTTAGGTCACGCAGCAGTAGGGAGGGCCGACAAGTGGGAGATACGTACAACGTTGAGATCGCGTTCCCGGCAGTCAAGTAAGTTTGCATGTTTCCAAGTGGCACTTTAGCACTGTTATGTAAAATTCTACCTGACCTTTGTGAAATGATAAGGTGTTTTGCATATTACTGCGCGCTGTTTGTACCATTATTCTGGCTTGAGTTTTTAAAGATTTATGGAGATGGAAATGATATGAATAGCTCTTTTAGCTTAGGGTGGTTGGAAAAGCCTGCTTTAGTTTTGGCTGTTGTGATTTCTCAAAACGATATGAGCGAGAGTGAGAAAACCATCTCCATTTTTCAGCGACCCTGTAATCAGTAACGCGAACAATGAAAGATCAACTGTCCAACGATTACTGGAGAAGCTTATTCTCGAAGACGAACAATTCGACGTACGAAACATCCTTCCGAACACGGTGCCTGATCCAGCCAGTTTGGAACTGGTATCTGACTACGCTTGCCCAATGGGACAGGTCGTTCAAGCTCCTGATTGCGGTAAGCTAAGAACCATCATAGCACATCGTAAAGATGAAGTAATCTTAGGTGATAGTGTTATCTCAAATTTTATATTTGTTTTCCAGTGGCCTGTGCAGTAGGAACTTTCCTGGATGTAGCCAGTGATTCCTGCAAGCCCTGTCCAGCCGGTTCATACCAGTCTGAGGCAGGACAACTTCAGTGCTCGGCTTGCCCGGCCATCGCGGGACAGCCTGGTGTCACGCAAGCTACTGGTGCCAGGAGTGCTGCTGATTGTAAAGGTAATATTTCAAACTTGAGAAAGGTCAACGCACGGGTAAGTTGCGCTTTCTTGTGCCAACATTTTGTAACCCAAAATGGATCCCTACATATATCATTGTTTGGTGTCGCTTAAAATTCTAACTTTGAGTTGGGTGACTTGAGAAATGCACTGAGGTCCCGCTGTGGGATGAATTACGACATTGCCACCCTACATGGGCTTCAAAGGTAAAAAAATAGGCTTACGTCAAAACTTACGCTAGCCAACTTCCTTAGAGTAACGGAGCATAACTTTACTGTAATTTTCAATTGGTGTAGCTTTTTGAAATATTATTGCAGAGAAATGTGCCGCCGGTAAATTCTACGATGCCGAAGCGGAACTGTGCCGACCTTGCGGACATGGATCCTATCAACCCCGAGAGGGCGCATTCACTTGCATGGCCTGCCCGAGGGGACAGACAACTAGGGCAACCGAAGCCGTGTCGGCTGCTGAATGCAGAGACGATTGCCCTTCAGGTAACAAACCTTTTTGCAGGAAATAGTCATATGAGATAGTAATATGCTTTCATCGACGGCCCTTGAAGCATAGGACGGAGTGTTTGTGTCTTTCGGAAGTACCTATATATGTTTACATGTATGTATGTATGTCTATTTCACTGCTCTAAACGTTTTAAAGCCTAAACGGCTCGATGGATTTTGCCGTGTGAAGTGTCGATTGGTTTGTCTATTTCAATATATCTATCAAGCGGATACAGAAAAATGATCAATTACTTATTACCATGATTCAAAATAAAGGTTAATACTGTACCGAGCACCTATGTCTAAATATGGGTTTTAATACATAGGTAGTTTTCTCGTAAAATCACGAATACCCACTAAAGCATTGCTGACGGGTTTTAATTTTTTTCTTTTAACTAGTTGTATTTGAAATGTATAAACACCGAGGGAAATATAGCTGTCTCAAAAAGGTTCGCATATTCAAATTACAGCATCTCTTTCTCTCTCCGCTTGTAAGATTCAAACGGAAATTGGAAAACATAACATCCACTTACATTAAAGCTGCAGACGATACCCTACGCTCGTGTCTAGATTAGAGATGCACCGGGTACCCGGCTAGGATCAAGAGCAAGGGTTTTTTTTCAGGATCCGGCTGGATACCAGATAATAATGCCGGGAGACACAAAAAATTAACAATTTTGATATACAATCAAAATTAAAAAATAGTATTCAATCAAAATAATAATAATCATAGTAGGTAATGAAAATCATGAAAGCCCTTATTTCTACCGGGGCGGCTTGCATAACGATTGTGCTTAAATCGTACTAATTCTGATTAGTTAAACACGTTTAGCTGTCTTAATCCGTTTACACTAAATATATTTAAAACTGTCTTGCACGAGGTGGTTTTCGATGCTATTTAGCTAAACGTAGTTAGTGCGTTAGAAAGACAGTTTCATGTGTTTCGTATGACGTACATATTTTTATTTTTTCTAACTTGACGATAGTTAGAAAACTTGCGTCAATCGGGCTACTTTTCCGTAAAACGGAAAGGATAATAGTCGTTCTTGTTGTCAATGACAGACAGATAACAGATGCATCCACAGATCATTAACTATGTATTCTAGGATGCACCTGTTACCAAATCAAATCTGTACCTATATAATTCGCTGGGTCCACACCGGATAACCCAACGAGCTCCATCGATAGCGCGCTCCGCGATCCAAGATCATGATGCGTGGATCTTACTAGGCAGATAAGTTTAGTGAAACTGCGATCCTAAACTACGCTTCAAGCGATCCATAGGCGATCCGTGGCTCAGCCGAACTCTTGCTGGAGATGGAGTCACGCATATACAGCAGCGGCTTCGAATTGCTGTGGCAACCTTTATTTTGCTTAAATATTTGGTACTTCTTATTGGTTTGTTGCCCATGTCACGAGAAATCTGATGTCAAGCATCGTCTCTTACACCCCTATATTAGAGTAAAGGAAATTGTTTAAGTAGGTACCATATACATGTTATATTCCTTGTAAGGGGATGTTATGCGGCGACTATACGGGATTTATATGGCTGATCGCAATTTGTATTTTTTTTTTATTTATTTTACGACGGGGAAACTCCTGGCCTTCTTCACACCTGGTTACAAGTTGAGATAAGGCCGAAGGTGGAGGCGCACTATACCCGGAATCCTCAAGAACCTGAGGAACAGGCTATCTAACCTCTAAATTCCGCATCACAACATTTTTTATAAGAATTGTTATTATGGCGACAGAATTAGGTAATATGGTGGTAGCTAGTCAGGCGGACTTAAACAAGATCCTACCACCAACCAAACTACCGACCTCTGGATCTGAAATCAGTGGGTTGAACCACTAGACAACAGAGGCGGTTAAAAACACTTGGATCGCACGAGGCACGTCCACACCAACCGCGCCTTTGGATCGCGCTCCTGCTGCGCGCGATTGGAGTGCGTTGGATCATCCGGTGTGCACCCAGCTAGTAATCTCTTCGTCGTCATCGGATAAGTTCGAAAAAAATATTCTGCACTACTATATCTCCGCAAACCCCTTTTTATTTCACCAACGGTGCAACAATCTTTGTCGAGCCGAATATAAATAATACAATGGTGTAGTGTACATATTCCAACAGACCAGCTGGTCATTCAAAATGCCGCTAATCACATTTAGGCTTTGCTAAATGGCGGTTTTGGGATGTTTAACTTTGACAGTTCAATAAACATATAGTGGCTTAACTATCGTTGTGCAAGACGCTTAAGCGTATTGAGTTTCTTAAATGTATTTAAGGACTCCCTAAACGCGTTTAACAATTGTTATGCTAGCCGCCCTAGGACTCAATGTAGTACTTAATCGTCAGAATGACATCAATTTGTACAAAAATATTTATTATTGTATATTATAATTATCAGTCTATTGCCAACCCACAAACTTCAAATTTGATGGATCGTGATGTAAAGAGACTAGTTATTCAGCACGCTATCAATCCCTGTTTCGTTTTTTTTTTCGTAAACCAACCTCCGAAAGCCATTCTGAAATACAGTTAAAAACAGAAAGTTAGTATCGGGTTGGTATTTTTGTTGACTTCCCACCATATACGCGGATTTGCACTCCAGGTGCACTAGCAGAGCTCAGGCATGCTGAACCTCTGCTGCAGCAGGATTCTTTGCAGTCTTGTTCATTTTAGTTGGCTGCTACATCTGCCGCTTCTTTAAAATAAGCTGCCGCAGCAAGAAACGCTGGCGCCATCCTTCACTTCTCCGCCGCACTGCTTAACCCTTTCGAGCGGTAGTTTTTAAAAGGCTTTAAAATGCCGGGTGCCCGTTGGACTCGCCAAATATTATGCCGAGTACCTGTTACCCTGCTAAAAACCAGTATACGGCCCATCTCTAGCCTAGATCAAACAAAGATATGTTTGGAAATTCGCGTTTATTTTTACCACATTAGATACCAACCCGGACATAGAGAGACGACTCAAAATATATTTGAGTGAGTGTAGTGTAAATAATATGAAAATGTAGACTAGGTTTCTACCTAGTCTAAGTGCTTAAATAAATCAAAAAGATCCATCTGACCTTTAAGTCGTAAAAAAATAAAAAATAAACAAACTCGTTGAAAGTTGCAAACACTTAAACCTGACATCAAAATGTACGTCTGTTTCCCAAAGTGGTAGGTAGAGACTATTTTTTTTATATAAATATTTTACGTATCTACGTCCGTTTCCCAAAGGGGCAGGTAGAGACGATCTTTTCATTCCCTCTCTTTATATAACATGCTTGAGGATTCAGGATACAGTCTGATTCAGTTACATCTGACTATTTACGAAAATACGGCCTTCAAAATTATAGTAAATTAAAATAGTTCTATAATACTGGTATGGATGTAAATTGCAGGTGAACAGCTGAGCAGCGACGGTGGCTGCGAACCCTGCCCCCAGGGTACGTTCCGAGCCAACGGAGCCGGGGCCTCGTGTGCGCAGTGCCCGCCCGGGACCACGACGCCGCAGCCCGGAGCCGCCTCCGCTGACCAATGCTCCTTGCCCGTTTGTAAACCCGGTAAGTACTAAATAATACACGAGTCTATTTAAGCGAATAGGTAAGCCATGCACTGCTTTATTGCGTACTAGGTTGAGGAGACGGGTCGCATCCCGCACGCATCCACACACCATTACATGACAAAACATTCCTCCCCTTCTTACAAAAATACTACAGAAGTTTAAAAATAAACCGCGAAACGATCAGACAAAGATCGCTGGAACTATTGAACCTACTGAACCCTCTGTTTGGGCTTAGAATGGTATTGGGGCTGCCTAGCTTCTGCAGTACATCCACACTGGTTCGACTGCATCGATACTTACTCAGCAGTTTCCGAGGCAGTACCAACACAGACCCAACAGATCATAGCGGACAAATGGAGCTCACCTGAAATGAGGTCCATGGTAAAATAGGTAGTTCTTAAGATCATTTGAGATCTGCTGCCATAGGTATTACGAACCACTTTGCAGTAGCGACAGCGATAGCAAAGCGTCAGAAACCGAAAAATATACCTAGACGTGGATCTTCACATCTGCTGAGTGCTGATGAACATCTAAACTCTACAGCACTCAGCAGATGTGCTTAGAGGTGTTTATCAGATAGTAGGCCATTTTCGGCACAAGCATAGTCTCACTGTGTCTATCTAACTATGCAACGGTTAACGTCACCTATCTATCGTAGTACGGACTGCAAAGGCAAACTGAAATGGCATCGTGTCAGTAGGGTTGGTTACTGGTGACTTGTTTCCAAACTGTGTACGATTACCGCCTATCGAAGCCGTGCACGTGCACGCATTGAACTAACGCCATCTATGAACTCCAGCTACAACTTCGCTAATTTGTTATAACGCCATCTATGAGCGCAAGCTAAAATTACGTATTTTGCAGGTTCCTACCTCAACGTGACGCTGAACTCATGTCTCCAGTGCAGAAAGGGCACGTACCAGTTCGAAGGGCAGCAGACTGTCTGCATACCGTGTCCTATCAACACCAGCACCCGCAGCCCTGGCGCTGTAAGTAGATATTTTTTACATGCTTTGCTTTATGTAACATCAGTATACCTACTGATGATACACTACTACACTACTGATGATTACTGATATCTTTCAACTGAATCCTGATATGTATAACACGCTGTACAGGGTAACAAGTCCAAGTGCGGGTTACAGAACCTACCTGTGGTTCTGTACGATTTATTTATTAATAAAATGTAACTTGTATGATAATGTAATTATGGTGATCTATGGTGGCAGCGATCTGATTTGAGTTGGAAGCTGTTCCACAGAACTCGACTGATTGAGCTGAAAAGTATTATCATCATTATGATATCTACATCAGATGATTTAGGTGGCGTCAAGCCAGATTACAGTTTGAGGTAATTTTCAATTCTGAGGCACACTTTCAAGGGAATATTTTTAAGAAGTTTTTTTTTTCTTTACACCCAGAAAAACCTTGTTTTTTTTTAATAATTTGGAGCTGACCAATATAAAATCTATTTGATAAGCTGCCCGTTTAAATGAGACCTTCAATGTAACTACTTACTAAACTCACCTTGCATCAGCAGCGCCATCTGCTCCGAACAACTCTGCTGGTGCCATAGCTAATTCCTTTTTCACTGCAGGTATCAGAGTCGGAATGCACGAACCCTTGCGAGATGAGCGGTCCTGAGATGCACTGTGACGTGAACGCGTATTGCCTGCTTATCCCGGAGACCAACGAGTTCCATTGCCAGTGCAAGCTAGGGTTCAACGGTATCGGAAAAGATTGCATAGGTAAGAACTGCCCTGTTTTCAAACCTATATCAGCGATCAGCAGCCTAGTATAGGCTCCATCCAGTTTGTGAACCAATCATTTAAAAAAAATACCATAAACCACGCAAGAAGTACGTACATATTAAGAAGGTAAGAACTTCTTCTTGGTTCTTGGCACAAATTAGTAGATACTAAAAAGATTTTCAGCCAAAAAAATATTATTTGTTAGGAATACAGACTTTAAAAAAATACTTACTTTACACATCAAATTTTTCCTGTTGAAGTCTTCTATTCGTCTGGCTAAACTTCAGCAAGACCTGTTGATGCTTGATGAAGAAAGCTTCTCATTTATCAATATTAGTGCAACACTGAGTAGTTACAGTTATCGTAGTAGAAATCAAAATTGAATGTATTTTTATTGGAACTGGCCTCACAGCTCAGTTAGCAGTAGCTCTGCCGTCTGCGTTTTCGGTTGTGGGTTCGATTTTCACCCGGGACAAAAATTTTGTGAGACGAATATGTAAATATTTTTGGTTGCTGTATTTTGTAATTAATCATGTGTTTACAACAAATAGTAGAGTTGTTCGATCCGTAATCAAGTTCTCATATTAAAAGCTATACTTAGTTAGTTTGTAAAAAGATTATAAATTAATAATAAATAACAAACAGATTATAAATATACAGAAATAGATTACATATTATTATTAGATTATAATACTTAAGTACCTACATTACTACAGCGGCCAGCAAAAGAAGCATTGATGGACTTTCACGTTCGACCATTAATGCCTCTTCTCTTTCTCCTCTCTCTCTAGTTTTGGCCAATTTGTACCTATAGCAGGTACTTTTCTTAAATAAAATTTTAACTACAATTACTTTTCAAAATTAAGATGTTCAATTGTTTTTATTTTCAATAAACAGCTTTCAGGTATTTGCAAGCCAGTTCGAAATTTAAATAAAACCTTTGATAAGCTACCTCCTTGGTTGCCATGTTTCGGAGTAAAAGATCGTTCCATTTATAAACGACACGATAGATATTAGTATTATTACTATGTTCTAGATGTGGCCGCTTAACCCTAGAATACTAATATAAATTTACCATAGCTTAATACTAATGATCGCTTGGGAGGCTACTTTTTAAATAAAATCAATTTATTATATTAGTTATTTATTAAATTTTTATAAAGGTAACAAAAATTACTTGGCAAACATCTACCTTTTCAAAAACTAAAATCTAAATCCTTTTTTAAAATCAACATTAGTCTAAAAATAAGACTTAAGTCTTACAATAACGAACATTTTTTCTCAAAACATAACAGTATTATATCAGTCTGGTGAAAAAAGAAAACTACTATATCATTACTTTTTTGGCATCACTATTATTATCCAATATATAAACTTTATAAAACACAAAATAAAACTTATGGTAACATCACATTTTTGTCTACAGACTAATTTGAAGTCAGCCTTTCATTTTTTGTCACAGGAACTGCAGTTTATCCTTCTTGTGACGCAGTTTCTAGAACTGGTGAATCTGACGCATTGCTTGTGGCTTGATTTGGTACTGAATTGTTCGGGGGCTCAGAGTGACCAATAACTACAATATTTTGTAGGTCTTCTTCCAGTCGAAATGGCACGAAAGAAGGATCTGCCGCGCTATCGTCAGAATCATAAGGATCAACTTCCAGGTTGTCCTCAGGTTCGCTATCGGAGTTCTCGTTTAGTAAAGAATCACCTATTTGGTGTTCGTTGAGATTCATCTTAAAAGAAAATAAACATTTGCTAAGTTATAACATGGCTAATTGCTAAAAAAAAGCAAAAAACAAAACAAGTAACGAAAAATTAACTTACCGTTAATACTAATGATCGCCTCCTAGGCGATCCAGTAGCTTATATTTTGAAAACGGAGAGTCCGCGCCGTGCCCGCGTTTGCTCACCTCTGCGGCGCGGGGTATACTGAATTGGCGCGAAAGCACAACTTAATTCGCGGGCGCGTTTTTGAAATAACGGAAAAAATTGACCGCGTGCGGCCTCTCAGGCGATGATTAGTATTCTAGGGTTAAATACGACAGATTATGGATATTAATATGATATTCATTCAACTTTTTCCGGCGGCTGCTGCATTTGGCCACAGCAATTTTGAAATTTCAATCGAAGAAGGTTGTCAAAATAATGCTCGAATTTCCAAGCATGTTTATGAAAATATATTTTAATTTCCAGACGTCTGTCTAAACTACTGCGACAACGGCGGAGATTGCGTGAAGGACGCGCGGGGGGAACCCTCATGCCGCTGCACCGGCTCCTTCACCGGCAGACAATGCAAGGAGAAGAGCGAGTTTGCGTACATCGCGAGTGGAGTCGCCGGAGGAGTCATCTTCATCATATTCCTGGTGCTGCTTGTATGGATGATCTGCGCTAGGTGAGAACTTTTGTAGAACCAGTATTGCTATTCTCAAACATTCGGAAACCCTTATCGGATCGAATTCGGAACTTCCGATGGATTGCGAGAAAGCTATTCCGAAAATCTAAAATCCAAAAATGTTGACATAAAATACTCGACACTTCCACAGAAGATTTTCAGAAACGGTGTGAGAATAGCGTTGAAATCTATTGTGATGTTTTCGATCCGAAACTTTCAAATCGCTACCTACACAGTTATCTGCTACTGTACTCTCTCAGCTGAGCTGAACTGCATCTGTGCACAGTTCACTTGTACCATGGCTATGGCCTTTTCTTGTCTTTGTGGTCTAGTGAATCGCCGACCGGTATCATATCCAGAGATCCCGGGCTCTGTTTGGTTGGTGGTACGACTTTGTTTAAATCCGCCATCTTATCGTCTGTTATAGCAACAATTCTAAATTGTTGTCTTCATTTAGACGTAAGATAGCCAGGACAAACATTTGTGTGATGAATGTAGATGTTTGTTCTGTGTTTGGGTGTTGTATTGTATGATAAGTATTTATGTATATACAAAAAAAAAGTATTTATGTATTCTATCCGTTATCTAGTTCCCATATTACAAGCTATGCTTAGTTTGAGACTAGATGGCGCTGATTTATTATTTGGGATCCAAAATGGAAAATCTAAACATTTGGTATCGAAAATAATGTTTATAAGATAAGGACATGTAGTTTGTAAAGAGGGGAATTTTACGTTTTTGAATCCACAAGCTACAATTTGGCAAAAACCCTCTCATGTCATACAGTATGCAATGCACAGTAAACATTGCCTAATTATCTTTTACGCAGGTCTGACTTTAAGACCTATGATTTAAGTTTTTTTTTTACTGGACATTAATTTCACACATCGCCATCTTAGTCCCAAACTAAGAATAGCTATATGGGAACTAGATTACGGATAGAATTCTTAAATACTTTTAAGTTACCTAGTAGATTAGGCATTAGAGGAGGATTAGGCTAGAGTAGTGATATCCAACTGCCGGACAACACACGGTGATTTGTACTATTTTTTATTACACATCTCATAAAACGTTTTAATACTTGTGTTACATTTGTTTTTGTGTACCTATATACATTTTTAGCTTTAAATTTTTTATTTTAGTTGAGTTGATATTTTTACACCCTGTAGCGTCCTGTAAATGGAAAAATAAACTGTTTAAGACTGCTAACTTATCTAACCCTATGTTTGTATAATAACGATTCTTAAAAAAATGTTGTGTTCCGGCATTCAGAGGTAAGATAGCCAGTTCCTCAGTTTGTTGAGGATTTCGGGTGAAGTGCGCCTCCATCTACGGCCTTATTTCAACTTGTTACCAGGTGAGATGAAGGACAAGCGCTTCCCCGTCATACAATAAAAAAAAAAGTATTTTGTTTTGTCTATTGGAGGTCCTATTTTTAGTAAATAAAAAAAAAAAAAAATACAGGGCATTCGTTTTTACACAGCGTAATAGAAAAAATAAATGAATAAATTAATTAATTAATAATTATCGGTGTTTACTAACAGATCGACAAAGAAGAAGGACCCAAAGAAGACGTTGACACCAGCGATCGACCAGAACGGATCCCAAGTTAACTTCTACTACGGCGCGCACACGCCGTACGCAGAGTCCATCGCGCCATCCCACCACTCCACCTACGCACATTACTACGACGACGAGGAAGACGGTTGGGAGATGCCGAACTTCTACAACGAAACTTACATGAAGGAAAGCCTCCACAACGGCATGAACGGGAAGATGAACAGCTTAGCGCGGTCGAACGCCAGCATATACGGGACCAAGGAAGACCTCTATGACAGATTGAAGAGGCATGCGTACCCGGGTAAGAAAGGTCGGTATTCACAGCGCTATTACTAGATATTTGCTTCGAGTAGCCTTATTCGATTGAAATCAAACACCACGGCTACTTTTATATAGGTTACATAGTTACTAATGCTCCGAACCTTCTAATATACCAACAATACTTACCTAAATTATTATTTCTAGTACACCGAATCACAAATATTTAATTTGAAGAGTAGTAGAAGCCCCTTGTGAAAGGTCTCGTCCGGAGAATTACTGCCATACCTATTTCGGCCGTCAAGCAGCATTGCTGTGTTCCGGTTTGAAGGGTATGATTGCCGGTGAAATTACGAACACGCGAGGCGACCTTAATGCCTCAAGTTGACGGGCGCAATACAGTGCCGTGTAGGCTATGTTCTTTGTGAATGTGACCTACGCAGTAAGGCATTGTTATAGGCAAGAGATGCACTTAGCACCAGGTGGGCTACTTGCTTGTCCCGTCCCTTATTAAAAAAAAAACGAAATAAAATTTCGTGCATCCTACCTATCTTAATTTGACAGGACAAAGGTTTTAGGCTTTTTTTGCAGCAATTTATTTGCACGGATCAGACACTTTTTGGTCGGGGGGAAGGCTGATACACAGAAACCAAGATGGGATTTGGAGCTCAGCTTAGCCATGTTATAATTAGTGTACCTACGAGCCCATTACCGAATTGTCAATGAGCCAAGTTGGTATCTATTGGTGTTATATTATGTTATGAGTTATGTATAATTAGCACGTAGTAACATGGTTCGTCTCTACATATTTCTAACTAAATAAATGTTTTTTTTTGTCACTTGAAAGTTACAGTTGACTAGCTCAGGTTTCAAATGTCAAAAATGAAGTCGATGTTGATAACCAGTTGACTTACATAATAAGGGCACAGTTTCCATGGACAATTGGACACATTGAGTCTCGCTACTCACTTCTCAAGCCAAGTCGATATAAAATAACTTCACAGGATCACCCGCTGGTCTAATCTGAAGATAGCCTAAAAATTTCAACAAATTCCGTCCAGCCGTTTTGGAGTCTCAAAGATTGACAAACACGTCGACTTTTATATATCGAGTACTACTGTAACATCCAGGATTTCGATCCTGTCATTCTTTGTTTTCTATAAACTACACGGGTTTTTTTTTTCGCAGTTTTTTTTTCCAAAATAAAAGTAGCCTGAGCTAGTTAAAGTATCTGATAGTGAAAGACCCGTCCAAAGTCGGTCCAGCCGTTTCGGTCCATCGGGAACATACACACATGTAGCCACATACACACATCGATTTATATATGTATGTGAGTTTGGATAGTACCCAGGATTTGATTGCGATTGTAATCATGCTGGTATCTATACTTACTGGCATAACAACAACGACCAAACCAGTAATGTGACTGGCTCGTTGAATACAAATTACCTATCAGCCGAAACAAAAAGCAGTAATAACTAGTCTATTGTTTGGTGAATTGCGTAGATTCGATATCACATTAAAAACCGCTGCGTACTAGTTTAAGTTAATAAAAACATGATATGACAATTCTTGTTTTTCTTTTCAGATAAAAGCGATAGCGACAGTGAAGGTCAGTAAAGACCGCGTAATGTTAATTCTGGTCACATTACGTAATGCTAGTACTACAAGTCAATGACGAGTGTGTGAGCGAAAACAATACCACAGAATAACCACTGCATAAACCTGCAACATCACAAAATGTTACACTACACTAGAATTTGTCAATATTGAACCTTAAATGTAACAGGTCAAAATTCAATCTCAAATGTCACAACGATTGGATACAGAATGTATCATTTTGAATCGATATCACACACGCAAAAATTACTGACACTGAAGAAGTAGGTACCATAACAAGCCTCATAGCTCCGTTGGTAGTATTTTTTTTATGTATTTGGCGCCTTATGCGCTATAGGTTGTAGGTTCGATTTCCACCCAGGACAATCATTTGTGTGATGAATATAGATGTTTGTTCTGTGTTTAGGTGTTGTATTGTATAATAAGTATGTATTTACAAAAAAAATGTGTAAGTATTTTATCCGTAATCAAGTTCCCATATTACAAGCTATGCTTAGTTTGGGGCTAGTAAGCGCTGAGTGAAATTAATGTCGTGTCGTGTACCTACGAGTATGTTATCTGAGTTTTCTCAGTCTTTGGAAAGTTTCTATAAATATCCAGATTTAGCAATGCCTGAGGAATTATAATGTATAATTTATATATCCCGTTAGCTTTATTCTTAGTTAATAACGTAATGTAAATTAACACTCTCACTGTTTTTTATCACTGCTCCCACCAAATTATGTTTGTATAGTTTGAACTGACAAATATTGTATTGTATGATAAGTATGTATTCACAAAAAAAAAAAAAAGTAGACAAGTTTTCTATCCGTAATCTAGTTCCCATAATACAAGCTATGCTTAGTTTGGGGCTAGATGGCGTTGTGTGAAATTAATGCCCTGTAATATTTATTTATTATTATTATTAAATAGCGATAAATATTGATGGTGTCCAATAGTTTTGCGGGATTGTTGATCGGTATAATAGCCTATTTATATGGCCTCTCGTACAATTAATATTTGATACATTTTAACAGTCCTAAACAGTGATTGTGTTGATATTTCTATGAAATCAAAATGACGAAATGCTCAAGTATTATAAGGCGAACACTGCCATATCGGAAAGAAGGACCAAATGAAAACATTCGATGAGGTAGCAAGTTGCATGTAAATAGGTACTTGTATATTTATGTCAAATTCTTAGTGTTAGTGTTGGTTGCATGAAATTTATAGTTATTTATGTAACGAATTAGGTATTTGTATATTTTAGCATTGATTAATACTAACACTGAGAATGTTAGTTTTAGGTAAGCGGTCATGTTTTGTACCAATTTTTACATGCAGATATTCTGTATATAATAGATTGTATGAATGTTTGTAAGAATGGTGTATGTGAGGGTGAGTTTTTATATTTTTATAATTATTGCGTAATAAAGTCGAATAATCGAATCTCCATCCATATTATATAATTTATGAATTTAATGCATATCTACTTGACTATAGCACTAATAAACAAATGTTACATTTAGATTAGGTTTAAAATGTGTAAAATACTCAAGTTATTCTATGAGTGGTCTAATATTCCATCACAAAATGTATTACCATATTATTTTTTACGAAATAAGTAATATTTTTACAAAATTTTAATGAAATATAATTTACATTACATTTATCATGATCTTTTATTTTTTAGTTCGCTATCATCAAGTTTTATCGGTTAATTACCTTTTTCAATTAGTTTACCGAATAAATAAATCCTCAGTCCTAAAATACCTCTCGGCATTTATTTGCGCAGAGATAATTTAGATCGTAAGTATATGAATAACCATGAAGCAAATCACTGTACAACCACAAGTAAATAAACCTTTACTTGCGGCTTAAATGCGTGAGGTCTATGTAAAAAAACTGTTCTTATGATCTAAAAGAATTATGAAAGTTGGAATCAGAATTGAAACGAACTATGATAAATATAAATATATATTACTTAGCTGCAAACTTACCTAGCTCTTAGGTACCTAATTCTTTCGCCATAATAACAATTCTAAAATTGTTGTGTTCCGGCATTTAGAGCTAAGATAGCCAGCTCCTCAGTTTGTTGAGGATTCCAGGTGAAGTGCGCCTTTACCTTCAGCCTTATCCCAACTTGTCTCACCAGGTGAGATTAAGGCCAAGTGCTTACCCATCGTACAATAAGAATAAAAAAGAACCCACTCCAAACTACTACACAATTCATAGCACATTCTTCTAGTGAGATCCCTTAGTCGGCTTTTACGTCATCCATGGGCTGAGGGGGCAGCGACCGCCACGGCACAAGTGGCAATACCTTGACATAGATGAGATGAAGGCCATGCTAGCGCTTCCTTGTCGTAGGTAAGTGTAATAAATAATGCGAAAGGTCGTCAATTGAAGCCGATTCATAACGAGTCAAACGGTGAATTACAACAATTAAATCATCCATTTCCGATCCTATTGACCCCACATTTAGGTAATAATAGGAATGATGATGCTATAGCAGACCTTATACTGCGTACAAAACAAACAATCAATCTTCGTCCATCCATAACTAATTTCATCAACAATCTATTTGTGCGATAACACAATGACATTCGACCTACTTATACAGACAGAGATTCTTTGAATGTAAATAAGATATAATAGTGACTCAACAAGCCGCTCAACTTGGTAGTAGATCTGCCTTCTGCTCTCTCTTCATCTCACGATTACAAGTCATGATAAGGCCGAAGGTGGAGGCGTACTTCACCGGAATCCTCAACGGTCTGAGGAACTGGCTATCCTTCCTCTAAATTCCGGAACTCGGTAAGTTAATTCTAACTCTTCTTCAACTTCTTCTTCTTCTTTTTAACTTCTTCTTGCTATGGCGACAGACTTAGGTAAGATGGTGATAGCAAGCGGACCTACCAACCAAACCAAAACTCATTGCATCTTCCTGGAGATCAAACCCGGGGCTTCTGGATTTAATATAGGTTGGAATCGAATTCGAATCACTAGACCACAGAGGCTGTTTGCGTGATGAATATAGTAGGTTTTGTGTTTGGATGTTTTATTGTAATTAGTGTATTTACAAAAATAAATGTATCCAAGTATTATATCCGTGACGTGATTGAGGCTTTGCTTAGTTTTAGCCTCTGAAGTTAATTTTCTGTTTTTTTTCTTGATTATTTACTACAAAGAAAGACAATTAACGTTTGCATAAACAGAGGCAAAGAGGGCAACTGGATTTATGCAAAACTATATATACAATACTGCATTACTATATTATTAAATAATAAGCAATCTACTTACCTATCTATCAAAAAACTTCAACGCAAAATGTCAGAAACGAGACAATTGTCTTTCATTGAAGTGTTATGTGCAATATGTTTTAACTGATATTATTGTTTTGTATGGAAAAGAGAGTGCATGTGAATTGGCTTTAGACAGTATTTTTTTTCTATGACGTGAATGAGATGCAAATGTTAAGGTTGAGAAGTACCTAGAGAAATACCAAAGATGGATATATCCATCCTTGTCACACTCATACACTCATCCACCTTTCATATGCTTAGAAGGAACATGGGGGAAGTCTAAAAGGTGCCAGTGATGGACAGAATGAGGAGTAATAGGTTGGCGTGGTATGGACATGTCATGGAGACGTCAAGTCAATGTTAGGTATGAATGTGGATGGACGGACGTAGAAGTAGGTAGGCCTAGGAAGAGGTGGATGGATTGTGTGAGTGACGATATGCATTAAAGGAGTGGATGCTGAGTTGAAGAGTGAGAGGGGAGAATGGCAGAGAAGATCGTGCTGTGCCGACCCAACCTAAGCGTGGGATAACGGGCAGGAAGAAGATTTTTATCGTATAGTTTGGATAGGTCTATTCGCCAACCTATCTCATATCCAGAGGCCCCGGGTTTGATCCCCAGGAAGATCCAATGAGTTTGGTTTGGTTGGTAGGTCCGCTTGCTACCACCACCTTACCTAAGTCTATCGCCATAGCAACAATTTTATCTTGCTGAGTTCCCACATTTTAAATAAATTAAACGTATTGGGTACATATGTATTATATTCTATGTTATGTGTGTTTAATTATATAATGTGTGCTTGAATGTACTTATACTATATGAACGTAAAATTACACTTAGTATCTATTGTAGTTTGTTATTATTAGGTATATACCTATACTATATTGGTTATGTTTTTTATTAATGTTGTACACTTTTCCCATTATATTTAAATCTTGTTTCTGTCTCTACCTAAGTTCGCTGGAAGAAAACTCTGATCAGGGTTAAGCTTGCCTTTCCCGTACTTGATAATTTTTAGTTAGCTTGTGTCCTTATTTATACTTATGTGTATGTGTGTGCAATAAAGTATAAAGTAAAGTAGGTAAGTAAATTATTATAAATGATGAATTATCTCTTGACCTCTAGGGTTGTCCAGCTCTATGCCAGAGCAAGGTCTAAGATCGAGCGAGCTTTCCCCTTTCTCTCCTACGCACTGTCGGCTTTATAGACCCTTCCATCATTGTTGTGATCATTTAGCCCGTTTACCCAGTACCCAGTTACCCGGGGTAGACTAGGTCACACACTTACATTACATGTTTTTTCAGGAATAACCAGAATAGAATCGAAACGAATCAGTATTTTTATGAAAATATAATTTATTTTGATCTAACTAACCCGAATAAACATGAACTAGTTCTTATAAAAATATAATTTAATTCTGTATAATAGGTAGGTATATAGCCGAATCGACACTATGATAATAGAAAATGTGTAGAAATGATAGATTTATACACATTTCGTATTATCATACTGTCAAATCGGGGTTGTAGGTATATTCTAAATCTATGGTATAAATACATTAGTACCGAATATACCTAGATAAGATAACGCTATTTGTGAATTTGACGGGCAATTTGACAATCTATCGATAGAAGTGCAGCTGTTAGCATTGAAATACAATTATAATTTATAGATGTTTATAAAAACATTAGGAAGTTTTAATCCAACCAAATACTAAACCAATCGCTTCACTACGGCGATGGTATCGTCAAAGAATAGCTACTATAAGTGCGGTATTCTACTATAAAAAAAAACAAACATTTTTTTTCTATGACCGCTATTGTTAGGCCTATGGCGACCATTACAAAAATATTACTAAGACTACTTTTTGTATGCTTCTAATCGTATACTGGCTTGCGATACTTTGATTAGGAATCGATTGCTATACTATTATAGCAATCAATAGCGGTGATAAATGAGCATCCATGTGAGCAGTAACAAATTATGTATAGGTAGGTAATTTTTGATAGCTCTTCCAATCGTTCTCGAAATTCGATCAAATTGTTGTCTATGAATATAACATTATGACACCACTGTAACAATTGACGTAAATGCAACCTTTTCAGAGTAGTAGTGGTATCATAATGACACTTGACATTGACAGCACTCAGTGAGCTAAACACACAAGCACTTTATAACCATCATCTTTTTATTATAGTAAAAACTGACATTGACCAACTCTTGAGGTTCCAATATGGACCACTGAAAACGCCACAAGAAGAAGAAGAAGAAGATAACTATGATAAATATTCAAGGAGACAGATTGTCAAACAAGCCCGGATTGTCAACAAACATCGATAAATACATTTTATTTGGCATGTTTCTTGAAAAACTCCGTCATATACTTGGTCAATGCTTGCACCTCGTCCAGAGTGACCGCGTTGTAGGTAGACGCTCGGATGCCGCCGACGTCCCTGGAGGTGAAGAAATATTACTAGACATTTCACACAATGCCATCTAGCCCCAAATTAAGGACAGCTTGTAATATATACCTAGTTTTTTTTTATAGCCAAGCGTTTACCTGAAATACAAAAGATGTAGCCTAAGATGGAGCATACGCTTGTATAAACCGAACCTATTTACTCTACTTATTATATATGAACATAGATTACTAGAAATAGGAATACTCCTTTTCGTATACAGTTATCATACAATATAACAACCAAACACAGAACAAATGTCTATATTCATCACACAAATGCTTGTCCCGGTCGGGAATCGAACCCACGATATACAACGCAGAAGATAGAGGTACCAACTGAGCTTTGAGGTCAGATAATTAATAAATACTAATTTCAACTGTGAAAGTTTAAAAAAAAAAACATAAAATAATAAATAAATATTACATGCCATTAATTACTTAATCATTAGCAACAAACGGGCTGTAAAATGTACATCGATTCACCTCTACCCTTTATCATTAGTACCTACTGGTAAGCCCGAAGTGCCGAAGTGCCGACTTTCCGCACCAATATAATCTTGGAGTCTTAAAATCCAGAGTAAATCGATTCCTTTTAGAGAAGCGTGCTCCAGCTAAGACCACATCTTTTCTTTACTTGTTTTTACGTGAGCTCCTGGTCAGGCTTTTATATTGGTTTATTGGTAGTTTTTTTTTTGTCCAAGCGTTGACAAAAAAAAACTACCAATAATCCAATATAAAAGCCTGCTCCATAGTGGAGGGTTCTCCCACAATTTCATAAAATAACTAGATAAGTAAATACAATTATTCTTACGGCGTCATACTTAGGTAAGAACAGTTTTGACCGCCTCTGTGGTCTAGTGGTTCAACCCACCGATTTCAGATCTAGTCCCGGGTTCGATCCCAGGGGAGCACAATATTGTGCTTGGTTTGGTTGGTGGTAAGACTTTGTTTAAGTTCGCCTGGCTAGCTACCACCTACCTTATTTTGTCGCCATAACAAAAAATCTAAGAAGTTTGTTTTCCGGCATTTATAGGTAAGATAGCCAGTACCTCAGTTTGTTGAGGATTCCGAGTGAAGTGCGCTACCTTCGGCCTTATCTCAACTTGTTACAAGTGAGATGAAGGCCAAGCGTTTTCCCGTCGTCCAATAAAAAACAGTCCATGATATTCACCTGTGTCCCTTCAACTGTATGAGTCCCAACGCCTCGGCTCCCTTCAAAAACTCCTTCTCCAGAGCATCGTTGCCCGGGTTTCCGATCCTGAACGGGATGTTCATCTTGCTGCGGACGTTCTTAGCCACTGGCGCGTAGTAAAACCCGTTGGATTGCTCGATGGTGTTGTAGACAAGGGCAGACTTCTTGGTGGCGAGATCTTCCATGGCGTCTAGACCGCCTTGCCTCTCGATCCATTGGAGCACTCGCCCCATTATGTAGATTCTGCAAGGTTGAAGAATGCTTAGTTTGGGGCTAGATGGCGCCGTGTGAAATTAATGTGCTGTAATATTATTTGTATGTTTGTGCAAAGCGGAAAATAGGCCTGGCCCAAAAGTGTGCCACGATGTCTTTGACCTAACCCCGCCTTCCCCTTTCCATCACCGGACTAGCAGACGTACGGCAGGCTACAGCACGTACCTTGTTAATGTTTTGTTGCCGAACTCATCAATCAAAATATCTCGCTATAGGTACTCACGCAAACATAGGAGGTGTGTTAAGGATGGAGTCCATTTTGTTAACCGCGGTCCAGTCCAATAGGGAAGGACATATTGGCAAGGCTTGGTTCAAGAGGTCTTCTCTGATTATCACCAGGGCTACTCCGGATGTTCCAATGTTCTTCTGAGCTCCGCCATAGATCACACCGAACTGAGAACAGTATTCAAGTTTTGGAAGGAAACAATTTACGGGCACCATACAAACGTATTTACAAACGTCATTCATTATGTTTTTTTTTTTATATTCGGGAACAAACAATTGGATAATCGAAATACACAAAATATACTGATAAAACTAATAACCATTAATAAGTTTGCGCATGAAATGGCACGTCTGATTTAAATTAAATTGTGCAGTTATATTAAGATTGGGATATCTGTGTTAGTGGTGCGGTAGGTACTTTTTCTAAAAAAAAATACAAATCATTTTATCTGAAAAAATTACGTCAAACGTAGTTTGTACTTTCCAGCAAAAATCAGCGGTCCTCCGGGGCGGCCTTTTTTTATTTTTTATTGGAACTTCATTTTTATCGGCTTCACTAAAACCGTGAAAATAATTCTTTAAAATTCTTTAAATAATTTGTCGTAAGGTAATCTCATTACATAACGATAAGCACCGCCTTTTCAATTATATGAACATACACATAGACTTATTTCTACTTTGACAAGTGCCAGTGATAAAATCAGTCTCTAAGCGCTTTTCACGATATAAAAGCGATGTCCGACAGATAAAAAATATTCCTATCTTTCTTTTTGACATGTAAACAGAAAGTGAGAGATTTTTATTTGTAGCGGTACTCGAACTCCGACTTTGTGAAATAGGGGCTAAAAGTAGTAAAAAAAAGTCTTTTTAGGTTTTAGGGACTTAAAACTTAATAATAATCACGGGTCGTAATGACAAATAAAATTTGTCATTGCGACATTTCAATGGTTAAGTTCATATATTAGGTCCTTACATATGAAATTGGCGTTTTGTCGTACTGGCCACTTTGATCTTAAATATCTCCTCTTTGGTTAGGAATTCCAAATTCAAATTTAAACAGCTATTTACTCATGCATTTGTGTTTCGAAAACCGTAATTCATTTGTTTTTTTCTCTTTTGCTTTTTTTTTTCTGCGTCACTCATTTCACAAAATGGAAAACTTAAAATATCGCATTATTTACGAGTACGAGTTCCACCGTGGCACCAGTGCTGCAGAAACGGCTCGAAGGATTAATTATGTGTATGGTGGTGGTGTCGCAAAAGAAAACACGGTGCGTTTTTGGTTTCAACGCTTTCGTTCTGGAAATTTCGACCTGCAGAACAAGCCCCGTGGACGGCCGGAGACCAAGGTCGATAATGATGAAGTGAAGGCTATTATGGAAGCAGATCCATCGCAAACCACATCACAATTAGCTGCAGGCTGCGGTGTTAGTGACAAAACCGTTTTAATCCACTTCAAGCAAATTGGGAAGGTGAAAAAGCTTGAAAGGTGGGTACCTCATGAATTGAGTGAAGCAAATCGACAAACGCGCGTCGACTGCTGCGTTACATTACTCAACCGGCACAATAATGAAGGAATTTTAAATCGGATCATTACATGTGATGAAAAGTGGATCCTGTACGATAATCGTAAACGCTCATCGCAATGGCTGAACCCTGGTGAACCAGCAAAATCTTGCCCCAAGCGAAAATTGACTCAAAAAAGTTACTTGTAAGCGTTTGGTGGACTAGTGCCGGTGTCGTACACTATAGCTTTCTTAAATCTGGTCAGACGATTACGGCTGATGTCTATTGTCAGCAACTGCAAACCATGATGGAAAAGCTCGCAGTTAAACAACCGAGACTTTTCAATCGCTCTACGCCACTGCTGCTTCAAGACAACGCTAGACCACACACGGCCCAACAGACGACTACCAAATTAGAGGAGCTTCAATTGGAATGTCTAAGATATCCACCGTACTCTCCGGACCTTGCTCCAACAGATTACCATTTTTTTCGAAATTTGGATAACTTCTTGCAAGGAAAAAAATTCAATTCCGATGAGGCAGTCCAAACCGCTTTCAAAGATTTCATTGATTCCCGTCCGAATGGTTTTTTTAGTAAAGGGATCAATGAACTACCTATAAGATGGCAAAAGTGTATAGATAGCAATGGTACATACTTTGATTAATAAAATATATTTTAATATGAAAAAATTGCCTTTATGTTCCTCCCATACAAAACGCCAATTTCATATGTAAGGACCTAATATTTGGGAGCACGCTAGAGCAGCTGGCCTGACGTAAGCTTGGAGATTGTCGGGTGTCCTGCTACGCCAAGATAAGATGACCACAGAATGACTAATCTACCTCATAGGTCACATAAAGTTTAATTCATAGACATGGCATTCGCTGAACTGCATTAAGACCGTTACGTTAAAGCATTAGAATATTCAGTTATTAAGATGACATAAGAATATTAGGTACAAAGTGTAGGTACATAGTGTATGTAGAATGCTTAAAATTATCAGTTTAAATCAGTAGAAATGTGTTTCTAGGCTTATTTTGTCAGTTTATCATTATCATTCCAATAACAGATAACATGTTTTGAGCCTATCACCTTGGCAGATAACAGGTTTTTAAGAGGTAATCCACTTAGTAACTAATAGATAGATAGATAGATAGATAGAAAACACTTTATTGCACTAATAAATAAAAGTACATGGGCGAACTTAATGCTACGAAGCATTTTCTTCCAGATAACCCTTGTGTAGTATGGAGTGGGTGGTAGTGCTACTTAACGGGAGAAATGATATTTTACTAATATCCTAGGCATTACCTATGTTGGCTTGTAGTTTTAGAGAATAGTCAATGACAGGATTAAATCCTTGTTCGATTTAATAAAGGATTAATCTATTTTAGTAAGTACTGACAAAAGATGACATAAGAATAGTACACATAGTGGGATAAAAGTAAGCAAGCAACTTATTTCTCGCTATTCTGTTGGACATCCACCTTTTGATTTAGTGGATTCATACACCAAAACACACCTATAGGAAAACTATTCTAAAATTTATGGTTATAGGGCTTCTGATTTGAGCATCACCAACCCACATTGCTCATAATGCGGTATTACAAGTTAAAGAAAAAAATATTTACATTAGGAAGATAACATTTTAACATACCTTAGACACATCAACTTTCTTCGACATAAAATTAGATGACATGTCTGCTACCAATGGCACCCCTTTTGTGTCTGGGATGAAATCAAACTCCACACCTAGAACCAATCGCTCCATAGTTATTTTCCAATTTAACTTAAAACCAAATTCAATCTAAAGCAATGTCGAAAATGTGAAACTAACGGTTACGCAACTTTTTACATTTTAACTAAGCCAAATGATGTTTAACAATATGTTAAAAAGGAGTCCAGAATTTCATCTTCAGCTTTTTTTACTAATTGCAGTTTTAAGTACTTAAATATAAAACTACTGTACTGTAGTCGCCATGTATACGTCACTGTGTTATACTACTTACCATGAATAGTTTCATTGGTACAGATGTGTACATAAGATGCATTTGGATCAAGATTCCATTCCGATTGGCGCGGGATGTTGTCATATTTGTCAGTTGGAGGTGTAACAAGATTCACCTTGCCATACTTCTTCGCTTCTTTCGCTGCCTTGGCTGACCAAGCACCTAAGAAAATGGGTAGGTATGTATATTTACGAACTAACAGGTAATTCTCGCCTGCAAGTCCTAGCCAAGCTGTGAACAACCTTCACACGCCAAGACCTCAACCGTGGTAAGCACTGAACGAAAAGGAACTTTAGAAAGGTTCAATAAACAGAACAGCTGTTTATTGAACCTAAATGTGGCTAAATGTTCTATGATCTAATGTTCTAATGTTCTAAATGTGGCTAATAGTCTCTTTTTCTTAGATAAGAGGGGAGTACCCTCTTATCTATCACTATCACTCTTCTAGTTGCTATGGTGGTTCATTTACTGTGAACAGTCAGGTTGTGGAACCTTTACACCACAATATCCGCGCTAGTCCCTCGCTAGCTATCTTCAAGAGCTACAGAGTCACTATTGCTCTATATAATTGAGTATATATATGTATTATATGTATACAGGCTGTGGCGTAATGAATGAATAATCGGGTACCTACGGGTAGTGTACATAGTGGCGGTTCATATGTGCAATTGAATGTAAACAATCATATTTGTAGCGCAAGCATTGTTTTTTTTTAAGATGATGAATTATTTAACTCAAATTTCATGATTTGCTTATTTTGTGCTAAGTTTAAGCTTTCGTGGTGAAAAAAAAATTTATGGCCACCAGAGTTCTAAAAAAATCAAAAATGGTTTACTTAATGCCAAAATTGAATACAAAATTAATTAATATTAAACTGATCACTTTGTTTTGAATGTTTGGTACCTAACAATATCCTTCAAAGGCCATTGTAGTCACAGAAACGGCCCATCTGCCAGGCCAGGTAGAGAATAAACTAAAAACAGTGGCAAGTATTGCCATCTTTTCCGAAGAGAACAGCTGAGATTTTTGGTACTTGAATCTCAATATTGCCGCGTTGGTCGCGATATTTAATGAGGGTATGAAGTATAGAACCTACCTATCTTTAACAAGCCTCATAGCTCAGTTGGTAGTAACTCTGCCTTCTGCGCTGTAGGTTGTGGGTTCGATTCCCACGCAGGACAAACATTTGTGTGATGTAATATAGTACGTATGTATTTAAAAAAAAAAGTATACAAGTATTCTATCCGTAATCTAGTTCCCATATTACAAGCTTTGCTTAGTTTGGGGCTAGATGGCGCTGTGTGAAATTAACGTCCTGTAATATTTATTTATCTACTTACCAGTTACCACATAATCGGCAGTGCCAGTTCTAGAGATCAAGTTGAGAGGCACGGCAGCGAATTGGCCTTGTCCACCGCCAGCAATGAACAGAATTTTGTAATTGGCGGGAACATCTCTGAAATATAATCATTGCAATTAGATAGGTAGGTATTACAAATTTACTAAAAACTTTTTGTTGGCAAGAACGAGAAAATTTATGTAAAAAACGATTCCAAAAATAGCACAACACTAATTCGAATCGAACATTTTGAAATTGAATTTGAAATCAAAACAGGTAAGTAGGTAGGATACAAGAGAAGATAATCTGTGTTTATTTAAAACACAAACAATGATCAATGACTGTAGGTAGGTATTGGAAAGAATAAAAATAAATAACGAGGTGATGAAATGTACGACAATAATACGACAATAGTGAATAATGATTAAGTAGGGTGATGAAATTTTCGAATATCGTATAAAAAATAAATAATTAGGTATGAATGAATGAAACTAAGTCACATGTAAGACTTTAGAAATATTGATTCATTCATTTACATATGTCATATAAGTAAGTTTTGCTACTGCTTCCAACAGTGCATAAAAACATTTTCTGCAAAACAATCCCTCAGGGACGTAAGCTACCTATTTATGTTAATTTAGGCAGTACCTAGCCTCGGGAGATGGTTCTAGAAGGGGGCAATACTGAGAGGGTTGATGGCGAAGTTCCACCAGTCCCAGAAGCTGAAAAACCTGGCTATCCGCAAGCTCCGGGGCAAAAACAAAGCTCTGGGACAAGATGGAATACACAGTCGGGTATTGGGTGCTAGGCTTGGAACTTGGGGATCGATTCCGAAGTCTGCTTGATAGTTGTCTGGAGCTCCCAAACTTCCCAACTATGTGGCAAACTGGCAGGCTCGTTCTGTTAAAGAAGGATGGGCGCCCTGCAGACTCTCCGTTAGCATACAGACCTGGTGATGGATGAGGCGGATAAACTATTCGAAAGAATTATTGCTTTTCACCTTATCCGGCATCTCAGTATTGAGGGACCGGACCTTTCCGAGCACCAGTACGGTTTTCGGGAGGGCAGGTCCACGATTGATGCAATCAGCCTGCTCGGAAGAGGTAGTAATAGCAAGGTGTTAGCTATAGGATGTTGTCAAATCTTGGGGGACTTAAGCGGCAAGCCGCCGCCTGTATTTAAGGGAGGTGCGGTCCATGGCTCTTTACGGGCCCTAGTGTGGACACCGTTGGCAGATAGCACTGCCCTGCTGAGAAGAGCCCAGAGGGTCATAAGATGGCTATCGGTGTCATACGCGAGTATCGCACTGTCTCTTACGAGGCAGCGTGCGTGTTGGCGGGTTCTCCCCCATGGGACTTGGAGGCAGAATGCCTGGCAGAATCATACGATAGGCGAAGAGAACAGCAGACGAACTCGCATGGAAGCACCACCTACATGAGATGTTGGTAGGATAGTGGAGAGAGCGGCTGGTCCTAAATGCATGGTTGGACAGGGCACACAGGTCGCTTTCCTTCCGGCTGGTGCAGGTGCTAACGGGGCATGGTTGCTTCGGAAAGTACCTGTGCCGCATAGCTCGAAGGGAGCTGACAACTGCGTGCCATCACTGTAGTAGCGACGAAGACATGGTGAGACACACCACACACTAGGGTGAGCGCCGTGCCCTCGTCGCAGTAGTACGAGACGAAAAAAAAGGTTGGTACCTACGTACCTACTTAGTGTAGCGTAGCATCTTTGATGTAGCGGTGCAAAGAATGGTGGGTACTTTCATATGTACTGAGTACAGTACACAAAATAGGTATCTACCTAGGTATAGTTTTGTTACAAAAGTCTATCATTACTTACAATAATCTTCTCACGACGTTTTGAACTTCTGTATTGAGATTCATATATTTCGGTGTTCTGTGGCTGGTTTCTAGCAAACTAATACCGGAGTCTTCAAAATTTGTAAGTTCTCTCCTTACAATTTCGTACACCTACGGGTGACAAGACAATTTCCATAACTAATAGGTAAGAAGTAGGTTAAACCTAGATTTAAATTGCTTTTTCAAATAATCATTTGTGGTAAGTGTTAAAGTTTGTTAAATACTTACGAAATTAACTTGCATTCAATATTAAGTCCAATACAGGACATGGAGCACATCACAAAAAATATATAGAGATTTACCATGATCACCACGTTTGGTAGATTGATTGGCGATCGCATGATACCTATATATTGTTGTTAAGAACTCGAAAGTAAATAAATAATTAAATAAATAATACAGGACGTTAATTTCACATAGCGCCATCTAGCCCCAAACTAAGCATAGCTTGTAATATGGGAACTAGATTACGGATAGAATACTTAAATACTTCTGTTAATACACACGTACTATACGATACAACACCCAAACACAGAACAAACATCTATATTCATCACACAAATGTTTGTCCTGTGTGGGAATCGAACCCACAACCTACAGCGCAGAAGGCAGAGTTACTACCAACTGAGCTATGAAGCTTGTTGTATGGTGCAACTGTCCAAATCCTGATGCTTCCGTTCCCTAATATCATTATTAACACTTTCGATTTACGATATCACCGAACCGACACCTACCTACCTAGATCCCTAAAGTGGAACAATATTCGTCTGTTATTTAAAATTGTCTTCGAGAGTCGAGATATTTTTATATTTTCAAGTACCTAGAACTAGCTTCTGCCCGCAACTTAGTCCGCGTTTTCTTTAATTTAATTTCTCTCTAGGCCGTTTGGCTTAGAGAGAAATTAAATTTGTGAGTTACAAAAAAGCAATTTTTAAAAACATTTTATGGGACGGTTTTGAAATTCCGATCCGCAACCTTTTTGTGTGAAGAAAAATGGTTTGGCACTGTGTTGGGTAGAGTGTGTATTTAAAATGTTTCTCTGAAATACAAAAGTTTCACTTCTATCGTGTCTTTTCGAAACCGCCTGTTTTTTTATCTGTCACAACACTTGCGCTAATAAAGAAAGTGAGTGACTAGGTATTTCATCGTCAACAGCCGATTAGTGTCCACTGCTGGACAGAGCCTCCTCCAAAGCTGGAGCGTTTTGCCATAGTCACCACGCTTGCCAGGCAGATTGGTGATCGCAGTCATGACGTAGGTAGATAATAGACAGGGAGCTGCTGCCCTTCTTCTGGAGAGATCCCTTTTTTTTATTGTACGACGGGGAAGCGCTTGGCCTTCATCTCACCTGGTAACAAGTTGACATAAGGCCGAAGGTGGAGGCGCACTTCACCCGGAATCCTCAACAAACTGAGGAACTGGCTATCTTACCTCTGAATGCCAGAACACAATATTTTTTCTAAGAATTGTTATTATGGCGACAGAATTAGGTAAGATGGTGGTAGCTAGCCAGGCGGACTTAAACAAAATCCTACCACCAATCAAACCAAGCACAATATATTGTACTCCCCATGGGGATCGAACCCGGGACCTCTGGATCTGAAATCGGTGGGTTGAACCACTAGACCACAGAGGCGGTATAAATTCCCTTTTCCCTTAGTCGGTTTTTACGACATCCATGGACTGTGTTGGACGATTAGGCGATTAGGTATTTAATAGGGGTAAGTAAAGTTATTTTTTATCTACTTTACTTCACATTAAATGTGAAGTAAAGTAGATAAAAAAATAACTCATAACTAACCCATGAATTACAAATTTTATAATTCATGGGTTCTATTTTTTTGTGAACCCGAACAATTTTTCTAAAATATTTTTATATCAGGTACAAACACAGACACTTCAATTTTATTTATTTGTTAATAAGATTCATACCTAGGTATATAAATTCTCGTACTTATACCTACATTATTTTATTTTGCACACGGCCATAATATTATGCTAGGCAGGTAGCTACATAACATCTAGGCTAGCGAAGTATGGCGACATTGGTCACAATCACAGATAATAATAATATCACCAATCCGTATTGTGCCTCCGACACAATTAGGTAGGTAGGTATGTACATAATTTAACTATACCATACCGATTTCAATGATTACTTACTGTAAGTTTAAAGTACCTACCTAGTAATTTACCTACATCGTCAACTACAAGTAAACCGGTTCAAGTATAAGCTATAGAGGTACACAAATAATTATTAACATTAACAACCACATGGAAAACCACTAGGAAAGGAGGTATACAAACGAAGACGAGATTGAAACTTACTTCCTCGGGTAATTTCGCCGGACCGGCACCAAAATTGAATATTTTTACCATTATTTTATTGTAAAACACAACCTCTCGTTTGGAACTATACAGTCGCACTCATGCGCACTCACTCACCGACGACACCACCGACTCACGAGCGAGACGAGACCAAGCTTATCTTAGCGATGTGCCAGTTGAGTTGATTAATTCGAGTTAGTAAACAAGTCGATTTCCGAGCCGGTCACCGCCGCCGCCGCCGTCCGTCGCGCCGCGCCATGCCACCACAATACAACCGAATCGAGTCGAACTCGAAACATGCTTCGTTCTTCGACTCAATTTATTGAAACGAGTCGAGTTGGCACTGCCGCCGGGGCCGGCCGCCGCCGCCGCCGCCGTGCTGACAACGAAGCGACGTCACGTATTTTATTGGAGCAACATTTATGGGACGTATTATTTTGTGTGCTGACGCTACCGGGAATTGCCTATGCTTGAATAATGTGTTTATAATATTATATTATGCTACTAAATAATATGGTTGTTGATCGTTATGCTAACTTTAGATATTGTAAACACGATGATACTTAAACATTTATGTGTATTGAAAAGTTAAATTATGACAATATAATTTATGCGTAAGCACCTATAGATAAATTGTAGTAGCATTATTTCATTTACGTGAGTGAGTGACATGATGAGACGAGTCGAGCACTCTGGAGCTCTAAATCTAAAGCATTAAATTAATTAGTTAAGCGCAAACTGCCGACAATATTTTTTTTACCGCGCATTGTCACAAAATAACAATCCGTATAAAATATAAGCGTCAAATAATTGTTTTATAAGGTTCTGAAACTCTCGCTTTTGCGCTGCAAGCAAGGGTAAAAACACAAGCCTGTTTGGTTTGCTTTTGTCGCACACTGTGCGTGCTGGACAGCGACCGCGACCTATTATAATTTCCATGCCATGCTCAATGCCATTGCCGCTGATTGCTGATTGTCTTTCCACCATCATCGCCATTTCGCCAACAACCCGTGGCTCCGCGGCAGCCATGAATTAAAACTAATTCAGTTAAATGAAATTAAAATTTAGGTATGACTTATCTAGTTATTAATATAATTTCAATAAATGGTACCTAAAGACGACGATTTCGATTTCCGATCCCGTTTGTGTGAGCTAGGGTAAAAAAAAAGCAATATCATTCATTCTATAGTTACCTATATCTTTTTAACATCCTTCCTATTATTTCCTTCACTCACTTACTCACTCTCAACCAGTGTCTCCAACTTCAAGGTTTTTACGGTATGTATCCCGTCATTTGGCTACATTTACCACTCTGATAAAAAACAAAGGAATTCTCACCATCTGCCCATAATGCGTCTTACCTAAAGCCTAAAACTCCACTAAAAAACCGGAGCGGAGCAGCAGTATTCATTCATTCACTCGTTGTCTTGACAGTAGATTGCTTTGAATTTAAGCCTTATCCAGTTAGTTTAGAGTTGCTATTGGTTTGAAAAGCAGTAATAATAATATGTTGCTTTTATTTTATAGCATTGCATGAAAAATATGCCACTATTTTCACAGTGACAGTAAGGCGTGAGACCTTATAATGCTCAGTGGCGTGCGATATACCTTTGTTTGTACATAATACCTACCATTAAAATTAATATGCCATTAATTTTGAGCACCTGATTAAGAAATTAATTTCGTGACAATGTTAGTTTTCATAGTTTTATTGATTAAAGTTTTCTAAATTTAGTACTTAGTTTTCAAATTTGGAGGTTGGTGGATTAGTGCCTAGAACTCAGCCTGACCTGATGACGATTGGATTACCTGGGAAGTATACCGACCCTAAAAATACCCAAATCACTTCAAGTGTGCATATAATATTTGAAGAGTTTTTTCAACCAGTTTGTAGAAGCAGAACAAACTTGAGTCAAAATGTCGTTGTGCCCAAATTGAGCAAGAGGTTTTGGCTAGGATTGGAAGTTATTCAGAATTCTCTTTTTTCGTTGTACGACTTGGAAACACTTGGCCTTCATCTCACCTGGCATACAGGCTATAATAAGGCCGAAGGTGGAAGCGCACTTCACCCGGAATCCTCAAACATCTGAGGAACTGGCTATCTTACCTTTAAATACACAACCATTGAGAATTGTTGTTATAGCTATAGATGGTGATAGCTCTAGCCAGGTGAATTTAAACAATGTCCTATTACCAACCAAACCAATCACATTATTGTACTCCCCCAGGGGATCTAACCCGGGATCTCTGGATCTGACACCGATGGGCGAACCACTTGACCACAGACGTGGTTATCATAACTTGAAAATCAGGTGAGATGAAGGCCAAGCACCTCCCGTCGTCAATACAACAGGATTGTATTTATTCATTCCTACTTATAGAATCGAGTGCTCATCAATTATTTTATGTGCATCATTTGGCTACGTTTAAGTAGAGGAGCACAAATTTTCTGAGATGGTTCCAATAATGCACAACCAATAATTGGAAGACATGGTTTTTAAATATCGGGTATATAAAATTGTATTGAAATATTTATTTATATATTAAAAAAGGACATCAATATACATATAAAATATAGTGGGTTCGAATGCAATCATTAGAATATAATATATTGAAAATAAATAATGAACAGCCAATGCTGTTCATTATTGGTCGTACATGTTATGTGGTCTCTAAGCTATATTTAATTCGAAGTCATAGCTACATTATTGGCTGTGCATTGTTCGTAAATTATCGAGCCGTGTATTATCTGGCTGTACAGTGTACATTACTTATCGTCTCCCAATCCCAACTCATCAACTAAAATTTCATTCATTCAATTTTACTATTGAATAATATCGTTTGTTTGTTGGTTCGGTCGGTTTGGTCGTTTAGTTTTTTCCGAAGCGAACGTAAGAAATTATCGAAATTACACAAGTGAAACATTTATAATATTAAAAAGGATATGACTCCTGTAAAGGATGACTCGATAAGAGAGGAAAATTTCTTGGAAATCATCAACTTGTCTGAGAAAAGCCCCGCAAAAAATTGCACTTTGGTGGACGTGAGAGCGTGTAATAAACCTGCGGCTAAGGTAGGACTTATATTACATGTTTCTAGCTATACATGCTTAGTTCAAGCAATAACAGATACTTAGCCTTTGTTTTGCTTCATTGATAAATGTAGGTAGTTAGATACCTACCTATATAGATAACTGCCAGTGCAGAGTACAAGTGTTTAGTTCTGGTACAATAAAGACTAGAAATAATAGGACTAAATAAGTTTCAATTACTAGCAGTACTCTCTCTCTCTAAACCTATTTTGAATAATGAAATAGTGAAGCATGACCTCATTTCCATCATCCCATGGGATTTTTATGACATTCATCTAAAATCATTCTTCATCCCTACACTTTAAATAAAAGGAAAGTATCCTGAAAATGACAAGTCTGTAGAACTGGTTTGCGCTGCTGATTGTCAGTCGGTCACTCAGCCAACACAACATTTTCATGAAATCAAATCTAGTTGCCTTTCTTTGCATGCATGTAGAGTAGACTAAGCTACCAAATAACCTAGTTAAGTATCATCCGTTTTTCAGATAAGTTATATTACATAAATGATTTTTTAATGTATCTGCTACGTGATCATTGAGACCATTCACTGGCTAGCTAATTATCATAATAATTAACTTTCATAAACCATAGTTGCATTGTCACACAATGCAAGTATAAATTCTTTATATTAGTATGGAGGGGGCTTAAAAAATGATGTGTTATTTTCTGTTGCTCTTACTTCTTATTCTAAGGTTAACACTGCATAGTACAAATTGAAGTAAGAACGAACAAAATGTGTAATGAAAGTGAGAACAAATGGGAATTACTGTGCATACCACCCAGACCTCACAGTTCAGTTAGTTGTAGCTCTGACTACTGCACTGTATAAGTATATTTATTTCGTTAAAATTATGGAACACAACTAACCCCTGACGGTATGGTGTTTTAAAACAGATTTCAGAGTAATATGGTATTGAAACATAATGGCAAATGTGAATCATCTGTTTAACTCTATGGGTGCTGTAAAACATGTATTTTATAGAGAGTGGGACACTCGGCACCCAACAAGTTAGTTTGATGTATGCTGTAAAACTTTCACAGTGTATTTATCATAGAGAGTTGGTTGCTCAGCTCCCAACGAGTTGAGCATTGATAATGTTTTGAAATCAAAAACAGAATTGCCTATAATCCCTTAAGGAGGTCTGACTGTGCAGCCAGAGCTTGCTGTCACAGTTGAAGAAAAAGGGAAATTGCTTCCGGTACGGAACAGGCATGATATCCTCCCTCACTACAGTCATAATATGTTATAGATAGAATACTAATAATGAGCAATACACACATAGCATTCATATTAAAACACACATCCCACAGCGGGACATTAGTGCAAGCCGTGGTCACCCCCACTCAGAATACAAAGTCATTTTTAAAGTCTTTAAACCGTGACATAAGTGCTAGTGTATAGACTACTTCCAAAATGTAGGCTGTAACCACTTATGTAGCAGGTAGGTCTGTTTCACGCTTAGCTGCCTGTAATGTAACAATTTTATCATTTGCTTAAATTGAAACAGGGAAAGTGTTATGTTGCAAAAACAGTGGCATCATTTCCATCGTAAGAATTGTAACATTATATCAGTTTATATATTATTAGAGTAGTAGAGCCCCTTGTGCAAGGACTCATCCAGGGAAGTACTACCACCATACGTATTTCAGCCGCCAAGCAGCATTGCTGTGTTCCGGTTTGAAGGGTATTTTTCTCGTTGAAATTACAGGCATGCAAAGCTTAACACATTAATGCCTCAAGATGACGGGCGCAATGCAGTGCCGTGTAGGCTATGTTCATTGTGGAAGGCATTTTAACCGCCTCTGTGGTCTAGTCCCCAGGGGCAGTACAATATTGTGCTTGGTTTGGTTGGTGATAGGACTTTGTTTAAGTCCGCCTGGATATCTACCACCATCTTACCTACCTCTGTCGCTAACCACAATTCTGAAATTGTTGTGTTCCGGCATTTTAGAGGTAAGGTAGCCAGTTCCTCAGTTTTGATTTCACTCTGTCTTTCCTTGTGGCGGCGCACTTTATAACCACGTGCTCAACCGTTTCTTCTTGAAAACATCTGCGACATAAGCCACTTTCTGTGGCACCAGTCTTGACAAGATGGTGGTTAAGTTCACAATATCCTGTGACAATGCTGACCATCGTGCGTAGATCTTCACGTCTCATTTTTAACATGGTGTTTGTTATCTTCCTGTTTCTCTTTGGCATCATTTGGTTTGTTTTTTTTGCAGCCTTGACCTCTTTCCCACAATTTCTGATGTACTTTTTCGGTGTACATTTTCAACCTGTTCTTTATTTTCCGTTGACGGACTGGACACTCTGATGACATTGGGAGTTGGTGGGATCCTGGACTCTTCTTTTGCTAAAACGTCAGATTTGTTGTTGCCTCGATTTACGCTGGGATTTTTTGTCCTGTGTGTTCATTCGTCAGCTCGCTGAGATTTTTTATCCTGTGTGTTCATCCGTCAGCTCCTTGGCATCATTTGTTTTGTATTTTTTGCAGCCTTGACCTCTTTCCCACAATTTCTGATGTACTTTTTCGGTGTACATTTTTAACCTGTTCTTTATTTTCCGTTGACGGACTGGACACTCTGATGACATTGGGAGTTGGTGGGATCCTGGACTCTTCTTTTGCTAAAACGTCAGATTTGTTGTTGCCTCGATTTACGCTGGGATTTTTTGTCCTGTGTGTTCATTCGTCAGCTCGCTGAGATTTTTTATCCTGTGTGTTCATTCGTCAGTTCCTTGGCATCATTTGTTTTGTATTTTTTGCAGCCTTGACCTCTTTCCCACAATTTCTGATGTACTTTTTCGGTGTACATTTTCAACCTGTTCTTTATTTTCCGTTGACGGACTGGACACTCTGATGCCATTGGGAGTTGGTGGGATCCTGGACTATTATTTTGCTAAAACGTCAGATTTGTTGTTGCCTCGATTTACGCTGGGATTTTTTGTCCTGTGTGTTCATTCGTCCGCTCCTGGAGAGCATGGTGGCATTCCGCAATGGATTTAGACCTGGTATCTGGCAAACGGAGAGCATTTATGAGTGCTGCACTGTCAGTTATGAACACTAGTTGTAATTGCTGCCTGTTACCATCGAGGACATAGTCTTCTTAGCTGGCAGGAGCAGTCCTACAGTTTCGGCTTGAAACGCCGTCGCGGTATTGTTGAGAGGTTGTGCTCTTGATAGGTTCATTTCCGGACAGTGGAATCCACATCCGGCGCTAGTTTTCGAACCGTTTGTATAAATGTGGAATGTGAATGGTAATTTTTCTTCAATCCACGGTATTTCTGCTTTGGCTACGACATACTTTACTAGCTTATGACTAGTAGAAAAGTCCTTTTTTTTCTCATATTAAACTTTTTATGTACTTACTGACTCGCATTGGGTCAACCTTGGGCTGAACTTGGAAGAGCGGATGTGGGAGTCAAGGAGTATTTCAAATCGACTTTTATTGTGTTTGTTATTGTTAATTGTATAAATAGTTGTTTATATGTGTTATTCATGTATGTTTATTAATATTAGAATGAGTAAACAGTAATTCGTAAATAAGTTCTATATCTAGAATTGTATATGTACCTATCTAACATTGTTATATTTCCTTAATATATATTTTTTATTATTGATGTTAAACATATTAAATTTTCGGGCCCGCCATGCTCCAACATCCATACCAGAATGTCAATAAGGATGAAAGACACATTTATTTATTTATTTATGCCACACATATTTACAAAATGTTATAAATAGGTAGGTAGGTAATGAATCATTATGTTCCTTAACTTTTTGGTTGTGGAACACACAGTGTGTTCTATGTAGACCAGCTTGGGGCTCAGCACCCAACAAGTTAAACAGTGTTCTGAAATTCACTTAATGATAGATTTATGTTAAGTGACATATCTGAATATATAACGTGACATAAAAATACTTCGTTCAATGACCAAACGAATACATAATAGAGTCCACTCAACCCCATTCGGAAAATTTAGGTTTGAGCCTCAAGTCCTATTAAAAGTCATGTAATAAATTTAATCCTGGTAGTTAGAAAAAGGTGATGGGGGTTTGTTTTTATAATAATAATATGCATGTAAAACAAGTAGGTAAATATCGAAGACCTTATTTTTCTAAATCACTAGACCTATATTTAAAATATTAGTCTAGTAAAAATATTGTAAATATTGGTCTAGTGATATAATCAAAAAATATGTATAACCATGTCTATTTGGCATAGATGCGATGTCTGAATAAAAAACAAAATACTGCAGAATCATTTTGATTAAGTAGCTTATTATGAACCTGTTAAAAGGTCAAATAAGATGGAGTTACCTACTTATACAATGTTCATTACATCACGCGCATTTTAATATCAAATCGTATCTGCATTGTGTTGAATTTGATTTTCTCCCGAGCACAACTAGGCGGCGGCGGCGGCGGCGGCAACGAACGAGACACTTTTCACTTTTTTTTCGCCGGTCGTTCAAGACACGCGCCTTGCGTCTGTGTTGCCGTAATCATAATAATCACCCTCACACGTAACACCGACCTCACAAGTGCAGTGCCTATATTATTTTGTGACTTTGTTTTGCACATTTTTTTTCTAATGCATATCTTTTTTCTTTACGACTTTCAGTGTTAGTGCGTCATGTTGTGGGCAGCTGATTTTTATGTTATATTGCTTACATGATTGTACCGCAATGCACTGAACTGTATGAGTGCTATTAGTGCATGTCTTTGTTGCACCCGAGTAGACTGGACAACATGACCAATTCACAGGTATTTTGTTTCTTTATTTTGCACTTTTATGCAAGTTGTGGTTTGATGCTTTGTCCGCTTTTACTCATAGTAAGGAAATGTGTCTAGGAAGGTGCAAACGACAGCTTGCAATATTCAAGGCTTTATTATTTCTCTATGTTCATTTTCAGGCACTTGACAAACCCACGCAATATTATTCAGTTCAAAATTGTAATGTTCAAATTTCTTACAAAAAAAAAGTACCTAGATATCTCTACTCTACCATGATTAATAAAATCTTCACTCTTTCTGTGATTATTATTGTTATTATTATCACAGTATATATAGTATATATATTATAGGATTAAGTCACAAAAAGAGTAAAGTAAGTTATTTAAATAAAATTGGAACCGGCTTTACTAAAATCTTAAGGAAACGTAATATACATTTCGTTAGGCGGTGCCTATCGATAGGATGTGATGAGATAATCTTACGACTACGATCCTGTTGTTTGGCTTGGCATGTTGGCACCAACTTCGAACTAAACTTACCCATAGAATTGTAGTGAAGTCGTTTCCAATTAATTTTTAAAATAACTATTTGCTCGTTTAACTTTGATAAATATTTCAAGGATATTGTATAAACTCTTGCTGTCAAGGGATAGATGGCATCTGAACATATTACTTTAGATATTTCGCAAACCATCTCAGTCAGCTTCTGCAATTTCAATGATAACTCATTATAAGTTGATTACAGACAGTTATAATTAGCTTGAGACGAAACGTTCTAGTTAAAGTAGACTTAGGTATTGTAATTGTTACGCAATTATGCTAATTGGGTTTAATTCTCTTGGCGTCAGACATACAAAACATCTTTTGTCTGCCAATTAAACATTACGATGCAGGCCTCGTAAACTGATGTATGTATGGTTACAAGTACTCGGTAGCATGGTACTTGTGATATTGACTCGGCCTGAATATTATTATTTTGTTAGACCTTGCGATACAAATACAGTACATAGATCGTCCAATCTATACAGAAACATCTCGCCTTAGTATACCGTTCGGGTGGTTGTATCATTAGTTCGGTCTACCGGACTAATAACCGAACTATATATACTAGACTCCTCCTACATAGTGGTCTATCCCCGGGAAACGGAACCGAGTCTTAGTCCGCCTGGCTAGCTTCCACCATCTTACCTAAGTCTGTCGCCATTATCAATATTACAGGACAGTAATTTCACACATATTCTAAATTGTTGTGTTCTGGCCAAGATAGCCAGTACAACAGTCGTCACCTTCGGTCTTATCATAGCTTGAAACCAGGTGAGATGAAGACCGGGTGCTTCCCCGTCGTACAATAAAAAAAGGCAGTCGCCAGGCTTTAGAAGTATAACGTCAAGAAGTTCACCGTTTTGTTGTCGCACGGGCGTACCAGTGCCTATAAAGGCAGCTTTTGGAATGGCCCATTGTAAACCTAGGCTAGCTACCACCATCTAACCTAGTTCTGTAAGATAGCCAGTTCCTCAGTTTGTTGAGGATTCCGGGTGAAGTGCGCTTCCACCATCGGCCTTATCTCAACTTGTGACCAGGTGAGATGAAGGCCAAGCGCTTCCCCGTCGTACAATAAAAAAAAACCTCTCCGTCGACCAGTTTCTGCCTAGACAAGACAGACAAGACTCTGGTTCAAGTGCTTACCCATTCTGCAGTCTACGAATTCATTTGTAGGTAAATCTAGAAGTGTCTTTTGAAAGTGACCGTGAGCAAGCTTACGGTATGGTAACTCTAAAACTGAATTATGGCGGCGAGCGTGGTGCGAAAACCTGGTGAAAGCCGCTGAGAAACCCTGTCCATTACAAAGTTCGTGTCATCCCACCATAGCACAGCACATCTATGGCGTAATAAGACTTTTTATGCTGGGAACTGTCGAATTTAGATGGAAACAATCGGATAATCAAATTAGAGAAGCAGTTTAACCGTGTTCAGTTATGGAGTCGTTTCTTTTCTATAGATACGTTTGAAACGGCATTTGGATTGATCAGAAGATTTCTCGGTCCAGAATTTATGCAGTTCATGGTCATGAGTGATTGGCAAATTTCATGCAATATTTTAACTTTCTTTTTGTTTCATTGAAAAAAATTGCGTACTGAATCGATCCAAGATGGATCAGAGCGTTCACCCAATATTTTTTAAGCATTTTCAACTAACTTCCCAAACAAGGATGAGGTTTTTAATTCGGACTCGAATCGGTCCGATTTGCATGATTTATTTTTATGTGATTGGGTATTTACATTTTTTTTGTCGATATTTCTGTTCTTAACCACGAAACTTATTAAAGCCAGTTCCTCAGTTTGTTGAGGATTCCAGGTGGAGTGCGCCTCCAACTTCGGGCCTTATCTCAACTTGTAACCAGGTGAGATGAAGGCCAATCGCTTTCCCGTCGTACAGTAAAAAAAAAGTTCTTATACGTGGGATATCAAATTATGGTTTTAAATCAATTTGGTGGTAAATCGTGTTTAAATTAAATCATTTATCACTGTGACTATCCTCTAGTAGGTGAACCTCTTAATAGCTACGCTCTGTGTAGTGATCTGAGGTGAATTCTCGAAGGGGAAACAGTCGTGAGTCTCTTTATTTTATTTAGCACTAAAAAAAGTTTTAAGAAAAAATTGGAACGGCCTTTACTATATACTTGAAAATAATTCAATGGGCACGTTCATCACAGCAATTTAGGATTTTTGTTATGGCTACAGACTTAGGTAAGATGGTGGTAGCTAGCCAAGCGGACTTAAACAAAGTCCTAACATCAACCAAACTAGCACAATATTATACTCCCCTGGGATCGAACCCGGGACCTCTGGATCTGAAACCATACTTATATCACAAAACACAATAGTACTCGGGTTAACCAACATAATCATATATGATAGCCATCAGGTTTTCTGCGTGCCTCTGACAAATTATATATATCCTTTGGTTCGATTCCCACCCAGGTCAAACATTTGTGTGATGAATATAGATGTTTGTTCTGTGTTTGGGTTTTGTATTGTATATAAGTATGTATTAAAAAAAAAAAGAATTTAAGTAGTGTATCCGTAATCTAGTTCCCATATTACAAGCTATGCTTAGTTTGGGGCTAGATTGCGCTGTGTAAAAAATAATGTCCTGTAATATTTATTTATTTATTTAATATTTGTATTGCGAACGTATGAATTATAGTGGGTAACTTAGAAAGAGAAGCGTCCTAGTTCATTCGGGCCTCGATTGGGATGGATGGGGTTAGGACAAGTCAATGCCCCCTGTATATAACATAACATCTAAACGAAGCATGAGCTCACCAGAATACTGAGTAGGTTAGGCACGCTTGGTTCTTGTTTTATCTCCGTAATTATATTTATTAGAAGTTTAATTTCGATGAAGCTTAGTTAGTAGAACAAATTGGTCTGTGTGTTTACGAATGGCTACACAGTATAGCTATTCTCAAAAATTCGGAAAGTGTTATCGGAAGCATCCGATGGATAATCCGGAATCGTTATCCTTAACTCTAAATTATGACGTTAATGTTCGAAATTTCACACAGCAGATTTTCAGAAATTGTTTAAGAATAGCGTTGAAATCTATAGGATTCTCGAGAGTCGAATCCGACAAAAATGTATGTTTCCGATCCGAAAACTTTCGCGTGTGTTTGAGAATCGCTACACATCTACCTATAATCTGGTAGAAATTGAAATTGAAATCATTTATTGAAAAATAAATACATATTAACAGTGTCCGTTTACAAAGTTAACTGTGATCAGTTTCTCGTCTTATGTCGTAACTTAACACTAAGCATAGGTATAAGTACCTACCTACATTATATTAAATTAAATTACATACATAACAACAAACAATATAGCTAACATCACAAATTATTTTTCAAACATTATTCATTTGGAAACGCTGTATACGGGCGTGTTACAAAATCATGTAGGACCGACTATACCTATTGTAACTGGTATATTATCTGCAATCATATTAAATAAAGACAAATCCTTTTCCTTGTTAAATTGGACACTTATGTAATAAAAAAGTGAGCACCAGGGCAGTAATATAGGAGGTGTCTACATTACTCTGTTTGCCACCCACGAAACTAATGCAGGTATTTCTTCACGGCGCGTTCGGGTCTTTCAACGTACCGGTGTAATTTCTCAGCCACGTATGATAAAATTAAAAATTTACATATCCTAGTTAACTATAGAGGCTTAAAAGCCCAACAGTATATTCTATCAATTCACTTTTCCATCTCTATCAATCTATCGCTGTATAGAGTGATGTAATTCGCAATTCAAATAGCATCCATTTCGAATGCATAACTACATAACTAATTTCGCAACCTTATTGATATCAAAATAATTGTACAATTATCACATCTGAATGCCTAATGTTGTCATCCCATATAAATATATTCAACAACTTGTAGATATGGTTCCGTGGCGTGAGAAGCTCGAAGTTCCGCCATGTGTACGGGGTGCCGTTCAAAAGAGAGCGTTGCTACGACAACATAAAGATCACGCGGAACGCTCACGACTCGCACTTTTGCGCCGTGAACCCTAAATTCGTGGCGATCGTCACTGAGGTGGCTGGCGGAGGAGCTTTTCTGGTGCTGCCCTTGGATCATGTAAGTTTTTGCAACATTATCTTTTTTTTTTTTTATTGTACGACGTGGAAGCGCTTGGCCTTCATCTCACCTGGTAACAAGTTGAGATAAGGCCGAAGATGGAGGCGCACTTCACCCGGAATCCTCAACAAAGTGAGGAACTGGCTATCTTACCTCTGAATGCCGGAACACAATTTTTTTTTAAGAATTGTTATTATGGCGACAGAAATAGGTAAGATGGTGGTAGCTAGCCAGACGGACTTAAACAGAATCCTACCACCAACCAAACCAAGCATAATATATTGTACTCCCCATGGGGATCGAACCCGGGACCTCTGGATCTGAAATCGGTGGGTTGAACCACTAGACCACAGAGACGGTCACTTTCACTGCAGCATGCCGTCACTCCTTACCGCAGACTGATTACATCAAGGTGTAGGTCCTTTTATTGCAGCATGATTCTGCCCTCACCACTTACTGCAGACTGGCTGTTGATCAAAGTGTAGGTCCGTCGCGTATCATCATCCCACCTGCATTATAGGCATACGGGGTTTCCACGAATAACATGGCTGGTATAATTTATGCGGGTCTATATTCCGTCTATTCTTCAGAAAGCTTTTTGGGGAAGTACATGAGGCTTAAACCATGTTCTGATTCTACGTAAGTAGATGTGACCTAGTTGTAAGAGTAAGCTAATATTGGGGCTCAAATAGAGTTGGGAAAGATACGTGGACACGCGGAGAGATGGCAGGTGGAGCGAAACGAAGTGTGGGTCGTCCGCTAGCAAGATGGTTCGACGGCATGTGATGATTATATGTGACCTACACAACAATGTGATATAGGCAAGGATCGCTGCAAGGATTTAATTCCCATTCAATACAATACAATATTCTTTATTGAACACCAAATGTAAATAAAATTATGAACTAATTCATCTTACAAAAAAAAAATGCACGGTCTTATCGCTAAAAGCGATCTCTTCCAGACAACCTTTGCATGGACAGAACCAGGAGGATGTAAATATGGACATATGGGATTTAATTATTGGGAATTAAATCCTGTAAATTCTGTATGTATTGTAATGTGTACATTACAATACATAGATTTAGTTGGTAAGCTGCTAAATTCTTGGCTTTGTACTTTTACTGTGAAGCAAACGTAAAACTATCACAGTTGATCGCAATTGATCGCATCGATCCATTATTTGATAGCGCACTGCACTAACTTTTAATAACATATTTCTTCACAAAGTTGTTTTACTTGTTCATGTTGGTTCAATAGACTAGGAAAGTGGTTTATCACTTTTCTCGCATATTCAGGTGGGCGTATGCTATAGTGAATCGACCACTTTCTATGTCTTTTACTTACTATTCACTTTTATATACATAGGTGAACGGAATTAGTAGATAGATTGGCAAGATTTTTTTTTTATTTGACGAACAAAAAACATTTTCAAATGGTCGGGTTAGGCTTAGCGTCTACCAAGCAATTCATGAATGTAGGTGCCATTAGCTTTTATGGGGATTCGACGAACAATAATGACGTTTTACAAACTAAAAAGAAACCCGACTTCAATGAATAATAATTATAATACATTTTGCCTGGATGACGTATTTTTTTCTTCAACTATTTTGATGACAGATGGACGAACCGACAGACAGACGCGTGATCCTTTAAGGGGTCCGTTTTTTCTTTACTCTTGAGATCCCCCTAAAAATACCAAAATCGCTTCAAGTATGCCTATAATATTTGAAGAGTTCCCTCGATTTCTCCAGGATCCCATCATCAGATCCTGACGATGATGGGTGATGGGACCACCTGTGAAGTTTACCCTTTCAAACAAAAAAAAAACAAATCGATCTAGGCGTCTTTGAGTACTCGGGAACATACAAACAAGTTAAAAAAACAAGTTGAAAACCTCGCATTTTTTTTATCAGTTCAGGCTTAGCGTCTAGCAATTCATGGATGTAGCGGGCCATTAGGTTTTATGTGGATTCGACAAACAAAACATATTCAAATGGCCTGGTCAGGCTCAGCGTCTAGTGTCTAGCAATTCATGTACCTATGTAGCGGACCATTAGGTTTTATGTTGACTCGCGGAGCCGCACTAACAAGATTACCGAACCCTAATATTGAAGTAGCCTTTATTGACATTGCCAGAAATAGCTTGAGTGCCATGAAGTGTCTTTACACCGACCGACCTTGGTCTGAGGCTAGAATAGGTTAGCACCTTTTGTATGGAATAATAGCCGTGTGGTGTCCAGCAGAAAATAATAGAGACCAGGTAGTCAAAGAGTCTGACCTTACTTGTACCGTCTTGGACTTACGGCAGACTGTCTAGACCGCGTAGACAAGACTACTTGAAACTTGTTTTTTGATCTTAAAATGTGGGTCGGGACCCTTAGTGTGAGTATCGACAGTTGGTCGGCTTATTTATTGTATTGTCATTATGTATTTTTTTGTAGTCTTTATGACGGTTTATGCTAAAAGTGAACGATTGTCTTGTATGACGTCAATGCAGTTTTTTTTTCCACTGCATAGCCAGCATGACGTCATGATGTCATTGAATCGTCTTTGTTGCTGGTAATGTGGTAATGAATATGATACCATGTTAGTATCACAATCGATCATGTTTATTATCGTGGGAAAGTACAAATGTTACGTGCATCATGTATGAGAATGGTTGATTATTCATTCGTTTCTTGAAAAGGGACACATTTTGAACTATATAGGTAACGTAGGGTATAGCGCGAATTGAACTATGTTAGCAGAAATTAATTTAAAATCATAATCCCACTCTAGATGTTGGCACAGCCCGTTTTCTTTCTCTATTTTTCTCTATCAGATGACAACTCGGCATTCAATCTCTTTCTTTAAATAACAAGCACACCAGTAGCGAAGTGCCAGTAGTCTGTAAATTAGATATTATCAACTCATATTTTACACAGATAAAAGTATCAGACGTGTGCCGGATCGAGTTTTGTACGTACATGACCCAGGTAACGTATACTAATCCTGTAGTTTGTCATATCGATTTTATCCAAATAGGGTTCAAATTGTCATAATTATCGAAATATTGTATATTGCAAGCGCGAAGCAATGGGTGACTCTCTTTGAATTCTCACCGGATTGACTGGTAAGCCAGTTAAGTTAAGTTTTATTCGTTCGTAGCCAGTTGACGAAATATTTTTTGAAGGCACAGAAGTGGCAGCCACAACCTCCTCCGGGAATCAGATCCAGTTTTGAACAACTCTTTTACTAAGGCAGTGGTAGGCCACTAGTGAATTGGTATGATCTATCTTTTGATTGGTATGGGCTTCTGGAATAAAAAAAAAACATTTATTACTATTGTACGAAATCCATAAAAATTTTGAGCCATCGCCACCAATATAAGCTAAAAAAACTTGTTATTTGACAAAGAGTGCTGCCCATAATAATATGGCAAATAAAAATTAAAATTTAATGCAAGCTTTCATTCGAATCGGACGTGAATTTCCATTCGAAATGAAAGACACAACGTTTGTACTGGGGTATAAAATAAAGCTGTACTCCTGGGTATTCCCTTCGAAATCATCTGATGACAATATAGCATTGACATAAAAAAAACAGATGATGGAACTGCGACACCTGTCTTATTCTGTGTGACACTCAATAGACCGACAATATTGTCGCGGGGATGTTGGTGATCAATTGTATTTTGTTCTATTTCATAATCATCATTCCATAGCTGAACATAGGCCTCCCCAATCGACGCCATAAATAGCGACCGGAGCCACAGTATCGTGATTTACTCCCCAGCGGTTATCAGATCTACGAGCTGCCTGCCCACTGCCACTTCAGCTTGCTAAATCTGAGAGATATGTCCGTCTTAGTGAAACTTCAAACTTGGTTCCAACTGTTGCAATCACTTTCAGACCGGCCGCCTCGACTTCAACGCCAGCCGAGTGACAGGTCACAAAGGGCCAGTCCTCGACATCAAGTGGAACCCGTTCAACGATAACATCATCGCGTCCTGCTCTGACGACTGCACGGTAATTACTGTTTTATTGTAAAGGTGTAAAGGTACAAGTTCGTAGACGACTGCAGACAGCAGCGACAGGCGTCAGCGACACAGCTTCATACAAATAAACATAACATAAGACAATGTATAGGATCTGTTATCGTCAATTGTCGATGTCGCCTGCTAATGCCTTTTTTTTTATTGTACAACAGGGAGATGCTTGGCCTTCATCTCACCTGATTTTCAATCTATGATAAGGCTAAGGTTAAGCGCACTTCACTCGGAATCCTCAACGAACAGGATCTGGCTATCTTACCTCTAAATGCTGGTACACAAAAATTTATGAATTGTAGCTATGGCGACAGAATTAGGTAAGATGGTGGTAGCTAACCAGGCGGACTTTATTTACGACGGGGAAGCTCTGCCTTAAACAAAATCCTACCACCAACCAAACCAAGCACAGTATTGTACTCCCCTGGGATCGAACCCGAAACCTCTTGATCTGACACCAGTGAGCAAACCATTAGATCATAGTTTCGGCCTGCAGTCGGCTACAAACTTGTACCTTAATGATGCAGCATTCACTGTTTCTTATCGTACTTTATACGTTATGGCGTATAAAGTGAGTGAGGTTGCAAAATCGGTTTGTTTTACTCACGAACCAAACAATATTGCTATAATTCTAGTAATCCATGCGTCTGTCTGAGATTTTAAAAAAGCTATTTATCTCTAGTCGTCTCTACACTCCTTCATAATGAACATTAACTAGATATTTAAACACGGGTTTAAATATAATAATACACATCATTTACATATTTATTTTTCCCTTATTATATCGTCAGATTTTTTTTTAATTCTTCTTTTCCTTCCAAGGTTTCCTGGAAGAAATGGTTAGTCATTTATGTGAACAATAAGGTGTTAATTCATTCACCTCAATCTATTCAGACACCAAGGTAGTACTTCATCATATAGATTAGTTATTGTTAAACCACGCCATCTTGTTACGCTCAAACCGATGCGATTGACGCGACGCTTAACTGTTCTTTCAATAGCAATTTTCTTGTGATCGTTATTGTAATTGGTGATCACGCGTTCGAAATTATATGCCTTTTATTGTGTGCTCTCGCAGATTGTAGTTTCTCAACATCCGGAACTAGATCATCCGCTTTAGTCTGCAATTTAATGGCTCAATGGATCTCTAGCTGGTCCATGGGGTTAATTACCACTTTCGAACTTGGATGGATTATTTCGTCCCAATAATAGAATTACTTGTGTGGCTATGCAACATAATTAAATAAATGAAACGGTTATTACCACAATTTTTTTTTTTCAAAATTTTCGTCCCAATAATCTCTTTTTTTTGTTGTTCAACGGGTAGCGCTTGCGTCTCATCTGATGTCAAGGTATAATAAGGACGATGGCGGAATCGCATTTCACCCGAAATCCTCAACACACTGAGGAATTTGCTATCTCACCTCTTAACGGCCTATACTACCTCAGATTAGCAACTCAACGCAACTTTACTCTAGTTTCGAACTAAGATTTAGTAATAATAAAGGTGATATTGCTGTGCGCTCAACCATCGCGCTTACGACCACCAGATAACAGAAATATGCGCGAATATCTGTTTTGTTTTTTGACGGTAAAACGAATATTAATTTTGAAAATCTAAAACACAGACCGTCTGCTGTATACCGTGTTTATTTACTGTACATAGTGTCTAGACCTAATTGGGCGTATTTATTGAATGGCGAACATTTTTGGTACAGATTAGAGTCAACTTTGGATTTTTTTTCGATAGATTTTTTTTATGTAATCGTGTTTTCGAAACACTAGCGTTTTAGCATTAATCCTGAACTATAACATATTATATTAATTTCAAAGTAAATGCAACAGTATTGTGGAAGATATGATCGCTGAAGCTAAGCCTTTTCACGTATCATAGACTCTTAAGAAGGCCCAGTTTTACTGGAGAGCTAAAATCAGCGGTACTCCGGGGCCCTCTTAATGCCGTAGCACAACAGGAATAATATCTCTTTTGAATCTATCGTTGTTATGAACACAATAAGTGACTAAATTTATCACGATTTGTTGGTATATATCGAATAACTTATAACCAACCGTCCCGTTAATATTAGTTTTAGATTTAATATCTCATAGTCTCTTATACTGTGGGGATATTAGTTATGTTGCATTGATGTCAAAATGTATCTTAATATATAAAATCGTCGATAAGCTGACTGACTGACAATCAATACACAGCCCAAGCGACAGGTCCTAGAGCCTTGAAATTTCCAGGGTAGCTTTCTTTGGTAGTGTAGGGATAGTGTTCACTAAGGATTTTAGGGAATTCTCAATGGATGACAGGATGTCATCTATATAGCTAAGTCGCGGGCGTTTCACAGTGATAAATTCTTTTTTAATCTTATCTAGTACTAAGTCTAATAGTATTGATCACTTCTAGGTATACCTACTCATTAATTGTGAGGTTATCAGACAAATACTCGAACTCGAGTATTTCACTATATGACGCTAATGTTAGTTATTTAGTCAAGATGGACAAATTATCTCTGAGCTGAGTTACGATAAAGTGTCATACATATCGCCATAGTATTTTATTGTTTGGAAAATAACAACTATATTATAATGCATTCAGGGTGGGTAAAAATTTGACCCTTCAGGGGGGGCAGCTTTTATTTCTTTTGCAGTTAGGTTTCGTTCTTTTTAGATTGTATCACAGGTAAGAATCCCATTTTGTTTGGAACAGAAAAAGGTATCGGTTTCATAGAAGTAAACACGAATACGAAAGTAATCGAAAACAATGTCCTATCGCTCAAAAGAGGAATCCTTCGCATTCTTCATTTCGATTGGTCAGGAATATCGGTAGAATAAAAGTCATCAATTTCAAATTATGTTTGAACTGAAATGTTGAGTGCGGCACACTCGAATGCTATCTAGATTTTGAAACGGTTGCTATGAATTTAATCAAACCGGAGCATCTAGACTACGTTGCTGTTGCGAAAACCTTGCTAAATAATGTCATTTACGACGCTTTCGTGTGATATAAAACTTTGCGATTAAAGAAGTAAACATTTGTGTAAACATAAGTAATGGTGTTAATTTCATGATCCTGACATATTACGTCACATGCGGACGTTGGTATATTTGTCAATACAAGTCACTTTGTTGGTCTTTAGGGTTCCGTACCTCGAAGCGGTTTCAAAGAAACCCCAATGGCTTGACTTCGTTGTCCCGTCTGTCTGTCTGCCTGTCTGTCGGTAAAGAAAAACGGTTTCTCAATCTTTAATCGTTTGTGAGAAACAAACAAAAACCTCGCCGCCATGTGCTATTTTTGCGATTTAACTTAGTTTAACTCAGTTTTATTAGTAAATGGGGTAAGAAATATTCAGATTGTGCAAAACTTTCAGGCTAACCTAAATTACATTGTACAGGTGAAACTATGGCATATTCCGGATGGCGGTCTCTCAATGCACCTCACCGATTGGCTGGTAGAGTTACACGGCCACAAAAGACGCGTGGCGTACATCGAGTGGCATCCTACCGCCGAAAACATACTGGTCAGCGCAGGGTTCGATTACCTGGTGAGTGTAGAACATTCTAGAAGTCTCTCAATGCACATCACCGATTGGCTGGTAGAGTTATTGGACCAAACTCGGCAACTATTCGTGTCACATTGGCGGCCGCTGCCACATTTTCGTAACTGCATGCTGATATGAGAATTATGCTAATCATTCAATATTTAAGAATTTATTTTCTATCAATACAGATTCAATGGCTATATGAAACCCCTAATGTAAACTTTAGGCCAATTAGGAATAGTATAATGAATTACTATCAAAAAATACTGCTTTGTCTATCTTCAACATAATACTCAAAGTCATAAATGTTTATTCATAATTTTTTTTTAGGATCAATTTGAAACTCTTAACTCCAATAATAAAACATTTCAACACGCAATAGTATCATAACTGAACCATACAATTGTGTCAAGTGTCAATCATAATGTCAATTGATGGATCGCACTTTGTAAACACTCGATTTGAATGATTATATAACTTACGTTGACAGATATATTTTACGTAACGTAACATAACATGGCTACACTGTGCTTAACCGCCTCTATGGTGTAGTGTTTCACCCACTGGTGTCAGAGCATGAGGTCCCGAGTTCAATCCCCAGGGGAGTACAATATTGTGCTTGGTTTGCTTAGTGGTATGACTTTGCTTAAGTCCGCCTGGCTAGCTACCACCATCTTACCTAATTCTGTTGACATAACAACAATTTCTAAATTGTTGTGTTCCGGCATTTAGAGGTAAGATAGCCAGCTCCTCAGTTTGTAGAGGATTCTGGGTGAAGTGCGCTTCCATCTTCGCTTATCATAACTTGAATATCAGGTTAGAGGAAGGCCAAGCACGGTAGGTGTTTGGCCTTCCTCTTACCTGATACTCTCACTCTTAAAATAAAAATAATGTACGACATGATTCGAACCCACATTTTCGAAGATTTTAGTTCATTGCTTAGCATCAGGCGAGATAGCAGTCAAACGCAAGCCTGGACAGCCAGGTTACAAAAAATAACAGTTATGAAATCGTTAATTGGTTACGTCCATCCAGCTAAAGAAAGTATTGAAATTATGCCAAATGTAACATTTACATATTCGCATCATACTTAGCGCCTAGCATGAGTGCACGTGCATAATTATTTATGTTCTCGAAATAATGTATGCATAACTTACTACTAAATCTAAATAAAAGGTGTGATCTGCGATCGTTGTATATGGTGTATAGTGGCAACGAAATCTCAGGCTTATGCCGGTTACGTCTGATTGATAACAATACTTTGTGCATTAATAAATAGATAAATACCACTGGTGATGGGACATTCTGACACCGGTGGGCGACCCACTAGACCACAGAGCTTCAGAGGTCCGGTTTCGATCCCCAGGGGAGTACAATATTGTACTTGGTTTGTTTGGTTGTAGGACTTTGTTTAAAGTCCGCCTGGCTAGCTGCTACCACCATCTTACCTAGGAATTTGTTTAAAGTCCGCCTGGCTAGCTGCTACCACCATCTTACCTAGGACTTTGTTTAAAGTCCGTCTGGCTAGCTACCACCATCTTACCTAATTCCGTCGCCATAACAACAACTCATTAATTGTTGTATTGTGGCATTCAAAGGTAAGATAGCCAGTTCCTCATTATTGAGGAATCCGGGTGAAGTGCGCTTCAACCTTCGACCTATCATAACTTGAAAAATCTGGTGAGAGCCAATGCACACGCTGTCGTATAAGTAGCAGTATATCTGTTAGTTTCCGCTAGCGAAAACCGTCGATACGCAATACCGTTCACGATTAGTTTATGCTATCTCCATTGGGGTAGATACACGCGAGGTTAGATTGCGACCCGAAGTATGCGTAACGAACTTCGCGTGATCGCTTTCAATCAGTTATCGGGGAATACCATTTGGTATAACGATGGCTCATGCAAGTGAATGGAATTATTTTCGGGTTAGAGAAAGCAATTCTCTCTTACAAGCGTTTAGCGGTGCACTAGTTTACTAGCTCACCGATACTTAATCTGTTTTTTTTTTTTAATTGTACGACGGGTACGCTCTTGGCCTTCATTTCACCTGGTTACAAGTTGAGATAAGGCCGAAGGCTTTTTTTTTATTGTACGACGGAAAAAGCGCTTGGCCTTCATCTCACGTGGTAACAAGTTGAGATAAAGCCGAAGGTGGAGGCACACTTCACCCGGAATCCTCAACTAACTGAAGAACTGGCTGCCTTACCTCTAAATGACGGAACACAATTTTTAGAATTGTTGTTATGGCGACAGAATTAGGTAAAACGGTGGTAGCTAGCAAACTTAAACAAAGTCCTACCACCAACCAAACCAAGCCCAATATTGTACTCCCTCTGACTTACTGACTACTGACTAGACCAGAGGCGGTTAAAAACCGTAAAAGTCAGTGAACAAGCCTCATAGCTCAGTTGGTAGTAACTCTGCCTTGTAGGCTGTGGGTTCGATTCCCACCCAGGACAAACATTTGTGTGATGAATATAGATGTTTGTTCTGTGTTTGGGTGTTGTATCATATAGTAAGTATGCATTTAAAAAAAGTATTTGAGTATTCTATCCGTAATCTAGTTCCCATATTACAAGCTATGCTTAGTTTGGGGCTAGATGGCGCTATGTAAAAATTAATGTCCTAATGTCCTATAATATTTATAAGTACCATGGAATCCTCAACAAACAGGGGAACTGGCTGTCTTAACTCTAGAATGCCGTAACACAACAATTCAAGAATTAGGTAAAATGGTAGTAGCTAGCCAGGCGGACAACCAAACCAAACACAATATTGTCTATCCAGAGGTCCCGAGTTCAATCCCCAAGAGGAGCCCTGGGGATTGAACTCGGGACTCTCGGGATCTGACAACGGTGGGCGTACCACTAGACCACAGAGGCCGTTACAACACTTTTCCACATCTGCGTCATATATAGGTTATTGAATTACGTTTACAGAGTTCAAAAGAGTACTATCGGGGTAGCTCCTGTGCTTTTGTGATGCCCTTTCTGTCCACGACTCTCTGTGTAGACAATAAAAGCGTTATTTACAGATATTCGTATGGGATGTGGGCAAGGGCGAAGCTGTGAAGGTCATTGACTGCCACAGCGATGTGATCTACAGCATGTCTTTCAATCGCGACGGGTCTCTACTCGCTACAACTTGCAAGGATAAAAAGCTGCGCATTATCGAGCCGCGGAGAGGGATCGTACTCTCTGTAAGTTTAGTGTTTAACACTTATTCACCATAGAAACTAGCTCCTATCTGATCCGGGCAAAGGAGGAAAAAAGAAAAAAAATTGGGGAAATAATGTCTTTGCTAGATGGTTTCGCCTGAATGTTACCACAACTGGTGGTTGGACCCATAAAAGCTACCATCATCCTGTTGAAATCAGACTCGGAGGGGTTTGCCGTGTTGCCAGCTGAGACAGCTTGCTACACTGAATCTTTCCGCATCTTTGCTAAGGCATCCAAAATCCAAATATTATACGGTATTACAGTCATGGGAAATCTAAATCAGTATAAGTTAATAAGTTTGTAAGAACGGTATCATTGCAAAAAGTATTTTTTAAATATGTATGTTCTCAAAAAAATACTTTCGTATCCTGGGCAGCGCTAAGAGGTTTTATGCCATTATTTCCAGGGCACTACAGCCTAAGTAATCTGCCTGTGTACAATAACAGAGTCAATAACGGATCTGTTTGACAAAATGTTCGTGTGCCTTTTCAACAATGCAATTATGCGGAAATGCGCGGGTATACTCCCCAACGAATAGTCTACTTGGTAACTAGTTGCCATAACCTACTGACCCGATTACAAATGGTACCTGCTACCACATAAATACCAGCTAATTTATCAATCGGATTTATTTCACAGCAAAACTTGCAACAGACTTTCTTGGTTTGATTCAAGCTAGTAGTTTTTTTTTAATGGCTAAGTCAAGGCTTGAGAAATTGAAGTATTTATGGAGCGAGATTTGCCAGGCGTTGCATATTGAAAGCACTGGGACTCGCGCGCATCGATGGAGCACAACGAACTGCTTGGCTCCGGACATCGGCAGGAGGTCGTAAGCCAGGCGGATCTTTACAGATTGTGTTTCCTCAGTGCGTGGGAGGCTTTCTGGGAAGGGTCTAGGCCTACTAGAGAACATGCCTAGGTCAGGAGCTAACCTTTTTTATATAAATAGCTATTTTTTAGTTATTTTATTGAGATTTTGTATGTTTAAGAGTAGTAGAGTCCCTTGTGACAGGGCTCGTCAGGGGAAGTACTGCCACAGTACCTATATCGGCCGCCAACAAGCATTGCTGTAATCCGGATTCATTTGTTGCCGGGACAAATTACGGGCACGCGAGGCTTAAAACCTTTATGCCTCAAGTTGACGGGTGCAATGCAGTGCCGCGTAGGCCATGGTCTTTGTGAATGTGACCTATCCAGTAAGGCTTTGTTATAGGCGCAAGAGATGCATGTAACATCAGTGCTGTCTCCACATTGTATAAATTAAAAAAGTGTTATGGCTAAAGATGAGATTGTATAAATTAAAAAAGTGTAATGGCTAAATATGGGATTGCATAAATTAAAAAAGTGTAATGGCTAAAGATGGGATTGTATAAATAAAAAAAGTGTAATGGCTAAAGATGGGATTGTATAAATAAAAAAAGTGTAATGGCTAAAGATGGGATTGCATAAATTAAAAAAGTGTATTGGCTAAAGATGGGATTGCATAAATAAAAAAGTGTAATGGCTAAAGATGGGATTGTATAAATTAAAAAAGTGTGATGGCTAAAGATGGGATTGTATAAATTAAAAAAGTGTGATGGCTAAAGATGGGATTGTATAAATTAAAAAAGTGTAATGGCTAAAGATGGGATTGCATAAATTAAAAAAATTTTTTGGCTAAAGATGGGATTGTATAAATTAAAAAAGTGTGATGGGATTGGTTGATGGGTAAGCACTAAAATGACGCATAAATTTTCAGGAAGGGCTTTGCCACTCCGGTACCAAAGCGTCAAAATGCACGTTCCTTGGCAGCCAAGGTCGGGTGCTTACCACTGGGTTCTCGCGGTACAGCGATCGCCAGTACGCCGTGTGGGATCAACACGACTTGACCAATCCTTTGGCTATCGAGACCATTGACAGCAGCTCGGGTGTCGTGTTCCCTTACTACGATTATGATACCAATATGGTGAGTGGCGTTGACTATTAGACCATATTATGTACAATCTTGAAATATAAAATTCCACAGTGTCTATTACCTACCTACATTGTTCACAAACGCGGGAGAAAGTGACCGATTACCAAAGAAGAGGTCTTTTCGTTTGTTCTTAATACACACTAGTTGGGAATAGCATTTCTTCCCAGGGATACATAGTGCTTTATTGCCTACGAGGAAAATAATAGACAAATTATTTGATTGAATACACAATTACACAGTGAAATATTACATTGTTCACAAAGGGGATAAAGTAACCGATTACCAAAGAGGGTGTAGTTTGAGTATCTTCGTTAGTTTTTAATAAACACACGAGTTGGGAACAGCACTTTCTTCCCAAAGTTACATAGTGCTTTATTGCCTACGAGGAAAGTAAAAAACAAATTCTTTGATTGAATATACAATTACACAGTGAAATAGTACATTGTTCACTAAGGGGATAAAGTGATCGATTACCAAAGACGGTGTTGTTTGAGTATCTACTTTCGTTTTTAATACACACTAGTTGGAAATAGCACTTTCTTCCGAGGGATAAACAGTGATTTATTGCCTACTTGGAAAATACAAATTATTTGATTGAATATACAATTACACAGTGAAATAGTACATTGTTCACTAAGCTTATAAAGTGATCGATTACCAAAGAGGGTGTTGTTTGAATATCTACGTTCGTTTTTAATACACACGACTTGGGAATAGCTCTTTCTTCCGAGGGATAAATAGTGCTTTATTACCTACGAGGAAAGTTATAAACAAATTATTTGATTGAATATACAATTACACTACAATTCCATATCAATGTTTATTTTCCTTTGCAGGTTTACCTTGCCGGCAAGGGCGACGGAAACATTCGATACTACGAGGTGGTTGATGAGGCGCCCTACGTACATTTCCTAAATCAGTTCCTGTCTGGCAACCCACAGGTTAGTTACTCAGTTCTCAGAAACTTTTAATAGCGTTGAAACTATTTTCAATAATTATAATACAGATACAAGTTTAATTTACACCTATGTGATGCCACATTGGTGCTATCGCTAACATCTGGCCTAACCTAACGTTCCATTTAGGTTTTCAATCGGATTCAATTAAAATGCCTGCTTGAAACCCAAAGATAGAGTAATGTTATAATAGGCCAGTCGATGCTTTTTTTTATATTGTCTGTGTATTTCAAGATATCGCACTTGGTAACAACATCTACAAATGTTATAATCGCACAAAAATTCACAACTCGTCCCAACCGAGTACCGTCGCGTGTTATGAATTTTTGTGTCATTTTTAAATTTATAGATGTTTTATTGTTCATGAACAAAGTTTTTTTTTTATTGTTATTATGGCGACAGAATTAGGTAAGATAGTGGTACTAGGCGGACTTGAACAAAATCCTACCACCAACCAAACACAATATTGCTCCCCTGGGGATCGAACCCGGGGCCTCTGGATCTGAAATCGGTTGGTCGAACCACTAAAGCACAGTAGTAGTTATAGGCCAGCTGATGTGTAACATCGGCAGTGCTTACAGTATTTCAAGTGATCGCACTACCAAGTGTCGGATGGATCAACATTTACAAATGCCTTAATGGCACAAAAATTAACATCCCGTCCCATCTCGTCGCAGGTTGGGAATTTTTGTGTCAATTTTTTTTTTTATTGTACGACGAAGAAGCGCTTGGCCTTCATCTCACCTGGTAACAAGTTGAGACAAGGCCAAGGAAATGTAACAAATTTTTTTTTGTTGTTTTGATCCAGCGAGGCCTGGGCTTCATGTCGAAGCGCGGCGTCAACACCAGCGCGTGCGAAGTGTTCCGTTTCTACAAGTTGCACACGTCGCGGGGACTCTGCGAACCCATCTCCATGATCGTGCCACGCAAGTCGGATTGTTTCCAGGTACACCCCAAGGGCCAGTTCCGAGCTCCCATCAAAATTGCTAGTCCTTCTTGTCGAAAGAAATTCCGCTGGTTTATACCAGATCGAATATATAAATATCCATATAGGCTTGAAACGCTTTTGCATAAAAATCTATGCGAAATAATTTTGCAAACACGCTTTTGCATATTGAAACCATAAGGGCCAGTTCCGCGCTCAAATACCACACTATCCTACCAACTGATCTACGAGGCTTGTCATGCCTCGTAGATCAGTTGGTAGTAACTCTGCCTTCAGCGTTGTAGGCTGTGGGTTCGATTCCCACCAAGGACAAACATTTGTGATGAACGATTATTTTGTATTTTAGCTAACAGATAGATAAAATTCTTATTGATTTGACAAATTAAACCTTCTAGTAATGGATTGTCTCATTAGCAGCCCAGGCTTTTCGACGATTTTCCTCTGTTAGTGAAAGCGCTTTTCGTTCTTTGTGGTTGTGACCTTCTGCTATGTTGCCTCATCTGTCTAGAGCTGAGGTCATTGACGCGAGTTAAGAAACAGCTGATTTTAGGGTAGTCTCAACTCAAAAAACCAGCTGTTGGTGTCAGAACTTTGATCTTGTTTTAAAACTTTGAACCAAAATTCAAAAAGTCGTAAAATAAACGTTGTTCCACGAGTCGGGTCGGATAACCCCGTTTCGGCATAGTACACATATTCTGTTATAGGTTAGTACGTATGTATTTACAAAAAGTATTCTATCCGTTATCTAGTTCCCATATTACAAGCTATGCTTAGTTTGGGGTTAGATGGCGCTGTGTAAAATAGATATCCTGGGTCGCGTTTTAGGACGAGCTTCTTTCAATCAATGATAAAAAAAAATCTAGATGGCGTAAAATTCAATTGTAACAAATAATTTTATTTTATTTGTTTATTGGGGAAAACTAACATTGTTACAACAGAATCTTACAAATAAGTTTGAACCAAATTAACCTAGTTTTATGTAACACCAACAATGTTTTCCACGACTTACAAAATTAATAATTTTTGACAGAGATCTTGCTACATTTAGAATACAGAAATAAAGTACCTTAAAGAAATCAATATTGAAACTAGTTAGCCAACCTACTAACGATGGCTTTTTTAAATTGTCCTATTAACAATGAAAATATATCCATATCCTCAAAGAAATAATTGTATGCATTGACGAGTTGGGAGATAGGAGTGCGGCGACCAGCATTAGTGCGACAGGAAGTAGTAGTAAAACGTTTTTTGGTTCGTAGCGCACGCCTATGCACCGCTCGTGGGATATAACATAACTTGCTAGTGAGTTGTGTACAGTCGAACTTATTGTTGCATATATCATGGTTCCTAAAAGCAGTCGTTTTGATGAGATATATTTATATTTACTTAAAAGTTCTGTATAAGGGAGATATACATCTGTAATTAACTATGCGAAGAAACTGTTTATGTATTTTTTCCAAAGCGTCATTGTACTTTTGGTAGTGATCATTGTCCTCGTAACGTTATGCAAATATACTAAAATATCAAAATCGTCGAAATTCTTCATTTCCTGACCTCAATACCAGCCTGCAGCCGCTACACCTGTCATATTTATTTATTTATTAAAGTTGTTTAAGATATTTGACCACGCAGCAAAACGCATGATGCCTTGCAAGCACTCAATGCGGCTGGTTTACTGCGAATCGCAATATTCTCGTTAGTTTGCGTTCAACCATTAACCACGTAGCGACTCGTTGCATAAATTTTATAGTAGTTCAATTAGTTGCTAAGTGAATTAAATATTAATATAAATGTCAAAAATGGTTGTTCTTGACATTTATATTACTATTGAAGTCATAAAGGCTTTTATAAACTCGCAACTCAACCACATATCGAATTAACTCGGAGGAATTGTAGGGATCTTGGTCACCATAGTATTGAGAAGCTATAATTATTTTCAAAAGTCCTACCACCAACCAAACCAAGCACAATATTGTACTTCCCCTGGGGATCGAACCCGGGACCTATTGTTTTGACACCGGTAGGCAAACCACTAGACCACAGAGGCGGTTAATTACCTACAGCGCAGAGGGCAGAGCTACTACCAACTGAGCTGTGAGGCTTATCAAAGCTTGTTTGAATGTTCGCAGGAGGACCTGTACCCGGACACAGCTGCACCATTGCCCGCGCTTACGTCCAAAGACTGGCTCAGTGGAATGAACACGCCGCCGATACTCATTAGCTTGAAGACTGGTAAGCACGTTATATGTAAATTATAAGTACCTACCCGGCAATGTAATGATGGGATTTCCCATCGCCAACATTTTAGGAACAACCTGATTTTATAAACTCCTTAGTGTATAAAAAAGTAACAGATCTCTGATCACTACTCAGAGCGTGGATCTTATGAGGATCTACTACTAGGGGGTAGTCAGAGGTTTTTTTTTTTTGTACGACGGCGAAGCACTTGACCTTCATCTAACCTGGTAACAAATTAATATAAAGCCGAAGGTAGAGGCGCACTACACCCGGAATCCTCAAATAGCTGAGGAACTGGCTATCTTACCTTTAAATGGAACACAATATTTTGCAACAATCCTTGTTGCTATTGCGACAGACTTAGGTAAGATGATGGTAGCTAGGCCAGGCGAACTTAAACAAAGTCCTACCGCCATCTAAATGAAGTACAATATTGTAATTCCCTGGGGATCGAACCCGGGACCTTTGCGTCTGACACCGGTGGGCGTACCGCTAGACCACGGAGGCGGTTGACGGCGCATGTGAAATATCCCATTATGTTTTATTTTGTTTGCATCCAGGTGTCACGATATCGACGCACAAGCCGCGCAACAACCGCGACGCGCCCGCGATGCAGCCGCAAGACGCGAACAACCGCAAGAAGTTTGCGTTTCTCTCGCGGGAGACCACGCCCGACTACCGCCCGCTCGGCACCTGGCAACACGGCGACCCATTGCAGGTAGTCTCATTATTTTCATAAAGAACTATATAAAATAAAAGATAAAAGAACTATAGGGTGATCGCTGTAAAGACAATACACAGCTCCCTGCGCAAGCGAATGTACTCTAGTGCTGTCGACTTATTTTAAGAGTATTAGCGTTCCTTATAGAAGTACCTTTTTCGGCCGCCAAGCAGCACCGATGTGTTTCGGTTTGAAGGGTATGGTTCCCGGTGAATTTACAGGCACTCGGGGACTAACTACTGTTTACCTCAAGTTAACGGGCGCAAAACAATGTAGCGTAAATGAACTTTGTAGATATGACTTACGCATTACTCTGTTATAGGCAGGAGTTGCACTGAACATTACGTGGCTGTTTGCTTGTTCTGTCGTACATCAAAAAAAGTGCAAGAAATTGTCTCCAGAATGAGCCATCGCTCCGGCTTTTTTTTACACTGCCTGTAGTCGCGTCACGACGATTTTTTAACATTAAAATCTCCCCAATCTACTAAACTACTGCTAATAATACATTTTTATTAATACAAAAAATATCCATGTTTCCAAGCTTCCAAGCTTATTTAAGAACGAAACACCTAATGATCGTAAAAACAATCGTGCGTGCGGGAGAAGTCAGTCGGGGCAATGATAGTGTGGTTTACCTATTGCTGTGATTCATTTCATAAAATTATATATTTTTCATTAATTTTGTGTATATTGTGATTTTTATTTTTTGTCCCACTAGTAAACTAATTTTGTATGAGAGAGCGACAATCAGCGGTACTCAAGAGACTTCTTGCTCTGTCGATAAAGGTGCAAAATATCCTAGTGTTTGATTGGCTATCCGATCAAACATTGCTATCAATGAAACCGTCACATTTGAATTTTCGATTGCTCGCAGATACAGGTAACGGAAAAGTTGCAGAAAACGAACGCCAACCAAAACACCAAGTTCCACCAGCTGCAGAAGATGTTTGGCAAACAGACGGGCGACAGCGAGCCCGTGCCACTCTACAAACAGATCAACCAGGGCGATGTGTTCAGCACCGAACATGAGGTGAACTATTGTTTATTTTGTTTTATAATATCGAATGTTGCAAGGATGCAGTCTAGAATGGTAGCTCCATTCATGTCAAACACTCCATTTTCATGTCAACACTCATTAGGTTACCATGTGGATAGATCGTTATGTAATTAGAATGAATGTAACGTATCCTTAAATGAAATGTCAAAAATAACAAATGTAATGCTAGAAACAAACAAAAAAAAAATTATGAACTCCAGGGCTAGGTCTGTGGTCTGTAATTATGTGTGTCTTTAACATAATAAAATAATTTAAATTAAAAAAAATACTTAGTCGAACTCGAGTGTCGTCTGACTCTCCCATTATTTGATCTTCATCGGTCCTTCACAAGAGTGCCTTTTTCTGTTTCGTCGATTTGTCACAGCAACCGTCCGAGAATTAGTAAGAAACTACTGAAGATGACTGTTTTAACTGATACATTTTCGTCCCAGTTGCGGTTGGCGTTCAACCGGCAAGGCGAAGAGCTGCGAATCGTAAAGAAGCAACTGCAGAACAGTCAGCAGCGAGTGCGCGATCTGGAGGAGCACATAGCGGCGCTGCAAGCCAACTCCAACTGTGATGCTGAGCATCTGTGATGTGTGCATGTCGCCTTTATGTCGCGCGACTAGCCAGCGAACCGAAGTCACTGATCAAGCAAGTCATTGTCTCTTACACCTGCGGGTTTGTGCAGTTCACCGCAAAGAAATATTTAGTTTTGTGGATGTCAAGGTAAATGGGATCTGCGATACATTGATATGGATGCGTGTGCCATGATCACGGATGAACTTAAGCATTCAGCGAGTATGTGGGGTTAATCTGCGATCTTATCATGCACCTGGGTTTAAATATTGTAGTACTCATTCACAGTTTTCGGTCATTTTGTATCTTTTGATTGATGGTACCCACAGATTACCGTAATGTATTTCATGTTTAAATTTACCACAATATCACTTTGATGTTAGGCCGTGCTGATACTGACTACATCAAGTGAAATTCAACCTATAAAGGTAACAGATTTAAAAAAGTGATTCGATTCGCTGGCAATCCTTCTGCCTAAATGTTTGCCTTTGCCTAGGTCTGCTTCGACGCGGGCTGATAAGAGGCTTTTACAATAAGTAATGATAAGTGCGTAGTAGTGTTCAAAATCGCTAGCTTCAAGTGGATTCACTTTCTTGGTTTGCTATTAGATCCAGTACCTACTGGCTGCTCAAACAGTTGCGTTTGAGGCCTGTTGCAATGGGACGCAACACAATATTAAAAACAAACTGTGTAATCATAATCACATAATTCCGGAGCCTGTTTTACAGTTAATGTACTTCATTGAGTATTTTGTAACGCTTCAAAGAAGTGCTGATTTGGAATCGGATTTAAATAATTGACTGGGAGAAGTATTTTTGTCACAATAATGTTAGCTTTAGTCAGGCATGTCATGCTCAAATATGCAGCGTTTTATATCGTTAAATTAAACAAAGAAATAATTTAGATTTAGGGCATTATTAAAATCATTCCTTTGAATATTTTTATTTTTTTATCAAACAATTTCGAAATTATAATTTTTGATAAATTGTATAGCATGACATTAGTTTTAAGTGATACAATAGATTCCTTTTTGGGACATGGCCTATTTAAGACATTCCTGTTGGCCTGTGTTGACACAAAAACCATGACATAATATCCAAATTCATTGCAAATAATTATTATTATAGCAAATATAATTATGCATTTTTTATGAACACCATATTGTTTGAATGACTCAAATTTTTGAAAACTATTTTTTACATGATTTTTGTGACATTTTTAGGTGACTGTTTTGAGCACCTTTTTATTACGCACGTAACGAATATTTTATTCCTTATTTTATTTTTTAAGTCAACATCTTGTTAGTGATTGTATTATAGTCTGAATTAAGCGTTACCTGTTATATTATTTTTGTGTTTGTCTTTATTTTTAAGTTACTGCTTTACCTTGTATTGATCTCTTTTAATGTCAATAAACTGTGTTAAAAAATTACGAGAACAGGTTCAAGGAAAGGTCAACACTAAAGATTGTGTTTTATAACAACCAATTAATGTTCTGGTATGTAATCTATAATATTTCTAGGATATTAAGTATTTTATGTACACGCCTTATGTGCCGTTTGTCTTTTAATATTTAGAAATAATAAAAAGTACCTAATCTGAACTGAACTTTGCAGCTACTCTTAAATTTTAATCTTATTAGTTTTGTAAACTATATTCCCTATTTTAGATAGTATGCCAGATTGAAAACAGAATTAAATTATAACATTCCAATTTGTTTAGAAGGCATGTAGTGTTGTAAGTGAAAATGAAAGTATTATTGTGTGTTAGCAAGCTATTCTTTAGCCAAGTCGGTGTTGATATTTATTAGTGTATTTTTATATCATGCTTGTGTAGCACAAATTCAGAATAAATGTTTGATCATACCTAAAAAAAATGTATTATTAAAACAGAATTCTATGGTTTTTACTACAAACAATTTATTGCACATAAAATTAAATTGTACACTTTATTTTCTAGTCAGTCAAAATATGTATAAAAGAGATTCATAACTATATAGGCACTTGAATATAAAAATCTCACAATATAGGTAATTAAACATGAATGGGGGGGGGGGAAATATGTAGAACATTTGGAATGTATTGTCTTTCCCTTGTACAGAAGGGCGTTGTCAGGTAATAACAGTTACACAAGGTATTTTAAAATACAAACCTGACAACTACACCTAAAGCTATAACCACTGCAGATATTTTAATGGAAACTGCAGAGTTACACCCATCGCTGCTGCAAGTGAACAAACAGGTCCTGTACTCTAACTTATCTCCAGGCTGTTGGACATAGTTACAATAGTTACCGAGGTCCAATGAAGAACAATACCTTTTAGTTGTGATGCCTCCTAGAAAAAAAAAACAAGATTTTTATTTATTCAAAATCTGTTGACTATAAGTAGAGCAGGATGCACTCACCTTTGATTTATCCAGACCAAAATTACTATAAGCCACCAAAGCAGTAGTGCCTTTGCTGTGCTGTGAAACTCAAAAACCCAGTGCATTAATAAGTAGTACAGTGATGTTTTCAGTGGGAATTCAACATATCTGCCCATTACCATTGTCTATAAATGAATTTATGAAAGCCCTAACTAGTTGTTTAGGACCGGATAGGACCCATTCTATTTTGTTTGCGAGTTCTTTCTGGTTGGTTGGTGGAATGGATTAAGAGTCTGGATTATCACCGATTCTTGCCCTCCAGTCCAAGCCTAGTTGATAGTTCATTTTGAAATGGCATATTATCTGATTTAAATGATAAGTTGAGAGATATGACACAACAATTCGGAATCTGCATTGGTACCCCCGTAGCTCAGTTGGTTAGTGTTTCCGGCTTTAGGAAAAGATGCAGGTTCCTGTCATGGGTTGTGAACATTTGTTAAATGATAAGTTTTGCAGATACATATAGATTTCATTTGAATCACACATGCAATTTCAAAATGAAATACAAACTGTTTGTTTAAAAATTTTGTTTTTGTGGTTCTGCTTAGCCATTTTAAGTGGGCATTATGTTGTTTTACTTTCATAAGCTAAACTTGGTACAGTATAGGTAATAGGCAGATACCAATAATGTGAAAAGATGATTATTTGTTAGACCTGTTATTTTGATGCAGTACCGAGCTTCAAAGACATGGTCACATGAAGTTGGAGTTAAAACCCCACCATCCAAGTGCATGAGCCCATCACCACACTCCAATGTTGAGGAAGAGTCACATTGGTAGCATTCTAGTGCTCTACCTGTTAGTTTTATACAATTAGATTAGTAGGTTAACCTTCAGAAACCCAGTGTTATAGGAAGTCAGAGCCCAGCCCATTGGTTAGTTTATCCCTGTGCTGTGACTAAACGGCAGAAGTCACAGGGATAAGCTCCATTTACTTGGTCAGTCTTGATGAGACCATTTTGGTTAGACATTCATGATCCCTTGAAGGATAGGTTAGGAAGAAGTCGGTCAGTTATTACTTGCAGAGACAAACTATCACCTTCGCTTCTGCCAACATGTTTGATACAGTACTGAGCATCGTGAAGAGACCCACAATCAACAGGGTTCAAAGTCACATCGCTTTCCAGAAATTCATTACATTCAAACGAATTATCAAGGTCCGTTCCCGAGCAGTGATAACAATGTATTGAATTAACTAAAAATTAAACAATAGATACAATGAATGAGGTAACGGTGACACAATAACAAAAACCAAAGATAAACAACGCCCTTTTTCCTTACCATTTTTCACTACTGCGAGTGAAGAACAAATTATCATTAAATACTTTATAGTTAATCTAGCCATTATTGGTACTGGGTATCTGATAAAAGCTGGTCGTTTTCATTCAAGAATTAAAAATAATTAGATATTTAATAATTTATCGATCAATTTCTTTTTCAAATACAACGAAACGAACGAGCGAGCTAGCTTATAAATAACCAAAGCCACAGACTACTGTAATAAGCGTTTACTTCCTATTAGTCTGTGTGAATACCCTACACACGGAAGGAGGGAGACAGCATTGAAAAAATTTACTGTCAGAGACAAGACAACAAATAATGCACGCGCACTAATGCACAGCCGTTATTGTAATGTACGACCCGATAAAACACGACCAATAATTGGTGACCACTGAACATATGAGGCCTATACCCAGCAGTGGGTGAAATCAGGCTGCGGTTGATGATGATGATGATGACCATATTAAAAAGTGGACTTGGATTATTGGCTTTACATTATCAACACGTGTCATTATTGCACAGCCGAAAATCAGTGTCCACTTTTGACTACCTTCATGCCTTGTTTTCAAGGGTGAGTGAAAGGTGAGTGTCGTTTTATTTCCACAGAGTACCTAACCTAGATAATCTCTATATATGGAAACAAAATGCCTATTCGACTTGAATGACGCTATAGGTTATTTACCTTAAGGTTTATGGAGTCCTAGGTGTCTTTGAACCTAACTACAAGCCGGTAAGTTATGTGATATCCTTTGCTGACAGTTTACATTTATGGTACATCACTACCTCAGTCAGCTGATGGATGCTTGAAATCGTTTTTCTAGCTAAGTGAAATGCTTCTCGATGTTGTACCATCTTACCTCATTCTGTCGCCATAATAACAATTATAAAATTGTTGTGTTCCGGCATTCAGAGGTAAGATAGCCAGTTCCTCAGTTTGTTGAGGCGGCGGCGCGTGCGCACCCGCCGTCTCTTGGTCGGTCTCTTTGAGTAAACCGCCACTTTAAGTATTATTTTTAACAATGGTACCGTAATTTTTTTTTATCTAAAACCATTTTACAAAATTTGTGTATTCAGAAATGCAGGCATTTTAATTGAAACCTATTGAAACCCAAATGAAACAGAGTTAGGTAATAGGCCTGCAGAACATAGAATCTGTATTTTCTACTTTCTGTGCAGATGCTAAAATAAAAAGTACTTACCTACCTAAAAAAATTTACTTTTTTTTTTTCTACGACTTTTTTCAGTTCGAACTCAGATCATTACAAGTAGAACTTTTTGAGGGTATTATCTACGGCCGCTTGGTTACAAAGCTCATTATCATTACTAAAAGCTAGGTACCTACATTTAGATAATAATAATAACGTAATACAGGTACACTACAGGTAGGTAGTGCAAGGTGTGGAATACCTTAGACTACTTATTGACACATGAAAGTAAAGTAATAGGTGCATGAAGGCCTAATTTGACTGCATCTTCCGTTTTTATTTTTCGTAGGTAGTGTAAAAGAACCCTAAAATGTTTGGACAAAAATCAAATAGGTACCTGCCACAACACTAGCCGAACCGAAAGTACTTTAGTCTCGTTTCGTTCGCGGTTTGGGTTGGCCGGTGAGCAATTTTTCGGATTATCGTGTGTTTTTAAATCGAATAAAAAAAAATGGAGACATACAGTAATGCTGAATATTATTATATGATGTTGTTTGTTGGTGAAGCTCCATGAAATGAGCTGACGGCGGCAGTGTGGAGGAGCTGCTCTCTTACCGTTGCTTTCGTGAGTAGGAAGACTCTTTTCGACGGAAACAACATAGTGAATTTGTGCTTGTTTAAAATCGTCTGGTAATCTTCCGACCAGCTGATACCTACCTAAACAAGGTACGTACAAAACATACAACATAGGTAGGTAGTAAATTTGTGCGTGTTTAAAATAGTCTTGTAATTTTCTTACCAACTGATACCTACCTACCTACATGCATAGTGCGGTAAAGGAATAGGGTCGTCACTATTTATTGTCATTGAGAAAATGAAAAGATTTGTATGGGAAACTGAAAATGGGAATTCACTATTATCTCCCCACCACAACAAATACTTTTCCTGGTCCGAAAATCCCCCCACTGCTTAGTACACATATTCTGTTACACCGTGTATAAGTCTTAGACTTACACTTGCACTGACTCATTTTGAGTGAGAAGAGTTTGATAAGAAATGTTGTTGTTGTTTTCGATAGGTACAATAAGATGGCTGCCTGAAAAAGACCGCTTTCAGCAGAATAAAATTAAGCTAAGGATTGTAAAATTATTTTTGATTACATCACTTTATCTACAGTATGGTACATTTGATCCCCGGATCAAGTCAACTGTATGTTTACCAGGATCGGCGAGTGTGCGCATGATATCTTTGACCTATTTCCTCCACCCCCTTTTCACTACCGGACTAGCAGATGTACGGCTGGCTACAACCCGTACCTTGTAAATGTTCCATTGTGCCGAACACATCGTTTCGCCTCTACCTTTATCATTAATATACTGGTAAAGAATGGAATTCCTTGCCTTTGTCTGTTTCTTTGTCCGCACGAGTACAAACTTGGAGTCTTCAAGTCCAGAGTAAATAGGTTCCTTTTAGGCAAGCCTGCTCCATCTTAGGCCACGTCTCTATTTGTTTTACATGTAAGCTGGTGGTCAAACGCATGACAAAAAAAAACAAGTATCCCTCAATAGGGGATTTGTTTCTTTTAATTACACTGGTTTAATCTTTTTGCTAAATAAAATGATGCAATATGGTATGCTATTATTGCATATTAAATTGTTTATACAGTGATAAAAAAAATATCTACTATATTCTATGAGATAATATGTAAAAAAATGTAAAGAGGAGATCAAGTGTCCACCCCTTCCCCTACCTATACCTTGATATTGTTTGATAACTCTAATTATACCTACTTACCTATTGTTTGAAAACTGATTATAATTTGCAATCTTTTATAATAAATACCTACCAAGGTACTATGATTTAAGAATACATTTTGATATGAACACTATTAACATTTATTTTTAAACTAGTCATATCATAAATAATATAGGTAGGTATCATTACAATATTACCACAGCCAATGAGTAGGTACCACACAGCATAACAGGGGCAGCTGTGTTTAGTATTGATAACCACTAACAGCACAAGATAACCATAATCAGCTTCTGGGCAGATCTATCTAACAAGTACCTAGGTACTACATTCATTTTCTTAGCCACACTCTTGGCTATTATGACGAAGAGAAACACACAATCACAACAAACAATGGTGACTTTTTCCAATGAGCATGAGTGCCGTTTGATTAGTTTTTTGTAAGATTAATTGTTTTTTATACAATTTGCAAGAAATGCAACATGGAACCTAGGTGTGATAAGTAAATGACTATTGTCAGAAGTCTGGTTTCAGTAGATTTTGAACTCTCTTCACCATGGGGCTGCAACATAATATTTGTTTGGGCTTCCAATCTTAGCTACAAGGTTTATTGCTACTGTCTTCATGTTTCCCCGGAGAGGAAACAATGATGCACTGAATTAGGTAAGTACCACATTGTTTTTTTGGAAACATCTTCACTGTTCACTTTTGATTTAGCCGTGCATGTAAGCCCTGATTTTCCAAGAGTATGGCAGGGTAGAGTTGTCTACCAACCAGCTCCTAACATAATGGTGGGTAGGTTTACCTACCTATTATGGCTTACAAATAGACCAATTTTAAAACATGTGCATATTTCAATCACACCATGTAACATAGGTAGGTAATAGTTGAGCCTCCGTCTCTCCGTCATCTTCATCAGTTAGTAAAACAGTCCCATCAGTGCATTTTCAGTCATCAACATCCTCGTATCTACTGCGGTTGAATTCAATGTTTTTGGTTTTCATTGTCGCACAAGGACTAGATGTTTATATTTCAGTGTTCTTTTTCATTCTGTTTCTTGATAGATACGAACAAACTGTAGCAGGTAGGTATATGCTAAATTACAAATAAAAAAGTTTGAATCACCAGGTACCTATCCATCTAGTTCCTACTAAATAGAGATTTCAGGCAAAATTAAAACACTGTAAACAGCTATCATCACTCAGTCATTCAGTAATTAACACAGAACAATTATATCCTAGTAATTAACCTCAGTGTAATTGACTGTAGGTATGTATGATATTAATAAATAATATGAGTAGGTCCTACTCTGTGCACTCAGTTACAGGAAGTATAAATTAAATGCGAATTGCGAGTACCTATACCTACGTTGACCGAGATTTGAGACGAGAATGCAACTCAATGAGCATCAGCTGACCATAGAATACTACTACTCACAAGCAGCTGACTGGATCAGCTGATTTGGTTCGACTAAGGTTAGGTCTTGAAAGATGGCGGCTTACGGATTTACCTCCAAAAATGTTTTTAGAATAACAAAAACAAACCATTACGGTCTGATTTTGATAGAATTTGTTAACATTATTTTTTTGACAATTAGGGGCAGGTGAGACTAAAGTTTTTCAACCATACCGCCTTGACTAACGTTGTATTTTCATTATGTTCAAATGAATGAACAAATGAATTGAATGAATAATTTAACAAAAGAATGAATGAAATGATGAAATTGAAAATGTCGCTGTCTTCAGAACAGTATTGACGAAATGTATTGGTAGTTGGTACAGTACTTGCGTTGACGAAGTAGTAAGTAAACAAATCCAAGCAAACTTTGGTACGCAGGATGATAAAAACCTACAGTCGTCGTCGTCGTCAGGCGGACAAGATAATAAGCGATGTCCATGAGTTGTGTCGCCTTTGCTTGGCCCAAGCTGATGAGATGGTCCCAATATTTACGGAGGCCAATAACCTGTGTGCTGCTTTGCCAATGAGAATCATGATCTGTGTGGGGCTTGAGGTAATAAGAACATGTTTTATAATACGTACCTACCTACGATCCTTTGTAATATAAAAAACCGGTCTTATTAAATTTATGTCAAAAAACTGCTGTAAAAGTACTGATGTTTTCAGATAAAACAAGAAGAATGCTTACCAAACACAATCTGTGCAAACTGCCACCAAGAACTGCAAAGATACTACAAATTCAGAAAAAAATGTGAAGACTCTTATCTCAAGCTGAAGTCTCACTTCATTGCCACTAAGTTACAAGAAAAGTATGAAATACAGATAGATAATGGAAAGAAGAAAGCACCACAACCTCAACAAGCTCAAGACGAAGAACAATTAGTTATAGCAGATATTTATACACATCAACAAGATAATGGGGTTTTAGATAAGACTTTGATTTCCTATTCAGATTTATCAGTTACTAATATATTGGAGGAGAGGGCAGAGGAAACTACAGAGGTATAAAGGAGTTTTTATTTATTTTCTTTGAGGTTGTAGACCTTTATGAATGATTTATGAAACTGCAGCTGGTTTTTTGAACTTATCTGTTATAGTTTTACACTATAATATTTTCTAAAGGTGTTCTAAAGTTTTTTTGCATGGACTGGATTAAGCTGAATCATTGCACATATATAACTCTTGCCTGGGAATAAGGCAAAGGTTATGTATATTTAGTTTTTGCCTTGAGAACTCTGCCTGTGTCTCTTTTGACTTAGGCCTCCTCCAACTGGGCCATTTTTTTTCTTTAAATTATATGTATACATATATTTGCCTTTCTTGTCCATGTGCTACCAGCTAAAGCCTTTATGTCGTCATCCCCTCTTCTGTCGATACTGTCATACTTTCTTGCTTTGTTTCTAGTAGACCAGTACATTTTTGTTTTTGACAACTTCTTTTCCTCTAATGGTATGCTCCATCTAATTCGGTTTTAGTTTTCTGATGGTTACGGTAATGGCTTATTTTGGATATTGAAATACCTAAAAATTAAAACAATGCATAGCATGTTCTCAATAAGTGCTCAATAAGTGTGTTAATATGAAAATTTTGTTTTGGTGATCAATATATTGATTTCGTCTGATAATAATTTAAAAATGTAATATCTTTTAACAAGCCTCATAGCTCAGTTGGTAGTAACTCTGCCTCCTGCGCTGGTTGTGGATTCAATTCCCACCCAGAACAAACATTTGTGTGATGAATATAGATGTTTGTTCTCTTTGTTCTGTGCTTGGGTGTTGTATAATATAGTATGTATGTATTCACAAAAAAAAGGTATATAAGTATTATATGCGTAATTGTAAATATAATCTAGTTCCCATATTACAAGCTATGCTTAGTTTGGGGCTAGATGGTGCTGTGTGAAATTAAAATCCTGTAATATAATATATTGTCCTGTAATGTATTACAACTGTTCTCTCAACCTTAGATAAATGTCTTGTGCTACATAAATAGAACTAAGCCGTCATGGCAACCAAAAAGAAAACTTACTATGTTATGAACAAACTGACATATGTAGTTTTGTCTTCTAGATCCAAGTGATACAGCAAGACAATGAAGAAAGCCCAGATATATCCTCATTCCTTAATGCAATTCTGGTGGAGCTCGGCATCCTAGTGCGGGATGACCGGGGGCTCTCACTACAAGCCAGGGGAGTAGCCAGCTTTGAGCTGGAGACTGGAGATGATGACCATGTGATCTTTGAACTGGTTGAGGAAGATGAAGAGGTAAGAGAAAAACTTGTATCATCCCATTCATTAAACCTGAGAACTAAGCTTTTTTATTTTATCTTTTAATTCCATATTTGACCTGACAGCTGCTTTTACCTCACTATAGTGGTGTTTAACCTAGTGTGAAATAAAAGTATAAAATCAGACTCGGGATTAATTTTGGAATAACAGGCCTGTTAAACATGGTTTTTTCATGTAACCAAAATAGGAACCTTTTGACATTTTTTGGATTGGAACTAGATTTGAATGGCCGGATCCATTAAAATCTAGTAAATTTTAGCTCACCAATCAAGTCATCAAAGTCAATAAAATTTAGTTAGTGCCAACATTTATATCATAGTATGGTCATGGTGAAACAAATACTATTTTGACAATGTACCATTTATTTTATTCCTAGTCTAGTAAATGTTTTAGGAAGAAAACACAGAAGGTCCGGAACCACAGATGATCGAAAGTCGCCTGGAAGCGGCAGAAATTAACACTACCGAAAAGAGCAAGGCAGAATCTGGGACCAGTCATGAAAGTAAGAAAACGTGAGTTGGTATCAGTAGGTTTCAGTAAAAAGTTTGTTGTTTTTCTTGTAATCTAGGTAAATCTTATGGTAATCTTACTATAATTTTTATTATGTACTTCAAAAAAACGAGGAGGTTTGGTATGTTTTTTTTTCACCTGTATATATTTTAGTTCCCATCATTGCGTAGATATTTCCCAGAAACCCGGGTTTAGTCTTTCAGAATTGTTGTTATGGCGACAGACCAGGCAAGATGGTGGTAGCTAGCAGTCCTACCACCAACATAACGCCTGGGATCGCATCCAGAGACCGTTTGGCGAACCACAAGACCAAATATGCGGCTACACTAACATACCAGAACAAATAATTACGTTTTAAAACCTAAAAAGAAAACCGACTTCAGTGAAGATGACAATTTCGTTTACCGGGGTGACGTATTTTTTTCAATTATTTTGATGACAGATGTACGGACAGACAGACGCGTGATCCTATATGGGGTCCGTGTCTTCTTTACTTTTGAGGTAATACTTGGTTTGGTTTTTCAGGATCCCATCATCGGATCTTGACCTGATGACGATGGGATCACCTGGGAAGTATACCGACCCTAAAAACACCCAAATCACTTCAAGTGTGCATATAGTATTTGAATAGGTTCCCTCGATTTCACCAAGATTCCATCATCAAACGGTCCAGACGTCTTCGAATAATCGGATATCATACATTAAAAAGAAAAGATTCCGGTGGATTGAGAACCTCCTTTTCTTGAAGTTGTTTAAAAAACGAACGCTTGTTTGCTCATTGTGTCCAGGTCAGGAGCATGGTGTCCTGTGTGCAGACGGACGTTCGCGTCGATGGGCGCGGCGCGGCGTCACCGCACCGTGCACTCCCGTCTGAAGCCGCACGCCTGCCCGGAGTGTGGACGCACATTTGCGCAACGATCCGTCATGCAGAGACATCGTCTGGTGCACTCGGGTGAGTGACATACGTCCGACCGTACATATTCGTTCTCAGGCACCCAGCATCTTTTTGGTTCAAATTCAAGTAAAAACTGACATTCGCAAACTCGGGGTTCCCATATGGACCACTGAACACGCCATAAGAAGAAGACTTTGAATTTAAAGTCTTAATTTCTCATTAGAGTTGCAATTTGATTGTAAAGCCGTAAATTTAAATGTTGCCATCTTTTACTGAAATTAGAATATATGTCACTACTTGCGCAGTGCAAAGTAAGGCGTGCGATATCCTTTGTTTTTTGATCATAATAGTTTATAGAAGATTGTTTTTGTTGTGTTGGACAATGGGTAAAACGTCGGCATGTTGAAAGTTGAAATAAAATTAAACCCGGCAACGAATTTTTTTAATATACCCTCGATTTTCATTTTAGAATTGGCCTGTTCATATTAATCACGTTTTTATACCCATATTGTAAATAAAACATTTTATTGCATCCTTTATACATACATTTACTACCCCTCCTAGTATTATTTTTTCGCACCCTTGCACTATGGCACTGCCACAATTTAGAAGAACCAAATACCTCACATGTCAAAATCCATCAAGCTGTTAAGGCTGTGTTGACACACACATGTTTTACCAAACCAGAGCCACATATGTCACAATACTAATCCCGCTTAAACAGATCCATGTATGTTCGCAGAAATCCGCCCTTTCCAATGTTCGTACTGTAGTAAGAGCTTCACCCAGCGCGCAGCACTGCAATGCCACGTGCGCTCTCACGCGTTGCCTCACTCGCGTCCGCTCGCGTTACACGCCTGCACGCTTTGCGACAAGATGTTCTTATTCGCCTCGGGTGAGTTACAGGACGCATTGCAAAGCCATGGACAAACTATAGATTAATTAACCTAAATTAACCGCCTCTGTAGTCTAGGGTTTCGCCCACCGATATCAGATCTAGTCCCGAGTTCAATCCCCAGGCGAGTACAATATTGTGCTTAATTTGGTTGGTGGTAGGACTTTGTTTAAGTCCGTCTGGCTAGCTACCACCATCTTACCTAATTCTGTCGTCATAATAACAATTCTTAAAAAAATGTTGTGTTCCGGCATTTAGAGGTAAGATAGCCAGTTCCTCAATTAGTTGAGGTTTCCGGGTGAAGTGCGTCTCCACCTTCGGCCTTATCTCAACTTGTTACCAGGTGAGATGAAGGCCAAGCGCTTGCCCGTCGTACAATAAAAAAGAAAAAGGTTGCGTTAACGCTATCGATTTTTGTTATAATCTCCATTAGCAACATGATTGATATTGCAATGGCTGTATATAACCTGTACAATGAAAAATCATAACGTCAAATTCCGAAATTATTTTCCTTTTTCGATAACTTAAAATAAGTGTCAATCAGAAAGCAAATAAGTGTCCACTGGTTCTGTGGAAAATTATGTCCTTAGTCTGCCTGGAGCTCTGAAACTAGAAGAGATGAAAGCTTTCTTGTATGAACAAAAAAAAATGTGTTTCGTTATCCAGGTCTCAGCCGTCATATGATGACTCACAACGGCCGAGTATTTCGTTGTGGGACTTGCGAGCGGCTATTCAACGACAGGAGTTCTCTACTGCGACATATAAAGAGTGCTCATGCTGCTAAGGAACTGCTATCGTGATGAAGGGATTTCTCACTATGGACCCAGGAGCTAAATAATGTGACCTTAGTTATCTCCTCTGGAACTACTAATGCTTGGTTCATAATGTAATAAACAAGCCTCATAGCTTAGTTGGTAGTAACTTGCCGCGGTGTAGGCTGTGGGTTCGATTCCCAGGACAAACATTTGTGTGATGAATGTAGATGTTTGTTCTGTGGGTGTTGTATCATGTAGTACCTATGTATTTACAAAAAAAAATGTATTCAGGTATGCTATCCGTAATCGAGTTCTCATATTACAGGCTATGCCCAGTTTGGGGCTAGATGGCGCTATATTATTGTACTGTAATATTTATTTATTAATGTCTTTGGTAAGCTAATCGATGAATAATGTTACATATGCTGTAAGACTCCTGTGAATACAACCTTATTAGCAGAGAAAACATGCGAATAAATAATAATAAATATTACTTTAAAAACTTGTTGAGTCGTACTATACATTTTAAACACGGGTTTTACTCACGTATACATTTATGTTGATGTAGGCACCAACAGTCAGTGTGAGACGCACAAATCGTAAATATTTTTTTAATTGCCTCTAAAAATGAAAACTTACAAAAATTCTAGCTACGAAGCTTAACTAGATTGGTTCAATAAGAAAAAACAGGGAAATAACCATGAAAGGTACTTTTTTTTTTATTGATGACGGGGAAGCGCTTGGCCTTAATTTCACCTGGTTACACAAGTTGAGATAAGGCCGAAGGCGCACTTCACCCGGAATCCTCAACAAACTGAGGAACTAGTTATCTTACCTCTGAATGCCGGAACAGAACAATTTTAGAATTGTTATTATGGCGACATAATAAGGTAAGATGGTGGTAGCTAGCCAGGCGGACTTAAACAAAGTCCTACCACCAACCAAACCAAGCACAATATATTGTACTCCCCATGGGGATCGAACCCGGGACCTCTGGATCTGGAATCGGTGCGTTGGACCACTAGACCACAGAGGCGGTTAATACCTAGTGAATACATTGTTAAATGGTAGTTTAGCTAGTGCGTTTTGAAAGAGACTGGTTGCCTGATATAGATAGATAGATAAACTCGCTTAATTTATATCAAGATATCTGTACACCAAAGAAATATAACAAAACAAATAAGCACCAACAATACTTGAACAAGGTACAGAGGGCGTTCTTATCGCTGAAACGCTCTTCCTGGCAACCTTTGAAGGTTGATATCTGTATTGCAGGACACCAGAGTAGCCATACTCCGCCGATTTAGGCGCCGCCGCTGCCGTGGCGTCTGATCAGCGCGGGCGTTAGCCAAATTTGAAAGAAAAAAAAAACCCCAATAGAAATTGTACCCGCGGCACTATTACACTGTCGGTTTATAAGTCTAGATATAATTGACTCATACCTTGAGAAAAAAACACAACTACAACACGCTTGCTTGCAATTCCTGCCACCAGTACGCCAAATGAGCGCGTCTTTTCTGTAGCGGGCCTAACTGTCATTGCCAAAATGTCAGTTATCAAGACTGGACCCGCGTGTATTAAATATTTTTTATATTTCACCGAGAAGACGGACTACGAGAAGGCTTTCGATTCAGTCGAACCTAAGCAGCGCTACAGTCTCCAGAGGTGTCAGATCGACCACCGGTATATCGTAGTTATGAAGTGTTTGTATAACAAAGCCACCATGACTATCCGACTCCAGGACCAGGGACGCTACCGCCGATGGCGAAGCCGATCTCCATTGATGGCTTTAAATTAGCTTCATGAGAACTAGAAACGATTTCTACCGTCAAATGTACTGAACGGATAGGTTTCATAACATGTGTACACTTTTGAGATGGGAAACGCCATTTCGGATATGACACATACCTAAATCGGTAAAAATCGTTTCTAGTTCTCATGGAGCTAATTTAAAGCCATCAATGGAGATCGGCTTCGCCGTCGGCGGTAGCGTCCCAGAGTACAATCCCTATCCCATTGTAAAAGGGGTGAGACAGGGAGACGTTATCTCACCGAAACTGTTCACCTCTAAACTTGAGGATATATTCAAGCTCATGGACTGGGAAGCCATGCAGCGGATTTAGCTATTTATGTACCTATCCAGACACCATTATTCTTCATTATCATCGATTCTTGCGACGGTAAACATGTATTTATTATGTGAAAATGTTGTATAGAACTGCCCAAGTGCCCAGTTTTTATTCGACATCTCTGCAGTTGTGTTTCCTGGTTTATTAAATGGTACCTAAAAACCATTGATATTTGTTGATGGGCCCTTAAGAGATATTTCATTTTCTGCTGGGCGAACGTTTTGAAGATTCTCGTTTCTCGAAAACCAGAGCATGTGCGACCGTAAGTTATACATGAGAAGCTCTTAATTTGTGACGTAATAAGATTTTCGAAAATATAAACCGTTATTAGCAATCTTACACTGTCGATAAAAACCCAAAAAATAAATGTTCCAACATATAGGTACCTATAGTAATAAATTAAACAAGACACAAATTAAAAAAAGAATCTACTACAAAACGTCACCGTAGCAGGAAATGAAACATCTATAAAGCCTCCGGGAAGGCCTCAGGAAATGAAACATCTATAAATACACACAACACTGATACAACATTATGCTGACTACCTATGTCAGTAAATTTGTCACATCTGCAAATTTGAGAACGTAAAAAAATATGGTTAGAAGATAGCGATGAAAGCCTGAGGAACTTGAGAATAGCAATTAACTTGGGTGTCGAGCTCCTTGCTATGAGCGATGAATATGATTGTATGAGCAACACACCATGCATGTTTCTCAGCACCCAACAAACTAACTAGAGCTTTTAGAATCGCGTAGGATCACAATTACCTGACTACATCATGATATGATGTAGATTATATAAATAATAATCAAATTACTTTCTTTAAAATTAAATATAATTCGTTATTATAAAGTAAATATTTGGACATAATATTGAATAAAACACAATTATATACTTAGATATTTTATTGGAAAAATTCATACTAGAATTGAAGGCAACATGGTATAGTATATTTTTGACAACATTGACCAGACAGTATGTTTGTTTGTTTGTGTGGAGCCGCGAGCCTCGGGCGCCGGCCGCGGCGCGTGCGTCGGATGGCACTTATGTATCAAACACTTTCATTACGATTATCCAAATTAACCATTTATCAAATAAAACAAACGCCACCGCTCTGTTACATGGAATGCCTTTTACTCACTTACACATTAAATTATACAGTTCCCACATCATACAACCTGTAGCGGAGAGCGGAAACACGGGGAAGAAACGTAATATCAGAGTAGCGCGATACGATACGATACGACAACGACAATTTACACTTGGAAACTTACTCGACGCTACATACATCTACTATATAAATGATTATAAAAATAAATAAGGGGTGACACCCCTCCCTCTCCCGACCCTCGGCGGCGCGGTCTAGGCGCTAGCCAGACAGCCTACACTAACCTCGCTAAAATAATCAACAAACTTTAATAACGATTCTACCACGAATAAAAATGCCACATCAAATCTCGTATGACTCACGATTTCCCAGGTTCATAATAACATCATCGAATAAAACTCAATCGCTTAAAATAAATCGTACATAAATATATCTGCGCTAGGTCGGGGCGTGGTCTGTGTTGTAATCCGACCGCTATGAAGTCTACATGATATAATATATAGCACATGGTCTAAAACAATTATTACTATAAAGTAATCTTATCGAAGTATTTACATCAAATGGGCGCGGCCCACGCTTGGACGGCCGCTCACTTCAGCGATTTATGAAAATACAGTCTTTATAGTACAAAAATATCGGAACTACTGTTCTTAGTATTCGGAGGCTACCTTGCAACAATACTGTGAGAGCCGTTACCTATAACGCAACTAACATCAATACAAAAAGCCAATTTATACCAATAGTTGGCGAAACCGAGCATTTCTCATACATGCCAGTTAATCTCGTCGGCGTTATGATAAGGCTTTCATAAATAGCCTTTTGATAACGCGGGATTTTCCGTTTACGAAAATATTCGCACATTATCAAACTAAAGATGACCAACTCTATAATGGACATGTACTATCTGGACACTATAGAACTAAAAATAGGTTGAATGATATTATTGTTTTAATCAACACGAAAGTTCCCTGTCCATATATTTTACCTTTTGTAATAAGTGAGGCTGAATAACGATATTGTATGGCTGTGTCATTTCTGTAAGGATTATCAATACCGCCGTTGGATTCAATAGTTACAGCTAAAACGACAAATTTATTTACGACTTACGTCTTCATTTTAGAGTACCCATTACTGTGATCTGACATTTTTCCACAAACAATAAAGATAATGTTCGCCAAATTAGGACGAAGTTTTGTATATCTATAACGTACCTGTACAAAATCCGTGAATTTGACAAAGTCGAAGAAAAATCGTAAAACGGACAGCAAAACCGGTCCCCACACACAGGATAGATAAAACCACGAGGTCTGTTCCACATATCACATTAATTTTATCTCTTCTGAATATGGATGTTTCCGAGATTCCTAACCAGCGTAGAGTTGACGATTCAAAGTGATTCTAAAAAATCTTACAGAATTAACGAATTCTTTGTTGCTTTATAGTCTCCCCAATTGACCAATAACTTGGGTGCATACATGAGAAGTGATCGTACAACAACGGAATTCGTATAGGGCGCTTATTCCATACATTTGGTTAGCGGACATTGAAAGGAACTACAGTTGCTTCACTATTCCGCTAACCAAATGTATGGAAATAAGCGCCCTATACGAAAACGAAAATAGTTTCAGTCAACTGTCAGAAACTAACACTAAGGCCTCTGTTAAAGCCGTTTTTGTCCTGTTACCGTTATATGAACGTTGGAAAATATAGTAAGACCTTGTCAAAATCATACAGCTTGTATTGCGTTTGGGTACGGGGTACGGAGTACGCTTATGGGACTAACTATGAGCGGTATTGATGTGTCGGTGATACAGCACGCTAGCGACGACCGCGGTTACATATTCTCGAACTGGTCGACGCGACGCTTGGTGTTTCCCTTGCGGATCTCGCGAAGGGTCTTGTACTTGTCGCGCCCTTGGCGTACGTTCTCGCGGTGTATCTTGTCCATGGCGGTCTCTTTCGTGTCATCCCGCGACTGCGCGAGGTCTTGCTTCAGCGCCTGGAAACGTGAACGGAAACATGAGATTTGAAGCAAGCTTTTATATTTTTTACTGTACGACGGGGAAGCGCTTGGCCTTCATCACACCTGGTTACAAGTTGGGATATGGCCGAAGGTGGAGGCGCACTTCACCCGGAAACCTCAACAAACTGAGGAACTGGCTATCTTACCTCTAAACACCGGAACACAACAATTTAAGAATTAGGTAAGATGGTGGTATCTAGCCAGTTCAGTAACATTTTATGCGATTTTGTAAATACATACAATATGACACCCAAACACAGAACTAACATTTACATTAGTCACAGAAATGTTTTTCCTGGGTAAGAATCGAACCCACAGCTAAGTCCAGAAGTCCAAAATCAACAGTCGTTTGATCAGTGACATTTTATGGGATCACTTTGAATCTTCGACTAGTATCGTGTGTTCGTAATTGCGACCATTACACAAGGAGGCCAGTACGGTAGTACGGCAGATCTAGGATGTGCGACGCCAATTTTTTTTTTCTATTGTACGACGGGGAAGCGCTTGGCCTTCTGTCAAGTCCGATGAAGCCAGATCCCACGATGAAGAAGCATCGTGCATTCGATCCTACATAAAGGTCTTGACAAGCATCGCATCACAAAGAGAAATGCAAGAATCATAAAAACCAAAACTGCAAACTAGATGGTGTCGTTACAACATAACGTTTATCTTGCTCCTCCATCAGACATCATCTCATTACTTCACACGTATTTTCTTCAGCCTTCTTGTACTATATCATTAACATTGTTTGATTTAAAAGGTTCCATCATACTATCTTGGGGAATGCATCGGCACCGACCATTTTTCTATCTTGAGCGTTCGTGGCAGGAAATTTCACGGAAAGGCTCTTAAGTGTGAGGACAACTCCCCATTGGCCTGCCGATGGCGAGTGGCGCGATGGTAAAAGGCGGATAATTGAATAATTCTTCTGAACACGCCCCCAGGGGAGAAAAGTTTCTCCCGAGGCTCAACGCTTCAATAGTATACCTTGAGCTGGTTGTGGAGCCGCTCGTTCCTTTGCGCGAGCGTGCGGCGCTCCTCGACCGGGTCGACGAGGTCGTCGGGCGCGTGCGACAGCTCCCCGCCGCCGCCCGCGCTGTCCGAGCCCGCGTCGGAGCCCCCGTCGCCGTCCCCCGCGCCCTCGCCCGCGCCCCCCGCGCCCGACTCCGACACGTGGTGGTGTTGCGGGGTGGTCGCCGCCGCGAGCAGCGCCGCCGCCTCGTCCTACCAACAAACAATTGATGTTGTACATTTGAGGATCCCGGGAAAAGTGCGCTTCCACATATATTAGGGGCATAGAATAGAACACAGCTGCTGATATTCCAGCAAGGAACGGATAATCAACAAATTTCAATAAAAAATCCTGAAAGACAGTTTGCCCCCCACAACAGCATACAATACTTTAGCTTCAAACATTATACACATATTTTTTTTATGTGTATATTTCATAATTTGACAAGCCTCATAGCTCAGTTGGTAGTAACTCTGCCTTCGGCGCTGTAGGCTGTGGGTTCGATTCCCACCCAGGACAAACATTTGTGTGATGAATATAGATGTTTGTTCTGTGTTTGGGTGTTGTATAATATAGTACGTATCTATTTACAAAAAGTATTTAAGTATTTTATCCGTAATCTAGTTCCCATATTACAAGCTATGCTTAGTTTTGGGCTAGATGGCGCTGTGTAAAATGAATGTCCTGTAATATTTATTTATAATGACACATCTCAGTGTCCTTGCACACATGTATGTAGTTAATGCAACGTTTTTCGTGTGTTAAAATAATATCCAACCTAAACAAAAGTTTTAAAAAGGTGTGACCCCACCACAGCAAAGAAACAACCGTGCATAAAAAACTTTTGATAAACATCGTAAAAGATGTTTTTTTGTATTTCAAGTGATTGCACTTGGTCACAACATTTTTGTGTCATAATAATATTTGTAAATCCTGGAAGAAGGTTACCCCTCACCAAACTCCCCAAAGCAGCATACAATACTAAAGTAAGAAATACATTATGCACAAAATGTTGTGTGATCGAACCTGCTTGCGCCGGGCCTCTTCGACCTCCTCCTGCAAGCGCCGCGTCTCGGTGTCCTTGGTCTCGACCTCCTGCTGTATGCGCGACACCTCCTCTTGTTTCGCGAGGATCTCGTCTTCGAGTTTCTGGCGCTCGGCTGCTTCCATGTGCTGAAATTTCAAACAATTTTCCATTTAGTTTGGTGACTTTTTTTGTAGTATTTAGACTCTTGGTCCACTTGGATTCGTTACATTTCTATGGAGAAGCGGATTACTAGAGCCTTGTCTACAAACGTAGTTGTTAAGTACTGGGTACACAAGTGATAATAATAATAAATAAGCATTTCAACACAACAATAGCACAAAAATAAGATTTTACAAAATGTATATAAACAAAACAAAGTAGGTGAATATTGGAATATCACTGTTACTGATTGTCAAATGTTATATGCGAATATATTTTTATCAGCAAATGCTTCGATAAAGGATTTTTATATCTGAAAATGGGGCATCCACCTTGGAAACCCACTATTCAATACATTTTGCCGCAAAATTCAACTGAAGACTGACAACGAACATTTGAGATAGGCACCAATCTTTTAACAGAGTGCCTTTGATTTCAAAAGTAGTAAGTTTATTTACTCGTATGGCATTATTAGCACAATCGTTCGCAATGTATGTGCCTATAAAGTAATCTCAAGTTGCTGAATCCATTGTGTCATTTTCAAGAGCGAACAACTCTGCTGAGCTATCTTTTTTTTTATTGTACGACGGGGAAGCGTCTCATCAGCCTTCATCTCACCTGGTAACAAGTTGAGATAAGGCCGAAGCTGGAGGCGCATTTCACCCGAATTCCTCAACGAACTGAGGAACTGGCTATCATACCTCTGAATGCCGGAACACAACATTTTAAGAAGTTATTATGGCGACAGAATTAGGTAAGATGGTGGTAGCTAGCCAGGCGGACTTAAATAAAATCCTACCACCAACCAAGCAAAATATTGCTCTCCCTAGGGATTGAACCCGGGACCTCTGGATCTGAAATAATGTGCGCTATGTCCTGTACTGCAACACCGCATTCGTACTGGTGACTATCCATAAATTCTCGACTACGACCCCAGCCCGTGCGCAGTCGGTGGAGTTGGCACCATTCCTTTCTTGGCAAACAAAACCCGATGTTTTTTTTTTTTTTTTACGATGGGTCGGCCTATTAACTCTCTTCTTGAAGACATTAGGGTCGTAGCACAGCGGAAAAACAGACGCTGGGAGCTTATTCCAAGTTCTTGCAGTGCGCACAATAGGTAAGTAGCATTGTACCTTGGTCTCCTCGAGACGCTGCATCATGGCTTGCAGCTCGTTCTGGCGCTGTTCCAGCTCCTCCTTGGCCGCTTGCAGCTGCTTCAGCTGTTCTTCGAGCCGTCTGATCATGTCCTGAGCTTCTAGCAGGTTAGCCTGTACAAAAATAAAAACACATGTAATAAGTGCGAAATATCTGCACTTGTGATTTTTTGAGGCAAAGCTTTCTGGGATTGGCTGTTTCATTGTATACGGTAAACGTTGAAACAAAAAGCACTATAAAATACACTGAGGCTAGGCGGCGCGGGTTATAAAAGATTTAGCAGTGGTGCATAAAAATAGTGTATTTTTTTTCTTTAAAAAATTGTTAATCATCGGAAGCAGCATTTTTCTGAAGTCAATACAAATAAATGACAATATTGTAAGTTAGTGGGAAAACGGATACTGGTTGCCAACTCCAAGTTTTTACTCTGCACATTGTATCATTTTTTTATTTTTATTATACGACGGTAATGGGCTTGGCCTTCATCTTACCTGATTTTCAAGCTATGATAAGGCCGAAGGTGGAAGCGCACTTCAGTCAAAAATAAATCCTCAACAAACCGAGGAACTGGCCATCTTAACTTGTAAGTGCCGGAACACATTTTTTTTTAAGAATTGTTATTCTGGCGACATAATTAGATGGATGCATACTTCTATAAATAGTATATCAATGCAGCTTCTGGGTTCACTCTCCGAAGAACGCCCTAGCTGGTTTTGGAAAAGGGTGTTGGCTTGATAAAGGAGCGTTGTTTTTGGAAAGGGGTGGTGTTGGCTTGATAAAGGAGCGTTGTTTCTGGAAAGGGGTGGTGTTGGCTTGCTTAGGAGCGTTGTTTTTGGAAAGGGGTGTAGGCTTGCTAAAGGGGAGTTGGTTTTGGAAAGGGGTGTTGGTTTTGGAAAGGGGTGTTGTTTTGTATAGGGGTGTTGGGTTGCTAAAGGAGCGTTGTTTTTTAAAAGGGGTTGAAGCAGTTGTGTTGTTACCTGTGACCGCTCCATCTCCTCCTGCATGTGCCGCAGCCTGTCTTCGTATTCCTGCTGTTTCTTCTCCGCGCGCTCGCGGGCCGCAATCTCCAACTGTAGCTTCTCTCTGTAACCACATCAATTGTTACCATCACTTTTTTTTTATTGTGGATACATATTGTATCATAAGGCCGAAGGTGGAAGCGCACTTCACCAGGAATCATCAACAAACCGACTGGCTATCTGCCCTCTAAATGGCGGAACACAACAATTTAATAATTGTTATGGCGACAGAATTAGGTAAGATGGTGGTTGCTAGCCAGGCGGACTTAATCAAAGTCCAACCGACAACCAAACCAAGCACAATATTTTACTGCCCCTTGGGATCGAACCCGGGACCTCTGGATCTGACACCGGTAGGCGAACCACTAGACCACAGAGGCGGTAATGACTCTATGACTCTATTGCGGTTACATACAGTTTAACCAGCAAAGCAGCAAACAAAAATGAGAAACAATTAATTAATATTACAATACTCCTAGTCACTCAAACATCCTTGTAATAAATAATGTAATAACAAATCATTTTTGTCATTACATTATGATCTTTATATCATCCAAAAGTAATTTGCCATTACGCAGCCGGCTTATAAAGACAGTTACAAGGTTTCACTGACGCGTGTGCATCTAGTTACGCTGGGTTGAATCACTAGACCGCCTATGTGGTCTAGTGATTCAACCCATCGATTTTAGACCCAGATGTCTCGGGCTCGATCCCTAGGGGAATACAATATTGTGCTCGGTTTGGCTGGTGGTAGGACTTTGTTTAAGTCTGCTTGGCCAGCTACCACCATCTTACTTAATTCTGTCACCATAATGAAAATTCTAAAATTGTTGTGATCCGGCATTTAGATGTAAGGTAGCCAGTTCCTCTGTTTGTTGAGAATTCGGGGTGTGCTTACCCGCCGTACAATGAATAAAAAAAAAAAGAATTGTTACTATGGCGACATAATTAGGTAAGATGGTTGCTACCCAGGCGGACTTAATCAAAATCCTACCACAAAATAAAGCAAAATATTGCTCCCGCTGCGGATCGAACCCGGGACCTCCGGATCGAGCATGAACCCCTAGACCACAGAGGCGGTTAAACGGTTTACCTCTGCGCTTGCTTGGCGAGTTTCTCCTCCCTCGCCTGAGCCTTCATCTGCTGCACATCGATAGTGTCCGGCTTGCGTCGCCGCATGTACAGCTCGTGGTTCCCCATGCACAGCGCCAGGATGCGCTTGTTGACGCGGACGCGGGGAGCGAAGAACACGAAGTCCGGCGCCTTCTTGTCGATCGGCTTTATTATGAACTTGCGGTCGTTGAACGAAATGTTGCGGATCTCCGACCACGGGAAGCCGATCTTGGGGGTTAGTCTGGAAGGGAATGCCGCTGTTATTTGCAACTGTTTGTTATTGCAAATTTAAACTAAATTTTGGAAACTACTAAAGCGCATAAGGGAACAGGGAAAAGTGAGCGGAAAATCAGTGTTTGCGATGAGCGATGATATACGCTGAGCTTTTTTAACCTTAATGACTGTGCTGCAACAGATGTGTTTTGCAGCTTACTTTGATCTATTGTATTTGTTTTGTTATATGTAGTTTTATTATATATCTTGCTGTAAGTTTTATATATCCTGTGTCCCTATTGTTATCAATGTGTTTATTTTCTGTCAAATAAATATTTTATCTATACATCATCATTTCAGTGTCTGTAAACCAGTCTGTCACAAGTGGATATAATGGCAAACACTCAGTCTTAAAAGTCATGCTAAGTTAAAGATTGTCAACGGTTTCCTATGACCTGGGATTGGGAGAGATTATCGTCCACAGGTCTCTTCCTCTTTCCTACCTAACGTTAGACATAAAGCGATAAGTCATGAAAACGAACTAAGGCTTTGACTACTGACCTAGGCGCATCTGGTCATACAAAAGCTACACAGGATAGCAATTTTGACTCCTGACCTAGGCGCATCTGGTCGAAAAGCTACACAAGAAAGCCATTTTGACTCCTGATTCAGGCGCATCAGAGGCCCGATCACGAATATGCTATCGTATGGTAAGCGTATCGTTCACGTTAGCATTTTGTACAGGATTTCGCACAGCGCCTCTACAGTACGTAAATAGAACTAAATTTGCGATCACGAACCTTTTGACACATGTATCGTAATGTAAAGGTAACGTTAACGTATCGTCACTCGACGTCACTCACGTTTACCTATCGTTGTCACGTGAGTGATACGATAGTGCTTCGTGCTTCGTAGTAATGTAAAGTTCCGTCACCGAAACGTAAATACGTTACCTTTACATTACTGTAACGTTAGACATTCGTGATCCAGCCACTGGTCGAAGAGCTACACAGGAAAGAAGTCATCAAGTCTCACTTGTCATCCTTTTCGTAGATGTTGAGTCCGAGCGCGTCGACTCCCAGCCAGAGCTCGGTGTTCTTCTTGTTGCGGATCTCGAAGTAGTTGACGCCGTACATCTCCAGGTCCTGCGCTATCTTCAGGTACTCCATCATGGCGTCCTCGCGCAGCATGCCGCGGTGCTCCTGCCACCAGTTCGTGATGCTCTGCTCCCACTCCTCGCGGGACATCTACACAAACGTACATGCATGACATCAATTCGAAAGAGTTGTGTTTATTTGACCTTTTATTTTAATTAGACCAGCGTGCTACATCGTAGGCCATCGTCGCTTCCCATCAGGCGAGAATGTGGTCAAACGTAGGACTATCACAATTGAAAAAAATAAAAAAAAAAACGTTTTCACGACTAAACGGTTCAACAGATATTTACAAATATATTTACGATATTTGGCATAGTGTTAAGGATAACTTTAGGGCTGAAAGTCGTTTACAAAGCCGGTAAATTAGCCTGGCGATTTTGTCAAGGCATCATTGTAACGGATTCTCACACATCGGCACACGGTATATTTTCGGATCGTAAAAATCACTTTTTGTCGGATTCGACTTAGTATCCTACCTGTAATATGAGGACTTTATTTATTATGAAATCTATATAATGACTGAATAAGTAGTTACCATGATAAGGTCTTCAATGTTGTGAAGTTTGTTTGCTTGTTTCTTTAGGAATTGTTTCCCAGCATCCATATCTTTTAGTTTTCAAGATCAGAGTAACATTTTTCATAATCAATTCGTATCGTTACAACCGCACGTATCCGATTAACTGGCACATCTTACATGCTGCAGTTGAGATTTATCAAAAGACAAACATAATTTGATAAGCGCGTTATCAACATACATTTATGCATAGCTAAAATGCTAAATTAAGGCTTTGTAGGAACCTCGTTTCAAAAAGACCAAGGTAAAATTTATCAGAACAACAATAATGACATAGCTTCGTCATAATTGACTCATGGACCTGTAAATTACCCTTATATATACTTAATATAATCGTCTAGCAGATAATAAAATCAGCTAAGGGCCAAATTATTTATTAAGTTAATTTTTATAGGCATTTATCATTCAAAAACGGGCTATCCGTACCATAATGCGTATTCCACAGTGGGAAACTTGTGAGAACCAATCGAGCTGTCAATCTGTTTAACTCTTTGTCGTCTGAACTAAAAATGTTATTTATTTCTTTTCCTTTTCAAGATATTTTCTGACATTCATTTTATTTTTGTTTATGTAGTTTTTGTGACATAATAATTATATAAAATACCTCAAAATATCAATACCCGATACCTATTTTATAATTTAAAATAATTGAACTTATGTCTATGTTCTAAATGTATTTGTATGAGCTCACAAAATGTATTTTGTATTTTTTTTTAGTAAATGAAATGCTCGCAAGAAAACGTAGGAAAGAACACAGCGAAATGTGGACCGTACTAGAGTTGATATAACGTTGAAGTTACCTTGTGTTGGTCGGTGACGCGCTGCGGCAACAGACGGTCGTTGGCGAGGAACCCTTGCGCGTGCATTGACGGGTTGTGGTCCCCGTGCCGCGCCTGTACCGCATACGAAGCCAGGAGGACTGACGTCTCCGGAGGGCAGTAGATCTCGTCTGATAGAATCGCGTTTTTCACCTGATGAACAAAGTGCATGTCATGACGAAGCAAACAAACCTCTGGAAAATAAGTTATTTTTGAAAAAATGGAACCGACTTCACCACTAAACACTTAGTATTTTTAGCTTTTTTAGTTGTTTCGTTAACCTACCACACCACGACGTCTACGATACCCTATTTGTGAAATAAAACGGGATTCTAGGAAATATCTATGCAATGAAGGGAAAGAAGATTCCTACTATAGTGCAGCGTAGGGGTGCACTTTGTCAGGATAATGGGAATGATTTTTCTTTCCCATTATCCTGTTTTTTTTTTATTTAAAAGCTAAACTACATGACCGTTATTTTTAACAAATAAAAATAACGGAGTTATGAGGTAATAAACATTAAAAAAAATACAACCGAATTTTAAACCTCCTTCTTTTTTTGAAGTCGGTTAAAAACAGAAGCGGCTACTCCCATTATAGTTGTGATGTTTGTCTCGTTGATAAATTGATTACATAATCCAATCTAGAACGAAACTAAAGTAGTGAACGGTTGCCATTTAATCTCCATATAGATATATGATTAATATAAACCCCGCGGTTTGCACAGGTGACACTGTTGCCTACTCACTAGCTTTGTCCAGTCCGTAATACACTCCAATTGTTTAAACATCAATGTTTACATGGAATTTCGATTTCGTTATCATTGGATCAGCCGAAATTTACAAAGAATGATATGGAAATACATATAACACTCGTGCTCTAGCCTCTATGCCACCAAACAAACACTATTTCAAGAATAACTAAGTTTGTCAATTGCGAGAGTTTTAAACGTGTATGTGAAGTATGCGAATTGCATTTTATTTGTGTACTCTGTTGAAAAGAGTGTTGAGTCGGGTAATAATATCAATACTCACTTGAAGGTAGAACAACTTGAGTGTGATTTCCTGGATGAGCTCATCAGCGACATCTTCGGGGTAGAATTTGGCGCGGAATTTAAACTGCAAGGGATTCTCCTTCTTCACGTCCTGTTGCATCACCTGTCAACAAAATAATTCTGTCAGTCATATTCTAAATACATTTTTCATTTCGACTCGGCAAATTACAATTATGTTTTTTACGACGTGGAAGCTCTTGGCCTTCTCTTCATCTAGTTTCAAGCGATTCTTAGCTTATCAGGATCATTTCACAGATTATCAGATGATTATTCTTTAGGTATCTTCTTTCTAGTGGTCTATACCCCGGGAAACTGAATCCTTGACATTGTTAGCTAAATTCCAATATTGGTGGTGGGGCCCGTATAAAGATCCACCTGGCTAGCGATCATCCTCCTGCCGAAGTCTGGCGCCAAACGTTCCGTCGAAAGCCCCAACATAGACCTCATCCTTGCCCAGGTAAGCTTAGCTCAACAGCAAACCCATCTTGTAAAAATATATTTTATAACATTTTGCATGTCTTTTAGTGGACCATCCTTTGGAATCAAAAGTAAAATATATAGGACAATGAAGAATCGACAGACAACGTTTTCGAGGAGATTATCCAAGGTTGTCAATCAATAGCCGAGCTGATGTGAAGGGCAGCGATTCCAGGCAATTTTATTTTATTGTACGACGGGGAAGCGCTTTGCCTTCATCTCACCTGATAGCAAGTTAAGATAAGGCCGAAGGTGGAGGCGCACTTCACCCGGAATCTTCAACAAACTGAGGAACTGGCAATCTTACCTCTGAATGCCGGAACACAACAATTTTAGAATTGTTATTATGGCGACAGAATTAGGTAAGATGGTGGTAGCTAGCCAGGCGGACTTTAACAAAGTCCTACCACCAACCAAACCAAGCACAATATATTGTACTCCCCATGGGGATCGAACCCGGAACCTCTGGATCTGAAATCGGTGGGTTGACCCACCAGACCACAGAGGCGGTTAAAAAACTTAAAGTGCGGCGGGTGGGTCGGATGCGTCATATATGAATAACGCTTTTTATCTCAACGGATGAGTCATCGCCGTATCAGATCTTCCGCTCTTTGCAATGAAACCGATGACAATTATGCCGTACGTACTTTATTCGGCTATTTTAATACGCTCAATTGAATGCATTTGTGATAAATTTTTATTGTAGCGTTTCAGTGCCCTACATATTCATCTAATTATCACTAGTTACCTAATGTAAGCGTGATTTGTACAGAACATTACATAAATATCCCTATCAAAATGCTTATCGAAGAAAGGCCAAATTAACAATAAGTATACAAGAAGTTGACACAAACATGTAAGTAGCGGCGATGTATCTTACCCATCTCGAGAACGGTAGAGACCCTGACTTCGTTGCATGCCCAGCGGGTCCAGAGGTAGCGTTAAAAAGGCAACAATTAATTACAATTCATCGTCAGCTTCTAGATTCGTACACATCGTCGTATAATCAAAGTTTCCATCCACTAAAAACGAGCTAAGGATCACGACAACAATTCACAGAGGATTGGTAATCTTACTAAATTGATACACAATTTAGTATTAGCACATTACAACATTTTCAGAAAGTGCTAGGTACAACAAAACAAAACTCTCGGGCTATCAAGTGGTCAAGATTTTTGAATTTGTTAAGGTTCTAAGGCCTAAGGTTCATGAAATTAAACAAAATGTCTAAAAAAAACCGTTTCAACATAGCCGTACTAGCTTACGTAGGGAACAATTCAAGGCTACATCCAATTACATATACCTACATTATTAGCAAAATTGTCAATTCGAGCAGGTTAACTACTATTCGCTGTTGAGCAGTATACGAGCAGGTACGAGATAAAGAAACCAGATAAGTGCCGAAGAATAGTGTCAATGGCCGTTCGATCTACCGCAGCACAGCACAATAATGGAGCGCAACCTTCGTACGGACTTCGATAATGTACCTACCTACCATGTGATATAGTTTGGTGCCTACCTGAGCAATAACGAAATAAATGCAATACTGGTAGCTATCAGAATGACTAGTCTAAATTGTGCCTTCTTGTTACAATCATATGAAAAAAATAGCTCTGTCTGTTTATTTATTACCTTATCACGACTGCTACTGCTAAACTGGTGAACGGATCGTAATGACATTTTTTTTATTTTTTATTGTACGACGGGGAAGCGCTTAAGCCTTCATCTCACATGGTAACAACTTAAGATAAGGCCGAAGGTAGAGGCGCACTTCAACCGGAATCCCCAACAAACTGAGGAACTGGCTATTTTACCTCTGAATGCCGGAATTCAACAATTTTAGAATTGTTATTATGGCGACAGAATTAGGTAATATGGTGGTAGCTAGCCAGGCGGACTAAACAAAGTCCTACCACCAACCAAACCAAGCACAATATATTGTACTCCCCCTGGGGATCGAGCCCGGGACCTCTGGATCTGAAATCGGTGGGTTGAACCACTAGACCACAGAGGCGGTTAACATTTAGCATGAATATAGTGTAAGAATGCGGTCGCCTATGGGAAGAATATAGGCTACTTATTATCCGACTTGTGATGATCATGCCTAATTACAGTAAACTTTAGAAATGACGTAACATTTTCTCGATTAAATTGTGATTTGTCATCGTTAATTGCAGTTTAGTCTGGGATTCATAGCACTAGGAAAAGTTACGTGATGCGACTTCTTTCGTGATAAGATAATTTGTGGAGTGATAAGAGATTCTGGTTACCTACGAGATAACAAATTCAAGCGATAGTAGTTAGTAGCGTTCTATCCGGGTGTGCCTAAACCTAGTCTGACTAATTCGCGTTATGCCTACAGACAATCGAGAAGTAGTCGCATAAAGGCTTAAGCCTCTTGCGTTTTTATCCAAAAGCGAATCTGGCACAGTGAGACTTGAACTTATTACGTTTTCGTCCAAAAGCGAATATGGCACAGTAAGACTTGAACTTATTACGTTTTCGTCCAAAAGCGAATCTGACACAGTGAAACTTGAACTTATTATGTTTTTGTCCAAAAGCCAATCTAGCACACGAGTATTTTTCTTATTTATTAATAAACTAGTAGTTCGAAACTAGTTTATAGAGAACCCAACCGAGATCTCGTGATGTCTGGTTTGTGTTAGATATTTAATCATTGAGATTATCACACAAGAATAAAGTAATTAACAAACGATAAACATGTGCTTTCATTAACCTACAGTTTAACTGCCTCTGTGGTCTAGTGTTGTGAGCAACATTGTGCATGGTTTGGTAGTTGGTAGGACTTTGTGTAAGTCCGCCTGGCTAGCTACCACCATCTTGCCTAATTCCGTCGCCATAACAACAATTCTTAAAAAAAAAATGTTTTCCGGCATTTAGAGGTGAGATAGCCAGTTCCTCAGTTTGTTGAGGATTCCGGGTGATGTGCGCCTCCAGCTTCGGACTTATCTCAACTTGTAACCAGGTGAGATGACAGCCAAGCACTTCCCCGTCGTACAATAAAAAACAAAAAAATATGAATAAGTTACCACGAACATAATATAACAGCTTACCGTAAATTTTTTGAAAAGTTCTCTTAAAACCGTTGCCTTATAGTAGTCTTGGTTTAAAAATCTTCAGCCCACATTAAAAGTCAAAGGGCTTTACCAACAAGGTAGTAGTATTCTTCTGTGTTTAAGCAAAACTTTAACTGTGAATACCAATCTGTCTGCCAAGCGTCGTGATTATGGCCAAACCTTACATCTTTTGAGGAGGTTCTCTCCACATTGTTGTGGACAATAATATGCTGTTGATGTGCCAATACATACATACATACAAACATACAGTGCCGGATTTCCTAACTTAACTCGGAGATCTCGGTCGTTTCGCTCACTCGATCAATTAAGATTAAGAACATATAGTGAAGAGGTAAATGTGATAAGAGAAAATTATTGCTTGTGATTGAGACGTAACGCGAAATGGGAAAAATATATAATAGACCGATAGCGTCCTAAACAAATTGCTACTTAATGCTAACTGCGTTTGGGCCATATAGCGTAGTAGGATATAAGTAATAGTACAATAGCGATATAGACCAATAGAGCATTTAAATGAAGTTTTGTCATAACACGAATTAGTCAGACTACGGTTTAGGCACAACCGGACTGTTAGTAGTATGTCCGTTTTGAGGATCTTGTCTGGTTATGTCTTGGTTGACTTCGTCAGATGTTCAGATGATCTCTGATTAATTATTTAATTATTACTCATTTAGTAATTCTCTTTGATGAATTAGTAAATGATGATGAAAAAAGTTATTTCGAACGTTAACCTTAATTTAAAATTGATTGATACCTAGCTACATAACTTTACTATAGGACACTATCACCGCAGGATTTAATCGACCACATTACTAGCACATCTACGCATTTTTGTGCTAAGGACACAATACACATATCAGGTAGCACAATACAGTACAAACCAGCTCTACATCACTAAACTAGCAGTCAACTCTTCATACCCCTGGTCTTACCAGGTCATCGGCTCTATCGTAAGCCGCTTCTTCGTCACCCTCATCGTCCTCAGGTGACAGCAGCTTTTTGACGGGTCGTGACAGGTGGACCAACGCTCGAGACGTCTTCTCAACGATGGAGTCAGGCTTTGAATCATAGTTTGGGGTCAATTTATGTAATAGGTTAACTGCACTTACGCGATGACTCAATTGCTAATACAATATAATGTAAGACGTTGAACCCAAACCCTCGCGCTTGAAGCATCAGAATTTGAATTAAAAGGTTTAAATCGAATATCTACCAGAAATGTATCACGTTATTATGACGATTTTACGCGTTTGTTACTACAGAAGCCTGCGGTATCAGGTAGCACAAATCAGGAGTCGCAGTGTAGCTTGTAAGCGGATCCGAAGCGCTAAAATGACCAAAGATCGCGTTACTCAGCAGCTAGACGATCATCTTAAGCTCCTCGAGCGTTGAGCAACGCAGTCGTGTCGTGGGAGAGGCGAAAGTACGGTCGTTGAACTGCGCGATGGCTGCACAATCAGCTGTTCTTATACACGAATGCCGTGGCCCTATTGGTGTCAATGTTGTCAATCCATGTGCATGCCACGGCGACACCCCTTTTTACTTTTCCTCAACGTCACATTATGAATGGTTCAAATTGGGCTGCCTTTCCGAAATTTCGATCAGTTTTCGACACACGCAAAATTTCGTTTACGCGATACATTATTTGGTACGAGGTCCCTTTCGTCGTTCATTCGAAGCGTGGAAAGTGATTGTAAATTAATCAAATAGGTCGTACGCAATGCAATACGCATGATCAAGAAACAAATCAGACATGAAGGTAAGCTGTAACAGCTCATAATAAAATACTCGTAGTCATAACATAATAGAAACGAAATTGCTGAAGCAACAAGTTATTCAGGCGTACGTGATTATTGATCTATTGACTCAGAGTGAAACTAGTCAACGGTTGGCTGCAAGACATTTTTGGACCTGTTTATTCTTAGCGGCTGCCGTAGATACGTTGGATTGCATTGTATTTTGCAGTTAATAAGGTTTTCTAGTAAATTAACATTTGCGAGTGTATACAATCTCCGTGTGACAGAGAGACCACATATCGCGGCTCTGCTCCATCATAACCCAGATCGCGGACGACGCCATACCTTGCCATGGCACCTTGCTTGGCTCGACCCTTCTCTTAAATGTTTGGTATAATTGCACTGGACGAAAACGCCAATGCAATACAAACATGCGGATTTTCCTTAAGCTGGTATATCCATTCGTTTTCCTCTAATATACTGATATACATAGTTGCGTCACATTTACTTTTGAAAACAGATTTTACCAGAATTGACAAATTTCAGAAACAAAGGCAAAGGATTTACTGCCCTTAACTCGTTTAAGCTAAATTTTATGAAACTCGTTCCAAATACGTCTAGACACGAGAGCATGAGACTTATCTGCAATCTAGTCGAGCTTGCAGAGGATATCTGAGCCATATATTGTTATGGAGACGATCAAGGTCGCGCTGTGGGGGCCGATGGTACACACGGCACTTTCACCTGTCTGCAATCTCCGCTACTTCTAGTCGACCCGCTCTTCAAAGTCAAAGTCAAAGTCAAAATTTCTTTATTCATTAAGATTTTTTAGGATCATTTTGAATCGTCAAATTTACCGCCTGTTCGGAATCGCGACCAGCACACAAGGAGAAAGGCAAGAACCTCGGGCCGGTTAATTTTTTTGATGATCCATTCAACATTTAGATACACAATTTGTAATTATATTCTAAGTAGATACAACAAAAACCTAAATACTTAATCTTAAAACATTTGTTATTACCTATCTACCTATGGGCAATTTGTTAACATTGAGAAATCACCATTTTGCTGTCAACTGGTATAGCAACATCGGGCCACACGTTCTTATCGTCGATATAATCACTAATTTTGTAGTAGGCACTTTTAATTAAATTATTCTTTATATACAATTTGAATTTACGAGTAGAGAGTTTGGTGGCGCTTTGAGGAAGCTTATTATAAAATCTCACACAGTTTCCTAAGAATGAATTATTTACTTTTCCTAAGCGAAACTTAGGTATCTCAAGTTTATTTTTATTTCTAGTATTAACACGGTGTACATCACTTCTTTTACTAAACTCATCAATGTTTCTGTGAGCGTGCATTAGGTTTTCATAAATGTATTGGGAGCTGACTGTAAGAATACCAATCTCTTTAAAACGTTCCCTAAGAGAGTCACGAGTTTTCATTTTATAAATTGCCCGTATAGCTCTCTTCTGTAGAATAAAAATGCTATCAATATCAGCTGCATTTCCCCATAAAAGTATGCCATAAGACATAATACTATGAAAGTAACTAAAATAAACTAACCTCGCCGTAGCTTCATCAGTAAGATGCCTTATTGTACGTACAGCGTATGCAGCCGAGCTTAATCTGCTAGCTAATGACTCAATATGAATACCCCATTGCAACTTAGCATCAATATTTAAACCTAAGAAAGTAGTTGCTTCAATAAAGTTAAGTATTTCCCCATTTAAGATAATGTTAGCATTGCTGACTTGAACATTAGGCAAGGTGAATCGGATGCATTTTGTTTTTTTCTCATTTAGTAGGAGGTTGTTAACTGTAAACCAATCAAGAACTTTAGCTAGAGAAGCATTTACACAATCATAGTTATCTTTAGCCCTATCGACTCTAAATATTAATGAAGTATCGTCAGCAAACAATACAATGTCACATAGGTCCCCTACATAGGATGGTAGATCATTGACGTAGACTAGAAACAGAAAGGGCCCTAAGATCGATCCTTGTGGTACACCTATGTTAGTGGAGGTTCCCGAAGATCTGATACCGCTAATATCCACTTTTTGAATGCGATTTGATAGGTAACTATGCATGAGGTTTATTGCCTGATTCTGGATGCCGTAGTGTTTAAGCTTTGAGATCAGGGTGTCATGATCTACGCAGTCAAAAGCCTTAGATAGATCACAGAATACTCCAATGGCATCCTGTTTTCCCTCCCAGGCTTTAAAGACGTACTTCAACAGCATAGAACCAGCGTCGGTCGTTGAACGGCCTTTAGTAAACCCAAATTGTTTTTCATGCAAAAGCCTGTTGCAGTTAAAATGTGACTGTAACTGAATAAGAATCAGTTTTTCAAATATTTTACTACATGCAGGCAGAATCGATATTGGTCGATAGTTTGCTGGATCCTTTTCATTACCAGACTTGAATAAAGGGATCAGTTTGCTATGTTTCATCAGATCAGGAAAAATTCCTTCGTCGATGCTTCTATTGAATATGTATGCCAGACATGGTGCAATATCAATTACTATCGTACTTAATATCTTTACGGAAATCCCCCAAAGGTCTTCGGATTTTTTTATATTCATTGACTTAAAAGCTTTTACAATACAGTCAGAGTTGACGTGTCTAAAACTAAAGGATCTTTGCAGCTGATGTTATGGTACGGACAGAACACTTGTCTCCGATTCGATGAACTGTTCGGAGTGAGAGTTTCAGATGTCAGCAGTTCATATCTCCAAGACATCTTAGACATCTTAAATATTAAAGAGATCCCCGAAAGCTGTACAGCGGAACGCAACTCTCACTATGGACACGTATTTCAAGTTAAAAGCTTTGTTGTCACAATAAACATTACGCTCGTCGTTAAATTTTTACCCATCGATAAGTACCTACTTATGATATTCTCGAAACTATAATGAACATTATGAATTCACGATCTCCGGTGATCATGACGCAAGATGGATGACGTCAATGTTTGTTCAGACAGAATATTGATTCAAATTATTTAGTGTACCAAGAATATATACGCTTCCTAAATATGTAACCTTTGTCACGTAATTTTCCGTCTGAAGGCATCGGTCGGTTACGGTGACTGAGGGCATGGAATGGAGACAGTAGTTGACATGTCACGGTTAGAGGCTGTCAGACAGTGACAGCGCCCGTTATATCAACTAATAGAGCTGAATTAATTAGTCTACAATTAGCATCATAAAGAGCTGTGTGGCTAAGTGGTTAGTGGCCTGCCTTTCTTACCGGAGGTTGTGAGGTTTAAATCAAGTCATGCACTAATAGACTTATCGTTTTTTCGGAAGATCGTGTGCGAATCTGACGGTGAATTCTATACCTAGGACCTAAAATCCGAGTGGCATGTATCACTGGTCGCTTAGCCGAATAATGAAATTAGCGGGTAGCCGCTAAGCTGGCTTGCAACCTGTCACATATTGAATACTAGCTACTAGCAAATCGTGAGCAACGTGCCGTCGTTCGTCTGACTACCCCCAAGTAGATGATCCTTATAAGATCCACTCTAATAAGTATTAATCAGACGTAGATCCTCGAAGGGGAAAAGTCGCGAGTCTGTTACTTTTACTATTAGTATCAACTACCCGCTTCTAACTAATGGACCAGTCACGTTTGAGCAATTTCAAAGTCAGCAAGCACTTTTTATAGGGACAAATCGCATCCTTGCTAATAAGATGCGATTATATCGCATAAGACGAGAGTCATCACAACCTAATTGTTTAATATGGTTTTCATCGTCAAAAAGCTGTTTTCACTCCAACAAAACCTGGACTTTGATTGGTAATCTTAACCTAAACTCAAGCCTTTTTGCATCCTGGGCCCCAAAAGCTGTTTCTCTCCTAAGAAACGTGGACCGTGATTGTTAATCTAAACCCAACTTCAAGCCTTTTTGCTCCTTGTGCCTAACTTACCACAAAATTTAGGGTTAAGTAGATGTGATGTAATATGTTTATCAGGTGTGTAGGGCGCAACACCCATTGGAGTCAGCCCTATCTTTTTACAGTCAGTCTTCATCTTTGTGCTGACTGTTTTGGTCAAAGCTTATATAAATAAGTCAAGTAAGGTAAGTCAAAAATTCGTGCTATACGCTCATGGCAGTACAACCAGCTCAATGAAATTGCGATATGTCGCAAATGTGCCCCATCCGAGGCGTGCCATAGCGTGCATTCGAGCGCACGCTATCTTCTCCCAGCATTGCGTGGAATGTTGCGTTTTTGTCATCACGCCTAGCTCATCGTGTTTGAGACTCGTATGAAATATGGCCCCAATACGTGCTTACGTCACTTGAGTATTCCCACAGCTGGGCCCTGCTCATCTTGCGAACTTATATATAAACGGTTTTGTTTAATACACCTCAACATCGTTATTCCTGAATAACTAGTGACGCTTCATCGGTGGCTAGAAATGGGTAAAGTAAACGTTCGAGGACTAGGCTGGAAGTAGACATTTGCGTCATAGAAGAGGTGCCTGCTTATCTATAGTATTTAAATTTAGCGATTACTTAATAATTTGATTTCAGAAGCGACCTTGAAAACGTTTAGACACATTACGTAAAAGCAAGCACGTCCTATCAAATTTTATGGTGAGTAAAGTTATTTTGGAGTTTTTTGAAGCAATTAGATTCTGAAAGAACAGAATACTACACTAAAATGTAAAAATGCTCAGTATGTACTATTAAAACTAATTATTTACAAGGGAAATTATTTAGGTCGGGTTACCTATGGACAGTTACTAACTAGAACAGTACCAGACGGAAGAGTATAAGACTCTGACCGCATTGCCACGCTGATTAACTATGCTGATTCGCTGGCATAAAGAAGAGACAGCACTTGGGTCACGCGTTGCCTCAATCAAAACGCTCCCCGAAAACACGGAGGACACCCTATAATTGGATTTTAGGTTTTCTTACAAGCTACAGAATCAGCGAGAAATAAGCAGATTCGGTACTTTTTTAGGGTTCCCAATTCCAAAGGGTGCCAACGGGACCCTATTACTAAGTGTCCGCTGTCTGTCCGTCCATCTGCCGTTTGTCTGTCAGCGGGCTGCATCTCATAAACCGTTAAGGTTGCAATTTTCAGAGAACGTGTATTTCTATTGCCGATAATTTGCCCTTCATCTCACCTGATGTCAAGTTATGATAATGCCGAAGGTGAAAACGCACCACACGGAATCCTCAACAGAATGAGGATCTTTCCTCTTAATGCCGGAAAACAACAATTATAGTTGTTGTTATGGCGTCAAACTTATGTAAGATTGTGGTAACTTGCCAGGCGGACTTAAAACAAGCCCTACCAAAAACCGAACCGACTCAAATGAGTACCCCCTTATGGATCAAGCCCTAAGTGATATCCGGTGCGCGAACAGTGGTTCGCTTATAACGCCTCTGTGGTCTAGTGAAACCACAGAGGCGGTATGGCCGGCATATATGCTACATATACTAGTCATTCAGGATACAGTGTGAGAGTCTGGAATGAAATTATAAATCATAACCTGTGTTTTGCCCTGTGCTTGGGTGTTGTAATAAATATAAATGAATAAAACGTTTATTTTCTCTGACAAAATTAGTAGGTTCTTATGTATAATTTTAAGCAATTACTGTCAGAGGCACCTAATTATATTGTGACTGGTGCCTGAAGTAGGTTCTTGAGAACCTGTATTACAGGTCACCAGGTAATTAATTCATGTATAAAAAAAGGTACTTACATAGTATTCTATCTGTAATCTAGTAACCATATTTTAAGCATTGCTTAGTTTAGAGCTAGATGGCGCTGTGTTTAATTTATGAACTGTCCTGTAATGATCTGCCGGGTTCTGTCAGGTGAATCGGCTCATACGAAGCGCGATCAGCGAGGCGTGACCTCACGGCATGACCCCGTTCCCACGCCATCATCACCTGTACATCACGACCTGTCGTCCCCAAAACAATGCTCAGCGTCCTTGGACTCTCAATATTCTATACAACAGCATGCCTGGCGCCTATTGACAACTAACATTTACTTGAAGCCATGCAGTGGAATCTAGATACAACTTTCATCACAGTAAAAGTAGCTTTCTGCACTTCGCCTCCTTAATAATTTTGACTATGCCAAATCTCACACTCTGTTCGCGCAATTATCTTAGATTTTACACCTCTAAAGGTCTCATTCTAAAGGTAACCTTTTTGCATACATTTTTGATCACAACTTCATCCAAAAGGTTAAAAAATGCACACTGATAAAGGTCTAAGTAATTACGATGGAAATACCGACAATCAATCACAAAAAATACTAATCATTTTCGAGTGCGACATTGGTCCAGAGCAGCAGGTTAACAGCCATGCAATATGGTGTGGTTTTAACAAAGAAGGTGCTAAAGAATTTGCATATACATATTAATACGAGTACAATAGATGAAGTAGATCTAGAGACACATTAGACACGTATTCTATTCCATTCCACAGAAAACATACGGTGGCAATAGACACAATGAACAGTTTATTTTTAATGATGCAAGCACATAAGTACTCGAAGCAGTCACTAAGGTAGATTGGTCTCATGAGGTGGAAAGTCTAACTGACGCAAATGATGTGAAACTACAGCTGGGTAACTGAAACAGGTCAGTATTCAATATTAACATTACGCATGCGAAAGCGATATAACTTAAAAAAACATACAGCCGAATTGAGAACCTCCTTCTTTTTTGAAGTAAGTTAAAAATATCGAAGCCACCTTTAAAAGTTTACAGAGGTCTATTGCGGTCGAGAGTGCGTATGGGCCGAGTAAATTATGCAGTGATTGGTGTCATTGAACTGATTTGTTTGTCATAATTTGTCAGTGGGGGCATTTTTTGCAGCATGATATCATCCACATGTGGGCTAGACATGGTTCTGTAGAAGACTGTGTTAAAGAAACAAAATAGCACATGAGATTTACAAACTAAGCAAAATGACTCCGAGTGAACATGATTTAACAATAGGTAGCTATAAAAACGTGACAAAATGAAAAGCTAGGTAGAATATTTTTCCCCGTTGAGCAATATAAGAGTGAGCTCACAAGGTTGACTGACTAATGTACATTTTGCATCATGACTGATAAAGCACATGATATACGTGTAAACATTCAGCTCAATCGTTTTGAAAATTTGAAAATCATGATTATATCAAATAGGACTAGATGGCGCTGTGTGAAATAATGTCCATATCTTTAATCAGAATCAGAATTTGAGCTCAAACTAATAAATGTCTCAAGATACATTGGGATATTGCAGTGCTGTTGAACTAACTTAAGCATTCCTTGCCCTTATCAGATTGGAATGTTGCTTCTTAAACCAACCGAAGTCAGCGAACATAATCTATGTTCGCTGTTACTAACCTAGGTACCTATATAGAATAGCATGGCATGAGCGAGTGACTGACTATACCGACTGATAAACAACGCACAGCCTTAACTTCGTATTTGGGGGATGTATGCAGAAATATTGTATTGGAACGGGAAGACAAGAACGAATTCCCAGGCGGTATTTCCAGTATCATATACTAATTTAACTACGACTAGGTTATGGTTTCAGAAAACCAGCAAATATGTATACAGCCGCGACCACTGGCCTGACACCTAAGTCACTGAGGCCAGAACCGGAATCTGTGATATAAATGAATTGAGCAAACTCGACAACTGTTTGTATCTGACGAAACCATCAGTTGCCAAGTAAAACATTTTGATTCAGAAATGTTCGCGAGCAATAAATTCAACTATTTGCACATTTTTTTTTTTAGAACCTGCTGTGTCCCTCAAATGGGCAAATGTTTCCCCCAACTCCTTCAAAAGGCTCTATTCTATTTGCTGAGAAAATGTAAGCTAATATAATACGTGTGTACAGAGCCAATGCGAGCTATAAGTAAACAGCAGGCACTTGATCAAGCAAGCCATGGCCGAAACCTAGAAGTTAAAACACAAACAGACAATTTGTATAAAGAGGTTGTTGCAGGTACGTTACCTACAGGTTTCCAAGTATACAATTACAGCACGGTATGACTAAAACTAGCGGAATTTAGTAATTAATATCAGCCATTCATAAAATGTATAAAAGACGTCATGCGGTTAGTCACCACTACCATTCACCGGTGAATCAATATTTAAGATGTTAAAGGCATTACACACTTACAATGATATTTAAAATTTTAATTGGGCTGAAATAAACGCGGCGAAAGTCTAAAAATGCAAGTAGATTCTATATGCTGAAAGAGAACAGTGGATTTGGGAGCGCCCCTACGCGCTTGACATCAATGAATGAATGTATTTATTAAATAATAGTTACATTACAGCTTAAGCCCATCATTAAAATTATGTGGCAATCAAGATACAAGACACAAATTCTGTTATCGAAAACGAAATTGAATCAGAATGGCTTATGGATAATTTTAAGAGAATATTTTAGAGGTAAACGTGATAAAAGTTGTTATTCACAAAAATACATTTACAAAGAAACTCTTTTGCTCATAGCGAAACCGTATACCATTCCGGATAATAAGCGTTTGTTGCAAGAAGCAACAAACGCTGGGTGAAGTGTAGGAAGTACAACAACGTGACTTAAGATTTGACCAGCTCATCGCAGCAGGAAGTTGGCACGGAAAATCTTCATGTTAAGGCTAAACTAATGTGTAGCCATGAAATTATAAGCAACCGGCCGTATTAACGATGTACTAACCACAGCGCAGGTAAATATCAACCACTACCATACAATAAATTGTTTCTCCAAAGCGCATAATTATGAGATCATCATAATACAGTCAGAATATTTTTGTATTTATTCGGGAAAAATACAGATACCTACAATAAATAAAAACGATACAATAAAAATAATTCCTAATCCAGCAAAGTTACCACTTTTAAGTAGTACTAAAGAAATAAAGTGGACAAAATGCAAAATAACAAACAAACACCTACAATAGCTAAATTAAATTTCAATTCAATATAAATATCTGGATACTGACTAGATAAAAGCTGCTTGATGGTCCTCTAACCCAGTGCACTAGACAAGCAGCAGTGAGATAAAATGAAAATGAGATAGAAAATGGCGACGGATTGTAAAGCATCAAACACTGCCCAGAGTGATAACGACTAAGAAGGATAATGGTTATGACTATGAAAGCTGCAACTGGACAATTATTAGTAAGGTAGTTTCGCTGTCTTGAAATCAGTAGTGGTATGCATACAACAGGGCCCTGATTCTAGACAACCGTCACGGCTATAAGAATACCAAAATGCACCCTGACCAAACCTGACTGCAAAAAGTGACCATTCTGCGTCGATACGATTTTAGACCGCCTCTGTGGTCTAGTGGTCCAACCCACCGATTTCAGATCCAGAGGTCCCCATGGGAAGTACAATATACTGTGCTTGGTTTGGTTGGTGGTAGGACTTTTAAGTCCGCCTGGCTTGCTACCACCATCTTACCTAATTCTGTCGCCATAATAACAATTCTTTAAAAGATTGTTTGTTCCGGCGTATGGAGGTAAGATAGCCAGTTCCTCAGTTTGTTGAGGATTCCGGGTGAAGTGCGCCTCCACCTTCGGCCTTATCTCTTTTAACCAGGTGAGATGAAGGCCAAGTGCTTCCCTGTCGTACAATAAAAAAAAAAAGATACTATGTCATAGTGAAGTTATTGGTTTAGTAGAATCGGGATCCTGGTACCAAGTTACAATATCGGCGACCGTTATGGGCAAAAATCAAATGCTGATAAAACAGAAAAAGATACGAATGAAGGCAACAGGATAAAACACGAAACTATTACAACACGAATGAATAATTAGAGAGTAAACGAGTTTTCGATTATCATTTACAGAATTTTATAAAACGAACGCGATCATATCATATCACACTTTATCGTCAAGGCCTTTATTATAATTCGATTGCGTTGAAAACCTTTGATCACTAATGAGACAATTGAAAGTAAATTAACGAGAGAAGGACGTAATACCTAATCAAATCTCGCTTTCATGACCGGATAGCGAAGTACTGAAAGCACCAAACGATTACCACGCCCGCGAGGTCACGCCACAGGTAGTAAGCAAGGCATGGATTACGTAATAGTATACATAAGTACCTTCGTGTCATGTATGACATCGGGGATCTATATATAGAAACGCTTATCATACATGCCATGAATGTAATGAGGCTCGTGTTTTGCATTAAAATTACCCGGGTCGATTATTTTTTTAATTCTTGTCGCACACAAAACACCTATAGCTTCAGTTCAGCGAAGACAATTAAATGGGTGACACTGATGAGGGCTTACGTAACGTTACGGTAGAAAAAAATATGTAATAGGCAAAGGCCAACGAAGCAACCAATCGTCGATATAACAAGTCACATCACTATAAAACATTTCGGAAACATAATTTGTATAACTTGTTTGATTCTCTGGAATCTTGCACGCTGTGAATATTAATATAAACTAGCAAACGCGCGGGACTTCGTTTCTGCCATTCCGTGGGAGTTTCCCCAAATTCCTTTCTTATTGCATCCCTATTCCACGAAAGCTGCTCTATTATATTCAAGTATATCAATTGGGTTTCATTAGTTATATTTTTTGCGTTGACCCCTAATAATTTTTTCTAAAATAAAATAATATCTAAACTAAAATTACTCCTTATAACATCAGCTATCTGCCAGTGAAAGTCCTTTCAAAATTTGTTCAGCCGTTTCAAAGATTAGCCAGAACAAACAGACTAACAGACATTAATTTTGAAAATAGTTTTTTGATATAAGTTCGCACTGTATATACTTCCACATGTAATTAGTAAAAGCCTGTTATTTTGGCATTACAAATAGACGCTTAAATTCTAATTATTTGCATTGAAGATAAAATTGACGTGAAGTGTAGACGTGGGAAGATAAATTCGGCATGTAATTCAATCATAGATGATTCTAAAACCCAAGATTGTTTTAAAAACTAAACAAAATATTTATGTTTTGGCCGCCTCTGTGGTCTAGTGGTTCGTCCATTGATATCAGATCCAGAGGCCCCGGGTTCGATCCCCAAGGAGAGTAAAAAAGGCGCTTGCCTACAATAATAATATAGGTCACACAAAATATACTCGCATGGTTTAATTAAATAATGTGATCACGTATTCCCAGTAATGCGATGAGACATTTTAGTACCCATATTTATAAATGAAAATATACGAAGAACTAGCGATTACCTCATTAATAACTCCATAAAAGGAAAGACTACACAAAACAAACCTAATTCAAAACAATTAATACGGATAACTTTATAAATAAATAGAAAATGACCGATCCCACTGAAGTGAATGAAAATAGACAGTGACGATATTCAATTAAAATATGACCGTTAACGGTCGGGGAACGATAAGAAGGCAAATGGGGATTCAGAGCTTCAGGCCAGAAGACCATAAAATGAACGATCCAATTGAAATGAATGAAACTAGCAAAGACTGTGACGATATTCAATTCAAATATGAACACTAACGGTCGGGTAACGATAAGGAGTATTCATAGCTCCTGGCCAGAAAACCACAAAACGAACGATCTAGGAAGTGAATAAAAGTAATAAAAATTAAGTTCAAAAACTAAAACAGACTACTGAAAAGACGCCCTAACACAAGAATTTTCTCAAATAAGTGGTGATAAACAGCCTATATGTAATATTTTCAATGTATAGGTATATAATACTCATTCATAGTGATGTTAAGAAGTTAGCTGTGGTCATATGCCATCATTTGTCAAATTGTGGCAAGTAGTTTAGAACTTATGAGAGAACAGATGAACATACATACCGGTCAAACACATAACCCTACTTTTTGCTTCGCGGTAGCCGGGTAAAAAAGACGGTGACGATATTCAATTACAATTTGACCGTTAACGGTCGGGGAACGATAAGGAATCAAAATGGGGATTCAGCGCTTCTGGCCCGCAGTGAGTCACTCGTACACAATCTAGTTGTGTTGTGATTGTGACGCGTTGATATGACATTGTATCGGAAAAGCTATACAAAGCAACGTTTGTTCAGTCGGTTTTATTGTACACTAGCAAACGCCCGGGGATTGTGGGAATTTCACAAAATCCTTTCTTATTAGGTAGGTTACGAACTTTATTATTACAAAGACAAATAGTTGTCACTCATGCAATAACATATTTATACAAAGAAAAAATAGGTACTCGTCGTCGCACTCAACACCAAGTAATACATAAAATTCACAAATTTTGTGGTAGGTAGGTATTAGTATAGATATTATGAGACGTATTATTAGATGGAAAATTGTTTACAATATAATAGTTACATAGATGACTTTAATTCATTCCATGCCTTTTTTTTATTCATTGGCTAGATACACGCGAAAGCAAGATCGGTAGGTACATTTTAATTGGAATGATTTTTCTGTGATAATATGCTGAGCAAATTGTTTTTTTAAATACATGAAATGAGGATACATTTTTAATATTTGAGGGTAGTGTGTCAAACAGTCGTGCTCCCTCCACAGTAATTGTTGTTTTGCCGTAATTGGTTCGATGTTTGGGTATGACAAGAAAGCTAGCTCGCCGAGTTCGACGGTTGACAACATTTTTTCGTTTGGTGAATGTTAGATTAGTATGGATATTCCTATTAAGAGTTTTGCGGATAAAAGTGCATGTGCTGTTTTTGTATAGTTTTTTAATATTCATTAGTTTAGTTTCATTATAGACTTTTTAGTAGGTGTTAAATAGTGATAGTTAAAAAGAGGTTTTATTAATTTATTTTGTAACCGTTGAAGTTTATCTAGCCTTGTTTTAGATATTGCACCTTCATACCGCGACAGACAGCTAATCTAAAAATTCTAGTATCTACATTATAGTTCTTTTTCAGAAATACAAATAGCCTTAAGTTACTCCTTATAACATCAGTTATATGCCATTGAAAGTCCCGTCAAAATCGGTCCAGTCCGTTTCAAACAGACAAACCGACAAAAAAAAGTTTTAGATATAAGTACCGTTTATATTTTCATATGAATCTAATAAAAAAGCTGTTATTTTGTCATTACGATCAGGCACTTCAATTTTATTTATTTGTAAATGTATAAAGATAATGGCTATGAAATGAAGTCCGACTAAACTGTTTCAAAATTCTCTTGACGTTTATGATATGACAGTACGTACAGTTTCAACGTTATCGATCGAGTACTCAATCGATAGAGAATAGGATTAGGAAGCAAAATTGCTATCGTAATCACGTAATAACGATTATGTTTTCTACGTATTTTTCTAATTCCTATACCTACTCGTCAACTTAAATTTTAATAGATAATACAAATTACAATTATTAACTAGTTGCCGTATTTGAAAAAACTAAAACTCGACTGTAGAATTTTAAACTTTATTGTTTTAGGAAAACACAGGAACAGGAAAACCTAAAAAGTATGACAATCGATATAATTTTAGAATCGATTGATTTTATTATTGCAAAAATGAAACTTTTTTTGTCCTTTTCCCAATTTATTTCTATTGATATCGCCTTTGTGACTCCCACAATTTAGATTAGACAAACCAAATGATACCTGGGACGGCATCTATCAAGACGTTTAGCCTATAGATCGTTTCAATGAAATAGAAATTACATACAAACATTCTCTCGAAAACTGTAACCCTCCTGAGTCAGTCGGGTAAAAATAATCTTTATTTACATACAAAACATACATTTATAACATGGATTTATGGTTAGCTAGTTTAATATTAGCACACGTACACATGCCGCGACTACGATTCGTAATATCCCCATAATGACTAAGGGATCAGGGCCCGAGTCAAGAATATCAAGTTCAAGATCTTGACTAGACTCTTGCTTAAGAGTATTTACTAACAAAAGTAAGAAATACGAAATAAGCGATATGTAAATGTATATTGTTAAACACAACAGTCTAGCGTGGCTAGGCTAGAATATAATGAGCATCTTATATACTTATTCTACTAAGAAAAATAACGAAAATGACGTACAGAACTTCTGTAGATTTCCGCCATCGGGGGAAGTTCTTTCGGATTCGAAGATATTCGATTTACGTATTAAGGCCTTTGATCACGGTGACAATGGTAAACCTATAGTGTCATCCTCGTGTCTATAATAAGCCTGTGTAGCAAAGCAATGTATTTATATTCAGATGCATGACCGTTTGTTGACATAACTTGTGAATAAATGAAGCATCGAAAAACTATAAATAGTTTCCAAAATTCACCTTCACCTTGCATTTCAGATTTGTCTGTAGAACTTACTACTCATAAATAAATACTTACGAATATTAGTTGAACCCGAAACAAACAAAAAAATTGGTTAATCAAAGGAATCAGTTGGAAAAAAAACCTCAAGGACGGTGACTTGACATCAATAATTGTATACTTTTTAGGGTTCCATAGCCAAAGGGTGCCAACAGGAACCTATTATATTACTAAGCCTCCGCTGTCTCATGAACCGTAACATTATATTTTCAGTTTGGATTTCTGTTGTTGATATATCAACAAATAATAAAATTAAAAAGGCAAATGTTGGGACCGTGGGGAGCAGGTGCCCTCCGGGTTTTCAAAAATCTTGCGGGGCTTTTGATTGAGGCGACACGTGACCCAAGAGCTGGCTCTTATTTAGGTCAGCGAATTAGCATAGCTATTCAGCGTGGCAATGCAGCCAGTGTCTTGGGCACGCTTCTGGAACAGTTGAGTTACCTATAGGCCGTTTGTAACGGTCGTTAGGTCTGAATCTTTTTGCCTTGAAATGTGGGTCGGATCGGAACCTTCGGTGGGCGTGTCTGCACATAGCGGGTTATATTAAAAACTACTATTATACTCGTAATTTCAAATGGGGGGGGGGGAATGTTCTATAATGACCTCCCGCACTGGGGCTTATCGTGCATTGACCCATGCTATCCTGAACCCAGCCAGCCCAGTTCCTGTAACGGAGACGGGCTCTGGGATGCTGACAGCATTGCTCCAGAGTACTTGATGGACCAGTACATATGTTATGATTATAATGTATGGGCTTGAGTTAACCAGGATCAATTAGCCGATAGACACATTAGGAAATTACGGCCGTTTTGCACAATGAACCACGTGCCCGAATGTAAACACATTCATTGAGCCAAAGTGTTTGGTAAACTGTTTCAAACAGCGGCCCGTGTTGATCAATACGCGGTTACTAGCCAATCGTGCACACCTTTCGATTCAAATGCGTGTTAACTGCCTCATTTCTCTAATGTTGGTTTATATCGAATAAATAATTACGTGTTGGATTTCGAATAGAAAAACTGTCAAATAGTTTGAAGTCGACAGTATCTTCGACGATTATTTAGGAATGGCAAGAATTTCAACGTATTTTTTTTTCGATCGGCAAGAACTATCTAGCAAAAAAGTTATTTTGACAGCATATAATTAGAATTTATGGCAAAGTACGTCATTAGGTTTTAGGTTACTTTTTTGCACCCAGAAACTCTTTGTTTTTTAATTCACTGTGATTGCTGACAAAAATATATTTCATTAGCTGACCGTTTAAATGATATATCTATTAGGACCTATGTCAAATTTGAATGATTGAATTTAGCGTTTGAGAGGCGTAATTAAAGTTCGAAATTCTTATCTACTTTTATCTAAATATTCTTATGTCTCGAGACAATATATTTGAGGAAATAGCTATATGTACATCAGAGAGTAAATTGGAGATGTTTGCTTAAAATGTAGAGATGGCGTAAGCCTGCGAGGTAGGCATTCGAAACTGTATCGCTTCGACACCACACATCGTCGAGTAGAGTCGGTTACATATTAATGAATACTTGGAAGCGTTCATGGCGAAAGTTACAATTGATGCAAGGTCTGCGAGTCGTGATACTATTATTGATAGACCACAATTTTATAAGACTTCTATATATGGACTATGTGTTAAAGAGTTGCATAACCTAATTCCTTCTTCCTTCTGTTTAAACATATTTTATCACAATAAAATAACTCACAAGTCACAACTAGGCAACTGGACATGCACTGCAATTTGTAGTAAATCTATCTTTTTTTATGCATCGAACGACGGAGAAGCGCTTGTCGTTGTGTGTGGATAAGACCGAAGGTGGAAGCGCATTTCACCTGGAATTCTCAAAAGTCTGAGGGACTGGCTATCTTACCTCTAAATGCCGGAACATATCAATTAAAAATGGTTGTTATGGCGACAGACTTAGGTAACACGGTGGTAACTAGCCAGACGGACCAGTCCTACCACAAACTAAACCAAGCAAACCCGAGACCTCTGGATCTGGCACCGGTGGTCGAACCACAAGACCACGGATGCGTTATACTAGAAATATTCACGCGAATAACGCAAAAAAGAGAACCAAAGTATTATTCAGAACAACTGCAAGATTAATTATTACATACAACAAGACTTATATTGCAAGTTGTGCAACACGTCTAACACAGAATTTACTTCTCCACCCACACCCAGCCCAATAGACCATAACTCCATAACATATGAGTCAGGCCATGTAGGAAGGCAAGTACGCTAATAAGCTTTCCAATGAACCGAGAAACAGGTACACGTTTACAGTTATTTACCACTGTGTGTTATGCAACGAATAGCACGAAATTTATGTTATAAGTATATGTATTTCATCTGATATATATAGACGCAGCAATATATTTTTTAGTGTTGTGACGAAATATAATGTGGAAATAAGGAAAACCGAGGCAATTATCAATGTTGATGATTTAGGTACCTACCTACACGTTTTACTAAAACTGAAACATTTTTAACGAATTTATTAACTGTTGTGTCAATACATATAGTGAAACTAGTGTGCCAGCCTATCTTATCGTTCATGTTAGTCGATAAAAGGCACTCCTAATTTTTTTTTATTTTATGAATACAATTTTACCAATCCTAAATAACGTTTGGCAATACATTTACACATCTAGAAAACGTGAAGAAATAAAATGCAAAGGTAAGTAAGTCAAAATCATGAACGTGAGTGATGCTGCTGCAGATATGGATCAACAAAAAGGTAAAATACAAAACCCACAAAAACGAGAGCAGTTTTTGCATCATAAACAACTCAACAATAACGGTCACTGAGCATTTGAGTTCTTAGTCCAAGCCGCAATATCATATCTCAAAAGAAAGTCATCAACGACCTCTCTGAATGTTCATGCCAGAACCAGTCTGTCAAAGCTGGTGTCCTCACTGATAAGTGGAATTTTGGTATTCATATACAATGCAACGTGTTGACATTGCTTTTCCAGGTCAATGTCAGTGGGGAACTTGTAAAGGGTAGCTGGCGAGAGGAAAACAATTTCACAGAATTGTTTATTTTCAATGGAGACGGATGACGGCACCGCGCATTCATTGAATGGAAATTGAGTTAACACGAAGAAATAAATGAATGCACTCGTTCGAGGAAGATAAGTTTGCTAGTATCTAAAGTAGATACTGAATATACGTTTCGATGTCGAAAACATAAGCCCGTCACAAATTATCGCGTGCGTGCTGAGATAATCAACGTGTAAGCAAACATTCCGAGCGAGGAGAAAACGGAGTGCAAGTAACTCACAGAGTACATCATATTCGAGTTTGGCGAATGGACAGACAACCAAAACAAACTTGAACTTGTCGGCGCATCGGTTCCGCTAAAAATACTCGTTTATTTCGCTGGCACGGCTGCGTTCGGCGAACGGACACTTCGTGCTAACTCGATGCACTATTTATAAGATAAAATCTCAATACATTAGCGTTTCCCATATCACAAGTTTTAGATGTAAAGAATAGAATAACCTAAAAATTAGACATGTACACAAAATGAGAGAGACGGTATGTACAGCGACATATTTGCACGTAGCTGACTGAAAAGGAACAGCGGAATTTCTTTGCAAAAACGCAACTTTTTTTTAAGTGATAACTGAAAATGTTATCGAAAACTCAAAACCATAATCAAGATAACTAGCTACACTAAAGTTTCACGCCATTTCAGAGAAAAATTTAGATCACCTATAAACATGTTCACCAATCGAAAACTGAATATAAACACCCAAAGCTTTATGTACTCTCTTGCTTTTGCAAGTTAGCCGTGTTTAAGAAAAATATACGCACGAGTCATGCCTTTGGTGTTACAAGCATCCATCCGCTTATTATCAGGTGCATCGCGCTTGATTGCACTTAGTTGTATGAAAGTATACAAAACAAAAATTTGATTGAATCAAAATGGGATCCTGATTACTTTATGGAATCCTGAACTACAAGAGATTTGTTTTTGTCAATTTTGATACACAAACACAATTTCATATTTCCGTGATATTTGGAAAAGTTGTAGCTGCTGTAAAGGCGGTTCAGAAGGTTAAAGTGATTTACGCAGATATTGAGAATGTGACTAACCTTCTTATAAAGCTTGATCCAGGTGAGGTCGCCTTTCGAGTCGGTGTACTGGAGGCCGAAGAACCAGACCTCTCGGAGGCCGATAGTCTTGACCACCTGGTCGAAAAGCTGCTTGCCGGTGGTCGTCTGCTGGATCGCGAACTCCAGCTCCGCGTCCATCGTCGTCACACGGACGTTCATCTACAAACAAACATATTTTTATTAGAAAACTTTTTTCACCCCACCAGTGTCAGATACTGAGGTCCCGGGTACGATTCCCAGTACAGTATTTTGCTTGCTATGGTTGGACTTTATTGGTGTGATCCGGCATTTGGCGGTATGGTATACAGTTCTTTCAGACTGTCGAGGATTCCGGGTGAAGTGGGCTTCCACATTCGGCCTTATCATAACTTGAAACCAGATGAGAAGTAAGCCAAGCGCTTCCCCGCCGTATAATAAACAAAAGCCCAAAATGACAAGGACGACGCCTATACACACTAGCATGTAGCTGAGTGAAACGGATAAACGGAACTTTATTGTAATACTAAAAGTTGTGGTTAATAACGTGATAACTAAAAGAGGGTAAAAAATAAAAATGTATCAAAAATATTAAAAAAAATACAGAATTTAGATAAACATAATAGCTACCAATTTAACTAAAACTACTGAAAAGGCAATCGCGCCATTTCATACATCAATTTGGAAATGTGTGCAAAACAGTTTTTTTTCCTATCGAGCAATTTTAACTAGTGAACATTTTTAATAGTGGTAATTTTCATTTGTGGTCCCAAACTGGCAAAACGGAGAAATCGTGTTTCTGAAAATTCAAATTGAAGACAAAACAAAGTTTGATGTACTTAAATAAATTGATCTATAGCTATTATTACAAGTTCCTAGAACTATCGGTGATTTAAGCCCAATTTTACGAGATTTTTATGAGTAATTTCTCTTAAACTAGACAATATGCGACGGATTACATGACAGCAAAGAATAGTAAATTAAGTCTGGTGACATTAGGTTTTAACGAAGTCGATGTCGTGATAGCATCAATGACGATTACCTACTGTCGAATTAAATTAAATTTATGAAATTCTCTAGAGGGAGAGACTTTATAATGGCATTGGCATATTTTCCTACGTTTTGATTTTAAGAACATTATTTTATTATTTCATGATCTTTGCAAAACGAAAGAACGCTTCCCTGAAAATGTCAAGTCTCTATCTCTTCTCTATATGAACCCTGGTTTGAGCTGTATGTTGATACACAAGTCATTCCGACAGCTACACGACGATTTCATAATTAAGTTTCAAGTAATTCTGTATAGTTCTTTTTAGTCTTATTTTGTACTAACTTGATGTTACTATGTTCTGATAAGGTAAAGTATTAATTCGAAACCGTAAGTCATAAATACCAATTTACGTCGCAAATGTGTTATAAATAGCATGATTATTCTTGAAAGCCAATGCATTTGCAGGTGCCCTTGTGTACGACCGCAAACAAACGACCTCAAGTGTCGAATCAAATATGGCGAGGAAAATTATGTAAAGGACGCAAACTGTACGGTACAACAATTGTATTTTGTGAAATATCGCATTATCGTTCGTACAGAAAACTCCAAAGTCTCCGTCACCCATCGTTACAATAACAATACAACCACAAGTCACTTTCAATTGATAGTCGTGACAAGTGCAGCTAAAGAAAACATTCCACTCAAGTTTTTTTCAATGTTCACAGGCATGAATTCGGTAAAAAGAATCGTAAGCCTCAAGATAATTTAGTTCACATGACATCACATGAACAGCCCAATAATGTCCACTGTTGGACAGAGCCTCCTCCAAAGCTGGAAGAGTTCGCCATAATCACCACGCCTGGTAGACGAATTGGTGATCGCAGAAATGGTGTATATAATTAAATATAATACACAGAAGGAAGCTACTGCCCTTTTTCTGTAGAGATCTTCCCTGTCGGCTTTTACGACATCTATGGGTTGAGTTGGAAGGGTCTATTCTTAATCCGCGACCGCCACGGCCATGTTTATAATTTGGTTCATTTCAGTCTCATTTTATGAAAAACTACATATGCGTAATGATTCTGCGTCGTGCAACAATGGATTCACTCTGACAGTGAAGGTCATACACATCGTGAGGAATCCGGCATGTTCCTAGGACCAAAAATCCGAATTCAAATTCAAAATGACATGTGTCACTGGATTGTATTCCGCTAGCGAGGATGAGCTTGCAAACCTGTCACGTATCGAATTCTAGATAAGTTGCTAAGGGGAAAAAGTCGTGAGTCTGTTTTTATTGCTCAGTATTAAAGACACCATAGGCCAGACTGGGTGAAACTTTAATTTAAGCATCTAATCATCCACCTTGATGCTGCGACTGAGGTGTAGTATAGGTAGATATAAGTATACAAATAAGCTAGCATATAAGCGACCGATCTATTGTTTAATAGGGAGTAATAAAAGGTCTTCCACCGAGTTAAGACTTTTCAATAACATCTCTTCACGACTACGACGAAATTAATATTCAACGGAATGGCTCTGCATACTTTTGTAGAAAGCAATGGTATGACTTGAAGGCAAGTACATTTTAGTGACAGGTTATAAAAACAGCACAGTAGCCATAAATAGTCGAGTAAATGATGTTTTGGTCCTATCCTGTACGTATAATTCAGCTAGATGTTGGGCGAACGCCAAGCGGATGTGATCTTCCGAGTTAGATATGTCTCTGTGTAGGGTTCCAGACTCAAAGGGTGCCAACGGGACCCTATTACTATATCTCCACTGTCCGTGCGTCCATCTATCCGTCTGTTTGTCAGCGTGTCTCATAAACCGTAAGGCAGTTGAAATTTTCCAAGTGTGTCTGATCATACAAGAAACGTGATTTTTTTCCCTTGAAATGTGGATCGGAACCCTCGATGTGCTTGTCCGCACTTGGCCGGTTTATTATACAACCAATTATCCCAGTTATCATGTGGCTGCTTCAATGTTGGTATGTTTGAGTCCCCACATATAGATAAATGATATCAGCGATTCTGAATATCTTTTATTTATTTATTTATTAAACACAATACACTTTACAACCAATTGAAAATACAACTAAAAAAATAAAACTAAGGTACAAATCTAGATTGTAAGGTAAAAAACATGTGCTTACAACTAAGTTAATACATTTGGTAACGAACGGAGACTAAAAAAAAAAATGTGAACAAAAACATGACAACAATTAACATAACAGAGTTCTACGGGTTGACAAATTAGGAATTGGTATATAAAATAGATTTTAATTGTTTACTGAATTGGCTTAAGTTGCGAACAAAGATGTCAATTTGACTAAATTCTTTCAGTAAATCATTGTACTGGCGTAACATTCTAGTTAAAGGATTATAAAAAGAGATATTATTTTTATAAACTTGAAGTATAAATATATTGATTTTATTGGAATTTCGTGCTCTGAATCTAATGTTAAACGATATCATCGATAATAAATGAGGGGAGTCAATGAGAGAGTGAATTATTTTATAGAGATATATGAGATCAAAGTATTTACGCCTAGTTTCTAGGGATTCCAACTGAAATTTACTTAATCTTTCTTCGTAACTCAAGCTCAGACGGCCAGGTTGCAAGCGATAACATAATAACCTTAAACACTTTCTCTGAATCCTTTCAATATTATAGATATGCACTTTGTAATTAGGGGACCATATCGGGCTACCATATTCTAATATACTTCTTACTAGAGAGTTGAAAAGATATATTACACTGCGATTCTTCTTAAAAACTTTTGTCGATCTCAGAATGAAACCTAGAAGTTGATTGGCTCTTGTTATAATATGTTGATAATGCGCATGAAAGGTGAGTTTATCGTCAAACAATATTCCTAAGTCCTTCACAATATAAGAGCGGCTTAAAGTTCGACCTTCAATTTTGTAGTCATTTAGAATTTTATTGCGTTTGTTTGTAAACGAAATTGCAAAGCATTTGTCAACGTTTATAGACATTAGATTAGTATTGCACCATTGAAAAACGGTATCTAAGTCGTTTTGCAATGAATAACAGTCCCGTGTCCCAGAGATGGTCTTAAAAATTTTCAAATCATCAGCGTACAGGAGGCACTTACAGGACAAACGATTTACAAGATCATTCACAAACAAAACAAAGAATAAAGGCCCAAGATGAGATCCTTGAGGAACACCCGATGTTACTATCACTGGCGATGACAGAAATCCCTTTAAAGCGACTAATTGACTCCGATTCTGTAGATAAGAGCATATCCAACGATATAAAGTTCCATGGAATCCATATTGGAAAAGCTTATGACATAATAAACGGTGGTTAACTTTATCGAAAGCTTTAGAGAAATCGGTGTAAATTGCGTCGACTTGACTTCGCTCAGCAAAAGCCTGACAGAGATAATTTTTGTACTCTAGCAGATTACTTACAGTGGACCTATTTTTTACAAAACCATGCTGCTTATCAGAGATTAATGGCTTGACATGGTTATAAAGATAACTGTATACAAGAGATTCAAACAATTTGGCAAAACATGACAGGATACTTATTGGTCGATAATTTTCACATTTAGACTTATCCCCTTGTTTGAAAATAGGAATAACATGAGCTGTTTTCCAACGCTTGGGAAAAACACCATTACAAAGAGATTTATTAAATATTATGCACAAAGGTAAAGACAACTCTTTACTGCAAGATATCACAAACGACGGTGGAATCAAATCGGGACCAGGCCCTTTATTATTGTCCAATTGTTTTATTTTTCTTAAAATATCTTTTTGATTTAAAGTTACTTCGTGTAATGAGTATGAAATGCCACAGTCGAGTAAAGCAGAGGGGGAATCGTTACAAGCTGTGTCAGCTGATGTGTTATCTTTTTCGAAAACCGAACTAAAATAATCAGAAAACAGGTTGCTAATATCTAGACCATTTGACGAGGAATTATTTCCAAATGTCATAGTATTAGGTATTGATACCCTTCCCTTTCTATTGTTTACAAAACTCCAAAAAAACTTGATATCTTTTTCCATAGACTCCTCTGTAGAAGAAACATATCGATTATAACATTCGTTAATAAGAATCTTACATCTGGCACGCAATAATGAAAAGGTGTCATAATCACGGGGATTACCAAATCTTTTAAACAGTTTATGAAATTTATTTTTTTCGCCATTACATTTAATGAGCGCTCTACTATACCAAATTGGATAAGAAGATTTCTTCGGAGAAATGTAGGGAGTATGTTTTTCAATTATTTCAAACAGAATGTCATAAAATCGACTAGTACAAAGGTCAACATCCGAAGAGATTAGGACATCTTGCCAGTTTACAGAGCTAAGATCAGATCTTACACATTCAATATTACATTTATAAAAGTTAAGACGTTTAGATTTACATCGTTTCAGGGATTTTGAAACATTCTTAAGTGGTATGTTAATTAATAAAGCAGGGTGCATCTTGTCCAGTCGACTTAAGGGAAAAGCTTCAATGACAGAAATGTTATCAAGGCTGGATAATACTAAATCTAGTAAACGACATTTTTCATTTAGAATTTTATTAGACTGTTTCAGGTCACATGTCGTTATAAGTTCATTTAAAGCACGATAAGTTTTACTAAGAGTGACGGCTTCTGTAGAAGTCCGAGATTCATTAGTGACGGAGAAGTAATCAGGTGTATTAAAGTCACCAACTAACAGGAAGTTATCATCTGGGTAATCGTTTAGTACTATTTTCTGACAATGCGCGTAAAATTCTTCTCTCTTAACTAAAGTTATGTCAGGGGGTAGATAAAATAATATAATTAAATATATAAAAATATATATATAAAATAATATAATTCAATATCGTTGTGACAGTTTTGACTTAAGCATTGAGAAGGGATAATGAGATTGTAAACGTCACACAATGGACTCTAGACGGTCCGCGTTTGAATCTGTACCATGGTGTTAAACAATGCAGCTGTTTCATTTTCATTCATAGAGGCACCGAGGTCGTCGGCCAGCCTCGAATCTTCATGGCGCATCTATCAGCCCGCATTGCTGTGCGAGTTATGCGGTTGACAATTTAACACGAATAGGTATGTTAATCTGCGCTTTATCAAGTAGGCAATGTGAGTCAAGCGTATTGAAACCCACCCGGGTGATATGGAAAACGATATTTTTTATTTCACCTGAGCCTAGGATGTGTTATGGACCTATCAACAAGATAGTACCTAGATGTAGACACATTATCATAGAAGAGAATAGCTTGATTTGCGTGAATTATCGTAGAAAGTATAGAGAGATACAAACATACGTCATGTTATCAACAGCATCCGCTCAGTCTATGTTGAAAACATGATCAAGATTATAGTATCGATATTGAGGTGCTGATAAGATTTGATAACTGCATGTGTGTACTACACCGACCCGGTGAAAGATCGAGAAATGAGAGGAGAAATCGCATGCCACCAGACCACTTACAGGGAATATTAATGATGCCAGAACGTTCGATGAATGAACCATACGTATCATGTGAATTAAAGCTACCTTTTCTCCTAAATTCGAAAAAAATTCCTAAAAAAAATAGATTCTCCTAAAACAATCGCTTCACTATGACAATGGTAACGTCACAGAATTGCCACAGAAGTGCTTCTACGAAATGTAACTGGCAATATTGTATCTGTGGTAATATATATATATATATATATATCATAAGAGCATATATCACTCGTAGGTACGAGTGATATATGCTGTGTGAATGCCGGACTTTAGTTCCTCATTCTAAATTCAAGCAAAATAGTAAAGAGAAATTATTACAAAGAAGTCAAGAAAAAGCTTGAGTTTAAATTCCAACTCCCAAGAACCTTTTAAACGTACGGCTGTGACGGCAATTACGAAGCCGTCACAGGTGCCTTTTGGTATTCTAGTGGCCATTATGCGATGATACCATTGTCAAAGTGAAGCGATTGGTTTAGTAGAACCGGGCCTCTGGTCATTCGTCCGAATGAAGGTTCATATAGATAGGTACATGTTTAATCAAACCTGCGTTAAAATCGCTAAGAGTATTCCTATAGGTGAGTGAGATAGAAGTTACTGGAAATCTGGTGATGAGATGCCCAGATTGAAATCAGATCTTTTGTAGTACGCACGGTAGGTAAAGTACAGAGATACCACCGGTGTGGTGTAAGGCCATAACGCTGTGTTATCGCGGGTAAACGGCGGATGTTTGTGCAAGTTGCCGCAATTGCCCGATTATACGATATAGGTACTTGCAAGCGACATGTACCTACTTTGTAGAACCGATAATGGGCATAGGCCCATACACCTATAGGCCTATACAGGTCTATTCACATATATCTGTTTAGACAGGTATATGTACAGACCGGTATAGGCCGCCTGTGTTCTCGTGGTTCTCCCACCTGTGTCAGATCCAGAATTTCCGGGTTCGATTTCCAGAGGCGAACAATATTGGGCTTGGTTTGGTTGGTGAAAGGATTTTGGTTAAGTCCCTGGCTAGTTACCCACCTCACCTAACTCGGTCGCCATAACAACTACCTAAATGTAATAAAAAAAAATGTGTTCAGGCGAATTCGACAAAAATGCTTTCTTGAAATAATTTGATTGATTAATGGAAGAAAAACGTACAGGAAAAAGAAAGCAAAGTAAAACGAGACGAACTCATACGCGAGGGTACCAGGGTATCTCATTGAATTATATTATTCTAGCTTATACACGACTTCTTCCGCGTAATGGATTGTTAAATTTTTTATAAAATCAGTACGTATCTACTTGAACAATTCAAGTTTTTTGAAGTGTTAGTGACGGTCCGACTCATTCTTAGCCAGTATTTATTATTTATACATTTATTTACATCAAACACAACAAATATATATACATATACTAGTGTATTATGATTCAAGCATCAAACCAGACAACTTGACACACACACAACCCAAGTTACCGGGAAAATGTATGTTAACAGCAGATGCCACAACAACATCCAATGAAATCATAGTTTAATGTGTAACTGAGGTAATGAGCTATAAATCTGGCCATAATAGCGTATAGCAAGCAACAGTATCATAGCTGGAGTCAAACAGACGGTAATCACGTTTGCGAAGTGCACTGCATTATAGCAAGGCAAACGTTGGAGATACGCCGGCGGTGATATCACCATCTTGGCTTGGCTTAGTCGTTTTAATATACATGTAGACATACAACAGAATGTGGATAACAACAGCCTTATGATATCGACTCGTATATTATATTTCGACACACATGCTTGCCATACGTTGACTACATCGCAAAGCAATGTTTCTTCTAATGTAAAGAAATACAATAGTCGAGCCCGCATCTATTGTTCGCACAATAGGCATAAATTATCAAACTAGCGACTAGCTGTGATGTGACTTGAGAGATGATAATAATTTATAATACCTATTACCTATGTCCTTGCTAAGACGAGTAGGAAGTCCACACGGTGGCCAAGGTAATACAGCAATTACGCAAAGAACATTGAATTTCTTGTAACATACATAATGATACAATTATGACTTGAACTCTGACATTTCAGTTGCAATTACGAAATTGCCGTTTACCATTTTAATGCATTTGTAACATAGCTAAATAATATTTAAAAGGTCGAAACATAGACCATAAGATCTAATATACGTTAGGTTAGTAGACAAACAGTATAAGAAGACCTCTACCTTTCTATTAGCATCATATTACAGTCACAAATCCTGTCGTAACTGTCCACACCTGACAGACAGATAACGGTGATCTATAAGCGGTTGCAACATGGTCTTTAAGGCCACACGGTAAGATACAAAATGTTTAGATGAAGAGGCGTTTGTGAGTTTGTCGAAGGGGTGGATGGAACAGTCTGGAGGGTGCGAGAGTATTCCGACAGGTGTATACGAACAGGTGACGGTGACACGTGGCCGATATTTCAGGGAAACAGATGTAATCTGTTGTACTTAACGGCTCGCAAGGCAAGTTTGCCACACATAGTTTGACCCTGTAGTTCAAGATCAGAGAGGTCTTGACTCAACTGTTTTTTATTTTTTATTGTACGACGGGGATGTGCTTGACCTTCATGTCACCTGACTTTCAAGTTATGATAAAGCCTGAGGTGGAAGTGCACTTCACCCGGATACCTGAAAAAACTGAGGGACTGGCTATTTTACCTCTAAATGCCGGAACAATTTAAGAATTGATGTCATGGCGACATAATTAAGTAAGATGGTGGTAGCTAGCCAGGCGGACTTAAACAAAGTCCTACCACCAACCAAACCAATCACAATATTGTGCTCCCCTGGGAATCAAACTCAGGACCTCTGGATCTGACACCGGTAGGCGAACCAGTAGACCACAGAGCATAATAAATAGAACCACCTTGACGATCAAGTTGCTAGCGATGAAAGTTTATTTGTCTATGTCTTCAGAATTCATTGATTCAGCTAAAAGAAGCATACGATCGTCAATGCTGCTAAAAGTTTCGTTTCAATGTTCAAGCAATGAACGATCATATCGAGTATTTAAAGAGTAAAACGCCAATTTACCTAAAGACTCTCGCAGTCACAGGTTTTACAAACGAAAGCTCATAAATCTCGAGAGCCTGTAAAGGTGATAGAGAAAGACATTTAACATGTCGAGTAGAAATCGCAACAGTGTGCGAGTGAAACGAAGTGAAACGGCGCCAAATGGTCATGGAGCATATCGACCGTCAAATTAAATTCAAGTACACGCTGTAATGAGTGACGGAATACGTGACAGTGCCCGTTGCGATGCCACCCAGAGCATAAATGACCATTTTTAATGGTATTACGGTGTTTTTTGTAGCCGGCTTATCATCGCCCTGTCTTGCGATGCAATCCAAAGACAAGTCTTCTTTGTCCAATTATATTGGCAATCATTGCAGTTGGGAAGGATGTATAAAGGCTATCGATTCAGGACAGGACATTTTAGCATCACTTGTAATAGAGAACCTACTTAGAGAGTCGTTACGGTTAAGGTTTAATGAGGGAAGAAATTGTGCTACGGCCGCATATATCTGCCAGAAAGAAACAGCATTGAGACGAGGCTCTGAGCTCTAGTTGGAAGGATAGAAGATACATTACATTATGTTGAATCTGTCACATTTAGTTTTTTTAAGAATTACGTGTACGACGGAGAAGCGCTTGGCCTTTATCTCATCTAGTTTCAAGTTATGATAAGGCTGAAAGTGGAAGAGCACTTCTCTCGGAATCAACAGTCTGAGGAACAGGATTTCTTACGTCAAAATGCCGGAACCCAACAATTTAGAAGAGACAATACTCAGGTAAGATGATGGTAGCTAGACAGGCGGACTTAAAATCCTACCACCAATCAAACTAAGTGCAATTTGTACCTCCTAGGATCAAACTCGGTACCTCTGGTTCTGACACCGGAGGGCGAACCATTAGACCACAGAGGTTTAAATAATATCGTATTCATTATCAACGTTTGCATGTACTACGTGAGAAAAATAGGCACCTAGTACCAGGGCAAAGTTGAAGCAAATCGTCAAGTTTTTGTCGTTAACTAGCTTTTAGCATATGAGGAAAAACCTTGAGGATAACTACATGTTCACGTAGGTATGAAGCATTGATTATATAAATATCTTTGAATTGTTCAGTAATTTATTAAGTTTTGATAAGACCTTCTATTAGTTTAGTTATCGCCAGGAATTTATTTGTAAACTATAGGTACTTACAAATGATAATGATAATAATAAAATTAACTTATTTATCAGACGATGTGTACGATATTGATTAGATATGGTTCATTAAAACTCACGATAGTTTTATAAAATAAATCGGTTTATACCTTCAACGCCAAGCCGACTTAGTTAGGTAACATGGCCAAGTATTGAGAATCAAGGGGACGATACTGGTGATAACTGGTAAATTTCTAGAATGGAGGATTTCAGGAACACGGGACTAGTGTTTTTTTTTAGTTAAACAAAAGCGAAGGCCAAGAGCCCTTCGCAAGACAGGATAAGTTCTCCGTCTCCTTCTGACGAACGGGCTAGAAAAGGACAGGGCGCAAAAAGACGGTTACGGCCGTTTGCACGATGCAAAATAAATAATAAAACTATAAGCGGCGACTCCATCTTGTATGTTCTGGGTTTACGTTTCGATGACATCATTGTTACTTACGACTTATGATTTGAGTCAATGTCAATTGTGAAATATATCAAATTTTTAGTAACATGAAATATATAAATGGTTATCTAGGTCTCTAAAACTTGTGCTCGACTAAATTTTTTAAAACGCAGGGAATGCTAAATCGGTAGGTACTAGGTAGTTGTTCAACAATTGATCAACGTGCGCAAGTAATTATAATTAGGAATTTTGCGAGATTCGGAATTTAGTCCTGATTCAGCAACAGGTAAAAATTGCCATAGACATAGACCAACCCATACGATTGACCTAGAACTAGAAGCCATAAAGGAAAGGTTTTCAGCGATTAGCATCAGTTTCAAGTCACGAGACGTCCTTTGACCGTGGATTATGTAACGTACCTGTTTGCCTCCCGCAACCATGGTTTTAGTTTTTGGGTCACACGCACAAGAAAAGTCACACAAGCACTGTTTGGGGTGGCTTAGGGTAGAGGTGAGGCGACACTTGAGCCGCGTCAGGCGGACGCGGCGGTTCAGTGAGGACTGGCGTCGAGCGGTTGGGGATGTGCCTGCGCCCCGAACTCAAGGCCAACACCGGCGCCCGCGCAACCGCCGCGCCGGCGCGCTTACCTCACGCTCAAGCCGCCTACGGTTCGCTGGCTTTGGGGTTCCTTGGCTGATGCAGTTAATCAAGCCTCCTTGTTAAACTATTAGAAGTTGCATTATCAGCATGGTTATTACGTGGACACTGTTATTTAATTTAGGTTTCGTTGTTCTTTAATTGATTTTTATTCCACTCTTGTCTCCATTTTGTTGATATTTGGCTTGATTATTTTAATTTACTTATAGCTGAAACATTTTAATCGAGTATCATCTCGGATCTATTCGTTCTATTATACGAGTGGTTACTTATAAGTTATATTTATAAGAACATTGTGTATAGGTGTGAATAATATGTTTATGATACTTTGCCAGTTGCATTATCACCACGGTTTTACAGTACAGTAGATTCTAGACATACAGTTTCACTTCCTAAATGTTACCATGACACAAAATACATAGAACCGACAGGAATGGAACCCGTAAAGGCTCTCATTGAGTCAATTGAGCTATGAGAGTCTTCTGCAGATTTTGTGACATATTCTGATCAGCTGAGCGCTGATTTAACCTTTCGCAAGAAACACAAAAAATTCAACACGAACATGTTCCTCAAGGCATCTCAGATCTTGTTGATGAATGTTGCAATTCGTTCTTCAATTTGAGTTTAAGCAATATTTGATGAGTACATTTTGAAGCATACTTAGCCACAAGTTTAACAGGTAAACTTGTAGGTCATGTGCATGACCTTAGTACCTATACCTACGTACCAATATCCATTATCATCTCGCTGCCCGTTACTACACTAGGTGGGGTCAGCACGACAGGTCTTCTTCCTCCACTCTCCTCTATCAGACATAATCTCATTCACACAATCCATCTCTCTTTTATCTATCTCTTCTTCGGCCTACCTCTATCCCTATATCCATCCAGGCTCATATTCAACACTCTTCGTTACATGTCATTCATCCCTCCTCTGCTGACATTTCATTATAATATAAATACGTTCTCAACCAATCTGTAACCTATTTACCTACCTATACATATTTTTATGGCTGTAATATTTCAATAATGGTGATTATTGGGGGGAGGACAATATCGTGTTTGGTTTGATTAGTACTTTGTTTAAGTTCGCCTGGCTAGCTACCACCGTCTTACCTAAGTCTGTCACCATAACAACAATTCTTGAAAAAATGTTGTGTTTCGGTATTTAGAGGTAAAATAGCCAGTGCCTCAGTTTGTTGAGGATTCCGTGTGAAGTGCGCTTCCACCTTCGGCCTTATCATAACTTGAAAATCTGATGATGAAGGCCAATCACACCCCCGCGTAGTATAATAAAATAATATAACCTTTTGTCGTTGAGGTGAGCTTGTACTTGGCCAGTTTTTGTGCAGTATCTAATTCGAATGATGAGACGGCTTGACATTGAAGTGACGTCGGCAGTCTGTCGTGTCTTGCCGTACATAAACAAACACATACACACATTGATATACATGCTAGAGCTGTATGTGCACGTATTTCTGTAGATGTGCTATTTGTGGATGAGAGAGAGTTGTTTTGTCGTCATCTACACGTTGATAAGGCAATTAGCGCCACTATCTTGATTTCTGGAAGCTAAGCTCATTACTTTGCTTCTTATCTACTTAACGCTCGATCTTATAGATGTATAGTATCTAATATAGTATATTAAACCAAAGTTAGTAAAGAGCAAGTTACCTCACCCAAAAAAAAATGTAAGTATCATTTATGATGCGAGAGTCTTGTTAATGACTTACGTCGAATCAATGTCCATGGTCCATACTACGGGAGACATATCATTTTGTACATTCCGTATTTGACCTTGGAGATCACATGCAAAATAAAGGAGTTCTTTATCACGAGGTAGGGCCAAAGCTCAGGTTTTATATTAGAATTCTAGGAAATGCGAGAGATACAAGTTCCAACACCAACAGGGATTGCAGGTAGGGGCTCCACCACACGGCAATTCTTCAATTCAAGTGTCTCTATCTGTGTGTGTTTAGCGCATGGCTCGGTTGTTGAAAACACTTCATTCACATCTGAACCAGGGATGACAGCTAATTAATTCAGGACTTCAGTCACTTGCATTTAAAAAATATTTCGTCACAACTAATCATTAATTTAGATAATTTGTTTCCAAATATTATCCTGTTTTCATATTGCTATGGATGAATGGATATTGGAGAGGTGTCTCATTACTCCAATAACCGCCTCTGTGGTCTTAGTGGTTCAACCCAACGATTCAGAGCACAATATTGTGCTTGGTTTGGGTGGTGGTAGGACTTTGTTTAAGTCTGCCTGGACCACCATCTTACTTAATTCTAAAATTGTTGTGTTCCGGAATTTAGAGGTAAGATAGCCAATTCCTCAGTTTGTTAAGGATTCTGGGGTAATGCGCCTCTTTCTTCGGCCTTATCATGACCTGTGACCAGGTGAGACGAAGGCCAAGCGCGTCCCCTTCGCACAATAAAAACAAAAACGTGCACTGGTCATGCCATAATTTCTACTGAGAATATGACACCCAACCGTCCGGCAGACGGAGTAGAATAGCAATTGTTGGTGCTATCACTTACATACTCCCTGCTAATGGAGATTATAAAAAACCCTTACGGTTACGGGTTGTCGTGTAAACGCGTGTGTGTGTGTGTATGTGTGTGTGATGTGAAGCGGCAGTCCGGTACCGTGTGGCGTGGCTCGAATGGTACCTGTACCCATGGGTGTGTATGTAAACACGCATAGAATGCGAGTGCACTGGCCACTAACCAGATAAGCGTCGCGCGACACACTTTCGCGTTTCCTTCCTACGGCACACTTGGACGGCTAGCGGCTGTCCGCTGTGTCCGTTTTGTAATTCCATCACTTTTATAACAGACCAGCAAACGCCCGGGACTGCGTTCCCGCAATCCCGTGGGAATTTCCCAAAACACTTTCTTATTGCATCCCTATACCGAAAGGATGCTATTCTCATTTATTTGTAAGCAAAGTATATTATTCTTTTAACTAAAATTAGCGGGATTGTTTACAATGATTTGTTGTTTTATGAGTTATCCGATATTTCAGTGTATCCGTGATCATGGCGCTTGCAACTGCGTTGAAATTTCGGATAACTCATAAAACCACAAATCATGGTAAATATCCCGTTAATTTTAGTTATAGTGTTCATAACCATGATAGTTTCCAAAGTGTATTATTATTTACAGTACATTTTTACACAGGGCAGAGCAAAAATTGTAACATGGGAACTTTTTTTTTTATTAAAAGACATGGTGACGGAGCAACCTAGCATCCCACCTGCTGTTAAGTATAACTCTTGCCTATAACAAAGCCTTACTGCGCAGATCATATACACAAAGAACATGACCTACGCTGCACTGCATTGCTTGAGGCATAAACATGTTAAGCACCATGTACCCGTAATTTCACCGGCAACCATAGCCTTCATACTGAAACACATGATGTGGTAGTAGGTACTTTACCGGACGAGCCCTTTCACATGGAACTCTACAATTCTTAGCTTATATTTTAATACAAATCTATTTACATAATATATTTAAAGACCCGGAGATAAGATTTTTGGCGTTTATATCAAAATGGCATATAATCGGATAACGATAATGTATGTCTGTGGTGTATTGAGTAACTTTATAAAAATATATAAATTTAAATTTATGGAAAAGAGTTATCCCATACCATACACACTCTTGTGTTTCTGTGGGACTCTTCCATTTTGAATTGAAAGACATTTGTACGGGAGGGCGGTACTACTTTATTATATGTTACCATAAAGATTGCATGTTATTTAGATGATCCTATCGCAATATCAACTAAACATTAATTCCGATAGTTTTGTAGTACTGGTTTTGGAAACAAATCCCGTAATACATTGAAGGTAATCTTGAAACTTTAGATCAGCAAGATCAGCAGATGATCTCAATTTGCGGTCCTAAGTTTCCTCATATTCAGAACCTTATTATCTCAAGTTTAGTCTATACTATTTACTTTTAAGGACCACGAGATACCTTAGTAGTTTTTCAGAAACCTGTCCTCGATCAAATAGGATGGCGCGTTGTGTTCGCTTTTTCTTCATAGTATGCACGCAGCTACAATACTGTTTAGCCTCATATCATTGCGGAGGACTTGATTGCACGTAATAATAGAAGTACGGAATGGTTCCCATAGTATAAAGGTACGGTACACTTATTTAGCTTTTTACCTTGAAATAAGTGGTTTACGTAAACGGGTAAATGTTAAAAGGTGCATGGATATTTTTACTGACGATGGTGGAATAAGGTCACACTCCTCACAAGGATGTAAATACCTGGTGGCGGGATCAGGGACGAAAAGAGCTACATGCTGAAATACTTCAAACAATAATAAGGTTCGGGGTTTTTTAAGAAGGGTGAACTAACATGGTTTCTAGCTCAAAACTCAAAGAAACCTAGGGAATGGTAAAAGTAAAGGTGGGCTGGTAAGGGGGGTAAGACAAACAGGGTAAAACAAAACTCGGGTCACACACAAACAGTGACTAACCAGTGTGGTATCGCTGCCGCTTAGATCGAAAGCGTTGGCTATGTAGCCGATAATCTGCAAAAATAGGTTACTCAAGTAACTTCATAATTATAATTAGGAGCTAACATTGCAGCCGACAAGCAGCACAAGCTTGCTTGGAGTCCAGTATCTAAATATTTATATATTTTCTTATTGTACTACGGGGATGTGCTTAGCCTTCATCTCTTCATTTTTAAGTTATGATAAGGCCGGATGTGGAAGCCCACTTCAACCGGAATCCTCAATGAACAGAGGAGGAACAGGCTATCTTACCTCTAAATGGCGGTAATTGCGACAGAATTAGGCAAGATGGTTGTAGCTAGCCAAACCAAGCACAATATTGTACTCCCCCTGGGAATCGAACCCGGGACCTCTGGATCTGACACCGGTAGGCGAAACATTAGACCACAGAGGCGGTTATTTCTACCACCTACTGTCTAATAGCAGCATATCTATTTATGAGTTTAACTTCCCGTTCGGTGAGGTTGCAGGTGAAGCCTTCAAAAGACCCACCTAACAGCGTCGAATCGTAATATAACACGAGAATAACCAAGAAAAAAAATCATCATCAACAGTAAACATCCATTGTAGGATACCAACCTACAAGAGTTGCTGGTTTTGTAACAATCACTGAGCTTGGCGATTGCTAGCCTATAATTCCATCACACATCAGTAGGTACTTTCTTATGTAATGAATGACTCAGTACGTAAATAAATTCAAGCACACTATGTATGACTATGAATGAACCTGTTCTAATTATAACATTACTCAATGAGTATTAATGTGGTATCTGTAGTAGTTATTATTAATGTCGTCGATATTAGTTGTTTAGCAAGTTGGTCCGACTGCTTTGTACTAACTTTAGATACAATTTATAAAGTGTCTTGCTGGTGGAATAATATTTTAATAGCCATATGGTGGCCTACAAAGAAGAGACCATGAATATTTGTAACAACTTGATTATTATAATCATTTACAACTTGGATGTTGCTGTTTCCCTTGAAAATGTATTATTATATCAAACAAGTGGAGGACCCAGGACTTTGTTCACTTCATTCTTTGTTTTCTTTGGATTTCATGGGTTTTTATTTTTGCGGGGAACCTAATAGAACCTATATTCGTTTTCTAAAATAAAAGTAGCTTCATATATCTTATAATATTAGCTATCGGGAATCAATGAGGAAAATACACTCATTGACTTTTATATTACATTTCAATAAATTGTTTATGCCAGACATTCCTCATACACAACGGACCACTTAAGTGTCTAAGTGCAGAAACAGGAGTCTTTTACATTTACATTTTGGTTGGTGGTAGGACTTTGTTTAAGTCTGCTTCGCTAGCTACCACTGTCTTACCTAGTTCTATTGCCATAACAAAAATTCTTATATAGTTTTGTTCAGGCATTTAGAAGTAAGATAGCCAGTTCCTCAGATTGTTGAGGAAGTTCGCTTCCACCTTATCATAACTTGAAAAAAACAGGTAAGATGTAGGCCAAGCACATACCCATATACATAATGATAGTACTTTACACTCATATAGTTCATTCTGTGAGTGAAAGTACTTAAATGACACCACAGGTCAATAATAGAATCAGGAGGAAACCACATGTTTAGTATTCTTCAGTAAACTATTTAAGTTGATAACACACTTTTTACTAAAGAAAGGTCAGCCAACTTAATATCATAACCATGGCCAAGTATAAAATGTTACTACATTATTATTTTTTACAAATTGTTACAGACGATTTTGTCTCTATGTCTCTCTGAGTTCTAAATTCCATAATGTCAAATTGAATATGATTTAGTGATCTTATTAGTCACTTGCACTGCTAACACTGCTAAGAGTTAACTCAATGGGTGCCCAACAAGTTTTTTTTTATTAATTTATTTATTTATTTAAAACCAATTACAACACCATAACAGGTACTTAACCTAAACCGGTGCTGTAAGTAACAGAATAACTTCATTAGGTAACATATTTTATAATCTAAATTTTACCTAAATTTCAAACAAAAGCTGTGCCATATTTACGACTTGGCAGGCTATGGTCAAGAATATCAACATTATTATCTAGAGAAATATTACTAATTAATCTAATGGCACTAGACATTAGTAAAACTTGAGAAGAATAGTTCTAAGTTAGCTCAATGGGTGATGTAAAACAAATGTGTTTTTCATAGGGAGTGGGATGCTCAGCACCCAATGAGTTAAAGTGAAATAAATAATCAATAACCTACTTGTGTCATGTCAAGTGATGATGTGATGAGGTGTGATGATGGTCATTTACAAATTGAATTAAATTATGGTGTTTTGTTAAGTGAGGCAACAAGTCAAATATAGTTTAAAAAAATATACCATTATAATTTATGTATACCACATCTAGTGGGACCACCATAACATCAAAATTACCAAAAATCCTTTTTCATGATATTGGGGTGTACCATGAAAAAGGATTTTTAGTTATTAATTTTAAATTTGGTAAAGATCAGAACTCATACTACAAATTTAAAATTATTAAATATATAAATTTTAAATGATCTGATCTTTATCAGAACTCATCCTCCAAATTTAAAATTGTTAATACTGTTTTGACTAGGTTGGATGTCAGTTAGTCTGACTCACACCAAGGTTAGTATATAATAGTAAGTAATGGGACTGTAAATTCCAACAATGGTTTGTTGTTGCACTTAAAAGTACAATGTTAGTGACTGATAAGGTCAGATCAAATACTATAATGATACCATATGTAATAATTCAAGCTGTAGATACACAATCACATCCAGTAACTGGTTTACTGATAACTACTGTTGTAGAGTATCTTAAATAACTTTTATATGCATGCTCAAGTCACACACAGTTTTGTTCAGAGTTCTATATTCTCTAGGGTTGTTCGCGGCAACATCCTTTGCTTGTTGGCTACTGAGCATCAAACTCCCAATTAGCAGTGTTTTGCAGCTTTTACAGCACCCAACGAGTTAGTGCAATAGTTGCTGTAAATGCAATGTGAAACACACTCTGAGTGTTTCACAGCACCCTTTGAGTTTACTTGTTGGGTGCTGCATGTCCCACTCTTTATGTAAAATATACCATGAGTTTTACAGAACCCATCAAGTTAACCAAGATAAATATATCAACATATTACCTGCTTTGTTATCAATATTAACAATTCCAATAAATCATTTCCAATAAAATTATTTTCATATTTACGTAATAATTATTTTATATTATTATGATAGGAATAGAGCAGATCTGGTTAGCAAATTTTATTCTTAGCTTTTAAATATAATATTGAAAACAAGTTTCACACAACCTGCTTTGGTCCTTATTCACTTATGTTATTGGCAATATTTTCAATAGGGTGAGTGTGACAGCTAGGCATAGTCATCTCTCAAATATTATGTGTTTTATAAAGGTTAGTTATGTTAGCCACAACAAATTTAAAGGTATGTGTTTAAATTTATGTTAAAATTACACTGTAATAATCTTATCTTTCCAGAGATAACATGGTTTTTTATGAAATAACCAACTGAGCAGAAATTTTCACTTTCTAATCACTTGTAGATAAGTATTGAGGGTCATATTAGGTGGACAATAATACTGACTAATATGAATTCAAACACTAACATAAGTAATTATATATTGGTACATTATAGTATGACTTTATGTAGGAACACAGAAAAGCAGTTTCCACTATCTATTGTGCCATTTGATGACATAGCAATGGAGAAATCGGTAAAATCTCGCACTGTACACTGCCCACAAAAATCGAGAGAGACTAGAATCTCATAGGATGTAAAAGTAAACAAGAAAAATAAATGTAGGTACTCACCGATTTCGGCATGTTGGCAGCCTATGATCTCAATCTGCAAAGACGCAAGTGAATATTTGTAAGATTTGTTGAAAAATTCCACAGCCAGTAAGGCAAACCGGGGCAGAAATTACTTGCGAAATTGTGACTGAAAGACAAAATTGACAAGACCGCGGAGCTCTCCACAAAGCACAGTGAACTCTTCTTCTATACATAATTATAGCTATGGAACCAATGTCAATAAATAAAATAGCAGGCACCGGCCGTTCGTCTGGACGTGGAAAACTGATCGCAAGTATGTGGGTGCAACTTTACCCGGGGGAATTCGTTTTTGCTGATTATTTGGACGATAAGTTGGACACATTGTAGCTTACCCGGTTTATTATTAGTTTATCGCCTAATAATCCACATATGTAGCACAACACTCATAGAGAACGCACACACCCTCCAGCCACAAAAATATCAAGATGTGACATGACAACCGCCTGCGTGACGTGGTAAACAGTGCTGCCATGTTTTAATAAAAAAAACTACTATTTTATAATGTTAAGTCAGTCACTTGATATTTCTCAAAATAATTACTCTTTATCAATTTATTACATCACCTCCTCTCTTGATCCCCAAGGGAATTAATTACTAACATAAAATAACGCTGATACTACCTGAAAGTTCTTATTCCTACAGAAGCCTAAACACTATTTTCGACTAATACATATAGGTAAACAGCTTAATATTAATATGTTAATAAAAAATGGCGGACTTTCATTAACAGTTATTTATTTAGTCCAATCCAATGTTTCCGATCTACATTTTAAAGAAATAAATGTGTAGCTATTTCATGCATTTAGTTCTTTTAGTTATATGTCAATCTAAACATATTGTTCTGTCTATACTAACTTACCTATTATGTCATTATAAATTATAAATAGTTTTCATTATTCCTTCTCCTTTAAAACTAAGCCTACCCCGCCAAGAAATAGACGTAAGTCTATGTATGTATTCATGCCATTATCTCACCTCCATGCATACAATTTGGCATTCAAAAAACGCGAAAAGGCGTGACGTAGCTAGTAGCTCCACCGAAGTTATTTAATTAACTATATACTTAGTGTTCTTACTGTGTTTAAATAGAAATAAGTACTGTACAACAACTCCAAGCAATTAACAAAACAATCTAACTAAATTGGGGATCGTTTTGAAACATGGCAATTATTTCGAAATTTGCGTTTGGGATTACGCGGAAGTTTTACTGCGCTGTATTGAGATATTTACATAGCGATTAAAATTGACGTTACATATCATCAAATTGTAAACCACACGGCAAGTACTGGGAAATAAGCATTAAACCGCAATAGTCATCTGCAATAATCGTTGCACATCAAAGAGAATACCAATAAATTACATTAAAGAGAATACTGAGTTACACACGCACGCACGCTACGTCATTGTACACATTTATCACGTTTTGGCTTTTATTCTTGCCGTGAAACGAAACGTATTATTCGTTCAAAAACCTGTACTACTTTAGCTAGAAATCATGAAGTGTTTATTATTTGTTTTTTTCTGGCTTCCCGCATAGCGCATTGCTTATAACCAGTTTTAAAATGCGAGTATATATATGTTTATGTATGTGTAAAAAATTAGGGAAACAGGATTAATATATCTCCGAGATAAGCTGGAAAATCTGGCACTGTATGTTTGTTGCAATGTTTGTGACGGCATAACTGTCGAACGGTTCATCCGATTTTTATGAAATCGAAATGTAAAGATAACATAAATAGAAATTGATTGTCGCGGGAGATTTTTGATAAGTGGGGTATATTTTTAAGATAGTGGGGAGGAAAGAAATATCATTTTCGCCCATATTTTTGAAAGCGTTCAAAAGATATAATTTTGAATTTGCAGAGAATCATCAATTGGCGTAAGGAATTTTTGACACTAGGGTAGTTTTTGAGAAATAAAGTGTAACAATAAGATTTTTCGGCTTGTAGGGTGTCATTTGAAAGAGTATCGGCTGCATAGTCAAAAATATATTTTATACTTTTTAATAGGGCGGGTTTTTGTAACAAAGGGGCGCGTTAAGAGGGTAAAACTCTTGGTATGTCTTGTAGGATATACTGTTAAATTGTGTTGACTTCACAACGCACTTCATTTTATATGCCAAAACACCCCTGTAATAAGGGTTACAGAAGGGGTAAATAAAATGTCTTGGAAGTCTTGAACATTGAAGTTGTGAAATATCGTATGAAACGGGAGTTTGGACTGCAGATTTCGAAATACGTTTATTTTTGTTTTTATTAGGGGTGGTTTTTAAGATGAAGGGAAAAAAAAATGATCATCAGATCTTGTAAGATAAGAGAGGGAATTTGAAATCTCATTAAAAATGGTCAATTCATTTTTGTTGTTCACTCAATAGAGTTGCCAAACCAAGGGTTTGATAATAACTAAGAATTTCATTTGGGTTGTCATGATAGGGGTTTGACTGCGCATATCCAATATCAATTGGACATTATTGTCCAAGAAAATGTGAAAAGTGAAAAGAACTTCCTCCAAAACTGTAAGGTTTGGCCGTAATCACCACGCGTGGCAGACAGATTGGAAGTTAAAGTTTTGTTAACACAAAAAAACTGCTGCCTTCTTGGTGAAGCCCCTTGGTTGAATTTATGACATCCGTGGGCTGGAGGGGTAGATTTTTAAACCACGACTGCTAAAGCAACTGTTGAGCCATTTTCAAAAAGGCATTATTTTTTTCATGGATTTATTCACTTGTATTCTTCCTACTAACTATGTGTCACTACATACGGCTGTGGCTTTACTTTAGAGTTAGCAACTAGAGAGAGCCTCGAACACACTTGAATAAAGAAAGAAAAAGAGTGTTTAAGTAAGGTAAGTAAGGTGCTAGGTAAGCACACTTCTATCGTTTGCTAAATACGTTCTTTTTGAGAAAGAATTCCGTGGTTAAATGTGGTTCTCAGAAAACCCCCATATCTTTTTGGTTTCGTTATAGTAAAATCATCGAAGAAATAGGTACATAGGTATTGAGTTACAAATTCCTTGACTAAAACACTAACATTGACAACTTGGGGGTTCATATATGGACCACTGAATACGCCGCGCTATAAGATAAGAAGAAGAAGATTGCAATTGTATTGTATTGTAGTAGGTACTAACTACTAATACATTTACTATACTAATAAGAACTAAGAAGTTGAAGTTGTACTGTTGTGTTGTATTCTGTTTTGTATTTGCAATTCGGTTATTCTAAATTACTGCATATTGTTGGCTTGTACTAGTACCTATTTTAATATCTGTGTTATTAGTTAACAAATGGTGGAAATATTTCAATAAATGTGTTCGTTACGTTATTATTATTCACTTAATTTATAATAACACGTAACCTCAAAATGACTGAGTCCTTTCGGCTTTGCTTTCGGCGGCTCTGCCACTGGGGTCCTTTAACTGTTTTAGGTAAGGCGTAATTAAGTAGCAATTATCGAACATCTAAAATAGATACTGTAGGCGCAAATCAACGGCACAACCTCTAATAGTGTTCTGATTCATATATTATGTACCATCTTGATTTGGTAACACTATTTTGGCTCCTATTAGTCAGGTTCTATACCGTGACTACCTACTATATATAATCTGCTTACTTGATAACTTTTCTCTTCCCTCTACAACAGCCCATCATTGTTTACTGCTGGACAATATCCAAATTGTATCTATACAAGTTGAATGTGCTAAAAACATGAATCCTCCAAAGCACACCAATAATAATAGCTATTAAAAAAAAAAACTTTTCTGTTAAAAGATGCTGTTAAATTTACAAGCTCTTTGCTGGCCATCTTGTTGTTTCAGTTGCTGGGCTGCGATTTCAGCCAGCCAGAGCTTCATTTAAAAAATCCCTAGTTAATTTGTAACTAAATATTAACCTAGACTATCAAAATAGATAACCACAAAGTAATGCCCAAATCAATTGACCTTTGTTGCTAATATTACAAAGAGGAGGTGCTTGACCTTCATTGTGAGATGATTTTCAAGTTATGATAAGGCGGAAGGTGGAAGCTCACTTCACCCAGAATCCTCAACCAAATGAGGAACTGGCTATCTTACCTCTAAATGCCGGAACACATATTTTTTGAAAAATTGTTGTTATGCTTATTACCTAACTGAATATACTTCCAGGTATAATAAAACTGATAACATGGGCCATGGTGCACCTTCACAGCATGTGGTGGCCGCCTCACCAGTCAATTGGGGCTGCAATGCATGCTGCATTGTTCCTGGGCCTTGCTGCATCCACTTTGTATTACTTCCTGCAGGCCTTGCTTGAAGGACCTGGTTATGTGCCGGCAGGCTGGCGTCCCGTAAGTTTGTATTGTCTGTTTGGTGTTTATAGTGCTTTTAATAGACCACCAACATTCAAGCAGTATTGTGGAGAGGATTCGGGAGCTATGATTATTATAAAGAGAAATTATAAAAATGTTGGAACACCTTAGAAATTATCAAAATATGAACAACATAAATTAGTGAATGTATGAATTTGTTAATAACAGAATATGTATGAAGTATGAAGGGCCTTATTAAATTATTGCACAGTTGAAACTGACATCCTCCTTTTTATTTTATTTATTGTTATTAGACAATATTAAGAGTCTATGATATGTGAAATGGCTTAGCTTCAGCGATCATATCTTCTACAATACTGTAGCATTTACTTTGAAATTAATATATGTTATAGTTCCGGATAGATGCTAGAACGCATGTTTCGAAAACACGCTTACATAAAAAAAAATCTACAGAAAAAAAATCCAAAGTTGACTCTAATTTGTACCAAAAATGTTCGCCATTCAATAAATACGTCCAATTAGGGCTTGGACACTTTGTACAGTAAATAAACATGGTATACAGCAGATGGTCTGTGTTTTAGATTTTCAAAATTCATATTTGTTTTACCGTTCAAAAACAAAACATAGAAATACGCGCATATTTCTGTCATTTGGTGGTCATAAGAGCTGTGGTTAATCGCACAGCAATGTCACCTTTATTATTACTAAATCTTAGTTCGAAACTAGAATAAAGTTGAGGTGAGTTGCTAATCTGAGGTACTATAGCCCGTTAAGTACAATATTTCATGCTAGCAATTGTTTTTATTGTGTATTTTTGTTTTTTTATAGGAAAGTGAAGAAGATACAAAGTTCTTGCAGTATTGTTCAGTATGCAACGGATATAAGGCACCCAGATCTCATCACTGTAGAAATTGTAAGTTTTACTTGAAAATACACTGAAGAAATATTCATAACAAGTTGAGCAAAAATTTGCATTCATTACACTAAGATCAGAGCTTAATTTGCATATATAAGTAAGACAATATTCTAGGGCCTATGGATTTTGTAAAAGTCTAATGGATCTCATCAAAAGAGCAGGTAGCAGCTTCCTTCTGTTTAGTACTATTACTGAAATCACCAAAACGCCTGCATTAGTGTTGATTATAACAAAAAAGTCCTGCCCTGGAGGAGGTCATGTCCAATAGTGGACATTAATGGGCTGTTGTTAATAATAGTAGAGATTACTTAGAGACTAGAGATTACTCTTTGTCTTCATCTCATCTGATTTTCATGTTATGATAAGGCCGAAGGTGGAAGTCCGGAATCAATCATCACAGTCTGAGAACTGGCTTTCTTACCTCTTAATGCCGGAACATAACAATTGGTTGGTGGAAGGACTTTTATTGAACGACGGGGAAGTGCTTGACCTTCATCTCACCTAGAGGAGGAGGCGTACTTCACCCGGAATCCTTAACATACTGAGGAACTAGCTGTCTTACCTCTAAATTCCGGAACACAACAATTTTTAGGATTGTTGTTATGGCGACATAATTAGGTAAGATGGTGGTAGCCTGCCAGGCGGACATAAGCAAAGTCCTACCACCAACAAAACCAAGCACAATATTGTACTCCTGGGGATTGAGCCCGGGACCTCTGGATCTGAAATTGGTGGGTTGGACCATTAGACCACAGAGGCGGCTAAAAAGACTTTGCTTATGTGCATCTGGCTAGCTACCATCTTACCTAATTCTGTTACCAATGGTGGTAATTTGTTAATAATGTAATTTGTATTGCAGGTGGTTATTGCGTAAAGAAGATGGACCACCACTGTCCCTGGATCAACTGTTGCGTGGGGCACGCCAACCATCGGTATTTCACCACGTTTCTATTATCTGCAGTGCTTGGTTGCTTGCAAGCAACCGTCGTAAGTTTACTTCAATATTTGGCTTGGATTGTGTCAATCTAAATACTTTATCGCACACTTTACAGTGGAACCAAGGAGGTACCTAACGCATGAGTTTTTACGACGGGAAAACGCTTGGCTTTCATCTCACCAATATACAAGTTAAGATAAGGCCGAAGGTGGAGGCGCACTTCACGCGGAATCCTCAACAAGCTGAGGATCTGGCTATCTTACCTCTAGATGCCGATTGGTGTTAACCATATTAATTGAAGTAAAATAAATAAATAAAAAACTATTTTTGGTAAATTGTCGTGGATTCAAAAATACTTGACATTCGCTACTACATGCAAGCTACATGAATGTAAATTATAACATTAATATTTTAGAAATTCACTGTTTCGATTCAACAAATTTTTCGGTGTCAGATCCAGAGGTCCCGGGCTCGGATCCCCAGGGGGTAAAATATTATGATTGGTTTGGTTAGTGGTAGGACTTTGTTCAAGTCCGCCTGGCTAGCTACCACCATCTTACCTGAGTCTGTTGCCATAACAACAATTATAAATGGCTGTGTTCCGGCATTTTAACAAGCCTCATAGTTCAGTTGGTAGTAACTCTGCCTTCTGCGCTGTAGGTTGTGGGTTCGATTCCCACCCTGGACAAACATTTGTGTGATGAATATTTAAATAATTTGTTCTGTGTTTGGGTGTTGTATTGTATGATAAGTATGTATTTACAAAAAAAAAATAGTATTTAAGTATTCTATCCGTAATCTAGTTCCCATTTTACAAGCTATGTTACATATAGTTTGGGGCTAGATGGCTTTGTGTAAAATGAATGTTATATATATGAATATTTTTATTTATTTAGAGGTAAGATAGCAAGTTCCTCAGATTATGGAGGATTCCGGGTGAAGTCCTATTCCACCTTCGGCCTTATCATACCTTGAAAACTGAGATGAAGGCCAAGCGCTTCCCCGTTGTACGATAAAAAAAACCTCGCATCGTACTCTTTTGAATAATTTAGGGGAAGCCCATCTCTTGCAGTAGAAATTTTCGGGCTAGAATGAACCTGGTGTTTGTATTATTATTATTAAAATCAACAACACCCAGTCAGTAGGTCAGAAGAACCTACCTACCTAGAGTAATATAAATGCTTTAAATGGATACCTACCAACTTAACTTTAATTATGATGAATATCCTACTTACTTTCATGTCTACTAGCCTTACAATGTATTTATGTGTTTACCTACTTATTAGGACCACCCACTTTTATTTAGTTATTAGATAAAGTTGTTCTCATGTATGTGACTAGAGATAGATAGATAACATTTATTCACTTAAAATAGAATAGCACGCTACATAACATGACAACACGATAAATACATATTACAAACATCTTTTATGTTAAAAAAAAAACAATATCATTTTAAGCAAAAGGAAAGAAAGTAGGTAATGAAACACATAATGGTATGCGTGTGTGTGCTACAGTTGCAAAAAGTCTCTGATCAGCATTAAAGCCCGATGTACACAGAGGGCGCTGTTTTTCAATCTGGACTCAAAATGGAAGACCCTGTGAGAACGTACAATTGTATGTCTTTTTTGAGAATAAATGAATTGAAACCGATATTTCAGGTGCTATCGATGTGCGTGTACCACGCGTTGTACCGTGTTTGGTACAAATACCACGGCACGGGTCGGGAGCCCATCGTCTACCTCACATTAATTACTCTCCCGATGACCCTACTGGCCATCGGCATGGCATTGGGCGTGGTGTTAGCTGTCGGTGTACTGCTTTACTTCCAGGTAACATTAATAATAATTATAATTTATTTATTCATTCTGATTACAAAAACATCCATCTAAAATACTTAAAAACATAATGTTAGTGGGTACATACAATGTGTTCGGTTTATGGTGTAAGGCACATAATCAAATTTTTGTATTTCAAGTGATTGGACTTGGTCTCAACATAGATGACGTTATCAGCGCTATAGCTGATATGACACAAAAATTCGGATTCTGCGTCGGCACCCCCGTAGCTCAGTTGGTTAGAGCGTTTCCAGCTTTAGGAACAGATGCGGGTTCGAGTCCCGTCGTTGGTTGTGAATGTTTGTGTCATAATAACATTTGTAAATTAAGGCACATATTCTAAAAAGACGCTCAAGTGAAGATACCTTAAGAAGGCCGAGTAGTCTCACTTTCCCATGCAAACGTAGTTCCATTTTCATTTCGAAATGGCAAGTCAGATTCAATAGATTTCTGCAGGTAAAATCGGATGTGTTTCAGCATTTAGAGGTAAGAAAGCCAGTTCCTCAGACTGGAGGATTCCGGGTGAAATGCGCTTCTACCTTCGGCCTTATCATACCTTGAAAACTAAGATGAAAAGCGAGAAAAGAGGCCAAGCGATTCCCGTCGCACGATTAAAAAAAACCCTCCCATTGCACGTTTCTCTTAGCAAATTAACATCACACACTCCTCCGTGTGCACAATAGCCTTAGACAAAGGTTCAAAGTTTCTCTTATCATATAAAAATCAAACACTCCTTCGTGCGCGCAATATGTTTTGAAAATGGTTTAAAGTTTCTCTTAGAATATAAAAATCACACACTCCTCCGTGTGCACAATAGCCTTAGACAATGGTTTAAAGTTTCTCTTAGAATATAAAAATCACACACTCCTCCGTGTGCACGATAGCCTTAGACAAGGGCTCAAAGTTTCTCTTATCATATAAATATCACACTCCTTCGTGCGCGCAATATGTTTTGTAAATGGTTTAAAGTTCCTCTCAGCATATAAAAATCACACACTCCTCCGTGTGCACAATAGCCTTAGGCAAGTGTTCAAAGTTTATCTTATCATATAAAAATCACACACTCCTTCGTGCGCGCAATATGTTTTGAAAATGGTTTAAAGTTTCTCTTAGCATATAAAAATCACACACTCCTCCGTGTGCACGATAGCCTTAGACAAGGATTCAAAGTTTATCTTATCATATAAATATCACACACTCCTTCGTGCGCGTAGTATGTTTTGAAAATAGTTTAAAGTTTCTCTTAGCATATAAAAATCACACACTCCTCCGTGTGCACAATAGCCTTAGACAAGGGTGCAAAGTTTATCTTATCACATAAATATCACACACTCCTTCGTGCGCGCAATATGCTTCGAAAGGGTTCTATGTTTCTCATAGCTTATTAAAATCACACACTCATCCGTGTGCACAATAGCCGTTTTTTTTTATTTTACGACGAGTAAGTACTTGGCCTTCATCTCACCTGGTAACAAGTTGAGGTAAGGCCGAAGGTGGAGACGCACTTGACCCGGAATCCTCAACAAACTGAGGAACTGGCTATCTTACCTCTGAATGCCGGAACACAACAATTTTAGAATTTTTATTATGGCCACAGAATTAGGTAAGATGGTGGTAGCTAGCCAGGCGGACTTAAACAAAGTCCTACCACCAACCATACCAAGCACAATATATTGTACTCCCCATGGGGATCAAACCCGGGAACTCTGGATCTGAAATCGGTGGCTTGAACCACTAGACCACAGAGGCGGTAATAACCGTGTCATAGCCGTGGACAAGGGTTCAAAGTTTCTCTTAGTATATTAAAATCACATACTCCTCCGAGCGCACAATATGCTCAGAAAAGGGTTCAAAGGGCTCAGAAAAGTTTAAAACCTTTTACTGGCTCTCTTATCGATATTTGATAATCGAAATGTAACGTTGCTACGATCACTAGTTCCGTGTGCCTAAACAAGGGTAACCAGTTAAAAAAAAAATACTGATTATGAAATTTTCTCTTAAGATAAAGAGCATCCTCCGCAACCAAACCATTATCGAGGAATGGATAGTGGAGAAGGCCTGTTCCCGACGCGCGGAAAAGGGGCTGGCGCCTTTTGTGTTTCCTTACAACCTCGGGGCCAGGCGAAACCTCAGGGCCGCGTTCAAAGGGGACGGTTTGCACTGGCCTGTTAGAGACGGCTGCGGGCAGTATGATCTAACTGTAAGTATATTAAACTATAAAATACTGCAGGATATTAATTTCATGAAAGATCTAACCCCAAACCAAGCAAAGCTTTTGGTTACTATATATTTTTTTGTCGTTGCCATAACTGTCATACAATACAACACCCAAACATAGAACAATCATCTATATTAATGAAATAAATATTACAGGACATTCAATTCACACACCGATCTAGCCCCAAACTAAGCAAAGCTTGTAATATGGGAACTAGATTACGGATAAAATACTGACTGAACAATGCAAATAAATTACAACAATACCTACAGCGCTGAAAGCAGAGTCACTATCAACTGAGCTGTGGAGTAAATCGATTTAATTCTAACATTGAATTAGAATACCTGGTTTGGTCCATTTTAAGAATTGATTTAGATTTCTGAAATCTTATTTCCTTCTCTTATGCGCCCTGCATAAACTTTTTTCCAGCTAATAATGTCTCTGCTGTGTCCTAATGTCGTAAAAATAGAGTTAATAGCACCTTATGGTTAGGTACTCTTGCCCCATTGTTGATCTCATGCTTGCATAAGCAAGTTTCAACAGCTCATTAGTGTCCATGGCTGGACAGAGCCTCCTCCAAGGCTGAAGGGTTTTCACCATAATCATCACACTTGGGATCACCACATACAGGATCACCAATCCGTCTGGGATTGGTGATCCCAGTAAAGGTGTAGATAATACACAAAACGAAGCTGCTGCCCATCTTCCGGGGTGATCCCTTTGTCGGCTTTTACGACATCCATGGGCAGAGTTGGAGGGGTCAATTCTAAAGCTGCGACCGCCATAGTTGCGTATATCGAAATAAAGAAACATTTATAGTGAAACTGTTTCAAAGGACAATGTTTTTTTATAATACAGCTCGCTGATATGTCAATTCAATCATCGATGTGGAAATCTTGAACGAAAATGTTTGTCCCCAGCTCGAGCAAATCGAGCAAAAGATCGAGAAGCGCCAACGCGCGCTGACTTGCAAAGTGCTAGCGCCGTACAGCGGGCGCTGGCTGCCTCTCGTCGCCTTCCCCCGCGCCGCGCTGGCGCCGCCCTGCTCCGCCGAGCCGCGGCTGGCGCTCGCACTACACGACACCGTCACCGTCACCCGACACAGGCGGTAAGTACAGCGGTCGCTGGCTGCCCCTATGCTAAAACATCACGTGATAAAAACGGTATACAACATTTTTTTTTTGTACGACGGGGTGGCGCTTGTCCTTCATCTCACCTGGTTACAAGTCGAGATAAGGCCGAAGGTGGAGGCGCACTTCACCCGGAATCCTCAACAAACTGAGGAACTGGCTATCTTACCTCTGAATGCCGGAACACAACATCTTTTATTTTCCATATTAAGTGCCAACAGTTTTTTTATTTGCCAATGGTCTTCCTAAAAAAAAAACATGTTAGAATTGTTGTCATGGCGACGGAATTAAATAAGATGGTGCTAGCCAGGCAAAAAACAAAGTCCTACCACAAACCAAGCCAAGCACAATATTGTACTGCCCACGGGGATCGAACCCGGGACCTCTGGATCTGAAATCGGCGGGTTGAACCACTAGACCACAGCGGTTTTACATTTGGTTGCAGCCGCTGGCTGTACGGCGAGAAGCGGTCGGGCGGCGGGGAGTCTCGCGGCGAGCGCGGCTGGTTCCCGCGCACCGCCGTCGAAGCCTTCAAGACGCACAAACTCGACTAGCTACGTTATCTTGTGTGAACTGGAGGCTGTCACAGGTCCGGGGGATTTGGCCGTTGTGGATGTGTCGTGAAGTTATGTGTTTGTTGTGAATAATGTACCAGTGGACTATTGTAGATGTATCGCAAAACTTTGTAAATGTGTCACGGATTTACAATAAATGTATATTGATGTATATAATGGTAAAACATGTAGGTATTGACAGCTTTGTTGTGGCAATCTGTTGGCTTGCCCTTGAACACGATTCCGATCGGTCGGTATTGAATCGGTATTGAATTTGTGTCATTTCTTACTCTTGAACACTCTTGAATAACGCCACAACCTAACGCCATATTGATTTCATATTGTGTGGATATTGAATGAAATAATAGCGATTGGAATTGAATTGTCCAATCCATCGATGCCCTAAGCAACGGGTTGGCATCCATGCCGCCATAAATAAATCAATTTTGTCAAAATAACGATTTTTATATAGAACTTGTTTGAAAATATGTTGAGATTGATGTTTTAAACTATTTGTAATCACTGTCTACTGATAAAAAGCCCAAATTTCGAAGTGTATTACACAAATATAATCCAATATTAGCGCAATTCCGATTTCAATCCAATGCTATCAAATTGTTTTTCAAGACGCAAATAGTCAATATTGTTAGTGTATTGGATTGCGATTGATGTTGAATTGAATTTTTTATTGGGTTCGAAAGCAAGCTGCTGGTCTAATTATTTAGAACATAAGACTAGAATTAAAGCCCAGGACGACCATTAATGTGATGATTATCTTTATTAGGTTTTGTTTTTAATAATGTTATGTTCATATTCTCCGTAATTGAGACCATTGCTTCATTTGGGGCTAGATGGAGTTGTGTTAAAATAAGTAAGTAATTTATTTGTATTGCTTAGATTATAGCATACCTAGGTTCAGTATTTTGTAATATATTGTACTAAGTACCTACAGATGAAATAAATGTCTACAGTCTTTGTATTTGTAAATTGGGTAGGTAAGTCGCTGCATTTATAGGTTTAAGATATTATGTACCTACAGCATTTTATTTAATATTTACTATGTGGATGCGATTGGCTTTCATCTCACCTGATTTTCAAGTTATGATAAGGCCTATGGTGGAAGCGCACTTCACCCGGAATCCTCAACAAACCGAGAAACTGACTATCTTACCTCTAAACAACAATTTAGAATATTTATTATGGCGACAGAATTAGGTAAGACGGTGGTAGCTAGCCAGGCGGACTTAAACAAAGTCCTACCACCAACCAAACCAAGCACAATATATTGTACTCCCCATGGGGATCGAACCTGGGACCTCTGGATCCGAAAATAGGTGGGTTGAACCACTAGACCACAGAGGCGGTTAACATTCATTCATACTCGCTAACACTTCAGTGTATCCTTGACCATGGCGCATGCAACTGCGTCGAAATATCGGAAAACCCGTTAAACCAACAAATATGGTTAATATCCCATTGATATTAGTTATGGCGATGTTTCATATGAAATCGAAATAAATTATCGTTTATTCGGTAAGATTTTCTTAAGATCATTTTGAAACGTATCGCTAGCAGCTCACTAGGGAAAAGGCAAGATTTTGAAAAAGGATTGTATATTTCTATACAGATAGATATTTATGAGAGTATTGCACACTGATTTTCATTTCATACAGGTATTATATTATACTTACTAAAGATTATAAATAACCAAAAACATGTTTTTTCTTTCTTTACTCTTTAGATAAATAAATAAAGTCAAATAATTATGTATCGTGTATTTTAAATAAATTTTACTTTATACTTTTCAGCTGTAATAAGAAACTATACTTATTAGACACAAAATAAATTGAAGCTATTATCACTTTTAATAGAATTAATAAATGCAAATAATATATCACACTTATTACGAAACGTGTTAGTTTGTACACAATATAAATGCTTATAATTTAATTACCTACATGGTATTAATAAACGGGAAACATCGGGTACTATTGAATTACTACCTAACATGATGTAAATTTAACTGCCATTACCGCACTTAGTGGTCCAATGTGCGTGAGTATTACTAGATAAAAAAAACATACGTATGTTAACAACTAGCGCGGCATTTGATTAAGACGACAAGACCCATGAGCTGGCTCTTATATCAGCGAATTAGTTATGCCTAGCCGTGTCATGGGCATGCTTCCGTCTGGTACATAGAGTTACCATTTGGGACGGTCCATAGTAACCCGACAGCTCCCCTTGTACTTATAATTAGTTAAATTATACATATTGTTGTGTAAATTGAGAACCTCTTGTTTTTGGGAGTCAGTTAAAAAAAATAGTCACATTGTAACCCTCAAGAATACGGAGATAATTGTCCTCCATACATCCTCAGTTTCTGGGGCCTAACCACAACGTCTTAAGGCATTCTCGTTTTGATATTACATTACTTTTGTCTCGATTTTTCTACACCGCACCTTTCCTACACCTTTTTAACCGCCTCTGTGGTCTAGTGGTTCAACCCACCGATTTCAGATCCAGAGGTCCCGGGTTCGATCCCCATGGGGAGTACAATATATTGTGCTTGGTTTGGTTGGTGGTAGGACTTTGTTGAAGTCCGCCTGGCTAGCTACCACCATCTTACCTAATTCTGGCGCCATAATAACAATTAAAAAAAATGTTGTGTTTTTACATTTAGAGGTAAGATAGCTAGTTCCTCAGTTTGTTGAGAATTCCGGGTTAAGTGCGCCTCTACCTTCGGCCTTTTCTCAACTTGTGTAACCAGGTGAGATGAAGGCCAAGTGCTTACCCGTCGTACAATAAAAAAAGAACACATGACAGATAGGGACCAAAGTAAAGTAATATCAAAACAAGAATGCTCAAGGTCGTGGTACCCCCCTGATATGAAGTTCTCACTCTATTTAGTATTCGTTATCATCATCCAGCTCTCCCTCAGTGGAGTCTACGCCGACTTCTTCGTAATCCTTCTCAAGTGCCGCTAGATCCTCCCGCGCCTCTGAGAACTCCCCCTCCTCCATACCTTCGCCCACGTACCAGTGGACGAATGCGCGCTTCGCGTACATCAGATCGAATTTGTGGTCCAACCTTAAATAGAGAAAGGTAACATGAACATTTTTATAGGTATTTACTATGTTTTTTTAGCTCAGGTTTTTTAATAAATCCTTAAAAAAATAAGTTTTTTTTAAATAAAAAAAAAAACAAATAAAACTAGAAAGAGACCCTTCGCGGGCTGCATGCAGCTGCGCAGCACTACAAAAAACTAGTTACCTACTTATATAAAATCAAATTAACAAATGTTATACTGACACAAAAATTCACAATTCGCATGTTTTTTTTTAAATAATCTCTAAGACATTTAATTTAATGGCCTATGACTATATTACAATCTAGCCTGCGTAGGCCAATGAGTAATATTATGCTAACTTAGTATTATAATGAGGCTTTACCGGTGGTCTATAACCCACTGGGGGGTACATGGGTATTTTTTTTTACCCGTAGTCCTACTCAAAATAGGATGGAATCATTGTTATCTCTTTGCATTTTTTCTAACCAATAGAGCAATGAGGCTCCTGATGCAGATTCCGAATTTATGTGTCATATCTAAACTCGGCTTAAGCGCTGAATTTTTTTGTCATTATAATTTGTAATTACGATTAAAGTACTCGACAAATAAATTCAATACAAAAATAAAGTGTTCCGAGTTGAAGAATCGAAATATTATTATTTTGTGATTCCCATCGTTTGGTACGAAATTTTTAGGTACGAATAGAACGACTCCAATATTATTCATTGACTACTCGTATTATAGTGTTTTACTTGAAATGGGTAAGCTTTCCTAGAAGCTGCCTATTAGCCACCCGACGGAGTACCTATATTAGTGACCTACTTGGCGCCGGACGTCGGCAGGAAGGCGTTCGCAAATCAGGCGGATATCTACAGGTCTATAGCTATACCACGAGCTGTAGAAACATTCAGGCATTTAAAGGTAAGATAGCCAGTTCCTCAGTTTGTTGAGGATTCCGGGTGAAGTGCGCTTCCACCTTCGGTCTTATGATAACTTGAAAATCAGGTGAGATGAAGGACAAGCACATCCTCAATGTACAATAAAAAAAAGCCGAACCGTTGAAAGGACAACGAAGTTCTGTAGATTCTATCCGCCCGTCTATAGGTACAGTGTCGTTCGTCTATAATCAATGGACAGCTAAAACATCTAGACTAAAATATTTGTAGCTGGTCCTGGCTGGGGATGCAACAAGAAAGGGTTTCATGACTTTTCCATTGAATTATGTGAACTAATTCCTGAGGTCCTATCACTTGTTTGATCGAATGATTTTCGAGGGAAATTTGCAGGAAAACTTTGTGAAAAAGAAAGATATCATACCATAGTGCAAAATTGTATGGTATATCTATAATATGTAGGTAGGCGTAGACATAATAAAGGCTAAGCGAAAAAAAAAGACAGGATAATGGTTATCGGTTGTCTTGCTGTTCTTTTTTTTTAGATGGTGAATGCCTTTTCCTTCAACTGCAGGCGTTCACCCGGAATCCTCAACGCTCTGAGGAACTGGCTATCCTACCACTAAATGCAGGATTTAATATAAGCCAAAATCAAACCTAAAATGTAAAAAATCATGAGATGCCTTGCCATGAGAGACAAAAACAACCGCCCGAACAGGGACTTGAACCCTGGACCCTTGGATTAAAAGTCCAATGCTCTACCGACTGAGCTATCCGGGCTGTAGGCTAATCACTGAAAAAAGTAAATTGATATCGAGTGATAACAAGCTGCTGCTTATTCAGTTGTATTTGTTTAGGTTTGTATGTAGCTACTTACCTACCTACTTTTCGAATAACTACTAACCTCTAAGTACCTATTAATTACACAGCTCATTATGGAATGCAAACATTAACAATGTTTTTACAAGGCTTTTTTACAATACGGTGGTCGTGAGCTCAAATCCGACGTCCATGAAATATATTCTATTACATTAGTATCTAATGTTTTTTTTAATACTGTTAACATCATTTACTCAAACAATATGTATTGGAATACAATTAAATTAAATATGTACATGGGAAGCAGTCGGATTTCTAAGGCTCGTTACAAACTGTCTTAGGTACCTCAACTGATCCAGGCGGAAGCTAATGAATGAATTATCATTTAAACTATAGGTACATTTTTACCTGTTTATGTACATATAATAATTTTAATCTAATTTATGAATTTTATGTACAGTCGCATGCAATAATATGTATAAGTTTTTAGGTTTTCGTGGTTATTCACTACATTTAAATTGTCAAACATTTCGGGTTTATTACCACGGTAATATGTAATCTACTCGTGACCATGGAGCGTGAAACCGCTTCGAAATATCGAGGTAAAATTACATATTACCGTGGTAATAAACCCGAAATGTTTGACAATTTAAATGTAATAATATGTATGCCTACACTTCATAATTTTCAAAATGACACGTCCGTTTTTGTAGATGGTAGGTACGTAACCATCGCGGCTTCAAAAGTGGAAAATTAGTTAAGTATTATTTAATAAGCGGTTACTCCGTGTTCCTCCGTTAATACTTGTAACCAAAAATTATATTCACATTTCAAGTTCTGTCGCGATAATAAATTTTGTATCCAATACTGATAAATACATCACATTTTAGTTCCAAATTAATAACATAATTACTTACAACCCAATTAATGAAAATAGTTAGGTAAGCATGAAATTTTTTACCAATAAATCATCGTGTAGTTGACTGACTGACGGCTGACTGATCGTCATGACGACCAACGCACAGTCCAAACCAGAGCTCCTAGAGACTATTTAGAAATTTTCATGATACTCGTAGCTTCCTTTCGTGCAGGGTGCACTAAGAATGATTTTTTGAAATTCCCACGGGATGACGGGATCAAAGTCCCAGGAGTTTCACTAGTCTATACCAATAAATACAATTTAAGAGTATTTGTAATGTCAAAATGTGCATAGAATATGCACAGATATCATAGTATAGATATCATATAGGCAAGATCCCGTAAGAATCTGTCATGTAGGTATGCCTCCACCTTCGGCCTTGTCTCAACTTGTTACCAGGTGAGATGAAGGCCAAGAGCTTCCCCGTCGTACAATAAAAAAAAAATGTAAAAAAAAAAGAGTTGAAAGACGTACCTAGCCCAGGCTTCGGCGATGGCGGTGGTGTTAGACAACATGCAGACAGCTCGCTGCACCTTGGCGAGGTCGCCGCCTGGAACCACTGTGGGGGGCTGGTAGTTGATGCCCACCTGAAACACACGGCAACATCCTTCAAGAAGACAAAATCGTGAATCTTTTACCATAAAATGTATTAATATCCTGTCAATAACATTTAAAGGCTCCGTACTACCAACCACGGTAATCTTTCTTTTTAATTTTGGTTTAGAATCACCAGGTAGTGGTAGGCCGAAGAAGAAATGGATTGTGTGATTAATGATATGGTCAGTGAGTGATGAGATGACGTCCGATAGAGAAAAGTGGAGTAAGAAGTTGTTGAGAAGACCCGACCTAAGTATAATAGTGGGATAACGGGAAGAAAAATAGTAATGATGTATCACCAGATTTATTCCAAACTAAACTTGTTTTTTTTTTTATTTTACGACGGGGAAGCGCTTGGCCTTCATCTCACCTGGTTGCAAGTTGAGATAAGGCCGAAGGTGGAGGCGCAATTCACCCGGAATCCTCAACAAATTAAGGAACTGGCTATCCTGCTTTTAAATGCCGGAAAACAACAATTTTATACTTGTTGTTATGGCGACAGAATTAGGTATGATGATGGTAGCTAGCCAGGCGGAATACAAAGTCCTACCACCAAGCACAATATATTGTACTCCCCCTGGGAATCGAACCACTAGACCACAGAGCCGGTTAAATTGAAAACATAATACCAACCGGGATCAACAAAAATATGCCCAGCTAGAAATCGAACCCAGGTTCTCATGATCGTGCCAAAGTGTCCGAAAGCCGTTAGACTGAAGAGGCTCATGAGTTTGACGGGAACGTGGCCTCATAACAGACGAAGAAACACCGTTACCTTGAATCCTGTGGGGCACCAGTCCACGAACTGGATCGTCCTCTTGGTCTTGATGGTAGCGATGGCTGCGTTCACGTCTTTTGGGACCACGTCACCTCTGCGAAATTTTAAAATTCAATTTTTACATCTGAATACGCGGCTGATGAACCCTTTCAATGCTAAACTTTGCACTTCATATAGCTCAGATACCAACGAAGTCCACATATCAAAAATAGGTAGACAGGTAGGTTTACTCATTACGAAAAATGGATTTAGATTGAGAGGCAGACCTCCAAAAATCGGTGATTAAAATAAGAATACCGAGGAAGTCTAAGTAGGCTACAAAAGTAAAATCCCAATTTAAAAACGTTGGGACTCTAGTTATCCGAAACGAAATTGTCGGTGAACATCCAACTGAGAGAGGTAAATTGAAAATCACCGCTGCATCTCCCCGTAATGCAGCAAAAGCTGAATTTACCCCGTTGTCTAAATCAATAAGAACCTTATTTGTATCTGGAAAATCCAATTAACCATTTTAGACTTTAAAATACGTTTTATCTTTATAGATACCTGTACAACATGCAGCATGCCATGTATTTCCCGTGGCGAGGGTCGCATTTCACCATCTGGAAAAATAAGTACATAAAAGTGTCATCGCCTGCCGACCATGTTACGGCAAAACCCTTAAATTTTAAAGTTACGAAATTTAAAAACATTACGAAAAACGGTTTCTTATCGCTTATTTTACCTATACAAGTAAAAAACATAGCATAATACAGGTAAAATACCGTATCGTTATTAGAAAATGTTTGAAATCACCAAAGTTTCAGAAAGATTACCTGATTGGCAGGTTCGAAGCAAGCGTTGGTGATCTCAGCGACGGTCAGCTGTTCGTGATAGGCCTTCTCCGCGGAGATGACGGGCGCGTACGTCGCCAGCGGGAAGTGGATGCGAGGGTAGGGCACCAGGTTGGTCTGGAACTCTGTCAGGTCCACGTTCAGCGCGCCGTCGAAACGGAGGGACGCGGTTATTGACGATACGATCTGGAAAGTTACGTCATCATTTTTGTATTCGACTAGCAAATCCGGTTTCGTGTTCGCACAGTAAGGTGATAAAACTTTTTCGTAAATGCCCAACTTACAGCGTAACTGAACAACTTACAGCCTAGACTATAAAGTCTGGATGAAGAGATGGAGATTATTTTTTTAATACCTATATACCGTGTTAAATATGTTTTTTTAACGCCTTTAGACCGTGTTGAAAAGACTGAGTGTGTCGTAATGACACATGATAGGAGTCAAACTTTTGTATTACAGGGAAATATTTTAACTAGCTCCCACTCTACACGACGCAGTGCCCCACCATTTTTACGTCACACAAGAAGGTTGCAGATCAGAATTTCAAAACCCTCCCATAAAAAGTTTAATTTCAAAAGTCGTCCATAGGTATGCTATGGTATCCGCTTCCCACCAGGCGAGTGTCAAGGCAAGGTACCTGACGACGACGCTACAAATAGCGATCTCATGACGTCTCCATCTATCGACTCCCTGCGACCACTACATGTCGTCAGCTAATCGATATTTGTTCGAATACTTAACAAAATTAGGCACACAAGCAATTTTGTGTAAAAAAGTTGAGACGATCTCTAACCTGTCCAATTAGCCGGTTGAGGTTGGTGTATGTGGGTCGGTCGATGTCCAGGTTCCTCCGGCAGATGTCGTAGATGGCCTCGTTGTCGACCATGAAGGCGCAGTCCGAGTGCTCCAGCGTCGTGTGCGTCGTGAGGATCGAGTTGTAGGGCTCCACCACCGCGGTCGACACCTGAAAATTGTCTATTGTCTTATTTCAAAAAGTGGTTCGATTTGAAACGAAAACCTTCTGGGAACTAAAGTATACGGAAATCTTGTTGGCAACTAACGATCATTGCTTTGGTCGGAGCCACAGAAGACCTTGTGGTAAGTCCGGGAAAGTAGGTACCTACTACCACCATACCTATTTCGGACGCCAAGCAGCATTGCTCTGTTCCGGTTTGAAGGGCATAGTTGCTGCTGAAATAGACACGCGAGGCTCAACGCTTTATTCCTCATGTTGACGGGTGCAATGCAGTGCCGCGTATGTCATGTTGTTTGTGGATTGTACCTACGCATTTGACAGACCTACGGCTTTGTTACAGGCGAGAGATGCACGTGACATAGGTGGGCTGCCTGCCTGTTCATCGCCAAGTTGTATTAAAAAAAAAATTATGTCTGATCTGTCCATTCACCAATCTATAATGGTAGATACCTGAGGCGCTGGATAGATGGAGAATTCAAGCTTAGACTTCTTGCCGTAGTCGACGGAGAGACGCTCCATCAGCAGCGAGGTGAACCCGGAGCCGGTGCCGCCTCCAAACGAGTGGAACACGAGGAAACCCTAGAACATAACAATAGGATCGTACACTTATGAACTTGTATTCAAAGTAAGCAGGACTAATTTCCAATTTGATCTGGTCATCCTGTACACCTAGCTATTACAGACTTCTTCAGAATAATCACTGGGACTTCTGATTTGAATTGCTTTTCGTTGATAGCTAGTGATGTAGTGATGAGATTTGTAGCATAGGTTACCCACTCAGTTCTGCCAAGATAAGAATGTACCGCCATGCTTGAGACCAGGCGCAGTAATCAATCCAGTTCCACCTGTTTGTGAGCGTGGAAGCCGGTACCTGGAGTCCAGTGCACTGGTCGGCGAGTTTCCGCATCCGGTCGAGTACGACATCCACGATCTCCTTGCCGATGGTGTAGTGCCCCCTGGCGTAGTTATTGGCAGCGTCTTCTTTACCAGTGATGAGTTGTTCCGGATGAAAGAGCTGACGGTAGGTGCCGGTGCGGACCTCGTCTGGAAGGTCAAATTACCTATATTGACTTGATGAGGGCTTAATGGCTTCCTCATGCAATATGTTAATGGGACTCAAGTCTCAAACTAAAACTCATAAACTATTTTTTCTTAAACACTTATTTTAATCACGTAGCTATAGATTATTATAGTTAATGAAGGCACCAACTCGATTAACAGGCAAAAGTTGGTGCCTTCATCAACTACTCGTATCTTATACGTGAACAGCCCGTGCTAGCCCGTATTTAAAAATGTATAAGTTACTCACGCAAGTTTTGAAAGTGCTTAGGGTACCATTTAGCTGGCTGGACATCGATCCTCGATCGATGGAGGTAGTCTGACCACGATTTCCATACATACTTCGAGTAACCACCCTCATCATCAACCTATTGCAGTCCACTGCTGGACGTAGGTTTCTATGAAGGTTAACCATTGAGCCCAATATTCGACCTTTCTTATCCACTCTCGCTTGCCACTGGAGGGGAAACAAGGAGTGAAAGATTTTTTATGTAAGTGCATAATTAGGCTGGTAAACACAAACTGTATTTTTTTATTGATTTTCTGATAAATATATGTACCAGCCTAAAAATGAACGCCACCCACAACGCTTACGCTTACAATCAAAAAAGGTTGTGTAAGTACTTCGTAAAATGTTAATAATATCATTAGAGGTAGGTAGACCTCAGAATATATAAAAGTACGAGACTAGACTACCTACGTCTAACTAAATCACCATCATCAAAGGGTAAGGCAAGGGTCCCTACCCTTAAAATTTGAAGGTAGGGAAATGGTATAGGATCATGTTTAACGTGTTACGTGTAACGTGAAGATCGCAGTGTAAAAATAAACAACAGAAAGATATGTTGTCAATTTTCTAGTCTAGGTAAAGTTACCTACATAAAGCTGATACCGATAAACCCTTGTCTTACGCCACCACGGAATTAAATCTTCCTTTGAATTGCAGTTCTCAGAAACAAAATATCAAATGAAGATGGATTAAAATGATGATGGCAGAAAAATCGTGATAACAGAAAAACTACACCATCTATCAACATTCCAAGAACTGCATAAGAATAATTTCAATAAATTTTACGCAGTCTTATTTTACTTGATTTAAATAAGAATCGGCTTCATTCTTTTATATATTTTACATCTACAATTAAAAATAAGCGATCATCAGTGAAAGATGAATCGCAAGAGGAAATTAACTGATTTAATCCGAAGCACTCAACTGAACGGTTGCTGTTGAAACTTGAGCTGAGACAGATGCGTCAGCGCACATCATTTCGGACTCAGACAATCTAATGGTTTCTTTCGAGCTTCAATGAGTTTCTTAAAAGGTACCGGCTGTGCTTTAATTAGCTTAGTTTATTTTTATGACTGGTTGTTTTAGGCAACAGCTATCAGTATTTTAAAACCGGTAGTTAATAAATGAAAGAAAGTAAGTAAAAATCAGTAGGAAAGTAAAATATTTGCTTTCGATGCTATTCATGCATCCAAGGATAGTAAGAGTTCGATGGCGCACTACCATCAAGGAAGAGATTCTATGTGGAGGTCACGACCGACCCTCAGATATCCAAGGCAAGAAGAAGAAGTTATTTGTTTAATTTATTGGCAGTGCAGGATTTTTTTTTCTTTTACGACAGGGAAGCGCGTGGCCTTCTTCTCACCTGGGTTTTAAGTTATCATAAGGAAGGTGGAAGCGCACTTCACCAGGAATCCTCAACAGTCTGAGGAACTGGCTATCTTACCTCTAAACCCCGGAACACAACCACTTTGAATTGTTGTAATGGCGACAGATTCAGGTAAGATGGTGGTAGCTCGCCAGGCGGACTCAAGGTCTTACCACCAACCGAACCACAAGCACAATATTGATCTCCCTGGGAATCGAACCCGATCTCGAACCTGAGGATGATTACGTTTCAATTTTTATTTGTCAACTTTCCAAATTTATTTATTTTTGATTACTAGGTATACTTCAGTTCAGAGAGGTCTACCTCTCTAGGTACTTCAGGGTAAATAGGAAGATTCTTACGATAAATTATAATAAACCGTAGTCTCCATTGCTTGAAGTCTGCCAAGGGTGGCAATGGTACTGAAATCCTACACGTCACGGATGGCCGATATCGAATCACATTCCACTACAGTTCCCATTTCAACACAATCACAAACAGTTTCTCACAATTATTAATTTCTCAGGTAATCAAGAATCAAAGTATTTATTCTAATTACAGGTCCTTTTCTTAGTAGGCATCAAATATTGCCAAAGTCGTCATCGTCACACATCAACAGAATAGCATAGGCTGTTAAGAGGTAGGTACTTAAGTTACCCTATTTTCTTTGAGACAAAACACTTAGTGACATAAATGTAACACGGTCTGCAGAGAAGTATTTTGTCTCAATCACTTGTTTGGCAGGCGTTATACCTTGTTATACCTACTCAATTGGATGTTACTGCCTACTCTCTGATGTGTCCTTTTCCACCTTTTACCACATTAGCATTTCATTTGAATTTATCTTAGTTTTAAGGTACGTCAAAAGTCAAAGTCAAAGTCAAAATTTCTTTATTCATTAAGATTTTTTAGGATCATTTTGAATCGTCAAATTTACCGCCTGTTCGGAATCGCGACCAGCACACAAGGAGAAAGGCAAGAACCTCGGGCCGGTTAATTTCTTTGATGATCCATTCAACATTTAGATACACAATTTGTAATTATATTCTAAGTAGATACAACAAAAACCTAAATACTTAATCTTAAAACATTTGTTATTACCTATCTACCTATGGGCAATTTGTTAACATTGAGAAATCACCATTTTGCTGTCAACTGGTATAGCAACATCGGGCCACACGTTCTTATCGTCGATATAATCACTAATTTTGTAGTAGGCACTTTTAATTAAATTATTCTTTATATATATATATTACGTATAATTCGATATCTTATGTAACCTCTATGCTAACTATACAATTTATAACATAACACCAATTTGTCATTGATAAATAACAATGATAAATTGTTATTGCTTGAAGAGACAAGAAGCACGGGGGCATTTCACAGTGTTGGATTGTCAATGTCACTACACTTGATTATTCCTTGTAGGTTATTTACCGTACCGTAGCCAGTCCGTTTTTTCATCACATCTTGCTGATCCTTTTTATTTTAATTTGAAATTAAGTTTCACGGCTGCGTCTTCTCTCCCAGCCCTACAATTTGTCTCTGAACGCGTACAATTTGCATTTATAATCACAAATGCCATTGTCATGTTTAACGCCGCCGCTGTAATGACTATTCTCCAACCAGAACTTCTATTTGGCTAGAATAATGACAGGCTTTAACGGGCTGCCGAGTGCAATGCCCTGGTGAACCGTACCTAGTGATAGATACCTACAAAAAGATTGGGCTGAAGTATTAAAAAGCGATTATTTCGGTAGATTCTTACCGACACGGTCTGTGAAATAGGTTTCATGGGACTTGATCATTAAATCGTGGAATCCATTTAATTTACTTTTGCTCTATATCTTGTGATCTATTTATTTGTGATGACAGTAATGTAACGAGAAGACTGTTGGGGGTAGGGATAGGTCGAAGAAGAAATGGATGGCCTGTGTGGAGATGACTGGGTAAGAAAGGAGTGAGAGATGAGATGACCTCATATGAGAATGGAGGAAGAAGCCATGTAATTGTGACCCCGCCTAGTGTGGGATAACGGACAGGCATAATGATGATGATACAATATCTAGTAAGGTAATTTATTTTTTGATTGATTAGTTGCAATGTCATGTCTGCAGGGTAGAGCACCAATCCCTTCCATTCCACCATGGGTGACGTATTACGACGACTAATTTCTTTGATGCAGGTCATTTCTAGGACCTCGGAAAATATAGGATGCGTTTTATTTTGTAATTTGAGGCATTGCGATTAATAATAATAATAATATATATTACTTACATATAGAGCGACATTCACTCCGGGATTGTGGCATAAGCACCTAGTCTAAGAGGGGATCATGTCATGTCTAAAGGTGGGTGGTGAAACATATGAGATGATCTCGGTTCATGATTTTTCATCAATTTCTGTGGTCATATTTTGAAGGAGTCCTCAAAGCTTGCCTATAAAATGAATGATAAAACTTGCTAGAGAAAAATGATCTCTCTCACCAACTACAGTAGGCTCCAAGTCCACAAACACAGCGCGGGGCACATGCTTGCCCGCACCAGTCTCGCTGAAGAAGGTGTTGAAGGAGTCGTCTCCGCCACCGAGGGTCTTGTCAGTAGGCATCTGTCCATCAGGCTGGATGCCGTGCTCCAGGCAGTACAGCTCCCAGCAGGCGTTGCCGATCTGGACTCCGGCTTGGCCGATGTGGACTGAGATGCATTCCCTCTAGGGAAAGAAGTTATGCGTGATTAGACACTCAACTTCTGTGATGATGTTTTATTCGATATTAAGTATACTTATGTCGAAGGATATAAAAGCAAACCAAAAGTGTAAAAGAAACTGCCATTGTACCTATGTTTGATGGGTCCGCTCGGTCCGCACGTGTTTCTATAAGGTATGTCAAAGAATCGCGGTATTTTTTATGAGAAGTTTGATTATTTATGGCTGAGATAAAAATATTTCCAAGATATATGGCAAAAGTCCCGTATTATTTACATTTCCACCAGCACTCACTATGAGATTATACGAGCGAGTGAAAATTAAAAAACAATAATGCTTGAAAATTATCCAAAAAATAATTGCTCAAACAATTATTTTTTGAATCATGTTGAAACTTCAAATCTCTTCTCTTCTTACCTTTCTTCTTCTCCTTTTCGTCTCGTTTGTATCGTCGGAACTTTTCCGACGGAAAGAACCGCGAACTAGTTATTTTATCTTGTAAATAGGTACCTACCTACTTACATGATTATTAAACATATTTTTCATGAACTACGAGTATATCAGGGGTCGACAACCCTAACAATGTAACAATGAACTAACTATTAGATTCTATTAGTAACCAAATGAAGTTCTACGACATTGTATTGTAACCTTATTTTTTGCCAGCTCATTCCGAAGCCCTAATGAAATGAAAAGGCGTCGGTTGGCAGTCCTCAGAGGTTTTACGAATCATTGTTAACTAATTTTCGAATCATTTCGCTTGTCAAAAGACAGATGTTTTATTTATTGTGCTTGGTTTGGTTGTCGGTAGGATTTTGTTTAAGTCCGCCTGGCTAGCTACCACCATCTTACCTAATTCTGTCGCCATTAATAACAATTTTGCAAAAAATGTTGTGTTCCGGCATTTAGAGGTAAGATAGCCAGTTCCTCAGCTAGTTGAGGATTCCGGGTGAAGTGCGCCTCCACCTTCGGCCTTATCTCAACTTGTAACCAGGTGAGATGAAGGCCAGACGACGCTTCCCCGTAGTACAATAAAAAAAAAAGTTCCTCTATGCATAGACTTGAGCTCGGGGACGCATTAGTTTCACCATAATCCAACTTGTTTCTATAGTACCTAGGTAGGTACCTAACTGATTTGAATTGTGTGAATATCGCACCTGTGTGTGTCTGTGAATATCGAGTACCTATACCTAGTTTTATTGTTCTGCTCCCGTATGCCAAAACGAATAGGGAATGTAACCTTTACGCTATCTTTTATCCGGGAATCGCGCGATAGTGCACCTTAAACTTTTTGCTCGCAAATAGTTTTCAACTAATGTAATTCCGTGCCTCGGCAGTCGCAAAAGCTCGCTACAGTACGTTTCAGACACAGTGTGGTACGGCGAACTAAATGAGGCTTCATCAATCAACCGGCGAATCCTTCGTCATGCTGATATCGATATCTACCCTACTCATTGCAAGGAGTCATAGAATTGTTACATTACAGTTAGCTAGTTGCTAGGCACCTACACTGTTCCTATATATATAACACCGTGTTTTTCATGAATTCATGGTAGTATAGAATTAATAGAATTGATCTGACACTGGTAGTGGACCACAAACCACTAGACCACAGAGGCGTTTATAAGTACAACATTACTTCTTGAAGTTGTACGTGCAAGATAATACATTTTACCAATTAGTAAATTACTTGCAATAAATTACTTAACCTTATTAATGTTCTACAACATCCCACGCATTATTTCCATCAAAGGTCATGATGGAACTAGAAACAATTGATTTCCAATTAATTTGGACCATCCAATGAAATTGGTAATAACTAACCCAATAAGGCAAACCGCAGTTGTAGGAGTTTAATTTCCAGCAATTTGTTGTAAAATAGTGGCGCCGCCGCTTATTTGTACCAGACACTTTTGGTTGGTGGTAGGATCTTGTTTAAGTCCGCCTGGCTAGCTACCACCATCTTACCTAAATCTGTCGCCATAATAACAATTCTTAAAAAAATTGTTGTGTTTCGGCATTCAGAGGTAAGATAGCCAGTTCCTCAGTTTGTTGAGGATTCCGGGTGAAGTGCGCCTCCATCTTCGGCCATTTCTCAACTTGTTACCAGGTGAGATGAAGGCCAAGCGCTTCCTCGTCGTACAATAAAAAAAAAGACACATGGAATAAGATTGATGGTCAGGTCACATAGGTATCTGAACCACTTTTATTCCAATTAAGTCGTGCAATAAATAATTGGTTATCTTGGACGGTCATAAAAAGAAATTAACCACCGATGTGGAATAAGTTTGTAACAGAAACCATTTGCATTTGTACTTACCTATTTGAGTAGGTAGGTATCTTAGATTTTAGACTTTTTACGGCATCTTCCTCAAGTCACTCGCCTGTTACGGTAAAGTCCGAATGTTTAGGGCTTGATGGCGCTGTGTAAAATTAATGTTCTGCAATATTTTTTATTTATGTCAACTTCTGTATTTTTTTCTTTCTCTGAGACTTCTTGCTCACCAAGCTCAATGTGCTGGAAAACACTCACGGTGTACATAGAGAGCGGGTCGCGTCGCTCCTAACGAGTTAACCTATCTTTTCATAGTAATAACGCACTGTTACCATTCGACACAGTTCAGTTGGTATTTTTATTGCTCATCAATTCGAATCTAAATGGGTGGACTCCACCCACTAATGGCTATAGTCTTAGAAGCAAGATGAGTTTGTCATGCTCTGGGTCACATAAACAATGTAGACGATTCTGGATGATTATATCCATCAATGTTCAATGCCCATGACACTCGATAGGTTAAAAATTACATACGTGTAGTCGCATACCAACCTACATAGTTCTCCAATAGTCAGCGAAGCGTTTCAGTTTCGAGATTGGCCAAAATTGCTTTTGTCCGCTGTCTGTCGGCTATCGGCTGTTAGTTTGTTCTCGCCTACAGGTCGCATTTTTCAACCGATTTTGATGAAAAATGGCACACATATTCCTTGATTTATTAATTTTTTTTAGTCAATCGCGAATTTTGATCAGAAGGAAAATAATGCAAAAGGGGGGAAGTTTGCTGTAGCGTTACTTATCAACGGATTTCAAATAAATTTGAAAGAAAAACTAAGGAGAATTCCACACAAGTTGTTGTGAAAAAAAAGAAAACAAAGGCAGTGGAGGTGGGCCTTTCCCACCTCCACTGCCTTTGTTTTCTTTTTTTACAGAAAGGTTTGCTGTATAATTTTTTTTTTTCGGTAAATTTATACCTACGTTAACTAATCAGACTACGCAGTCCTCTCCGCCTTTGCAAGACAAAACCGTAGACACCAGGTTCGACCTCCTCAGACCAAGGGAACGTGAGTTATCGCTAAAATTTATACCCCTATTTGCTCAAAAGTCTAAAAGGAAACGTGAAAGAGGAAAGAAGCGGTTATTGGAGAACCACTAGTTTTAAGTTCATTTAAAGTATAGTAAGTATAATATATATACCTTTTCAAACACGGGTTTTACTCGCGTATATATTGATGTTGATGTAGGTACCAATAATGAATGATGTGAACGAATGTTGAATTGAAAACGTTGGTATCGACGTCAATGTTGTGTACACGTGAGTAAAACCCGTGTTCTTAAATGTATAGTACTTACGAATCACTCAAGTTTTCAAAGTTTAGGTGGATTTTTGAGACGGGACAGTATAGGGCATGTACCTTAAACCGCTATGGTTACAGGAAAACGTTTCTAGAAGACCATCCATAACATTTTGAGATATTCTGAACTGCATTCACAGATTTGGAAAAAAATGTACAGTTGGCAAGAAAATGGTAATTTTACAGAACCACTTTTTTTGATGCCAATCGATCCTGTTTCTTTTATGGATCTGATCAAAACTCGCTACAGGATGGACTGAGGTTTGAGTACTAGAAATGTCAGAAATCGCGAAAAACTTTTCCCATACAATTTGTACGGAAAAATGATTAATCAACACAACAACAATATTGTTTCTTGCCTACGATCCTATTTCTTACTGTGATCAAAAGAATATTTGAGGCTAACTGAATTTTGAGTAAGTACCTATAGGTACAGTTAGTTATGTATCAGCCCAACATGATCTATAATTATATTAATTATAGCAATCCATATTCAACACGCTCGGCCGGCGTGTCAGCGATTACAGTTTCAGTGTAATATAAAATCAATATTAGGATAAAATAAAAAATCTATTTTAAATATCGTTCATTAAGTAGTTCATTTTATACGGATTTTGAAAAAAATCGACATGGATTACGATACCATGGGAAGGAACTAGTAACCAATTGACAATTTTTACGGATATTATTTATGAATTTATGAGTTAGGATAAATAGTAGCTAATAATAAAAAAAAAGTTACTTTTTTTTAATAATAAAAAAATAGTAAGTAACTTTTTTTTTAATAATAAAAAAAAGTAACTTTTTTTTTATTATTAGCTACTATTTATCCTAACTCATAAATTCATAAATAATATCCGTAAAAATTGTCAAGTGGTGTCAATGTACCTATAACCAAATTATATTTGGTTATAGGTACAATAGTCAACAATTCAACACAATCAGTCAGACACACATTAGCTTACGATAGCATCGACACGCTAGGGTTCAACGTACTTTATAATTTCCCGAATACTGACTCACAAAAAGCAAAATAAAAAGTAAAAAGAAGCCAGCACAACTGAGATAGGCAGCGTCGCAGTTTATTGAGAAGTTCTTTGCACCAATTGTATGCCAGTCAGTCACGGAGCACTCTTCGATGTGATGCGGATGGCCGAATTACTTAGGTAGGTACCTATCTTATTCTTATTGTCTGATAAAAGTGCTTTGAGATCATTGGAGCAAAAAAAATGAACAGGCCACCGTGGGTTCCAACATTAGAATTTTGAAAGTAACTCACCACATACACATAATATTTCTATCTGATATCTGTGAATCAAGAACTTAAACTTGGACTTGAAGTTTGAATCTAGAAACAATACCTGTCAAACGTTCGAGCTTTCGGAAGCAACATAGACCAAAAAGTTTATTACTTGAGCTATAAACTCTTTGGGCTATGTTTCTTTTTCTTGCACCGGTACATTTTGTTTTCAAACGGCCAGTATATTTACAGCAGGAACGGAGACAAGTGGAGGTATTCATAAATCGTAATGACTCCACTTATGGCAAGTTAGTTGAGACACGAGTACTTGAAAATCCTCTTATTCCCATTAGTGGAACAAAGCAGTGGGGTCACGAAACCTAAGCCAAACTTACAGACTAAGTTACTAGTATGTCAACTATTAGCCTGTAAGTGTGGTTAATACAAATGTATTTTTACTATACAAAACCTACCTAATGTTTTAGTTTCGGTATATTAAGCTTAGGCCACACCCGCGTGACTAATCCCATCACGACAAATAAATCACCTCTAGGGTGTGTCCTCACGAAATGGATTTGGTATACAATTATTGTAAAATGAATATTGTCCTAATTAATAACCACGATTATAAGCATTAACAAAGTAATGGATGGCTGTGCAATGAGACTGATAAGGTACCGTTGGACCATCTGGCATAAGTACTTACTTGTATTAAACATACATTCCTTATAAATTGAAATGATGCAAGCGAGTTCAGTATTTATTTTTGATCAGGTAACTAAAACCACTAAAACTGTGCACACTTGTATGTATTTACGCAGGTGTATGATAGCTATTTAAGTTAATTTGATGTAACAGAGAGGAAAGTACGCGACAAGTACGAATGAGATGTGTTGAAGCATATCTTTTTCATACAAGCTTTGAATTTGTTCGGAGGTAAACGGCATTGCGTAAAAATGTCTAGTAGCAAATATTTATTTACATGTTATTGTGGTAAGGAGCCAAGACTGGCTGCAATCCAGCATTGGATGGCCAGATAATTTATTAGACTAATATACTCAATATACCTATCTGATATTTAATGGTTAGATTTTCTGTATTGCCCTGTATTAGTCTTACGAAACCAGTTCATTGAGCTTAGGAACCAAAACGACATAGGAGATCTGAGTGATATATTACGATAGGAAAACTGATATTTAACGCTTTTTAATATGTTGATATCGCAAAAGTTTTAAAAATACCATAAAATGTTGCATTTTTAAAAGCGCTTGGCCTTAATCTAATTATAATAAGGCCAACAACCTTAAGGTGGAAGTGCACTTCACCCGGAATCCTCGACAGCCTGAGGAACTGGCTATCTTGAGTCTAAAATGCTGGAACATAGAAATTAAGAATTGTTGACTAAGGTAAGATACCCTGGCGGACTTAAACAATGTCCTACCAACCACCAATTTAACCAATTTTGAATTTTTTTAAAGGTGATATCCGCGTACCTTTCGTAGCATATAGTTCATTGATGTACCCAGCTGTTGAAGCTACCTTCGGTTCATGTCTCATATTATTTCGATAAAAGCTACACTTCTGATAATCAAGTGTCTCGTGAGTCGATATCGATAGGCACTTTCATTGTATACAAACAATTGACAATCAAACCGCGGGGTGAACCGATGAAACCAACAATGATGCGTAGGCGCAATGTCGAGTCAGCTAGTTAGATTGTTTAATACATTATATCCTGTATTTATGCTACTTTTCATACACACATCTCAGACTCTTTCATTTCAGTAGATGTCGTAAAAGGCGACTCTAGCTCAATAAAAGGTTTATATAAATAATAGCCTTCCATTTTTAGGGTGGCAACGTGACCCTATTGCTAAGCCTCCGCTGTCTGTAAGTCCGTCCGTCCGTACATATGTCTGACAGCGGGCTGCATCTCCTGTACGTACATGAGATGCACAGGTTCAAGAAAAATTCTATTACAGTAGTGTAATAGGGAGGTAGACAAAGTTGAATATTTCTCGGAGGTCAATATTGCCCCTTGTACAAATAATTGGCCCATACAAGAAACGTGATTTTGGCCTTGAAATGTGGGTTGGAACAGGCGTGCGTTATCGCTTTTAGCCTGTTTATTAACATAATATCATTAACTGTTTTTTAATATACATTTTTCAATGCAAAATCCAACCTTAGAAACCAAAGAGTACGAATCGTAAATAAACCTTGTACTTATAACTAACCCGTAATAAAAAAAAGTACCTTCAATAGGCAGCTTCTAGGAAAGCTCGCTCCATCGTAGACCTCATCTTCGCCTAGGTAATGCCCAGGCAAGTCTCAAGGCTTGCCCATTTCATATTTAAATTTAGTTCGTTCTCTTTTGCTCGTTGTTCATCTGAGAAAGGGTTTCCTTCTATGTAAACAAGTTTACTGCAATTTTCAATCTGCCTGCGCAGCGTGGAAATCATTTTAAAAACCTATACAGAAAACTTTCACTGATAGATGCTACTTGAGTCTCGATTTTACTCAAATTTCGTTTTGGAATGTAGACAAGTTCGGATTAATGCTGTCAAAAAAACTTTAAGCAGATTTTTCCTTCTGACCGAATATAAAAAAGATAATACTTATTTTTAAGCCTGCAATATCCTAACCAAGCTGCATGACCAGAAATTTGAGCCTAGGACCTTCAAGCGACTCTGGCGCCTAGGACAGCATATAATTCGGGCTTATAGCAGAGTACGTCAGTAGATTGTTAGGTGTTTTTTGTTGCACACAGAAACACCATGCTTTTTGCTGAGAAAGCATATTTGTGGCTGACCAAAACCTCGTTGTTGGTTGACCGTATAAATGATAGACTTAATATACTGACGAATGCCTATACATATCGAACCTCGATCAAAATAATAATTGTGACCTACTTTATGAAGTAGACCGCAGACCAATCAATGCGTATCAAACAGTATGTTACCAAAATGTCCTATCCTAACAAGAGTTTATTGATGCAGCTGTATAGCCGTAGACGCAACATTAGGTACCTATTACTGCAATCTGATTCACACTAACTAAAATATGTCATATTTGAAGTGCTGATTCCTTCCATATTTGGAATTAAAAGAACCTCGTATTGTATATCATATAAACCCAAATTTCGACAATAAGTAAAACCAGCTATTTTTATGAACCGACCTTTAATCTTGTGTTTACGTAAATTAAACAAAAAAAAAATATAATAAAAAAAACCTCACAATTGACGATCATATCGTGATCATACAAGTAAATATAAAATACTGCAGATAGGGAACATCCACCATTTTGGGAAGTCGAATAAAACATAGCGATTAGTTTTAATTTATATACGTAAATTAAACTCGGCCAGAAAAGCGGACTGGGTATCAGAGGAAAGCTTCCTTCTGTGTCAGCACCTTTACTGCGATTTCCGACCCACCTGCCAAGCGTGGAGATTATGGCCCTTCCATTTTGGAGTCGGCAATTTTAGACAAAACTTTTATGATAAGACGAGACATTTTAGTTCAGAGTCTAGGTAGACTATTTAAAATCAATCTCAAAATGTAAGCTGTAAGCTAGGTTCATTGTAGTCAATATTGTTCCAATCAGGCTTAGCAGCGGCGTTACGGGAGACCGCGTACTGACCGCAAGATGCTCTGTTACTGATATCTAGCTAGGCTACGTGGCTAGTACTAAGTACCTTGTACCTACTAAGGTATCACCTGTCCGCAGCGCTTTGTATTACCTAGCTTTATTACCCTTGTTACAACACTAGGGAAAGGAAGGACCTAAATAACCATTTCTTTAACAAAGTCATGGATATTTTAACCCAAAAAATTCTGCGTCCGAAAAATGTTATGTTTTTCGAGAGTATAATAAGTATGGCACGCTCTACAGCCTACGGTTAAATGGATTTTAACATGTGTCACGGGAAAAAATATCTCGGCTAAATTATTTTTATATGGGGGTGCCAATCAAAAATTAAGATGGGAAGGATAAAAAAATGTTTTGTTCGTTTATCCGAAAAAAGTGACGTTAAAATAAATCTGTAGGGTTTTCGATTCTGAAGTTAAACTATTCATGGGAGGGTTTTGAAATTCTGATCCTCAACATTTTTTTGTGACGAAAAGTGGTGGGGCACTGTTTCGGGTATAGTGGGAGATAATTAAAATGTTTCCCTGTAAAGCAAAAGTTTCACTTCTATCGTGTGTGTGTACCTTTTTAACACACCCTGTTTTTTTCAACTAGACAGCTAGTTAACTTTCCTTAAAAATAAATAATAAGATTTAGTACGAATAGGTAGTAGGTACTAGGTACTACGATGCCCTTTGCAGGTAACTTAATCTAAGGCATAAGGTAAACTCTACTGGATGTACAGGAAGAGTGAACTAGTAACGTTATTACTTTTTTTGACAAGCCTCATGCTATGAGCTTGTCAAATATTTGGTAGAGTTGGTAGTAACTCTGCCTTCTGCGCTGTAGGCTGTGGGTTCGATTCCCATCCAGGACAAACATTTATGTGATGAATATAGTTGTTTGTTCTGTGTTTGGGTGTTGTATCAAATAGTACGTATGTATTTACAGAAAAGTATTTCAGTATTCTATCCATAATCTAGTTCCCATATTACAAGCACTGATTAGTTTGGGGCTAAATGGCGCTGTGTAGAATTAATGTCCTGTAATATTATATAATATAATTTAATCAATCATTTGTTCAAGACAAAAATTGCGGTTCTCGTCATCACATCAACATTGTGCTCTTCTGTAGTTCTATGATAAAATGGTAATGTTAAGTTAATTACTCGTGTTTTTTCGGTAATTCTTTGCTCCACATCCTCAGATCAAAGACCTAATTAAGTCGTGACCGTGAATAGTACAGTGAGTTTAGTATCTCGAAACCTTTACCGAATGGCTGAATCAAAATCAGCAACTGTTTTTTCGTGACTAGCTGCCACAAAAAGAAAAATAAATTGGATAGAGTTCTGTACCTACATACGAGTGAACCTAATTCCCTATCACACCCGAACCTACATAAACTATTTTAGAATAAAACTGTTTTGAATTAATATTTCGATATTACATTATAATATAGCAAAACCATTACAATGACACACAAAATCTCCTGAAAATTTAGATAAAAAAACGAGTATAATAAGTATACCTAAACATGGAACTTAAAAATCCCTCAACTTGAAGACCAAATCTAGAGCCTTCACGTTTTTTTTGTTGTACAACGGGGAATTTCTGGAGTCTGTTTGGTTTGTGGACTTACCATTGTATCAAAGTGTCGATGTAGATAGAAGTAAAAAAGATGAGTATAGTTGGCTAGGCGAGCTCGCGAGGCAACGCACCGGGCCGGACTGTGGCTGGCAAGCCGTGCTCGAGCTTTTATGTACCTTGCTAACTGGAAACCACTATTCTGGAACACTGAAAGCTCCAATGTTACTGAATTTTCGCGACATCGAATCGAAACTGACATGGGCAACGTAACATCTGTTTTTTTTATTGTGCGGCGGGGAAGCGCTTGGCCTTCATCTCACCTGGTTACAAGTTGAGATAAGGCCGAAAGTGGAGGCGCACTTCACCCGGAATCCTCAACAAACTGAGGAGCTGGCTATCTGACCTCTAAATGCCGGAACACAACAATTAATGTTTTAAGAATTGTTATTATGGCGACAAACTTAGATAAGGTGCTGGTAGCTAGCCAGGCTGATTAAACAGATAGTCCTACCACCTACAAAAAATATAAACAGAAACACATAAAGCATGGCTTAACCTGTAACTTTTCAGATTTTATTCAATTACTAAGTGTCCCAAAATACGCGATAATTTTCAACACTAAGATATTCAGCGAGTATTCTGGAAACATTTCTTTTACGATAATCTCGAAGGCATTTCAAACGGTAGGACGTTATTTCCATGCTTGTTTTTTTCTTTGACTGACGAACTGAAGGCTCGAACAGGCAGCCTGTTCGAGCCTTCAGTTCGTCAGCTTTGTTTGTGCCATCAGAATAAGCACGCGAAATATGGTTATTTCAGATTCGGTTGGTAGGTACCTATGTTTAACCAAAAACTGTGACTAACGTTTATGAGTCGGACAATTTTAAACTATATCTGGATTAGTGTAAGCACTAGGTACTTCATCATATAATATTCACTGTGCCTAATGTTAAAAAGTATCTCATTCAGAATTAGTCTGCTCAAGACAAGATTCGTAATTTTGCGAGCTTCGCCTCACCTATTAGGTATACTATCCAATTACCTAATTATGTAACCTATATATAAATAAATGGCACCTATAGTCGTCGAGCACTTATATTCAAAGTTTTTTTAATATCAATAGACATTTTACTGATACCTCAACTAACCCCAAAGCTATTATAATGGGAACATATTATGTTATAATATATAATATAAATATTATAATATGATATGATATGAGTTCTTTATTCAATAAAATGTACAATTTAACTAAGTATGTACAAAGGAATCAGTCAGATTACCTAAGGACCGTTACAAACGGCCTAAAGGTAACTAAATATTGACATTGATGATATATAGGTATATATGATATGAATGTGAGATTGAAGAATGGGAGAATATGAAAACATACTGTTACTTTTTATTGAAATACTTAGGTACTTATGATACAATATAATACCATATAAGTAGCTTGCATATGCCTGTTCCCATAAAAGAAAGTAGGCACTTGTATTATTACTCAGGTGTTTTTCTTGAGTAAATAATAAAGGTGTAATCTCTTTATGGTTTACTTAACTTTTACTCCAGCTACGGCAAGTATTTAGTGTGTGTAGGTGCATAGGTTAAGATCTATCTATGTATACTGTTACATACCTAAGCATAGGAACCTATACGTTACGCACGCCAGACGAAGGCATGGCTTCAACTAACCATGAAATTACAAAATATATATGCCATTGTTCTGTAGACAATTTATTAGAACTTCTAACTAGGTAGATACTTACGTCTCTTGAGTGGTTCGATAAACAAATACTTACATGTATAGTCATAATAGATTAAATGATTGCGCCTATGTAGAGTGCAGTAGAACTGCACTGTATGTATATCACTGCTACGCGACTTTTGTAACATCTATACGCGACTGCTATGCGCATGCTACGCAACGTCAACACAAAACAAGTGCTACGCAACGTCTACGCAACTGCTACGCGAATGCTAAGCATAGTCTACGCAACCGTTACGCCTCATCTACCAACATCGTCTTACACAACTTCTAAGTACCAGCGTACACAGAAAGTAACATGAGGACTCTGTTATGTTCGCATAAATGTTCTATGCGAACAGAACAGAGTCCTTTTTGCTACATTATGTATAAATACTGTAATGGCTGCTGTAAAGTGAGGGAAAAAGGACTCTGTTATGTTCGCATAAAACATGTCTTAATATTTTATGCGAATATAACAGAGTCCTTTTTCCTACAGCTGTATGTATAAATACAGTAATGGCTGCTGTAAAGTAAGGGTAAAAATAAAATGATAGCTCTATATTAGCACCTTTTAATTTAATTCTAAACTTATAAGCTAATTTTACAAAATGTAGGTAACCTTCCACTTATAAAGTAGATATTTGGTATTTTAAAATAGCGGCGATGGCACTATTATAACTAGATTAAGTTTAGACTAATAAGTTGTATTAAAATAACGCATATAGCAGTAAAGGCACTTAAAAAGTAATTATCAAAAATATCACTTTCTTTCATTGCAAAACTATATAATACCACAACGTTCTTGGAGTGTGCGTTCATAGTTTGGGGCTACGATTAAAATTATAATTCAAACGTTCTTCTACATAAGGATATTTGGCTAAGTCCCTCCCTAGTATCGATAATATACTCTATTACGCCGACCCCACGTAGCGTGGGATATGGACAAGAGAATTAAGAGAGACAAATTTCGGTACGGCCTGTGCAAAAAAACACATCCTAGTGTTATTTTTGCTTACTACTAGGAATTTAAATTCCCATATCATAACAGTGGGTCCTGTGAGCCGTTATTTTGGAACGGCTTAGAATTGACTCGAGTATAGAGAACGCTAGTAGAGTACTGAAAGGATAACAATCTTAGTGATCTTCTGGAAGAAGTATTTTTTTCTAAATTCCCTAACATCATAACAGTGGGTCCTGTGAGCCGGTTTTCTGGAACCTCCTAGAATTGACTCCAGTATAGAGAGCGCTAGTTAATTACTGAAAGGATAACAATCTTAGTTATCTCCTAGATTTTTTTTTTCTAAATTCCCTAACATCATAACATTGGGTCCTTGAGTCCTGTGAGCCGGTTTTCTGGAACCTCCTAGAATTTACTCGAGTATAGAGAGCGATAGTTAATTACTGAAAGGATAACAATCTTAGTGATCTTCTGGAATAAGTATTTTTTTTCTAAATTCCCTAACATCATAACAGTGGGTCCTGTGAGCCGGTTTTCTGGAACCTCCTAGAATTGACTCAAGTATAGAGAGCGCTAGTTAATTACTGAAAGGATAACAATCTTAGTGATCTTCTAGAATATTTTTTTTCTAAATTCCCTAACATCGTAACAGTGGGTCCTTGGGTCCTGTGAGACGGTTTTCTGGAACCTCCTAGAATTGACTCGAGTATAGAGAGCGCTAGTTGAGTACTGAAAGGATAACAATCTTAGTGATCTTCTAGATTTTTTTTTCTAAATTCCCTAACATCATAACAGTGGGTCCTGTGAGCCGGTTTTCTGGAACGTCTTAGAATTGAGTCGGGTGAAGAGATAAGGCGCTTGTGGCGATGGACAACGGAACGAGCGCAGTAGCACCGGCGGGGAATTATCCGTTTTATTACCTACCGGTTCTAGCAGGTTGTTCCACAGGAGATTGGCCGCTGAAAAGATGAACAACCGTGATTATCATTAGCATTATAGTTGTCAAAGTCAAAGTCAAAATTTCTTGATTCATTAAGATTTTTTATGTTCGGATATAGTTGTGTCTTGGGGTGCCTCAATTTTGCAGCTAAACTAACATAATACAACGCACGCAGTCGGATTACCTAAATACCACTACAATCGGTTAATACATATGTTACTCAACTGTTCCAAACATTCCGCAAACATAGAATATAAAGTATAGAACATAAAAACAGAATTGTAAAGATTGGACAAATTGAAAGTAAACTGCTATATTAAGATAATATGCTCATCAGCGACACGACGACGTAAATTGTAAAGTAGAACCTAGTATATCTAGTCCATGGTAGAACTAAGATTTTGTAAGATAAGGTAGGAATTACAGTCTGAAAAATAATCGTTTTTTGGCTGTAACCCCTCTACCTTGCCATTTTTTCCCATTTAAAAAAAAAGGTTTCCTGCTGTTTATTCCGCGAACCACCAAACGGCTATACCGCCCCTAGCATTTTATAATATCTTACATGTATACTGCCTAATGGAAGAAAATGAGCAATATGTGTTGCATTTTGCGGTCGATTTACTCAGGCTTAGGGTGACTCCATTATCTACCACTCAATATCTAGTAGGAAACTATAGTCGCAATTGTAGTGTTGTCCAAATGAAGGGAGAAACATTCAAGTACCCCCTAGTTAAAATAGTTTATTTGTAACTACTTTATGGATAATATTTATTCAACAATGCAGTCAGTGTCTTAGGCACGCTTACGTCTGGTACGGATCTGGAACAGTTGAGTTACCTATTGACCATTTGTAACGGTCCTTAGGTAATCCAGCTGATTCCTTTGTGTACTAATATACAAAATTAACTATTTATAAGGGCAGCCTCTGGTTATCCAAGGATCATTGAAACCGGTCCTTGGGTAACTCAATTGAAACAGATCAGTACCGGAAACGAGCTCAAGTCACTCGTCAGTGCAGCCACTGCCACGCTGATGCTGATTCGCTGGCTTTAATAAGAGCCAGGCTTTAAAGTCTCAATCAAGAGCCTTACAAGATTTGTGATAGCCGGCGGGGCTCCGGCTCCTCACGATGAAGTCTTCGGACTTCGTTCTTGCAAATGCAAGAAATTAGGTCAAAATCTGACCTATTGATGATTAAATAAAGAACTTTTTTCGGCTGTGGGTCCCGCGCGGCGTTGACCTACAACGTTCTATTATCGAAGTGGAAGTATTACCTAGAACGTGTCCTTTCTGCGAAAATTTGAATGGTTACCTAGACTATAGCGTGTTCTTACTGCGTGAAGTGGAATTATTGCAAAGAGCATGTCCTATAAGCGAGAAGTTGAATTATTACCAAGAGCGTGTCCTTTCTGCGAGAAGTGGAATTATTACCTAGTTCTTTCTCTGAGAAGATGACGATATACCTAGAGCGTATCCTTACTGAGTGAAGTGGAACTATTACATAAAGCGTGTCCTTTCTGCAAGAAGTGAAATTATTTCCTAGACTAGAGCGTGTCCTTTCTGCGAGAAGTGGAATTATTACCTAGACTAGAGCGTGTCCTTTCTACAAGAAGTGAAATGATTACCTAGACTAGAGCGTGTCCTTTTTGCGAGAAGTGGAAATATTACCTAGACTAGAGCGTGTCCTTTCTACAAGAAGTGAAATTATTACCTAGACTAGAGCGTGTCCTTTTTGCGAGAAGTGGAATTATTACCTAGACTAGAGCGTGTCCTTTCTGCAAGAAGTGTAATTATAACCTAGACTAGAGCGTGTGCTTTTTGCAAGAAGTGGAATTATAACCTAGACTAGAGCGTGTGCTTTTTGCGAGAAGTGGAATTATAACCTAGACTAGAGCGTGTGCTTTTTGCGAGAAGTGGAATTATTACCTAGAGCGTGTCCTTTCTGCGAGAAGTGAAAGCAGTCGTGAGTGATGTACGACTGGTGTATGACGAGGGGTAGCGGCGTGCGCGGCGGGGAGGGCGCGTTGAATAGCTTCATGAACGGTTGGATTACCACCGTGAAGTCGGGGCGGGTGTCGTAGCGACCGCTGTCGATCTGAAAACAATTACAATACATTTGATCAATCAAGTCTTTTCATCATTTGATTCCTGGGACACCCCATGACAAGTTTATTGAGGACATGAATTTCCTGGTGGGGAGTTCTTTATTTTTTATTATAAAAATAATATATTAATTATTACTGTATTTTTCCGGCCTCGAGCCGAGATGATGAAAATCTATAACCAAATAATAATAATAATACAGGACATCAATTTTTACACAGCGCCATCAAGCCCCAAACTAAGCATAGCTTGTAATTTGGGAACTAGATTACGGATAGAATACTTAAATACTATTTGTAAATACATACGTACTATATGATACAACACCCAAACACGGAACAAATATCTTTAAAAATTATATTTTAAAAATTCATCACACAAATGTTTGTCCTGGGTGGGAATCGAACCCAGAGCCTCTAGCGCAGAAGCCAGAGTTACTACCAACTGAGCTAGGAGGCTTGTTAAAGCCTTTATTCATATACTAAAAACTATTACACTACTACACGGGTTGCAGTTTACGTGACATCGGCAGCTGCCGCTCTATCGTCTCCCTTATTTCGGCAAAGGCTTTCCCCAACTTCCTCCACTCCTCTCTGTCTGTTGACATCTCCTAGAGATACTGACCTCTTAGTCGCCACTTAGACATACACGAACTAAGCGCATAAACATTCTTAGCTGAATAGGATTATTTGTTCTCTGCTTAGGTGACTCTACAAATCTGGGTTTGTTTTAAGGGTAACCCATGCTAGGTCTTAAGCTCTAGACATGTCTAGCTGTAGGTCAGAACAAGGATGATGTCTATGATAGAGCGAGCTCTTCCAGAAAGCACTGGCTCTCACACGCATCAACGGAGAACGGCTAACCGTTTGGCGTCGCACTTAACGGCTATATTACCTCAGATTAGCAACTCAACGAAACTTTACTCTAGTTTCGAACTAAAATATAGTTATAATAAAGGTAATGTCACCTTTAATATAACTATATCTTAGAGCTGTGCGCTCAACCACGGCGCTTATGACCACTAGATGACAGAAATATGCGCGAATTTCTACGTTTTGTTTTTTTACGGTTTAAACTAAATATGAATTTATAAAATCTAAAACACAGACCGTCTGCTGTATACTGTGTTTATTTACTGTACAAAGTGTCTACGCATAATTGGGCGTATTTATTGAATGACGAACATTTTTGGTACAAATTAGAGTCAACTTAGATTTTTTTTTCTATCGAGAATATTTTATGTAATCGTGTTTTAAGTAAATGCTACACTATTGTGGAAGATATGATAGCTGAAGCTAAGCCATTTTACGTATCATAGACTCTTAAGCAAAAGAGTAGTCGCTAGCCATATGGACCTTTACTTGCCCTTCCACCCCTGTTACAAATCACACCAAGATACAGAAAGTCCCATGAATTGCTGAATGGGTACATTCAATAGATCAGCTGAACTGAGCTGGAATCATTGGCACAACCGAGGGCAATGCAATACGAATTACGAATTACTAAGAGTAGTAGAGTCACTTGTGAAATGGCTTGTCCGGAGAAGTTCTACCGCCATACCTATTTCGGCCGCCAAGCAGCATTGCTGAGTTCTGGTTTGAAGGGGTGAAATAACGGGCACGCGAGGCTAAACAAGTTTTAGACTTAAGTTTACTTTACAGACGCAATGTAGAGCTGCGTAGGTCATGCTCTCTGTAGATGTTACCTACGCAGTAAAACTTTGTGGCAAGAGATGCTCACCAGATGACGGAAATATGTGCGTATTTCTACGTTTTATTTTTTTCGGTAAAACAAACATGAATTTTGAAAATCAAAAACACAGACCGTCTGCTGTGTACTGTGTTTATTTACTGTACAAAGTTTCAAGCCCTAATTGGGCGTATTTATTGAATGGCGAACATTTTTGGTACAAATTAGAGTCAACTTTGGATTTTTTTTGCTATCAATAAAATTTTATGTAATCGTGTTTTCGAAACACAAGCGTTCTAGCCAACTAGCCTGAATTATAACATATATTAATTTCAAAGTAAATGCTTTAGTATTGTGAAGATATGATCGCTGAAGCTAAGCCATTTCACATATCATAGACTCTTAACATGAGGTGGGCTTCTTGCTTGTTCCGTCTCCAAGTGGTATAGGTATAGCATAGGACGTCTCTTTCCAACACCCTAAATGACAATGAGAATGAACAGTAGAGCACTGACCAGTGTTCTCTCCGCCTCCTGGTAGAGTGTGACCATCCGCACGATGGCCTCCAGTTCGCCGCCGCCGCGGTGGAAGCACGTGCAGAACAGTGAGTGCATGAGGCGGCACATCACCGGCCGCAACACGCGCACAGACACCGACACATCTGCACAACGGTTTAATGCTATTCAGATGGGACCTATGTATTGTTTGTGGTGGAAAAATAATCAAAACCCCTGAAGATTATTTCTTTTGTTTTTTATTGTATGACGGGGAAGCTTGAAGCATCTCACTTGGTGTCAAGCTATGATAAGGCTGAAGGTGGAAGCGCACATCACCCGGAATCCTCAACAGACTGAGGTACTGGCTATCTTTCCTCTGAACACTGGTAGCCAGGTGGTACGTACAAATTTGTACACTGTAGATCGAACCCGGGATCTCTGGGTCTAATACCGGTGGGCGAACCACTGGACCACAGAGGCGGTATATTCACTCAATTTACATTACAGCTAACAAAAACATTTAACCAAAATGGTATTAAATCGGGTATGCACGAAACGAGTTGCGGGCATCAGAACCTGGAGCTTGAACCAAATGGGCCCAATTGATTAAAAGGAAAGTTTGCTAACATGTGACAGTGCTATATATCTGTGATCTAGTAGATATTTTTGACGTCTGAGTTGTTTTTTTTTGTAGAGAATAAAGTTTTCGATGAATGTCTTGTATGTGCGGAACCTATCCGGCATATAAACCTTAGTCGAGTCTTGTAGAAACTTACCTAGAACAGGCACGAGGTTGACCAGCGTCCTGGGTAGATGTTTCTGTAAATAATCGAGAGCCTTGGCCAATTTCCTCGCATGTGCCGCGGGAGACCAGGCGACGGGGCTGAGGCAGGCCGCGGAACAGATGTCGTTGGCCCCGATGAAGATGGTCAGCATTTTCCAGTCGTTGTACACGTCTATGTCGGGGGATGCCCGCATTCGCGCAACTATAATCTGAAAGTGCGAAAGGAATCATAGTTACCAACGTTGAAATAAGAAATCCTTTGCCGTTGTTTCGATGTCAAACTCCTTTTTCGAACAGCACTTTGCATAAAGAATCACTCTAACATCGCTCATGCTACTTTTGCCGACGAACCGTTGGCTTTACCAAGTTGTCATTACCCCAATTACCAATTACTAAATTTATTTTTTTCTGATGTGCTAGGCACCTATGTGTAACTTTGTGTGGCTATGATGTGTCGTAGAGACAAAGCATGAGGTACTGAATACAGGTATCGTCAGGACAAGCGAGGAAGCACTCCCATATTTGATGGTCATTAAGTTAGGCACAGATAATAAAATACCAACGATTAGGTATATTTAATTCTAAATATATTACTAGTGCCAACTTCTGTAATGTTGAATTTTGACATGCTCGAGGATTCCTTTTAACACGGTTTTATTAGCTACACTTGTAATTAACAATGTAATAAAGATCTTAAATGTCAATTGTAACCTAATTCTAATTATACTCGTATAAATAGTATTTAAATGAAACTTTGTATGTATATAATGTAGTTCAGATGATAATTCTTTAATTTGATGTCTTGGAGTTGATCTGATAATGGAGCCAGGAGATGGATACTGGATTTCTTCAGTCGCTGCCAATAAACCACTTGGGCTCTTATGTTCTGTTTTGACGCGTCTAATAGGAGTTTGACGTTTGCTTGACATTTGGCATTTGTTCCGTGACAAAGCTCACGAAGCTTCGTCAAGTTCATAAGTAAACATTTAAAAATTTACATATAAAAAAATAATACTAATTTATTACAAAGGTATTACATATCTTAGCCATACGCCTTACTTACTTACTAGTAAGATTACTAGTAGTAGTAGTATTTAGGTATGGCTAAGATTATTGTATCTTAATATACAATCAAACAGTAAGAACAGTAACAACGTTACTCATCACAGATAATAATAATCAATAGTAGCGTAATAGTATCCAGTTATATTAATTAGTTGACGAATTTAAAGAACTAAACAACTTCCAAAATGCCCGAATCTTCACATTCTCTACCGCTAGCTCGCGGACAAAATATTGGGACATTGTTATTTTGGAGAGTTATTGCCAGAAACTGTGACATATAAAACGATGTACAGCGTGAAACGATGGAATTAGAAAATATATTACTATAACTAGGTATTGAATTCGTCCATGGGAACTATATTATGTTCAAGATACAAGACAATTAAACGACTTTGTCTGCGCAGGTGGGTTTTCCCTGGGTGGCACTGGCGACCTTTTGACGCCTAATCATTTTGTTGAAGGTACCCCATGGGGATCAAACCTGGGGTGATCTGGACCTCTGGATCTGCTACCGGTGAACCGCTCTCTCGGTTTGGTTAGTTGTAGGAATTTATTCAAGTCCACCTGCTAGCTACCACCATCTTACCAAAGTCTGTCGCCATAATAACAGCTTGAGAATTCAGAGTGAAGTGCGCTTCCAACTAGCCTTATCATAGCTTGAAATCGGGTGAAATGAAGGCCAGCGCTTATCCGTCGTGCAATAAAAATATATAAAGAAACTGGGTGTCATTGCAAATTGGTGTCACAATAGTGCCCAAACTCCGACACTCGGTGTCTGAGATAGGTCTGTAGGTACCTACTCGTTAATCCTGGACATGACAAGTGCTCATGAGTCTCAGTCGTGGCTAAAGTCTTTTGAGGTCAGTTACCGGTCATTTAGCGCAATAACCGGTTAGGTACAAGTCTAATTAACATTCTGATACAATTATACATAAATTGTTACAGCCTGATTATCTTTAGACAATAGTGCTCAGTAGGACTATTATAAAATGTTTTTTTACTGAGATTTAGACCCGTATACCTATTTCTTGTAGAATATCGAAACCAATTTCGATACCGACCTCACAGCTCGGTTGGTAGTAGCTAAGCTTTATGTTGCTTGGTTGTTGGTTTGATTCCGTCCTTTCCACTCGTGACAAACATTTATGTGATGATTAAAGATAGATGTGGAACGTTTGTAACGGTCCTTAGGTAACCCGACTGCTTCCCTTGTTAGCCTGGTAGTTTGATTGTACAATTTTTTTTCTTTTTTTTTTAATTTTTTAGAATGATTTCGTATTTATGCTTGCCCATGTGAAACCACTATCTTAGCTTAGTCTGACGCCATAACAACAATTCCAAATTTAATTTATTCGGCATTTAGAGGTGAGATAGCCAGTTCCTCAAAAAGTTGAGGGTGCGATTCCACATTAGGCATCATAACCTGTATAGCAGGTGAGATGAGGCCAATCGCTTCCCCGTCGTTCAAATTATATAACACATTACATAGAAGGCCCTGGCATTGCGTTGAACAGTGACATCGAAGTAAACACTAGGTCGTATTTGCCATTCAGCGAGCTAAAGACCCTTGACCAACACTCGCGTTCCAACAATATTTGCTGCAACAGTACGTGCATATCACTTTTCCTGGTACTAAAGCCAAGAGGATATTTGTGGACCTTCACCTAGATTGAAGGTTTTTACGTGCTTTCACGTATGCTAATTTTGTAAGTTATTCGTGTCTGAGGCTTGCAGACTCATAACACATAACACATGCAAAAACAGCTGTTGATCTCATCAATCTCTGTGTGTTACTGTTTGGAAAAATCAAATGTTATCGTGCATTTTAACCGCCTCTGTGGTCTAGTCATAGTGGTTCAACCCACCGATTTCAGATCCAGAGGTCCCGGGTTCGATCCCCAGGGGGAGTACAGTATTGTGCTTGGTTTAGTTGGTGGTAAGACTTTGTTTAAGTCCGCCTGGCTAGCTATAACCATCTTACCTAATTCTGTCGCCATAACAACAATTCTAAAATTGTTATGTTCCGGCATTTATAGGTTAAGATAGCCAGTTCCTCAGTTTGTTGAGGATTCCGGGTGAAGTGCGCCTCCATCTTTGGCCTTATCTTAACTTGTAACAAGGTGAGATGAAGGCCAAGCGCTTCCCAGTCGTACAATATGAATGCTTGTTCCAATCCCTACCTAGGTAATGACCAGGAGAGCCCCTGATCAAGTATTAAAAATAAATCGCACAGAATTCCTATTTCATTAGATATAACTGTACGAAGTCTTTGTCATCGTTTAAAATGTTACAACAATACAGAATCACATCCATTCAGTTCCATCAAACAGTCTATTATTGTCCACTGCTGGACAGAGCCTCCTCCAAAGCTAGAGGGTTATGCCGTAATCACCACGCTTGGCAGGTGGATTGATCGCAGTAAAAGTGTCGATAATACACAGAAGGAAGCTGCTGCCCTTTTTCTGGTCGGATCCCTTAGTCGGCTTTTATGACATTTGTGGGCTGAGTTGGAGGGTTCGACCGCCACTTCAATTCTACCGCGGTAAGCTTTAATTAATACTTTGTACTTGACATATGCGCAATAATCCATAGCGCAGTCTATGAAGGTCACATAGTGAGGAAACCGTATTTCCATAGGATCAACTATCGGGCAGGTGTCACTGGCTACGGGCTGGTATTTCGCTAAAACCACGTCACGTGTTGAATGTTGCAAGTTTTAATGGACTAAAGATGTTGGTTGAATTTACCTTAGCTTGTCTGTAAGCGTCTTCGTCAGAGGCGACTGGGAAAGCCACGTTGAACTTAGCATTCTTGGTCAGCCACTCGCCGGTCCCAGTGGAGAACCCTCGAAGGTTGGGGTTGTACTCCTTGAGAATGTTGGGCAGTGTCAAGAATTCACGCCAGGTTGCGTCTCCACCTGGAAATTAGGGAATATTGTTTTAAATAGCTGTGTGGTGTTAAGTCGTAAAGGTGAAAAATTTGACTTTAAAGCCAATCCTAGAGTATTCATGATGGCCTTTGCAATCTTTAAGATGCAATAGAAACGCTTGGCAGGTGGTTTGATGGTCGCAGCTTAACGCATCAATCTTGAGTACTTTTATAACCGCCTCTGTGGTCACAGGTCTCTGTGGTCTGTGGTGTGGGAGTACAATATTGTGCTTGATTAGGTTGGTGGTAGGACTTTGTTTAAGTCTGCCTGGCTAGGCCACCACCATATTAACATAGTCGCCATAATAACAATTCTTAAGTTGTGTTCCGGCATATAAAGGTTAGTAGCCAGTTCCCCAGTCTGTTGAGGACTCCGGGTGAAATGCGCCTCCACCTTCGGCCTTATCTTAACTTGTAACCAGGTGAAATGAAGTCAAAGTCAAAATTTCTTTATTCATTAAGATTGTTCAGGATCATTTTGAAACGTCAAATCTACCGCCTGTTCGGAATCGCGACCAGCACACAAGCAGAAAGGCAAGAACCTCGGGCTGATTAATTTTTTGATGATGGCTTCCCCGCGCTTCCCCGTCGTACAATAAAAAAAACAGGTACTTATTCCCATATCCGGCTATAGTATAGTCTTTTTCATTGAATTACCTAAGACCAATTTTGCGATCATCAAGAATAGTGATTATGGTTCGGTTATGCGATTGCACTATTCGGGATGCTTTGGGGTCTTTTTCGGACTGTAATGATGTAAAATATTTCACATCCAGCGACCATGAACCGGTGCTAGGTTATCCTTTAGCGGTTCTGTCTAAATCAGTAACGTGTATTTTCACATTAATTCCTTAATAATGCACATTCTTCCACCACCAAAACCGATAAATCTTATTTAGAAATAAATTACGAGCAAGTGGCCTCGAGACTGATCTATATGATGATGATAAGATGCATAAATTAGAGGTTTGCCAATAGATTCAGACAGTGACATCGTTGAGAAACGTGAGAAAAAGAAGTCAATAATTTCTTCTGATTGACCTAGATTCTTGCTTTGTTTCCCGTGGGTACGATGGGAAACTGTGACAGACCGTTAATTGACCAATCACGACGAGATCCTATCGAGTTTTTCCCTCTGAACCATTGGAATTTGAGGATTCCTCGTTGCTCCGTACCGTTACCGCTCTACCACGCAAGCCTCTTAATTTTTATGAGTCCTAAAATAAGGTCCTATCTATAGAGATCTTATTTCATAAAACTGTGCAGACGGTGGCACCACTAACACAATATGGTTACAATGATGAAATTAAACGCTGGCGTGCATGCAATAAAGGAGGTAGGTAATGGGACATTTGAATTTCGAAGTCTCAACGCGTATTCAAATCATGGAGTGGAGATTTCACAGGTAATCGACGAAATAGCTAGGCTAAATTCGCTAGCAACAGCCAAATCAATATTTATATATTTCTAGTTTGTATCAAGGTTATTGTATGATATTTTTTGCAAAATATAGCTCAAAGACTGAAGAAACAATAATCATGGTTTTGCGGTCAGGAGCGATAGACTGTTATTAGCAATAGTCTATGGAGGGACAAAATGTTTGAAAATTGCCTGAAATTTTGTATTATATTCCTATAATCTTGCCCATTTACCGAAACCAAGAAAAGTCGCTATATTTTTTTTCATGTCTTGTTTATTTGATTCTGTTGGAAGTGATGTAGCTTAAATTAATTGTTGTCCGGTTGCTATGTTGATCCACAGAACGTTGGCATCAAAACGTGAGCTCTGTCACGATAAATACAGATTTGCGCCACCTTTGAACAGCCTGTCGAAACTCGGTCGAAACTAGGTTCTTCCTACTACCCATTGCTACTAACATCTGTAATGCAAAACACCCGGTTTTCAAAAATCTTGCGGGGCTTTTGATTGAAGTGACACTTGATCCAAGGCCTGGCTCTTATTTAGGCCAGCGAATTAGCATAACTATTCAGCGTGGCAATGTACAAGCCATGCAAAAACAAGCCTCACAGCTCAGTTGGTAGTAGCGCTGCCCTGTGTGCTGCAGGTTGTGGGTTCGATTCCGACCCAGGACAAATATTTGTGTGAAGAATATTAACGTTTGTTCTGTGTTTGGGAGTTGTATTGTATGATATGTATGTATTTAAAAAAGGATGCAAGAATTTTGTCCGTAATCTAGTTCCCATATACAAGCTTTGCTTAGCTTAGGGCTAGATGATGCATTAGCGATTGAAATTAATGTCCTGTAATATTCTGTAATTATAATATCCCATCAAAATAAATGATGCGTAGCCAAGAGTGTTCGTTCGATTTGCCCCTTGAACAAAGTCGAGAGTACCTAACTTTACTTTTGTAATATTTTGTACCCAACAGCTTGATTTCATAGTAATTGCTATGACCCTTGACCTCGTGTGTAGAAGCTATGAACAGATAGGCTAATGGTCTGATGAGACTAAGATGACCCCGTTTCGCTATGTCGAATGCAAATGGATTATTGAATAGTTCGTACTTTTGATGATGTTTAACTTTGCCATGAAATAGTAATTGATGGTGCTTTGGCGTCAGCTTTCAAATGCCGTGACCGGTAAACTAATGCAACTCAGCTATCAGCTGTCTTATTCGTCTAGTGCTTGCAACTGAATAAATTTGCCATGATTTTTCTTTTTACAATAGGCAAGAGTTCTTTAGCTCACTTGGACTTGAAGACTCCCAAGATTGTACCTACAGGTGTAGTCAATTTAGACGAGGGCATTTTATTTTTACTATGATTAAAGTAGAGACGTTTGGAAACGGTTTGGAACGGTGAAACATCTACATGGTACGGGTTGAGGAATTAGCATAAGTAGTAGGGATTCGCCGGTTATGTACCACCACTTTCGTGGGTTTTCGAAGGCCCCGAAAATGATTTGTAAAGTTCCAAAACCTAAAAAAAAAGTAAATCCGCCTCGCCGAATCGATCTATTATTCCCTATTTCAACCCGTTTCGGAGATAGGAATTTATGTTATAAGCGCCTAGTACCCCCCCTAATTGGTTAATCAGGGATTATCTCGCTCGCCGCTAATCATCACCAACCTCGTCTCGATGCTAATCACCTTGTTATTAAGGGAAGCAGCATAGCAATATATTGTATTTTTATTATCCTTTATTTCAATTGAACAAGCATTTAAACATATAATATACCGATATTATATAGTATTGTATTTCTGAATAATCCTAGAAATTCACGCAAGGATATATCCTTGAATTTGTGATATATATTTACATACGTCAATCAGTACTCGCCACATACTGAGGTCCGGTCATTTTGTACTCTCCTTCTAATGTAACACCATTGAACTGGAGAATCGCAGCTCAGGATAGGATGGTCTCGCAGGAGTGGGGAGAGGCCCAGCAGTGGGACACTTAAGGCTAATAGTAATAATAAAGTAATGATAGATCATCCATCACTGAACCTTGAACTTATACAGATTCAGGTCTCTTTCTTTTTAAAATTGGAGGTTCAGTGATGGTTAATCTATCATTACTAATTGTTTTACTAATTATCCTTGAAGAAATATTTTTTGGAACCTTCATTGTTCGATATGTCTTTCGTTATCGTGTGAATAAGGTTTTATGCGCAATTATATTTTTGTCATTACTGTTTTTCAAATAATATTTTGTACTTAAATCTGCGTGCTTCCAATGTTGTTCTTTGGGGATTTTTGATATCTTCTTGAGGTCATAATTCCTATTTTTATTAAATGAGTGGCTTTACTAGCATCTTCTTTATTTGTGGATATAAATGCAGTACCTTCGTCATGCGCCTGAGATATTGTTGACGACAGCTTTTTTCATAATATTTGTTTGGTACATTGAAAAAATCATCGATACTCTCGTATCTTTCTTTTTAAAATTGGAGGTTCAGTGATGGTTAATCTATCATTACTATCATCTGAAATTGTATGGTAATAGTACTGTTTATAAGTACTGTTTATATTATCTTCGTTAATATCAATGTTCTGTAACAAAATATTTGGCAAAAAAATAAATGGAAAATAGAAACAATAGCTATTGTGATTATAGGAAAATAAAAGTAGTTTTCATACCTCCATTATGTTATAACTACTATCAATCACTTCAAACTAAAATATATTCACTTCACTGTTCACGATATCAAACAACTGTAAAAATATTTTGGAGTTTCTCATTTACATTACATATTGTTAACTATTATAACATTAACACATTAACAACTAGGGCTTGATTATTGCACTATTTTTCAATTCCGGAATTGGGTTTCGATATTGAGCATTTCAAAATAGCAATTCAAAAATTCTTGAATTGAAATCTACATGTGTATTATGCATAACAAATAGTATTTATTACCTATCTAAACGTCACTTTGTCATATTGCGGGTGACAGACAGTTAGTCGTTGTTTCGTTTGACCGAAAAGAATGACTGAAAGACAAGACATTTCTTGCCTGTAAATTGTTATTAATAGATGGCGGACTTCAATTTATACTTAGTTTTGAGAACTTTACAAATCATTTTCGGGGCCTTTGAATACCTACGAAACTGGTGGTCCAGAACCAGAAAATCCCTACTACTAGCATAGCAATTCAGCGTGGCAATGCAGCCAGTGTCATGGACACGCTTCCCTCTGGTACTGGTATGGAACAGTTGAATTACCTGAGGGCTATACCTCAGGTAATCCGACTGATTACCTGAGGACCTCTATACATAGTAAGTTTAATGGTACGAGCAGTATTTTTACCAGCATTATGTCTGCAAGTCCTGTGGTAGAAAAGGGGAAGACACGATCGATATCTATGCGTTTAGCACTTCGTATCGCAGTGTTTAATTTGGTATTCTAGTGAAAATGCTATCACCGATTTTCTGGCCAGCGAAGTCCTACCGTCTGTCTCGAGGAGGTTCGTTAGTGGCCTTGTACCTGAGAGGGAAAGGAAGTTTTAACGCTATTCATCTCCACCGGATCTAAGTGTGCTCAAAAATTATTTACGTGAACTCCTCGGTCTCACACGTTCACTGCTGAACACAGGCCTCAATTGATGCCACAAACTTCGAACTTGAGCCTCCTATGCAACGATTAACTCATACACACACTCAGTACATACGACGGTTTATAATGAAGGAATATCACGATACCTTGAATACGTAGGTATTGCAGAAGCTATTAAAAACCTGAAAGTATTTAATGTTTTCTTTGTAATTATAGTTACCTAGTAGACCGTAATATGTGTCGTTGCGTGCTATTACGTCTATTACATTGGAGTTTATTCGCGGACACGCCATCAAAATAAACTTTACTAAGAACTGTCTACTACTGACATAGGCACACCGAAATAAGAGTCGTTTTGTCTTAACATAAGTATACTTAAAACACAATATAATAGAGAATCCTCTGCAGGTGATGAGTATCCGAACAGATATTAATCTTAACGGCTTATCGCTAACTCACGTTTAACCCCTAAAACGTCTTGTAACTACCAACGGCTGGAGCCCCTGTAAGACTAAAGCTCATATGACTGGATGGAGTGGAGCAGGAGCTAAGAGCAATTGGAGTGAGAAGCTGGAACCGAGCCGAAAACCGAGCATGATGGCGGAATCTCCTTTACCTACGGCTGTTGCGCCCTAGATGATGATTGTGATCGTTTTGCTAAATAAACATTACATACGTAATAATAGCCTGAGCTATCGTCGCGAGGTGTTGCCAGCTTTTTACAGAATGTACATCAGTGAGTGTACCTTGACGGTTTGGAATTCTACGCCCAGCTTATATATAAACAAACCTCACAGCTCAGTTGGTAGTAGTTCTGCCTTCTGCGCTGTAGGTTGTGGGTTCGATTCCCACCCAGGACAAACATTTGTGTGATGATTATTGATGTTTATTCTGTGTACAACAATACAACACCCAGTTGTATTGTATGATACGTATGTATTTACAAAAAAAAGTACTTACTTGCATAAGTATGATATCTGTAATTTAGTTCCCATATTAAAAGCTTTGCTTAGTTCGGGACTAGATGTCGTTGTGTGAAATAAATGTGTTTTAATATTGATTTATTATTATTTATCAGTTATTGTCATACCCAACTGGTTGATATTCCACTTATTAGGACTAAGCGCGCACTGGAATCAGCATCCAGCATCTGTATCGAGGTCAAAGCGAACTCATTCATTAAAAAAACAGACACAGAGAATGCCAAATTAACTGAAAAAATTAACAAGCCTCACAGCTCAGTTGGTAGAAGCTCTTCCTTCTGCGCTGTAGGTTGTGGGTTCGTTTCCCACCCAGGACAAACATTTGTGTGATCAGTTTAGATGTTTGTTCTGTCTTTGGGTGTTGTATTGTTTGATAAGTATGTAAATACAACAAAATTAAAATTTATTATTACATCTAGCATAATTTGTATTATGAGAACTGGATTATGGTAATCCAGTTCTCATATTACAAATTATGCTAGATGGAGCTGTGTGATAATACTTACTGTCCTGTAATAATATTCCGTAATATTTAATACGTAAATGTTGACTTTACATGGGCGCCTAGTGCAAACTCTTCCATCAGAGTATCCCCGAAAGCTGTTTCTACATTGATGATTCCTAGACGTAGCTGACTCACTGACATATAGGATATTCCTTACTCTATCCCAAAGATAGGAACAAAATGGTGGTCGTTCCTACCTGCGCACCACGAAACCCCCCGATACTCCACGAAGGCTCCGAGCGCAAACTCCTCCAGAGCCCCGCTGCCGGCCACCAGAGAGTCCCCAATCGCCGCCACCACTTCAATGTCTCCTGGACGCAGCCGGTGCACTGACGTAGGACGCTCTTTACTCCGGCCCCAGGCTAGAGATTCCTCGCAAGGAAACGGTGTGGAGGATGGGATGGCTCGCTGGCGGCGCACTTGGGACTTTCGATGAGGATAGTTGATCTTCCACTGAAAAGAAGAATACCTAAATAAAATTTGGTATAACAGAAATTCATGCGAGAAACAATTGCCACTCCATTTTTAGAAGGCTCATATCCAACATTGGATGGTTCCGAATGCGAATGTGATAAAAGCTTGACAGATCAAAAAAACCCCAAGTGGAAATCCGTTCAAATCCGTCTGGCTAGCTCATCTTACCTAATTCTGTCAAACCAAAACAACAATTCAGAAATGGTTGTGTTAAAACAAATAAATGCTGGATTTATTTAATATTATAAGGAAAACCAACAGCTTGTTACAATACATTAGCACTCGCTTAAGAAAAAGAAGGCCAAATAAAGGTTCTCACGTATAGGTACTGATGATGTATAGGTAAACAACGGTGAAAAAACTCGAACAGATTATGTGAAAACAAAATAATACAATACACAGTAAATATACATGGATAATCCATTCATTGATGGTCATTATCAATCTTATCATACTAGGCTGTGAAGAATTCTCTGCTCAGCAGTCCTCATGCTAAGGTGGCGCTAGTGCAGAACAGGTCCAAATCATAGTGCCTTAGTAGGTCATTATAAGCTTATTGAAGTAGTCACTTGCTCTCCAAAGAGTTCTGTCTATAATTACTGGAAGCTAATGGTATTTTTGGGTTAGGAGTAATAGTGTTCAATCTTGTCAACTTAAATGGGGTGTTCAGGGCATCAATCATGTATATGTGATAGATTTCTCGTCTATCGCTAAGAGGAAGGATATGAAACTGCTTGCATTATATATTGGTTGATGTAATGGTTCCATAAGTACAGAATTCGCAGACGGTAACATAGATACTTAAGAAACATCTTTTGCATTCTTTCGATTCTAGTGATATAAGTATCATAGCAAGTATCATACGCATTTTGAGGTACGATAGCCAGTTCAGATTGTTGAGGATTCCGGGTGAAGTGCGCTTCCACCTTCAGCCTAATTATAACTTGAAAATCAGGTGAGATGAAGAACAAGCACTTCCCTGTCGTACAATAAAAAAAAAACCGTTGTATCTGGCCACCTCTTTTGGGAAACAGACGATTGTCTATGTAACAAGCCCCAGACAATCAATGTGTTATTACCGTTTGGTATTCACGTTTGTAATTCGTGTTTTCCCGTTGCGTTAGTGCAATATTGGAGGCAGCCTGCAGAACTCGCAGGATATCGGTTTTTGATAAAGATTGCAATATCAAGCATCATCATCATCCATGATCTGGTCTAGAGTTATACAGGCTATATATAAATCAAGAGCTGACCCATCATTTATGAAAATCTAACCGGGAAAACTGGACTATTTATCTAAAACAACATTTGAAACAATTTGAAAACAGAACGAGAAAAAACAACAACATTTGAATGATATATACCTACAATCAATGACGTTATTCAGTTAGGTTAAGAGGTATCACGTTAATGGACCGCGGTCCAATCGGTACTGTAGTGGTAAACTGGGCCGAAAATGAGGGCCTTTTTTCGTAGTAACTACTGACCAAACGGGTAATCGCACCAATGTTTCAACAACGAAAAAAAATGTATACCTATAAATATAATATCATTTCTGGATACAAAAGACATCAACGCGCTTCAACTGAAATATCACGCTACGGTACACATACCGTAGCGTGATATATATATTTGATATGTATTTCATTAGTGGAAGTTAGTTTTTGAACTTACTTTTTATACTCGATGTCTCTGAAGGACAAATGGACTCTGAATTTCTGTTTAACAACAATTTAGTTGGTGTTAGGACTGTTGAAGTCCGCCTGATCCTTGACCTTAGATGGTCGCCATTACAACAAGTTTAGCCAGGTCTTCAGACAGTTGAGGATTCCGGGTGAAGTGCGCTACCACCTACGGTCATTGCCATGCGTTTGGCATTCATCTCGATCATACAAGAAAAAATAAATGGTGACCTAATGCAATAATAATATAAATAAATCAATTCTGAACCTGATTGTGGATTTTCATAAAAAAATTAGTTACATGAAACCTGTATCTAGCGACGAATTTCACGTTTATGAATCTGCTATGTGATTTGAAGTTACATCTACCTAAAACCCTCTCAGGCGTACATTGACATCCGCGACCTTTCCGAATAATAATAAATAAAGTTAATGAACTTCGATCGCTTCAAGTACCTTAGGTACTTACACATTAGGTACCTTACCTCACACTGAATGGCTTCATTCAAATAATGAATATTATACTAGCAAGGTCAGGTACATTGCCTACAGCTTAGGCTAGCGAGCGTAAGTTACGACTGCGCACGCGCCACTTGCAATATGGTGACCGCGTGAATAATAATGAAGCTACCTACATGTTACGTAACTTTGATCCTGATAGAGGCGATACCTACGTGGCTATGACATGTATCGCTGGTACTTAAGGCACCTATCGAGAAGTCATTTAAGGAATACGCATCATGTTTATGTGTATATTTTACATCCAATAAATGGCCATTGACAAAACTAATAAACTAAAACACAACAAAATTATAATAAATACTTCCGGATAAGCTTTCTCACAACGGGCTACTATTCTAAAATACACATATATTACATCGAATAGGCCAGCGAATAAAAGCTATTCAGCGTGGCAATGCAACCAATTTAACGGTACTGGTCTGGAACAGTAGAGTAACCTATATACCGTTTGGAAGGTCCCTCTGGTAACCCGACTGCTTCCCTTGAAATACCTACGTTTAATTGTATCAAATAGGAAGTAGTTCATAGATACTATATTTTCGTCCCGAACTGAGATCTCGTGATGTCTGGTTTGTGATGGAGATTATTTCTCAAACTCTTACACCTTTCTCACCTTAATTAAGCACTTTTTTATCGAACTCTGTTTATTCACCTGAGTGTTCGAGGCTCTCTTTTGTTGCTAACGTAATGTAATATCCTTACTAACATGAAACAAAGGTTGATGTCGTTTTGAAAAGTGCTCTCAAATGGCTACTAAGGCAACCGGCATTAGTAGTCGTGGTTTAAAAATCTACCACTCCAGCCCACGGATGTCCTTAAGTCAACCAAAAAGGCATCAGCTTTTTTCTTTGTGTAAACAAAACTTCAACTGTGAGCACCAATCTGTCTACTTAGCGTGGTGCTAATGGCCGTACATAACAGTTACAGAGGAAGTTATTTCCACATTGTGGTGGACAATAATGTACTATTGATATGGAATATGCGCAGTCAAAAGTCGAGCATGAAACCCCAAAAGTAATTCTCGGATTTCATCGACACCCTTCTTTATTGAATGAATAACAATAGATATATAGACTAGTTTAAATGAAATTTTGAATACTTTCTCTTATCTTACAAGACCTGATTGTCATCCTTTGCCCCCCTTCATCTTAAAAGTCACCCCTGATAAGGGCAAATTAAAAATATTTTAAAATCTGCAGTCTCAACCCCTATTTTATATGATATTTCATGTTTTCAAGACATCAATCTTATATACCCCTTTTGTAAAAAATGATGTAGTTTCAGCAAATCAAAAGAAAGTTAATTGTAAAGTCAACTCCCTTTAATAGTCTATCCTACAAGACATAAAAAGCGTTTTAACCCTATAACGCGCCCTTTTGTTACGAAAACCACCCCTAATAAAAGATAAAATATATTTCATGATTGTGCAGTCGATACTCTTTCAAATGACAAAAATCATCTCATCTCACTGAACATTTATCAAAAACTACCGTAATATAGTGTCAAAAAAATCCTCATACTTATTGATGAGTATTAATATAATCTCTGCATAGTACATATCTACATTGTAAATACCTAATATTGTTACTCGGCCACTAAACTCATCTGTTGATTGTGCGTTGGCTCTACTTGAAACAAGTGTTGAAAAGTGTCATGTGTCCTTTAGTTTTAGACACGTCAACGCTTTATTGTAAAAGCATTTAAGTCAATTCAAAAGATATGGGCAAAAAATTGTATTTCTTTTCACCCCAATATCTCAAAAACTACCCCACTTATCAAAAATCCCCCGCGACCACCAAATTCTATTTGTGTTATCTCTTTAAAGTTTAAATTTCATGAAAATCGGATAACCTGTTCGAGAGTTATGCCGTCACAAACATTGCCACATACATACAGTGCCGGATTTCCTAACATAACTGAGAGATTTCGTTCACTTGGCTCACTCGATCAATAATTGAAGTTACTGGATACAATATTCCTGTCTTATTAACTTTAATAAAGTAGTAAAAACAATTAGTTAAACTTAATGAACGTTGACTTGAACTTAGTGGAATAATATGGAATTACACAAAAAAGGTAGTGGTAACAAAATATGTACATACAAAAAACACATATGAAAGATTCGCACAAAGTGCTAATGTTGTATATCTTGTTCAAGAGTTACCAATTACCAAACACTTAAACCAAATTTATAAGCGTATCACATAACATAGTTTGACTAAACACGTTGATTCGGACGTGAGACGGAATGTAAGCGATGTACCTGGGTAGCGTAGCCTCATATCACAGATTAGCTACCACCTATCTACTACTACTTTATTAGTATGTGCTCACGTGACAGCTAAAAGATTTCGGTACATTATTCTTTCTCACTCGCTGTCCAGAGTTATTATATTACAGATATGTGTGATATCTGGCCGGAATCATTATGGGTACGCAACTCCAGACAGTTAGCTCTAGTGGCTAATGTCATACTCACCATTCTCCCGCGACATTGATTATGTATCTATTAGTTTTAATATTATAGTATCCTAATCCTTCCTTATTATAGTATATATTATACTATCCTTATATAAGAATTTAGAATTTTGTTTTTTTTCTCATAGCTTTTTATCCACTTAATTTACTTAATCCTTATACCCTCATCCCCTACAACAGAGTTTTCCCAAGGACGTGTCGTGTCAGACAGGCGGCCGGTCTTAAAATTTCATCTAAAACATTTTTTTTTAATAGAACTACAAACAGTACAAAGTCACTAAGAAAATACAATAAACGAAACATTTGCCTAATAATATTTTTTGACATGTATAAACTAGAAAAAGCTTACTAATTTAGTAGGTATACTTATTATATAAAGACAATATAAAACAGTTACTTCACCAACTGTTTTGTTTACCAAGTTAATCCGGTAGTTGAAGTGGAATGGCAGAAAGAAGATATATTCTGTCAATTTTTTTTTAAACTTTTTTAACTAGCTATGTTACCTCTGAAAGCCGAAACCCAACAATTTTAGAATTGTTATTATGGCGACAGAATTAGGTAAGATGATGGTAGCTAGCCAGGCGGACTTAAACAAAGTCCTACCACCAACCAAACCAAGCACAATATATTGTACTCCCCATGGAGATCGAACCCGGGACCTCTGGATCTGAAATAGGTGGCTTGAACCACTAGACCACAGAGGCAGAATTTACTTAATATAGGAACACCAAAACTAAAGCTTAGAAAAATCTGGCCACCAGGGTTGACAGTGCAAAACGACCGTGTAATGAATAGTAGGTGACACCAATTAGTCACCTCCCTCAGATTTTGTAATATCTTCGTTTTACGAAACTAAGCCAGGAACACTACTTGTAAAAACCTCTATTTCATCATGGTTTCGTATGCAACAATCTAGCATAGTTCAATGATATGTCATCATGTCTTTCCAAAGATAAAAATAAAAAATATTATTAGGTAGGCTTTTAAAATTAATTGAACCTAAAAAAAAATAACAATACTATGACATTGTATCAATTATCTTTTAGTACACTAAAATACCACCGATCCAAGAAGTATTTTTTATAACCGAAAATAAGTATATCTCGAAATATAACACAAAGCAAACTCATACAAAGGCGCATAACTTATACGGTAGATTAACTTTAAAATGTATCCTACAGAACTTATTAATCTAATTGTATGATATATAAAAATACACTATAAAAAATATAAAACTGTGGTACTTAAGAAATATTTTAATGAGCAGATGTTATATATAAATATATCTTTCTGTGATTTGTTTTGTATTTGTATGTGAAAATGTGTGTAGATAATTGCTTAGTTAGTTTATTAAGTACCTACCTACTTAATTTAGTTATAGATAAGCGAGTGTAAGCGCCAACTGTTATGGTTTGCGTGGTGCAATAATTTGTGAAATATATTGTAGCTTTTAAAAACGAATAAATTTATAGATCAAAATTTTTGAATGCGTTTTTTGAATGATAGAATAAATGGAACATTGGTACTCAAATACGAATTTGTGAAATCTATATTAATGACTTATTATTACGACATTTACCCTTTCTTCTATCTAGTTGATCTATTGAGATAGCTACAAGACAACACATTGAATGGAATCATTCAATTATGTTACGTAATGATGTAACATAACATAAACTGCAGATATTCTAAGATGTTAATAGTTACCTGCGCTTTTAAGTGATAGTGTGACCTATTGGTATTTTGTTGTTTCGCATTGTAACTAATTCGTATGCCAGTTGCTTCATTAAATTGGTCAGTGAATGGAATATGATTATAATAAAGAATTTTAATTTAAATTCTGAAATAGGATGTGGTCCACCAGAATCTCCGTGAACTCATCAGTTCATCAAGATCCTCTCTGACGTACTTAGGTTAAGCTGGTATCACATGAAGTATAATAGCTCCGCATTACATTGAGATATCGGTAATGGAATCTAAAAAGCGTAAGACCATAGAACTGATAGAAGTCATCGGCGTTTACTGTTGTACCGTATTTTTTTACTAACCCTCTTTTCGTCTACCAAGCATTGAGATAAGTGCTAAACCCTCCAAGGCTCATGTCAATTTAAAGCTCACACAGGTACCTGTTGATGATCATGAATGGAATCTTTACAAGTAGATCCTTATGAAATTCGCAGGTACAATCCCATATGTTTTATTATCACAAAAATAAATTTTAAAAAATAACTGACTCACAACGACCGGGAAGAAGTATTCAATACGTGACTTAGCGGAATACCAGCCAGTGACATTCGGACTCTTGGTCCTGGACATGCCAGTTTACTCACGATGTAACATTCACTGCCAGAGCATGTTCTTGTATCAAATGCGCACATTAACTTCAAAAATTGAAAAGTCTATTGGTGTCTAGTGGTGGATTTGAACTCATAACCTCCGAATCAGAAGGCGGGCCCATACCCATTTGGCCAAACAGCTCTTTTTTAATTGCATTTTATTGCATGCAAAACTTTAAATCACCACGCTTATCAAGCAATTCATACACAATCGATTCTCTAGGTAATTATAATATTCTCATGTAGGTAGCTTGCAAATCCGTGTGAAGAGATCTATCTATAGTCTATTGTCTAATCGATGTGCATTAGTGTTTTGTAAACTGGGAAGTAGGTAGTTTACCACGGACACGGACTTAACACTGTGACCGTTTCTTTGGCAACTTTATAAATACAATGTTCGAGAATTGCCAAAAACAAATAATCTTGATTGGTTCTCACGGTAAGGGTTTGTAGCTGCATAGATAACAAACTTGTTAACGTTCCTGGGAATAAGCTTGAATATGCCTATCAAGGCAGTTTTTACTTACTAAATATAAAAAGGTGTGTAGGTGTTTTAGTATGCAACTTGGGACGAAAGGGTATATTTGGCCCGATTTTAACCGACTGATTTTACAAGTGGACCACTGCCCGGTCATGAAATCATCTCAGCATCGGTGTGCTTAAAAGTGAATATTTTTTCCCTTGGCCCAGATTTCGATAGGGCAAGATAAATTGTAGCCCGAAACCGTAAAAGGACCTTTACGGTTTTCACTCTCTCTTTGTGGTAGGTACCACATTCCTGATGATTGGGATCATCCGAAACTCGTTTACAGGCCGATGTCTCCAGTGATTCTGTTTTGGAGCCATCTGCACCACGTCGTAAGATGTCGCATCCTTATCTTTAAGCTGATCAGACCACCTGGTTAGGTACTTACACTACCTAGCTTACATTACCTAGGTATTAATGTATTTTTTCTTGGTAGACTGATGTTGGTGTAATACGTATATTTTTATTGTAAATACATACTTAACATACAATACAACACCCAAGTAATTTTATTTATTATTTCTTTGGCGTAAAAAAACAAAAATAACTAACTAAATAATGTAAACAAATAAAAATAATACACATCGACAGTAACAGTTAACCTCAAATATAAACTTTTGTCACAAATACCTATGTACTCACAATCAATTATCACAATTTGAAATTACATACAAATATTTATGTGTGGATACATATATTTTTTAGTTCCTCTGATATAAAGCAAGTATGGTAGATACATATAATATTTGAATAACTACCTCATTACCTGTTGTACTCTTTGAACTACCTTGAATAAAGTTTATCAGTTCTCTCGAAAACTTGAGAGACAATTACCAAACAACTTCATGGGTTTGCTTTATAATGTCAATGTGCGCGCGCATCGTTTTTTACGATACGCGCGTAAAAAACGATGCGCACTCTCGTATTTTTTTCAAAACGCCGCCAACTTCATGGCGTCGCTTTTAGGTGTCGATGTGCGCGCGCATAGTAAAAAAAACATTCCCATATTTTTTTCTAAACGCGCCAAAAAAGTACCTATGACTTCAAAAAGACCGTTTGCTGTGATGGTTTCATAGACCCCTCTAACTCAGCCCGCGGATGTCGTACAAACCAACTAGCCGACTGGCCGAGCCCTGTCCAACAGTGGACAATGAGCTGTTGCTGCCTTTACCATGAAGGTAATAAATAATTATTGATGGTCGCTAGTCGAGGCCACGCGGGTCATCATCTCCATTATCTTGTTACCTAACGATACTGGCCGGTGTTGACACAGAATGTGTGTGTCACTTCCGATTCAAATCTGTTTACATATTTGATTCACGACTTTATTATTGCTTTCGATTTATCTTTGCCTGATGAGAATTTTTGTTTTTGTAGTAACTTTTTATCTGCCATAATAAATTGTTTTTGATTAATAATACACAACGATGTACATAATATAATGTTTTGAACACATCCGCATTACTATACTATCTAGTCATGTCATGCGTGAATGAGCTAGTAAAGTTTGACCTAGACTTACTTATTATTACCTAATTACCCTTTCATTGGTACTGAGGATTTACTTTATTCGTGTATTTGTGAAGCACATATACAACGTTTTAATATTATTGTATCTTAAGACTTTACTACTTTTAAGGCCTCGTGATCGGACTAGGGATGGGATAGTGATAGACCATATTTGTCGTATATTCTTGTACCGACTGATCGCGTGAGCACAGATCAATAACTATGTATTCTACGCGGGAGATGGACCCCTTCTATGTTGCTGTTTATTAGGTCATCTCGACGTCGCTTTGACGTACGTCATATTATTGATGGAGTGAGCGAAGCGAACGAGATCTCTCAGTTAAGTTAGGAAATCCGGCACTGTATGTATGTATATATGTATGTTTGAATGTGACAATGTTTGTGACGGCATAACTCTCGAACGGGCTATCCGATTTTAATGAAATTTAAACTGAGAAGAGATAACGTAAATAGAAATGGATTGTCGCGGGGGATTTTTGAAAAGTGGGGTGGTTTTTGAGATATTGGGTCGAAAGGAATATAATTTTTCGGCCATATCTTTTGAATGGCTGATTCGATCAATCATAATTTTGAATATGTGGAGATTATATTAATACACATTAACATGTATGAGGATTTTTTGACACTAGGTTAGTTTTTGATAAATAGGGGTGTTAAGTGAGACATGAAGTTTTTTGGCACGTGGGGTATCATTTGAAAGAGTATCGGCTGCACATTTATAAAATATAGATTTAGCTTTTTAATAGGGGTGGTTTTTGTAAGAAAGGTGCGGTTTATTAAGGTAAAACGCTTAATAATGTCTTGTAGGATATACTGTTAAAAAGGGTTAACTAGTTTTTTTATTTGCTGAAACCACCCCTGTATTCACATTAAGCGCAACGCTTTATGTGAATACAAAAGGGGTGAAAAAGATTGAAGTCTTGAAAATGTGTGAAAACTTGAAATATCATTTGAAATGGGGGTTGAATGGTGTCCTTAATAGGGGTGGTTTTTAAAGATGATCATCAGGTCTTGTAAGATAAGAGAGGTTCCCTATTCGAAATCTCATGAAAACTGGTCTATTTACTTTTTGTTATTCATTCAATAGTGGTAGTCAAACCAAGGTCGTCAAAAAAATGCAAGAATTACTTATAATTCGGTTAAATTTACCGAACCGAAAGTTCTTAAAATCCGAATATACATAATACAAGGCAATATTAAAACAGCAGGACAGTTTTGATTTGACTCAAATATTATAACCAAACTAGTAAAATACATTTATTCATACACCAGTCAAATAAAATCATAAGCATTTGATGTTAGTCAATTATTTATTTTATAATGTCGTATCGAATGTGGTCTAATTTTGAAAGTGAGGGTTACATAAACAATTAAACGCCTGAGAACTCACAATCAATAATTATAGGTGGGTCATAATTTATTCAACTAATCAGATGAGGTGGTCAAGGATGGAGCAATCTGATGACTAGAAAGTAGGCACCTACCTACTAGAGTTAATAGACGCATATTAATCCCGACATACGATTGCAAGCAGGCTAGGCTGCCTCTATGATGTCATAAATAAGTAAAATATTATTTGTATTATTTATATAAATATATATTTGTAATAAAATTTGTTGAATCGGACTAATGCAATATTTCTCGATAGTCATTTTAAACTTTCGCGATTAGAACACATTATTTTGATACTAAAAAGAAACGGGTATTTATCGTTATTTATCCCGATGTTTCGGGCCAGGTTACATCAGCTGTTGTCGCGGGAGATGATGGTAGCTACTCAGGCGGACTTAAACAAAGTCCTGCCACCAACCAAACCAAGCACAGTATTGTACCTCACCTGGGGATCGAGCCCGGGACCTCTGGATCTGACCTGTGGGCGAACCACTAGACCACAGAGGCGGTATTTTTTTTTAACCGCCTCGGTGGTCTAAATATTATTTGACTTAATATTGATATGTACTACAATCGACAGCGATTGTCGTTACAACAATATCGAGGGTAGATAGAGTAGGTATTTAAAGTTACCTAAGGGACGGGCTACATAACATACCTTTTACAAATTACAAGTTATGACAATATTACGGTACGTAGGTCACATTCACTTGTGACTTATGCCTACGTGACTATAATTGGCGTCCAAAGATACGAATGAATATTTTTTTTTACATTTATTTAGAAAAAACATCATTACAGGTTTTTTCTTTAATCCTAAGGCGATGCTAAATCTAGGTTACTTACTACACATTATAAACATGTTTTATTTTATTGCAATAACCAATTTTGACAATATTTAGGTAAAAGGTTGGGGTCTTAATTTAAGTAAACAATACTTGTTTTAGAAGATCCCGCTCTTCCATATCCAAAATAAACATGAATTGACAATGAAACAATGCAGTGGAATTTAGTAAATTAAGTAGTACCTAACTACCTAGATATATTTTAAATGAGCAGTTAAAAATTAAAGGGAGCTAGGAATAATGTGTGTTCGAGTGTAGAAAGGGGGTGGGGGGGTCTCCTGAGAACAGCAGTCTCCTATGAGTGTCGAACAGGAGGCCCCGTGAGTATGGGTATTTGTAATGGGGAATGGAAATGTTTGTGTGTGTGTCTCACGAGAACACCTGTCTCTGAAGCAAATAATGTTAAAATGATCTTTAGACGCACGTTACCCAAACTATACCTAATACCTACCAAAAACATCACATTTGTCTGTCAGATCACAACTCACGCTAATGTTAGATTACTTAAACTTTCGAAAGAGGCATTACTTATTCGGACGACCTTGCAAATGCATATATAATTTTGTGATGAAGTTGAGCAAGGAGTTTGGAAAAATCGTTTCGAGTTATCGTTCTCTTTATGGCATTGCAAATATATTGCATAGATAGCGAATAGAAATACCTAAGCAAATAGGCGTGTCTCTTCTGTTGTTCAATCAACGACAGAAGTACACTAACTAATAGAAAGAAGTACACTAACTAATAGACAGAACGAACGACACTCTCAATATCGTGTCTCGTGTGTATGCTACAGCTCATTGGTTACCTTGATAATAATTAGTTCCTATTACCAACTTTTTTTTTTTATTTCAATAATTTTACCCGCTTTATTACTGTAAACCTCTCGGTGACTATCCATCCGAGTGGGGTGAATTTAAAACCAGCGCTACTCTCCATTATGCATTTGCCGAAATTACCCCATTTTCTCAAAGTAGTGTGCTCGTGTTTTGTAGTTATTTTTTTTTGTCTCTCTTTGTATTTTTGTTTTTTTCTGTTTTGTATTGTTATATTTTAAGTATTTTTTTTTTAAGTATGTTACATTCAGAGACTTAGTTATCTTTACAACCTTCATCTCGTTATTGTAGAATGTTGTAATAATATAAAAATTGTTAGGTAATTAAAAAAGCCGTCACGTTGCTAAAAACTAGTGGTTCTGTAAGAACAGGTAGACCTCGCGAGCCTTTATAACCATGCAATAACCAATACTTTCCTCTTTCACTTTTCCGTTTAGACTTTTGATCAAAAAGATAATATTTAGTGATTACTCGTGTTCTCCAATCGTGATTCTAGGAGGTCAAATCTGACGTCTACGAGTTCGTCGAGTCGAGTCCTACAGCAAACAGCAAACTTCTCCTTTTTTATCTATATTTCCTCTACCCCTTTTTTTTTTTTTTTCGCAAAGCATCTTGTGTATAATTAAATATTTAGTGCCACTTTTAAATTTAATTCAAATCCGTTGATAAATAACGCTACAGCAAACTTCCCCTTTTCCCCCCCTATTTCCCCTCCGATCTAAAATCGCAATCGACTAAAAAAAATTAATAAATCAAGGAACGTGGTGTGCGGTAATTTTCATCAAAATCGGTTGAAAAATGCGACCTGTAGACGAGAACTAACCGACAGACAGCGGACAAAAGCTATTTCGGCCAGTTTATGTCTCGGACTGTTTTAAAGTACTACCACAATTAATTACGATCAACTTGACCACTCTCGTAAAATGTAGATTATCTTTTTAACCAACTTCCCAGAGAGGAAAATTATTACAATTTATGAATCAGCATGTAACTTTTTTTTATTAGGTATACCCATATTATACTAACTTGTTTGATTGGGTACCTACAGATCAATTAAAAAGTTTCAATTAAATTTGATGGTCATGGGTTCAATTTCGGTCGGACACCAAAAACTTTTCGGTAGTAAATTGTGACTAGTACCCTACAAGTTATGTAATCGTGTTTATATTAGATTACATGTCAATACAATTCAATACAAGGAAAAAACAAAATGAGTTTCAAGAAATATTGGTAGGTACCGACTTCATTATTAACTTGAAAATAATTCTATGTGTATGTTCATATATTTTGGAAGGCGGTGCCTATCGTTATGTGATTGAGATGTGAAGACCTTACCTACTGATGACAACGATCCTGTTGCTTGACTTGGTAAGACGGCACCAACTTCAAAAATATATGAACTCACCCATATAATTATTATCAAGTATTTAGTGGTTCAGTTGCAATTTTTTTTTAAACTTGAAATACATTTTCTAAAGATATGAACTTTTTAGAAAATGGAATATATTGTTCAGGTGACTAATTTGGTACTAGTCAAGTTGAAGTAGCGTTTTCTCATTATTTACTTCTCTTGGATTTGCAGTTGCATGCAAACTCACAGCCACGACACATTATGTAGGAGTCCTACACAGTCAGTCCTACAGTAGGACTGATTTTCAACGGAGCCATCGAAGCCCGACAAGTAGGTATATTCTTTCTCTCGCTATTCTCAAACATTCGGAAAGCCTTATAGGATCGAAACCTGAAACTTCCGATGGAGATACCGAAACCGGTATTAAAAAAAAAACTTAAATTAATAAAATTGAAACTTCCACAGAAGATTTATAGAAATTATTTGAGAATAGCGTTGAAATCTATCGGATTCTAAGTCAAATCCGACAAAAATTGATGTTTCCGATTCAAAAACTTTTCCTGTATTTAAGAATCGCTACACTGGTCTTTTATTATGCACGTGATACTAAAATTACTGTTTTAATGCATTTAGTTAGGCTCAATAAATAATCTTAAAGTTTTGTTGATAAATTCAAATGGAACATAAACAGTAATGAATGCCAGCCGCATCTATATAACGATGGAAAAAATGGAAATCTTGAATCACAAGAGCCGATGATAACAGTGATAAATGTGTATGTAGATTTTATACGACTGTAACCATTACAAGCTATTAGAATTATGTAATGAGTTCACATCACGTCTCAGGGTAAGAGTGAATAGTAAACAGAATTATAGTGATAGGCACTTGACTCGATGTGACACTTAGGAAATTCTATACAGCTTTTCACAAGCTTTTTTTAGGTCAATATGTGGTAATAGGTCAAATCTTGCAAATGATTTTATACCAGCTCTCCCCAACTTACTGAGCTAACATTTTGAACATATATAACATTATGATGATAATCTTATATCTTATACTGATATAAAATGCTAACTGACTCACTGATAACAACGCACAGCCTAAACGGCTAATCGCAGAGACATGAAATATGTGGAGTGTATGTTTGCTTACCGCTAAAAGCTATTTCTTCCAGGCAACATTGTATGGAGAAATGTAATCAAAGTCAAAGTCAAAATTTCTTTATCCATTAAGATTTTTTAGGATAACGTCAAATCTACCGCCTGTTCGGAATCGCGACCAGCACACAAGGAGAAACGCAAGAACCTCGGGCTGGTAAATTTTTTGATGAATCAGTAAAATCTATCAGAAGAAGTGACAATGTGGTGAAAGTGAGTTGATGCGATGGCCGACAAGGCAGGAGCTGTTCAATGGAAGCAAACATGTTTGGGCTCATTTGAATCAGCTCGATTTCAGATCCAGAGGTCCCGGGTTCAATCCCCAGGGGGAGTACTATACTGTGCTCGGTTTGCATGGTGGTAGGACTTTGTTGATGTCCGCATGGCTAGCTAGCACCATTTTAACTAATTCTGTCGCCATAATAACAATTATAAAATTATTGTATTCCGACATTAAGAGGTAAGATAGCCTGTTCTCAGTTTGTTGAGGATTCCAGTTCAAGTGTGCCTCCACTTTCACCCTTATCTTTAATTACACTTATTTTCGCTTCCCCATCGTACAATAAAAAATATAAATAAATTACATGTACATATATTTCTTATCTAACTAACTATTTACCTACAAAAGAATCAACGGGTAACCGGTCTATTATATTACGGTATATCATTCTGGACCAGTACCAGACGGAAGCGTGCCCATGACACTGGTTGCATTGCCACGCTGAATAGCTATGCTTATTCGATGGCCTAAATAAGAGCCAGCCCTTAGGCCACGCTTTGACAAATTAAAAGCCGGACATCGGATCCCCACATATAATGATGAACTTTACTAACTTTACTTTACTTTGCCTTATTTACGTAGATTTTCGATCAGAAAGGACCCCTAAATCTTACGTCTTTTCTTATGAAACTTTCGATACAGTATGATGTTATCATACACCATGCCACGTTGTTTCCCCATGAATGCCAACAAAAGAACCTATATACGTAACTAGGTATATATTTATGGTTATAATATCTCTTATAAAATATATACCTATATTCAGTTGAGTACCTACCTATGTATTTTGTTGTATGACTTACTTTTTATTTTATGCGAATGTATCTTTATGCCTATGTATTATATGTTTATGCATATTGTATTGGAATTTGTACTATTATTATTTGCGAATACTAGTTTCTTAGTATATCTACATATATTTTATTAAACGCTTATATATAAGGGTTTAATAAAATATTAAAAAGTCAATTTTTACAACCTTCTGATCCTTTCCCTCCAAAGGTTGTCTGAAAGATAGCTTTTAGCGATAAGACCATCCATTGTGCACCATTTACTGTAACATAAACTGTATATATACATCATTTACTGTTATATATGTAATATATACAGTTAATAATTTATTTACTTTCGGTTGCTCAATTAATAATACTGAACTTATTGTATTTAATGCCCAACAACTGGCTCTCGTACCATAATGATGAGACACAACATGGAATGTAAATGCTGACGGTAGGTATACCTCCGTAACAGGTCAGAGGTTAAGTGGAACCGGGTACCAACCAACACCGTTTCTTGTAATATTCGTCAAACTTTACATGTATGATTTACGTAAAGATTGACGAAGAATACGTACGTTATGTGTAAATAATCTACGTGAAGATAAAACTTCTAGCATATTATTGAAAGCAAAGAGCGTAGAATCCTCCAGCTTTCGAGTATGCTCTGTCCAGCAGGCACTAAGGAACCGCACTGAGCGAGCTTGTATATGTATGCAATATACCAAACCTTTTTCAGTTATTCAGCGTGGAAATACAGCCAATGTCTTGGGCACGCTTCCATTTGGTACTGATCTGGAACCGTCTCTGTAGTCTAGTGGTTCAACTCACCGATTTCGGATCCAGAGGGTTCGATCTCCAGGGGGAGCAATATTGTGCTTGGTTTGGTTGGTGGTAGGATTTTATTTCAGTCCGCCTGGCTAGCTACCACCATCTTACTTAATTTTGTCGCCATAATAACAATTCTTAAAAAAAATGTTGTGTTCCGGCTATTAGAGGTAAGATAGCCAGTTCCTCAGTTAGTTGAGGATTCCGGGTGAAGTGCGCCTCCACCTTCGGCCTTATCTCAACTGGTTACCAGGTGAGATGAAGGCCAAGCGCTTCCCCGTCGTACAATAAAAATAAAATAAAGACCGTTTGTAACGGTCCGTAGGTAGCCTGACTGCTTCCCATGTACATATTGTTTGATTAGATATAGTAAAGAAACACAGGTAGGTACAATAACAGAAACTAAACTGATGCATGAATTCTGGTTCACGGAGTCTGTAGCCAGTATTACACAAAAAAAAACTTTTTTTTGTTTTTTCCCCGATAACTCGAAGACGCCTAAACGAATTGTTTTTTTTTTTGTTTGAAAGGGTATACTTCACAGGTGATCCCATTGACATCAGGTCAGGATCTGATGATGGGATCTTGGAGAAATCGAGGGAACTCTTCAAATATTAGAGGTACACTTGAAGCGACTTCAGTATTTTTAGGGTATATTACCTCAAAAGTAAGGAAAAAACGGACCCGCGTGATAAGCACGCGTATGTCTGTCTGTCCGTCCATCTGTCATCACAAATAATTGGGAAAAATACGTCATCCAGGTAAACGAAATTGCATCATATTCTTCAATGAAGTCGGTTTTCTTTTTAGTTTTTAAAACGCAATTATTACAAATAATATAAGATGAATGGCCATACCTAAAGTAGGTAGCGATAAGTTATGCTACTAGGGCTTCATAGGTAGATACGTGTTATCGATGGAAGCTTAGGCATGTCCAGTTTAACACGGATATCAAATGTAGGGCAGACCACTAGATATGTAACAGAACCTGTGCAGCACCTCGCTTTAGCTCTCGATCATTTCATCATTTATTCCACTTAATTTTATCTATGGCGGTTTGCGGTCAGATACAATACACGAGTTAAACATTATAATAATTATCAATAACTATCTTTATCTTCAGATATTTTTTTTTTAGTGTCTTGTTGGACTATTATATCATAAATAATCTTTGTACTATGGCAATGCAGCCAGTGTCTTGAGCACGCTTCCGTCTGGTACTGGTCTGGAACAGTTGAGTTACCTAAGGCCGTTTGTAACGGTCCTCAGGTAATCTGACTGATTCCTTTGTACATAGTTAGTTTAATTGTACATTTTATTGAATATCTTTATACTCATTCAGATTGTGGCTATTTTCTTTTGAAATATTCAAATCTTGTTTGTTGCGGTATTTAGTGGCCTTGTCTTGACTTGATGGTCAAATCCAAGTTGAGATATCGATTGCTTTATTCGGATTAGAAAGAAGAAATAATATTTGTTTCAAAATTATTGTAAATGTGCCATGCCGCAGTCGTTTAGAATAAATGATTGTATCATCAAGATCACATAATCAATAAACAATGATTAATATTTACAAATGTTATATGACACAAAAATTCACAAAAAGCGACGGGACTCGAAACCGCATCTTTTCCTCATATACATATAACTTGAAATTTGAAATACAAAAAAAAATATAATTCATATTTAATTAAATAGGTAGTCAATGATGTGCCTGCCGGGTTTCCAAAAATCTTGCGGGCCTTGTGATTGGGGCGACACGTGACCCAAGGGCTGGCTCTTATTATTCTATTGAGTGTGGCAATTCAGCCAGTGTCTTCAGTCCGGTACAGGTCTGGAACAGTTAGTTACCTGTAGACCGTTTGTAACGGTCCGTAATCCGACTGTTTCCTTGTACATAGTAATTTTAATCAAATATAAACAAATATTACAGGACATTAATGTTACGCAGCGCCATCTAGCCCGAAACTAAGCATAGCTTGTAATATGGGAACTAGATTACGGATTATTACAAAACTATTTTTTTGTAAATACATACGTACTATGATACAACACCCAAACATAAACTAACATCTAAGTATATTCATCACACAAATGTTTGTCCTGGGTGGGAATCGAACCCACAGCCTACAGCGCAGAAGGCAGAGTTACTAATATAAATATAAATTGTGCATATGAATTTTTAATTATCAAAATATATAGATAAAAAAAAACACAGAACAAACATCAATATTCATCACACAAATGTTTGTCCTGGGTGGGAATCGAACCCACAACCTACAGCGCATTAGGTAGAGCTACGACCAACTGAGCTGTGAGGCTTGCTATTTTGAAGACCCGGCATGTCCAAGACCAAAATACGAAGGGCATGTGGCTTGTACCTATCAACTAAGCGGCGATGGGTTTGCAACCTGTTATGATTGAATACTAGCTTCTTGCAAACCGTGGGCATGTGCCGAACCTAAGTTTGGACGTGCCTCTGACTACCCCCTAGTAGGTGATGCTCATGAGATTCACGCTCTGAGTATTGATCACAGGTGAATCTTCTAAGGAGAAAAAGTCTTGAATCTGTTACCGTTTTATATTGCTGTGATAAAGCAACGCTATAAAGAGCGTCTCTATTAAATACCCTACGTACATAAGTATTACTATACGATAATACTTGACAAATCTTGTTTAAAATGTAACTACTGCACGTCATATCAGGAAGAGACAAAACAACACAGTACATACTAAACCACAATGCAGAATAGTAAGTACCATCTTGAAGAGTCAATTGCACGTTACCACTTGTCATCAGGCGTCGTAAACACAGCAGTACAAAGCCCAGTATGGCCATAAAACTCGCATAAAACAACACATTGTAGCTATGAATTGTATAACTATGGTAAAGCAGCGATAGTAAGACTTGTAGTGCCATCGACCAAACAAATCGACGTGAACGATGCATGCGAAGAATCAATTTAGACTCTTTATCGACATAGCTGTGAATCGGTAAGTACGGTGCATCGCTGTATTATTACCGTAGCTTGTGGATTGTGGCCTACATCATAGAAGCGCGTTACCGACACATTCAAATGTTTTTTTTTTCATAGTACTTGGTAAAATACATCTTACTTTCATTACGATCTAGCCAAATAGGTAGGCTGATGAGTAATTTGACATTGACCTAGATTTATACATCGAGTTACGACTAAAGAATGTTTCAGTCGGCACTTTTTTGAAAAACCCAATAGGTACCTACCCTTTTGGGGGAAACTTCGGCAGGAAGACTATGCTCAAATGTGTCTCGCGGGAGAAATATCCTTTTGAACCTTACCGTGCGCAAAGATGTCTCCAAATCTCTGGTGCCGTATGGAATTATTGGTATTGGTACCTACTTAGGGATTTTTGAAGCACGGACACTTTTGGTTTCCGACACAGGACACCGACAATTTTTAGTCTATATTTGCTTACACCACACGCTGATTGAACATAAAAAACTCTTGACTCTGATTGGAGATCCGCGAGTGACAAGATGGAAACAACGAAAAGTATCTAACTACGAGTACGTCGGCGCAAGTAAAGGTTAATTTAATATGGATGATATTCAAATAAAACATTAATTTTTATTTTTTGTTGTACGGCGGGGAAGCGCTTGGTCTTCATCTCACCTGATAACAAGTTGAGATAAGGCCGAAGTTGGAGGCGCACTTCACCCGGAATCCTCAACAAACTGAGGAACTGGCTATTTTACCTCTAAATGCCGGAACTCAATTTTTTTTTTAAGAATTGTTATTATGGAGACAGAATTAGGTAAGATGGTAGTAGTTAGCCAGGCGGACTTAAACAAAATCCTACCACCAACCAAACCAAGCATACAACATTACAAGAACTCGGGACCTCTGGATCTGAAATCGGTGGGTTGAACCACTAGACCACAGAGGCGGTTAAAATTCATTGGTAGCTTGTCTCTGACACACGACAGCTAAAGAGTCCACGTTTGCGAAATCACTAGGAAGGTCGCACCAAACGGAACTTCAATTATTACGTCGATCAAGGTGTTTAAAAATAAACAAGTCTTACCTATGTGTAAATTACTTACTTGCTAAACACAGTTTACAAAGGTTAACTACGTCAAAATCTAGTTTATATGCGATGACTTCATAGACCGTATAAACGTAATTTAATATTTATGGTTAAAATAAAATATACATAATTGGCCAATTAGAGTTAAACATAATGATTACCTAGCCCTAAGTTATATAACGTTTTGAGTTACGTACCTAACAATTCATATTATTATAAAATAATGAGGTTGACCTAGCTTGAGAACACACTAATGATGATTCCAGACTATCCAGGGTTTATCGCGTTGTATTGTAGTAAAATCATTTTTATTCAAAAAAATTTATTATTATAAAATGTTATTAGGAATTCTGTGTATTATTTAAATATCTGACTAACCTCGAGAAGATATTGCAAAATTTAAGTAGGTTGAGCTTAAAGCTGTTTTACCACATTCACTTCAGCTTTCCTTGACAAATACGTTCTTGAAGCCTACTTCAAGAACCCATACCTATATGTATAATGTCTTATTAGATGATGAATCTTTGATGTAGTGAGTAAGTACTTCAATTTATTTTCATATCAGCCCACACACGTCCACTGCTGAACACAGACCTCCCCCAATCGACGCCACAAAGAGTGATCCTGAGCCTCCGTGATCTATAGACTCCCTGCGACCGCCACAATGTCGTCGGTCCATGGAGTCGGTCTTACACACTCCGTTTCGCGTTTAATCGAAGACGCCATGCAAGAACCTCAATCCCCAGGGGTTATTGGTTCTGCAAGCTATGTGGCCTACCCACTGCCACTTCAACTTGCTAATTCTGAAGACATTATTACAGTGACTTTGGTTCTTCTTCGGATGTCGACATTTCGGATTTTATCACGTAGTGGAACTCCAAGCATAGCTCTCTCCAGCTATGCTTCAGTTCAATTTATTATACCCAATAAATCAAAAACTTTCATAAATTATAAGTAGGCGCACTGCATAACTTGGAATCAGCTTCTTGCGTCTGTCTTTCCGCTGTGTTACGACCCTAATGTCAACAAGAAGAGAGATAATAGACACCCTTGGGTTGGCTCGCTCCAGACCCTCGAGGTCAAGATCTGACCCATTTTAAAAAAGTATGTAGGTGTTTGCAAGTTCCACTTAATTAGCATCCAAGTAGATGAAGGCTTTTGGAGCTATCCATAAAAATAATAGTAAAGTGTGTGAGTGTCTTGTAAAATATAGAAAATATATACCCAATTATAAAATAATTAAATCATGAAGCAAGTTTTCGCGAATTTGTTCACAAGTATATTTTTTTGTGCAAAATAGAGTGAAAGCTATATAAGCTAAGCCATCACCATCACCACAAAGCTAACCTTTTTAGGCCAAGCAGGTGGGTTAAAATATGATTATACTTGGTAAAAATGTGCTACGAGCGCGTCGTAGCCGTGGCTCGTAGCACTATCGTAGTTAGCCCAATTTTAAAAATTAGGTGCTTAGCTGCTTAGGTAATTTATTATTATTGAATTACCTAGCTGTTTTATACTACCCAAATGAGGACCAACTCGTGGTTGAAGTAAAGCTAATAACGGGAGTCTTATGACTAAAATAAAGTGTATTTTCAATAACTAACCACATTGCCGCTGAATCCTGTAAAGCTCGCGTTGAAAGCTAGAACCTCCGTCAGTAGAAGTAACTGTCCCACCGCCAGCCACATGGTAACACCATCACGGCACAATCACTCACAATATTCCATAAAAAAATCACTAAGACTGCCTGTGGCCTCTAAAATGACTAAACATTAAATTAAAAACACAATTTTAATTTAAGAACGCGATTCTCATGCAGTGTGTGGCGGGAAAATGGTAGCGCGGGCGCGAGGTCCGCGCATGCGCGTTGGTGTTGCTCAATTGACGCACCCATCGACCATCGACAGTGGTACCGTGCACACCACAAACAACAACGCCGCGCCGCGCCGGCCGGTTGGGTGCCGTTACAAGCTTCTAGACGAGATGTCGTCGGAAGATAAGCATAGCTTACAGACAAATGTCTATGAAAAAGTACCTGTAGTTGAATTACTACGAAGCATTTAGATTTATTTATTTATATAATACGCACAATACACATTTCAAACAAAAGTATGAGGAATTTTTACTGGTTTGAAACATACATCTTTGAGCGCAAAACAATAAATAACTAGCAGTGTTGAGCGAAAATGTTTTCATAATTTATTAATTAATTTAACAAGCCTTTTGTTAGACCAAACAATACCAAATTACATAATTATATAAGAAAAAAGAGATAAAGAAAAAAACTTCAAAACATATCTGCAAACTTGGTCATCCAAGGTTTTATGCGGTCATTATCCAGACAATTTTAGCGACTTTGAGTTTCCCTCGAGGATTAAATCTTGGACCGATACTTAACGTTTACATAAATTATTAAATAACTCTGAAAGTTTGAAAAATTCGAATGTTTACCTTTGTTTCGATGACCTTAAATTAATGCGTCCAACCACTTCGCTATCAGACACTCTCCTTTCGCAGGAAGATCTTAGCAATATTTTTACCTTGTACTTACATTTTAAGAAACAGTTAACCCTAATGTGAAATAAGCCGGCCAAAGGCGAGTCAGGCACGCACACCAAGGGTTCCGTCCGACGCACATTTCATGGCTAAAAATGTACTTACGGGCTATCTTGTAGATTTTACCTTTTTTACAATAGAGCCAAAATAAAATACGATAAAAATCGTTTATGCATGTACGTTTTATGCACGGGGTAACCTTTATTTTTTTGTTTTTGATTTTAATTATTTTGTCAGGTGATCGATCTTCCATAATAAAACATATTCTCTGAAATATTCGTTCTAATTTTGATTATTATTTTTATTGTACTACGGGGAAGCGCTTAGTCTTCATCTCATCCTAGTTATAAGTTAAGATAAGACCAAAGGTGGAAGCGCACTGCACCCGGTAACCTCAACAAACTGAGGAACTGGCTATCTTACTTACCTCTAAATGCCGGAACACAATACTTTTTTGAATTGTTGTTATGGCATCAAGGTGGTTTCGTCTAACGAATAGGACCCCTCCATTTCCTCCTGAGAATGTCGTAAAAGGTTTATTATACACACAATATTGTACTCCCCTGGGGATCGAACCCCGGACCTCTAGATCTGAAATCTGTGGAAAAATGTTGTGTTGGTATTACGTTTGCATGGGCGGTGGGTACAGCCTCCGCCGGCCCCTAGACCAGTCGCTGCCAATACTAGGACTATTTTATAGTACCTACCAAGTATGTCGTAGACAGACCCTTGACGCATTTCTTCTACATTTTAGGCCTCGCGTTGCATTACACTTAAACAAAATAATTACGAAATTTTTGTGATACTTAATTCTGCCGAGGTCATTGAATTACGCAATGCAGTAACACGAGGTATGTGTGTCACCTGAAATATCGAAAGTCAAAATGCGACGTGGAAAGTGCAATGTTGGAATTGCAGTTTTGAGACTTTCTGAGCTAATTTTGGAGCGTCGGCCACGGACTTGATTGCATCGAGCTCAGCCTAAGTATAATAATAGTAAGACTCAGCACCCCTCGAGCGTGCCCCTCAAGTGCGCGTTTTGTTATTTTTTTTTCGCAATTTTCCAATTTCCCCAGGCTCGGCGTTTAGGCCCCTTCACGCCGATTTTACCACTTCTATACAAACCCGACCCAGTAGTTCTGTTGATTATTGTTTTTAAATATTTTTATCCATAAATCTTACCGGCGCGGTCGGTGGACCGACTGCGCTGCTGGGCAAGTCTCCTGTCTTTGACCGTTTTCCGAACTAATACAGTTACTCGAAATGGAAGTACTGGTACTAAAGGTCAGATAAACGACTATTTATGAAAAAGCCGTTCTGGAATGTGGCCCACCCAAATATGTTGACACACAATGGGAGAGTCAGACAGAGAGTGGAATACAAAAATTCCAGATTTCAGCCTGCAATCCATCCCATCCGCCCAAAATCAATTTATAGTACTTATCGGTAGCGGAGAGGTGACAATTTGATCGAGATAAAAAAGCTTTATATAAAACAGTAACATCAACACTATTTCTCAATGATAACAAGTCAACATACTACGTACCTATCGTAAGTTTTTTAATTGCTCATTATAATAGGTAGGTAATTCATATTTACAAAACATTAATAATTATTTACAAAATATTAATTATTATTTACAAAATATAAATTATTACTTACAAGATATAAATTGTTATTTACCAAATATAAATTACTAAGTAGGTACCTAACTATACATATTATAGCAAATCATTTTAAATTTAGTTTGTCAAAATTAATATCTGGATATTGGTTTTTATTGAAAAAATGCGCTAGGGTAGATCCATATCTCTCATACTTTAAAAATGAAAGGAAAAAACATAACGCATAGGTACCTACGTATATTGTGTTTTGTTTTCTTTCATGTTCAAAGTACACAAAAAAAGCATTGAGTTTCATATCAATAGGTAGGTATACGAGGTACGACATCAACAGTGGTGACGAATCTTGGATCTATGCAAACGATTCTGATACTAAACAAGAATCTACAATCTGGGTCTTTCGAAACGAGACAAAGCCGACTAAGTTTCCTCTCGAAGCACTTCAAAGAAGATGGCCACGTCTTTGCGAAACCCGGTCATGTTACGAAGATTGCACTCAAAGTGGAGATCTTACAACGGTTAATGCGGAGTGGTGTACACCACAGTTTTCTGGGGCGGTCAAGGCTTATGAATCGACTTCTCGAACTCAGCCCATGGATTTTGTAAAAGCCGTTTTGTAAACACCCTTTTATTTAAAAAGGGATAGGTTAGGTAATCAAATGTCCCAATTCCTATAGCTTTACTTGTCTCATCCTTTTTCGATCCCAGATCAAACAACCACATAACTATACAGAACACATTACGAAATGCAAAAAACCCGCAGACAGGAAATCTTAAATTGACCACTGGGTCTAGATCGCTATATGATTATGTGACGATTTTTTCTGGCAAACAAGCATGAGGTAGGATAGTTTGTGGTCCTAGTTAGTGCATTGATTGACCTGCATTGATCGAAACTCATAATCTAGAGGTGGTGTGAGAAAGTACAGATAAAAATTACACAAAGATGCAAAAGCAAATATTCACAAGATAAAATAGTTGCTTATAGTTTAGTTATTTATACAACGCCAGAGATAATAAAATACTAACGACAACGCATAGCCAAAACCACAAGTTCTCGAGACGTGGACGTTGGTTGGTACCTACCTACTTTCAAACATATTTTCATCGCTCTTAGATAATAATTGATTACCCCACGTAACACTAATTGGTTTGTTTTCCGCTAATACTTCTTTAACATAATAAATAATGGAATGTAGGTAAATGTTCGTCTGGTAGGTTTGTCCATTTATAAGTAACCGGTTGGATACCGGTTTTGTACAGATTTCGATGAAAAAGCGTACGGGAACATTGTCAGGTTGTAAGTTGTAATTAATACAAGTGACATAAGTGGTATCGTTTTGCAATCGTTACGGAGCATTAGAAAGCAGAAGGTGGACACGTAGCTCCTGGCAATGCCTTAAAAGAACTAAAGACTGCGCAGAGATGGACTGGACAGGGAACCTTGCAGCTTAGATGCAGTAGCTGTACTACCTATCTACAAAAACTTGAGGTAGGTACCCTACCAGGCCTGCGTATAATTTAGGCCGTGGTGGACCACTAAATCAGCCCGAGGACATCGTAAGCGGTAACTAAGGTATATTTACCAGAAGAAGGGCAGGAACATGCTTCTGCGTATTACGTACCTACCTACAACTTTTCTGCGACCCGCCTGCCAAGCGTGGTGATTAGAGCAAAACTAGTTTTACGAGGTTGATGTATTAACCAGTTTATTAAGGACTTACTGGTTTTGTTCATAGATGCATAGCTAGGTAAGTTATTTCAGATACCATGTAGTGTAGTAAGTAGGTAGAGGTACATACATTATGTAGATACATACTTAGGTATAAAAGCCCTCAGCATCTTTACAACTATAGATAGTTACTTTTACTACCAACCATCTAGATGGTTATAATACATATATATTGACCTAGGTCAAGAACAAATTAAATCGATGAGAAAATAATAAAACGAAGATAATTAAGCAGGTAGTAGGTAGGTACTAGTAGTAGGTATAGATCTCTACCTACCACACTAGTACCTAGGTACGGTTGAGATTGTAAGGCTCTATCGACCACATAAGTACCTATCTATAAGTCACCAGTCAGTATAAGTACCTAACCTCTACCTACTATTGTCTTTAGATTTAAGCTAATAAAATGTGGTATGAACTATAATACAAATAAGGCCGTTTGTAACGGTCCTTCGGTAATCTGCCTGATTCCTTTGTACATTGTTAGTTTAATTGTACTTTTTATTGAATAAATGTAGTTAATACAAATATAGTTTGTACCTACCTGTAAGTTATCCAGTTATAAGTAGATACTAAGTGTAGTATGGCCATGTAGTAGGTAGGTACATATCTCTACCTAGTTTGTGGTATCCACTTACTAACCCTTATGACCTTTTTTTTATTCGACGGGGAGCGCTTGGCCTTCAATTCAGCTGCTAACAAGGCTCAAGGTGGAGGCGCATTTCACCAGGAATCCTCAACAAACTGAGGAACTGGCTCTCTAAATGCCGGAAGACAACATTTTTATTAGAATTGTTACTATGGCGACAGAGTTAGGTAAGATGGTTGTAGCTAGCCAGGCAGACTTAAAAAAAGTCCTACCACCAACCAAACCGAGCACAATATTGTACCTACTCCCCCTGGGGATCGAACCGGGATCTCTGGATCTGAAATTGGTGGGTTGAAGGACTAGACCACAGAGGCGGTTAACCTACATGTGTTCGTTAACTGTTGGGCAGGCTTATGACCTTGTGAGTAACAGTGAGTATCTACCTACCTGCCTAATTACATCTCTGGGTCCTTGGTCGCGGTTAATATTCGCACCACGGCCAAACGTGTGAGGAATCTGCGCGTTCATTTTGTCCGTAAACCACTTGACACATTAGGGTCACTAGTAGAACGTGGATTGGGTACAATTTTACAGTGCTGGTACCTACAATGTCTATGGCATTGGGAAACGTTAACCATTTCGGTGCCAAACGATTTTTACATTTCCTATAGGCTTCGCCAGACCAGTGGAATATTTTTCGGTGGAAATATCACATTGCCAAGCTAAGAGGGCAGTCAGGAGTCAGGTCCATAGAAAAATGTAATAGCCAGAGGATGCCATGCAGTATGATGTGATGCCTTTGCTACTTCTTCATTTCATCCCGTTATCTTATTAAGCAGACACGGTCATCACGCGCTATCATATTACTAAGTAGTTACGTCGCGTCTTACAGCGACAAGGGTCACAAACTCTTTGAAATTGCGGGTAAGACCTCGCTAATGCTTGTTGTCAATGTCAAGATTGTCAATGTCTGATGATAAACAATACTCAATTTAGAAATGGGATGTGTTGACTCTATATAAAAATTGATAATATGTAAACGTACCTTGTATTGATTCAGATACCATAGTTCTATAATAATATGTAAGTAAGTTCAATATGTCAATGGGTAAAGTAACAAAAACAATAAATAGCACATGCTATTTGACTTGACGCTTTGTTTTGCGGGTCAACTAACTTTAATCTCTAATTTATTAGAGACACTCCTACAAAACTGATACTCTGCTATACTCGTATTTATACGAGTAATAAATTTGTAACGTATTTTTTTTTAATGAACCAGGACAAAAGGGAATGGCCGTTGGGAAGTGATGAGGATGGAGTGGATATTATTTCCTGATGAGAAACCTTGTCATAGGATTTAGCCAAAGGGGCAGATCTTCGCGTGAACCCTTTTGACATAGGGGCGGGAATTAGGGTTGTTGGGTAAGCGAGGAGAGTCTTGTTGGGAGGGAAGGCAGAAAACATATCCTTGGTGACCTCAGAATATAATCTCCTCACATTGGGGAAATGGGTAGAAGCTTCCCCATATGACACCATTTTGAGACATGAATGATTTTATTGATCGTTGTCTTTCTAGTTCCAGGCATGATCTAATATTGGCAAAATGGCATCCGTTGCACTTCTGTTTTATCACAAGATTCACCAGAGTGATTCTTGGTGCATTTAAAGCATCGCGGCATTGAGCCTTTACGTATCCGAAGCGGCAGCAGTTTCGACATTGAATGGTCGGAAGTTGGTAGATTTCTACTGGTAAAGATATGTGGAAAGAGAAGATTCTTTTTGGCAATACCTGTCCTCTGAAAGTGAGGACAACTGCCTGGGTTGGAATCTATGAGACCTTGCCTTCCTCAAATGATTTGCGATTTAATCGCCTGGCTTTGACAGCATAACCGCAACCAGGTGGGACTTTCCACGGACACACTACAGGGACGTTTCTCACAAGACCCATACGAGTTATATTGTAGGTAGGGATTGATGCTACATATTTGTATTGGGCCAGGAGCTCAGTACTATCTAAGAATTTGTTAGACTAATGCCATCCAAACAGATATTCGCAACTTTGTGGTTGGTCAAAAACTGACCAAACTTGATGGGTCTTATGGTGGTGTCTGCAGCTGGGTATGTCTATATATTTTATGGTGGTGTCACTTCTCGTGAAAATTGCACTACAAATGAACCTTTATCTACTGTTGAGTACTCTTTCAATCCAATTACAAGTGTACCGGGACTTCATCTCCCTCTGTAGGTTTGGCGGCTACTTTATTGGACGACGGACCTACCGGTGCCTCGCCACTTTGTGCTTTGCGCTTGGTCACTGTTCGAGTCACTTGATCAGGACCCGAGGTACTGGGAATTCCGGAGGATCCAGCGGGTCAGGCGGCAGGGGCGGTGGAGCGGGACTTGGAGCAGATGAAACGTCAACCTCCATATCTCACTAAACCACTCTTTAAAAAAGCTTTATTTTCTTAAAAGATCCCACTAACACAACCTGTTAATCCAAGTCCCAAAGCGAGAAAAATACCACTCCTCTATTTTACAAGTCTCCCAATCAGTTTGCCTGTTTGCCAGTTTCACTTCTTACGTAGTATTGTATTTTCTTTGGTTTCACAGATTAAATGCCTATTTCAAAGAGAATACAATACTACGGACAGGACAGGATATTATTGCTCTGTTCTCAATTCTGTGAGTTTTCCAGTTTGTCCAATAGTTTCGTCGTGTCTCTATGTGTTTAGGGTTTTTTGAGAGTTTTTGTATTGTTTTATCTCATTCCTATCATGGCTTATTTGACTCAGCCGGACTATGTGAAATATGTTTGTTCCTGTGGCCAGCTTAAACCCATTACGAGTCTCTATTTCTGTCGTCATTGTCTAAGAATTCGGTGCGGGTTTTGCATTTGTCATGAGGTAATCACGGCCCACATAAAATCAGAGTTTTGTTGTACAAAATACTCTTACTTAATGTACGTATTACTTGAGAATACTAGTATTAGAACAACATTGTGGATTGACTTTAAATTTCCTGCCAGGTGGATTCACACTACTGCGCGAATTGCCTTGAAAACATGCCTTCATCGGAAGCCCGGCTGAAGAAAAACCGCTGTAGTAGTTGTTTTGACTGCCCAAGTTGTTTCCACACATTGTCTACGAGGGCTACATTGGCCCAGCCGCGGCAGTCAATAGCTGAAGGAGGTGATGCTAAGGTGGAAAATAAACAGCCAAAGAAAATGTACTATCTTTCATGTTTCAACTGTCGGTGGACCTCGAGGGATGTAGGCATTCCTGATCAGCCTGTGGGTGAGTGCTTTAGACCAGTTTTAACAACTTTACAAAATACAATGCCTTCATATTACAGAGCTTAAACTCAGGTGTCATCTAGTCATGCTACTCCTCATTTTGCCATATATACCTACTTTCTTACTAAACAATGTAGTATTACTACTAAGCTAAGATACCATCATCATCAGCAAAAAAGAGTTTATCTCCTGCAAAACAACAAAATAATCTACTAGAGTCAAATTTAAATCAATGTTTATTTCAATCAGCCTTAAATCTCATTGAAATAAACAATGACCTATTCTAGAAACTCTTGGAGGTGGTGGATTTTACAGAAGAAGAATGCTTTGAAAGGCCAAATTAACTTTATTATATAAACACAATATTAAAAGAACATTATACCAGTTTTGTATTTTTCACTTGACAGAGACATTCTCAGTCAAAATAACAAAGGTCTGCAGTTGCTAGGTTACCTTAGTTAACTTTAATATCTCCTCTCAACAAAGACCCATGCGCTCTGAGATCATTCTGATCCTCGGTCTTGGAAGAGGCTTGGTGAATGTCTGCCAGCTGGTCTTCACTGGTAACTTTGTCCACGCTTAGCTCTCCGCTAGTCACCAATTCCCGTACGAAGAAATGCCGTACCTGTATATGCTTAGTCCGTCGATGGAATTCAGGATTTTCAGCTAGCCTTATTGCAGCTTCGTTATCCACTTTTAAGCACGGAATCTTCTTGAGAACAACAAGATCACTCAAGAGCCGAGACAGCCATACATTTTCCCTGGCTGCTTCGCTGGCGGCTACAATTTCTGCCTCTGTAGTCGAAATCGCGACACTTGCCTGTCTTTGGCTTAGCCACGAGATCGCTCCTCCCGCATACATACTCAGCACTCCGCTAGTGGATCTTCCAGTACTAATGTCACCTGCATGGTCAGCATCACTGTAGCATTCCAAAATGCCTTGCTTGTAATGCTTCTTGTACATGATACCTAGATCTGGTGTGTATTGCAAGTATCGCATTATGCGCTTCAAACGGACACAGTCTGCTTCTTCTGGTTTCTCCAGACTCCGTGAGACTACACTGACTGCATACGCAATGTCAGGTCTAGTGCATACCATCAAATATGCTAAGGCACCAACGATTTGCCTGTAGTTACTTTTCATGTAACTCATATCCACTTTCTCGCTTGATGTACCTTCTTTTACTATAGGCGTCGAGACCGGTTTACAGGTATCCATCCCGAATCTCCGCAAGACTTTCTTAACATAAGACGTCTGAACTATTTTAATTCCGTCTCCTCTGCTTTCAATCTCTATCCCAAGGAAATAGGAGGCAGGTTTTGTGGTTATTTTGAACCGACCTTTCAGCTCCTCAATAAACTCATCTATGAGCTGTTGACTTGAGCCAGCAACGAGGCCGTCATCCACATATAACGCCACGATGATTTTTCCACATCCTTTCTCTCTTGTTAAAAGACAAGGATCTGCTTTACTAGTTATAAAGCCAATCTCTTTGAAGAAGTCTAAAATGCATCGGTTCCAGCATCGAGGTGCTTGCTTTAACCCATAAAGACTTTTCTGTAAAAGACAAACTCTACCGGAGGCATCGTCATAGCCTTCTGGTTGCTTCATAAAGATTTCTTCAGACAAAGAACCATACAAAAAGGCAGTCGAGACATCAAACTGCATCATTGTCATTCCAAGATCGGTCACGAAGTACCATCTGGTCCGGGAACACATCTTCATAAACATCATGATTTACAATATCGTCCTCGTCCATGACATTATCTAGACTTTGAACATCTTCTACATCTAGATCTTCATCAATAACGACATCTTCTCCGACATCATTTCCCTCCGATTCAATAGACTGTTCATGTAAAATGTTCTGTGCATCGTGAAACTCTTCACAATTACTCATATGTCCTTCATCAATTCCAATATCAGAATTATCTTGTTCTTCAACTGTTTCCCTATTTGGCTCAACAGGAACATTTTGTTCAATATTCGTCTGGCTTTTTCTAACAGGAACTACCTCAATCTCGTTTTTATGATCGCAATCTATCTCAATTTCATGTTCATTCATTGAAGTTTCAAGCACTTTTTCATTAAATATGACATCTCTAGACCTCACCAGCGAATTCCTCTCTCGGTTCCAAAGTCTGTACCCGTCATCATTGTCGTATCCAATTAAAATGCAACGTGTAGCCTTCTTTTGTAGTTTCTTTCTCCTCTGCTTAGGTACATGCGCATAGCAGGATGAGCCGATTATTCTCAGGTGCTTTATCTGAGGCTTCTTATTTAGCCAAAGCTCATAAGGCGATTTGTGTTCCACCAAAGTTGGTCCTGTCCTGTTTAATATGAACATAGCAGTGTTAACCATCTCTGCCCACAAATTCTGAGGAATCCCCTCATGCGCATGCATCATTGCTCTAGCAGATTCAACTAGGGTCCTGTTTTCCCTCTCACAACATCCGTTTTGCTCAGGGGTATACGGCATAATGAGCCTTTGCTTTATTCCTGTCTTTTCAAGCAGATCTCGCACTCTCTTATTATCATACTCGCCCCCATTGTCACTTAAAAGCTCCTTCACAGTATGTCCAGCATTTCTAGCCTCAGACAACATTTGCTTCAGTTTTTCATAGACTTCGGATTTGTTTATTAGAAAATACACATATCTGTACCGTGTAAATTCATCTTTAAATAAGACGAAGTATCGATATCCCGAAATACTTTTAGGGAAGGGACCACAGACGTCAGAGTGTATGCGCTCTCCAGGTTTCGTAGCTTTTTCGCGAACACCAAATGGTTGCTTGTGCGCTTTCCCAAAGATACAACCTTCGCATAGTTCTCCACTGTTTTTCGTCTTTACTCCAAGCTCCTTCTCTATCAAACGTTTGACATGTTTCTTGTCCTGATGTCCCATACGCTCATGATACAGTTGCAGCGTATCTCCAAGCTCAATTAAATTGACTGAAACAGCAGGGCGTTCGGCTTTGCAAGCTATCTTATATAAACCGCCATATCTTTGCCTTGTTCCTGTTACAACAATCCTACCATAGACCTTCATGGAACAGTTTGTAACCCGTGACTCAAATACGCTCGTGGGGTTTTTGTCTTGTTAGCTAAGTACAGAAAAAAGGTTCTTAGTTATTCGGGTACATACCAAACATCTCTCAAAAAAAGGTCCTCAATCCGTCCATTTATCTCGGCTTTAACATGAACTGTTCCTTTGCCAACAGCCTTCAACATGTTTCCATCTGCCGTTGTCACTGTGTGAGCTTCATCAAATTTATTAAAATCTTGAAACAGATCACCTCGCATGGTGACATGGTGTGTAGCTCCATTGTCCACATACCAAGCATCGAAATCATTGCCAGAATTCGTTGCATTCACCATCAGTAACATCATATTTGAACTTTGGGTACTTTCCTTTTCTTTCGCCTTTGGGCAACCTTTTCTTATATGACCAACTTCCTTACAAAAGAAACATTTGTATTTTTTCTTTTTACTTTTTTCTTTTTTGGTCAAATCCCCTTGCAACATTTTCATTTTTTGTCTTCACGTAAAGCGCAGTCTCGCTAGATCCAGCGTCAGCCATCTTCGCATTGAGCGCTTTATCGTGGGCACACAACTGGCCTGTAATATTGTCAACCGTCCTTTCCTTTTTCGACATTAATAGCCAACTCGATTTGAACGAGAAAAAAGTTTCTGGCAGCGTGTCAAGGATCTTGCATATTAAGAGAACTTCAGGTAACTCTACCTTTTCTTCTTTCAGTAACTCTTCCTTCAAACTGTGCCACAGGTTCTTTAATTTCGATACATGAGTCGACATGTCATCTGACGGATCCCTCTTAAGCTTGAAGAAATCCAAACATGTATCATAGAGTCGGCCCTCATTAGGTCCCTCATATAATCTATGGAGTTCGTCCCAAACTTCTTTTGGAGTATACAATCTTATTACTTTACCAAGCGTCTCATCTGTTATATTGTTAGTTATCAAGAGCAAGGCTGTACTCTCTAACTTTACAAATTCACTTAGACTTTTATTGTACAGTTCTATCGCAGTAATCACAGCATCACCGCTTCCTGCTATAGGTCTCATTGGCCTTTGTGTTTTACCTTCCACAATATCCATGAGTCCGTCCATACCTCTCAGCAAGGCTACCATACGATACTTCCATGGTACCCAATTGTGGCCGTCAAGTTTCATAATTTGAATAAACTTCTGGGTCTGGGCCCATAACCTCTTGGAGGTGGTGGATTTTACAGAAGAAGAATGCTTTGAAAGGCCAAATTAACTTTATTATATAAACACAATATTAAAAGAACATTATACCAGTTTTGTATTTTTCACTTGACAGAGACATTCTCAGTCAAAATAACAAAGGTCTGCAGTTGCTAGGTTACCTTCGTTAACTTTAATAGAAACAATGATCATCAGCATTATCCTATTCATTAAATTATTTACAACTCTATATAATATATTTACAAAGAAGTGTAGGTATGTTTTGAATACTAGGTTTCACTCTTGTAGCACACTATATATGTGACACTTGTAGATAATATGTTCAGCAGGTAAGTGGTGAGCATGTTACGAAGAATTTATGATATATTTACTTTATAGATACTGGATATCTGATTCACGAGTCACTTTGAGTAACACAAACATATTTACTATTAAATTCTTCATTAATACTTATATTAATGAAATGTAATTATACTAATAAACTCAGAGGATTTGTTGAATAAAAGATCTGTTTCATACATAGATACGGGAGCTATTTTTTTTTTACAAAGCACCATAAAATATAGCCCCAAACTAAAATAAATTCTTTCAAATATGATAAGTATGGATTTCAGCTTCTGGTGGGTGGCCAGAGCGGACAAACCCACACACGGCCCGCATGAACCAGCTCCTCGAGTTATACAAGGTGATAGCACAGCAAGAGAAGCAAGAGAAACTCGAGAAGGAACGGAAGAAGTTTGCTATTCGAGGAAAATACATCACTCTTACAGTAAGTTTGAATATCATCCTAGTTCACTGCTGCGGTTAACACCTCCATCACTAGTCTAGTGGTAGTTAAGTAGTGCTAGTTACTGGTTTTAGAGGCTCAATCCAAATGTCCTGGTTTTGAATCCAGGGTGGAGCATATCTCTTTTGTGGTTGTTAAGGGCATGTAATGCCATACAGGGTTGAGTTAGTCTATTAAAAATTTTTAATCCTTCTCATATGGTTTTAAGTTAGGATAAGGCTGAAGGTGTAGGCACTTCAGCCTGAACCCTCAACAGTCTGAGGAACTGGCTTTACCTTTAAATTCCAGAAAACAACAGTTAAGAATTGTTGTTATAGTCAACAGACTTAACAAACAATTTCCTACTTGCCTATAACAAAGCCTTAAAATGTAGGTCATATACACAAAGAACATCGCATTCTGTTTACTTGGTGTTCCTATTCAATTGACAATGTGTGCAATGCGATGAATAAATTCTTTAAAATGCTGCTCATACTATTGAATGTTGAACATAATCGTTGTAATTGTAAAGATATTCCCATCATTGTGATTTTAGTTTGTGAAATAAACAATAAGATGTTAGGTCAATGCATACCTAAAATTTGTAATATATGTGTAATTTCAAATCAAGAGTGCTTCTTAACTTGTTGCTTGGTTTCCATTACATTGTACTGCATCCATAATATTCTCATAAGAAAATATAGCATTGAATTTGTTTTATATTCACTAACTAAAGGATACAATTTCTAGAGCATACTTCCGTCAATCAATTATTGATTGATGGTGATGATTATGTAAACTAATTACAAATGATATTTAGTATGTAGTGAGTCAAATCTTGACATCGAAACTTGATAGTGCAAGGATTAGCTCTATGATGGAGGAAGGCTAAAGAAGAAGCTGCCTATTGACTCACTTCTTGAAGATACTATGGTTGCACACGGGCTATAGGTAAAGACTCGGGTCTAAACCCAAAATTCTGTCTCTGGTTGTACGAAGTCATGGTACGCCCTGTACTGACATACGGTGCAGTAGTCTGGTGGCCAAGAACATGCCTAGTCACGGCCATCGACCAACTACAGCAAGTACAGAGACTATAGCCTGCTCACTTATCAGTGGGTGTTCAAAGAGTACCCCATCAGCAGCATTGGACACCATTCTAAGACTGACTCTGCTTCATGTGCATATACAGCAAGAAGCCATGGCGGCAGCCTTAAGAATCAGATCCACAAATCAATGGAAAGGTCACAACAGAACTTCGATGTTCACTGCACAATACTAAACAGGGTCACCAATATTATTCCGGAAGCCAAGTATAGCACGGACAGGGTGGCCACAACTTATCAAACATATAAAAACTACACAGCCGCAACACAAGAACGGAAACTCCCAAGCCCGATATTTTAGGATAACCTATAACATTTACACAGACGGGGCGAGGAACTCAAATGGAAACAATCCTCGGATATGGAGCACAAAAAGTTTTGGGACCAAAGGAAAGACTGCAGGATATCAAAGATGATGTTCCCAGGTCCGAATAGGAAAATATCGAACATTCTAATCAAAATGAAACGCAGTGATCTACAACTGATGGTAGGCATCATCACAGGATACTGCGACCTGAATTATCACCTGCTCAAAACCGGAGTCACGGACAGCGCGCTGTGCCGGGGCTGCCTACAGGAGGAGGAAACACTAGAGCACGTGATCCTACACTGCTTGGCTACAGAATCAGCTAGGGTGAAGACGGGCCTTAGGAAAATGCTTGGAGCAAGCATCATCATCGCCCACAACATCAGAGTTACTTTCAATGTCGCTGTAAACCACGGCGGACAATGCACAATACACCCCACAGCGGGACGTCAATGCAGGCCTTGGTCACCCCCACTCAGAATAAGAATAAGATACTATGGTTGTAAAACAGCGGAAATATTGACGCTGGAAGCAGATTCCAAGTTTTTGCTTTGCTGCAAGCATAATAGAAGGATTTTGAAAATGCTTAGTCCTAAAATATCTACCATGTAGCGATGATAATAAGTAAATGTGTAATGCAATTCGATGTCCACTACATTAATCAACAATATTGAACGAAATGGATTTACATTTCACATGCATGGTTTCCACCTTTTCTGTACTCGTGAAAACATATTAATAGCTTATTATTCATTACTGTATCTTTAGCGGTTGGTTTTCCAATCAATAAATGAATATAATTTATATCACGTCGGTCGAGGGCTCATCAGCTCAGCAAGGCTATATTTCCTAAGCATGCCTCTTGCAGAAGTGAAACACGTATTAATGTGTTTTTTTTTCAAAGGAATTTAGCAGATTTGTCACTAAAGCTTGTGCATTTAGAGGTAAGTTAGCCAGTTCCTCAGTTTGTTGAGGATTCCGGGTGAAGTGCGCCTCCACCTTCGGCATTATCTGAACTTGGAACCAGGTGAGATAAAGGCCAAGCGCTTCCTCGTCGTACAAAAAAGCCCGCAGAGTATCGCCTAAATCCATTAGCTAATTAGAAATGGTTTTTTTTTCAGGATAAGACCGGTCTCACTGGGGCCATGGCCCGCAACATTGCTGGTATGCCGTCAGGCGAGGCGGGGTCGTCCAGTGCGCTCGCGAGCTTCACTCCGAGCCAGGCCAGCGCGGACGTGGAACAGCTGCCTGATGACATCTTCACTAAGGAGGTCAACCTAAACCAGAGTCAGTATTGCTTACCTTATATTCTGATTCAGATTTTTATTCAATGAACAAAATTGTAAACGGGTAACGTCAAACTTCTGCGATACCTAATAAGATAAAATAACAGCGTGATGAAATGCCTGCTTTCTTTTAAATCGTAACTAATTAATCTAGCGTATCCTTAGAGTAGTTACAACGTGTTTGTAACTACTCTAAGGATACGATGTCTCATTCGAATTTGAAATCACTTATGAATGCAGAAGAGAAAACACAGTGTAGGTACCCTAACTGATACAAGGTTACGTCTGGTTTACCTAACCTAACACATATCTAACATGGTGTAATAAAAACGAACACATTGTTTTATTGAACAAGCAGATATTCATACCAAATACATAGGTACTAGGTATATTAACATAAAACTGATTCTGATTTTGTATATGATAGCAGTAGTTTTTATTATACTGGGTTGGTACTGTTGCGTCAATATTTTTTTTATCAAAAAAAGATGACCCGTGTCTAGTAACTATTGCTACATTTTCTTTTGTACTCCAGTAACAAGCATGCCGCAGCGGCTGGCGTCTCCCGAATGGCAGCCAGAGTCAGTTACCCGTCTGCACCCGCTCCCCAAACTACTGTCCGTCAAGCGCAGCCAGCGGTGCCGCGTCTGTGACCACAACCTTACCAAGCCGGAGTACAACCCCGGCTCGATCAAGTTCAAGATAGAGCTACTGGCATAGTGAGTGTTGTATTGTTATACTAGGACAAACTCAAATGACCTTTAAAATATCTTCAAAAGAAATACAGAACATATTAACGCGAGGCTCATCTCTGTAACAGCTTGGCTCAGTACTAAACCATTAGTTAGTTAGTAACCATTGGTTAGCAAATGCACCGTGGAGCTAGAGGAACAGTTACTCAGACTGTTGAGGATTCCGGGTGAAGTGCGCTTCCAGATATATGAAGCCTGTGTGGCGAGGCTCATCTCTGTAACAACTTGGCTCAGTAACCATTGGTTAGCAAATGTACCATGGAGCTCAGACTGTCGAGGATTCCGGGTGAAGTGCGCTTCCATCTCCTTATCATAACTTGAAACCAGCTTAGAATAAGGCATTTTATTGTAAGCTTCTCAGTCATACAATTCAAAATAGGTGATCTGAATTCAGCGGATTTATTACTAAATATCTTTCTGTTTTCAGATTATTTATTTTGAACATTGTATTTCTGCAAAATAACGCTTGAATCGATTAGCTATCCAGTCATACAATTGTTTTTTTTAAAGGCTCTGGAATTTATAATGCAAGTCATGCCAAAGCATAATTCGGAAACTGTTCTATCTATTTCTGAACAGATAAACAGCTTGAAAGGAACTTTCAAACCCTGGATGTGAGCAAATGCTTCAAGAGTATAAAAAGGAAAAGCAGGAAAATTAAGATTTCATAATCTTTTCTGTCTTTTGTGTTTGTTTTGTTTTTCGCTCCTGGGAAATGTTTTTTAATGCATTTATGATCCCAGCTAGCCAAAAGGCGTTATTCACTATTGCGTAGATTGCACCTCATCAGTGCATAACAGAGTAATGTTAGCTAATACATATTCAACATTTTATAAGTATACCAACTAATTAAATAGCAGGCAAGAAGTAATTTGACCATTTTCTTTTAGCTACCACGTGCCAGAAGTGAAGATAATATCCCATGAGTCTGTGAAGCCGGGACAGAAAACTGCGCTGCTTATAAAGCTTACCAACCCCACGGCGCATGAAATGGAGGTAGGAATCATTATTAAAATAACTTCAAATGCACTAGAAAGTACAAAACAAAACGATATGACTGCTAATTCATTTCTGAAAAAAAACATGTAAAATATTCGCCATTTACATTACCTTTGCCAACTTTTTTTTTTTTATTGTACGACGGGGAAGCGCTTGGCCTTCATCTCACCTGGTAACAAGTTAAGATAAGGCGGAATCCTCAACAAACTGAGGAACTGGCTATCTTACCTCTGAATGCCGGAACTTAATCTGATTTAATGTATAGCTCTTTCCATGTTGCAAGTTTCCATTCCAATTTGATTTAAAAAAATAAAATTATCAAATTATTTTTTCTATGGTGTATCAATTTATAAAATGTTTCAGGTCCAGTTAATCCAACCATCGGAAGTGCCGCCTCCCGAAGACAGTGAAGAACCTAAAAGTATTGAAAAATCACTTGAGAAATCTCTCAATATCGAGAAGGTATGGATATTTTTCTTACGAGGAATGGACCTTTTTATTGGCTACTTAGGTTTTATGTGTGCATATGATACATGCACATGATATGACGATGAAGAACCTAAAAGTATTGAAAAATCACTTGAGAAATCTCTCAATATCGAGAAGGTATGGATATTCTTCTTACGAGGAATGGACCTTTTTATTGGCTACTTAGGTTTTATGTGTGCATATGATACATGCACATGATATGACGATGAAGAACCTAAAAGTATTGAAAGATCACTTGAGAAATCTCTCAATATCGAGAAGGCATGGTTATTGTTCTTACGCGGAATGGACCTTTTTATTGGCTACTTAGGTTTTAAGTGTGCATATGACACATGCACATGATCAGACGGTGAAGGTCACACCCGAAGGTCACATGAGCAAACCAACATGTCCCTAGGACCGGAAATGCGAATGACATGTGACACTGGCTAGTACTCCACTAAACGGCGATGGGCTTGCAACCTATACCTAGCTACTTGCAAACCGCGGGCATGTGCTGAAAGTTTGGACGTGCCTCTGACTACCCCCAGTAGGCGCGTAGCGTGGATCCTCAAAAGATCCACGCTCTGAGTAGTGATCAGAGGTGAATCCTCGAACACATCAAGACAAACGCAGCGATTTCAAACTCCATCTTGCTACTTTTTATGGAAAACATTTTTAAAAGAGACTATATAAGGAGATTTTCAACTCGGCGATTATAGTAGTAAGTATAGTAAGCGCTTGGCCCTCATGTCATCTGGATTTTCAAATTATGATAAGCTTGAAGGTGGTCGCGCACTTCAATCAGAATCCTCAACAGGTCGAGGAACTGTCTTAATTCCGAAACACAAAAAAAAACCAGAAACTTCCATCAGTCTGTCAACCACGATCCCATTTCGCTTTATACAATACAAATAATACAATACAAATAATTTATTTCTCTTAATCTAACATACATACACGTTTCATGGTTTGAGACCCTCTTTTAAGTATGAAAATACCTGTGTTAAGGAGTCCCGCTCTTCCGTAATTTTTAAATTAAGTTAAAATAAATAACAAAAGAAAACTTAATCAACAAAAAATACATATATACTATCCTAAGCTTAAAACAAAATATGTGTGTGTGTGTGTGTGTGTGTGTGTGTGTGTGTGTGTGTGTGTGTGTGTGGTGTTTATTATGAAATAATTTCCAGAGTTTTTCAGTTTCCTCGTAGTTAAGTGTTAATAGCCATTCATTCAGAGTTTTTTCGCATTTATAATTGTTTAGAGAGTAGATACTTTATGTAGACAGTAATTGGGTAATGTTTGTTTCAGGATGTTATGTCATACAAGTCATTGGAGCGTACCGCCAAGTACGCCGCCAGTTCTGTGCTGGCGTCGAGCGGGATCTCTCTCTCCCTGCCGCAGCGGGACGACGCCGCCGAATACGACGACGACTCGCAACACGGCACCAACGAGTGAGTATATGTACAAGCGTAATTAATAACAAAAACGGGTCTTTGACAAGCCTCATAGCTCAGTTGGTAGTAACTCTGCCTTCGGCGCTGTAGGCTGTGGGTTCGATTCCCACCCAGGACAAACATTCGTGTGATGAATATAGATGTTTGTTCTGTGTTTGGGTGTTGTATCATATATGTATTTACAAAAAGTATTTAAGTATTTTATCCGTAATCTAGTTCCCATATTACAAGCTATGCTTAGTTTGGGGCTAGGTGGCGCTGTGTAAAATGAATGTCCTGTAATATTTATTTATTTATCTATTTGGTTGGTACCTACGTTACCTAACTATCTTCTTATGCCTACCTATATATATAGTTTGCAAGTTCATGTGGGATAAATAAATGTGTTTTTCTTTCTAAATGTGTCTTCATCGCGTACCTTTTTACATTCCCGACAGTTTCGACCTGTCGAAAATAAAAACTGTCGGGAATATAAAAAGGTACGCGATGAAGACCCGTTTTTGTTATTAATTATGTATAATAATCGCGATAATTTTAAAAACGCTATATACAAGCGGTCTAAACAGCACATTATTTCTCAACCAATGAGGTTCGCAATGTACACTTATACTCTATTTGAACCTGAGTGGCTTGTGCTCAAACAACCAAAACGCTTATTGGATAGTTTCCACTATTCATTTCTTCATCACAGTCTGTAATGTAGCTGCATGGATTTCTCCCAAAAGTATTATCCTGGCGGAACACTGTCATTATAAGCCGTAAATTTAGCTAAACAAAAACTAGTGAGACGAAAGCCCCGACGTACTATAAAAAAAAATGTGTAAAATGCTCAAGCTTTAAGTGACAGCCTATTCCTATTCCATAGAAGGGCTAAAATAATATTCAGATTTTTGTATTTCAAGTGACCGCACTTGGTTTCCGGCTTTAGGAAGAGACGCGGGTTCGAGTCCAGTCGTGGGTTGTGATTTTTTATATCATAATAACATTTGTAAAATAATATTATATTGAATCTTTTTATTGTTATTTTAAGTGTTATAATGTGGCGGAAAGCGAACAAGCTAGCGCTCCGGTTAGAACTGTCAACGTCCGACGAGGCCGTGGCCGGCGCGCCCGCCAGCGCGGCCCTAGGGCTCCGCTACTCGTACCGCAACGCAGTGCCGCCCGCCGCTAAAGAACACACCCTATACACTACCATACTGCTGGCACTCGGGACTGTGCAGGCCTGAGAAGTTCAAGTAATCCATCTAAAGCTGCCATTCATAATCAGTGTCAATCAGAGCCCTTATTCTGTATAACCAATCGTGTCTTAACGATATCTGCATGGAATCATCGTATTGACATATCGTAACGCGGGCGCGTTAAGACACGAGTGGTCATACAGAATATGGGGGCAGGTGCAAATATGTTACTAGCTACTACTATCATCGGTTTAGATCCGCCGTGAGTTAAAGTAGCTGTCAATTTTATTAGTTGCGATGAAAGCCAAACATATTTGCGATAACCATGCAAATAAACAAATTAACTTATTTTAGTCCTATGAGCCGGTCATAGATATCGGACACACTGATTGGTTCAGAACAATCGACCCTCGAATTCAGCCCATGTAAAAGCCGACTAAGGGATCTTACCAGAAGATGGGCAGCAGCTTCCTTCTGTGTATCTAAACCTATATTGCGATCACCAATAAGCCTGCCAAGCGTGGTGATTATGGCAAACCCTTTAGGGGAGGATCTGTCCAGCAGTGGACACTAAAGGCTGTTGATGTGATGTGATTGAAACCATCAGATTGAAATTACAAGACAATATTGTGAATGTTCAAGGCCAACAATGATTTATGTTGTATAAAAAGTTTTGGGTGATCTCTTTCAGAAACAAACGTTCTACAAATCATTAGAAGCTCGAATAATCACACACTCAGAATAATTAGCGAGTTTCACACATGCAAAATACCATCTGGGACCCCAAACATTTAATTATAAGTAAAGTCATTCCTGTTTATAGATTAATGTTCAATCAGCAATTAACGCTATAGTAGCTAGTTACTGTTGTGAAAGATGTGTACCTATGAAATTGTATTAACATTTCTTGTGTTGCTTTTGTGATTAAGGAGATTTTATTTATTTTATCTTAGTATGTAAGTGATAAAAATTAAGCTAAGCTCTCATTATATTATAAAGGCTTTTGCACATTTATATTATACTATGTACTTACTTAGTATGTATTAAAATTAGTTCATATGAAATGTTTAAAAATAAACATATTTCACGAAAGCATTTTTTCTATTGATGTGTATACTACCCCAGTTGAGAACTTCCTTCTTCAATAAGGAATATTCTAATTGAGGACGGTATTAATGAATAGTTTATATAATTTCATTTACATATTTTGTCAATTTTTAAGGTTAGTTACCCAATATTAAGGCATCGACGGAACCCTGAGGCTAGGCTGTCTATCTGCAGATTCCGTAGGCGTACCTAGTAGATAGTAACCTATAAAAGTCTATTTTTTTTTTTCGAAAAAGGTTGCTGGTCGGACACACCTATACTCCAAAACGAAACCGAATTTTGACCGCCTCTGTGGTCTAGTGATACAACCCACCGCTTCAGATCCAGAGGTCCCAGGCTCGGTCCCCAGGGAGAGCCTCCACCTTGGCCTGAACTTGTTGCTAGGTGAGATGAAGGCCAAGCGCTACCCCGTCGTACAATGGCCTGAATCACAGAGTACCTTTTAATACTGGCCTGAATTGTGTGGGTTTCATCGCAACATCATTGTTTGCGTTTACCATCATTTGTATGAAAATTACAACCTATTCACGGTGAGCAAACGATAAAGTGAACTTTGATTGCAACTTGCACTGGGTATTGGTATGTGGTGAGAAATCCCTGCCGTAAATATCTCTGTAATCTTGTTAGCGCTAGCTTGCATTCGAGTATTCTAATACCAACATTGCCAGATTCGAATATTCGATTTATATTTTATTAACATCAAACTTAGAACGCTGATGTGCATAAAATGCCACTTACATTTGCTCGCGATATTAATACATAAAAGTTTACGTCGTTTAGGGGAGCTGTCTTCAAGTAACTTGTACACTACTAAAACATCGATAGCGCTTTTATTTTAACCGACTTAAAAAAAGGAGGAGGTTCTCAATTCGGTTGTATGTATTTTAAACTTCGTAATTTCTCAACCAATTTGAAAAAAAAAATAGAGGATATGATTCCAGATTGGTCCGATAGCATTTTATCAAAAGTGTTCCAGTAGTTTGGCTTTTAAATAAAAAAAATAGGATAATGGGAACGAAAAATCGTCTCATTAACCTGACATAGTCAACCAGGGGTGCACTGCATCATAGTATAAATCAATGTTAACCGCGCCTCTTTGGTCTAGTGGTTCAACCAACCGATTTCAGATCCAGAGGTCCCGGGTTTGATCCCCAGGGTACCTTTGCTTGGTTTGGTTGGTGGTAGGATTTTGTTTTAAGTCCGTCTGGCTAGCTACCATTGTCTTACCTACTTCTGTCGCCATAATAACAATTCTTAAAAAAATGTTGTGTTCCGGCATTTAGAGGTAAGATAGCCAGTTACTCAGTTTGTTGAGGATTCCGGGCGAAGTGCGCCTCCACCTTCGGCCTTATCTCAACTAGTTACCAGGTGAGATGCAGGCCAAGCGCTTCCCCGTCGTACAATAAAAAAAAAACTCAACATTAATTTGTTTAGATCATCTGTATTTATTTTAGTTCCCATCATCATCATTTTCATAACAACCCGTAACCGTCCACTGTTGGACATGAGCCTCCTCCAAGACTGGAGGGTTATGCCATAATCACCACGCTTGGCAGGTGGATTGGTGATTGCAATATTGGTGTTACATACTCGGGCGGATGCTGCTGCCCACTACTAATGTATTATATTTCCTTAGTCGCCTTTTACGACATCCTCAGGAGGAAATGGAGGGGTCCTATTCTTTAGCTGGAACCACCTCGGCACTAAGTTCCCATTGTTGCGTTGATATTTCCCAGAATCCCATATTATTGCAGACTCGTGTGAGTCTCAAGTCCAGTGTCCAAACCAAACACACCTAGGGATGTGCTTTTTGCAACTTTTTGTAACCAGGTGAGATGAAGGCCAAGCGCTTCCCTGACATACAATTTAAAAAAACTGGATTAAAAAAGAAAAATATGCAAAAAAAAAAAAAAACATACAATAATATAATCAACAGCAACAAAGATGGAACATTTTACATAAATTACCTAAACAGTCTTCATTATAATAAAGAATATAAAATTATACTATTCAATGTAAACATCCTCTTTAGTAGTAGTTTGAGTCTTAGCTGAATAAATAACATCATTGATGCCCACACCATCATAACTACACCCGATGAGGGAAATTGGCAGGTTCTTGTCTTCAATATACTTTCTTATCTCACCTACTTTCTCATAATGACCTATCACATACTGAGGTATACAATCATGCAATATATTAACATTGTGTGCGGTAGGCTCCTCTGATATTCGTAAAATTTTCTTTATTTCCTTTAGAGCTGTTTCAAGCAAGTGCTCCTTTGTTGTGGATTCTCCAAACTTTTCCTTAAACCATTTCCCTCCAAGCATCACTGTCATAACAGTCCCTTTTTGATCAGGGATGCAGCATGAATCATATATTACTCCCAATATTGGAGAGTTCTCAATAGGCGGGACTAAGAATCCAAAGGCAGGGTCAATCAAAGGTTTCTTGGATGAAAAGTATAAGTTTACAATGCCCACAGTCACAAATGGGATTTCAGAGAGTTTTACTGCTAGTTCTGAATGCTGTTTCCACACAAGTCGGGCAAGGGCATATGCTGGTATAGAGGAATAAACATGACTAGCATTGTGAGATTCTCCTGAGGTGGTCTTCAGGATAACATTGCCAGAATCTTCAAAGAGTATCTGTTCCACCTGGTTGTTCAAACAGACTTCAACATCACTTCTTATCAAGTAGTCACACAGTGTTCTTGGGAATGTGTCAAGCCCCCCCTTTATTGTATAAACATTCCATTTCTCATCTATAGCTCGCCTTGCTAAGGCACTGAGGTTTAATTCATCATCTTTCTTGGTCTTGAACATAGACTTCATCATCCCTTTAACAACTCCTCCATGGTCCTGCTCCCATTCAAATAGAGTTTTCATCAGAAACTTTACTGATATCTCTTTGGCATCACCGGCACAGATGCCACAGATCATTGGTGATATAGCATAGTCGGCAATCTCCTTTCCAAATCTGCGCTCTGCAAAGTTATAAATGGAGTCATCCTGTAATTCTTTGTTTGGCGATTTAATATCGTTAAAAAGCGCGTAGATTAGAGGCTTCGAGAAAGGTTTTTTGGTTTGGAAAACTCCTCTCAAATTAGAAGGTAGAAGGTGCAGTTTGTGGTTGGCGTATATCATCCTATTTTTGGCTGCCGGGTGGTCAGGTTTTATGGGCGAGATGTGCTCGCTGAGGCCCAGGTCTTCAATCATATTGAGAGTATTCAACCCGACGACTCCCTTGGGGCGAATTGTCCGCGGGCCCTGTTCAAAAGTGTAATCTTCGGTACGGATGCTTTTGATCCAACCACCGCAGTAGTCAGTGGCTTCTAGAAGGATCATCTTTAGGTTATTATTGTTTGATATATTGTTTTTCAGTAAATAATAGCCGGTGGAGAGACCTCCAAGTCCGCCGCCGAGGATCGCTGCCATCGCTAAATACCTGTGCGCACGATGCCGAGTAAGCTGTGTTCCTATTCCTTAAAACTAAATTGATTTATTTGCTTAGCTGCCTTATTTTTCTCAAGGTAAACTCAAATCAAGCAAAACATGAAATAAAATCGAACTCAATCAAAGATAAAGACAATTTAGTTAGAGAGTCGAAAGAAAAAGAAGGACTACGTCTCTGCCTCTGCTCGTTCCTCGTTCCATTTCTGTTTTGTTTATGATATCTCTTGACAGCTGACACCTGTCAATTTTGTCATGTCCAGCTGTTTATTCGAAGAAAGCGACCGAGACGCCGCCGCGTCCATAGGCCACGCCATTCGTGTCGTCGCTGCTGAAGTTGATGTCATGAAAAAAAAAAAAGATTACGACGAATTGAGAACCACCTCTTTTTTGTTAAAGTCGGTTAAAAAAGAGCCTTAGAGTTTTAGATCCAGAGGTTCGATCCCCAGGGAGTACAATATTGTGCTTGGTTTGGTTGGTGGTAGGACTTTCTTGAAGTCCGCCTGGCCATCTACCACCATCTTACCTGATTTTATAGCCTGATCAACAATAAAAAAAAAATTGTTCCGAGTTCCGGCATTTAGAGGTAAGATAGCCAGTTCCTCTGTTGATGATTCCGGGTGAAGTGCGCTTCCAAATTCAGCCTTATCATAACTTGCAAAATCAGATGAGATGAGGGGCCTAGCAACTCCCCGCTGTAGAATAAAAAAAAATAAAGGAAATGTCCTGAATTTCTGATTCACCTAGATACAACGCACAGCCTCCAATTAAACAGCTGGTCGTACTGGCTTTGCAATTCGCACCCTAAGGGATTCAAAGCTCGCAGTGAAATGTTGAATATCTATGAAACCACACATGTTAGGCATAAGCACTTGAACATTGGCATATAGATTGCCCATATCACAGATAATAATATACTAACGTAAGTAATAATAAAGGCAAATCCATGTTTTAAGGTTTTTAAGAATTTTAAACCCTTTAGGTACCTTACTCAATGGTCAGAGCAAATGCTTCGCTCCACGGCTTAGAGAGTTAAACAAAAAAATAAAGGGGTTCCAAGAAACGCTTTTATAAATTGTTATTTCCTTCCTACGTAATCAAAACTTGATGTGAATATAGTCCTTACTTTGAGGTAAATAATTGAATAATGAAATCTGGCCAAGCGTGAATCGGAACCACACTAAGACTTCATAAAGCCTGCATTTCTTTCAAAAGATACTGTTTGTAACTGCTGATAGTCTAGTAAGATAATTGTACTGAGTTTAGGAAAATAATTTCCTGTTACGGTTTTTTTTTAGTGATTGTTTTAAATCCCAGTCTATCTCTCCTTGTGCCTATTTTAAAAACCATTACGCGGACGAAGTCATAGGTAAAAGCCATCCTAAGCTAAAAGGATAAAAAAACATATTTAAAACAACATCACACACATCAACAGTGTTGATGTGTGTGATGTTCCAGAACTGGACAGTTTTGTCATAATCACCACGCTTGGCAGGTGGATTGGTGGTAGCAGTAAAGGTGTAGATAGCACACAGAAAGAGGCTGCTGCTTCTGTTGAGATCCCTTAGACGACTTTTACGACATCCATGTGCTGAGTAGGAGGGGTCGATTATTACTCTGCGACCACCACAGCAAACAAAAACAAAAGAAGAGGGTTCGTTTTATTTACGTAAATTTACCAAGCCTAGGATAGATTTAACAACAATAGTATCAAATGAAAGGTATCAAGTATTAGTAACATGCCAATTCTAGATGAATCCCTACGAGTAGATTGGAATAGGTACCTACCTAGTACCTACTAATAGAATACCGTATTTTGGTAAATCCATGAGGCTTACAACTTTACGGTCAGGGATAGTAGTCTGGATTTCAACTTTCTGTTCCAGGAAGGTATTTTCAACCTTAAACTATTTTGTTATACCGATGTAGATATTGTATTTAAACCACAGAACTGAAAAAAACAAAACGTTGTTTTTCTGTAACTGTAAAAATCCATTGTAAATAGCTAAAACACTTCGACGTAAACATGTAGAAAGAAACTTGTAAATAGATCAAGCCTATCTTTGATCTACATAAGGATACTATATCCGTAAACTCTACGTTTTCTAATTTTACGTTTGAAACATATTGAAACGTTAGGGTGATACTCGGGCTTAGGTACATGCAATAGGGATTTTGGTAAATTGTTGCTTCTTAATAAAATAAGTTCTCAAGTAAGTAGGTACTCGTATCTATCCACCTAGGTATAGTATTGATACCCAAGTTAGACGCGTGAAAATCCAGCAAGCAAACTAGTTTCAAACAGTTCTCGCACCGCTCAATAGTGGACACAACTCGTATCATTGAGATTGTGTACCTGCAATCAATAAACAAGCCTCATAGCTAAGTTGGTAGTAACTCTGCCTTCCGCGCTGTAGGCTGTGGGTTCGATTCCCACCCAGGACAAACATTTGTGTGATGAATATAGATGTTCTGTGTTTGGGTCTTGTATCATACAGTACGTATGTATTTACAAAAAGTATTTAAGTAGGTATTCTATCCGTAATTTAGTTCACATATTACAAGCTTTCATATTTTTACACAAAAAAATAATGTCCTGTATTTTTTTTTTATTTACCTATACTGTCCCACTGCAGGGCAAAGGTCTCCCCCATATCCTTCCGAGATTTGCGGTCATCCGCCGTTTCCCACCAGTCTGGGTTAAATGCAGTCAGGTCGTCACTATTTATTTATTAAAAAACAAAAAAAACTCAATACTCGCCTCATAATAATCAATAGTCATTAATTAGTCCATCAAGAGGGTTCGTTTATGTAACTTACATTACGAAGCCCAGAATAGCTACTGTTATGTGCCATAATTTTATGACCACCGCAACAGTCGAACCGCGATACCCTCTTTACCCTCCTTTAGCGCGCTGGAGGGAACGAAGGCCTGCAGAGCGATTGGAACTACAAAGTCCTAGTTCATCTTAGGCAAGTGTGTAGTTCATCTACGGTCTTTCAGCGGAATCAGACACGCCGTAAAGGCACTTGAACCGTCGTGTCGGGCGGGATACTTACAACAAAAGAAACCGTTACATACTTCGGTTCGGTGGTTCGGTGTCCATAACAGCAATTCTGAAAATTGTTGTGTTCCGATAGCCAGTTCCTCAGATTGTTGAGGATTCCAGGTGAAGTGCGCTTCCACCTTCAGCCTTGTCATAACTTCTAAATCTGGTGAGATGAAGGCCAAGCACATCCCCAACGTACAATTTTTTTTTAAATTAAAAATCGGCCTTATAGAGTAATGTTCCTGCGTAGGTACCTACCTAATTAAACCTGCCGTGGGATCTAAATGTTAGTTTTGAGAAAGGATAATGTCCATTTATGATTGGTAACTTAATAAGTATGCAAGTAGTAGCAAGACCTACCTGCTACTTACTACCATCGATAACACAACCATTATGTACTTAATTGCCGTGACGGTTTCATTTTGACGGCCATAACTACCAATGACATCGAACACAAAAGGTAGGGGAGGCTGGGGTCAATTGAAACAAGATAAATAACTCGAAGACGGTTAGTAACAAGGGCGTGGTCTCCAGGGGGGAAATAATCAAGTTGCAAGTCGGAACGTATCGCTCTATGCGCGTGGCCACTCCGAGAGTATTTAAATTTTTTAAGTGGGTGCATTGCTTTTTTGACTCTAAAAGTAAGTTTTTTTCACTAATATTGTTTTGCGTATTGCACGAAAACTATTTCGTTTTCTACAGCATAGTTTTCTTTCGTTGTTTCTATGAATGTTCTGGTTTTTTTTCTGTTGGATAAAATATATAAAGTATGAGGACAGTTGAAACAATCATTTCGGTGGTCAATAATTGAAACGTACTTCTATGGACACCAAATCAAACAAAGCAATATTTGTCTTGCCCTTCCATCCTCTCTCTGTTTGGTTTGCGTAAATAATAGGGTGAATGGGGGGAAGATAGAAAAAGTCGTAAAAATGTTTGCAGAACAAACTGCAACAATATAGGCCATTCCTTTTATAATAGGTATTACCTACCCTTTTATGATGTTTCCTCATGACAATATCATTTGCAGGTTTTAATTGAAGATATCAAAAAATATTCGGATTCAAACACAACACTGCTCAACTCATCAAAAAACCGTCAAAAAGTTCGATCTTGCCCCAATTCATAGGACTCAGATTTAGGGCAAGTAGCCCTAAATCGTTGGGTTCTGAGTACTCACTGTTCTACGAAGAACACTCCGTCAGTGTTTCACAGCACTCAACGCTTCAATAAGGGTCAAAATGGTCATATTTCGAGTCTACCGCTTTGGATGCGTCATTATAAAATAATTAGAAAAATTTTAAGTGATTTATGTTGACGTTTTATCTTGAAATCAATACAAAAAAATAAAAGAGTTATTTTAAACAGTGAAAATAAATTACGAAGTGAACCAGCTTTAGACCCAGTTGGTACTATTTATATCTATGTATAGTTTAGAAGACTGCTTGAAATAATTGCGTAAATAATAAGCTACGAGTTTATTGAAAGGTTTTTGTGGATGGTTAGGATTTTATAATATTGGTCTAAATTTGGAAATGATTTTCGCGAGCATTCGTGCGCATCCATTACACTCAATCACGCGTTTATTTATATCGCTCTATCCGTCTCTTTAGATTGGCCAGCTTAAATCATATTTTCAAAAATGTTTGAACAAAAAAATACCTAATTAACATATATAATAACAATTATATAAATATTACAGGACATACATTGTATACAGCGCCATCTAGTCTATTGCTACGAGTATATTCACACTAAAACTTTCCTTCCAATTACCAAGGATAGGTACAATACGACAGAGCCTGGCTGATAGAGCACATAAATCGATTCTCGGTCCGTAAGTCATATCCATTACTGCAGAAGCGTGCGGGCGCAGATGCGGTGTCGCGCGCGATAATGAATTCCAATTTCATACTCATTGCACCCTAACAAAACCTCTATAGGCTAAGCTGACATAGACAATGTAGACTTGGCATCATAAAACATGGGTTAGGTGTAAAAAAAATATAGTACTATCACACGGAGTGTGGTTGGAGCAAGGTTGGAGCCTGTGATTGGAGCAAAGAGTATAACAGTAGGTGCTGGTGTGTTGGAATATGGAAAGACTCAATCGTTAGGTCTGTGGACTCGATGGTTCGGTGGCATAGTGGCGATGTCGCTGGGAGTTGAAATAATGATGAAAAATATGATGATGAAATATAGGTACCTGCCTACTTATAGACAGTGCTTTGGTGGACTCTTCGCCTATCCTTCTCTATGTCCACGATCTGGAAGTCGTAGTCGTGGGTTCACAACCCAGCAGTGCACAAATGGACTATAATGCAATGTAAAATACATTCCAATAAAAAAAACCTTGGAATACATATATTGTAACTAGGAACTACCTCGCTTACTTAACTATTTACAGAAAAAAAGCTAAGAATGAAACATGAGCCCGCTCTAAGCCTTTGTAGCTCTATGTTATAGAGGACGTAAAAGCAAGTTTACAGGATACAATCCCAACATTCTCTCTTAGAAAGCCACCCTTTATGCACCTAAATACTATAATAAAATCGTCAACATGGGCCAACCAACGTGTGAGAAAAAACTCAAGCTGGTTGAATCGAAAATGCAAAGAATAATGTCCAAGATTGAACTTCTCAAGTTAAATAATTACCATAAATCCCAACTGAAAATGCCGATTTTGTCTAATGAAGTCTCCAGAGTTTCCAAAGTGAATTTGATTTTCACGTTTGGAGCTGCAGTGTTACTTTTTGGTGCGACATGGATTTATCGACAGTGGCCATCGACTCAGGTAAGAACATTACGATGTAACTTGGAATCAACCTCCAGCGGCCTTAGGTATTTCCGCTGTCCAGTCTTTAAGAAAGGCACCTTTTGGGTAGGAGGTGGGTAGCCTCTATGTTCTAGTGGTTCATCCCACCGATTTCAGATTCAGAGGTCCTGGGTTCGATCCCCATGGGGATCAACAACAATATTGTGCTTGGTTTGGTTAGTGATAGGATTTTGTTTAAGTCCGTGTGGCTAGCTCCCAACATCTTACCTAATTCTGTCGCCATAACAAACAATTCGAAAATTGTTGTGTTCCGGCATTAGAGGTAAGATAGAGAGAGGAAAAGTTGAGGATTCTGGGTGAAGTGCGCCTCCACCTTCGGTAAGTGAGATGAAAGCCAAGCGCTTTTTCGTCGTTACAATTAAAAAAAAGCCTCATATTTTGCCCGTGCAAGCCTCAAGGTCAAGAGCTGACCCTTTTAAAAATATCCCTCTTTGGGAAGTTTGATTAAAAAGAGTCGTAAGAAGAAACAAACCAAGGTGGAGTTGGTGTGATCTACTTCTCTAGAGTCTCTAGAGTCTACCAGGCAAAGGAATCGCTGATAGCTTTTGTTAGCTGAATGATCACACTACTGTTGGTAAATCTGTAAAGGTTCTCCTGGTTAGTCACCATAATCCTGCCGAAGCCTGGCGCCAAGCGGTTTGCCAACGTCGGTGCGCTGGAGAGCCAATGCCTTCTGGGAAGGTAGCTAAATCGCAGACCTTACCCTTGCCCTGGCCTAGAGATGCTAGAGGCCAAAAGCTATCCCGGCCATCATATTTAAAAAAAAACCTACCGACTATCACGACACGATTGTTTGTTCATTGCTCTGATTTGTTAGATTGGTCTCTCTGACTCATTTCTCATCGGTAGGCTAATTTTCCTAATCGTATCGTATTTTATCCCACCGGTAACTTATCAAACAGCACGGTGACTTATTTGTTTTAATCCCTATAATAATTTGTGTGACAACATGTTGTCTTACATAAATTTGTCGTGAAGTAATTTGACAAATTGTATTGTACAGGGATGTGGCGACACTTTAAAAGTAGGTACCGTCGAGGGAAAATGTACGTAGGTACCTACATGTTGCATATAATTTACGCATCCTGGCGTACTATTAAACTAACTATGTACAAGTAAAGCAGACGGGTTACATAAGGACCGTTACAAAACGTCTATAGGTAACTCAACTGTTCCAGACCAGTACCAGACGTGCCCAGAGACACTGGCTGCATTGCTAGTGCAGTAAGAAGTATTTATTATGTAGATTGACAGACACATTTTAAAAAAGTATGACATCAGAATACATGAAAGAGACAAAATGTAGCCAGAATGCAGTTAGACAACTTGAAATTTTAAAATATGTATTCATGACTGAATTCGGCGAGCCAAACTAAGAACATGAAAATGTGAGTTTCTCACAAAAAGCAACTGTGAAACAAGCGAATGTGACAAAACACGATCGTGGCAATAGGCGATTAGGAAAATTAGACTACCGATGAGAAATGCGTTTGAGGCACCAATCCTACAAATCGGCGGGTTGTAGGTAGATCGCAAGTATCCAAAACTCATAGGTAATCGAGGGATCGAGTGAGCGAAGCGAACGCGATCTCTGAGAAGATTTTTGGCTTGTGGGGTGTCATTTGAAAGAGTATCGAATGCACATTCATAAAATATATATTTGTTTTTTATTAGGGGTGGTATTCGTAACAAAGGGGCGCGTTAAGGGGTAAAAACGCTTGGTATCTCTTGTAGGATAGACTGTTAACGGGGGTTGACTGCACAATGAACTTTCATTTGACTTGCTTATAAGTACCTACCATCACCCATCAAAATAAGTTTATTTTGCCCTTATTAGGGGTGGTTTTTAAGATGAAAGAGGCAAAGTACGATTATCAGGTCTTGTAAAATGAAAGAGGGTATTCGAAATTTCATTAAAACTGGTCTATTTACTTTTTGTTATTCACTCAATAAGGTACGGTACGGCCATTATGGCCACGCTAAGCAGACATTATTGGTGTTGGTGCTCACAGTAAAATTTTTGTTTACATAAAGAAAAAAACTGCTGCCTTTTTGGTTGACTTTACAACATACATGGGCTGGAGGGGTAGATTTTTAAACCACAACTACTAAGGCAACAGTTTTTAGAGCACTTTACACAAATTTTGGCTTGGTATCTCTTTGCCCTTAGGATCAGGAAGTTGATTTCCTAAAATGTTGAGTTTGCAAAAAGTTGAATTCGCAGCATTTCGTCAGTCAGTCAGCTAGAGGACGATTTTATATATTTACATTATTAATTTTATTTTGGAACTTCTTGTCTGGTAATGTACCTACACCTACCTAGGTATTATAATACTTACGTAGGTTTTTTCGGGCTCCATATCGATAAAAACCAACCGACTCTGTGGCCTAGTGGTTCAATCCACCGATTTCAGATCCAGAGGTCCCGGGTTCGATCCACAGGATGAGCAATATTGTGCTTGACTTGGTTGGTGGTAGGATTTTGTTTAAGTCCGCCTGGCTAGCTACCACCATCTTACCTAACTCTGTCGCTATAATAACAATTCTTAAAAAAAATGTGTTCCGGCATTTAGAGGTAAGATAGCCTTCCTCAGTTTGTTGAGGATTCCGGGTTAAGTGCGCCTCCACCTTCGGCCTTTTCTCAACTTGTAACTAGGTGAGATGAAGGCCAAGAACTTCCACGTCGTACAGTAAAAAAAAACAAAACAAAGAGACTATTTTTCAGAACTGCATTTTGAAAGTACCCTCATCTGCGAGCACTTTGTTCCGTCCGCCCGAAGATTGCTCGATGTGTGCAGGCGTGAAGAGCGTGGCCCGGCTCGCCAACACTTCGGCGCTGGAGTTTGAACAGTTCGCTTACAGCGCTGAGCCGGTCATCGTAACCGATGCTACGGCGAACTGGAGGGCTGTCCAGGTCTGGTTCCATTGCCTATTCCAGCATATAATACCTTCTAGAACAAACGAACTAAGAAATAGTTCCTTTGTTCCAGAGTTTATATTCTATTTCTTATTTATTATCCATTTATGAACGTGCCTAGGTAATAAAACAGTTATTTGGAAGAGATCGCTTTTAAGTTAAATGTTTTAACGACTTAAACTACCTCGGATTAGCAACTTTACTCTAGTTTCGAACTAAGAAAGTAGTTATAATAAAGGTGACATTGCTGTGCGCTCAACCACGGCGCTTATGAGCACCAGATGACACAAAAAAATCACTCAAATTAATCAACAACTCATAGCTCAGTTGGTAGTAGCTCTGCCTTCTGCGCTGTAGGTTGTGGGTTGGATTCCCACCCAGGACAAACATTTGTGTGATGAATATAGATGTTTGTTCTGTGTTTGGGTGTTGTATTTGTATGATAAATATGATATACAAAAAAAAAGTATTCTATCCGTAATCCATAATAGTTCCCATATTACAAGCTATGCTTAGTTTGGGGCTAGTTGGCTCTATGTGAAATTAATGTCCTGAAATTTATTTATAAAAAAACTAGATAATGGATTCAGGAGTTGTTACAGAACTCCATCATTCCAATAACAGTATAATATCAGTGTTAGGATCATTTGATCAGCTCGCTATAAAACTTACAGCGCTAGACTTGAAATCGGATAATATAATGATTTCTTTTTGGAAGATACGTTAGAGAACCTATGTTTGACCTCAACCTCGCCTGATGGGAAGCGACAAAGTGGCATACGATGTCGGTTTAGAATACACCTTTCATCGTCTTGAAGAGGTTCCATTTTGTTACCATAACATTCTTATGTCAGTGGTGAAAGTAGCGCGAAATGTTATTGTGTTGCAGGAGTTCAACTTCAACTTCTTCGCATCCTTCTACCGCAGTGGTAAAATGGGTAAACAGGTCAACGACTGTTTCTTCTTCGCCTACAAATCCGGGCTACGCTCCCTCGAAGAAGTGTTTTCTATGGACGAGGCCCGCGCTAACTTGTCCGGGGATCCGTGGTACGTCGGATGGAGCACCTGCTACGATGAGGAGACTAGGAAACTGAGGCAGTTCTACAACAGACCGTACTTCCTTCCGGAGACTGCTGAGAGCGATATGGTGGACTGGCTGTTTATGGGTGGGCCGGGGCAGGGCGCTCATATGCACGTAAGTTATGGGTTTATTCCATCCTGTCCTACTAATTGTCCTGCTATTTTGCTCGAGTTGAAGGTTGCAATGCACTGCCGCGTCATGACCTACGCGTCTTTAAGGATTTGACCTACGCATTAAGGCAAGTTTGTTATAAGCAAGAGATGCGCTTGACATCAGGTTTGCTTAAAAAAAAAAAGTTCGATGATCTACATGTTTATCGATATAATCTTATTAATAGGCCATAAATATTCCTAATTGCTAGACTAACTTATCGAATAATTTAAATACGCCGGATCGCGCCGGTTTTGTTCCAAATAGCACTAAGTACCCTCGGTTAGTGAAGTAGGTACAGCGAAATAAAATAAAAACAAATCATTAGCTATGTTTATTAATAAGAAGGTATATAATTTGAAAAAAAATAATGAAATACTTTCATTTCAATATTTAAATAAATGATTTTCAGAGATTTCACCATTTTTTAGTTTAATTTGGACTTTTTGAACATGCGTCTCTCTAGTTCTAGTTTTAAATGGAGGGATTATGTACCTACCTGTAACTTCTTTATGTTAAAGATGGTCTAAATTATACAAAATAAAACAAAGTCAAGTTTATGCGAACCAGCCTGGTGTATCCTGTATTAGTTACTTTGATAATTTGACCCTAGGTACCTACTATTAATCCTCAATATCAGGGTGATACCATTATTAAATAATGTAGTAGGTTTCATGGACCAAATTTTCGTCCATGGTAGGTACTTAGGTACAAATATAAACTGCCACATTCTAAGTAATTAATAATCGTGATCTTCAATATTTTTTTATGTTGATGATGTAGGTAGAAGTTTGGCCTAAAATCCCATCTAAATAGTCTGTCTGTAGTCCATAGGATTATTGCATAGTATCCAAGCTTGGCATAGGGGGGTTGAATATCGTAGTGCTACAAATGCAAACCAAAAAACACTACCTGCCTATTCTTATACGGTATACATTAGTCGATTACAAATCTCTATCTACAACTCCATGAAAGGGTTGGTGCTGCTTTTCTCTGCGTGACTTCATTCATTCATTCTTCATTGAATTCCCTAGGTAGATTCGGTGAAGCACATGTCTTGGCAGGCCCAGATCCGAGGTCACAAGCGCTGGGTGCTGGCTCCTCCGCCAGAGTGCCTTTACTACTGCCAGTGGATCTCATTCACTGTCCAACCGGGAGAAATACGTGAGTTCAATTACCTTTTTTCTTAATGTTTACTTCTAAACATGCACATCCAAAGATTAAATCTACGATGGAGCTTACCCAAAAGGTGCTTCTAACTCTTTTGAAATTAAGACGTTGGAAGCTGATTACAAGCTTATGCAGTGCACATTATAAAGAGATGACTAGTTTGACTAGGTTGCCGAAAATTAAAAAAGGTCCAAGGGGTGGGTCTCACTCTCACTATTCCCATTTTTTTAAATTGTATTTCTTCAAAATACAATTAGCACGCGCACGTACCTCATTCACCACTGGATTTTATACCTACCTACCCTCTTTTAAATGTAATATTTACAATCGGTTATTTTTTTAATATGTTTTTTAAGATTAGGTACACGATGATTTTTTAAGTATCATTCTACCATATATAGTGTTTCCATGGTGAACGCGAAAATAGTCAGATTGCATTTATCTTGGCAGATGGACATATTAGTAACTAGGTACTTTGAACAAAACGTGTACAGTCCGTGACACACGACACAATAGACGATCTCGTGCAGACTTGTTGCACTCTGGACTTAGACTCCAACATTGTACTGTTACGGAAAATCAGACGAGGGCAACTCACTGTGTACCATCCACCTTATGAAACGTGTTTGTGTACTCTTTATACGTGGAAACTTGTTATTGCCACTCAGTATTTGCCTGCATTTAATGATAAAAAATGTTTTCTGAAAATTTATAAAATAAATTAAGCATAAACACGTGTTTTTGTTACAGTGGTGGTGGACACGAATCGCTGGTACCACCAGACGACCGTCCTCCCCGGAGACATTAGCATCACAATCGGCGCTGAATACGACTAAAACAGATTAAAAACCCAAAGATAGTTTCAAATTTTATATTTACCGTCTACCAACGTGGCAGACCCCCACTTTGTTTTCATTCAGGCATACAGTGCCCATTTTTCATACGTGGGGGCAGATAGTCATAAGTGTTACCGTCTGCCACCGCGTGGGGGTCGTTTGTGGGGGCAGGCGGTAACAATTCTTCTATTCCGCCTCAACCACCAGTGGTTCGTCCACCGATATCAGAACCAGAGGTCCCGGGTTTGATCCTCACGGGGCGCACAATAATTGTGTTTGGTTTGGTTGGTAGTAGGACTTTAAATAAGTCCGCCTGGCTGGCTACCACTATCTTACCTGGTCTGTCGCAATTGCCGGAATACAACAGTCCTTAATTGTTGTTTTCCGGCATTTAGAGGTAAGATAGCCAGTTCCTCAGACTGTTGAGGATTCCGGGTGAAGTGACCCTCCACCTTCAGCCTTAGGTGTCGTGTAAGCGCTTCCTCGAAGTACAAAAAAAGGATTATTAGAGCCAGGCTAATTACAACAATCAACAGTCCATTTTTGAAAGTTAGTAGAAAATTATGGATTTTGAGGGTAGATATTTTTTTTTACGACGGGGGAGCGCTTCGCCATCATCTCACCGGGTTAAAAGTTAACGGGCTATAGTACCTCAGATTAGCAACTCAACGCAACTTTATTCTAGTTGCGAACTAAGACATGGTAATAATAAAGGTGACATTGCTGTGCACTCAACCACGGCGCTTATGACCACCAGATGACAGAAATATGCGCGTATGTTTACTTTGTTTTTTACGGTAAAACAAATATGACTTTTGAAATTCGAAAGACCGTCTGCTGTATACTGTGTTTATTTACTGTACAAAGTTTCAAGCCCTAATTGGACGTATTTATTTAATGGCGAACATGTTTGGTACAAATTAGAGTCAACTTTGGATTTTTTTTCTTTCGAGAAAATTTTATGTAATCGTGTTTTCGAAAACGTTCTATCATCTATCCTGAACTATAAAATGTATTAATTTCAAAGTAAATGCTACAGTATTGCGGAAGATATTATCGCTGAAGCTAAGCCATTAAACATATCATAGACTCTTAGGTCAAAGGCCAAAGGTGGAGGCGCACTTCGCTCGGAAAACTCAACAGCCAGATTTTCTTATCCGACTTATAACTAGTGGTTCTGCAAGAACAGGTAGACCTCGCGAGCCCTTATAAAAATGCAATAACCAATGCTTTCCTCTTTCACTTTTCCTTGTTAGACTTTTGAGCAAAAAGAGGTTTAAGCTTTAGTGATTACTCGTGTTACCCTGGTCCTAAGAGATCTGATGTCTACGAGCTCGTCTCACTCAAAGGCTGAGAGGACTGCGCAATCTGATTGGTATACGGAAGTATAAATTTTCCGCAAAAAAAACAAAAAAAAAAATCCTACAGCAAACTTCTTCCCTTTTCTCCCTCCTCTACCCCTTTTTTTTTCATGTGTAGTGCATCTTGTGTAGAATTATATCCTTAATGTCTCATAAATTTAATTCAAATCCGTTGATAAATAACGCTCCAGCAAACTCCCCCCTTTACCCCCCAATCAAAAATCAACTAAAAATGTTAAATAGGTCAAGGAACATGTGTGCCAATTTTCATTAAAATCAGTAGAAAAATGCAACCTGAAGCCGAGAACAAACCGACCGACAGCGGACAAAAGCATTTTTGGCCAGTCTCGAAACATAGACGGTTCGCTCGCTCGGTCAATTAGGTTTTCAATTTGATGTGATTTTTCTTATTCTACTCCGGGGCCATCTTAAGAATATGGCCTCGCTGTAGAATGTTTATTATAGAGAGTTAATTGGAAGGATAGTGTGCCTAAAATTGCGTGAAACCAAATAAAACAACATTAACATGCTACGAAAAAAACCTTTATTCACCACCATTACATTTACTCTACGGACACTGACCTGAAATTCAATATTATGGAATGACTCTAGGCTATGCGAAATTGCTACCGATGTTACTAAATGGTATTTCGCTTACTATACTATAGTTGGTGATAAACCTTCAACAAGATTATTTAGATTTTATTATAACGATTATTTGGAGAAAAATGGTAAGTACCTACTGATAATAATTTTAATAATTGAATACATTTTTTATATATATTTTTAAGAGTCAAAACACCTACTACATGAATAACATTCTTATAATAATTTCAAAATATTGATTTGAGAAAGTATTACGTTTCTCCTAGTTTATAAACAGGCAAATAAAAATAAACATATTTTAGCAATATTTCGCAGTAGCCTTAAAAATACATTAATCATTTTAATTAAGTCAAAGAGAGCCTTGAACGAAGTTGAATTTCCAATAAATATTTTAAATTGAGTTACAAAAAATTAAGTACATCAAATAGAGGTTTTCAAGAACTAAAGGTTGTTTCACATATTGAATTGATACATAAATAAAAAAACATAAACAACAATTTTGATTACATAAAAATACAAAATAATGTAACATGTACCCCTATTTATCTACTATTTGTATTCAACAATTGATATGAATGGAAGTTACGCGTACATTAATTATTAAAATGATAAAATACTCTTATATAATAATCAAATTGCAAAAGCAGCGAATTGAAATTAACATAGAAATAGCCACATTGCTGCCCAGTATTATTCCTATGACATGTGCGGAACACAGGGTACTATTACATTACATATTTTCATTCACGATCAAACTCTAACAAAACGAACCCACATTCACCACTCACTTTCACTTTTGAGCTTGCAAATAAAACGAACTTAATTTCTTATTTTTTTATAAATATATCACATTCTTTCTGTAGTTGAAGTGGACATCGAAATTGTCCATAGTGTTTAAGTTTAAACCTCCTTAAAAAAAGAAAAACAACATTCAAAATGAGTCGACAATTCAAATGAAACTAAGCCCTATACTTGAATACAACATAGAAACCTTTCAAATTTGAGTGTGTTGTAAACAGGTTACTAACATCGAAGGATTTGTCCCAATGCACAATAATAATATTACAGATGAAATTAAGCCTTATTCCAGTATACGCAAGGTTCGTTTTGTTAGCGTCTGGTGTAGGAATACGAATGCGAGTTTACTCCTCGACCTGGCTGGTGTCCAGGATGACTTCGAAAGAGAACGGCTGGAACAGGTAGCCTTCGCCCGCGTAGAACTTGCTCTGGAACTCCACCCTGAAATAACAAATATACATTTAAAATGTGGAAATTGTAACAATTCAGTTGGTATTTCAAATCCCGTTGTGCAACAATGGACTTTTTGGGTTTTCGGAAGTTTATTATGCTTATATGGCACATTTTTTATTTATTGTACGACAGGTAGGTATTAGGCTTTCATCTCACCTGATTTTCAAGTTATGATAAGGCCGAAGGTGGGGGCGCACTGCACCCGGAATCGTCAACAAAATGAGGAACTGCCTATCTTACCTCTAAATGCCGGAACACAACCATTTAATAATTATGTTATGGCGACAGATTTAGGTAAGATGGACCAGCTACCAAGCTTGCCAGGCGGACTTACACAAAGTCCTACCACCAACCAAACCAAGCACAATGTCACAATATTTGTATCGTACACTGTCGACGAATCAATTCAGGCGTCGATTATGTGATATTTTAGAAAAAAAGGCGTATTAATACACTAAATGAATTTCTTAACGACCGTTTCTACAAGTTACTGTAATTTTAATTTGACATATTTCTCGAAAACTATATTGATCTTGTTATTATTTTTTGACATGTAATTCATTTAAAATTACATATATATATAATGTAAAATGTGTAACAATTGTAATGCGTGTATGCTAATTAGCAGGACAGCAGATAGACTAAGCTTTAAAACATTTGTATACCTAGGTTCACGAACAACAAATTAATTATGAATTATGAACAATACTATACTCCCCTAGGGATCGAACCCGGGACCTCCGGATCAGAAATCGGTGGGTCACCTCCCACCGCTAGACCACAGAGGCGGTTAAAATGATTTGAAATTAGAATTGGAGAGTGATCACGTGATACACACCAGTGCAGACGTAACGTGTGCAGGAACGCCGAGAGACCCTCCATCAGCACGAGTATAGTGATGGAGATGGCGGCCCAGCCCGCGAACACTATGTACAGGAAGATGCCGCCGTACCAGTTGTTGTCAGTCATCAGACCTGGACATATTCAATAAACAATTAACATTGCAGGAAAATAATTTCACACAGCGCCATCTAGCCCCAAACTATGCATAGCTTAGCCTATTGATTCAGGCGTTATTTTAGCGAAATGTGTTAGTTTGAAGCGAAACACGTGTCGATTGTAATTTAGCGGATATCTTACTAAATATCTTTCTGTTTTTAGATTATTTATTTATAAAAAAACTATTGAAGTATTCCATCTGTAATCTAGTTCCCATATATTTACAAGCTTTGCTTAGTTTGGGGTTGGATGGCGCTTTGTAAAATTAATGTCCTGTAATATTTATTAATATTAATAAGCATAGCATGTTATATGGGAACTAGATTACGGATAGAATACTTGAATCGTTTTTTTTTTTCGTAAATACATAGTACATACTTATTAGCTATATGATACAACACACAAACACAGAACAAACATCTATATTTATCACACAAATGTTTGTTACGTGTGGGAATCGAGCCCACAACCTACAGCGCAGAGTAACTACCAACAGAGCTATGAGGCTTGTTAAAACCCTTTTTCTCCACATACACCATATAACCACTCAGCATTGCTATTCAGGGTGGCAATGCAGCTGTGTCTTAGGCTTCGTTGAAGCAGTTAAGTTACCTTTAGAAGTTTACAACGGACCTTAAATCACTTGTTGTCAATGCGATTTGGGGTGGCCCTGCAGATTGAGATTTGTTTGGTGGTGGTCTGTTACCTTTCCTGAGCAGCATATTCCAGGCGACCTCGGCGAGCTGCGCGTGCGCCAGCGACAGCGCCCACAGACGGAGGTACGACGCGGTGTGAGACACTGAGCCCAGCACGTACTCGATCGTGTGGATTCCCTGCACACAAACCACATTCATTCATTATAATACATTTTCAACACGCAACACCAATTGTTTTTTTTTTTTTTACAATTGAATTACCTGCATGTGGGTTTGCAAGAAGTATCAATAGTCAACGACTGGTGTTATTGTTGTCCCAATCCAACTTATAATTAAATATATTACTATCAATTCGCAACACACACAAACTACGTTTTTTTTACAATTGCAGAGAAACTATCGAAATACATCGACCTCAACAATGGAATTACCCGCATGTGGCGTTTGCAAAAAGTATCAATAGTCGCTAATGTTATCAACGACTGGTGTTCTTGTTATCCCAATCCAACTTTCAATCTTTATTCTTACTAGACCTGCCTAAAGCAGCCATTCTTAACACTAAGCCTATAGAGTTAAGAATATATATTAGTATATATATATTCTAATTAATATAATTTTAAAATTATATAAATATATATTATGTATTGTATGTAGAATGTAGGCTATTGTAATATATATAAATGTATATATTACAATAGCCTACAATACTTGTAGGCTAGTGTTGTAGGCTAGTGTTGTAGGCTAGTGCGGAAGTTTCTGCAATCCGCACTCCCTGATATAGTCTAAAACACTGAGATACACTTGGCCTACGTCCGTGTGACAGTTATCACCGATTTCTAGATAAATTGAGATTTCGCAATACATAATAATAATAGTAATGTTTATTGTTCAAATATATAGCTTTATTTATTATGTTGGTAATGGGTACACTTTGAGGAAGTTTATATTATATTCGTACAAAAACATCAGAGCGGTCTTCTAAACATAAATTTGTAGCTTGTATTTTGGACTCGAGAAATTCGTGCACAAAATTAAATACGTTAGTCGACGACATACCTACTCATTGTATATTTTACTTTTGAAATAATTAACTTGTTATAATTACTTCAAACAAACTACTTCCTTTTGTTCCGATCTGCATTTGTTTCCTTCGTTTATTTTATATTAACCTATTGCAATAATCTGACTTTGTTCATTCATGTAAAAAAATAAAAACTTTTTTTTAACTCGTTGGTTGCTGTAAAACACAACTGTGCGTTTTTCATAGAACAGCTAGTGGTCAGCAACCTACGTGCTAAATCCTGGTTTTGTATCCCTTCCGTTCCTCTAATTATGTCCGTGAGTGTATACACATAAATAAATAAATATCACAGGCCATACATTTTACACAACGCCATCTAGTCCCAAACTAAGCAAAGCTTGTAATATAAGAACTAGATTACGGATATAATACTTACATAGGTACTTTCTTTTGTAAATACATAAGTACCATATGATACAACACCGAAACACAGAACAAACATCAATATTAATCACACAAATGTTTGTCCTGGGCGGGAATCGAAGAGCTACCAGCCGAGTGAGGCTCGTTAGAAGTAGTAACGTGATATGACGTACCTGGTGGATGAACAACTCTGAGATTTCGTCGTCGTCGTGAGCCCCGGCCGGCACGGGCGCTCCGCCGGCCGTGCCGTTCTCGGCGGCGCCCTCTACAGGCTGGTGACCTTGACTCTGAAACAAGCAACATTTGTTTTTATTATTGCAATGTTACTATTAGTGAATACCTGAAATTGGCTCACTATTTTTTGTTTTTATGAAAATTGTATAAATATTTTATAGACCTTTTTAAGATGACGGACCTCACGCACAATGGATGCTTCCGGTCCATAGGAACTTAATCCCAAAATGTCTAGCTAATCAATAGGACTGAATCTCATAATGCCGGAAATTGAATACGCATGCATCACTTAGGAGCCTAAGTGCGGAAACGGGAGTCTTTTTACATTACAAGATAACGGACCTTGGGATGTTTACTACTTAGAGATTATATTCAAACGTGTATTATATGCCGAAATAAATATCAAATTCGATGCCTGAATGACAACGGCCTTCTTTAATAAAAGTTTATTCTGCATTACACCCAGACTCGAGAGCGAAAAGCCAGTATCTGTTCTTATCATGAAAGTTTAAAAAATACTACTATACTATATAACTACTATAATGTTATTTAGTGTAACAACCGCGAATATATCAATTCAGGTACATAGTATTAGCATAGCTATTCACCGTGGCAATGCAGCCAGTGTCTTGGGCACGCTTCCGTCTGGTACTGATCTGGAACAGTTGATTTACCTATAGGCCGTTTGTAACGGTCCTAAGGTTATCAGACTGATTCCTTTGTACATAGTTAGTTTAATTGTACTTTTTATTGAATAAATTATTTAAAAAATTAAGGTACGTGTTATATGACAGTGTCACTTACCGCACGCTGCTTCAGATCCCGCATGATGAAGTAAGGCTTGCCGAACAACATCACCGGCACGCAAAGGAGAGCCACGATCACGAAAAACTGTACAAAATAAATCACATTTTATAACTGCTACAGTTCAATAATACATTGATTTCACACAGCGCCCTCTAGTCACAAACTAAGCAACGCTTGTAACATGGGAACTAAATTACGGATATAATACTCAAAAAAATTTTTTTTTATAAATGCGTACATATCATGCAATACAACACCCAAATAAAGAACAAAAAAAAAGTGAAAAATATTCATCACACAAATGTTTGTCCTGGGTGGGAATCGAACCCACAACCTACAGCGCAGAAGGAAGAGCTGCTACCAACTGAGCTGTGAGGCTTAAAAGTTGTAGTTAGTACAAGACTTTGCCCTTTGACTTTGGTACTTACTTGAAATAAAAATTCAAATTCAAATTCAAAAATATTTATTGGGAACTATAAATATGTTTTGTCTCAACCTGTTTTAGTTAATACTACCTACTCGATATTTATTTATATTATAGCAGTACGTACATATGTTTGTTACAATCAAAGTTAAACTACCATTATGTAGCCTCATTATATAAAGTGTTTGTGACGTGTTTTGTACGTTAAATAAATAGATTTATGGGTACATGGGGACATATACACTGGAAGCAAGTATAACTTCTTACGTACGTACATACGTACGTAACTACGCCAGTTGACAGCAAAATGGTGATTTCTCAATATTAACGAACTGCCCATTAGGTACATAGGTAATAACAAATGTTTTAAGATTAAGGTTTATGACGTGTCTACTTAGAATATAATTGAAAATTGTGTATCTAAATGTTGAATGGATCATCAAAAATTAACCAGCCCGAGGTTCTCGCCTTTATCCTTGTGTGCAGGTCGCTATTCAGAACAGGGGGGTAGATTTAACGTTTCAAAATTATCCTAAAAAATCTTAATGAATGAAGAAATTTGACTTTGACTTAGTTAAAATTTTGAATTGATTGGATAAGCCATTCAAAAGATATGGGCGACAAATTGTATTTCTTTTCACTTCAATATCTCAAAAACTACCCCACTTATCAAAAATCCCCCGCGACAATCAAATTCTATTTGCGTTATCTCTTTCAAGTTTAAATTTCATGAAAATCGGATAACCTGTTCGAGAGTTATGCCGTCACAAACATTGCCACATACATACATACATACATACATACATAAGAATAAGAAATTTTGACTTGACTTGACTTGACATAAGTACACACGCGCGTTTCCCGGATACCACTAGCGACGCCGCTGTCAAAAGCTAGTTTATTTACGGGGGTAGGATGGCACGAACCTTCTGTAGTACCAGCTGCCCCGCGTACATGGTGGGCAGACAGACATCGCGCGGGTTCTCGTCCTTCTTGAACAGCATCATGTTGATGAACGTGATCAGGATGGAGGGGGCGCAGTACGCGCTCGTGTGGACGATTTCTGAAACGAGTACACACGTGACAATGAAAAAACAAACTGGTTTCTTTGTTTGTTACGAGGCGCGAAGGGAAAAGAGTTAAAGGGAGCTTTCTGCACTTCGCCCGTGACCAAATAGCCTAGCGAGAGCCTCGAAGTGTTGGCCAAGGTTTTTTACTCACTTAGTTACAAGTTGAGTTACAAGTTGAGTTAAGGCCGAAGGTGGAAGCGCACTTCACTGAATAATCAACAAACTGAGAAACTGGCTATCTTACCTCCAAATGCCGGAACACAACAGGACTTTAATTTTACACAGCGCCATCTAGCCCCAAACTAAGCATAGCTTGTAATATGGGAACTAGATTACGGATAAAATACTTAAATACTTTTTGTAAATACATACGTACTATATGATACAACACCCAAACACAGAACAAACATCTATATTCATCACACAAATGTTTGTCCTGGGTGGGAATCGAACCCACAGCCTACAGCGCCGAAGGCAGAGTTACTACCAACTGAGCTATGAGGCTTGTCAACATAACAACAATTTCATAATTGTTGTTATGGCGACAGAATTAGGTAGGATGGTGGTAGCTAGGCCTGGTTTAAACAAAGTCCTACCACCTACCACCAAGCACAATATTGTACCCCCCTGGGGATCAAACCCGCGACCTCTGGATCTGTCACCGGTGGGTAGATAGATAGATAGATAACTCTTTATTGTTCACCATTTACAAATAACATAACAAAACACTGATATTGGAAACTTAATCTAAGCGTCACTGGTAAAACAATGGGCGGCCTTATCGCTGAAAGCGATCTCTTCCAGGCAACCGCTGGATGGAAAGATAAGATAACGACTTTCAAGGATGGCGGACTATACGAATAACCAATATAAAATAAAATATACATACATAAAATTACATAAATAATAATCATGATAATAATAATAATAATAATGAAGGATAAAAAATATAATTTAAGTGGGTGTACCACTTGAATACAGAGGTGGCCCTTCAAACAACATTCATACAATTCAAATTAAATTTTGCAGACAGATTGATTCAGGCGTCATTTTAATATAACGTAATGTAAATCCATTATTAAATATTAACATGAAAACAGAACAATATTTAGTGACAAATCCTATGAATTCGTTTGAAATATTTAAAATCGACAATTTCTCCTCTATACGAGGCATCTTCAGGAGTCATGTCATTGTTCATTCATTTCATTTATTTATTAATAACATTTGTTACAAGTCATAAACTATGCAATAAATAACATTTGAGATTTTTTTCAAAGTCAAGAGCTACAATAAACAGAGCTGTGAGACTAGTTTATCCGAGACTGGATGGATTACTTAATCGTGAAATATCTCCATACCGGGATCCTGGCTGCCGAAGTGTCCCGGGGTGGCGCCGTAGCTGGTCCACTTGATGAACATCAGCAGTACCATGTAGAAGAACAGCAGCGTGAGGAACACGATCTGCGGGATGAACTCCACGTAGATGCTGATGCGGCGCTTGAAGTACCTGGAAACAAACATCTCTTACTTTGAATCAGAAACAAACATCTCTTGCTTTGAATCAGAAACAAACATCTCTTACTTTGAATCAGAAACAAACATCTCTTACTGTGAATCAGAAACAAACATCTCTTGATTTGAATCAGAAACAAACATCTCTTGCTTTGAATCAGAAACAAACATCTCTTGCTTTGAATCAGAAACAAACATCTCTTACTTTGGATCAGAAACGAACATCTCTTACTTTGAATCAGAAACAAACATCTCTTACTGTGAATCAGAAACAAACATCTCTTGATTTGAATCAGAAACAAACATCTCTTACTTTGAATCAGAAACAAACATCTCTTACTTTGAATCAGAAACAAACATCTCTTACTTTGGATCAGAAACAAACATCTCTTACTTTGGATCAGAAACAAACATCTCTTACTTTGAATCAGAAACAAGCATAATATTACAGGACATTAATTTTACACAGTGCCATCTAGCCCCAAACTAAGCATAGCTTGTAATATGGGAACTAGATTACGGATAGAATATTTAAATACTTTTTGTAAATACATAAGTAGGTACTATATAATACAACACCCAAACTAGAACAATCATCTATATTCATCACACAAATGTTTGTCCTAGGTGGGAATCGAACCCACAGCCTACAGCGCAGAAGGCAGAGCTACTACCAACTGAGCTATGAGGCTTGTTAAATTACTTACAGATGGTTCCATAGAGACATGCAGACACCAAACAACATGTGGAAAACTCCGATAATGATGGAGATCTTCATCTTGTATGCGTTCATGAAGATGATCTTGTTAGCTTCGGCCAGCTGTCGACAAAACAATGTACATTATTGAAAAATTACTAGTCAAAGTACGAAGGCATTAAGTCCCGTGTCCCATTCCTAGTTAAAAACGCCCGGGACTTCGTTCCCGTCATCCCGTGAGAATTCCCTAAAATTATTTTTACTTTCCCACATTACAAAATGAAGCTACCCGGAAAATTTCAAGTCCCCTGGCTTGGGTAGTGCGTTAGCAGTTAGTCGACGATACGACTAATTCATATATTTAAATATAAATTATACGTTCATTCGTGGTCGCCATTAGATTTATACCCCAGTGGCTCTGCTCCATTAAGCTAATTTTGAATCTATATCGCTGGTTACTTTGGCTTTCCTACAGATTGCACAGTAGCCCACCATTACCACCGATAGACATTTTTGTATTTATTTTATTTATTTAATTAGCACGGTTTTCACCACTTACACTAATTAATTACCTAATTAAATTACACACACAACACAACATTGCATTAACACAAAATACAATAATAGATAGGTAGGTAAGTACTTAAATTAATTATTAAATCAAATTACAAATTACTAACAAACACAAATTACATAAGATATTGTCATTATTAATAATTATAAATAAATATTTAAAACAATAATAATAATTAAAATTATTCACTCACTCGTCTCACAAAACCTCAAACACGATTGCCTTCCAGACATATCCGTTGGTCATAACTGTTCAGTACCTACAGAGCCTCTAGAAAGGCCAGTGATGTACTAACAGTAGAACCGTCTGGCCTCAGTAGAAATAATTTCGGACTATAAGCTTAAGGCTTATAGTCAGCGAGAGACAGATCCGTTGGTCTTCCCTGGTACTCATCAGACTTGTCTTTCTTGAAGCTCTGCAGTATCTCTCCATATCATCTCTAAAAAGTCTCAATGTAGGCTCGGTGGAGAGTAATTGAGCTTGGTTTATTTATGTTATATATCGGTACACATAATATGTATAAGTTCATATATCATTATTATCATATAAGCATATATACATAATTAAACACACTACTGATATACCAAAGTACTCGTGGGTCTCCTGTTGCCAAGAATTTTAAGATACTGGTGTTCTTAGGAGACCCCACTATGCATACACTCTCTCACACCCTATATCCCATACACACCCTGAACTAAATTGTTGTGTTACGGTATTAGAGATGATAGCAAGTTCCTCAGTATATTGAGGATTCCGGGTGAAGTGCGCTTCCACCTTCGGCTTTATCATGACATGAAAATCAGATGAGATGAAGCATGTCCCCTTTGTACCATAAGAATAAAAAAAATACACCCTCGAACCCTCACACACTTACACTTAAAGCTTAGTGACTATCATACATGTATTTCTATCTAATCCAATAATGGATTTACATAAAATGTAAGTCCATTATTGGCTGTAGGTTTATCATAAAAGTCAAATGTATTATTTCGTAAGAGCTGTTTTTTTTTATTGTACGACGGAGAAGCGCTTGACTTTCATTATCCTGGTTACAAGTTGAGATAAGGCCGAAGGTGGAGACGCACTTCACCCGGAATCCTCAACAAACTGAGGAACTGGCTATCTTACCTCTAAATGTCGGAACACAACAATTTTAGCATTGTTATTATGGCGACATAATTAAGTAAGATGGTGGTTAGCCAGGGAGACTTAAACAAAGTCCTACCACCAACCAAACCAAGCACAATATATTGTACTCCCCATGGGGATCGAACCCGGGATCTCTGGATCTGAAAAATCTAGTGGTTCAACCCACCGGGTTGAACCACTAGAACTACAGACTAGAACACTTAAACTACAGTCAAACCATCAGGCTTCAGTATACATATATTCCATATAAGTGCGCCTCCATCTTCGGCCTTATCTCAACTTGCTACCAGGTGAGATGAAGGCCAAGCGCTTCCTCGTCGTATAATAAAAAAAAAAAAAACATAACTAGGTACACATACCTGCCAAACGGGGTCTATTCCGAAAGCGTACGGCTTCTGGATATAATCTTCAGAGTCCGGGTTGAGCTGAAGCAGCTTGTTCGACATCAGTGTAGACGCGTTGTAGTTATTGCGCCACGACGAGCCGAATATGTTGAGCGACTTTGAGAATATGTCGTTGTATATCAAACCCGTGTACATCGAGAATAAGCCCATGAGGAGAATGATGTACCGACCGCCGAAGAATATGGTCCAGATCTGTGGAAGCAAAACACAGATTCGTCAAAGCATATGAATACAAGCACTCTGTTGCATTTTTTTTTTTTTTTTTTTTATGTTTTTAGAAACAGTAAAGCGACGCAAACATAGATTGTCTGTAATTTACTTTAGTCGATTATTCTGGGCAAAATAAGGTATTTCGCCGCTTTCAGTTGGCAACAACATACTCGATTAGACTCATTGCTGGTAGAATTTTGCGTGTGCAAAGAATAAAACAAACCCCTCTCACTAACGGATATCATACAGGACGACGTATGACTAAAGGCAAACCGTCTCAAAACTTTGTAGAACCTACCTATTCATTGTGATTTGTTTATAGCTACAACAAAAAAAAAAAAATTCTATACTTCTTTTAACGTTCGTATAGCGACCATTAGCAATTATTAGGTACGCAGTCCTGACAATAATGAAATTATCCCATTGAGACAGGCCCTCCAAACTTGAAGGAACCTTAAACAGTGGCTATAGTAGATTTAGGTACCTCGCTGTCAATTTTCTTAGCCTGAAGTGGTTTTTCCTTGTAGCACATCCAAAAGCCGAATGCGGCCATGATGGCGCCGTGGCCAAGGTCGCCGAACATCACCGCAAACAGGAAAGGGAAGGTGATGATCGTGTATGGAGCTGCAATACAAGGTCAATGTCACAGGTCAAGGTCACATGTCAAGGTCACAGGTCAAGAAACAACATATTTAAATTTAGGCACGGATCAATCAATAATCAATCATGAGACGATGGGTACCTGGGTTCACCTCCCGGTAGGTGGCGACACCGTACGCGTAGATGAGGTTTTGGAAGGCGGAAGTGAACTTGTTGTTGCGGTTGTAGGTGGGCGGGTCCTCGGCCGTCTCCATCCGGTTGAGGATCGGAGGCACCGAGCTACCGCTGCGTTCCTGGACACACGAAGATAATATTTACAAGACGTGGAGTACACAAAAAGTGGCCCCTGGTTTGGACGATCGAATAGAATAATAGAATAGTATTATGGAGCACAATTGTCTAAACCTATTCACTCTGGACTTGGAGTGTGGAAAACAGATGAGGGCCAGGAGCTCTGATAGTAGTAAATCAATGAATTTGGCAAAATGGAACATCAACAAGGTACGGGTTGTAACCTGCCGTATGTCTGCTAGTCCGGAGGTGTAAAGGGAAGGAGAGTTCAGATTAGTTCAGAGAAATCTTGCGCACACTCAAGCCAAAGTGGTATTTATTACACTGACTTTGTTTTTGTCAAGCCTCACAGCTCAGTTGGTAGTAGCTTTACCTCCTGCACTGTAGGTTGTGGATTCAATTCCCACCAAGGACAAACATTTGTGTCATGAATTTTGATGTTTCTTTCTGAGATTGGGTCTTATATTGGATGATGAGTATGTATTTACAACAGAAACAATGTATTACATATGCGTGACATAGTTAGTTTAATTGTACATTTTATTGAATAAATATAATCAGTTTAAATCTTATATACGTAATCAAGTGCGTGATTGCAACGAGTAAATTTTATTAATTTATATTGACACTGTGTTTTAAATTCGTGAACGAAACGAAATTCAAAATATGAAGGAAAGTAATTTCTTAACCCTTTGTTCTTGATTTCTATTTAACAAACACGGAGCGGCTATACGAACGACGGGCCTCAATCCAATCAATAATAGTTTGGAGCCAGATGGAGGTTAATTTATTTCATACTGCGCATTAAATTAAATGTACTGTAATATACTACAGCGTTAGTACATAAAAAAAAACATTTGTACATAAAACATAAAAACATTTATTTCGTAAATATAAGTAGGTACTGAACTGAACAACAATAGGTACAACTTGTCCTATGTTGACAATTTGGTAATGGGCTCGTAGGTACACTAATTGTAACATAGCTGAACTCCAACTACCAACTAGGTTTCCCTGTGTTTGGGATATCACCACTCCCCCCGGTCAAAAAAATGTCTGATGTTTGCAAGTAAATTGCTGCATCAAAAGCTTAAGGCCCTTTTTACTGTCACACTGCGTTAGGTCGGATGCACGAAATTATATTTTGCTGATGATAGTGAGTCGGTGTACTTGAAATAATTAGTTAGTTTAGTAAGTATCGTAAGAAAATTTGGAGGTTTCATAACTAAGTACTTATGTGAACTATCAAAGTCAAAGTCAAAGTCAAATATATTTATTCAGTAAGATTTTTTAGGATCACTTTGAAACGTCAAATCTACCGCCTGTTCGGAATCGCGACCAGCACACAAGGAGAAAGGCAAGAACCTCGGGCTAGTTTTTTTTTTTCATGATCCATTACAATACCTTAAAATTATGTAATACTAATTACAGTTTATTCACTGGAGCAAATTGCCATTACCTATACTAACTAGTTTAACCGTATCGTATCGTGCGTAGTACACATGCTTGTCTAACAGGCTCCGACAAGGTCACTCACCGTTCCTCTCCTCAGAGCCAGCTGGATCGTCTCCATGTCCAAAGCCGGCACCCAGCACTCCGCGATCAGACACTTCTGGGTGACGTCCAGGTTGAAAAGGTTCAGGGTGTGGTAGATCGCCTTGATCTTGCGAACCTTCACGAACCAGTTCTTGATGTTCTTGGCTGCAGCGACCAGGACGCGATGACGGTGGTCTTGGGTTTGGCCTAGCACCTGGAGGAAGATGGATAAATGTGAATAATGTATACCTATAATATATATAACCGCCTCTGTGGTCTAGTGGTTCAACCTACCGATTTCAGATCCAGAGGTATATTGTGCTTGGTTTGGTTGGTGATAGGACTTTATTTAAGTCCGCCTGGCTAGCTACCACCATCTTACCAAAATCGTTCGCCATAATAACAATTCTAAAAATTGTTGTGTTCCGGCATAGAGTAGAGGTAAGCTAGCCAGTTCCTCAGTTTGAGGATTCCGGGTGAAGTGCGCCTCCACCTTCGGCCTTATCTTAACTTGTTACCTGGTCTGATGAAGGCCAAGTGCTTACCGGTAGTACAATAAAAAAAAACCTATACATCTTTTTTATTGTAAGAAGCTCTTGTCCTTGCATCTCACCCGGTTACAAGTTGAGATAAGGCCTAAGGTGGAGGCACACATCAAACGGATTCCTCAACTAACTAAGGATTACAGATACATCTTATGACAAAACCCCTCTGTCCAGCAGAGGACACTACTGGGCTGTTGTTGATGATGATGATACATCTTCTATACAAATAAATAAAATTGAAGTGTCTGTTTGTATTGTCAAAATAACAGCTGTTTCTATAAATGCATATGAAAGTATGTACCGGGTGAGTTTTTTTTCAGGGCCACTGAGGCCAAGTCTGAAACCGTGAGACTTATCGAAAAGTCATGTTAGGAGTTACTTACTATTCTGTTTTCAAATGCTTAAGTTGTATCTACGCATTCGGCGATATTCGGCTTTTTGAAGGCGTTCCGACTTTCAAAAGTTCTACACGAATAGCAAAAGAGGGTTTAATAGCTTCGCATTTCTAACTTATACGTACAACTATTACTAAATGTATAAAGATGAATTTATACATTTTCAATTTTGAAAGTGTTCCAACAACTTTGGGCACATAGTCATCATACATTATTTATTTTATTATCAAACAAAGAACTCAAAAATGCAAAATATAGTTTTTTTTCAAAAACTCACTTTTCTAGAAAAACTAAATATAACTAGATTTTTTTAATGCAGAACATATTTTTTTTTAATCAAGCACGAAACTCCTAGCATGACTTTTTGATAACTCTCACGGTTTCAGACTTGACCTCAGTGGCCCTGGAAAAAAAACTCACCTGTCTGTATATACGGCACTACTCATAAAAAAAACCAATCAAATAGATTTTGTTTGTCTGTCTGTACCGGCTTATCTCTAAAACCAATTTTGACGGGACTCACTGGCAGATAGCTGATGGTATGAAGGGCTACTTTTATTTTGTAAAAATAATTTGGGTTCCACGCAAAAAAATAAAAACCAAGAACCCAATATTTATAGTAAAAAAATATCTTCCAGTGCGTTTGCTAGTAAAGTTACCTCGCGTCAAGGCTTTGACAGATGTTTCGGAATAGCGTCTTTAGTGCTACCTTAACTCACTAGCCTGGTAAGTTTGCAGGTATTTTACGATTTTCGCGCAAGTGACATTAACTGACTGATAGTACTTTTTAAGTAGAAAAAACCACCACAATAATGGATTGGAACGGAATATAGTAGTGGAATCTAATCCATCAAGATAATGGATTAGAACGGAATATTATGTGGAATACACATAATATGTGGAATAGTCGGTGTGCGGGAACCCTTAAATATATCTTAATTTATTTGTAATTTTCATCTAGTTTACTACCTGCTCCATACCTACTCGAATGCGTTTGCATTTACCACGATTTGTATGAAAAATAATATCCAAATTTACGGTGAGCAAATGCGAATCGAGTCAATTGCTACTCGCACTAAGAACTCTGGTTACAGTAATCCAATGTTATGTTGCTATCGTGATTCATCTAAAACCCATAAATCATTGAATCCAATTAGTCATGCTTACATTTATATAGTTACAATACAGTGTTTTGAATGCAATGCAACGTTTTCCTCTTCAGATTTGTACCTACGCTAAGAAGCAATATTATTGAGAATCATGCAGTATTCACTACATCAAATTAGTAATCGAAGAGGAAATAGCGATAGTATTGCATCGTCTACAGTGAGAACGACAAATAGATACTGTATTATGTATATATGGTTATACTTATTTGGTCTTGGTATGGCTGCAAGTAAATACGAGTAACTGTTAATCTGTACCAACAAAAACAGTCATATTAAATATTTAGCGTGTCATTTCATTCATTTGTATGTGTAATAAGAAAAATGATTGTTTTGTCTATTTCATTATTCAAAATATCATAAAAACATTTTATCCAGAGCATGAATCAAGTTTAGGCATAGAAGCTACCCTATAAGATATAAATTCAAGATAGATAGTTTGTAATGCATTTTATATTTTGAGTTATAAATGTATATATTAACAAAATGAATTTAATTCCAGGTTTGTATTTGCTGTTAGAAAAAATATTGTTTCGTCGATTTCATTATTCAAAATATCATAAAAACATTTTATTCAGAGCCTGAATCAAGATCAGGCTCATAAGCTACCCCATAAGATAAAGATTTTAGATAGATAGTTCGTAATGTATTTTATATTTTGTTGTTATAAATATATAAATTAATGTTTACTTTAGTACTTTTATACACCGCTTTATCTGCTCTTAGCTATCCCTTCTATCCAATTGTTGCCTGGAAGAGACCGTACCTAGTTTTAATGTTTTTCTTTGCTTGTCTGGGTACAATACAGAGCTTATCTATCAATCTATTTTATTAAAAAATTACAAAAACCTTGATGTTTTTTTACAGTTTGACTAAGCACTAAGTTAGGTTCTCATTGATAGTTCTATTAACATAGAGCTATGAGCGCGCACACAACAAGTACAAAAACGTACCTCAAGTAAGTCTTTAACTCACACGTTGCTATGATCTTTTTAGAATTGATATAAAAAAAACCCTGTGCATACCCGCGTACACGCTTCCGTGTTGATTTTATGAATAAATTATCGATTAGATACTACTAAAATCATGCAACAAGTCATTATCCTACACACGGTAAGGTCAACATATCATTATTTCTCACTGGACCTCTTATCATCTCAGCAATCACTAGTGACATGACTTTCATCCCTCTTCATCACATAACAATACCAACAACCAAGCGATCTCGCGAACCAGCATTTAGAGGTAAGATAGCCAGTTCTTTATCAAGTAGCACACCTTAATTGTCTATAAATAAACCTTATTGCGTAGGACACATCCACAAAGAACATAAAAAAAATCTGGAACATCGTAAATTCATAACATCACACTTTCAAAAGTTTCTTATGTTAGTACTACTTTTACTTATATTAGTACTACTTTACTTATATTAGTACTACTTTACTTTTATTAGTACTAATTTACTTTGATTAGTACTATTATATTAGTACTACTTTACTTTGATTAGTACTATTATATTAGTACTACTTTACTTTGATTAGTACTATTATATTAGTACTACTTTACTTTGATTAGTACTATTATATTAGAACTACTTTTACTTATATTAGTACTATTATATCAGTACTACTTATATTTATACATTTTAGTATTATATCACCACGGATAGTGGAAACGTCACAAAATGCTGCTAATAACTGGGTGCATAACAATAGAACGAATAGTGTGCATTGTTGTATAGGGGACGAGGTTATACGCGTAGATAGCCAATTACGCATAGATTAGGTACTTAATGACGCTGGGTGACCTTTTTAGTATAAAAACCTAGCGTTCTTGGTTGCCTGTATATATAACAAGCCTAGCAGCTCAGTTGGTAGTAGCTCTGCCTTCAGCGCCGTAGGTCATGGGTTTGATTCTTTAAACTATAGATGTTTATTCTGCGTTTGGGTGTTGTATTGGTATAGTAATAAATGTATTTACAAAAACCCACCGTGTTTTGCCGAGACGTTCGCGGCTTAAGGTTCGACCCTCCAATTCAGCCCACGGATGTCGTAAAAGCCGACTAACGGATCTCACTAGAAGGGCAGCCGTTGCCTATTATCTTATTATTATATTATTTGTAGGACTTTGTTTAAGTCCGCCTGGCTAGCTACCACCATCTTACCTAATTCTGTCGCCATAATAACAATTCTAAAATTGTTGTGTTCCGGCATTCAGAGGTAAGATAGCCAGTTCCTCAGTTTGTTGAGGATTCCGGGTGAAGTGCGCCTCCACCTTCGGCCTTATCTCAACTTGTTACCAGGTCTCAACTTGTCATCTCAATGAAGGCCAAGTGCTTACCCGTCGTACAATAAAAAAAAAAACTACAACATACTGCGAACACAAATCCACCTGCCAAGCGTGGTGTTTATGGCAAGAATCCTCCAGCTTTGGGGGAGACTGTCCAGCTGTGGACACTAATGGGCTGTTGATGTGTGATTTACAAAAACCAGTATATAAGTAGGTATTCTAACCGTAATCAAGTTGACATAATTACATGTTGGTTTTGAGCCCGATGGCGCTGTGTGAAACTAATAAACTGTAGTATTTTTTTATTTTAAGTCTAGAGTTTAAAGCCGGGTTTTTTATTTACTTGTTTTTTTCAAGTGAGCTGGTGGCTAAATATCAGGCAATTTTTGGATCATTATATAAAAACGCTCGAAAGAGGACATTGCGAGTATCCAGTGTTTGAAGCACACCATAGTTTTGTTGAATAACCACATATTTTAATCAACTGTGCGTATAACCGAACGTTAACTTTATATAATTTGAATTCTAGAATGTATGTAAATGTATAAGAAATGTAGGTGTAATATCATCTTACGGTATTGAGGTCTTCAATCCTAGTCATGACTCCCATGGCCATCTCGCGGCGGTCAGCGGCGGACTCGGGGCAAGGGTACAGAGTGGCGCGGAACCCTTCGCAGATCTTCTTGACACGCGTCTTGAGCTGGTCTCCTTGGAAGAAGATGATGAAAACGGACTTGTAGACTTGATCCGACTGAAATTATAATTAAAATTGTAGGTACACCGAACACACTGAAATATAGTTTAACAAACCTCACAGCTCAGTTGGTAGTAGCTCTGCCTTCTGCACTGTAGGCTGCGGGTTCGATTCCCACCCCAAATATTTGTATACAACAAATATTTGTGTGATGAATATAGATGTTTGTTCTGTGTTTGAGTGTTGTATCATATAGTACGCATGTATATAGTAGGTATTTCAGTATTCTATCTGTAATCTAGTACCCATGTTACAAGCTAAGGTTAGGTTGGGGCTAGATTGCGTTGTGTGAAATTAATGTTTTTTTTTAATTGTACGACCGCAAGCACTTGGCTTTCATCACACCTGGTTACACAAGTTGAGATAAGGCCGAAGGTGGAGGCGCATTTCACCCAGAATCCTCAAAAAACTGAGGAACTGGCTATCTTACCTCTAAATGCCGGAACACAAAAATTTTAGAATTGTTATTATGGCGATAATAATATAATGCTATTTTATATTTATTTATTATATCATAGTAGTGTAAGATATAACACTACTACATCGTACACACAGGCGTAGACACTAGCGCCCTCACTCCTTATCTTATTTGTCCATCAGAAGGTTGAATGGAAGTGATCACTTCCAGCGATAAGGCGTTTTTTTACCAGTGTCGATTAGAGTTTATTTTATCAGTATTATGTCTTAATCAATAAAATGTACAATTTAACGAACTATGTACAAAGGAATCAAACAGAGGACCGTTACAAACGGGTAGGTCCCATTTGTTCCATGGAACATGACGTCATATGACAAATAGCGATATTTTTTTCTTATTTTGTACTATAGAACATGTAATACTTTTATTTATCAAATTGTTCTATAGGACAAGGTAAATGAGACCTCTTAAGATTATATTTCTTGTGAACTGGTGGTACTAGAATGCTCTGAGATTGAGAATCCTCTACATAATCTGGAGAGTCCTCCCCACGTTTCTGATTTATTTTATTCGTATTTTATTTTTATTTATTATTATTTATTCAGATATGACAGAATAATTGTCATTATCAGTGTCATTTAGGCAGGCAGATTCATGGAAGATTTTGGGAAAATCTGATTTGCATTTTGTTCTATGGCATGAAAATCGGGTGAAAAGCTAGCAGCTGTAGTTCTATGGAAAAAATTGGGAAGAAAATGTCTCATTTTGTTTGATGACGTCATGGTCCATAGAACAAATGGGACCTACTCTTACAAACGGCCTATAAACGAAACTAAATCAACCGTTCCAGTACCAGACGGAAGCGTAAGTGGTAAACAGTACTTTTCTATGTGCGGTACTCACCGATGAAGGGTCTTCGAGAGGTGTGTCGATCTCCGATTGGCGCAGGAACACATTGCCGCGGCAAGCTCGCCACAGCATCCGTTCGAAAGCTGGGATACGCTCTCGCAGGATCACGCCGGCGACGAAACTATGGAACAATTCGTTAGCAAGGGCATTGAAGGGATCGCAAGCCGTGAAGTCAATAAAAAAACACAATTTATTTCTTTGTGTGTGCATAAATTATTGTCTAAACACATCCAAACGGGATCTCAAAGGACACAACGGAAGCAGTGCAGGAATTAGCCTGCATTAATGCTGAGTTGGGACCTTTTTGGGAATACCCGCCTTTACTGATTTCATTGTTTTTTGTATTATGATATTTAAAATAAATAAATGATGTGATTTGAAAAAATATCACAAAAATAGCTTAACATAAATGGCTCCAAATAAAACAATATCTGAATCATTTTGTCACGAATATTTACACAGCAGTATTTAAACAATTTTTAAAATGTACTGGAATCTGCAGCAAGTAGATACATGCATTGAATTGCTCTCCATTCATTATACGCTGTGAAACAGTATTTTCTGTCTGGTATGCAGAAGCAAAGCAACGACTATTGTCTCCCTTGAGTCTCACAAAGTTTGCGAGTTGACTTTCCGGTCGACAGCCATTGCCTTACTTCTGGGAACAAGAACTTGATAAAGGAAATACAAAACATTTGTTCGCCATAAGGTAAATAAACGGAACTACTCAAGCAAATAAGAAAAATATCGTCAGAAAATAATTTCCCATTTCAGATAATTAAATGGGACATTGATATAAACCTCTTGATTAAAAATAAAATAAGGGAACACAGATTTTGGTTGCTGCTTGTAATCGACGAAACAATGTTCTAGAATACATTTTAAAACACGGATTTTACTCACGTATACGATTTGATTTGATGTAGGCACCAACGGTTTCGATTCAACAGGTGAAATGACTATAGTATGACTCACACAAGTTTTTTAAAATTCAAGAATATTTTTTCAGGGGAAAATATAAATTTAAACTTGCCTTGTACTTTTTGTAGAAACCACAAAATAGTAGTTTATGCAACTGTCATATAAGAAGGGTATTAAAACACGAGTCTGTTTATCGCATTAGGTGAAGCCGAATGCGATAATAGGTTGACTCGAGTGTTTTAATACCTAAGTTATATGCAGTTTCATACACTACTTTATCTACACTCATAGGAAAAAAATAAATTAAACAAAGTAGGTAGGTTACAAGGAAGTAATTGGAATCCCGAATACAAAAACATGATCGGCAAAAAATGTATGGGAAGCGCGGGAAATTAAGTTCAAACTACGCATGCGTGTGCCATTTTTTTCACAGTTCGAACTGCGCATGCGTGCGCTTTTTTTTTCATATTCAGCCTAAAACCATAGATTAGTTTAATGAAATAATAAAAAAAAAAAGATAGCGGTACTATAATGAGTTTTATTCTTAATTTTATGTATATATGCGTTTATAAAGTGAGTCTGTATAGAACCGTCTTTGAATTCGTAATTAGAATTTTTCGATTTGAGTGTATATAAAAATGATTATGATATACATCAAACACAGTGTAGACTGACGTACAATATTACATGACACATCCATATAATTGTACTGCAAACAGACTTACAATACACAACACTTCAGTTAGACAAAGGTCACGCTAGCATTGTCGATACAAATCGGTAAATTCAAGGTTTTCAGAGCACCTAAGCTAAATTGTGAGATGTGGATTTTGGTTGCTTCAGATATACAATTTCTTATTATGCAACTTGGAGCCAGAACGACTGATTACACAGCTCTTGTCTGTAACAAAGCCTTACAGCGTAGGTCACATCCACAAAAAACACGTCCTAGGCGGAACTACATTGCTCCTTTCAATTTGACGCATAAAGGTGTTAAGCCCTGAGTGCCCGTAATTCCACCGACTACCATAACCCTTCAAACCGGAACACAGCAATGCTTCTTGGCTTACGGAATAGGTATCCCTTTCACAATAGGCTCTACCTTACTACTCATAAACATTCTCAAATATACCCAGAATATACGTAAGCATAATTCATGTAAAATATTTCCCTTGTATTCACAGGGATACGAGAATTGCTCAAGATAAAAAATTTACCTTGTTGAAAAGACATTCCATACTGCTAATACACAGGTATACTTTAGACAAGAGGTGACAAGAGGTGAAACAGAAAACTTATTTGGGTGCTATTTACCATTCATGAACCACCTGATGAGAGTAAAGGTGCCCTGGAGATAGTAGCCTCGATATACCTGCGCGTCACGATTTGTATACATATCTATTCACGATTCCAAGACAGATGGTCGGAAGATCTCCCAGCCAAAAGTCACAACAGGGGGGTAACACGACCTCTTTAAGAATTCTCGTTTTGATATGTCACGGGCGCGATATTGAATTCTGAACGTAACGAAGGACTCCAGATTTAACTCCCGAGCGCAGCGAGGGTGTTATGAGTTAATTATGAGAATTAAGAGTCCTGAGCGCGAATTAAGACGAGTCCTGAGCGCAGTGAAGTTCAAGCGCGCCCAAGACAAAAACAGCTTTATCCCCGAGGAGTGTACTCTACTTTTCTCACCTTTTGCGAGACAATAAAAAAGCAAGGCTACTAAAAACAGCGTTTTATTATAGTAAATTAAAATTAAAAGTGAAAATTGATGTTTGAGACATTAGTCCAGTTGTGGAAAGGCAAACTTATATTTTAATAAAATCTTTGCAGTTATTACGTATTTGCAGCGTCTTACAATACTCGCGGCTTTTGTTTAATTTCAAATGTGTTCCATTCAGCTTGCCGTGGCCAGCTCGATTTTAGAAAAAGTTCGATTTTCAAATAAGTTCGACGCGGCGCCGGCCCCGGCCTTCCGAGTTTTAGTCTGTTGATCTATTATTACGAAATTAGACTTTAAGGCCATTGCAATAAGAAGCATGAAAAGTAAAAAAATACTAAAACCCAGCGGGTTATAATGAGATTCAGTCCAACATTACACCCCGGCTACAGCCAAGGGCTTTAATGACTTGCTTTACGTAAGGTTGGCATGATATGTAATTTGGCATTGTCGAGCAGGAGGTGTGAAACAGATAATGCTTAACGGGCTACAGTACCTCAGATTAGCAACTCAACGCAACTTTATTCTAGTTTCGAACTAAGATATAGTAATAATAAAGGTGACATTGCTGTGCGCTTAACCACGGCGCTTATGACCACCAGATGGCAGAAATATGCACGTATTTCTACGTTTTGTTTTTTTACGGTAAAAGAAATATGAATTTTGAAAATCGAAAACACAGACCGTCCGTCTGCTGTATATTGTGTTTATTTACTGTACAACGTTTCAAGCTTAGGGCTTGAATTTTGGGCGTAATTATTGAATGGCGAACATTTTTGGTACAAATGAGAGTCAACTTTGGATTTTTTTTCTATAGAGAAAATTTTATGTAATCGTGTTTTTGAAATACAAGCGTTCTATCATCTATCCTGAACTATAACATATATTAATTTTAACGTAAATGCTACAGTATTGTGGAGGATATGATCGCTGAAGCTAAGCCATTTCACATATCATAGACTCTTAGAGGTTGTGGTTAGGAATATACAGTCAGTGACGTCATGATGACTAGGTTAGGAATCTGACTGCGGCACTTATCACATGATAACAATGTCAGAGCACTTCAAGCAAAAGTTAATGAGAAATCAAAACGATAAGATTAAAATATATCTCGGTTGTCATAACTATTTGCCTTCACTTCACAGATATTACATAAAATGATATCAAGCCTAAATACTTGCAAGCTAAACGTTTCCGCTTTCGATATCAATGATCCATACAGACTGCTAAAAACATAAGCCTTCCTTTTGTCTTGTCCGTAGTCGACTATTAAAAGCCTATACTGTTAGACAGAAGATTATTTAACTAATGATTTACTAAGATTATTGGAACTCAATTGGAAGTCGCTTCGTTTTAATATGATTTAAAAAAAATACTAACCAAACGAGGAAAATGCTTTGGGGTTTACCCAAGCGGCGGCGGCCTTGGAAGTAATTATTATATTTAATAATAAAATGTGGTCTGTGGATCTTAGTAAATATGGCTTTTATTGGGAAAAGACTTAAGCTTATATCTTGTCTATTAAAATAATTCAATACTAACCCGCATTGGACAAATACAACACTACAAATAATTCAAGTGACAAAAAATAAGGGCAACTCAATTTTTCAGAAAAATCTGGATCAATTATCGTTTTGTTGCCATCTATTTAGCTGTTCCAATTAGAGCCTCCATGTGATATATTCACTTGGCGGAATTGCCAATTCGTGATACGATTTCCAAATATTTAGACATCCGTGACATGAGTCATATACGAGTATAAAATTGTTAAATTCAACAGTAGGCAATATTTTTGTTATATTTTCTCGGTATTCAAAGTTCAAGAAAACAATTGTTTACGACAGACTTGCATCATTAAGTAAATCAGGTACAAATAAACCAATGTTTCCGCAGAAAGGCTTTTATAATCTGGTTGTTCTGAAATAATGAAAATATACGTTCACCTTACAAACTGGTTTAAACCAAAACATACTGTTTTACTGTAGGTAATTTGTTCTTACTGTATAATCAAGCAACCCATACTCAAATAGCGTTACCTAACTAAACGCCCATCCATAAAATGTTTCTACCGAAACGGTGCCAGCTGTCGTCATGGTACCACTCGCAAACATTAATAATAACAGTTGTTGTACTTATACATTTATGTATTCATGCTATCACGTGAAATAAATGACTAAGTTACTGGCAACAACGTTAAAACCAGTCTCTGAAACGATCCCAACGCAAATTCAACGCAAAGATCAGCGTCATTGAGTCTCAATTGCAAACATTTTTACGCAACTCATTTTTTATTTGTTTTTGATGATCGGTTCCAGGTACCGGTATAATCCAACATTATTATAACTTTTTTCTCCATAGCATTAATTGGAGTGTTTCTTTGCATGCAAATCTCCATGTCGTAAGAAGTAGGCGGCGCGGCGCCTCGCCTGTCTATTGGCAGTATACCAAGATGTCGCGACTGTCTGAGTCCTATTTAGACTTCTGGAGTCTGTCTGGACGCCGCCGCCGCCGTCCCGCCGCCGCAATGGAGTCATACCCGAGGTCACTCAAATCACGTGACCGGATAATCTATTTTCATGGCAGCTGGTACGAGCTGGTGGTTTATAAACTTTGTACGGCAGTCACGATAATATATTAACTTTCAAAAATAATATACAAGCAACCAAAGTTCTGTCTCCTATGATCTAAAGGTTTATACCAATGTTTGGATCTTTAAACAAAACAATTTCTGGAACCACAAAGCTGAAACACAAAATGTTATATATCTTAATCTACACTGTTAGTACATAAAGTGCCATAGTGCGATGTACTATTGAGATCTTGTAACAAGGTTTTGTCCGTGCTTTATAAAAACCTCAGGTTTCTGGTTCCAGTGTCACAATCAGAGTCAACCTCGTGTCATTCATTTGAATACCTTCATAACATGAACCCATATCGTTACATGTTACAACCATAATTATAAATGGCAAGACATGAACCGGTCATAATGCGGTTCGACGTTATGATTGCCATAAATTATATCCAATCTCGCTTGGAGCGAAACTCTGTCAAGGATTCCGATAGATTATAACGCCTAGGGCTTATAGTTATACGTAAGTACCTATATATCACAACAGAAATAGGAACTACGTCTACCTTTGAATATCTGTACTAGGTAGGTATATGAATGAATGACATCAATCTGAGTAATGGATATTGACTTTGACATTCTAATTATGCAACATTGATGTTCTGATCGTATCGTATTAGAATGTTAGATTTGTATAACAAAAAAGAATTGAAAATTGAGTGGTTGTGTTTTACAAACATCATATACCTCTATATACGTCGTATCTAATTATATTAATAGCAGTTTTGCCAACATGATAACATGAGACATTCCATTGGTGAACAGAAAAAGCGAGTCAAGGGTATGTAATATACCTATAATAGTCATATACGTATTTACTAATGAATAATCAGATATAATTACGCGCTCATTATTATATTAGTATTACAAAAGACCTATTCCTTATAATTACTACGTCACAACTTTCATACGGATGCCCTCACATAATACGGCAAAACATAGCCGGTCTGTTATTGTTATATAAATGATTGATTGAAGTTTTCATCTATGTTCTCGAAGCGTTTATGTCTAAAGCACCTCTCAAAAAATCTCAAAAGTTATTAGATGCATTATTACGTACGTATACACCAACCCAACACTGAGTGTTGGGTTCATAAATGACTAAGATTCTCATCTTTAAACCATGTTTCCGATCAAGGTTACCTTAAGAAAACATCACTAAAGGCGAGAACCAGGAACAAGAGTTCATAGGATGAAAAAATTCGCAGTCGCCGGACAAAGACCAGAAGTTTTTTTTTAATTGTACGACGGGGTAGCGCACTTTTCCCGGAATTATCAGGACTGAGGAACTGACTATCTTACCGCTAAATACCGGAACACATCAATAAAGAATCGTTGTTATGGCAACAGAGGCTTAGGTAAGACGGTGGTAGCAGACCAGGCGGACTAATGCAAATTCCTACCACCAACCAAACCAAGCGCAAACCAAGCGTAGCCTGGAGATCGGGACCTCTGGATTTGATACTCGTGGTCGTACCACTACCACAGGACGGTAAAACATAAATGTTTTTTTTTAATGAATGGTGGTTTAGCTCTTGACCTCCAGGCATGTCTAGCTCTAAACTAGAGCAAGGATAAGGTCTACGATAGAGCGAGCTTCCCCAGAAGGCACTGGCTTCCGCGCACCGACGGAACACGGCAAACCGTTTGACGCCGGACTACGGAGTCTCTAAGTAACCATTGCCTATAAGTCCGGGCAGACTACTAGGAAGTATAGGAAGTAGATCACACATGTCACCTACGAACCCTACCCTCGTTTGTTCATTATACCCACACCAATGACCATGATATATAACAGTAGGTAGGTATGTATAGGTCGTTGTATTTTATGTGTCATGTGACGTGCGGCTTGGCTTACAGATGCCATGAACTTAGAGTATCGGTATTTTTCGCGACGCGATAATGTGTCAGGCACGTACGAGTGAGGCCGACGGACTTATAACGGGTTCGATATCTGGGACTATTTATGTGCAAGCTTTCATTGAGTAGATAGATATTGATTGCAATTGATCGTTCGTTAACCCAACAAATAAGTTACAAATAGGGACTGGTTGTAATTTTTTGTGACATTATAACATTTATAAATTTCGTGATCAAGTAACTCTATCCGCGCCTTTCATACCTATGATAATAGGTATGGCCGGTTAGCTAAAGAGCTGTGTGGCTAAGCGTGTATCCGATCCGGAAGTTGAGGGTTCGATCCAGTCGTGCACCAACAGACTTTTCGGAGGTTTACATGCGCATTTGTCACATGCTTTCTAACATGCTCTGACGGTGAAGGTCACATCGTGAGAAAGCCGGCATGTCCCTAGTACCTAAAACCTGTGCCTGACCCCTAAGGTTATCCTCATAAAATCCACGCTCTGTAGTGATCAGAGAAGAATCCTCAAAGGGGGAAAAGTAATGAGTCTGTTACTGATATACGGTATGGTATGGAAATAAGTAGGAAGACACGTACAATAAATAACTAAGAAACAGAACAGATAAAATAGTATAGATACCTGATCAAAGTCAGATAGTCTATAATAGTGAACATCAATGTCCTCGAACTTAAGTACAATAAGTCACACAGATAGCTCTGACAATAACAATGGACGGATGCGGGTTACCGACAATAGGTTTAAATCGTTATTACCAAAAAATAACCACTTTACTTAGTGACTACATTAGGTACTTTTCCATTTAGTAACTGCTTTTTGAGCAATTTTGGCAACTCTTGTGAGAACAATACAAGCCCAAAATAAATAACAGCACTACTAAATCTGTAGGTACGTTATCAAATATAAAGTAATCGTGCAGATTGGATACCAATTGGCGGAGATATTTAGGATTGCCTATCGTCCGTTTAAGAGTTTTGGTCCCCAGGTCCAAAGACCTACATCGGATTTTCACCAAATTAAAATGGGACCAATCTCAGATCTGCCTCTATCTTTTAAGTAAGCAAAGAAACCAAATATTTTGAATAACGTTCCAAGAGTTGTTCAAGTAAGCAAGCGTGACCGACGAAATTTTCTTACGACAATCTTCAGCATGGTTTCTTTTTGTTCCCTCCGACATGAGACATGACATGATTTAATCATCGCCAGTCGTTTTCATTTTAACCACCGTTTTAGGAAAGGCACTAACATAAAGTATGGACACATTTTAAGTCTCGGCTCAATTGACGTGGCAACATTATAATTTGACGTAAACAAGTCAGACGCCTTATCGGTCATCTTAAAATGATGCAGTCATACCAAGATATAGCAGGGTACGTACTTATATTCCGTTATCAGAAATCAATATAATGTTTTCCTTTTTATCACCTTCAAGGAAACCTTGCGCGATGATATTTAGATTTCAGGGAAAGCGTTATACTATATCGCTTGGGCTCTTTAGTCGTTCTCTTAAAAGGTTTAAAAGTCAAATTACTTTCATATACATTGACATTTATCAATACCAACTGTGACAGGTTCTTAAGCTTTTCCTGATTTGAAATAAGTTATGAAGAGTCATTTGTTCAAATGTAATGTTTAAATTTTCAAAGTTTTTTTTATCCACCTTGACGGGGGGCGGTGCTGATTTCATCTCACCTGATTTTCAAGTTATGATAAGGGCGAAGTTGGAAGCGCACTCCAACCGGAATCCTCAACAAACTGAGGATCTGGCTATCTTACTTCAACAATTTAATAATTGTTGTTATGGCGACAGAATTAGTTAAGGTGGTGGTAGCTAGCCAGACAAACTTAAACAAATTCTTTCCAACCAAGCACAATATTGTACTCCCCTATGGGGATCGAACCCGGGACCTCTGGAGAGGAGAGACAGAGGCGGTTAAAGTAGCTTCTTTTGTAGTGTAGTGGATTAATTGGATAAAAAAAATTGGATAAGGATTATAATAAATTCCCATGGGATAACGAAAAAGTCCCAGACGTTTAACTAGTTTTTTTATCGGAGGACCTATGAACTGAACATGTTCCTAATTGGTTAAACTTTTAACATACCATTTAAAGAACATCAATGTAACACAGTTTACGAACATGGTGTAGCTATTAGAAACATCACACGGATAGATGTATCACACATCCTTATTCAATCTATCCAAGGTTGAATACTTGTAAATTTAGCAGTAGAAGACTAAATTGATAACAGTTTAGATAATTTACAAAAAAAAAACAGTATGAATGACACGAAGTTCAAACTGAAAACTTATAAAATACACATAACTATAACTGATCATCCGTACCAAGACGCTGATGTTAGAATCTACAAATTTAAATGTAAAACGTAATCGGTACTTCTTCTATTTTTTTGCGATTATCTCAATTGCTTTAGGACCAATTAGTTATTAAAACTTTATATATAAAAATAGAAATAGTACCAATGGTAACAGAGTTCTCAGCATTTACAGAGTTCGCCCCTATTTTCCATCTATTCTTGAAGTCCACGTAAAACTCACAGATAAAACTTAGTAAGAAAAAAGTGAATTTTGAGGTGAGATGTTAGAAAGCCAGTGAAAATGTATTATACTGTAAACCAAATAATATCTAAACCCAATATAGACAATTCAAATAAAATGAAGGCATTTCCAGTACCATCGTTGACCCGTATAGCTCATACTACAACACATACACAATTCCGACACCAACTAAACTAAACTAAAATATAATTACATTGTACTCTACTAACCAAGGCAGGAATTCCAAGGATTCTTGCTTATCCCGTAAACTAGAGAATAAATCAAGCACAAGTTTAGCATTTTTGATAAAATTGTCAGTTATATTACAAACTAATCAATATCGTAATTTCATTGTTCAAATCGAAATAATATGGAAAATAAATCGAATTTTACATTTGGGACTGGGAATTTGTACTTCTATACTTCTTATGCATGCATATTCCTTAAAAGGGGTTAAGTAACGGGTTCTTCAAGGGGGGTTTTAAATGTTGTGTGATGTCTCTGGTTTAGATAAATTCATACCGTAGACCAGAGAGCAGAGAGCAGAGTAACCATTTACCATCACGTAAAACATGAATGGACATTACATTACTGGTGCTGTTTCAAAAAAGCTTGCTTATGTACATACTTAGGATTTTAGCAAGCGTTATAGGCGGAACCTTCTCATATTTGCTTCAGTAAAACGTTATCTTTATCGGTTTCTCATTGCAGTTATTTACGACATAAAACCGACATTATAAATTCGCGGGAAGGTTACTCTGAAGGTGGCCCTTATAACGTCCACAAGGCGTCCATAAATTGCTCGTTGAAAGTCGTATATCATGGGAGTTGTGTCACATTATGAGTTTTAAATATTTACATGCCTGATGAGTTGTGTCAATTTAATAAAATCTGACATTTTATGTGAACACCTTGATTGATCGCCTCGTCTCAGTTGGTGATACAGCTTGTAATGTTAGGCTTGGACGCGAAACGATAATCACTTATCGTATTTTACCTGAACATTATGACACATTTTACAACCGGTGATAAGTTTGTAGTGCATGGTATAACTTGGTTTGTTACCGATACAAACGAGGAGAGATCATTATCTAAATTGCGACTGAACTGCTTCTTAACACTCCGAAATATGCTTTCGGATTTGTGAAGGTTATTGAATGATATTTTCCGGAGTTGTACGGTGCAGATTCAGGTTAGGTTATATAGGTTGTGTGTCACACATGTGCCTCGGTAACACGCATACGTACCCTAACTGCACGTGCCCCATATGGCGGCTCGGGTCGTCGGAAATCAGCGCGCGCGTCATCGACTCAGTGGTACTGGCCCCACCCTCGTGCTACATCAAAGACAAACAAACATGTACACAAACACTGCCCAACACGACACAGATCAGATCAGACGCACGAGACAAACGCACCCAATGCCTGTTGTAGTAAAAAAGTAGCGCCAGGTTTATCACTGAAAAAAATCCGCTTGCTACGCGATTTTGTGCCAAACCTAACTACGAACTAAAGCCATGTTAGTTTGTGACTACTTCTTAATTCGTATAGTTGGTGTTCAAAATACAGTGTTGTTTATGCTAGACTGTATACATCTCGTCGTGATTTTACTAAGCCACATAAACATAAATGTAACAACATAAACATAAATATAATGACATGCGATAAAATAATAATACAAAGAAAGCATGACGGTATGGAAAATAAACATAATCATAGAATAACCTACAGTTTTTTGTGTACAGACGTGTTCACAGATGGACTTCAAAAATAAATTGGCCGGGAAAACCTTGTTAGTCTCAATTAATGAAAATAAAACTCACTCAGGCAGCAATTGGTTAGCACGCTCAACAAAGGGCTAAATCTATACCACGGAGTTGTATTAGATCTTTACATTATTTCGTTGCTACGGAAAGCTGTCATGGCATCACACGGGAAGTCAAAGAGTTACGATGGAGTTATACTTTAAACCGGCCGACTCCAATGCTTGCCTGAGTGGTGATCGGTAGGCTCCGGAATCAGCGTCCCAGTACAAGCACTGCAAAAATAATAACGCTCTGTGACATGCTTCGAGTTCTGGAGGGGAAGTCGAAACGCATCGCGAGCTCATGTCTTGGAGACAAAGCATACCCCAGTTTGAGCGCTTGCCCGCCGGCCATCAGTCCCTCCTCCCCCAGGAGCGTCACCTGTTCCTCCTCGCGCGACGGGTCCGCCATCTTGTGTACACACACGCCAAAATGGTGTCAAGTCAGTGCCGCATCGCAGTCAATGTTACATTTTGTGTAATTTGTGTATCATCTGTCTTTTTTGAAGATGGGCATACGCGAGAGATCGATCAAGTGACGACAAGGCTAGGCCCGACAGAATGCGACATTGACGACGACATCATTATTCAAACAAAACCGATAAAAAAAATGCAATTTCTTGTTTTTGAAGCCCACGTTTCTGTGTAGATCTCTCACAATATACATAAGCCCACGACCTTCATTAAAGGAAATGTTATCATTTTATATTAATCTATAGAGCGAGTGTCACATACATTAGTACTCAATTGTTTTTTTTTTTTGTTATTGTGCTTCCAAATAAATATAACACATAAAATAAAAATAATTCATGAGACACAGACAAAAATAAGGTAAATAATCAAATTAAATAGATGATTTGAAGGGTACGTTTGAATTCGTGGAGCTAGTTTTTTTCTACAACAGCTTCGACCTCGGCATTATTGCGTGACTTGCCATTCTCTTACTACTATCTCATCCCTCTGACACAATCAACAATTTTACAGTAAAATTGATTACAACGGAGATTAATTACTAAGCCAGTCCAGTCAATATGAATGACGCAGGCTGATGTCTTACGTGTAGCATCGTAATAATCAAACATAATTACAATTATTTGCTATAGCTTGTTGCGTGAAGGAGATATCTAATCAGTTGACAAATTGGGTTTGGTACTAAGGCGATTACTTAATCGAAAGCTGATAGATTTGTAATCGATGTAGATTGGGAATCATGTGATGCGAATGAAAATGTTGGTACACCATAGCTAAATAAGTATGTTTTCGGACTGCAGATGGTATCAGAACAGACATTTAAATCATGGGTAAGTAGTTTAAAGGTGGAGTTTAGCTTTGACCCCGCAGCATTTGTGCTGTTACGATGAAAGCATGAAGACTTACCTCATCGAAGAACACTTGCGTTTTCCTCAGGATGTGCTTCAGTTCCGTCAGCTCGAGGTAATTCCTCTTCAGAGCCTCGGCGTTCTGGTTCACCTCACGGAGCTCGTTCTCGAGCTTTTCGAAGGTTGCCTATTATAGAAAAAAAATACGTGTGCCCATAAGTTGAAGAAGGTTGCATCGAATTGCTAATAAGAATCAACCTATGTTATAGTATAGCCTATATACAAGGTGGAACCAATTCTTGGCCCCTTCAGAGCTACCTTATCTCAGATGACATGTTGGAAAATGTTTTTCTTTTTTTTCCTCTCAATTTTTCGATATGATTTTGGTTAAGCTGTTTTCGGAAAAGTGTTTCTGGTGGGAAGTCTGTCTTTAGTAACAAGATTCTACCTGAGTCGTTTTACCAGATAATCTACATAATATATTCAGGTAAAACATTCAGGATAATACATAATCTTATTAGTATAATTACAAATCTCTAATTCTCGTGAGCGTAATTTATTCAAAGCCACAATACTGAGTCTCCTTTGTCAATGAAATCAGGCGTTAGTCAGGCATTCCATAGTCACGAAGGCCTATTAGTTAATTCGCATCGAACCGAACAGAAATGGCTCGCGGCAAAATCTTGATCCGCGATTGCCGCCTTGGTCCGCCAGCTATCCTGATACACTTGTATGAGTAATAGAGTTCAACACATGCTAATGTATCAGTCAAGTTCAAGTCCACATATTACTGGTTTTACTGACATTGCTTCTGGCATGTGGACGATTCAGGCACTCTTTGGACAATCGCGAACAGGAAACTTTATCGCATTGCTGTGACGTAACGAAGGTTGGAATAGAAAGTGAGTTACGAGTGCCAAAGGTTGTTTGGCATTTAAAAGCATTGGTTACTTCCAAATTTGTTCAGCAACCCGTGAAACTAGAGCAGAGTAATTCACGGCGAGCATAATAAAGAGCCTCTTAATAAATGTGTAGTCACTTGGGATTCTAGTCTAGATAGGTACCTACAATAAACTTCTAAAGCTAAGGTATTGCTCGGGTTGCCAACGCAGTGGATGTTGCCAATTGATGTTATGTGTTCAAGGATCAAGAGTCTCAATCAAGGTCAATTGGTTCCCTAACCTTGTTTTAATATTATTCGTTTTTTTTTACAACTAAGGTGGCAAACAAGATACGGCCCATCTGATTATATGCGGTTACAGTATCATATGGATGCTTGTAAAGGCATCACTCACGCGTCGCCGAACCATTCAAGACATTTTACTGTAGTCTGAGGAACGCATTGCGAAGTATGAGGATGGAACCTCTGCTGATGGCGAGTAGTGCGATAGTGAAAGGTGGCTCAAGACACCAAATAAAACAATTCTACTAAACCCCCGTTTTAAATGAGCATTTATAAATATCCCACTGGTCCTGCTAGGCATTGATGTGCCCTTACCTCGAGATCAATCATCTCCCTAGGCTGGGGTGCCTCAGGGCACTCCCCAGGAATCTCCAACATGGGGATACCATCACGTCGGATCTCCTTCTCCAGGTATCGGAGCTTGCGTTCCATTTCATCGCAGCGGCGGACCTCATTGACGAATTTGCGTTGGAACGCGTTTACGTCAGGGTTTAACTGTGGAAAAAAACACATTCAAAACATGCGTGGTTTACTTTGACGTCGATATTTGGGTACTTGAGTAAAGCTCTAGTTTAAAATCAGTTTTTCCAATGTTTAATCTAATTATAATTTAGTTAGAAGTAACTAATGTGGATTCAGGATTTATGCCCCATTTTTTTATTTGATTAATTGCCATGATGCGGGACTTCTCTTATCAACCAGCACGTATTACCCGTGTTATGCACGCGCAAAATGTGCATGTGCAACCATCTTATACATCATCATAATAATTGAATTTATTTTGATTACATTTAGTGCCAATAAAATGCAAATATGTTCAATTAACGTCTTCTTTTAGTTTATATCTACTCAACTTTATCCCACCAACCACCGCATGCCTCTCTATTAGGCTGTTATGAATAAGTGTCTAAAATTCAAATTAAATTACTTAATAAAAATGCCAGGATCCCAGTTCTATCATCAAAAAGTACCGTAATCCTGTGAAAACCTACTGGTTTCAGAATCCCTTAACTGTTGAACATTAAAATAGATTGCAGCAAAGATCAAAACTAAGCTGTTTTCATTCTCCTGGTCTCTCCAATGGCTAGGATGATGTTGGTTCAACTAGTGGGACCTTCCAATAGTAGGTAGTAGCTCACTAGCCCAGTATTCAATTGTGTGGTAGTAGGAACTTGTGTAAAGGTCAGTCAAGATAAAGTAGGAAATTTCACATAGTCATAGTGTTTCATTGAATGCACTAGTACCTAATATTCCTTTTTGATAGTTGCGAGTTAAACCAAATAGTAATATATGGAGTCCCACAATATTGCATCCCGATTGAAAGGTAAGTAAAATGTTTTCACTTTTCACTTATTTAATCTCAAAGATCAATGTATATAAGGTATACAATTATACATTGATCTTAGAAATTGAATAAGTGAAGATCAGTGTCCTTGCATGAAAAAGTTTTGAGGTCAATAGCTAACCTAAGATATTAACAAAAAAAAATTGTTTTCCTTTAATTTACTTCATCGGGTACCAGATTATTTATATATTTAAGATTTTTCTACTTTCAACTAGTATATTATTTACCTTAGTAAAATTAATGAACATAGATAAATAATACAGTTTTACCAATACCTTTAATAACTCTTATCAGACAAAACTGATAATAGGTGGTATAGGTACCTTACATACCCAATTTAATGTGTAAGGGATTAAGTAACTTTGTCATGTGATCTGTAATTATGAGCACATGATTCAAAGATTTACAGTAGGCATTACAATATTAGTGACTAGAAAACCATTATAGTTACTGCATACAGAAGATATATACACTAAAATTTAAAAACATACCCAATCAAATACAAGACTATTTTGGTTTTTAGTAGTTTTTTTTTAATTAACTGTAGTAACCTCCAGCATTCACTCCAGTCATCCTATAAGAATTTCCAAAACTAGGCACCCTAACCTACCTAGTTACTAAAATTATGTTTCACATCAGCACAGTCTGAAAAATCCACTGTGTCAATAAATTCTAAGCTATCTGTTTGATTATTTTAAACCTTTTCATCTCTAGACAATTGAAGGGATCCTAATGAAATTTGGCACAGATGTAATGTATGCCACCTGCATCCACGCACGAAGTCGCGGGCAAAAGCTAGCATTCCAAAAGAAAAAATCAATACTGTACCTTATAAAATGTTACGAAGAATCTAGCTAGATGATTGATAGATATCGCAAATGTGATTGGTGTGTGAATTGGACCAGACTATAGCTCAACCAGATAACCAGCGATATAAATCTGGGCAAGAATTCCCATCAAACGAGGTCATCGAATTTCTAATAGATTTCATTTATGAACAAATAACTTCTTAGGTTTAGTAAAGTCTTACTTAGTCGTAAAAAGGGGCGTAGTGAGTAAAAGTAGTAGGTACTGGGTACATAAATAATGTTACTCACATCTCTAAACTGCACGAGGCCTAGCTCTCCAAGTTCAGACACGCAGGCATAGGCAGCTTCACTTTGTAGGAAGAGCTGACATAATGTCATTTCTTCACTCCTGAACAACGACCCCATTTTGCACAGTTTTGTATCACTTCACGCGGAATTTATAATCCTATCTAAGAAAAACCTTCGTCGCGACGCGAGTCTGCGAGCGAGCAGACTTCAGCAGCGACGAATACGAATTGTGACAAATCAATCGATTAAATTCATACAGCAACAGCAAGCAACGATTTGTCATCAACCAAAGAGTATAGTCCTGGTGAGTACAGCTATGAGTACAGTGTCTTCTTATTATGAAAATTGAGATTTACCGTGTAGGGTACGTTGTTTCTACAGTAAATTACGGTGTATATAAAAAAAATACCGTGTTAGGTATTTAGCCAAAATAGGATGTTCAGAACCTGTCTGAAATTAATTTCCTATCATAGGTCGTACCATTTTCTCACATCACACGGAAAGTTTTTGGATCGGAAACATTTTTTTTTATCGTACGACGGGTAAGCACTTGGCCTTCTCACCTGGTAACAAGTTAAGATAAGGCTGTAATTGGAGACGCACTTCACCCGGAATCCTCAACAAACTAAGAAATCTTGGTTTGCTGGCTATCTTACCTTGTCTACTTAGAATTTGATAGATTTTAACGCAATTCTCAAACTATTATTAAAAATCTTCCGTGGAAGTTTCTAAATGACAAAATTTATAGATTTTGGATTTTCGGAATAGCGTTCTCGGTATTATATTTTCTCGTCTTATCTTCTATCGGAAGTTTCCGAATTAGATCCTATTAGGTTTTTCGAATGTTTGAGAATAGCCAAGGTTAGTATTACTAGGTACTTAGGTAACTGTTATTGTGAGTGAAAATAACCTACTTACCTACGCATAATAAATGGACATTCGGTTATTCCGATTAGGTACCCATATGTTAACTTTACCTTAGATGATCCCTGAAACAAATGCTGAGTGGTGCCTTTTGATAAATTTGTTTTGTTAAGCTGTGTTTCGTAACAGTAATTTGTTAAACCAAAAGTGCTACACCATAATAATGATCGGTAATTCTTAAGACACAGTAATGCTTCTTTACCGTAGACGGTAGATTACACAAAATTACGGCGCATCTACGGTAATTGCCATGTATATGGAGACACCAATTACTGCTAGCTGGTGCTGTACAGCTATTAACTGTACACTGTACAGCACCAGCCAGCAGTAATTGGTCATCACACGCTTCAAAAATGTATACTGGGGTAAACTTTTACAGCTGGCAGCACAAATCTTTGTTCATGCTTTAGAAGAGTTCATAGGTTAAGAAACGAAGTGAAGCTGAATTGATGCTCTTTGTTTCTAATCTTGGTTTGGATCATCTCGTGAGTAATAGTATTCTATGGTTTGGATTGATATTATAAAACTGTGTATCCAGTGCGAGTTTTCTAGAACACACGCACATGGAGCGATTAGTTTTTTCAAAATCGTGATTCGAGTGCAACAACATGTCTGACAGTACATAGTTATTGATCTGTGTCGGACTAACGCGAAAATGTTGTGTTGACCAAATCAAACACCAAAGATCAGATCAAATAAAAAACATTTTTAATTTGATATGAAGCGCTGTTGTAAAATTCCTGACGAAAAAACATCCACGAAGAGATGTTTTTTCGTCGTCGTCTGCCGTAGGCATGGATTCCGCGCCTTCGTTGTCTTCGTTCTAATGTTAGTTAGAAAGCATGGAAAATAATTCGATTTAGGGTATTAAAATCACGTTTTTAATTATGACTTAATAATTGGAAAATGGGAATGATACCTAAAATGATACCTTGGAAAATCAATAGTAGACAAAATATAAATATTAATTTCAATCTACTTATTAGAGTACTTATGTAATGAATACCTACAGAATTACAATCATTTAGATGCAATGCTCAAAAAACAAAACATGGCTGACTGTAAGGCGACATGCGATAATAGATGGACGATAAATTTAGGGGGGCGATAGAATTTAAGTTCCACTTTAATAAATTCGTTAGCTGAGATAACCAAACTATCCGTGGGTACCATACATTCATTACTTCATGACTTTTCAAAATAAACTTGTTTTTAAAACAAAGGTCAGTGCAAGATGGGTGCCTCGACCACGAACGCTCATGCCACCGCAGAAACAAGCGCGAATTGAATGTTGTAAAGAGTTTTTGGAGCTTCGTGGTAAAAATCCTACCAGTGTTTTCGATTGCATCGTTACCGGAGATGTAACCTGGGTTCATCAGTACGACCTTAAGAGCAAACACGAGTCAATGCAGTAGATCAATATGGGTGCAGCACCTCCGAAGAAGTTCAAAGTCACACAATCGGTTCGAAAGCTCATAGCCATAGTATAGTATTCTAGGAATCGTAAAGGGATTTTGCTTAGTGAATATACAAAAAAGGCCAACAAATAACCGCTGCAGCTGATGACCATGAAAATTATAGGGTATAAGAAAGATTATTTTGCTGTGTATAGAGATTGCAGGAGATTATACAGAAATATAAAATTATTCTGCCCTTAATATTTATACCAAGAATACTTTGAACTCTCCTCGTACCTACACAAAGTAGGTAGGAAGGTCATTATTAGAAAATTAAAAGTAATACTTTATGATATTGCCTACCACTGAGACTGGAGGCAAATTCAATATTGCTATTGGTAAGGCATCAGATTTAAGCCTCCTGCGCTTCACTTTATCATTTGATACTTCTTAGTCATTTGTAATATGTAACATGTTTTTGATATATTTATTGTTAATAAATTATATTAAAACCAGTTATGTAGAGTATTCAAGTCACCTTACGCTTTTTCTACAATATCATGTATTGATGTGCCAAAATAAAATAAACATGTATCATCAGCATATAGTCATATATGACCGTGTAGTCCTAGTTTATGTATATTGTTTATGTATCTCAGAAAAAAACAAACGGGCCCAAAATCGATCCTTGTGGGACACCATATGTGATAGGTAACTGGCCACTTACAGTATTTTCAATTTTTATCACTTGGAATCTGTTAGATAAATAGTATTTGAACATTTTTAGTGAACCTTTGAACCTTTTACACCTATAACTTCTGGTTTTCTTAATAGTAGCGTGTGGCTTACAGTGTCAAAGGCCTTTTTAAAATCATTAAAAATACCTAATACAATGTTTTTCTTGTCAATATTAGATCTTATTTTAGTAATTATATCAATAGTTGCGGTAAGAGTGTTACTTTTAGGTCTGATTCCAAATTGGTGTTTGTAAATGAAATTAATTGAATTTATATAAATTTGTAAACGGTTATGTAGTAATTTTTCAAGTTTTTTTGAGATAATAGGGAGGACAGAAATCGGTCTTTAATTTTCCGGGGCACTTTTTGAGCCTGATTTTTAAATTGGAGTGACTTTAGCTATCTTTAGTGATTTCGGGAACTACCCTTTTAAGAGAAGTTTATTAAAACATTTAGACTGTTTAATATTAACTCTTTTATAGCTTTGGTATTTATTCCGTCTAAGCCTTCAGAAGAATTGGAATCAAAACCTTTTATAATTTCATATAATTCTTTTAAGCCACAAGGTTCAAAGGTTGATAATTCTAATTTTTGTATACCCGTATTAGGTAAGGCAAAATTTGAGTTGATGTGAAAGTGTTTAGGAATTTCATTTGCCAGAACTGATCCTATAGTAGAAAAATATTGGTTAAATACCTGACGTCTCTTAAGTCCGATGTCTGCCTATCGTTTACGATGAGTTTTGAAGGGGCACAACTTTGTCGTATTTTGTTCTTGGCTAGATGGTTTACTAAAATCCACATTTTCTTCGGATTCTTACTTCACTTTGGAAATTCTCCGTAATAATAGTTATCTTTGGTATTTTGAATTAGTTTAGCAACTTTTTCCTTTATTTCATTGTAATTAGTGGTTAGTTGTCCATTATTCAGATTATTCCTTAAAGTCCATAAGTAGTTTCTTTGATTAATATTTGTTATTATATCCTTGTTTATCCAGTCTTTTTGGAGTAAGTTTAATATTTTTGTTTTCGTGACTTTGCATGTGTCTATATACTTTTTTATTTTATTTTCTATTGATGTGTAATTTACTTTCGGTATGCTATCAAAATTTTCATTTTCTACTAGGTCATATAGCTTTTTATAGTCTAAGGCTTCGTATTTAGTGCGGATAGGTGGTGGTGGTTTGTATTTCTTCAACTCTACGTATACTTGTTTGTGGTCCGACATTGAGGACTTTATAATGGCCATGTGAAAATTATCCTGCCTCAGATTGGTGGTGACATAATCCAAAATAGATTTTTTATTCGTCTGGTCTCGTATACAGTATTTAGCGGTTATCTTATTTAATCTTTTAATTCTATTTCACTTGGGAAAACTAAAAAAATATCACAATAATTAAATATTAAAACATAATTTACCGATCACTCTAGAATTGAGTTGGCAGGTGGGTACTGTCAATTAATAAGTCTTCAGTAAAAAATCTTACAACTATACAATAAACTATAATTCATTTTGCTTTTAATTGTAACGACAGTACTTCAATCTCAACACAAAATACGATTTGTTGACCAAAGACTGCACGTTCAAAGTTTCAAACGTCCAGAGTGACAAGCGGCTGTCTAAGTCACTTTCGTTCGCTGCCATCTTAAATAGTCACTTTGTGTACGGGAAGGCGTCAGCGCACCACGTCTTCGACCACAGGCTATTAGCTATTGTCTACAACGAATCGCTTTGTATCACGCCAATCGAAGTGAATTATAACTTTAATGAATGCTGATTGCTAGAATAAGAATATTTTTTGACCTCGTGAAATCCGCGAGTCCGAACAGGCGGTAGATTTGACGTTTCAAAGTGATCCTAAAAAAATCATACTGAATAAATATATTTGACTTTGACTTTGACTTTGAGTTGATTTTCGCTTGTAGTTTCTGGGTTACAAGGCTGGCTATATATCCTTCAATTTGTTCGACGGATTCTGGCAATTAAAGGCTACCGTCTAACATGTTTGATAACACCATGCATCATTCAATGTTACTTCTGAGTAACTGTCACCATCTGTATTATTTCTAAAGCCAGCAGTGGTTTTATTGATTACTGAAGAGCAATTGATCATTGGTATAATATCCTCTAATGGTATGCTAATGGTTTGCCTGTGAATTTAGAGCTGAGGTTCAGTAAAGTATTATTATATATTCCTATAAACTTACGGGCGTTTGGGTCTTCTTGCAACGACCGTGGTTGCGGATCAATCCAAAAAAAAAACTAAATATGATCTCGTCAAAATTTATACGATAAAATAAATTTCAATATTTGTGCCTCTACTAGCTGTGCAAAAAATAATTTAAAACTTGAAATACGAGTGAGTAGTCCTAGAAATACAGTTTTGTATTTAGTAGTAGATCACTGGTTTCAAGGAGTTAATATATTTCTTTGTTCATTGACAGTTGGATTGTTTTTTATTGCACATTGATTTGGAGACCTTTAGTATATTTTTCCAAAATTTACTGTGCATAGTGTTACGCCAGTCAGAAACGTCTAGAATATTCGCGAGCCTTCGCATAGTTCCGAGAAAATAAGACAATAACAACTTTTATCAATAACACAAAAGGATGATTTATGACCGCCCTGCCAGATTACGCAACAGTTAGCGGCGCGACCATTCCCGCGCTTACTAGAACTTTCGATATAGTTGGATATAAATTGACGCGCGATTCGGAAGCAAGGAGTATTCGATTACGATTCAGCGAGTAAACATCAAGTGATATTTGAGTGCGATAACAGTGTTTAGTGATTCGGTAGTATAACTAAGTATTGTTGTACTGTGTTTAAAGTAATTAGATTGGTGCTGAGTAAACGTGTCTTATTTTGAGTAATTACCGGTTGCTTTTAATTCTTACGAACCCCAGCTCGTAACAATAGTATCGACCATCTCGGTTTGATAAATTATTTGAACATCTTTGAATAAAATTATAATTTTGCTACTATTTACTAGTGAGAAGTGATCACTGGACATTATAATCTTGTATGGCTCCTGCACCACATGCTGGCATGATGATTCACAGCTGGTTCACAAAGATATAAACGAAAACGCTTGCGACGTGTGCTCGCTTGCAAGTTAAATATCCTAATAACGCTCTGGACAAGACTTTCAAACCCCGCCTACTTGGACACGACTTTTATGGGTATTTTTTTGGCGCAGTTACATATCTTGACTTATTACTTATTCGTAGTTTACCTCGATAATCACAGGACATTAATTTGACACAGCGCCATCAAGCCCCAAGCTCATATGTAAACATAAGATACTCTTTGGGTTGAACGTAGCGTGAAGTGTATGTGTATTCTCTTTGACATAGGGTGTTATTAGTGTTATGTGGTTTCTATTCTCTTTCGATTCATAGATCCATAACTATTTCGATTCGTCTCTTTGGATTAGCTTAATTTGGATTGGATGATTGGAGCTGGTATGGACTGGACGGACTGAACTGGAGGTTATGTAGAAGTATTATTTCCGTCCGTCCTCCGCTCATCCGCTGTAAATTAAAATAACTGGACGATAAACAAGACATTATTGTAAATGCAACCTGGGGCAAAATGGTGTGTTAATCATTCTTTTTCACTTCTTTTGGTCTACCAAAGTTATACTTGTTAAATTGTTTTTTTTCACATTTCCCAGGCACTTCTTGGAACTCAAGTGGTTATCACCTTGGTCATGATATCTCTAATGCAGAAATTGAGGAGTTATTCTCTAGCGAGATGGTTGCTGTGTTCTCAAGGGTTATACCGGTACTTGTATCCTACAGATAGCGAGCTAAGGGCTCTTACTGGTAAAGATAAAGCCAAGGGCAGGAAAGGAGGTAAACATGAGTCTAATGGGAAAAAAGAGATTTTTCAAGTGCCTCGAAACCTTGAAATCAATTTGGAAAAGGCTCCAGTAACTGCCCTGGATGTGGTGCATCTGAGGTTTTACACTGAATATTATTGGATAGTTGACTTTTCACTATACACTGCCATAGTTTATATATTATCAGAGGTGAGTGAGTATTATACTCAGGTGCTAATTCGTTTTATAGGTCAAGTATGAGTTTGTAAGATGCACACAATTGCTTCATCTGATTTACTTGCATTCTCAACTGCAGATTATGATCACAATTAAATTATTAACTCCTAATAATAATGCTTTATTGCATTTCAGATTTACACAGGATTTTTTCCACTAAAAGACGAATTCAACTTAAGTATGGTGTGGTGCTTCCTGGTTGTGATATTCGCATTGTATCCTTTTATAACCATATCATAAGTTGTCAGAGGTGAAATGTCCACCAATTTTATGCACTAATTATTCCTTTACAAATTTGGTATTCAAGAAAGTAAAATAAAAATAACTCCTTAATTTGTATCACAGTAAGACTTTGCTCACCCTTACAAAGCAATACTTTACTTCGGAAGAGTCGATTGGGGAAAGGTCTACCTGCATTGTAGCTTTCTCCGTGTTCCTACTGGTAGCTATGATGGTGCTGATCATTGATGAATCCAATTTAGAGGTTGGGGTGGACCCGGCTTATGACAGTTTCTATGAGAATGCCCAGAGATTTTTGGAAAACCAAGGGCTATCATCTGTGTAAGTTATAATTATCAGACATGATCATGAGCTTAAGAAGCCCCTGTAGAACCACTGATCTGCCATCCAAGCATAATAATATAGTAGTACCAAAAAGCCTTCATCTTAGTGTTAACATACGTTTTTGTATTTCAATTATATTGTTAATTAGTCTTACCCACTAACGTCTACATCACAATACATAAAGCTTCAATACTAGACACTTGTTTTAAAAAAAAGTGTAATTGAAAAAGTTTGCATTAATATAAATCATTTACTCAAACTAATTGCCTTGACAAAGTCTGTGTGTCTCCGTAGACAAAGGCCTGCTCCAACTGAGACCATTTTTCTCAATCACCAGCCTCTCTTGTCCAAGTACCTTTTAAACCTTTATTTTTTCATTTCCTTTTCTTTCTTTCTATAAAGCCTGCTCAAGTACCTAAATCTTAGAAGCTTTTTAACCGCCTCTGGTCTAGTGGTTCGCCTTGCGGTGTCTGATCTAGAGGTCACGGGTTCAATTCCCAGGAGGAGTATAATATTGTGCTTGGATTGGTTGGTGGTAGGACTTTGGTACGTCCGCCTGGCTAGCTACCACTATCTTACCTAACTAATCCGCCATATTTCGTCATAAATAATTCGTAAATATTTCATTAGAGGTAAAATAGCCAGTTCCTCAGTTAGTTAAGGATCCAAGTGCACTTCCACCTTCGGCCCTATAATAACTTGAAGATCAGGTGAGATTAAGGCCAAGCCCCTCCCTAACATATGATAAAAAAACCTTGTAAATGTGCAACCAGTGCACAAATAAGACAGGTGTGCCGACCCAACAAATTACAGACCTATCTAAATCATGTTTATACTCTGTAAGACTATGGAATGTGTACTGAACCATAAACTTCTGATCCAGACATATATAATAGAAGCTAATTATCCTAATGAATTTTCATTTCATTTCATCCCCTCAGGGACCGACAATACGGCCTTCGCCGAAATCGGTCTACTGGGGGCGTGTTTATTCTCCGCCAAACGCAGTCGATCCCACTTGACTTCAACTTTTCGAGGTGTATCCATTCCGATCTCTGACCACATTGAACTTCTTGTTATCACACTGACGCCAACTCTCAATTTTGGATCCCATATTGAGTTAAAAGCCCAGTTAGCTGCTAAACTGGGTATTTGCAATGGCAAATTGGCACAGGTGAGACTGTAGATAATTCGTGCCGGGACAGCTTGTGTAAAGCTTGTGATCGCCTATTCAATGCTGCTGTTAGAATGTAGGCACATATCTTCATAACATAACTATGAATAAGTAGGTAATATACTTAATAGACGACAATAGATATTGAATAGTTTGTACTAAAATATTTCAAATGACAAATTTTCTTGCTTCATACGTTTTAAAGTGTGATTTTTCAAACCCGATTAATAGAGATTTAGAGTTTCAAATTATTTTGGGGTACAAATTTTCTGATAATCACTCTCATAATAGTAGTGAATAGTGATACAATTAGTCACGATTCACGATGGTCCCAGGTCAATATCAATTCAAAATCTGCTGCATCAGTAAAAAATCTACTTTAAAGGAAAAACATTTTTTTTTAATTATTAATATTTTTTTGAATAATTTTGAAACGTTAAATCTACCGCCGCCGGTTAGGAATCGGGACCAGCACACAAGAAGAAAGGAAAGAAACTCGGGCTGGTAAATTGTTTGATGACCCATGCCACATCGAGCTATACAGTTTTAAATAACATCATTTTAAGTGCCTACATCTCAAACCCCCTAGACCCTATACTATCTTAAAACATTTATTACCTTTTATAATGTCATACCTTTCATACATAATTTGTTTATTATTACCTTTTAGGGATCATTTTGAATCGTTAATTAGCCTGAATGAATGAATCAATATGAATTCCCTGTTGCAACTTTGCATCGATTTTGCATCTTTGATTTACTAACGCAACTGCCTTCTTAGGTATACTAAGAAGGTGGTTGCGTTAATAAAGTGAATTATTTCCTCATTTAAAGTGATGTCGACATTTTTGACTTGAACTTTAGGCAAGGTGAAACTGATGCCACATCTGAGACAAAACTTATATAAAATTGTATAGATTTTTTTTCCATCTATCGGGTACATGCAAGCAAAACCGCGTGCAACAGCTAACAATATATATATATTTAAAATGCGCTATAAACCCTTTCATTTGTACTGGAGAGTGAAAATAAACAGTACTACTGGGGCTTCTAAACCTTTAGATAAGAGTGTTTCTTATATATTCATATTTAAATATTCGGTAAGTAAATAAATATTACCGGACATTAATTTCACACAGCGCCATCTAGTCCCAAATTAAACCAAGCTTGATATATGGGAACTATCTTACGGATATAATACTTTTTTTTTTCTTATTAACACTTACATACTTGTTGTACAATACAACACCCAAAAACAGAAAAAACATACTAAGAGTAGTAGTAGAAGCCCCTAGTGAAAGGGCTCGTCTGGATAATTACTACCACCATACTTATTTCAGCCGCCAAGCAGCATTGCTGTGTTTCGGTTTGAAGGGTATGGTTGCCGGTGAAATTACGGGTACGTGAGGCTTAACACCTTTATGCCTCAAGTTAACGGGCGCAATGCAGTACCGTGTAGGCTATGTTCTTGGTGGAGGTGCGCTACTTGCTTGTCCCGTCTCCTAGTTGTATAAAAAAAAATACACAGAACAATATTCATCCTATAAATGTTTGTTCCGGGTAGTAGGTAAGTAGAACTCTCTTTGTTTCTAAATTATAACAATTCAAATGATTCCAGTGGTCCTGCATCCAAGTTGATAATAAAGCTGTGCCTAGCGGTGTGGGCGGCCATTATCGGCACACTCTTCACTTTCCCCGGACTTAGAGTCGCGAGGATGCATTGGGATTCGTTGAAGTAAGTCCTTTATGAACCTATAATACACATTGACATTCAACAGATGATTTAACTCATTAGGTGCTGAGGAGTTGCCAGACTACACAGAACATACTGTGTATGTATCTCAGTACCCAACGAGTTAACTTCTTCCAACTCGATCAAAGTAAGTCTTCATCCGCTTATATACTAAGACCTGTTGGTAACGAATCTGTAAGTAACCAATCAATAAAAAAAAACATGCGGGGCTGTCTTTGGGGACTGCCGAAAGAAATGAAAATCGTCAAGCTAATAGATTATTATTTTTGGTTTGTAAAGAAGTGTAAGTGACCAATTTAAACTTTATTCCTTTATTATTGCAATTCTTTATAAACCAAAAATAATTCGAAAATTATAATCTGATAGCTCGACGCTACAATTCACATCACAAGTTATTTTGTTGGTGTACCTTAATTGGAGGAGATATCTATGATTGCTTGTCCATTGCGGAGTTTCTGTCCCTGGGTCCAAAAAAAATAAATAGAACCAATTTCAGAGCTACCTCTATCAATCAAAAATGAACTCTCGTTGGTGGACATACATAGGAAAAAAATACCTTTAAAAAAAATATTAATTAATATCATATTCTCCTAAGGTAAACAAAAGTAAAAAACTCTTTACTTAATAAACAAGGTGTGTCATAAAGACACTATAGAAGTGAAACTTTTGTATTACAAGGAAACAATTTAAAATAGGACCCACCACTTTTCGTGACACAAAAAGGTTCAGAATTAAAAAACCATCCCATTAAAAGTTTCACTTCAGAAAAAGTAATCGGCCTCCAAGCAATTGCTGTGTTTCAGTTTGAAGGGTATGGTTGCCGGTGAAATTACGGGTACTTGGGGCCTAACACCTTTATGCCTCAAGTAGACGGGCGCAATGCCGTGTAGACTCTGTTCTATGTGGATGTGACCGGTGCAGGCTTTGTCATATTTGCGTGTCCCGTCTCCAACAGAACATAAATGAATAAATAGTACAAAAAAAAACTAATATCACGGCATAGGTTAATATATTATAAACTCGCTCGTTTCAGGAACTATGAAGAAAACAAGATAAAAGGCCTCCTCCTGAACCTGAACTTTGCACTTCCGTTCATTTTGGTGCTGCTGTGGATTCGGCCGATCACGAGGCACTATCTTACGGTGCGAGTGTTTTCCGGAATGGAAAATCCACTGTGAGTAAAACACACATAAAACCATCTTCTATAAGAGTAGTAAAGCTCCTTGTGTAAGGGCTTGTCCCGGGAACAGCCTGGCGACCCAGCTGTTCCCGCCATCCTCCCCAGTCACACTGGGGGGGCTGTGGGGCCCCTGTAAAGGGGCAATCGCCGGTGGTGTTGTGGTAGTTAAGGCTAAGGCCGGTTTCCCGCGACACCACCACACGGCGAAAGCGGGTCACTGCGGAGTTTAGTGGGTATTACCTGTCGCTAGGACGGGTTGATTCCCACACACGGCCTCGTCCCCAACGAGGCTATGGTGCCTAAACGCATTCTCAGCATAAAAAAAAAAAAAGGGCTTGTCCGGGGAAGTCATAAGCAACAAAACAAAAAAACAAAATCATGTCGCCATAACAACAATTTAAAAATTGTTGTGGTCCGACATTTATTTTGCATTTTCGGCTTTATAACTTGCAAAATCAAATGCGATCGCAGTTGTAAAAAAAATAAAAAAATATGAAACAATGTAAATTATGTATCCATATTTAAAATATAATTTACTACAAAAACAAAATGTGTGTTTCAGTATGACGTCAGAAGCGTTCGAAACGATGCGTCTGTGCCTGGTGGCGGTCACGGTGTCGCTCCGGCTATGTCTGATGCCGACACAGTTACAGCACTATCTAGAGATGGGGTCTCGCCGACTGCGCGCGCTGAGGGCCGAGGCCGGGAACATCACTAACATCGATCTACAGAAGAAGGTGTGTATCGAATCCGACTATGATATACTTAATTTGCAGAGTGATCCCAACAATTAAATTGGTTGGTGGTAGGACTGTTTAAGTCCGCCTGGCTAGCTACCACCATCTTACCTAATTCTGTCGCAATAATAACAATTCTTAAATTGCTGTGTTCCGGCATTTAGAGGCAAGATAGCCAGTTACTCAGTTTGTTGAGGATTCCGGGTGAAGTGCGCCTCCACCTTCGGCTTTATCTCAACTTGTTACCAGGTGAGATGAAGGCCAAGCGCTATCCCGTCGTACAATAAAAATAAAACGTATCATACAATGCTACACCCAAATTAATTACAGAAATATTTGTCCTGTGTGGGAATCGAACCCACAATAGAACGCAGAGCTACTACCAGCTGAGATGTGAGGTTTTTTATTTGTAATTGCAGATATCATCAGTTTTCTACTACCTATGCGTGGTGGCCCTACAATACGTGTGTCCCATACTAATGCTGCTGTACCTAGCCCTTATGTACAAAACGCTCGGAGGCTATACGTGGACGGGTCTGTTCTACTCTACTCCGGAGTTGTGCGGTCTGGACGAGCCTCAACCTACCCCGGCGCCGGCCGGGGTCGAGGGCGAGGAGTTTGCGCTGGCGTGGGAAAATCTCAAAATGGTAATTTTTTTTAGAAAAAATATATATTTATAAATAGTTTATTTTCATTTATAACAGATGCTTCCTTTTTATTTTACAATAAGTAGTTACTTCAATAAGATCGATAGATGTCTTTCAAAAATATGTAGTTTTTTCTCATTTATAATTAATGCTTGTTTTAGACTTAAAAAATATCTAGGGATGTGTTTCAATATTATGTAGTTTTTCTCATTTATAATGGGTTTTTGGGAGGTAGGTAGGCTCAATTCAAGAAGTTATTAAGGTGAAGTGTGTTCCAATAATCACGTTTTGACTGTACGGATAATGAACATGAAATTTTAAGTATTTTTTTAATGACAATCATACGTTTAGGATTCTAGTTAGCAAGTTATGGGAGTTGAAACACGATTAACCACGCTTACAGTAAAATCAAAGCAAAGTTTCTCTAAATCTTCATTTTTAGAGAGATATTTCTACTAAAAATGTTATATAACTAGCAAATGAAACTGCTTTTAAGCAGTTTCATTTGCTAGTTATATAACATTTTTCAATTAAATATCGTCTAAATGCGCCATAATACATTTATTACACGATTATGGTTTTATTTTATTTCAATAGAGTTATTTGTGGCAAAAAATACAGTAAAAAAATATAGTAAAAATGTAATAAAAGTGAAATTGCTCTCGGGCCGACCATTACGCCGCTCTCGCGTTCCATCACCTACGCACCACGATCCAATTAAAAGGGAGCCTTTAAAAGGGATGTACCTATTTCAATAAGTGTTTTAATCATTTATTAACATACTTTTTTAACCGCCTCTTCGGTCTAGTGGTTCAACCCACCGATTTCAGATCCAGAGGTCCCGGGTTCGATCCCCATGGGGAGTACAATATATTGTGCTTGGTTTGGTTGGTGGTAGGATTTTGTTTAAGTCCGCCTGGCTAGCTACCACCATCTTACCTAATTCGGTCGCCATAATAACAATTCTTTAAAAAAAAAAAAATGTGTTCCGGCATTCAGAAGTAAGATAGCCAGTTCCTCAGTTTATTGAGGATTCCGGGTGAAGTGCGCCTCCATCTTCGGCCTTATCTCAACTTGTTACCAGGTGAGATGAAGGCCAAGCGCTTCCTTGTCGTACAATAAAAAAAAAAGACGTCAAAAAAAAGTTGGAGGTTCTCAATTCGTCGGAATTACTTGCTTGTAAACGAATGGACCGATTTAGAAAATTATTTTTTTGTTTGAAAGGGTATACTTCATAGATGGTCTCATAGTCATCAGGTCAGGATCTGATGATGGGATATTAGAGAAATCGAGGGAACTCTTCAATTACTATAGGCACTTCAAGAGATTTGGGTATTTTTAGAATGTATTACTTCAAAATCAAAGAAAAAATCGGACCCCTGTCATCAGGTCAGGATCTGATGATGAGATCCTGGAGAAATCGACGGAACTCTTCAAATATTATAGGCACACTTGAAGAGATATGGGTATTTTTAGTGTGTATTAACCTGAAAAGTAAGCAAAAACGGACCCCTTATAGGACACGCGTCTGTCTGTCTGTCCGTCCATCTGTCATCAAAATTGAAAAAATACGAATCCAGCTAAATTGTATCATATTCATTGAAGTCGGTATTGTTTTTAGTTTTTAAAACGTAATTATAACGGGTGCCTTCATTTATGGTGAGAGTTCGTACGGATCGCCTCTCGACTTTCCTGAGCCCTATTTTCTGGCCGATAGGGGTGAAGTTCCGGCGATTCAAGGGTCGCCTGTCGCGAGATCCCCCGCCTTAGTTTAAGTTCCATTTTGTATGTATTTTAGTTTTAAGGTCATTAATATGGGTCTTAGAATTAGTATTGAAACATCCTTACGTTACCTGAAATGAACTTATATTGTATTAACTTATATTTTATAGTGGTCTCGACAGAGCTTACCTATTTGAGCCTTTTGGGGTGGAGACCTTGGGTCCGTGAGGAGCCGGTGCCCTCCGGGTTTTCAAAAATATTGCGGGGCTTTTGATTGAGGCGACACGTGACCCAAGGGCTGGCTCTTATTTAGGCCAGCGAATTAGCATAGCTATTCAGCGTGGCAATGCAGCCAGTGTCTTGGGCACGCGTCCGTCTGGTACTGGTCTGGAACAGTTGAGTTACCTATAGGCCGTTTGTAACGGTCCTTAGATAATCTGACTGATTCCTTTGTACTTAGTTAGTTTAATTGTACTTTTTATTGAATAAATGTACTTATATTATATTGGTCGAATTAGTAGTGTAGCAATGGTCGTTTCAGGTGTTCACCCGGGAGGTGTACCGAGGCGTGCTGGGCTTCGCTTGCTGGTGGTGTGCGCTGGCGTGGTTCGTGACCACGGGGCTCGGCGCCGCCTACCAGACGTACTTCAGGATAGCCTGAGTGTGCTACGCGGACTTGACAGCCGTGGCCGGTCGCGGAACTAACAACAGGACATTACAGAACATTTTTTTTTTTTTTACAACAAAGAAAATATTTTTTAGAGATATCTATATATATATATATCTTTAAAAATATTCAGCCCCCTCAACACGGGGAGGGAATAACATTTTTGTCCTCTGTTTTTATCCACCTCTGTGAGCATTTTGTCTCTCGATGGTGGATAAAAACAGAGGACAAAAATTTTATCCCCGCCCCATGCCGGGTAAGTAAGAGTTTTAAGGGTGATTTGAAACCAACAAAATTTTTAAAACAACTCAATGAATGAACGAATGAAAATTATTTACTGTACACCAAAAACATGTGAAACAATTTACAATTTTAAAACTTGAGTTTACAGTTCAATGGGCGGCCTTATCGCTTAAAAGCGATTTACTCCAGACAACCTTAGGATGGAGAGGATAGTAAAAGTACGGTTGATGGTAGGAGGGTGCACAAAACAAATGAGAATAAATAAATATTTAAATTTACAAAACTAAGCATACCTACCTATTTTAATACGTAATAATAAATGCAATGGGTATGTTTTTTTTCGATGAAACTGCTCCCTGCATTTTGTTAATCTTTTCGATAACGCCTTCACAGTTACTTTCATAGTTTGATTTGAGAGCATATTTACAGTTTGGAAGAAAAACGCACAGCCAATGCGATGGTTTTCGACCATAACTAGGCTATTTGTAATCGCGACCAGCACACAAAGAGAAATGCAAGAACCTCCATTCAAATTGTCTTTCAAGTATTTACCAAGTTATTGTAAAATAAAGTTAATTGTTCTAAACTGTTGTGTTCCGGCATTCAGAGGTAAGGTAGCCAGTTCCTCAGTGTGTTGAGGTTTCTGGGTAAAGTGCGTATCTACCTTAGGCCTTATCATTACTTGAAACCAGGTGACATGAAGGCCAAGCGCTTCCCCGTCGTATTATACTAAGGATTCACCGGCAAGTAATGATTCAAGTGCAGCAGCTTACTTCTGTGTATTTATCTAATATTATCTATTATTAGATATTATCTAACACCTTTTACTGCGATCACCAATTCAAGCGAACGAAGAGTAGACTTGACAGCGGCTTACGTGGCGAACGTGGATAGCGGAATGATATAACAAGCCTCATAGCTCAGTTGGTAGTAAATCTGCCTTCTGCGCTGTAGGCTGTGGGTTTGATTTCCACCTAGGACATACATTTGTGTGATGAATATAGATGTTTGTTCTGTGTTTGTTTGTTGTATCATATAGTATGTATGTATTTACTAAAAGTATTTATGTTTGTCCTGAGTGGGAATCGAACCCACAACCTACAGCGCAGAAGGCAGAGCTACTACCAACTGAGCTGTGAGGCTTGTTAAATAAAAAAATAACAATGTATATGTGCAAGAATCTATACTCAAATAGGCTCCATTTCAGAAATGATTGCAATCGGAATCAAAAATGATGCATTTTGATAGATTTATTCAGAAATTTTTTGTTATATTTCCGTTTGCATTGCATATGAATCTCTTCAAAATGTACTCTTCAATACAAGTTTCTAGTCAGAGTACAATATGTGCAAGAATAACCTACCTGACAAAGTTTTATCAACACTGCCTACAAATTTCATGAACCAAATAATAAGGAAATTTTAATATTTTTAGTTTTAAGATAAAGAGTTGCTATACTTATATGTATCTATTCTAGTATTATTGAATACCTGAGCACAAATGTATATATCAGAATACTGACGTAGACCTATGTGAGCTTCAAGTTCTTGTTTTAGAGATGTCAGTTTTAAGTTACCAACATCCTAGTATGTAACCGAACACCGTTAACCGCCTCTGTGGTCTAGTGGTTCAACCCACTGATTTTAGATCCAGAGGTACCGGGGTCGATCACCAGAGGGGGTACAATTTTGTGCCTGGCTAGCTACCACCATGTTACCTAATTCTAACGCCATAACAACGATTCTAAAATTGTTGTGTTCCGGCATTTAGAGGTAAGATAACAAGTTCCTCAGTTTGTTGAGGATTCCGGGTGAAGTGCGCCTCCACCTTGCCTTATCTTAATTTATAATCAGGTGAGATAAAGGCCAAGCGCTTCCCCGTCGCACAATAAAAATAAAAAGACCGTTAAAATACAGATAATAGGCATTTTCCAGGATGGCTCGCTTCGTAGAGGTCATTTATGCTCAGGCAAGCCTCTAAGTTAAGAGCTGACCCAACGTAAAAAAAGTACCAAATATAAGACATAAGTCTTTTGCGATAAATATGTAATTTTTGCTTGTTGTGTGTTTTTTTAACAATCGCAAAATGAATACCTACCTATTTAGCATATACAATCATAATATATCGCAATATTAAAATTGAAGGTGTAGGAAATACCGTCTAATGAAGACTTGTAGAATAGATTTTTGGCTGTTTGTTTGTATTAGTATAGGTAGGTACCGTATTTATAGGTACCTACGTGTATTATTTTTTGTAGCTATTGATTTATTGGACTGTTTGTTATTAAATGATTATCGTTTTATAGATAAGTTTTTGTTCTACATATATTGCCCAAAAAATAAAACATTTGAATTATTATTGAAGTGAGCAAATGAGATTGTCCTCTCCTTAGGTTACATCCGCAATCCGCACAGGCAGGCGGCTAGCTTCGCGCCTAGAGGCTAGCGAGTCACCAAGCGAGTAGCCTAGTAAAACGACAGTTCTAAAAGTTACCGCGGCGGACGGAAAACATGCCCGAATTCGACTCTAAGAAGGGCGAAGGGCGAGCGCTGTGCTGGCGACCTAGGTACTTACCATGACACGTTTTTAAGTTAGGTAGTGTTCTGTGGTGTGGACACATGAAGCGGCCGCATGCCGGTAATAATTTTTGCATGCAAGTGATGTGATCACCGCTAGACAACGCCATGGATTGGTGTCCGTTATGGTAGTGTACACATAACCGAATTCACGTTCGTGGCGTAAATAGAGCATAATTAGTGAAAAAATAAAATAAATAGTGCCTCGTTGGTTTAAGAAATAATTACCATTCTTAGTGGGTACGCCAGCATAACGACCAAGCTAACGTACACATGACCGTACTCGAACATGGATTGGAATATAGAAAAAACGTTGCTAATTAATGATTTATTAAGAGAGGGTTGCAATTTGGGATTCATCCTCGGCGGATAACAAAATTAAGTAGGTATCAGAAGATAAATAGTTGCGTACTCCAAATCAATCATCAATTAATAACTTGATATAGGTATGGAAAATCAAAGGTACGGCGCTGTAACTATCAAGTAGTCTAGTGGTGTGATATGGTAGCGGCGTCAGATCCAGAGGTCCCGGGTTCGATACCTGGCGGAGTACAATATTGTGCTTGGTTTGGTTGGTGGTAGGAGTTTATTTAAGTCCGCCGGGCTACCTACTCTATATCTTCCCTAATTCTGTCACCATAACAACAATTCTTAAATTGTTGTGTTCCGGCATTTGGAGGTAAGATTGCCAGTTCCTCAGTATGTTGAGGATTCCGGGTGAAGTTAGCTTCCACCTTCGGCATTATCATAACTTGAAAAATCAGGTGAGATGAAGGCCAAGCGGGAGGTGCTTGGCGTAGAACAATAAAAAAAACAAGGAATCGTATTTTTTTTTCTAAATAAATTTACAATTGCGAGGACAGAAACCGCTTATTCATCTTCCGAGCGCAGTTCTCACGTTGAGTGAGTGAGTTGATTGATTGAACTTTGACACTCGCATCGCTCAGACATCGGAAGTTGGACAGTGCTTGATGAATATTCTGTCAGGAGCAAAGACCATAAGCTTACTATTTTGTACCTAAGTAGTCAGTATAAGTATAAGGTCTTTGGTCAGGAGACAGAATGCGCATCAAACACTTGTTAGGTAAAAATTGTTGTGAAATTCAGGCAACAGATCAATAACTATGTATTTTAATTCAGGCAGCAGGAGACCTAGCATAGCATAGGAGATGGCGTTTTTAGCAGAAAATGATTTATACCAAAAACATTTTATTTGCTAATAAATATTAAGTGGCCTACCTACTAGGTATGCTACTTAATACTAAATAATTACTTAATATACTAGCTGACATTTGAAAGGTGAATTATTAAAGATTAATAAAAAAAATACCTTTCAGTTTGCTATACCATTAAGAACCAGTGGTGTCCAATGACAAATATCGTCGTGATTTTTCACGATATTTCCTGCATAGCTCGATAACTACATAGGTACAATAAACATGATACTTTTCAAAACGTTATAAACAGTTACATGGCACATACCTATTAACGTTAAAATTATTCTCTAGAACTTCTTTTGAAGTACAATTACATGAAAACCTTTTATAAGAATTAAGTTTTATTTTTATACGGTGAAAGAAAAAGTAAAGGTGTAAATAGTTTAGAAAACTTAAAATACAGAGCATCTGCAATAATATACTGTGTTTATGCAATGCCTGGTTGGGCGTATTTATAGAAGATTTCAATCATTTTCGGTACAAATACGAGTCGACTTTGGATTTTTAATCTATCGAATCTTTTTTATACAAGTAATCGTGTTTCGCCACAATCCTTCAGTATATAGAAGTTATGATCGCGAAAGCTAAGTTCTGTGCTTACGGTAATTTAAACAGAAAAGAAAACTGTCAACCCAACCCAAGATATGGCCGCTCGCTGGCCGTAGAGACCATAGAGAATACAACGCTACATTTAAAATAAAAGTCAACAATAGGCGGTATGGTTGTATAACTTTAGCATTCTCGAGCCTTCTCGAATGTGTAACTATAAAAATAAAAACAAAGTCAACTAACTTTGCCACAAAAACGGATCTTACACAATCCAGCAAAGAGATTTGTTTCAAAAGATTTTCATCCAAGCCGTGCATTTTTTTGTCATTCGTTCCGAGCATTCGATACGACACACGATAATTTCTTTCAATGTTTTGCAGCAGTGTTACTCCGCAAACCGATTACGATACTATCGAAACGATACGATAGTCTTCTGAATAATTCCGAGTAACCGTACTCTGCTAACCATTGAAAAAATCTTTTTGGCACAAATATCTATGCTTGATCGTATTAATCCGTTATTATTAATCATATTATTTATTGTTATCATTAATCCGTTATTAAGAAAAAGTTTGTTGACTTTGTTTTTAAAAAAAATCACAGTTACCCATTACGGGAAGGCTAAAAAAAAGTTATACAACCATACCACCTATTATTGAAATTTGATATTTAAATGTAGCGTTATATTCTCTATGGTTAAATCACAGGCCAGCGCGTGGCGTTTTGAATTACAGCACTGAGTATACTAAGGTAAGCTACAATTACCGTAAGTAAGTAGGTACCGATGATATTTGCGTGTGCGACAAGTAAAATAGGATCGATCGATTGCGCAGAAGTACGTTGACTTGATAACATAAGCAGTACGTCAACGCTTGATCATTAACGTTGGATGACTTGCTAGATTTACATGACCTGCATTATCTAGCAAGGTGTCTGCTAACGACATCTGACGGCCGCACTAAGACTAGGAGTTTATTTAAAGATTTGATACAACTTCTTAACTACCCAATCAGTAGTGTTAAATCTGTCCAGTAGTAGCAAAAAGTAGGTTGCATGTGACGTACCACCGTCTACCTACCTTACCTACCTAAAGTTTATGAGATAGAAAACATCTGAAACCACTTTCAGTGAACACAGAAGAGTTATGTAGGTACTTGTACTTACCTACATAACTAAAGAATTTAAAAACCATGTCTATAAGCTCATAAGACAATATCTTCCTAGGTAGGTAGTTACCAAGGGCCCAATATCCTGACATAATTCTTCAAAAATGGTTTTATTTATCACATATTAATTTTATTATTAAATCGGAGTCTGGGTAAGATGCATTGCAAGTTTATTTCTCTGTTCACAATGCCATCGACTTCGCGACATATTTTGGTTCCGAATTGCTTCCATGGCCAGAAAAAGTCACGCCATTCTCAGACCGGAAACAATAAGGCCTAGCCAACATAAAGAGCATGGCAGAAGAGAGTCAAATCAAATTATTTCTTGGGTACTTCCCTACAATTGACACGAATTTATTTAATCCAACCACAAAGTCAATCGAGAATCCGTAATCCAGACCGAGTAAAAAAACGCGTGCAAAGAGTCCAAAGATTAGCATCAGGGGTCGAATAATAGAAGAAGGAACGGAGTCCGGTTAGAAATAATAAAGCAGAATAGTAAGGAATCCCTGTTTACAAATCGCAACGATAACTTACACGATAGTAAACTGTGTGTCGTTAGAATGTTCGTCAAGTTCGGTCGAATTGACAGCTTATCCGTCAAATTCTAATCATAGTATCGTTTTTGGTGCTAGAGACCGATTTCATCGATTATCAAAAGCAATGTCGGTCGATCCATCGTTCAAACGATAGTTGAAACGAGGTCACTAAGAGTACAATTTTCACGATAATTGTCCCGATATATCGTTTATTGGTTTACAGAGTAGAGGTGCTGACTTCCGAATTATTTGGAAGATTATCGTATGGTTTCGATTTATCGTAAACGTTTTGGAGGGTACCATATGACCTAGTAACGATTATTGGTCTGTCTGTATCTGTATAAAAAGTAACGTTAAATGATATTTTTACAATGATTGGATTTATTTACCTCAACATTTGCAATGTCAGATGTGACACCAGCTGCCAGTTCATACCAACAGCAGCAATTAGACTTCGGCAGAAAAGTGATGCCCATCACTAATTGCCATAAAACAAAGAAGTTGAAGTCGCGGTTGTAAAGCAAGCTTACCATTGGTCGATTGCTGGAATATTCCAGAAATTACCAGTGACGTGATTCAGCGCGCGCATCATCACCCCCCCCCGCCCAACCCAACCCTACCCAACCGACGCGAACCAACCGAACGATTTATTTCATGACAAGAAGCCGTCAATCGCGCACGTTTGCCGAGTTTGTTCATAAAGAAAGCTGATAATAAACGACTGAATTTACAACCAATTATATTATCACACAAGAAACAGAGTAAGTTCACATTTGTTTTATAGTTGCTAGTTCGTTGCATTCTTGTTGGTACTTTGTATGCTGCCCTTCGGGTACTGTGGGTTGAATTGAACCCAGCCCAGGATAAAAGGTTTCGGTAGTTGTACTTACCTATCCTTCCCATCATGAATGTTATTTGGTTTTCATCGTAAGAATGCCAATTGTTGTAATTTATTGAAAAACATATCTGTGTAGGAGAACCTACCTTTGTGTCCCCGAGTGTTACCCATGTGCGTAGCGTACTTACCCTGACCACGTGCAAGGTACTGGTGCCTTGGCTCTTTATGTAAGACCAATGCGTTAGATTAATCGACTAGGTACTTATTCCTTTGTTTGATACGATCAATTCTCAGTGTAATGTTCTAGAAGTTTTCGATCGATAATCCCTAGCGCTCTGCGCAATGGCCGCAATTTTCAATGTCATTGCGTAGTTTGTAGATAGGAAAGGGAAGATCAACACAAGGTTTTCTTTATTCCTACCAACGTATGTGGTAGGTTGTGTACCCCTTACATTTGTTTAGGGCTTCCCAGAAACCCACGGTTTTGTCGGTACTTACTGAACCGAGACTCAAAATGGCGGATCATAACCTAACTTTTTTTGAGTTTCATTGCACTCCATGATCGCGCGCGGCGATAACCTTCAGAAAACACGCTGTGACTTTTATTTAAGTTGAATATGGATTGTTACAGATGGCTAAAGCACCCGCCGTAGGTATCGACTTGGGAACCACCTACTCCTGTGTGGGAGTATTTCAACATGGAAAGGTGGAAATCATCGCCAACGATCAAGGAAACAGAACCACACCTTCATATGTCGCATTCACAGACACCGAGCGTCTCATCGGTGATGCAGCCAAGAACCAGGTTGCCATGAACCCAAATAACACAATCTTCGGTAAGTTTCTTCCCCCCTGTGTTAGTTGTTTCAGGAGTCTACACCACTGGTTACATGTTCTTATCCTCTATCTAACCAATTGCTAGTTAACTATCTGCAAATATGTTTATTGTAGGTTAACCCTGTATTGATGTTAATGATATCAAATACCTACAACTCACAGAAACTGTTCTACTAAAAAAACCATTCAAGTGATGATTTCTCTAAGTAACATAACATATACATATTTATATAACAACATTATAGTTACTAGAGTTAGCTAATCATAGGATTTATAATAGTATGAAAGTAAAACAATTAATAAATTCACAAAAAGCGGTATATTTTTACTTTCTTCTACAACTTACAAGCTACTTTTGGCTTTAGCATCATAAAAAATTTCATTATATAAAAATAAAATTCAAACAATATGAAATTCTATGCTCAGTAAAACCGAGACTTGAAGAGTAACGAAAATGGGTACCAATACCATTACCAAATAAATGTTCGGCCGATTTTCAAATATTTAAAACGGCTGGAGATGGGTTTAATTTTTACTAGTAGCCGGTTCAGTATTTTTGAAGGTCATATCTATGATAATATGAGGTATACCGGTGGCCGGGATCTAGTTGCAAATTTACGAAATTCTAGCTGTTCACAAATATAATGGTATCTATGTTGGTAAATTAAAGGTTTCTCCAATAAAGGCCAAATGAAATGACGCGAATAAACCGGTTATGCGACCAACCGGTCTGAATTTTGAAATGAATTGTTAACGTATTGTCCGACCACCAAAAATATCACAAATTACATTTTTTTTGTGTTAGGGCACTTGAATATTGAAATAAAACATTCTTAATACACAAAAACCAAATCAGTTAACAATAAACCAACGATAACACTTAAAAACTTTGCTCAAGGGCTCATTTCGCTAATTTCGAATAGGTTGTAGTAGGAAAAGGGGTAGTGGTCAGTCAACCGGTATGTTTACCCTACAACCTATTACGATTCCCTTCAGCACCTTCAAGTCTTATTACTGGAATGACCAGTCAGTTGCTTTAAATATATAACAAAAAAATAAAAATTAATTTATTATGGTTAGTAAAGGTATAATTCTATAAGTACTGGAATAGGAAAAAGAATTGCATATTTAATTAATTGTCTACTTAACTGATGTTTTGAGACTTTATTAGAACTGTTTCATCTTAGTCCAAGAAATAAGCCAATACAACCAATAATCTTGGAAATAGTGAAATCGCACATCCTATAAATATACTTTGTTGGTATCCAAATGGATATACCTATAGGTGCCTATTCTATTATTTATGATTTTAATTGGGGTCTTAGTAACAGTATCTCCAAGATCAAATACATGACTTATCTGACATGGTTTATCTGGTTTTAAATCAGTTGAGCATTCCTTTGTCTGGGATATTGTATGAAACACTTTTTAACAAGGTTAATTTGTTCTACCTACCTATAGTTTTTAGAGCAAACAAAATACCCCATATTGTGAGTGACAATGTAAAGTGAAATAATAGAGGTCAATGACACTACTAGTGGTGACTATGAGTGACCTACTATAAGGCATTGGAGGTGTTCTAGGCTATGTAGGTGGTTAAATAGCATATCTAAGGCTTAAATATTCACAAACTGCACCTTTAAAAAGTAGTTATTACACCTCAAGAACATAGTTGTGTGACATGGGCATGACAAGTTGATATCGAGTTACCTACAGCTACAGGAAGTGGATGGCTGTAGCTGTGATTCATTGTGTAGGTTAGATTACATTACACTAACAACTATTTCATCATTTTGTGAATACCAATAAATCAACATTTTTTATACCTTTTGAGTCATCTTTTTGAGTAGTAGTTTAAATCTTTGTGAAGCCTGTACCAGTGGTGTTATATTTTTGTTATGTTAGTGTTTATGATGATACCCAATATACTAGACTAGAGTCTCTGAACATATTGAATGATACAAGTATTCTGAGGAACTACAACTTTTTCTAAGCATTGAATGTGTAAATTCATTAGTACAACTTGAGTGTGCATTGTTACAGATGCCAAGCGTCTTATCGGCCGCAAGTTCGAAGATGCGACAGTCCAAGCTGACATGAAGCACTGGCCCTTCGAAGTGGTCAGTGATGGAGGTAAACCAAAGATTCAGGTTGCATACAAAGGCGAGGACAAAACTTTCTTCCCCGAAGAGGTCAGCTCCATGGTGCTTACCAAGATGAAGGAAACCGCCGAGGGTTATCTCGGCAAAACAGTGCAGAACGCGGTGATCACGGTTCCGGCGTACTTCAATGACTCTCAGAGACAGGCCACGAAAGATGCGGGTACCATCTCCGGCCTGAATGTACTCCGAATCATCAACGAACCGACCGCCGCGGCGATAGCGTACGGCTTAGACAAAAAGGGACAGGGCGAACGCAATGTCCTTATCTTCGATTTAGGTGGTGGTACTTTCGATGTGTCCATTCTGACCATCGAGGATGGCATCTTCGAAGTAAAGTCCACCGCTGGAGACACTCACTTGGGAGGGGAGGACTTTGACAACCGCATGGTCAACCACTTCGTCCAGGAGTTCAAGCGCAAGTACAAGAAAGAGCTCACCAGCAACAAAAGAGCTCTGCGTCGTCTGCGCACTGCATGCGAGCGCGCTAAGAGAACCCTTTCCTCTTCCACCCAGGCCAGCATTGAGATTGACTCTCTGTTTGAGGGCATCGACTTCTACACATCCATCACGCGCGCGCGTTTCGAGGAACTAAATGCTGATCTGTTCCGCTCCACCATGGAACCCGTAGAGAAGTCTCTCCGCGATGCCAAGATGGACAAATCCCAGGTGCACGATATTGTCCTTGTCGGAGGCTCCACCCGTATCCCCAAGGTGCAGAAGTTGCTCCAGGACTTTTTCAATGGCAAGGAGCTCAACAAGTCCATCAACCCTGATGAGGCTGTCGCGTACGGAGCTGCGGTGCAGGCCGCCATCCTCCACGGAGACAAGTCCGAGGAGGTGCAGGACCTGCTGCTGCTGGATGTGACACCCCTGTCCCTTGGTATTGAGACCGCTGGAGGTGTGATGACCACACTTATCAAGCGTAACACTACTATCCCCACCAAACAGACCCAGACATTCACCACATACTCGGATAACCAGCCTGGAGTACTCATCCAGGTGTTCGAGGGTGAGCGCGCTATGACTAAGGACAACAACCTACTGGGCAAGTTCGAGTTGACGGGCATCCCCCCCGCGCCGCGTGGTGTGCCGCAAATCGAGGTCACCTTCGACATCGACGCCAACGGTATCCTTAACGTGTCTGCCATCGAGAAGTCCACCAACAAGGAGAACAAGATCACCATCACCAACGACAAGGGTCGTCTCTCCAAGGAGGACATTGAGCGCATGGTCAATGAGGCCGAGCGCTACAAGAATGAGGACGAGAAGCAGAAGGAGACCATCCAAGCCAAGAACGCTCTCGAATCTTACTGCTTCAACATGAAGTCTACCATGGAGGATGAGAAGCTCAAGGACAAGATCACGGATGCGGACAAGACCACCATCCTTGATAAGTGCAATGACACAATTAAATGGCTGGACACCAACCAGCTTGCTGACAAGGAAGAATATGAGCACAAGCAGAAGGAGCTGGAGGGCATCTGCAACCCGATCATCACCAAGTTGTACCAGGGAGCGGGCGGCGTGCCCGGAGGCATGCCTGGAGGTATGCCCGGTGGTATGCCCGGCGGCATGCCCGGTTTCCCCGGCGGCGCTCCCGGGGCCGGTGGCGCGGCTCCCGGCGCCGGCGGTGCTGGACCCACCATCGAGGAGGTCGATTAATCATTCCACTCCACGCACACTACACCACAGCAAGCTATGTTACACACGTGTTTTAAGTAATGCCTGATTAAACAATTGAATCTTATTCAGTATTTTCTCTTCTCCAAAAATTTTTAGGAAATATAAAAAAATTTGGAAGGAAGACTTCTTTCTACCATATTATTTTACCTGTTAGGAAAATTGCTTTTTGATCAGTCGGGGGGGGGGAGTTTCCGACCAGACGAGCTATAATGTGACTTGTTTGGGTTTCTCATAAAGTCGCACTCGCCCGATGCGATGCTAGTCTCGATGGGAAAAAAAATCGCAACCTGTTGGCTTACCTTACCTACTGGATGCACGATTACTGGTCACGCGTTTTCCAGATGTTTTGTGGAAAACGTGTCTGCGTGGCAGTTCCTAGGTAGGTTATATAAGGCAAAAAATAAAACGTAAAAACTTCTTCATTGAGCACACCATTTTGCTGAGGTAAGGTAACGCTAACGCACACCGATTCCTTCTAGAACACAAGGTAGTGTTATGTAATATATAGGTAGGTACCTACAACACTAAAAGTTTATTTTTTATAAAGCCATTACTTTTTTTATAATCACGTCACGTAATGTATGTAGGTCACGTAATGTATCTTTCAAGCCTGATAGAGTGAGAGTAATAGACTGGTTGCTACTCTTTATTGCAGATAATTTCCCAACGAGTCTCACATTAACATAACACTACGTACTACCTACCTATGCTAAAACCTGTGTACGTTACGGTGACCTGTGTAGGACATCGGGCACCGACATCGATCCAATATTGCAGGGCATGCGCAATCCTGTGACCTAATTCTAGACGACCTGCCACCCATACCACTACGTGAAAGTACTCTATCTACCTACTTAGTGTGTTATCCAACACTTAAACGAGTTGCGTTTCAAATATTTTTTCAAGATATTTCCTATTTTTAAGATTCTTTGTAGCGATCTATTTTCGATTGAGCAAACTGGCCTCCAGTTTTATTTTAGCTATGGATCTAATAACTATTTTCTCCTTCACCTACCTCCTACATACTTTGATAAGTGGGCAGATTTCCACGAAACAGTAATTTTCAATGAATATGAAAAAGTCTGCTGCCACGTCATTGCTAAAGTCCAAGGTGATTCATTCGGATATCTAGTGGTATGGTATCTAGCGGCCTACCTTTAGATAACTATTATATTACTATGACCTAAGATTACAGAAATTAAGCTTATAAATACCTACCTAGGTAAAGGGCTACTGCCCTTTACCAAATAACAATGTAAGTTGGTACCTAGTACATATTTAATTTTATTACATAGTATTTATTATTTTTACTTGATCTGAGATGTAGGTATAAAAAAGTCGTTTTCGCGACCATCCAACGAGATCGTTTGTTACGAGCGACAAAGTACGGTGATCGATGTCCGGAAACCATTGATACTAGCTACGTTGTTTTAAATATAACCGGACAATTTCACACAGCGCCATCTAGCCCCAAACTAAGCATAGCTTGTAATATGGGAAATAGTTAACGGATAGAAAACTTTTTTTTTTTTTGTAAATACATAGGTACTTATACCATATAATACAACATACAACACCCAAACACAGAACCAACATCTATATTCATCACACTAAAAAACAAACTACAGCGCAGAAGGCCTAGCTACTACCAACTGAGCTATATATGAGGCTTTAGGGAGCCTGACTGCTTCCCTTGTATTTAATTGTGCGGTTATAGGTACTCACATATAAGTTAGCGCAAAGGAACTCGGGATTTGAACTCGCGACACGTCACGAGAGTCACGACCTCTAGAAGCACTATTTAATTATTTCCTAGCTTGACGTAGTAGGTTAGTTACCTACTTACAAGGTAGGCAAGTGCAATTATAATCGTTGTATACGGCTTCTTATGGTCTGTTTGTTCAAGGCGTTTGTTGCATTGAATCCGATATTATGGTGTGCGCTTGTACCGTTGTTACTTCCATTAGGTCGAGGGTCGAGAGTCCTTACCTACCTACCGAACAAATGAGTGGAATATTCGTTATTATTGACACCTCAGTGGTCTTAATTTTTTTTTAAGTGAGATTTAGTTGAGGGTTTTGAAATTCTGATCCGCAACCTGTTTGTGTGACGAAAAGTGGTGGGGTAATGTGTCGGAAGAATGGGAGATGGTTAAAATGTTTTACTGTAATACAAAAAATTCACTGCTATCGTGTGTCTTTACGTCGACACAACCTGTTTTTACTTAAACGACGGTGAAGCACTTGCCTTCATCTCATCTGGTTTCATGTCATGATATGGCCGAAGGTGGAAGCGCACTTCACCCGGAATCCTCAACAGTCCGCGGAACTGGCTATCTTACCTCTAAATGCTGGAACACAACCAGTTTAGAATTGTTGCTATGGCGGTAGACTTAGATAAGATGGTGGTAGCTAGCCAGGCGGACTTAAACAAAGTCGTAACAGCAACCAAACCAAGCACAATAGTGCACTCCCCTGGGGATCGAACCCAGGATCTCTGGATCTGTCATCGGTGGGCGAACCACTAGCCACAGAGGCTCTTTGGGCTTAGAAACACACATGGCGTTTTTCATAGGTAGGTAGCTAGGGACTCAGCACTCAGTGTTAGAGTGGTCTAAAGGCGGCTAGTGTAAGAGCGTGTGGGCTTGATCCCGAGGTTCTGGTTTCGATTTCTGGTGGGTACCTACTCTTTATGATGTTTGTGTCTTACATATCGAACAGTGATTCAATCATTCATAACATTGTATGCAATCAATCAACTGATCGTCAGTCACGGGCAAGCGGCGGCTCGTAAAGGCGTTCTGGTAGAATAAAACCATTACTTCCGGTTGTCATTTTTATTTTTGGCAAATATGCAAACAGCAATACCAAATACAATATATTATTAACGTAACAAACATAATTATACCTCTAATATTTCGCATTATTTTTTTTGCAAAATAACACGGGCTTATCTTTTATCTACAATAAATAATACAAGTAGGTACAATGTCCGTAGGTTTAGTTTGTTATTGGTATTAAAATGATTTCGAATTGCTTTAGGCCTTCAGATTATAAATAAACATTAATATAGCTAGGCATGCAAAGACAACTAGGTAATACTGTTTGAAATCTCAGTCGTGAAAACTATTATCATTACCCTTATTTTAGGCAATTTATGCATATTGTCCATGTGAATATTTCAAAAGCCTTAGTAGGTACGCGGTCTTTTGCGCATAAGGCTTTCTTTGCCGTGGCAGTTCATTCTACTTCCACGAGGCAAACATTTTGTAGGTAGGTATACCTACCTAATGAAAACAGAAACTGAAAATACCTTAGGAGTCAGGTGAACGAACCGGCTATCGTTATTCTGAATGAACCGTCTCATCACCTTAGTTATAGGTAACTTTATGTGATTACTTAGTCGGTTCATCTTAAAATAAACGCCTTAAATATTTTGCTTGATAATTTAACCCGAACTAGGACCCGTCTGCGTAATTTAATAAAAGAAAAGTGAAAAGTCAACCGCCTGACACATAATTTTATAACGAAAATCGATATCCATTTTTTATGAAAATTATTTAGATTTTCGAAGTCATATTCAAATAAATCGCTACAAGAGGATGATTGGGGAAGCGATTTAAATTAGAAGGTTAATTGTAAATAGTCATCATAATGGTACAATGGACTTCACTAATAATCATAACAATGAGATGGGGGTAGGTCTCATGTTCCAGTCAGAACGCGACCACGGTTAGTGCACCCAGTCGAAGAATCGCCTTCGGCCTAAAATACGCGATAAATACCGGTGTTTCGTTATAAAATTATGATTTCACCAACACAAACATCCATGAATATCGCAATACAATCAACAAGCATTCTAAATTCACTATTCCCGTACATTATTTACACTAACGAGTACAAAATATTATGTCTAACTATAGCATCCTGCCTGTCCCGATCCTGAGCTATAAGGCTTGGCTTATACCACATTACGTTCATATCTTAGTAGGTACAACATTTTATCATTCGTTTCTTTTTTTCTAAATGTTACATTCTTCAATGGATGCTACTGTTAAAGTGTTACAGAATGAAAAGGTAAGTAGGTAACTATAATTATTATTTGTAAACATTTGTTGGAGTCAGGTGAAAAGTAGCTAACAGAATATGGGCAAGGAGCGTGAAGTGTTCTTTGTGGCTTAGAACGTAGCTCAAATCTACGAGCGTAGCAATCTTGCTACGAGTGTAGTACTTTCACTACGAGCGTAGCAATCTTGCTACGAGTGTAGTACTTTCACTACGAGCGTAGCATTTTCGCTGCGTTTCTATTTTTTTAGAGAAGCTTCGGGCAATAGCATCGATTGCTCAACCTAATTAATAAACCTAAGAAAATTATTCATTTTAGTACACGTCATCGATTAAATCTTTAATAGGAGTTCTTTGAATGAAGTCATGAAATATTTGTATAGAAGTACCAGAAGTTGAATGAGAGTTTCGTTATTTCAAATCCGACCTTATCCTAATCCATACAGTCTTTGCTTTAACATCTATTCATAATCAAAACACATTCATAAACTCTACATGGGTTCAAATAAACATCCACATATAAATTCGACGATACAACAAATACAATACAATGGTTTGAACGATCACCTAACTAATTTACAACGATTAGCTCTTACAAACCAAAACCTTACAGAACTAGATGCCTTTCACTCTAGTAAAATGATATCACTTCACTGCATATTATTAATGGTTCCTTTATAATGTAGCGAACAATCGTGTTTTTTTTACAATCGTTGGCAAACATGCACGATTGAAACACCAGAAGCAATAAACGTGCGATCCTGTAGAAAAACATTCAAACACCCTATTTGGAACTCCCCCAGAAGTTTCCAAATAAAACCCAGGCAGGGAGACCATTACACCATTTTAAAGATCGCGGCTGGAAGTTCCTTTTCAACCTTACGGTTCGCAGTCGTACTGTACCGTAACCGTAAAGTTCAGTCTTCAAAGGATGGAATCTGCCGATAGTGAGCGTTGCGATGGTATAAAGGGGCTGCTAGCATCATATCAAGTAGTTCCGCAGAACATAGCCCCATTGTACAAGCGGTAGAAAATACACAAGACGGAAAAGTCTCTCCTTAGAGTTAAAGGTTCTATACCTGCCACTTGTGAGTATGGGTTTGTCGAAAATTCTCGCAGCTCGTCTTTGAAGTCGTTTGAAACGGCTGGTATTCAAGGTCTCCAGCCCAAAGGTGACAGTACTCCATGAGGGGCCGTATTTGCGACTTATAAACAAGCAGTCTCTGACCTTACCCTGCTAACCTGTTGTGATTAGGTAAACACAGAAGCCTGCTCCAAAAAGCTCCAATTATTTTCGTCACACAAATTTGGTTATACCTACACCAAAACCAAATATATTTCAACCAAAACCATATCAGCTTCGGAAAGAAACAATCGGTCCGTTGAAGAGTGAAAAAGACGTTCGTAAGTAGGTACGGCTCAAAATATAGTAACCATAATACATTAGTATGCAGCGCGTCATGGCATCCAGTTCCGTATCAGTTTGGGCTTAAAGTAGCGATTATACCTAGTCATTGTAGATATTTAGAAGTCGTCACCAAAACCCTTATTTAAAACTACGAAGACGAAAGATTAACAAGTTCTAGAGCTATTACATTCCATCAATACACGTGGCTTGACCTAAATATTATTATATAGAAAATAAATAATGAGTTTATAGCTACCCGAATCTTGGATTTTCCTTTAATTCTCGATCATGTGAGCGTTTTTAGCTATTGATATTTCGCATGATTTGTTTGAATCACAATAGAGTTATATCGATCGAAGATAAAAGTCATTTATTTCGTAGTAGACAAATAAAAATCAAAACAACACATTATTACATATTTGATGAGTAGGTACTTTATCTAGTCGATAATTTCAGTCGTAACATAAGTTATTACCGCCGCAAACATGAATCAACATGCTCTTCTTTAAATTATAGACAAAGAGGTTTCACGTAGGTACCTACAATTCACGTGCTTAAGTATCTTCAAAGACAAACACATGCGATGGAGTTAAAAAGGTAGGTAAAGCTCGTAATATTCATTTGCGCTTTTCTAAAACTATTAGTAATTAGGTCCTTACTCATAAAGGGGCAGTGTTGAACGATATAAACAGTTTCTAGATATGTTGACAAACCACGTAACGTCACTTTCATTCCTTGAATCATTCCGCAAAGTATACTTAAATACTCGAGTAGAGATAATTGTATGTTACGGTGTTACAAATAAAAGTGACGTTTCCAGGTGCTATGATATTAATTTATTCTAATTTGACGACTCCTAAATACCTACCTATGCTCAATTAACAAGCGCTTTAATAGCTGACTTTTATATCGAAATTTGGGATTCTATCGGATTTACTATTCATTGTTTATTGGTGACCAATAGATTTGTCCTTCGTGAACGGTTCAACGAAAACGTAAAGCGATAGGTATAACGCGCTATAATCTCCTTGCCGTGGGAATGTATTCTTTATCTAATCTCCTAAATCAGCCTTCTTTGTTGTTCTTGTTCTTCATAAAATACTGGAAAGTTACAATTGAAATAATGTAACTTTGTTGTTGCGCTTGTTTGCATTTGTTCTCGATTTAACGGTGTCAAGCGTAGCAACCTCACTTGTTACGAGCAAGGGTAGCATTATTGCTACGAGCCCAGCACTTTCGGCACAAGCGTAGCATTATTGCTACGAGCCCAGAATTTTCGCCACAACCGTAGCATTTTCGCTACAAGTGTAGGTCGAAAATACAGTTCAAGCGCTCTAAACACAGTCAAAATAATTAAAATGAAACTCGCTTATTAGCGCCACGTTCGCATTCAACCGCACATGTAGGACGCTATCTAACCCGCGGCGCATGAAATACCTAATTACATTTTCAATATCTATTTCTCAAATGCTGAGTTGTCTCGTCTTTCTTATTCTCGATCTATACGTAAATATAAATCTATACCTATACCTTACTACAATATACAATACAGATACATAAATTCGGAGATCCATACAATATTAGACATGGATCAGTGTTATTGGTACTTTACACATTTTCACGAAAGTCAGTTACGATCTCTCAATATACCTAGATCTTTCTTTAGATTTTTCTCTGTGCCATTGAGATTGTCATTGACCATTGAGTTCATTGACCCTAATATTTGTATACGATTCGTGTTTTGTTTAAAAATTTGCAAGCAATCGCGATTACTAGCGACATCTAGTCTAGGAGCCGCGAAGTAAAGCCGTTAATTTCTTTTGCGCACATAAACTTCTGGGACAGCTGCAAACAAGCACTAGGTTCCTAGTATTTATTATCTAATCAGTTCATTCGTGCGCTTAATATTCTTTTTAGGGAGCTTTAGTTCAACTCCCGTTCATAGGTTAGTAGATGCTGCCAACAGGCAAGATTTACTGCTTGCTCCTTATTTCATTAGTATTCCCAAATTAGATGTTCGAATCAATATCTGTCATCGTCCTGCCCTTATCCCACGTTAAGTTGGGCTCGGCTCAGCATATTCTCTTTTACCAAATTCTTCTTTAAAGAGATCATTTTGGACTACGCAAGAGACTTTCAAGGATGCAAGTCCTGTGGATTTTATAGTTAGTGCTAGTATTATAGTTACCTCCGTTTGTTCTTTTTTTTTTCTCATTCTCTCCAGTGCCAGAAACTTTTAGGTTTAATCGTTACCGAGCTCTTATCAATACCTATTATAGGCCGCTATTGTGTGTACGTGCCACTTTGCCGACTTTTCTAGAGCCTTTTGCACTCGCAACACAGCTACATGGGCAGCTATCATTATCAGTTTCCATTGATGACTGATCAAAGGCTTATTTGCCCGTTTTTCTGTGTATCTTAGTATTTATCACCAGCGATGATGCAGCTAATCCTGATCAGATTGTCGCTGACCTGCGGTTATTCTTCCCGAGTTCTCTACTAATCGACGTTGTGGTAGTGCAGATATTCTTCAGCTTGAATCGCTTTCTACAAGCTCTCAATCTTGATGTCAGATCAAAAGCGGGTGGTCCCTGATCTACATCCAGGAGATGGTGGAAGAGCACTCGGAACACAAAATCCAAGGAGCGCTTGGCGCGCACCCCGTGTCAGTAGAGCGAGGAACTGGTGCAGGGCCCGTCCACTCCTTGCAGGTGGCGGTTCGCAGCCTCAGGATTCGCTAGCAGCTGGAATGAAGAATATAGTTTTTAGGACCCGTATTCATTAGCCGTAGGTACCTATTGAGGCCATGATCAGTCCTGAGACTAAATACCTATATGAAGGTAAAATGCAGTCTGGTCTAGTCTGGTCTATGGCCGACCTAAAATCTGATATGGTTCTGCCTGCACAGAAAAAAGGTTAAAGCTGGGTGTATTAGGATAGTCTAACTTTTCCTCAATAACTCAAAGTTTAACGAGTAGAACTGATAGGTTGATGGTTAGTAATATTAGCTTGGATTACCTACCGGAGCTCAAAATTACCTACAAGTCATCTTCATATACTTAATATACAAGTAGGTTAATACTATTTGTTTGCTTCATATGTACCTAGGTATTTAAGAGTAGGTAGGTATGATTATTATTAATAAGTACCTACCTAAAGGTTTTCCATGTTCGATTGAAACCGGGAAAATATACAGGAGTCGTCGTATTTTAAATTTATATTACAACTAGGTACTGACGGGATTCTATAAATGGAAATATCTTGGATACCTAACGAAGGAAGGTATAGGTACCTAATGGTCTAGTACAGAGGGGGGAAAATGATAAGTTTACTTAACTAAACATTGAGTACCTATGCTATTTAACACAAATTCAATAAAAAAAACAAAAACACGTCTCAGATCAGACAAAATAAAAAGACGTAGGTATTTTTCATTGAAGCACTTTTAAGCGATCTAGATGTTTGGCGCAGCCTGTATCTCGTTCTACGTAAAGAGGAAAATAATGATCTTACTTCTCTAATTTCACACACAGATGGCAGCAGCCCATCCGTTGAGTTATTTGGCGAGCGAGGAGACGGCGTAGGAGCGTTCTTGGGGATCTCTTTTCCAGCCGCCATCTTGTCGTGCAGCTGAGCGAGACGTATGCTCATCTGTCGCCTTTCCTTCTGCTCCCTCTCTCGCTCCCACATCTTAGAGCTGTAACTCCTGACGGAGGATGAGCTGCTTTGCACTGAAGTTAGACTTGGACGTCTTGAACCTGATGAAGAAAACGTTTTTGTAGTTCTGGATATGGCGGGAGGAAAGACAAGCGTGCGTGGCGTGTGTGAAAAGCGATCTTGTTGAAAGATGTTATCTATACGATGTTTTTGTTGCAACCTTGCTACATATAATTAGATAGTACTTATCATTATCACGTGAGTACTATTTCTGCCGTTGATCGTCACCAACATCATTATTTTCTACCAAAATGTACCTACAACGCATTATTCAGTTTAACCATAATAATATAAAATATACGTTATGTTCCTAATGCTTAACAAGCCATCTAAATTATAAAAACTTTCTGACTAGAAGATGCAGGGTAGTTCGAAGATCAGTCAGCTTCTGCTGTTGTTAAATGTAACCTGTTCCATATATCGCTTCTAGTCTATCCCCACTGGTGGGGAAGATCGGATATTTTTCCACTTTTCGCTAGGTACCTACCTATGCATGGAAATTTTACTTCCATGCATCCCTACTATATTGAAAGAGGTACAAGAATGAAGAAATTGATATTTACTAATATGCTCAGTAAAACAGCATAATTATGATAGATATTATTTGTTTTTTCTATGTAGCAGTTACCTACCTGATTAGGTAAGTTATCTACGCTAACTAGATAGGTGAATAGAACATGCTCAGCCTAAAGGATTACAGAATACATATGTTAAAACATGAAAAGCGTGACATAACGTGCTAGGCTGATGAAACTGAAGCTGCTACACTGAAGTGTTTGGGCGTGTGTGAGGTAGTCACATGATCCATGTGACTCGTATCGAAATATTCTTTGGTATTGAGTTCAGACAGGATTCGTACTTTGTTGATCTTGAAAGCGATCAGTGACTTTTCCTAAAGAAGAAGATCAAGCTTTGGCTTAATATAATGGACACATGGTTTGGACAAGAATTAAAACTTGCAGGTAGGTCTAAACAATAGGCTCTGTTTTTAGTGATTCGCTTAGGTACCGGTGTCAAATCCAGTGGTCCCGGGTTCGATCCCATACCGATAGAACAATAATGTGCTTGGTATAGTTGGTGGTAGGACGTGTTTCAAATACACCTGGCATACTACCGCCATCTTACCTAATTATATCGCAATAACAACAAATTATTAATTGTTGTGTTCCAGCATTAAAAGGGAAGATTCCCAGCCAGTTCCTCAGTCTGGTGATGTGCGTTTCCACCTAGATGAAGGCCAAGCGCTTCCCCTTCGTACAATAAAAATTGTTAAGCAATGGTTTGTATAATAATTTCCACGTAGGATGTGTAAAGTAGGTAATCTCATCTGAGGCAGGTACGGAGAGGTTAGATCATGTGACTAGAATTGCAATGTGAATTGTGTACTTATAAACTGAATTGTACGTACAGATTCTTCAAGGATTTCCAAGGAGTGTTTAGACCTTCAGTTTCGATAGCACTAAACCACACAACAAAGAAGGCATTGAAAGACAGAAACCACAGGCCAGGCCATCTTGCTCGCGCCGCCGAAGCAACCTCTGCGGCTGATACCAACTGATCGGGTTTCAAACCACAGCCATCGCCAATACCGCGGAAGCTTTGCACACCAATGCTATACTTACGGAATTTAGATTGATGTCTCCCAAATATGCCTGAAGTTAGCCACGAAGACGAGGTCAAACTTATCATGTTACAAAGTTATTGCTCTTCTCAAGAGATATGTTGCTTTTGAAATTTGTTTTCATCACTCCTTCACTGTACCTACTATAGATTTTTTTGCATAAAATCGAACTCCTTTCATATTGTGCTTATATGCAATGAATAAATTATAAAATACTGGGAATGTAGATACTGCATTAAATCATGCATGGCTATCATTTGTTTTGATTACATTAAAATAAGGCTCTGGGACAATCCAACAATCAGATCCTCAAGAATAGGGACTATTGGACTTGAAAGGGAACATTTAGGGTCTGGAAAGTGCTTTGAATCAGCAGAGGGTCTATCTCTAGATGGAAAAATATTAAATAGGTTTGTCAACCATTTTTGGTTCTAACTACTTTTCCGGTGGTGTGGGTCTTTTAAGAGGGTTAGGGAGAAGAAGGCATATTTGGCTCAACATCTCAAGGCTTCAGTTGGTCGAGCGTCCGAGGCCGCTAACACCGAAACGAACATCTAACGGACAGGGGCGGCTGACATGCGCTGGACACCTCCCGAATGCCCCCTGTCATTTACCACTAATTCCTTAAAATACTTCTGCAAGAGATGGGTTTTTTCTATTTCGGTAAGACAAAGCGACAGAAGCTCCTGTCGCGGAAACTTGTCACATTGACGAACTCACCATGACAAGCGAGTCGAAGCCTTCACACGGTAAGAAAGATAAATCTGAAGTGGATTGCTTAATCGCGATTATCCTCTTGATATGACTCAATGATAGAAGAGTATGGACTGTGGTAAGGTTCGGAAGGTGGATAAGACGGGCAGCATTCGGGGGGGTCTCCGCCCACACGACGTGCAGATGACGTTCGGCGCGCATACATTATCCAGTTCACCTTTGGCGGCGCACTTGAGCGGGTGCGCGCCGCCGAGCGGGCCAGGCGGCGGGACGCCGTTCGATCCGCGGCGCGGGAGAGGCCTGAGGTGGCGCGAGATAAGCAAGATGGCGGCCGCGCGCGCCGCACCTGCGCGCGACGCTGACACCGGCACGCCACGCCGCGAGTTGCGCCGCCCGGGGGTCTCGTCCAGCGTGCCCGACGTCGCACCACTGCGGGTAGACGCGCGCGAAGATGCTCGCGTGCCGCTCACAGTTCCAGCTGCAACGATGCAGAACAGAACGAATACATAAATCTACCGTCTACGTTGGATGAGAGAGTACGATTCCAAGCTACATGAATTTTGCCATATTTAGACCGAAAGGTACATCCCTGGTCCCAGGTCTACAGTACAGTCACAGATAGATGGGGTCTATGTTGAGTCCAAACTGACCGTTTCAAATCATCCACCGTGAATAGAATACCTGCTGGTAGCATGGCTACTAGTTGTGGGGTTGGGGCTCACCGGTGTCGTTGAGAGAATAGAGAGCGGGCGGAGTAAGGCGCGCGTCCGCGAGGTGCGTGGGGTGGTATCGAGCACGGGTGTACAGATGCAGCACCATGCACAGCAGACCTGCCAGCACGAAGATGCCAGACGCCACGCCTAGCAGCGTCGGCATGTCTGCTGTCAGCAGCACCAGGTCTGCAAGCATTGTACAAAGCGATTCATGAAAAGAACCATAGTCTTCTGTTGTTATTTGTACTATCAACTTAATATCGTGTTCTGTCATCTGGGACCCCAATGTACCTACATCATGAGAAACCAGTATGTTATAGAACCAATGCGTAAAAATGGATGTGCTAAATGGTACAACGAAAGACATGTCTCAGGTATTTAATGACCCAACCACCTATAAACACCAGAAAGTCCTATACCAGATTTTACCTTCAGTGCAGAAAACTCGTTGCGTGGGACGAGAATGGATGGTGGTGTGGTATCCAGGGTCACACTGGCAGAACGCGTTGTGGTTAACCTGGACGCAGTCAGCGTGCGCATCAGACGCCTGGCACGTCTGCCGGTAGAAGCATTGCTCACCGAGTTTCTTGGCTGAAACCAAACCAGGTGCAAAATAGGTTTCAGATGTTAAGCTTTATGAGAACCCTCTTGAGGAGTAATACCATCAAGGAGCAACCTGTAAAAGTATACAGAGCATCACCGACAGCTTTAGGTATGTCTGAGAAGGTAACGAGTGTTATGCTTTGTCTCGTCGGACATAGGATATCTATGTTGATGCGAATGCGACCTACAAGTACCTATACCTAGTATCCTGTTTTATCATCATAATTATCATCATTATGTGTTATGCGGCATTGAAAAGGAGTTCTGTTATTGTTGTTGCTTTCACTAATATTAGAGATAAAATAAAGCTTATTATTTAGGTAATTACTGGCGAAGAATTCAAGAAGGTATTACTCGGTTTTCTACTAGACGGCTCAAGCACGGCAACGGTTTTTGCACTAAGCCGTTTTTTTACTAAGTTGGTGAGGTCGTGAAACATGGGAAACTGCACAACCTGTTTGCTTATTTTTTTATAAATATTCCCAAGATATGTTTGTTTTAGACAATGGTTTTCAAGCCTTAGGGGCCGTTCAGCTAGAACAAAAAAATCGTTCGTAAGAAACTAGTTGACCAGGGAATCAGTGGGCACAAGTTAGCTGTAGTGGCCCCAACTTATTGAAAAGGCCCCCTCCTTTTCCTCCCTTGGACTTCGTTACATTCGACTAAGAGATCTGGGATGTAGGCAGCAGTATATACCTAAATATTGACACCAATACTGCGATCACCAACCTGCTTGCAGAAAGTGGTGGTCATGATAAACCATACAATTATTAAAATATTGGGGTAGGATCACCCTTCTAGTAGTCTACCCTGGGCAACGGAATCGCTGACTTTTACAAGCGGTTATGGCATACGCAACTCTGGCTAGGACCTGCAATAGCGATCACCCTTCGGCTGAGGTTCAACGCCAAGAAGATCGCTGCGTTCTGTCGATGTATGTTGGAGAGGCTTGCTCCACTGTAGCAACAAACTTGCCTGTGCAAGTCCCTGTGCAATTTTTGAGGTCAAGTGCTTACACTCTTTGGAGGAGGCCGATGGTATACATTAGACTTTTATCGGGTTGTCAAGAAGAAGAAATGGTGGCCTGGCCAGCAACGAAGTTTAGAATGATGAAGGAACTGTAAACTGTGTTAAGATGCCAATGAAATGAGTATGTTTTATTGAAGTAACCTTTAACATCTGTGAGGCAGTAACTTAAAAGGCAATACAATTAACTTTCTTAGAAATATAGCCTCCATAAACTTTTATGCGAAGTTGATCCAAAGGCTTCCTCGTGTTTGCTATTGTTTGTTGAAAATATTGAGAAACATTTAGGAAACTTTCTGAACAAACGCTGTATCAAAGGTTTGGATTGGCTTCTTTTTAAATTTAATGTACCTTATGTTTTACTGGGTACCTACCTACAAACAGTATTATATACATATTGTTTAGTTGTAAATCAACTTAACTATCATTAACTGAGACAATTACCTGTTGGATTACACTTTGGAACTAAATTATATTTAAGCTAGGTAAATTTTTAGGTAGATTTGACGTGAAATAAAAAAAGTAGTAGGTAAGAATCTTAAAGTCAGAGCTATTTTCAATTAAATGGTATCATGGTAAGTGGTTTATTACACCTATGGATGCACGATAAGTAGTTCACCTGTCTGATCCAGGTATCCGTACCAGATGGAATCGTACCCATGACTGCCTAAACGCCATTATTGTTGTGATCCGGAATTTACAGGTAAGATTAGCCGTTCCTCAGTTTATTGAGGATTCCGGGTGAAGCGCGCTTCCACCTTCGGCCTTATAATAACCTTTTAATCTGATGAAGATGAAGGTCAAGCAAATCCCCATCGTACAATAAAAAAAAAGACAATTCCTCGCGAAATCTTCGAATCATTTTTTGTTGAAGGAACCTCGAACATGCATCCAAGCCATTCTCGAATTGGTATCTTTAGTCCACAATTTTGTTATTTTCTCCTCTACTCGATAAGGTATAGGCGGTAGTAATAGGTGCACGACCGTATCTTTCCTAAAGCGGTTCAGTTTAGGAAATTCCATGATAATCCAGCGTCGTATACTTCCATAGGGTTATCTGCATTTCAAATATATATCATCGCGATGGATAATTATACAGGCCATCACCGCAAGTATATAATAGCTGATGACGCAATATAGCTGATGTAGCTTACTAAATCTTCAAAAAAATCTAAGAATCTAATCTTAACAACAAAATAAATACTACGCGGTTTCGAGGAAGGTTCAATGTAGATCGCAACCTATACCATAAGTTGACAAATGATCTTGTCTCCTGGAATGAGGAAACTTTTCGATTAACGTTCGAGTAGAGGTAGAACTACGGCAAAACATGCCAAAACGCAAGTTGAAGGTGTATTCGAGTCGAGAGGCGAGAGAGTAACTTCATTTTTATTAAGCATTTTACAACCAACTCACTTGAAAAACATCTAAAGAGGTGGCCGAAGATATGATATGACATAGAGCTCGCTTGTATTAAAGGAACCTGTTTACTCTGGACTTGAAGACTCCAAGATTGTATTGATGTGGGTAATCAGACGAGGGAATGGAGTTCCATTCCTTTCTAGAATGTATGATAAAGGTAGAGGCAAATCGATGTGTTCATTGCACAATGGAACATCTACAAGGTGGTGGAAAGGAGAAGGACTACCGCTACCCCGAGGTCACAACCATTCCATACCTACCTGAGGTTGGAATGGAATGTATTATGTTTGTACTTTTCACGTAACATGTTGAGGATATCTTACGTTTAGCGCATCCCCTATTGACAGTGAGCAGGACGGGGTGCTTGGGGTCACAGCGGCATCTCGCCATGACAGGGTCGCAGAATACGTGCACCAGTTCTGGGCTACACGTGTTCTCGCACGGCGCGCCCACGTACGTGCCTTTCTCTGGAACAAAGGAAAACAGACACTATTAAAAATCTTATCAAAAGAGTTTAAAAAAATGCATCTGGTAACAAGCTGAGATAAGGGCGAAGGTGGAGGCGCACTTCACCCGGAATCCTCAACAAAGTGAGGAACTGGCTATCTTACCTCTATATGCCGGAACACAACATTTTTTTTAAAGAATTGTTACTATGGCGACAGAATTAGGTAAGATGGTGGTAGCTAGTCAGGCGGACATAAACAAAATCATACCACCAACCAAACCAAGTACAATATTGCTTCTCCTGGGGATTGAACCCGGGACATCTGAATCTGAAATCGGTGGGTTGAACCACTGGATCACAAAGGCGGTTAAAAACTTCATCATATTTCCACCTTAATTTATCTGGCCGATTTTATGAATTGTTCCTATTTTGTCGCGAAGGGAGCAAAGGCCTTCTTTGTCTTGTAGACGAGAGACATAGACGACTCAATAAAAAAATTAGATAATTTTTTTCCCGCGTTTAGGGTATTCGAAAAGTTGGATTCTCAAGGTTTCTCAGTTCAGGAATATATATGCGCTTAAAATGAATAAGACAACGGTAAGCAAATGGGGATAGTAACATTTAATTTTATTATGAGTAAGTATCATGTAACATTGAATGGTGCTATCAACTGCAGTAGTGGCTGCGGTTATCTGACCTCGAGTGGGAAGTTGCTGCTAGCCACAGCTGATTGTTCGACTGAAAATTATATGAGGCAGGCTACCTACTACTATTTTGTCTTTAATTTACAACAGAAAATAATAATACACGGGTCATGTATTGATGTATATTGATGTGTAGTCACAGCACACGGAGCCCAAAATCAGTCAAGATTGCATCATTATCATTGTCATAGACTTCAACATGGAACTGTAAATACTTGTAGTTACAATTACCTGTCACATTATTGTTTTTAGATACTAACTTTTTCATTTAAAGCTGTGCTCTGAGCTACTTTAACTAAGCACAACATAGATAAGGTAGTTCAGTCAGTGAGGGAAACGAAATAGGAATTTGAATACGGCTTTATCCTTATTTCTTCCATTACCCACTATTCTGTACCAAACGTAACCATCGACTGCACAATCGAATACATTCGAATACCATAGAAGATAAAAAATATACAAGGTGCCGCCGCCGGTCAAATTGATCTCTTTAAATGTGCACTCCAAAAAAATAACCAAAAAAAACAGCTTAAACATGTATGTATACATGTTTAAGCTGTTTTTTTGGTTATACAGACGAAGTGGACCGCATCCAGGAACACCCTACGCCATGCCATGCCGTGAGTAAGGTATCTATGTCATTTTCCTTCCCCCGAATACCTACTGAGCCAGCTCTTCTTTGTCATATGGTAACACGAACCAATGCCTGTTGTGGCAGCGATGCGTTTTTAAAGCTACAATCTACCAAAAACCATGTCACGATTGTCTAATCCTGAATTTCCTTTTCTACGCGACTAATTTCACTAAAGTGATCATAACTAAACCTCCAGTAAACAATGTAATGTACTAATGCAACCGGTGTCTTGGGCACGCTTCCGTCTAATACTGGTCTGGAACCGTATTGAGGTCTTAGGTAACCCGATTGCCTTGAAATTTGCTTGTGAATAGTTCGTTTAATTGTACAGTACAGAGAGTATTTAAAAAATTTTTTTTCTTATTCTCACTCCACCAGGAAGATAGGACTTTTTTATGGTACGACGGGGAACCTTTATCTCACTTGTTAAGTAACAAGTTGAGATAAGGCCGAAGGTGGAGGACCTTCACCCGGAATCCTCAACAAACTGAGGAACTGGCTATCTTACCTCTGAATGCCGGAACACATTTTTTTTTTAAGAATTGTTATTATGGCGACAGATTTAGGTAAGATGGTGGTAGCTAGCCAGGCGGACTTAAACAAAATCCTACCATCAATCAAACCAAGCACAATATTGCTCCCCTGGGGATCGAACCCGGGACCTCTGGGTCTGAAATCGGTGGGTTGAACCACTAGACCACAGAGGCGGTTAAATCAAGGACAACGTTATTAGAGTACCTTGTTCTCGATTAAATTAAAAATAATGCTGCGCCTTTAGTATTACAAGCGGCAAATCGTTTCGTAACTGCTATCAACATTATTCACTACATTACCTGGGGCACACAGACTGTATGTCTGTGTGTTTATACAATGTTTTAGAAAATAATAATAGAGTTTTTACATCACCTCATAACAAAACCTAATAAAGGTTATTCCAAACATCCCTGTTGACCCGCCCCGACAAAGGATATTATCTTATATAAGGGTTATAAATAAGAAAGCATTCTGGACACAGTTGCTACCCGAGGACTATAATGTCAATGACCAAGACCCTCCAATAAGCATCGACCCAACACTAACCCTTATCGTATCTGCCTTCAAAGGAAAAGAAAAAAGGTATACCTAAGTACCTACCTTGATTTATATATTCTTAGATTTTGCGTTTTAACTTTAGTTGCGATCAAGGATGACGACTGATGTCTTCTTTATACAAGTTATAGGTAGACGTAGACTCGTAGGTGTGTTAAGAATTCCTTTGCCTTGCTTCAAATGAGAAAATTCTTACAGAAAACATCCGTCATTCTAGCAGCAAAGGACTAAATCAGCATTTTGCCACCGTTTTCGACTATATGTCGTTGGCTTAGGGTTCAATTTTCTCTGCCAATGAGGTAGAATTACGTTTTCCTCATCAAGACTTTTTCAGTTTCATGTAACAAAAGGTATGCTTTCCAAATCTTAGTGCTTGGAACGCGCTGAAAATTCAACTTTGTGATTGTACGCTAAGGTTCATATTTCTTAAGCTCTGTTGAGTGATATAAGTTGTTCTGTAGCTGAAGACTTATTTTCTTGTGAAACACGAATTCCGTGTTAGGGCGGGCGGGAGTTAGCTCTTGCAGACGGAGCAGCGTCGGTACATTCCTTTGTAATTATGACGAGGTGTGTAGGTGTAAGAGATTAATTGATCTCGTTTGATTGTGACAATTTAGGTATCTGAGTAAGTACCTGCCTTGATTTATGTTATTATTTTTGTGCGTCAAAACCAACTTATAATATGAAGTTAATACTTATAAATATTATTAATATTGTAAAAAATAATATTTGCTTACAAGGTTTTCTCATTCTTTGGTTGACTCAGACTCATTGATTGAGTCAGCGAACGAGATCTCCCCGTTTTGTTGGGAAATCCGGCATTGTATGTGTGAGTCATTTCCACTAAATGTTCTGTTCCTTATCTAGGTGTTCTGATAGGTACCCGTACGGATGTGGCAATGTATGTCACGACATAACTCAAGAACGAGTTATCTGATTTCTATGAATTTGAAATATAAAAAGGTAACAAAGATACAAATTGATTGTCGCGGGAGATTTTGGATAACACGGGTAGTTTTTGAGATATAGACAAAGAACTACGATATTTCACCCAAACCTTTTGAAATTTTAATTTAACTGTGGTCTAGTGGGTCTTTAACCGGAGGTTTTGCTTAGGTCCGCCTGGCTAGCTAAGTACCACCGTCTTACCTTAGTTTGTTGCCATATCAATAATTCTAAATGATTGTAATCCTGCATTTACTGGTAAGATAGCCAGTTCCTCAGTTTGTTGAGGATTCCGAGTAAAGTGCCTTATACTAACTTATACCTTCTACCTTATACTACTTATGACCAGGTGAGATGAAATTCAAGCGCTTCCCCGTCGTTCAAAAAAGAACCTCTCTTTATCCACTAAAGTTACTAAATTTACTAAATCCTTATCATTTCCTTTCCCATAAGAAGGCGGCCGTTCGTAAAATGTTTCACCAAAACTACATACAAACAACAACATAGCCTTGAAGACGACAATATGTTAAAGTGCCCTTTATCCCAGTGTGAGTTTATTTCACACTGGGGAAGGAAGATGATAATGTTTTTTTTTTGTTAATTTTATTTATTGTTTGAACACTTACAAAAAAATAATTATATACTTATAGTGTTACGTTTAAATTGAGGTACCATCCGACGTTTGGGCTCGCGCCTTCAGCGCCAGCCAGGTCCGCGCAAAGCTGCCGCCCAGGTTCAGAACCAGTCTAGCGTATTGTCATTTCATAAAAAAAAAAAAAAGACGAGTAAACAACTTGCGTGACGTCACTCGGCCTATAAAAACAGTGCGCGCTCTCGTCGCAGAGCAGTATCGAGCCAGCCGTAGGAGAGTGAACTACTCGCTATTTTGTAACATTTTGTGATAATAAGGCGCTACTATGCCCAAATCGGTATAGAGGTCGCTATTTTTCTAATAACCTTTAAAAACAAGTCGAGAAGTCATTTCTCTGATGACTAATTTCTAGAATTTGATAATAATAGCTTAAATAAACCACGAAGGTTTGAGCAAAGCTACACATAATCTGCATCAGTTAAACATTACAATGGTCGCAAAAAAATATATAATTATGTAGGTAAGTAGTAAATATAAATGCTAATAGGTACTTAAAAATAACATATGAAATAAATAAAACTACTTTACAAATAATCTAGCTAGTAATATCTAGTATGTTTCGTAATATAAAATAAACTTTAACACGGTAGGTACTTACTTAAGTATATAAATTTTAACTATGTAACTATATAATTTTATATATATATATATTTTTATATATGTTTTGTATATATTTTTTTTTTATGTAATCTAGTTTTTTTAAGGTGTGCATTAAGTATTTTCATTCATTAATTGATCAGTTAATTATTTAATAATTAATTCATATGATAACCACATTATATTAAATTGAAAATGCATTGTAACTGATCTAGTAAACACAAACATATGCTGACATTCGCAGCCTCGGGCCACCTGGCACAGTTGGAAAGATGCCGAGTACCGCTGCCAAACGTACCCTAATAAGGCAGTTGGCGGTTTTATAATTCAATTTTTGTCATGGCTCCCAAATACAATGTTTCGCAATCGCAGCGGGCAATCAAAGCTGTTTATTTATTACTAGAAAATCTTTCATTTATGATTGCCTATTAAAGTAGCCTAATAAAGGCCTGCATAATAGCTTTGTGCTATTTAATGCAGGCATGTTTTATATATATATGGGTATTTCTATTAAAAACATCAACTATGTAAGCCAAATTCAGTATTCAGACAAATATATCTATATACCGTTTCTAACGGCCCATAGGTAGTCCGACTGCTTTTGTATATAGTATATAGTTACTACTTGTACTTGTACATATTAGTATTTTTTTGTGAATAAATTTACTTTCAAGCAGATTTGTCTTGTTGTTAGGATAACAAGCATGCAACCAAACAGCAAATACAAAGGAAACACACCTATTTGACGTATGTCTAATATAATATTAGGTCCTTACATATGAAATTGGCGTTTTGTATGGGAGGAACATAAAGGCAATTTTTTCATATTAAAATATATTTTATTAATCAAAGTTGCTATTGCTATCTATACACTTTTGCCATCTTATAGGTAGTTCATTGATCCCTTTACTAAAAAAACCATTCGGACGGGAATCAATGAAATCTTTGAAAGCGGTTTGGACTGCCTCATCGGAATTGAATTTTTTTCCTTGCAAGAAGTTATCCAAATTTCGAGGTAATCTGTTGGAGCAAGGTCCGGAGAGTACGGTGGATGTCTTAGACATTCCAATTGAAGCTCCTCTAATTTGGTAGTCGTCTGTTGGGCCGTGTGTGGTCTAGCGTTGTCTTGAAGCAGCAGTGGCGTAGAGCGATTGAAAAGTCTCGGTTGTTTAACAGCGAGCTTTTCCATCATGGTTTGCAGTTGCTGACAATAGATATCAGCCGTAATCGTCTGACCAGATTTAAGAAAGCTATAGTGTACGACACCGGCACTAGTCCACCAAACGCTTACAAGTAACTTTTTTTAGTCAATTTTCGCTTGGGGCAAGATTTTGCTGGTTCACCAGGGTTCAGCCATTGCGATGAGCGTTTACGATTATCGTACAGGATCCACTTTTCATCACATGTAATGATCCGATTTAAAATTCCTTCATTATTGTGCCGGTTGAGTAATGTAACGCAGCAGTCGACGCGCGTTTGTCGGTTTGCTTCACTCAATTCATGAGGTACCCACCTTTCAAGCTTTTTCACCTTCCCAATTTGCTTCAAGTGGATTAAAACGGTTTTGTCACTAACACCGCAGCCTGCAGCTAACTGTGATGTGGTTTGCGATGGATCTGCTTCCACAATAGCCTTCAATTCATCATTATCGACCTTGGTCTCCGGCCGTCCACGGGGCATGTTCTGCAGGTCGAAATTTCCAGAACGAAAGCGTTGAAACCAAAAACGCACCGTGTTTTCTTTTGCGACACCACCACCATACACATCATTAATCCTTCGAGCCGTTTCTGCAGCACTGGTGCCACGGTGGAACTCGTACTCGTAAATAATGCGATATTTTAAGTTTTCCATTTTGTGAAATGAGTGACGCAGAAAAAAAAGCAAAAGAGAAAAAAACAAATGAATTACGGTTTTCGAAACACAAATGCATGAGTAAATAGCTGTTTAAATTTGAATTTGGAATTCCTAACCAAAGAGGAGATATTTAAGATCAAAGTGGCCAGTACGACAAAACGCCAATTTCATATGTAAGGACCTAATATTTATAATAGAATATTTATTATATTATCATTTTATTATATGCCTAACATGAATGTCCATCTACACAAATGTTATAAATTTGACCATGTCTGTATGTTTAATTGTTTGATACACTTTCACGGCCAAACGGCTAAATACAATATTTGGCATGGATATAGAGTAAGCCAAAATGAGACACTTTTTATCCGGGTGGCCAAGTGGGTATGGGTCCGAATTACAAGTTATGATAAGTCCGAAGATGGAAGCACACTCCTCCCGGAATCAATGGCTCTCTTACCTCTAAATACTGGAACACAACAATTTGGACTTATGGTAGCTAGCCAGGCGGACTTAACCAATGTCCTACCACAACCAAACAAAGCTCATATTTGTACCCCCTGGGGAACGAGCTAGAGACCTCTGGATAAGATACCGGTGGGCTAACCACAAGTGATGAAAAACATAAGTCAATCTCGACATTGACTTATGTTTTTCGGAAGTTTCAGTGCGCTTTTCAAACCGTGGTCACAACATGGGTAAACCGGCATGACCCTAGGCCCAGGCATATGTCACTGGCTAGTATTCCGCTAAAGATGGGCTCGCAACTTATCACGTATAATAAAATATATGTTTATTTTCACAAACAAAGGTACATACATATAGATATATATATCATTATAAAATAAAAATTGCTAGAAAAATCTAATTGTAATTGTAGGTACCTGTTTTGTAAGAGACTGGTGCCTGAGATAGGTTTAAGAAAATCTGTATTACATGTCACCAGGTCGCCTCACTCCACAGACTCCAAGCATAACAAACAGAAATAAAGACAAAATAATTAAAAGAAAACAATAATTCTTAATGAGAATAAAAATAGAAATTAAAATAGCATATAATAAAGTAAAAAATTAAAAATGGGCATGTGCCGATCGCAAGTTTGGATGTGCCTCTGACTATACCCTAGTAGGCTATCCTGATAAGATCCACAATCTAAGTAGTTATCAGACGTGAATCCCTGAAGGGGAAAAAGTCGTCTGTTTTTTTTAACTTAACAGAAAAAATCTCTCGCTAAAAATGTGTATATCCAAATGCGACTACGCTCTGGCAACTGTGTCACGGTAATTGGTGGGTAGTCACCGAAATTCTATCATTCACCGCGTTCACGGGACTCAATTAAATGCTACTCGAATATATCTGAAAAAGGCTTTTCATCACGGTCACAATGCAAACTATTGGCATGTGCTGTACCTATACGCAGTTGTATGAAACCCTGAGATCGTACAATATCCCTCCCCAGTCATCCCTCACCCTCGTCGGGTGCTGTAAATACTCAAGGTTTTTTTTTCATAGAAAGCGGGGCGCGCTGCATCCAACGAGTTAATACCAGAGACATCAAACACTATGGGAACAAATGATTGAACTTATTTGAAAATCAAACTTGTATTGTAAGACGCTGCAATAATATACGTAATAAATGCAAAGATTTTATAAAAATATATCAAAAAAGAAGAAAAAAAAAATTGTTTGTCTTTTCACAACTGGACTAATGTCTCATTTCAACATCAATTTTCACTCTTAATTTTAATTTTCTATTACAAAACGCTGTTTTTAGTAGCCTTGCTTTTTTATTGTCTCGCAAAAGGTGAGAAAAGTAGAGTACACTCCTCGGGGATAAAGCTGTTTTTGTCTTGAGCGCGCTTGAACCCCTCACTGCGCTCAGGGACAAGTCTTAACTCATAACACCCTCGCTGCGCTCGGGAGTTAAATCTGGAGTCCTTAGTTACGTTCAGAATTCAATATCGCGCCCGTGACATGAAACAGTGCTTTATCCCCTCGATTTATAATATATTGCGAACCAAAAAAAATATTTTTATTAGGTATTTATTTATTTTGTAATGCGAGATTTTTCTTGTTACCTACTTTTTTATGCCGTTATATTTATTGGAAGTGACATGATATCTTACTTTCCTTACTTATTTCAAAATGGCAGTCAGCGTTGAAGACTCCATTTTGAAATCAACTAGCGTAAAGAGACGAGAACGCTAATTACATGTTGGTTGCTCGTTGGTGTTAATTAAATTGAAATCTTCTGCCAGAATTTAGCTAAATGAACTTTAATTTCAGGACAGGTTTAATTTCAGCGATCTAAAGCTCAGGTGCCTACAAACCATCATTGCAGTGCGTGCGTATTTTACTCTGTGATGCCTCACAGAGAAAAATACGAAAAAACATTAACGCTACCATGGTACTTGTGTACTTATTTGATTTAATATTGATTTTATTAAGTTTGTGTTATGTTGTGTTAGTAGTAACCTAAGTTCTAAAATAATAATTATTATCTTAAATTTCAAGTAATATTCATTTATACATTTTGTCTTTTTTAAGACGTTTAGATAAATTAATTAGAATTAGAAGACCTAAATTTTGCATGCCAATGTAGTTGGTGAAAATATGTGATAAAAACCTGTATGAAACATATGACTAGCAAATAAATAAACCTTGTCTTTGCCTTTGGGTTTCATACAAGGCGACTGTCATTTTTAACATTCTGCACTCAAAGGGTGCTAACGGGACCCTATTATTAAGCCTCCACTGTCCATCTGTCAGTCAGAGGCAGTATTTCAAATTATTCAGATTTCTTTTGGTAGGCCAGGCTGGTTGCGAAATAAATAACATATTGAAACGTAACAACTCTGCGAGGAATTCTGCCGGTGATCGTGGAGGTTCCGAGAGCACTTATGTTTGATGACGCTTCGGTCGAGAGATGGGTGACGATGGCTCTTCACTCGAGCTCAAAACTTTAAACTTTGACGTCGAAAAACGTTTTGATATTGTATCCTCATACACACTATTGGTGATAGCAGCGCAGTTACACTAGCGCCAGTAATCATTATGCAAAGATTAATTCAAATCCACCCAGAAGCTACGAACAAATAAAACATGTTTTTCGTTTTTTTTTGTTATTTGTAGCCCAGAAGTAGTTTGAGTGTGATGTGCGTTCAATATGCAGACAGCCAGACAGACAAAAATGAAAAAAAAAAAACTATTATTTTGGCTTCTATATCGATAGTAGTTTTTCCTCCAATTTAAATTTTAAAAGTACTATATCTAAAGTATAGATTTTGAACCGTTACAGTGTTACTATTAGATAATTAATAACAAAAACGGGTCTTCATCGCGTACCTTTTTATATTCCCGACAGTTTCGACCGTGTTACAACGGCCGTACGAGTAGACTGAAGTACTCGCTGCTACTGTCGTCGTCGTTGTTGTGAGGTAGTTTCTCCAACTACCCTCACTTGTTTATTGGAAACAGATGAGTCAGTGTTCACACTGCGGTACACACCACTCACTACTTCCTCGCACTGCGATGTATCGTCACGGCGAAAACACCTATAAATGATTGGGTTCCAAGACGCTGAGAGTCTATAGCCGGTTCGCGATTGAAATTTGGGTACTTCCTAATCTCAATCGTCTCACGAACCATTCCTCTATGATAATAACGTTCATTGGACAGAATCTTGGGTTTGTGCAGTTCAATCCAATGAAATGGCCCTGAGTCCACTAGGTGTTCCGCTATCTGCACTGCAATCTGCAGTGCAGTGTTTTTATATTTTTCTGTACTATAAAAATCACTCATACTTCTTTGAAATATAGCTAAGGCTTTATTACTAAACTGCAGTGTGTCAAATGCAAAATAAGTTGCCATTTTAATCAAGGGATTTAAAAAATATTGCATGAATTGCACTGACGGTCAGAACGAATTTGATTATATTTGCCGTCGTTGTTTTGGGGAAGAAAAATGATTTTGTAAACTCTAAAATCGTGTATAATGTAAAACAACCTTTACAATTCTCTTCCGTGACCAAGTCAGTCCACTCCGTGACTGTCCCACGGGAAATTTGTGTAATTAATAATATTTAACTAAAAGTATAATAGGTTTTTAATGGTTGTTATGATTTTAATAAGTAATTCCATTTTTTACAGTATATCTTCAAAGATCTCGTATAAGTGCCTTAATTTTGAATAGAAAAAGAAATATAAGTTAAAATCTTTCCAAAGAGTAGCGGAACTGATAAAAAAACTGATTATAAAATGTTAATTAATTTATTATTTTAATAACTTACTGTTACTTGGATAATTTGTGTGCTTGTTTAATGTTTTCCGATACAATCTATAAAATATATATATCATACTTTTTTATCATCACAGTTAGTTTGGTTTCGGAACGGAGCGTTATGCTACATGGACCAATGAAAAATATTAATAAAAAATAATGAACTGACTTAGCTATGAATAATTAGCGATTTCTATAAATTTAAAACATTTCCTATTAGTAATGACCTAAAAACCTACCAACAACAAAAATAAATTTTATGACAAATATTACACCGGTACAAGTTTTAAGAAAACGGCCCAAACACAGAACTAACATATTATTATATATTAATTACACAAATTTTTGTCCCAGTTGGGAATCAAACCCACAGCTAACGGCGTAGAAGGCAGAGCTACTACCAACTGAGCTGTTGAAAGGTCGTTACAAACTCCATATGGCCGGTGAACATGACTGTGACGCCATTTTAGACTGAACTGTTGAAGTGCATCTTACCTTTAAATGCCGGAACACAGTGATTTAGAATTGTAGTTATGGCGACAGACTAAGGTAAGATGGTCGTGCTAGGCGGACTTAAACAAAGTCCTACCACCAACCGAACCGAGCACAATATTGTACCCCCCTGGGGATCGAACCTGGAACCTCTCGATCTGAAATCGGTGGGTTGAACCAATATACCACAGAGGCGGTAAACATTTTCTTTTGTAAAATAGTTTTGAACTACCCCACTGCGATGCGATAGTGATATCGATGTCAAGGGCTCCAGGATAATTTGAAGACATTTTGTGTCTTTTTTTGCCTAGTCTGGTACAAATTCGAATGACTAGTGAAACGTCATCTTCCTGTCTCTATCCCGCTCTAGACAGGATCGGAGCGATAATGTACGTCTCTTCCATTCAATCCTATCAGCCGTCAGCTCATCGTCCACTCCTTTCACACGCTCCTCTTTTACGCAATCCTTCATCTCTTTTCAACTTCCTCTAGTCCTATAACCTTCCACAATCACACTCAACGTTTTCATTGCAACGTGACTTTCTACCAATCGCATAACGTGCTCATAGAAGAATCAGCATGCTACAACAGTCTAGCCCGTGCTAGACTGTTGTAGCATGCTGATTCTTTATCTTTTCAGTTCTTACGGGTTAATTTCTTAAAATCCTGTCTTAGAGCCACTCCTACACTATAAAAGGAAAATGAAACCACATGAAAAACTACCTGAAAATGTCAAGTCTCTATGAACTTCGGACTTGGACTGTGCATTGACTTTCAGTCAGTCAAATTCATAGCAAAGATTTGGAAAAACGATCTAAAATGAATTTAGGCATGCTACACATTGCTGAACCTTCTGCCTGCGGTATGAAAAGTATGCAAATATAATGCTTGCTTATATAAGCGACCGCGCAATCACGCTCTGCCGTTAACCCACTTGCATAACAATATTGATGTGTGATGCGAAAACCCTAGAGCCATAAGAGCTAGCTACTAACCTACTATGATGCTATTCGCGCAATGAATCCAGCGATGTTAGTCATGTAGTTTGCGCGAATAGCGAAACACCAATGCTTACTTTGCAATTTTGTATGTCTTTATTAAGACGTAACGACAAAAAAAATCAAAAAACTTTGAGTCGACCGAATGGAATGTGAATGAAATCCCATTCAATCTTGAGAAGTTAAAATTGGTTTAATATAAACCTACATCATAATTTTTGTGGAAATATCGACTGTTTTTAATTTTTTCTAGGAAAAGTATTGATAAAAACAATATGTCACCTTAAGGCCGTGAAAATCGGTCTATAGCTAAGAAAGACTAAGTTCTGATTGAAATTCTTTCATCAAAACTGGCCGCGACTTGTTTTAAGTTTTAAGGCCGAATGTGGAAGCGCACTACACCAGGGCACCTCTACAATAAAATAAAACAGCTCTATTTGAACACGAGACCCAATAGTAACTGACTTGGACATCTCCAGTCAAGACATCATGAAACTTCTTAGTTTTGATGGTTTTAAACATTATTTTGATACAAAAAAAAACAAGATATTTTAAGTTTTTTTGAGTTAATGTTAACCTAAGCCGTGACAGTTAAATAAAAATGGCTACAAAGTTGCATGGCCGTAATCACGGATATCATTCAGTGTAATATTGAAGAACTCCTTCAAATCATGGTTGCCACGTTGCTAATGTTCAAGAAACCAATCTATAAAAAACAACCTAATGTAAGCTTTCTGTACAAATAGTTAACTGCGCGCGAGGGGTCTTACCTGGATGCTCTATCCATAATAAATAATTCAATTCAATTACAGATAATAGTGATCATAAATCTTGTCCGCGAAACTGCCCAGATTCAGGTTCGCATTGAGCTATTTATCACTCTATTCGCAGCGCCTTCGTAGATTGCTTACAGTTGTCTCGGTCGGTTAGGCGCCGACTCAATCCGAATACAAATGTGCGAGTATGATCGATTTGAGAACATGCTTTGAAACGCGTCAAACGTGGATTGTAGATAATCCGTTTTAAAAACTAAAAAGAAAACCAACTTTCATGAAGAATATGATGCAATTTCGTTTACTTTGATGACTTAGTTTTTTCAATAATTTTGATGATAGATGGACGGACAGACAGACGCGTGACCCTGTATGGGGTTCGTTTTTTTCCTTACTTTTGAGGTAATACACCCAAATCGCTTCAAGTGTGCCTATAATTTATGAAGAGTTCCCTCGATTTTTTCAGGATCCCATCATCAGTTCCTGATTTGATGACAATGGGACCACCTGTGAAGACCACCCTTTCAAACAAACATTTTTTATTCAAATCGGTCCAGGCGTCTTTTTGTGATAGGGAAACATACATAAAATAAAGAGATTCCGACGAATTGAGAACCCCATCTTTTTTTTTGAAATTTCAGCTTCTAATTTAACGTAATAATAAATATTACCACAGGACTTGTAAATATGCTTGTAATATGGGAACTAGATTACAAAATAGAATACACAACACTTTATTTTAGTAAAAAACAAAATACTTTTTGTTTTTGGTAAATTCATACTTATCAAACACGATACAACACTCAAACACAAAACAATAATATATATTTACTACATAAATGTGGGTGGAAACAGCACAGAAGGCTGAGCTACCACCAACTGAGCCGTTTGGCTTTGGCTCATTTTTATTTCTTTACTCGTCGACGTTGAAATTTCCGTAATCGGTTCGGCTTCTCCAAAAACAATGGCCCACTCAAGAGACCTTACAAAGCTGGCGTTTTAAAAGCTATTGTTTGTCACCGCGGTGGTTTTGATTGTACCCGACCGCCTGCTTCCAACACCGAAAACTATGCAAGCACTGGACTTAAATAACTTGTGACCCAAAAACAATGTGATGGGCCTTTGTATGCGATGAGTTGAAACGGAACTCTATAACATACAGATAGTTCCGTGTCAACTCATCGTCATTTCTCTCGTGCACAACCTCGATAGATAGTGCCCGTCTTTTATCTGTTTCAAAATGGAAATTAGGATAATGTCTGTATTTTATTTTATTTTATCCGGGAAAAAAAAAATCAAATTATATATAAAAAGGTAAAGCATTAAAAATAATCCCTAATCCAACAAAGTTTACACTTTTATGTACTACAAAAGAATGGAAGTGGACGAAAATAACAAACAAAAACAAAATTTTGAAATCTGAAATACTTAATATTATTGCTTGCTAAATTTGTAATTTTATATAACCTACAAAAGTTGAATTAAATTTCAATTCACAACCATAACAAGTAATCATACTAGGTTATATCTAGACTACAATTTTAGCTTAGAATTCCGGCACTCTTGTGGATTCGGGAGGTTTCCATATTGCCACTTGTCTTCTTTTAAGTTTCACAGTGCTGCTGTGAGAAAAAGGATAAGCTCAAAGCTACTCGGATATAAATGGGATGGACTGTGTAAATAAAACAAATAATTAAGAAAATAATAAGCAACCCGACTAACCTAATCTATTAGAAGCACGAACGCGGGCCAATCAGAACAGAAAAAGTTCTAGCACCCATGGGAATATATTTGAATGTGTCCTTAAGCCATCTGTAATTTTTTGAATACGTGTTATGAAAAAAACTATTATGAACCCAGTTCACACTTTCATAGTATAAAGTGAAATGGTCAGTTTCATGTTGACTGCTCTAGTTTTTACCACCCGGACAATAAGTCCCATTTTGTTACCGATAGCACACAATGCCAATCTGTTGAGCCGTTTGGCTGTGAAAATTTCAAAATTATCCTAAAAAATCTTAATAAATAATTAAAAACACATTTTGACTGTTGATTTCTGAAATGGTTACAAACAAACAGTAGCACTTTTCCGAATTTTTAATATTGGTATAGATTAGAATACTTTCATAGGCATATTTTCGTAAATCCACGAAGTTTTGCAATCTAGTTTTAGTTTTATTTACCGACTTTCAAGAAATAGAGGAGGTTCTTAATTCAGACGGTATTTTTCAACAATCAACTTGTTGTATATGGCAATATCATTGGCTTACTCAATTGAAGAAAGTATACCTTTGAAGATGTTTATTTGACCATTAAGTAATATTTAGGTTCAGTGAAACGTACTTTAATATTTTTCCTCAAAGGACAGTTCTTAGAAATCAAATTAGATATTGGATTTGATTAAATATAAAAATATTAAAACTTTCCTTAGAATTAATCTAACATTCTAAGGAAAGTTCCATTTCCTATTGAAATATTTTTACGGTTCTGTACGGTACTTAAATGGTGTCACACATCACATGGCATCAACAGCCCATTAGTGTCCACGGTTGGACCGAGTCTCCTTCAAAGCCATAAACCAAGGTTTTGTCATAATTAGTACGGCACGATCCAATGGAATACAAAAGGAAAAAGTGCCCACTGTATCACTGTACCTTTTCCCCTAACCTAAGACTTCGTTGTCCGTGCGGCCTTCGAAGGGATTTAGACGGGTTAGAAGGGATTTTTTGGACGGGTTTTCGGGTAGGTGGGAACTAACTCCTTGTGGTCTGCACCGGGCAACGGAATCGTTGGACTAAGCTAGCGGTTATGGCTAATTAATGTTCCCACTTCTGGTGGTGGGCCGTGTAAATGTAAGTCTGGCAAACGACCACACTCCTGCCAAAGTCCAGTACCAAGCGGTTCGCCGTGTTTGTGTCGGTGCGCGGGAGAGCCAGTGCCTTCTGGGAAAGCTCACTTCATCTTAGACCTCATCCTTGGCTAGGTCAAGAATTGACCCAACTTAAGTAAAAAAACAATAGTATCTTTGAACGGTAATAGGTTACCAATCAAACTGTTTCAGAAAATATATCTTACTATGGCGGATTACTAAACATGCGTATATGTTCAAAATATAAAGAGGTCCTCGTATCATATATTTTTTACAGCGGGTCAGCTCTTGACCTCGAGACTTGCCTGAGCCGGGCAAGGATGGTGTCTACGGTGGCGCGAGCTCAAAAAATAATGTCTTTTTCATGGAACGGGGCACCGAAATCTTAGTTTTAATAATGCTGCTTTAGGCCCTGAGGGTATGGAACCCTAAAACTACATAAGTACAACAAACTTGATTTATTTTAGGTACAGGTTTTTGTAGGTAAGGATCCTGTGACATACAACACCTCTGTCGACCTTCTTCCTGCCCTTATCCCACACTTAGGCAGGATCAGCACAGTACTTTCTCTTCTTCCACTCTCCCCTGTCGCCCGCCATCACGGCATCCTCTTCTCTCACATGCATATCGCCACTCACACAATGCATCTATCTCTTTTTGGTTATGTGACTTTCTTTCCTTCGCATATCCATACCTATTACTCCTCATTATTTCCTTTCCATCCTTGTCACACCACACGTCCTTACCACCACATTAACATCCGTATCTCAGCATCTGAGTTCCCTAAACGCCTCTGTCGACCATTTTCGACAATCCTGCAAATGATTAAGGCCGTGATAGTGTATCTCGCGGGCGCAAAGCTGGGTCACCATTTCCCGCGCTTCTGTGTCCATCATTCAATAGTAATCCCCTTATTACGGCCAGTTTTGGGCTAGGGCACAAAAATGGCCGTAATAAGGTTCATTTGGTTTCTATAGAAAAGCCTTTGTTTCGTTTCATTTGCGGATATAGAGATAGAGCATAGTATACGTGACCGTGAAAATTGTGTTCGGTTCTCTAGCGTATATTCCTTCCTATAATCTATAATAATTCCTATAATAGTGGGACGATACCTGCGTCGACACCCTAGCGCCATCTCATCTGCCTGGGACATCAGTTAGGGCTGGTGCGGCGGCTGATTCGGCCGAGGATCACAAAAGGCGCAAATAAAGTGGTCTCGACAGAGCTTACCTATTTGAGCCTTTTGGGGTGGAGACCTTGGGTCCGTGGGGAGCCGGTGCCCTCCGGGTTTTCAAAAATATTGCGGGGCTTTTGATTGAGGCGACACGTGACCCAAGGGCTGGCTCTTATTTAGGCCAGCGAATTAGCATAGCTATTCAGCGTGGCAATGCAGCATGTGTCTTGGGCACGCTTCCGTCTGGTACTGGTCTGGAACAGTTGAGTTACCTATATGCCGTTTGTAACGGTCCTTAGGTAATCTGACTGATTCCTTTGTACTTAGTTAGTTTAATTGTACTTTTTATTGAATAAATGTTTACACTAGCTTACTTCCACATGTTGCTTCTTCGCCGTAAGAACATTGGTAAAATCACGGTAAAATGGTGTAGGTGAGTGACACGCTAGTACCAAAAAAGCCCAAAACAGAGATCCTGGGACTTGACATTTACAAGGTCAGCCTCAATTTGTAGTGTGGGCACACTAAGAATGAATTTTCTGGAATCCAGTGGAATCATGTGTATCAATCAGGTGTAAGCCCATGTCGTTCAGTTCCCGGAAACTGGATTGACCCTATCTGACTTATAATTAAAACACCGATTATTATTGTTTCTTGTAAAAGCTGATCTTATTTTAGGGGTACATGAACCTTTGACCTTTTATCTTCAATTTGGGAAAAACTTTGAAAATTTTATCTAGAGAAAACTGAAAAAAACTATGTTTTGCACATCAAATTTATATCTGAAATGGGCGGACACTTTTGAGTACATTTAGGTTAAATGAAAGACTTTGTTTTTGTTTACCAAATCAGCATTAATGTTTTGCGTAACAGTCTGGTGGAAGAATGGATATTTTTATAGGTTCCAAATTAGACAGTAAAGCTTGGTAACCCTGTTCGCATTATAGATACCCTTTTGCTAAGTCCGTCTGGATTTGTGGCCAATTACATTATTATCTTATCGAAATGTTAAAGTCCCAAGCTCCGGGAGGATCAGGTCTCAATATTTGAGCAAAGTAATGAGGGACCTTATTTGTGGTACGATCTGATAGATCAGAGACGTAAACACTGTCGGGCTCCAAAAACATAATTTTGCTTTTGCTCCTTGGGACGAGTCATATGTAGGTATGCCAAACAAATTCGCTATTGGCAGTATTGTATTTTGTTTTGTTATTCCGAAAAACTTATTCAATGGTGAGTTATTGATTTATCTGTTAATAAAATGTTATTTTGGTAAGATTTTGTACGCCTGAGCATTCCTATCATTTTAACACATGTTATTTTGGTTAGATTTTATAAGTTTGAGCATACCTATAATTTTACCAATTGACACATAGCCCAAACCAGATACCTGAAATTTTTAGGCTAGGTTCAAAAAAGAATTCGAAGGAAAATTAAGAAAACGAGTTCACGAAAATATTTTAGGGAATTACCAAGGGATGACGGGAATAAATTCCTGGGCGTTCACTAGCATGGTATAATTTGCCGCTACCACGTTTACCAAAATTTACGAGCGGAATGATAATTGGGGGTGCAATAGAAGATTACTGCTCGGTATCTTTTTGGGTTGAACGTTAAAATTTGCATTAAATGATTACCTTTACCCTATTGTAGTTTTATATATATATTTATATATAGTAAGTAAGTAGTAAGTCAACAACTTTCCTTCAGCTCGTTTTATACCCGCCTGCCTAGCTTGCACATTTTCCTAAGATCTCTACGCATAATGAATTTTAACAATTCAGTCCTTTTTAAAATCGTAGGATGCGTGACTGCAACAGAACAAGCTTTGACATTCACTCGTCTAAAAGCTTGCTATGAGACCGTTATGAGAAGGTCGCGATTTCATTACTAAGTTGTTTGTCGGTAGTTGGCTGCAAGCCAAGAGGCTTTTGGGTCGAGATTGCATCATGTCTAAATTATTACTGCATTTGGACAAATAATGGCTGCTACTGGCATTAATTCTAAGATATTGACTTGGACAGAACATTATTCTAGAGGTTCTACATTCGGGAAGTGTCACGTATAAGCAAATTAGATACCTAATATAAGTTTGTAGATGACTCCAAGACGATAAGGCAGAGGAAATATGAAATTTTTATGAATTTAATAATATGTATATATTATATGTATTGCAATAGAGTAAGTACGAATAACGGTTTACCTGAAAAGGATGTTGGTGCTTCTTCTGTATATAGTTTTAAGCAAAAAAATTGAATACTGGCTGCAAACCAATAAACTACCTAACCAAGTACAGTGAAAATTGTAATCCAACACTGTGAAATAGGCATATCAGCCGGAGTGCAGCTCTGATTTTTTGCTACGATGGGTAAGCGCTTGGCTCAACGACTTTTCGTCACATAAAAAGGTTGCGGATCAAAATTACAAAACCCTCCCGTAAAAAGTTTCACTTCAAAAAACATATTCATGTGGAGACTTCATATGACAGGTAAAACTCGTCATTATTTCCCTTTGGTCCATTTTCATAACTGTTTTTCATAACTAGCTACGAAAAAGGCAATTTCCTTCACTTCATTCTTTCATAACTAGTTATTACGTATAGACTTTTTGTTCCCTTTAATTGGAACTTTCGGGACTATAGTGTATACAGCACTGATAATTCCGGCCACCGAAGTCTTCAGCGACCTCGCACTGCGTCTGATTGCTCCGATCAATTTGACTGCGACTGGTATCAGGGCCGTGACAAAGGTGGTGCCGAGGCACCTCGATAACCATCGTCGATTTATCATAGCCCCCGCATTTACATTCGGCGTGTATTTGTGCCATTCCTTAAGGAGTTTATTTTTAGTTCCTTTTATGTTTGTTAGTGAATTATTAGCCTGGGGTTCCACTACAGGGCAAAGGCCTCACTTTCCTCTTTCCATAATTCTCTATTGTTGTCTAATTGAGCCCATTCCTTTATATAGGAGTCTCACCTTGCCATCTCCACCTGTGCCTTTCACGTGGCCGTTGTCTGTTGGGCACCTATTATGTTGTGTCGTCTGACACACGGCACATATGTCAAGCCCAATGCCACTTAAGTTTTATGACTTTCTCAAAAACGTCTGTTATTTGTTTGCGATGGTCGGATGTTTTGGAGTTTTTATTTTATTGACCCGTTTCAGACATAAAACTAAATCAAGGTTAAGGTTTTGTCTCGAAATTTCAGCATTACGATGGTCTTGAAAAAAGCCTTGAATATAACATTTTTTAGCTAGTAAAATTAAAAACCACGGTGTTTTATAATACTCATGCTTCAGTGCTGTATTCTGTAGAATACAGCAAATTTAACGGTGTATCGGAATGAATATCGGTGAAGCAGCAAAGTTTTACTCGATCAGAGTAAAACTTCTGAAAGCTCCTTCATTTGTTCCGTGTTTGAGGCATCGATCCCACAATCAAAAAGCGACAACCTCAACCTATAGGACTGCTGAACTAGTGTAGGCGAAGCTTCAAGCAAGTGAGTGAGGGGATGTAGGCAGTACTTTTATTTTGTTGATTCATTTTCTTTAAATGTCACGAATGAAATCGGTATCGGGATCACAGAGATGTAAGGACTAACTACACTTGCTGCTGGGATAGGGATATTTAGTTTTTTTTACATGACATGGGTCCTCTTGACCTCATTCTTGCACAGGCAAGAATGAAGTCTACGATGGTGAGTGTTTACCTAGAGGGCACTGGCTCTCTCGCGTACCAACGGAATACAGCAAGTGCTTGGCGCTGGACTTCGATAGGAGGTCGCTAGCCAGGCGGGTCTACCACCTCATAAAAGACAGCGATTCCGTTGCCCAGGGTAGATCACTAAGAGGTACATCCCATCTACCCCTAATTTTCTCTGCTAGGGATTCACTGTAGTATTGCTATATTCCAGGTAGAGACAATAAAGGAAAACATGCCAATAGGTTGTAGATACCTACTAAAATGTAGTGATTCTATATACTTCAATGCTGTAGTGGTGCCGGCAATCGACCGGCCCGCTTCGCACCTTATTATAGGAAGGGTGTGGGTGAAACCTTCGCAAACAGGAGCATTACCTGTCTATTTTCTATTCAAAGCAAAATAATTGCCGAGACTGATACACCTTTATGGCTCAAGTTGACAGGCGCAATGCAGTGCCCTGTAGGCTAGGTTCTTTGTGGATGTGACCTACGCAGCAAGGTATTGTTACAGACAAGAGATGCACTTAATTGCTTGTCCCGTCTACTAGTTAAAAAAATAACTGATTATTTTGTATTTTTTTTGAACTTTTGCCATAACTTTAATTACACCTGAGCCAGGTACATCTGTCTTATCTGATGATGGATCGGGTTGGCATAGAGCATATTTTATGGGGTACTGGGTCGGATAACCTCCTCGTGGTGTACCCTGGGTGCCGTCGATCACTTCCCACTTGTGGGAAGTGATCGACGGCAGCGAATAATCCGACGCGAGGGTGTCCTCCGCGTGTCCCTATGAAGTTATCATAGGGCACAGTGGATGGACAGGCGGTCTTCCGCGGGGCGGGGAGTCCCAGTGAGGGACTCAGCGGACCTTCGGGTCGTGGGATGGCCGGCCTTCAAGGCTGGCGGCGCGGCAGGGAGGGTCAATTCGGCCACCCTGTCGGGCATAATGCGTCTCCGAATCCCGTTGTTCGGTGCCTGCACATGGGATGCATGACCGGGGGGAACCCGGTAGCAAGGGCACCAAAGGGGAGCTCACCCCTCAAAAAAGCAAAAAAAAAAAAAACCATGAAAGAAGCGAATTGTGAAAAACGACCCCAGGCGGGTACCGGCGTCTCCGACGCCGGAGAATCCCGCAGTGCTACGGCATCCAGCCCCTCGTATTCTGGGGGGGGCAACAATCGCTTCGAGGGCTCCGGGAGCTCTCGTCAGAAGGAGGTAGTGGTCTCGGCGAAAAAGAAGTTCGCGAGACCGGCGACGCCAGGGTGCTGTATGGCGAGTGATGTGGGAGAGGAGTCGGACTGCTCTATTGCGTCCTTCTCTTCCCTTGCGTCGACAGCATCGGACGTTTCCCGCGTTCTGCGGAAGAGGGGGCGAAAGCCCGAGACGGATGGTGGGGATGGCGCGCTGGACCCAAATGGGTCTAAGCGCCCCATGTTCGTCAAAGATAGGGGGGAGGGTGACGAGGACGAGGTCTTCGACCCCAAAGTCGCGCCGGAGAATAAGAGGGCAAAGGCAGGTCTGCCTAAGCCCGAAGACCTGGCTAAAGAGATGCAGGTGCTTCGCTCTCAAGAGCTTGAGGCCCGCATGACGGTTGAGCTGCAGACCATTGAGAAGATTGCCGACAAGTCTAAGAACTTGAAGGGCAATTTTATCAAGGGTCTGCGGACTTCCGTAAGGAGGGCGGCAGCGATCTCGTCAGAGCTCCTGCTTCGCGTTGCGGTGGACGCTAATGTGAAGCGGCTCGAGGACGAGAACGCCGAGTTGCGCACGCAGATGGCTGCCTTATCCGCCAAGGTGGAGGAGTTGGTCAGCTCCCAAGCCGTCGTTGGTGACAGCGCGGCTAAACCGGCGGTGGTGTCACCACCAGCCACCGGGGGAGACTGGGAAGGCCGGTTCATGGAGCGTATCGGCGCTCTAATGGACAAGAAGTTGGCGGTGGCTATGGGTGCCATACCATCTTCGGTCCAGCGGGGTGCCGCTGCTCCGGCAGCGCAAAAAGGGCCGACTGGCAAAGGGAAGGTGAACGCCCGACCCGCGCCACCAACTCCCCTGCCACCTGTACAGTCGCAGACTACGGAGACGCCAGCGCCACAGGGGGCTGAATCTTCGTGGGCGATAGCAACAGGGAGGAAAAGGGCGGCCAAAAAGAAGGTCCCAGCGCCAGTTCCAGAGCCAGCGCAGCCTGGCCCGAGAGTAGGCTCCAAACCTGGTCCTAAAACTGGCCCAAAGGCCAGCCCCAAGGCTGACCAAAAGACCAGCTCAAAGGCTGGCCTAAAGGCCGGCGAGAAGGCTAGGAAGAAGGCTGGAAAGGCGAAGCCAACGCGGCTACCAACTTCTGCGGCGATTACGGTGACAGTACCGGAGGGTTCCGAAGTCACCCTCGCTGCAGTCATGGCGACCGCTAAGGCTCGCATAAAACTGGCTGAACTTGGGATCGACAACGTTCGTTCCAGGAAGGCTATCACTGGAGGACTTATTTTGGAGGTGTCAGGACCCGACTGCACCTCCAAAGCAGACACCCTGGCCGAACGCATGCGCGTGGCCCTCGCGGATTTGGGTGTGCGTGTTGCGCGCCCAATGAAAACGGGGGAGTTGCGGCTGAAAGACCTCGACGACAGCATCACACCTCAAGAGGTGCAGACTGCCGTTGCCGAGGCCGGAGGCTGCTCGGTCCTCGACGTGCGGGTGGGCGACATACGTCGCTCATCCGATGCCCAGGGCACGGTATGGGTCCGTTGTCCACTAGCTTCCGTGCGGAAGCTAGCAGTGGCAAAGCACGTCGTTGTAGGGTGGGTCTCGTCTCGGGTCGATTATTTGACCTCGAGGCCTCTCCAGTGCTTCCGGTGCTTGGAGTACGGGCACGTACGCAGTAAGTGTCCGAGTACAGTGGATCGCAGCCACTTGTGCTACGCGTGCGGCGAGCCCGACCATCGGGCGAGCCAATGCACGAATCCGCGCAAGTGTCCACTGTGCTCGGACAAGGGCTGTAAGGCTGACCACAGGATGGGGAGCAAGAATTGCACCCCTCCTAAGGGAACGAGGAAGTCTCCTCGCTCAGCCCCAGCACCGGAAGGCAAAGCTGCCCCAACAAAGGGGGCCGCTCAGTCGGGTCAAAACCCGCCGCCTCAGGAAGGCATGGAGGATTCGTAATGGATCACACCATTCGAATCCTCCAGTGCAATCTGAACCACTGTCGAGGTGCGCAGGATCTGTTCCTGCAAAACCTCGCGCAGTGGTCGATTGCACTTGCCGTAGTCGCGGAGCCCTACCGTGTCCCGGACCATATGGCTTGGTTCGGGGACGACCTGGACTCCGTCGCTATCTACTGGGGTCGCGGTCATGGTGATCCCCACTGTGCCCTTATTGAAAAGGGTCAGGGTTTCGTGGCCACAGAGTGGGGTCATCTAGCCGTTGTGGGCTGCTACATCTCTCCTAACTGTACCCTCGTTGAATACGAGGCGTACCTGGACGCGGTGGGAAACTGCATTCGCAGGTGCCTCCCGCGTCCCGTGCTCGTCTTGGGTGACTTCAACGCACACTCACGTGAGTGGGGGAGTCCCCAAGACGACCGCAGGGGAGAGACGATCGTAGATTGGGCGGCGGGTATGGACCTCCGATTACTTAATCAGGGGTCTGTAAGCACATGTGTTCGGTGGCAGGGGGAGTCGATCGTGGATCTTTCATGGGCGACTCCTTCTGCCACACACTTGGTGTCGGGATGGAGGGTTGCGGAGGAAATGGTCACACTATCTGACCATCGCTACATCGTTTTCGATGTAGCCCTTCGCACCTCCGGACGTGCGTCCCGCCGCGATGGCAGCCCGCCGCGACGATGGGCCCTCAAGCGGCTCGACAGAGATCTGCTCGAGGCCGCCGCCATCGTCGCGGCCTGGTCGGAAGGCCTAGCCGGAGAGGATCTGCCCGATCCTGTTAGAGAGGCGGCCTGGTTCCGCACAACGATGACGTCGATTTGCGACTTATCGATGCCCAGAGCCAGGCCAACCAAGCGCAGGTCAGTGTACTGGTGGTCGGAGGAAATAGCGCGGTTACGTGAGACGTGCCTGCGGTCCCGACGCCTGTACACCAATACCCGGAGAAGACGGCGAGCCCCTGCCGCTGAGGTGGATAGAGCCTACGAGGTATACCGAGGCGCTACAATGGCGCTTCAACACGCCATTGCCGACGCTAAGGCTCGGTCCTGGAGTGAACTCCTGGAGGGAATGAACAGGGACCCATGGGGGCGCCCGTACAAGATGGTACTGGGCAAGCTCAAACCGTGGGCCCCTCCGTTGACGGAAACCTTGGATCCTACGCTTGTGGGAGGCGTGGTCGACACGCTCTTCCCTAGGGTCCAGGACAGTTCCTCTTCACCCCCCGTGTTACCATCGAGCCCGATTACCTGGGACGATGAACTGGGGGTGACCGTACAGGAGTTGGACCGAGCCGTGAAGCGCCTTAGGGCTCGTAACACGGCGCCAGGCCCGGATGGGATTCCGGGTCGGGCTTGGGTGCTGGCTTTATCCGCCGGGTTGGGGGACCGTCTGAGGCGGCTGTTTGACGGCTGTCTCCGTAATGGCGTGTTCCCCATGGAGTGGAAGGAGGCGAAATTGGTCCTCTTGAAGAAGGATGGAAGGTCCGCGGAATCTCCCTCTGCGTATCGTCCCATTTGCTTGCTGGACGAGGCCGGCAAATTGTTCGAAAGAATAATTGCCGGTCGTCTGTGCGCGCATCTCGGGCAGGTAGGCCCCGACCTGTCGGATGACCAGTTTGGTTTCCGGCGGGCCCGTTCGACGGTGGACGCGATTCTTAGAGTCCGTCTACTGTCGGACCAGGTAGTGTCCCGAGGCGGGAGGATGTTGGCGGTGTCTTTGGACATCGTCAACGCGTTCAACTCCTTGCCATGGAGGACGATAAGGGAGGCTCTCGTTTTTCACGGGGTCCCCCCCTACCTGCAGCGGATTGTTGGAGCCTACCTGCGCGACAGATGTGTCCAGTATGTGGGCAGGGATGGTACATTACACCAGAGGGAGGTGTGCTGTGGGGTTCCGCAGGGGTCCGTTTTGGGCCCGCTCTTGTGGAACCTTGCGTACGACGCGGTCCTGCGTGTCGATCTCCCCGTCGGCCTACACGTCGTCTGCTATGCGGATGACACTTTAGTGTTAGCCGGCGGAGACAACTTCGAGGGGACCAAGGGGCTCGCCGAGCTTGGGGTGGCTTGTGTCGTGGATAAGATCCACGAGCTGGGTCTGCGGACAGCGCCTCTCAAGACTGAGGCGCTGTGGTTCCATAAATTCCCGAGGGGAAGGGAACCACCTAGCTTGTCGGTTCGTGTCGGTGACGTCGACGTCCAGGTGGGGCGGTACCTCAAGTACCTGGGCCTTACCTTGGACAGTCGCTGGGACTTCGGGGAGCACTTCAGCCGCACCGTCCCCCGGATTCAGAAGGTAGTGGGTGCTCTGCATAGACTGCTACCAAATCTCGGGGGACCTAGGGAGGGAGTTCGCCGTCTCTACGGGGGAGTCGTGCGATCGATGGCACTCTACGGAGCGCCCGTTTGGTCTGGGAGACTGACGGGTGTTAGGCGCTATAGACTACTGTTTAATAGTCTACAGCGTACTATGGCCATTCGCATCGCACGAGGGTATCGTACGATATCTTTTGAGGCGGCAACGATCTTGGCGCGGTTTCCGCCCCTTGACATCTTAGCGGAGATGGATGCACGTGTGTATTTTCGTCTCCGCAGTGATGATGGGAGTGGAACCGCGCCCGCTGAAGTGCGTGTGCAGGAGCGCCGACGTGCGCTCGTGGAGTGGCACGAGCGGTTTGATGAACCGCGAAGCTCGCGCCAACGCGTCGTCGGCGCCATTGCGCCTAACTTCGAAGCCTGGCTGGGAAGGAGGCATGGGCACGTCACCTATCGCCTTACTCAGGTGCTTACCGGACATGGCTGCTTCGGGGAGTACCTGAGTAGGATTGGACGCGAACCGACACCACAATGCCACCATTGTGGGTGTGACCGGGACTCCGCGCAGCACACGCTTGAGCAGTGCTCAGCGTGGAGCGTGGAGCGCGGAATCCTGGTCAACAGGATCGGGCAGAACCTCTCTCTGCCAAGCGTAGTGGAAGCTATGGTGGCAGATGAGACGGCTTGGAAGGCCGTGGCCTCTTTCTGTGAGACCGTATTGGTTCGGAAAGAGGCCGCCGAGCGAGATCGGGAGAGGGCCGATCCCGCTCGGAGGAGGCGGCGGCGGGGCGCTGGCAACGGCCGCCCCGCACTGCCTGCCCCATGAGGGGCTTGGGCGGTACCCCCTGCCGAACAGGGGGCCTTTCGGGACTGCGTGAGCGGTTGGAGCGAGGGCTCCGGCTGGTCAGTAGCGGACCCCGGGAGGGCGGCTGACACATTGTGGCATGTGCAGCCGTAGCACCACGAGTGCTGGGGGCGACTGTGGGTGTCGTTCCCGGGACGTGCTTTAAAGGCGATATGCGAGGGGGGCACCGAAATGTTCTATAGAGAGTTGTCGGAGCCCCTCGACACGCATCGAGGCCGGCCACCGGGGTGGTTTTAGTGAGTCGACGAGTCCGTCATCCTCACACTACCCTTTCGCATCCCTCGGTGCGTTAGGGTGTCTGCAAACAGATTTCCCCCCGTTAAAAAAAAAAAAAAAAAAAAAAGAGCATATTTTATAAGCTCAACCATAGTTAACAAGCCTCATAGCTCAGTTGGTAGTAACTCTGCCTTCTGCACTGTACATCGTGGGTTCTATTTCCACCCAGGACAAACAAGAAATCTGACTATATTGAAATCAAAATATCAAAGAAAGGAATCTACCATCGAATTCAAAGCATATTTTTTAGTCGAGTGTACTAAAAAATATGCTTTGAGTTCGATGGTAGATCGTTTGAATCTTGATTGGTTTGCGAGTGCAGTTTTGAACGCTGAGAGATTTTATCCAGACAAGGGATTTCGGACCCTATTATTTTAAATCTTAGGGTCTTTGAAGGTAATATGGTGGTTTTACGTTTATATCAAAACATTGAACTACACGGATACTGTCAACAAATGATGATGATAATCAATCATTATAAAATATCAAAACTTCATTGTAGGTCGGTAGTAGGTTACTTAAATTCAATTCAATTCAATTCATTTATTTATTTCTCTAAATTATTATATAACAAGCTTAATAACTACACACATAGAAAAGTGCAACGTAAAGGTATACTGAAGTTATATCTATAACCTACAAGAGAATGGCTTGTTTTCTGCATCATCAGGATCTACACTAAGTCATCGACTTGTGTTGCAGATCCTGTTTGCCTTCTGGAAGCACATTAAAATGCAAACATTTATTGCACCAATGCTGTGTGCCATATCATGGCGGAGGAAGCTTCTGATAGTATAGCTCTCACGCACTGCAGTGACCAGCCTATAAAACATTTAACCGCTTGTGGTCTAGTGGTTCAACCCCCCGATTTCAGATCCAGAGGTCCCGGGTGCGCTCCCCAGGGGAGTACAATATTGTGCTTGGTTTGGTTGGTGGTAGGACTTTGTTTAAGTCTGCCTGCTATCACCACTACTATAATTCTGTCGTCATAATAACAATTCTAAAATTGTTGTGTTCCGACATTTAGAGGTAAGATAGCTAGTTCCTCAGTTTTTTGAGGATTCCCGTCGAAGTGCGCTTCCACCTTAGGCATTATCATAACTTGAAAAATCAGGTGAGATGAAGGCCAAGCACATCCCCGTAGTGCAAAAAAGCTCTGGATAGGTCTTTGCAGAAGCCCAACGCAAAGACTGGACTGGTGCTTCGGGATTTCTTACATAACACCCAAAAATGTCAGAAGATGCTTATTTTTAATATTGGTCCAAGCGTTTAACCTCTCATCACTGGAAAACCAAGTAAAAAAGACCATTCCTTTTCAGTATGAATAATAACGTAGATATTAATTGATCTGTTCAGCACACAACAGTACAGATTAGGTATCAAAGATATCGTGCGATTGGGCGCCAAAGGGGAATCTCTTCAGATTATAATATTTAAACATATTGTTACATATTACGTTTATGGTATACAAATAAAACAAATGAGAACAACTGTAACGTATATTTGTGAGTTCTCACTAATTTAAAATGATATATACTGATACTGAGATATATACGAAAAAACATAGCGTTTAAAATTTCAAAGGTAAAACGTAGTGGCTAAAAAGTGTCACAGGAAAATTATACTATCTTTGGGCTTCATCGTTGAAACCTAGTTTACAGTAATCAAGTATTATTTTCCTTGTGCCCGATTCTAACTGCCTTGGATCGGCCATGACCCTCCGTCAGACTGTTGCGGTCTCCACTCAAGAACACTATCCGTTATTTGGCAAATTGGATTCTACACTCTCCACTATACATAGGTAGTTTACCTATACGTCTACAGCGGGTTAATACTGCTATTTCCGGCTTTTTTATAGCATTTGTGATGGTATCATGTTGATTAATTTGTTTCGCCTAACTAAAATAAACCAATCAAGCTAAAACGTTACTGTTTTTAGTTTATTTTGTTATTTTTCGATTTAAATTAACTTTATGTTTTTAGATAAGATGATAATAGAAATGTGCAGAACCGAACCTTTCTAATTCTCAATCTGTCTTTGGAAAGTGCGGACTGGAAGAGAGAGTCGAGTAAGGGAGGATTGGAATTAGAGGCCTACGCCGTAGACGTAGAGGCGACTATTGCCGATTGAGACACCGAATAAACAACAGTAGTTTTATAAGTAGTAAATAAGTTCAAGTTAAGACTAGAAAAATTAAAATTTTAGGCAAAAGAATACACGCTTTTTTCTCCTTTTTAACCGACTTTTAACAAAAACCGGAGGTTTTAAATTCGTCGGAATCTTTTTTTTTTTATGTGTGTTCCCCGATTACTCAAAGACGCCTAAACCGATTTTGAAATATTTTTTTTATTGAAAGGGTGGTCCCATTGGATCTGATGATGGGATCCTGGAGAAATCGAGGGAACTCTTAAAATATTATATGCAAACTTGAAGCGATTTGGGTGAATTCGCTCAAAAGTAAGGAAAAAACAGACCCCATATAAGATCACGCGTCTGTCTGTCTGTCCGTCCATCTTTCATCAAAATAATTGGAAAAAATACGTATCCAGGTATACGAAATTTTATCATATTCTTTATTGAAGTCGGTTTTCTTGCACACTTTAGTTTTTGAAACGTAATTATCATTTTATTAACCTTTCTAATCAAGACATAGGAAGGTCACATAGGCATAGGATGTTTTTAAATTATTCAGAATATCTAACAATAATCTAGTCTAGATCTGGCGTTGATCATGAAAATATGTCCTTAGCAACGAATGGAACGGATGTAGCCCGTACTGTCTATCTCCTCATCCGTTCATCTGCTGCTTCCGTATCCAGCATGACTACATTACTATGGTCTAGTTTAGAATATAACAAGTTCTCTCGTATTATATTTACTAATATTATAGGCGCAAATATAGTAGTCTCGACAGAGTTTACCTATTTGAGCCTTTTGGGGTTGAGACCTTGGGTCCGTGGGGAGCCGGTGCCCTCCGGGTTTTCAAAAATCTTGCGGGGCTTTTGATTGAGGCGACACGTGACCCAAGGGCTGTCTCTTATTTAGGCCAGCGAATTAGCATAGCTATTCAGCGTGGCAATGCAGCCAGTGTCTTGGGCACGCTTCCGTCTGGTACTGGTCTGGAACAGTTGAGTTACCTATAGGCCGTTTGTAACGGTCCTTAGGTAATCTGACTGATTCCTTTGTACAGTTAGTTAGTTTAATTGTACTTTTTATTGAATAAATGTAATATTTACTTACTACTAATAATCTATAAAAAAATATTTTTTCCTGCCATTTATACTATTTGTGTATTTTGTAAAACAGAATTCACATTACCTTTGTATATAACGTATGTACCCGTGGTACATGTAATATATATATAATTGATGACCCAGTCGATTGATAGTACTCGTAACGTAGCCAGAATACTGGCGGCAATAACAAAATAACCACCTCTGTGGTCTAGTGGTTAAACCCACCGATTTCAGATCCAGAGGTCCCGGGTTCGATCTTCATGGGGAGTACATTATATTGTGCTTGGTTTGGTTGGTGGTAAGACTCTGTTTAAGTCCACCTGGCTAGCCACCACCATCTTACCTAATTCTGTCTGCCATAATAACAATTCTAAAAAAAAAATTGTGTTCCGGCATAGGTAAGATAGCCAGTTCCTCAGTTTGTTGAGGATTCCGGGAGAAGTGCGCCTCCACTTTCGGCCTTAACTTGTAACGAGGTGAGTTGAAGGCCAAGTTCTTACCCGTCGTACAAAAGAAAAAAAAAATGGATGGCAATACTCACCCGCTGAGCAAAATACAGGCCAGCATTCTGTTTACGTGTCTACCTGAACACGTCTTTCAGTTATGGTGTGCCCGTTATGCGGTCCCCTAGGCTCAAGAGTTCTACCCATTATTTTCTTCTGGTAGTACTAAGTTTGCCCATTTTGTATCTATGGGAATACATATTTAACAGCACTTTCATTTAACCCGACTCAATGCATACATTCAGGTTGAGCTTATAAAATTCCGCATTGATTCATTTTATTAATACACATACCCTTCAAACTAGATTTTCCCCATCCATACTTTGTTGCGAAATAGGTTTAAACATCATAATTGCAGTTCGAAAAAGTACACTGACAGCCTCCGAAGAGAGCACTGCCAAGATTCGCTACTATCACCACAATTGGTAGGTGAGTTGGTACGGCATTCACGGAAAGATAATGTAAGGCCTCTGCACTAGAGGTCTCTAGCTAACCTATCTGTTATAAAAAAATAAAAAAAAACGGTAACGTCTCCGTAGTCTGGCGGAAGAGTATTTATTTATTTATTTAGTTTAGGAAGAACATTGGCAAATAAAATCTTTGCTGGCACTTAATATAGGAAACAAAGAACCATTTAAAGGTCCCCACAAATAGAAACAGAGTTAATATAGATAATAGAAACAAACAAACAAACTAGCAGATTAACACACACACACACACCCCTTTTCACTGTCATACTTAGTAATTCTGTTTTTTGTTTTTAATTTAATTTGGTTTTGCTCTGTTAGTAGCACAAGTCTTTTGGTAATTATTTAAATAGACTCCCGCGGCACACGCTAGCCCTAGTGTGGGGTCCTCTAGTAATTGTATAATTAATTTAAACTTATTGGCAATAAATGAATTTGATTTGATTTTGATTTGATTTGAATATCCATGCACTGATAGTTAAAACAAAACGGATAAAAAGCATGGACCAAAATCCATGTAAAAAGTATAAACTGAATAATTAATTTACATTCGGGATCAGAATCATATATCCGTTTTATCTAAATAAATACATTGGCAGCCATAATCAACATTCATCACTCATAATATCTGAAATTATTAACAGTGTCACCGCAGCCGTGGTGGGCGACACCGTCTGAATTTTTGTGAGTACAAAACTATAAAACTCAGATTAGGCACCAAATGGTGCTACTTTCCTACATTGTAGGTTAAGTCTGTCCTTCCGGCCGCGGCGGAATTGACCCAGACAAAGCTTTGGCAAACCATTCGTCAAATATTTACACTCGTTAGGAATAATTATTGACTCACGTCACAGGCTCAGAAAAGAGTAGTAGTTAACTGAGGTTCTGCTCTGTAGGTTGTGGGTAACACACATTTGCGCGATAACGCCCTAACACATTTATGATATGTATTTACAAAATTTGTCTTGGGCACGCTTCCGTCTGGTACTGGTCTGGAACAGTTGAGTTACCTATAGGCCGTTTGTAACGGTCCTTAGGTAATCTGACTGATTCCTTTGTACATAGTGAGTTTAATTGTACTTTTGACGAAATAAAAATCTAGTTCCTATTAAAGGTTTTGCTTAGTTTGGGGCTAAATGGAACTGTATTCATTCAATGATCCTAAAATATCTACATATATAAAATTAAAAGTCCTGACTGACTGACTGACTGATACATCAATGCACAGCCTAAGCCGCAGGTCCTAGAGACATTAAATTTGGAGGGTATGTTTGTCTTGGAGTGCAAACGCTTACTAAGAAATTATGGAGTGAAATGTTTGCATATCTCTGAAACCACACATAATAGGCACTTGAAAATTAGTATGTATATTGTCCGTATGAAATCAACAATGGCATGTTTTCGTTTTTTTAAGAGTTTTCAAAAATAAAAGGTCAGTGGTCCAATATTTAAGGAAAAACTCTTTAAGGCGCTTTATATTTTAAACTGTAACTGGAAGCAGGCTGAATACCTACTAATAAAGACAAATAATAATAAAAATTAAAAATAAAAGGAGTTCCCATACAAGAAACGTTTTCATAAATTGTTATTTCCTACCTTTATCAAACTCTGTGTGAATATAGTGCTTACTATGAGGTTAATAAATAAATCAATTATTAAAACTAGCCAAGTGTGAGTCGGACTCGTAATAAGACTGAAAAATAAAACCGACTTTTTTTTCTAGAAATTTGAGTCGGATCCCTCAGTGTGCGTGTCCGACTCGCACTTGGCAGTTCTGACAATTCAGGCACAATCTTTGTAGGCTGGTAGGTCCTAGACTTCCCAATTTTCTAGATTTTTAAATCGCAGTCCTTCTCTATGCGCCTATTTTAAAAAACCATTACGCGGACGAAGTCGCGTGTAAAAGCTAGTTTATTATATACTAGTAAACGCTTCGTTCCCATCATACCGTAGGAATTTCCCCTAATCTTTTCACGCACCCACATATCAATAAAAATAAGCTACTCTATAACAGTCACGTATAATATATTAGTTTTCATGGGTTTAATTTATTTTGCGCAGTGCCATGTTATTTTTCTAAAACCAAAGTTACTTAAGTAACTTCTTGCTACAATAGCTATCTGCTGGTGAAAATCCCGACAAAATTGGTCAAGCCATTTCGGATAACCGGAACAAACAGACAGACAGACAAAACAAAAAAGTAATAATTGTAAGTTCCGTAATATATATTTAGACATGTCTATATAGACATTACACACTGGTAAGGTGCTCAATTCAGCTCTTTTAATTGGCTTTAAAACTCATACAAACTCAAAGAAGTCTGATTACCGCCGTGTTTACTTAAAGAAGGTTGTTATACATTTCGTCCACCTCTTTGCACGGGGGCATACGCGAAGCTTTATATTTGTGTTGTCCATTGTCACGGTAAAAAAGGATGTAAAGTTGTGGGTTTAGAGGTCTATATGAGGTCATGGCAGTTACTACACGTGTACGCGCTCGGTTATGGCCGGTGTCTGCCATTATTATTCATGAAGCGGATATGTGGTCATTGTACAAAGAGCTTGTGGTTGAAAATTAGGCATAGAAATTGTTATTGGGTTTGTTACGGCGTCGACACAATCAAATATGTTTTAATGATTTTGTTACTTTCATCCAAGGGCAAATATTGTTAACAGACTTTCACACGATGAATTTTATGGGAAAGCGAAGTCAGGTGGAGGCTGTTTTACATCTGTTAGCCCTTGGGCGCCTTTCACAACATCCACGGGTGGATTGGAAGGGGCAATTTTGGATGACCCGCCATCGCAGAAAAAATGTGTCTTTTACATGGTAGTGTTAGGTTACGACGATGCGACTGTTTGTGTTCCTTACAGCCCAAGGAGGGAAAAAGCAGCATAACAGAATATAGGAAATATATTTGTATCATTATAACCAAGGTTGCAAGGTTTGCACCTGATAACCCCCGGAGTAATAATCGGCTAGAAAGTGACTGTTGTTGTATGAAGGCAGGTTGTATGTACGGGCCACCACAATTTGTATGCCTGCCTTCATAATCTGTGGGTATATAGAATAGAATAGAATATAAGGAATGCGAACATAGGTGGTACAAGGGTTGAACAACAGTAGCAGATTAAACTTGAGATGCACGTCTAAGTAAGAACATAAGGCGTACATTACATGGAGTTCTTTGCTCTTACTAAGTATATACTTGTATGTAGATGCGAGGGCTCTAGCTCTGCCTGGCTCTGGCCACTTTCTCTATTGAGACTGCCTGCTCAAATAGTGACGTATGGCAGTATTATGTTAGTACCTATTACATAATATGTTAGTAGTCTAGTATTTTTTTATTAGATATTATGTTGTGTTTTATGTACCTACTGATAAACTTGTGTGTGCTTCATAAATGTTATTTCTTTCTAGGTTGGCGGAACCATGGGTGGATAGTGGGTTCTATGTGGTAGGTACAGTCTCACCTGATACATTGAACTTGTCATCGTAGTTGGGGGGGTCGGTGACGTCATGATGCGATGCGTTGGGCGCGCCGCCTACGTTCAGCAGCCACAGCAGCGCCAGCGCCAGTGGCACTCGCTCCATGCCGACATCACCGCTTCACGACACAGAGCCTCTGCGAACAAAATGTCTTTCAGAACTGGGAACAACATTAATGATTCCTATTATATTTATGTAGATGGGTACATTTTATACTGTCCCTGCCAGCACTGACCGCGGCCCTTGAAGGCTCCGGAGTACCACTGAATTTATTTTTCAGAACGCAGTTTGTCGCTTATTTTGAAATGGAATGTCCAATTCACCTATTTTAAATCTATAATCAAATTAAAAATTGTGATACAAAAATGTGTTTGTAAGTTTAGGAATTACAGCTTCACAAATATTTTGATCTAACATTTTTTTTAAAAGTAACACGGTACAAAATAAGATTTTCTGATTTGATATCGGATATTACTATTTGAAATGATCAACAACTACGCTTGTATGGGAGAGCGGTACTACTGGCCTTCATAATATTCCAAAATCAATTGCTGGTTATTAAATTGTGTTTATACTCGTAAAACACGGTTGCAATTGAAATTCAAATAGAATATGCTTTTCTAGGTAAGAGCTCTGCAGGTAGGTAGTACCTACTGCATACAAACACTTAAAATATCCTGTATCACTATGACAGAATAAGTAGAAGAAATAATAAGTTAGTAGTAAAGTAGAATAGAGCATTTATTTTGATAAGTTTGACATCTGGAGGTTACTGCTGCTCTCCACTTCAAAATACAAAAAGCTACAAAAGAGAAAGACAGAAATATATTGATGATTATGTCAATCTTTGATATAACAAATAACGTATCTACCAACAACACAATTGTCAAGTGCTTCCTTTTCCTAATATTAGTAGCTTCCCTGAGTTATAAAAGGTACTAGGAGTGGTCTTCTAGTGGTCCGTAAAAAAGAGTTCTTAGTTTTCTATGCACTAGCTCCGTATAAATAGGCACAAATAGGCCATTAGCCATAAGATATCGCATACGGGTAGAATGTCCCCAGTGCGCGAAATATGCAAAAAAATCGACCTGAAGGTTTCTTTTCACAAATTTAGTGTCAACGTAATCCTACATTCACACAAAGAAGATAATAATTAATAGCTACTGCTTCTCTGCTCCTCATGCTGCCGCGATGTTGTCCCTATCAGCGACACGGTGTGGGTATTTTTTTTAAATGGGTCAGCTTTTGACCTCGATACTTGAGGCAAGGGTGATGTCTTAGAATGTAGTGAGCCTATCCAAATATGCCTAGTTCTCTCTTCTTAAAGACATTTGGGTCGTAGCACAGCGGAATATAGACTTCAGCGTCTATATAGCTGACTCATTGTTTTTGCAGTGCGCATATGTCGGTGTAGCAATGTGTGGAACGAATATGTAAACAATTGAACTATCATATCTATCGACAATAAGTCTAACTAACTGAGTAAGTCTGTCGCTATAACAATTCTAAATTGTTATGTTCCGGCATTTAGAGGTAAGATAGCCTGTACTCCAGTTTGTTGACTATTCTGGGTGAAGTGCGCTTCCACCTTCGGCCTTGTCATAACTTGAAAACCAGGTCTCTCACCTGGAGCGAGGAGGATAAGCGCTTGGGTGAAGCCCAAGCGCTTATCCTTCGTACAATAATAATAAACAATAATGTTTCTGCTCATTATCCTGTATATAATAGTTATAGAACTACAAAATCACATCTGAAAAACAAAACTGTGCCTTAAGTAGTAAGTAGTACCTTAAGTAGGGCCGTAACAAGCCACAAAGATCTCCGTACGATTACCTAATTATTATTGCCTACACCTATGTCTCGGAAATGTTAACCGTAAAACGTTATTTCTGTTTGTACTACTGTAATATTAATCAATTTAATAATGGTGTTGTGTAATTGAAATGAGTGTAAGCATTGACACGCGATAACCGTTATCCTGTACCGTTGTTAATTAACTGGTCGATCCCGCACCGTTTTGTATAGGGACTTTTATACAAACTAAATTTGGTGGAAGGACTTTGTATAAGTCCGCCTGGGAACTTCCACCATCTAAGTCTGTCGCCATAACAACAATTCTAAATCATTGTGTTTCGACATTTAGAAGTAAGATAGCCAGTAAAATCCAAATATCCAGACAATTGTTAGTAACTAAACACCTCTGGTTTGGGCAATGCGTTGATTGTATAACAGTTCTTTAGGATCACACACACACTCAATCATTCTAGTGGAATCGAGAGTAGGCTAATGTCCCAGCTTTGGGAACTATGTAGACGTTTAATATTGTATTTATTGGCAGTATAGTATTTATTGAACAAAATATAGTCCCTGCTAATTGAAGAATGACATCATTAATGTTTTTACGATTCTATGTTCTGTATGATCAGAATGCTGCAATTTTAGCTTATTTCCTTTAAAATTGTGACCGAGATTTTCCTGCACAGCTAACATCGTAATAAAAACCCTAATATGCTACACACAAGGTCCAATATCCAGTGATGTATTTGCATGTGCACATTTTGCACCCTGCAGTGCGGCAGTTTCATTTAACATGCATAATAAAGTTTTTGAATAGCCTTTCATAATGTAAGCGTCCTTCCAAGTCAGCTGTTTGAGGTTTACACCCAAATTACGTTTGTTGAATATTATTTTCGACAGAGCTTACGTATTTACGTAGGACCTTTTATCACCAAAAGGAGTTGAGACCTTGGGACCGTAGGGAGTCGATGCCCATCGGGTATTCAAACGGTATCCGGGTATTCGTGGTTTGTGATTGAGGCGACACGTGACCCTAGGGCTGGCTTTATTTGGATAGAATTAGTGTGGCAATGCCGTCAATTTCTTGAACACTGCATTGTCACGCTGAAACCGTTGAGTTACCTATAGTAACGTTTGTTATGGTCCATAAGTAATACGACTGCTTCCCTTAAACACAGTTAGTTTAATTGTACATATTGTTAGAATATAAATCAATTCATGTATTGTAAAGTTTAAAGTATAGGGCTTACGTATATATGTATATCTGAGAATCATTGAAATTTAAGAAAACAGATTAATTGGGAAAATTATTTGATAACTCTCTTACATAAATATAGTTTGAATTTCATCTTGAACAACGCCCTTTTTGTTTGTGTTTTATATGTATTGAATGTATTGTATTGTATTTGGTGACACTAGCATAGCACTGAATGTGAATATTTGCCCTAGTAAAGATGTAGATTTTAAAAAAAATGTACTTGTAGTGTACCTATTTTGTAGGTATGCCAACCCACAGCCAGTCAACTCTATAAATTGAAGTTTTCAATTACTTGTGGCTTTTCTGTGACTATTTGTTTAAGCCGAGAAAAGGTTCCACTGTGCTACTGTCGGAAGGAAAACGAATAAACAAAATTTAGCTCACATACCAACCTAATACAATCTGACCTAACGATAAATAATGGTGTGGGGGAAGATGGAGGACCTGAAAAGCCTTAGACTACTTAATATGTGGTGTTTAGAATATAGTGGTTGGTATCTCACAAAGACACATTAGTTTAGAGAGTAGATACATGATAAGTAATCAGAACAGACAGAAAAAAGAATCTTACGAACATTTTCCAGACAAGGATTCATCGCAGATAATAACTGAGAGTGATTCTGAGACTCTCATCTAAGAGATCTCACTAATGATGATGTAACTGAGAGATAATAACTCTCTTTGTGAATCACCTAAAATATTTCTGACCTTGTCCGGAGTTTGTCACAAAAGGTCTTAACAAGTCAACTATGAAACGTAGCTCTTGCTACGAGGGCCTACGGCGTAGATCCTTTACGCTTACAGCACAACAATCTTTGTATCTCGCTTTTCAGAAATGTGTAAAGAGACGTTTGGTAGATTTCCTGTGGAAATTGTGAGTGGATTTCCTATGGGCAGCCTAGTTCAAAATATTTTACAAATGCCAAAATGAGTTCAAATCAGAATAATTACATACCTATTCTGATTCAAATGCTGTCATGCTGATTTAACACCATAGGGTGAAAAGCATGAGCATCCTCTACATAAAATATAATAGGGGAGCTTTTCCATGATCACCACGCTTTGTATTAGTGGTTAGGTAATAAGGTTATTTTGGGGTAGGTGCAATCTACCTCCAAGTAGCAACGAAAACGGCAAAGCAACGGAATCGCTGGTCTTTGTAAGTGGTTATGTATGAATGATCACAACACTGGTGGTAGGACAAAAAGTCTAGCTGGCTAGTGACCCCACTCCAAAGTGCGGCACCAAACGGTTTGCCATGTCCCGTCTAAAATGTCACTCCATCGTAGAACTCATCGTAGAGCCTTGCGCTGGACTAGAGCTAGAAAAGCCTAGAGGTCAAGAGTTGACCATCATTTATAAAAAAAATAACTCAACTATCAAACTCTATTCAACTTATGTACGATAGGATACAGAGCGGTCACTGAAATTCGTCCGTGGCAGCCCCGGCAAAGAATATGGCATAGAACAATTTTACTGTCTAACAAACAAAACATCTTAGTGTTGGAACCCTTGCGTGTATTTTTTTGTTTAAAATTCTTTGAAAAGAAACCCACATTTTTAAATCCTTGAAAATATGAAGACACGATCTAAATAGGTTACACGATAGTAAAAATGACTGGCACGCTCAATATCTCACCTCCGCTGGCCGTAGTTACGCAAGGAGTCGACTCATACCACGGGGTAATCGTTCATCTTCACAAAATAAAATAACTAATAATAACACGACCATATAAATAATGTATCAAAATCCTACAACACTAAAATAATCGTTTTACAAATCACACGCGGTCTATACCACTGGCACAATACTATTCGAAATATAAATTGGTGTCACGGGTAGAAAAAGGTTAATGTCTCTTTATTGAGGGATTTTTTAGCGGCCAGTGAGAACTGTGCAGCCGCTTTGTTAGGGCAGCGAGGGCGTAGCGGCTTCGCGCACGCGCCAAAGTTGCACCCCTGATCAATTCAGGGCCGGACTTGCGAGTGTAAGGTTAATAGTGTAGGCTTACATTAGATTTTTTTGTTCTGATATCTAGTTTGTTTGTTAGTATTTTATTTAATACTAACCGACCAACTTGGTGGAACTTATGGGGGAGAACGTCATTATGTTGTTAGTTTTTATTTTTCACCAACCAGGTTGCGAAATATACTAATCGTCCAACAATATAGACTTCTATAGAGAGTGGTGGTGGCTGTCGCAAGTTTGACAATCTGGCGCCATTGCTCTCTGATCTGCCGATTTTCTGGTACACTCGCCTAAGGGACCATTCAGTGCTGCCCTGATTTGGTTTATCCACCGACTTTTCCTTGCCACGAGGCGCTCGATAGAAGTTCAACACAACGTGACACGTGTCTGAACAACGTGAGATTGGACTTTCGATGACAGACGAAGATGCCGAGTACTTAAAATATTGGGTTATGAGTACGAAGCTCTTTCTGAGATACTTCAATTCTCTCTCTCGCTCTCGCGTCTATTATCTCACTTTCTTGTAGGGTTCACGTCTTCGTGGCGTAGAGAACCTTGAAAAGCCTTAAATCCAAGATTTTAGTGGCTTTAGTTAAGTTGCGAATTTCCCAGATTTCCTTCATTTGTCAGCAGAACTTGATATTGCTATACGCCGCTTGATCTCGTCCACGCAACCGCCATTATTTGAGATCAACGCTCTAAGGTAGATATATGATGGGATCACTTTGCAATTCGCTATTCATTTAACCTTCGGCGACTTGTTATTAACTCTACTAACAAAACATTTACTTGGTGGATTACTGGTTTCATTGTTGGTTTCATTGTTGGATGCAAGTAAATATTTTGTCAAATCGGACCGGTGGTGGTTGGTAAGTATATCGCTTTTAGCTTCTGAGATAAACGCGTAAGAGAGCGTTTGATTAATTCTAAATTCTCCGTATAGTGTTGCATTTACAGAGCTTGGTCAATCGTTTTTTTTTAATTTACTACGGGGAGGTACTTAGCCTTCATCTCACCTGATTTACAAGATTTATAAGGCCGAAGGTGGAAGTGCGCTTCACCCGGAATCCTTAACTGTTTCAGAAACTGGCTATTTTATTATTCTAAATGCTAGAACACAACAATTTAAGAATTGTTGTTATGGTGACATAATTAGGTCAGATGGTGGTAGCTAGCCCGACGGACTTCAACGAAATCCTACCAACCCAAGCACAATATTGTACTCCACCTGGGGATCAAACCCGGCACCTCTGGATCTGACACTGGTGGGGACCACTAGACCACGGAGGCGGTTAAAAGAATAGCATATCTTAGTGTGTGATGGATTTGATCAGGTATGACTATTTTATTGGTGAACGGCTACGAGATCTCTTGTCCTCCATTCTGGCTTGCTCTAACAGGCATTCAATTGTATTCTTTGTAAAGACTTGTGTCATTTAGGTACAGTCACCTGCACTTATATGTATACACTTTTTCATTCACTATTACTTTCATATTCAAGTCTGATAAAAAAAATACATCACACTTGAAAACCAAAATTATGAAGTGTAGTATGCGACTGTACTTGATAATGAAAACTCCTCTCCTACAGGTATAAAAAATATAAATATATCAGGACATTATTTTTTACACAGCGCAATCTTGCCCCAAACTAAGCATGGCTTGTAATATGGGAACTAGATTACGGATACACTACTTAAATACTTATTAGGTATAATTTTTTTTTATTAGGTTTAAAAAAGAAATGCACGTTTTGAACTTTACAAGTTTCTTCATCGGTCTTCGGTCATGAAGCTCACGTTCTGGGCCCACGTGCTCAGAATGAAGAGTTCCCAGGTCCTCCCCTGTAGAGTGAATCTAGCTTCTCCGAAACGAAGTTATACGACATTACCCGAACGTCTCAACTCTTGGTGCGTCTACACTTTACACTAAGCTGAACAACGGCAACGTGTATGCTGCTTTCAGATTCTCTTTTTCTTATGAAACACCTTTAAAAGTGAACCAATTATCACAATAATTGTATCTGAATCTGAGTGCGCGTAGATTTTCGCCAACGCATTTTTACTGAAGATATAATGTAGTTTACATGAGAACTGTAGTCATTATTGTCTATGATGCCTCAACTTCGCACATTCATTGGGTGTGCTGACTTGCGTTTGTGCCGTTACATAGTGCATTCAACTGGCACTTCTGGTAGTGATCAAGGGAAATTATCAACGAGGGAAAATATTTGATTTTGTTTCTAATTTAAGTAGACAAAGACTGCAACGTCGCAGTTCGGTAAATTTTACTTTTACGACGTTCTGCGTTACCAAGTCGTTACCATGTAGGTTTTTTGTATTGTACTACGGGGAGATGCTTGGCCTTCATCTCATCTGATTCTGTTGAAGTTATGATAAGGTCGAAGGTGGAAGCGCACTTCACCCGGAATCCTCAACAGTCTGAAGAACTGGCTGTCTTACCTATAAATGCCGGAATACAACAATTTAGAATTGTTATTATGTTGACAGACTTAGGTAATATGTTGGTAGCTAGCCAGGCGGACTTTAACAAAGTCCTACCGGACTGGGGATCGAACCCGGCATATTTGGATCTGGCACTGGTGGGTAAACCATTAGAGGCGGTTTAAAACAGGACGCCTTTAAAAAGTAATAATGTTATAAACTTTGTATTACAATGATATCTTCACGCAATAAAGCTTATATTGCATGAAAATAAAATAAAATTTCTGACCAACCTAACCTTCTACCAAAAACTGCTAATCACCAGTCATTTCTGTGTATAGGTTCGAGTTTTAGTTAACTTAGTTAACCGAAGATATACAAAAGTAGATAAATAGTTTTTATTCATGATTTTATGTAACATTCTGTTTCTTTGAGATTTAAAGCAACATATAGGCATGATAGCTTTATTTCGGTCCAAATTTACTATATACTATCTATACTATATCTATATATTCCAGTACGCACCGCTAAACAGGAAAACCTGAAAAATAAAGTTTAAGATAGCGTAAAATAATTATTTAAAATGCTAAAGACGTGCAAAAAACGAACTAAAACGCGTGATAATTATCAGTTAAATTTGGAAAGTTTATTTGTATGTTAGTTACTATTTAACGCCAATAAGAATGACAATACTTTCATTTAAAGTCTAAAATTTTGCATTTTTTTTAAATTTAATATTGTTCTAGACTAGAAATGTAGAATACTTTTTGTTCGGAAACCGCGGGAGCGATTTGTAGCGGCTGCTATTATAGATTGATATACCTTTATATTTTTGATGAAAAACAAAAAAAAAAAACTGAGAGACATTCCGCGAGCTGCCACAACACTAGCTGTAGATAATAAATTACTTACGATAAGTTCCCATTTGAAGAAGAATTTTTATTTTCTTAGCTAATAAGAAGGCCAAAGCTGTGGCGCCGCCAACCCCCGCTACAGCTATTACAGCTATTTTCGCGACTTTCCTCATATCCGTTTGGCCCGCATTAGTGACACTGCTAAGTGTATCAGTTTCATTGTCTGGTATGCGACATTCAAATTGAAAATGTTGTTCTTCAATTATGCTGTCATACTTGTACTGTATAACACAATCTTCATTTTCTTGCAGTGTGTTGTATACAGAGGTTGTGTTGAAATAAGGAGAGATGCTTTCAGCTGTGCTTCTGAAAGGCAAAGGTTTATTCTAGAACTCCACTCTTTCAACTCGTCATAATATAATCTTGTTTCCATTTTTGAATCGCAAAATGTTTGAATAACGCGACGCGACGCATTTTTAGCCAACATCAAAAAAAGGATTTTTTTTTTGTTTGACATAGGTGGTCTCATCGTTGGTCTGTGGTCACATCTGACCTAACAGAATCTGATGATGGGATCCTGGTGAAATCGAGGGAACTCTTCAAATATTATAGGCACATTATTTTAATTTGAGAAACTGGTATTTATCGTGTATTTTACCTATATTTATCCCGACGATTCTAAACGTTGCGAAGCAGCTACGGACACCGAAGGATGTTATGCCCTTGCAAGTACCTGGTGTGTATAAGATCTATTGTAGCTGTGGTCGTTTTTATATAGGACAAACGAAGCGTACTATAGCTGAACGCGTGAAGGAACACATAGCCGCTGTGAATAATCGCCAGGTCAACAAGCCAGCTATCGCGGAGCACTTAGTGGACTCACGTCCTAATCACTGGATAGAGCTGCATAGCCCGAAAGTGATTTCCAATGAGCGGAATTACTATAAGAGGATGGTTTGGGAAGCGATTGAGATTAAAAAATATCTTAATTTTAATCGCGAACATGGCTTCAGACTGTCTGCCTCTTGGAATCCAGTGGTAGCACGGTGCACTAGGTGTGATCCTAAGAAAAAATGAGTTGATACTGTCAGTGTTGTTTGTCGTCGTAATGTGGCCTATTCAAGACCAATATGAGGGTACTTAGTTGTTAAAAACGCCTCAACTTCTCGGCGGTGGTTCCAAAGTTCCAGTCTGCCCGCGAAATACGCGATAAATACCCGTTTCTCGAATTAAAATAATGTGTTCCAATCGCGAAAGTTTAAAAAATACTATTATAGGCACACTTGAAGCGATTTGGGTATTTTTAGGGTGTTTGACCTCAATAGTATGGAAAAAAAGGACCGCTTATATGATCACGCGTCTGTCTGTAGGTTCGTCCATCTGTCATCAAAATAAATGGAAAAAAAATATTTTTATTTTATTTTATTTATTGTACGACGAGGAAGCGCTTAGCCTTCATCTCACCGGAATCCTCAACAAACTGAGAAACTGGCTATCTTACCTCTAAATGCCGGAACACACCACTTTTTAAGAATTGTTATTATGGCGACAGAATTAGGTAAGATAGTGAAAGTTAGCCAGGCGGACTTAAACAAAATCCTACCACCAACCAAACCAAGCACAACATTGCTCCCTCTCGGGTTCGAACCCGGGACCTCTGGATCCGAAATCAGTGGTTTGAACCACTAGACCACAGAGGTGAGATGAAGGCCAAGAGCTTCCCCGTAATAAAAAAAAAAACAGTTGTCTCTGTCTACCCCTCTGGGAAACAGGCATGAGTCTATGCATGTTTTTTTCCTACACATCTCAGTTCCATCCTAGACGGTTTGCCTGTAATACATAAGATGCTTTACTACGACATATTTTAATATCAAACTACATAGTATTATATATACACGTACACGTACTACATAAATATCACTCTGGAAAGGACCTGAGATGAAAACGTTTATGAAGCTGATTCCGCTTATTTTAAAGTTTAGAAACATACATGAGGACTTACACCGAAATAGGCTTTATCAAAGGTATGCTGTGGGAGGTATCATAGGATAGCAGCAAGTAGTACTGCTTGCAATTAGACGCACAGCCGTTGAGTAGATGGATCATCTGAAAACATTATTTGATCATCTAAATCATCATCATCTAAATAAAATCTTCGATAACATTAAAAATTGAATATATTTGTATTTTTTTACGACGGAGAAGCGGCCTTCATCTCACCATGTTACAAGTTGAGGTAAGGCCGAAGGTGGAGGCGCACTTCACCCGGAATCCTCAACAGACTGAGCTATCTTACCTCTAAATGCCGGAACACAACATTTTTTTAAGGATTGTTATTATGGCGACAGAATTAGGTAAGATGGTGGTAGCTAGCCAGGCGGACCTATACAAAGTCCTACCACCAACCAAACCAGGCACAATATTGTACTCTCCCTGTTGATAAAACCCGGGATATATGGATCTGACACCGCTGGACGAACCACTAGACCACAGATGCGGTTTAAGAGAAGGTAAAACATATTTTATGTACATATGTTATATATATAGGTATAGCATATTGGATGATTAAGACCTATGTCGATGTCGGGCAGGAAGATGATGTTTTTTAAATTTAGGTAGGGGGTAGCTAAGATCTAAGTCTGTGTTTTATGATACTGCTACTTGACAAGCCTTAGTCAAGCTCAGTTGGTAGTAAATTTTCTGCGCTGTAGGTTGTTGGTTCGATTCCCACCCAGGACAAACATTTGTGTGAGAATATAGATGATTGTTCTGTGTTTGGGTGTTGTATCATATAGCACGAGGTACCTATGTGTTTACAAATAAAAGTATATAAGGATTTTATCCGTATCCGTAATCTAGTCGCTTTATTTCAAGCGATGCTTAGTTTGGGGCTAGATGGCGCTGTGTGAAATTGATATCCTGTAATATTTATTATTATTTACATAATCTAGGATCTATGGTCATAATGTACTTACAGTAATATACACGATGAAGTCGAAGCCCCTCATTTTGTAAGACTTAGTAAAAACAATAGCTTATTATTTGACTACACTCGCTGACAATTTACAATAATAGTTTTGTTCAAAAAAAAAAGATACGCGAAGGAATACAATGCTATAACGCTCTATGTAGATACACCTTATTTTTTATTGATTTATTTCTACCTAGATAGACCTTATTATTATTATCGTAATAAAGCACCAATTATGTTTATAAAAAATACTACGCCACTAGCAGTAGCACGATCTGAGCCTGTAATGAAAACATTTGTGTCATTTGATATGGTATTTTCCTCATGAAAACATTTACATAAATATAATTTACCGGTAAATCTATATCAATTGGCGTATTTTGCACCAGAAAACGCATTCTACTTATAAGGGTTCCGTTTTGTCATTGGAGGTATAGAGCCCTAAAAAAAGCCCATCTAAACCATCGGCTGATGGTAAGTCTGTGATCTGCCCGAGCTTTAATTGTTTTTTTATAACCGCAAACTACAGATTGCGTAATAGTAGGTGCTGTGCTCTACAACTTACAACGTTCATTAAACTATTATCTTATCTGTAAAAATATATTTAACCGAGTTATTTCTGAATGGACCTTTATACCTATAGGGTCCTTTATCTGACTGCCATTCACACAGCTCATACACAATAGATAGTTCATGACACCAATCAAAGCTTCCTTTGACATGACAAAGTCCTCGTAAGTCCTTGCTACGTTGTGTTGTCATTATTCACAATAAACAATAATAAATAAGCATTACAACATCTTTGACAGTATAATCGTTTATTACATTATTATTATTATTAGCCGCCCAGAGGCACCATTCTTATTATTAATAATAAAAACATTTTATTCTTTCATTTTATTTCTGTAATAGAAAAATTATAGATCTTATTCTAACTTAGTCTACGGCCCATAGTAATATATATCTTAAAAACTAACTTGCAAATATAGTGGTCTCGACAGAGCTTACCTATTTGAGCCTTTTGGGGTGGAGACCTTGGGTCCGTAGGGAGCCGGTGCCCTCCGGGTTTTCAAAAATATTGCGGGGCTTTTGATTGAGGCGACACGTGACCCAAGGGCTGGCTCTTATTTAGGCCAGCGAATTAGCATAGCTATTCAGCGTGGCAATGCAGCCAGTGTCTTGGGCACGCTTCCGTCTGGTACTGGTCTGGAACAGTTGAGTTACCTATAGGCCGTTTGTAACGGTCCTTAGGTTATCTGACTGATTCCTTTGTACTTAGTTAGTTTAATTTATTGAATAAATGTAATACTATATATAACTATTTATACGTAAAGTCTGGACGTGACTTACTAGTGTTGTGTTTAATAATCTTCCGCGATACCTTCTAAACACAACACCTTTCGGCCGAAGTTCTTCTTTATTGAAGATCGATAGATGTTCAGTTGGGACTCGCAACACAAACGATTTCAAATCATTGTGGCGAGATTCCAACTGCTCGTTCCTCCGTAAAAACTTCGTCTTCCTCACATACACTACATCTTCAGCCTTCATGGAGTGGTGAAGTCGGGACACGTATAGCAGCGTCATGGGCACGTTATTCGTATAGTCCGCCATCCTTGAAAGCCGGTAGCTTATCTGTCCATCCAGCGGTTGCCTGGAAGAGATCGCTTTCAGCGATAAGGCCGCCCATTGTTTTACCAGTGACGCTTAGATTAAGTTTCCACAATCTGTATTTTGTTGTTATTAGTAATTTTTTTTTTTTATTGTACGACGGGGAAGTGCTTGGCCTTCATATCACCTGGTAACAAGTTGAGATAAGGCCGAAGGTGGAGGCGCACTTCACCCGGAATCCTCAACAAACTGAGGAACTGGCTATCTTACCTCAAAATGCCGGAACACAACAATTTTGGAATTGTTGTTATGGCGACAGAATTAGGTAAGATGGTGGTAGCTAGCCAGGCGGACTCAAACAAAGTCCTCCCACCAACCAAACCAAGCACAATATATTGTTCTCCCCATGGGGATCGAACCCGGGACCTCTGGATCTAAAATCGGTGGGTTGAACCACTAGACCACAGAGGCGGTTGGTGGACAATAAAGAGTTATCTATCTATCTAATCACAATTAATATAGATCGAGTTAGCGAAGCGAACGAGATCTCTGAGTTAGATTGGGAAATACGGCACTGTATGTGTGTATGTGTCGACAAAAAGTTTATGAGGACAAAAATCTCAAACGATTTGTTAGATTTTTATGAATTTGTAAAGAGGTAACATAAATGGAACTTGACTGTCGGGGAAGATTTCTGAGGTGTGGGGAAGTTTTTGAGATGTTGGGGTAAAAAAAAACCCATATCTTTTGAATGGCTGATCCGATCAATTCAAAATGTTGAACAGATAGAGATTATATCAATACTCATCAATTAGTGTGAGTATTTTTTTGACACTATTTAACTATCTACTATTAGTTTTTGAGAAATAAGGGTGTTTGAAACGTGAAAAGTGAAACAATAAAATTTTTAGAATGTCATTTGAAAGAGTATCGGCTGCACATTCAAATATATATTTTGATATTGAATAGGGGTGCAACCACTTTTGGGTTGCAAATGGGGTAAATTATATTCAAGTCTAAAAACGTGCAAAATCAATAACGTACGTAAAAAATGGTGGTTGAGGCTGCGGATTTCATAATTTGTTTATTTTGTCCTTAATAAGGGCGTTTTTTAAGATGAAAGGGCAAACGATGATCTTTAGGTCTTGACATTACTTATTTTTTGTTATTTACACAATAGGGTTGCCAAAACATGTCGAGATAATCCAAGAACTACTTTTAATATGATACAAAGGGGTTTGACTGCGCATATCCCACACCAAAAGCACATTATTGTCCACCACAATGAGAAAATAATTTCAATAAATACCGGAACACAACAATATCGAGTTGTTGTTGAGGCGACAGATTCAGGTAAGACAGTGAAAGCGAGCCAGGCGGAACTAAACAAAATCCTACCACCAACAATTTCATGAATGATATTGAAGGTTTTGTAGCTATTCTGCAAGTGCTATGATATCATTTCACTGGTAGTGGAAGTCGTTGATCTCTGTTGCGCTTTCGAGAATTTAACAATAGGGTTTTGCCGCGACTTTGGCTGGCTGGAAATTTGCTTATGTTTATGTTTATTATACCTAAGAGAAAACTTCGAATCCCTTTTTTAAGCAATATTGAGCGCCCGGAGGAATGTAAAATAAAGTTAATATGAAAGAAGACCTGTTTGGCTCTATCTGCAAATCAGCATTAGCAGCTTAGAGCCAAAGTCTAGAGGTCAAGAGTTAACCCATCAAACCCATAATTTAGAATATCATCAACAGCACTGACCGAGAGAACAGCTGTGACCAGCAGTGGACACAAATGAGCTGTTGCCTCCTCCAAAGCTGGAAGGTTTGCCATTATCACCATGCAGTAATAGTGTAGGTAGATAGTACACAGAAGGAAGCTGCTGCCCTTCTTCTGGTGGGATCTCTTAGTCGGCTTTTACGACATCCATGGACTGATTTAGAGGGGTCGAATCTTAAGCCGCGACTGCCACGGCGATTTAGAATATAAATAGGTTAGATATTATTCGTTTAGCGACAGGTACTACTACTAATCGTAGTACCTGTCTTATCAGAGCTTACGAAGGCTACGAATGACTACGAAACTTTGACTGCTACATGATCTCATCATACAAACGTTGTGTTTGGATTATAGCATCAACATTTCTTTGAAGGTCTTTTGCGAGGTCTCCTGATCAATATTGAATATAATCAGTTATTCCATATGTAATAAGGACATATCTCCTCTGTCAACATACATTGAGGCCAAATCTGGGCCTCAGTGTATGAGCTTTAAAGCCTGGTGATAAGAGTCACAATTTCTGATTTATCAATCTAAGTAGGTTAGCATACAACTATCATCATTTGCAAGTACTTCGGAGATAATTTTCCCGTCATATTGTATTGTGCTTCACACCATGTTGGCAGTCTGAAAACCTGTCAGCCATAGTTCAATGAACTCATAAAAATATTTTAGATTGAATTGAATTGCATAGATGCAAGGTTTCTAAGAAAGATGTGGTTACTAAAAATTGCAGTGTGTGCTACAATTTTATGGGTAGAGTTTGTTGATATTTCAGACGCATTGAACGCTGGGGACGATGGAGCTTGTGTGGTTAAAATCAGGTAAGACATCTATTGTATTTGTGCTCTTTGATAAAGTACTATACTGATATCCCTTATTAAACAGTCAGACAGCATTGTACCGGTTTGAAGGGTATGATACCTCGAAATGAACCGTGCTGTTCATTTTCTCGACGTATCCATACCCTTGAAAATCTTTGATTTGAGATAACAGTTGCAAAACCTACAGCATGTATTAGTGATAATATGATCTGCGGACAACCTTTGCAGTTTTTTATTGTATGACGGGGAAGTGCTTGGGCCTTTATCTCACCTGATTTTGAAGCTATGATAAGGCCGAAGGTGGATGCGTACTTCACCCGGAATCCTCCGTAAGGAACTGGCTATCTTACCTCTAATGCCGTAACACAACAATTTTAGAATTGTTGTTATGGTGACAGAATCAGGTAAGATGGTGATAACTAGCCAGGCTGACTTAAACAAAGTCCTACTACCAACCAAACCAAGCACAATGGGGATCGAACCTTTGGATTAGACATAGGAAGGCGAACCACTGAATCACAGAGTCGGTAGAAATGATGAATTGTGATTTTATTTGACGTATATTTTCAGTTCTATGGAGACGAGACGAATATCGTATAGTATAACAGCATGGAGAACGGGAAAAAGACGTGCATACAGAAGATACAAAAACGAGGTATGTACTAGGTATATTAATGGAGATGAATACCAAAGGTAATCCATTTCATTTTGGAATTCAACCACAAGGAGATATCACTTTCTTTTTGTTATTGTGAAGACTTTAGATTCAAGAAAAGACCTTTTTTTGAGGATATATGAATGAACAGGCGTTCGAAAATTGTAGAAAGTTAGACTTTTAGTTAAACTATTCAAAAAATTTTTTTTTAAGATTTGCACAGTTTTTTTTTACAGTCTTATTGTATGATGAAAAATTATATTGTAAATAAAGATGTATTACCATTTTTTTATTAAAAAGTATCAGTTTTACCCTTATTTATAATAGTGTTAAGCTTTCATAAATAAAGGTAATTGGAAAACATTAATTTCAAATTAATGTTTTAATGTTTTTGAGTTAAGCTTTTCGGTAATGTTACCGAAAAGCTTAACTCAAGGTATAGGATTTTTCTATCAAAACTCCGGGTGGCCCGAGATATTATCTTCAAAAGTGCTTCATGTTGTAAATACAAGTTAGAAAGATAATATGTTGCAGTCTTATCTAACATGGATGAATCGCACCATTTGCTGTCAAGGTTGGCAGCATAACAGCGAGCTTGATACTTGCTCGGCTGTATGCAGCACTGGCTGTCAAAACGGAAAGTGCGTCGCCCCTTCCACCTGTCAGTGCGAGCCACCTCTCTACCTCGACCCTGAGCGACGCAACGGCTGCCTCACCCCGCTTTGCGACCCACCCTGCGTCAACAGCATCTGCACATACAACAACATCTGCCAATGCGAGAACAACACAAGAAGATACAACAAAACCCACTGCGCACATTGCGATGACCACTACAACATCAACGCCGATCTCACTTGCAAACCCGTATGTGACAATCCATGCATCAACGGGCTATGCTCAGCACCAAACACGTGCTCATGCTTACCTGGATTCGAACTCAAGCACTCCACTTGTAGTCCAGTCTGCGACAACTGTGTGAATTCTATTTGCATAGCGCCGGATACGTGTAGCTGCCTTGAAGGGTACTCGGCTATTAACGATACATCTTGCGCACCGAAATGCGACAGTTGCACCAACGGCGTCTGCGTAGAACCTGCAAAGTGCGAGTGCCTTGACGGATACCTCAGAATCAAAGATAATTGCGAACCTACGTGTGAGTTGGAGTGCATCAACGGGTATTGTTCAGCACCTAATATGTGTACATGCACTGAAGGCTACGTGGAGAAGGAGCCCGGGGTTTGCTCGAGGCCCTGTCGTCCAGAGTGTCATGGATCTTGTGACCTTGAAGGGCGCTGTGACAATGGCGTCTGCGGTAAAGTCATAGAGTAAGTACATATTATATACACACAAAAATGTTTCTTTAGCTTTAAAAAAGTCAAACTTCAATCTGTTCGTTCCTATTTGAGAATGTGTAAAGCAACACATTTTCAAATAGGAACGAACACACAAGTTTACAATCACAAAGCAGATAATCTTAGTAAATATAATTGTAGATTTACAATTATAACGATTCAAGAACACACAAGCTTACAATCACAAAGCAGATAATCTTAGTTATTATAATTGTCGATTTATAAGTATAACGATTCAATCGATACGCGTTGATGTCTTTTGTATGAAAACCTTTATATTACTATTCTAAATCTATTTAAAAAATTATGTTTAGAATCGCTGGTAGGTATAACTGTACCCATATATAAAACTAAAAATAATAATCGCTTTTCATCGCGTTGAACATGATAAACACCAATAATGTTATTCAACTGAACTGTAGGTCTTTGTTTCGTAGTAGGTATAAATAGTGTATTGCTGTTATCAAATTAAAAATATTCCATGACCTGTCGACATGGCGTGGGCGGAAACATCATTAGTTGCACTAGATAGGCAGTCCGGGAAATTGCCTAGATAGTGAACATTTTTCAAAGGCACTTCAAGATTCTTCTTAATTATAGCAGTCCATTTCATGTTTACTTCCGTAAACACAAGTCCGTGAACACAAAAACAAACAAGGATAAGGCGCCTGACAACCTTTGGATGAAATGGACTGCTATAATTAAGAAGAATCTTGAGTTTTTTGCAAACTTATTTTCATATATACACAAAAATTAAAAGATAAACGCACTCAAAAGTGTAACATTCTCAACATAAACCTAAATATGATTGTATTCTCGAATCCATAATCGCTGGAGTAAGTGAGTTCTGGAGTGGAGACCGGCAAACGTAGTATTGAACGCCCACCGACACTATATAGCGATCACTTGCGCAAGGTTCCAGCTACAAACTGAGTCAAAGACCGGGGTCAGTGGCAAAGCTTGGGTGACCTCTTTCCAGCAACGGACTGTTTATTTGATCTTTACTTTTTGGCACTGTGACCCAAAATATCTCTCCAAATGTATTAGCTCCTACATATCAAGGAAAATGGCAATGAGTAGAAATGTGTAGAAAACGGAATAGAAAATTGGACCACGAGAAATATAGATTAAGTAGAAAATTCTTTCAACGGATCCAGGATGAGAAAACACTCAGAACGATATTGCTAACATCTCAAACTGTACTTGGATAAGTCTGGCACAGGACCGTTCAGCGTGGCATATTATATACCGATACCTACGTATGGTTCCGGAGGTACATTATATCAGTATATATCCGTTTGGTATGATACATACTCTGCTTGGAGAGAGATCTATGTCAATTTGTTGTTACTCGTCAGATTACTCATTACTAGTACTATATCGACGATAGACAAACTGCCCATTAGGTAGTTAGGTTTTAAGATAGTAATGAGTTTTAGTTTTACTTACTTGTAATGTTATTTAGAACTGTTTGTATACCTAAATGTTGAATGGATCATCAAAAAACTAACTTGCCCAAATTTCTTGTCTTTCTCTTTGAGTGCTGGTAGCGATTCCAAACAGGCGGCGGTAGATTTGAGGTTTCAAAATTATCCAAAAAATCATAATGAATAAAAACATGATGACTTTGACTTTGAAGACTATATACCTAATTAACGGGGGCTGCAATACAAAAAAAAAAACATTAAGATCTCGTTATATCCCTGTAGGGTATAGTTATTTAAAGGTACTTTATATTGAACATACCTACATGTTTTATGACTACAATATGGGTATCCAATGCAAGGTTAATAATTAAATGCTGATTCTATTAGAGTCAGCTTCCAACCCAATGAAAGCGGACGTAAATAAAAAAAGGTAGATACTTTAAGCCTAGAGCCACGTGTTTGTAAAACATTCAAGTAAAAATTTTGCAGTCTGGTATTACCTTTTTAAAATTTTAGCTGATTTACTTATCAAGCTACAAAAGGGGGAAAGTGGCGAAACATTCAAGGTTAACCGAGACAGAAAAACATTTAAAAGTAATATAAATATCGTGAATATTACATTTATATTCCTTTACCATCACGAGGCCCTTATCCCGCTACATCACGTGTTGTGCTGTGGTTTTACTTATCAACTAACACGTTGTTTACCTCCTATTAATAAAATAGGAATATTCCTATGCATTTATAAATAATGAATTGCCTAGTATTTTCCTATTATTTAAACTATTTATTATATTTTACTGCACCCAAGTGACGACAGTACTATATTAATAAATAAGATAAATAGAAGGATAATATATCATATTATATGATAAATTTAGATTTGTTTAATTATTATATAAATATTCCTAGTAATTCGACTAAATTTTTCTTCTAGTAGGAGCACGATGACAATATTGTCCTGATTCTCCTACTACACATGAAAACAGCGAGAAATAGTATCATGCAAATTCTATATACAATAAGCCCCAAACTAAGCAAAGCTATGTATTGTATATAATTACCGGAGTTTTTTTTGTTTTACCTTATTTTCAGCCTGTCCCACCGAAAGACAACGGCCTGCCATTTCAGATGCGTTGAAAATGCCAGACTGAAACCGTTTTAACTCATAATATTCGATAGATACTTACCTAAAATGTTTATGTATTCGAATGGTACCCGGCTGAAAGCTGAAAGTCACAAATTGCAATTGCTGTTTTGATTGCCCCCATGGCATGTAGCGTTTCAAATTCTCATACTACGTTTCCCGCACCAACCCGTACGCCAAGTGTGGATGGCACAAAGCTTAAAGCTGGAGGAAGCTCATAATTGTATCATCATAATTTACAAAATGAAGCCGTAACTTACATATTCGCGTCTGGTAAATTCCGTCGTTTCTTTTATATGCATACCTGCTATATACTTAGAAGACACTTGAATACCAAATTAATAATATATCTACCAGATGTGGACACAAAAACATTCTGAAAATTATGAAGTACATGCAGGTTGTACGTACATCTTGATCATTGATGTAAGACTTTTTCATAATTCTATGAAAGATTTAAACGAATCTATCAATACATTGCTCGAACATGCTATACACAACAATGTATTGCGTCTTTCACATGTGTTTTAGAAATACCAACAACAATATACATTTAGAGTTGTATGGAATATGGGTACGAGAAATCAGGTTACTGACACTGACCGAATCTATCTATACATAGCTCAAACATACCATACACAACAAGGTATTGAGTATTTCACATGTATGTTTTAGAAATACCAACAACAATATACATTTAGAGTTGTATGGGATTATAGTATGGAATATGGGTACGAGAAATCAGGTTATTGACATTCGTTAATGAAATTGGGAAGACAGGTTCCTATGTTGATGATAATTAGTGCTGATTTTGCTTCGTGTGGTGACTAATTTTAATCATTAACTAATAAGGAAGGCAGTAAACTAATATTAATTAAGTAAACGTGGATTTTATTATTCGGTATACAGGCAGTTTAAAAACTGGTTAAATTTCTTTAGAATGCTCATTTTCGGTGCCTTTCTAAGCAAACGTAAAAATTTGGAGGATCTAACGGCCCATTCCATCCAAAGATTATCTGGTAGAGATCACTATAATCGCGATAAAACGCCCATTGTTACGTTTGTTACTGTTTTTACTTGTGGTAGTATTTTAAGTGAGTGTATAATACAATAAAACATTTTGCAGGTGTTCCCTAGCTTGATTTAATGAAAGTTTTAAGACATTAATTATTAAATAATTTGAGTTAAGAAAAAAACCAACATCTAGGTCGTTCTTTTGAGGCCATCGGGTAAAAATACAATCTTAATTAGGTATATGGTAAGAGCACTAATTACTTTTTTAAACGAACGTAAGGTTGATGTTTTTTTCCATGCGATTAGTTTACATAGGTGACCTTAATTTGATGTGAATAATATATTTTGGTCACGTAAAAACCACTGTCTGATAATTGGCGGTTGCCATGACCACAGCCAAAGGAGACATTGACTGATTTATAATGTAAGTAATAAGTGCATCTTGCCTTGTTAAATTAAGTATTCCCAAGCGTACGTCACAATGATATTTTACTGCCAGCACCGGACGTCTATAAAACTGTTCGGTGTATGCAAAATGTCATTGTTCTCCCGGTCGAGCGCACGATCGTGCTCCGAGTGAACCTCGGTGCTTTTCAATAAACTTTTAGCATCATCCTGTACGTTGGCTAATTAGTTACAGTAATCGGTACCTACTATGTTGTGTTGGACACAGTGAGCCCGGATTGTGGATCACAAGCGAACGTTGTTGGAGGAAGCGATACTGTTATCAGTTGTGAATAAGCTCGTAGACTCAATCGCGGTGCAGTGTCGGCCATAAGTGGTCCTATGTTTAGTGATGATGATGGATATCTCTCGAGGACTTTTCGTTGTTGTTTTGTTTGTTATGGAGGCAGAAGGGTTGAATATTGGCCAGTCCGGAGTGTGTAATGCTACTGCCACGTAAGTTTAATTGTATTTCGTTAGGATTTAACAATATCAACTTCAGTTTTAAAGAGTCTATGATACCTGAAATAGATAAGCTTCAGCGATCATATCTTCCACAATACTATAGCATTAACTTTGAAATTAATATATGTTATATTTCAGCTAGAACGCCAGTGTTTCGTAAACACGATTATCTAGAATTTACTCGATAGAAAAAAAAAAACAAATATGACTCTAATTTGTACCAAAAATGTTCGCCCTTCAATAAATACACCCATTAATTCAGGCCTTCACACTATGTACAGTAAATAAACAAAGTATATAGCAGACGCTCTGTGTTTTAGATTTTCAAAATTATAAGTTTATTTGTTTTACCGTAAAAAAATAAAACGTAGAAATTCGCGCGTAGTTCTGTCATAAGCGCCGTGGTTGAGCGCACAGCAACGTTTAACTTTATTCTCACGTAACTTAGTTCGAAACTAGAGTAAAGTTGAATTGAGTTACCAATCTGAGGTAGTATGTCTATACTACCTTTGGCAAATGTGTTGTTGGTATGGGAAGTATGACAACAATAAAAAACGTTATTTTTGAAAACCATTTCATGTCTGACGTTTTACGGCAAAACGGTAAAAGGTACGGCTTCTTATTTGTCATGTACCTACATAGGATTTCTTAAATTTAAGGCAACTATATAGAAGGCCAACCATCAAATAGTTTTGCCTCATCAAACTAGTAGATTAGTAAAAGCTAGATAAAAAAACGGCTTTTATATGTATAGGTACTCGTATTTGCTTTGCGTAGGTGTCAACGAGCACTCGGGATCAAATTTATAGCCCCGATTTTTACGAACTCTTATTATAGTGAATTACCAAAAGTTGATTTACATAATGTAAACATGAATATTTATATTAAAAAAGCATAACCTCTTTGTTCTTCAAATAAAGTCGATAAGGGAAATTCAGAATAACATCTTCCTGTGAAAGTTTATAATATAACCTGACTGCCTTAGGGTACCCAAAGTTTTTGTGTTGGATACTTATATGAAAAAAAGTGCTTACATACAAGAGTCAGTTTTTGGTATTTTGCCATTTATCTTATTAAAATAACCGGTGTGATAATTACAATAAAAAGACTAAATGTAAAGTTCGTACTTTTGAACTTTGAGTTTGTCGACTCTATGGTCTAGAGGTTCGAGCACCTGTGTCAGACCCAGAGGTCCCGGGTTCAATTCCCAGAGGAGTACAAGAGAGGAGAGGTGAGGAGTGCTTGGCTTGGTCAGTGGTAGGACTCTGTTTAAGTCCACCTGGCTAGCTATCACCATTTTACCTAAGTCTGTGGTCATAACAACAATTTTTTAAATGTTGTATTCCAGCATTTAGAGTTAAAATAGCTTAATCATAACTTGAAGCCAGGTGAGATAAAGGCGCATCTTCGTAGGATAAAAAATATTTTTTTTTCTGTTTCAGATCTCCACAAAGAGAGACATATTTATGCCCTCGGAATCCGCGCAAAATATGCGCAAGGGTATGTGTAAAATTATTGGCCTTCTGAAAACCACAAAAAAATTTTGATGCTTAAAGTTTTTAAGCTAAAACGTACAGATAATTATGCTAATACAATAATTTAATAGGTGGTATTAAGACATTAGGATTAAGTAGGTACCTACGCATGAGATGATTTATTGTACATTTTGGATTTAACATCGAGTATTCAAATCGTGCAATTTCGCCAGTACATACAGGCTAAATGTATCTAAAATAACAACAATAATTAGGAAATTCAATTTTTAAATTTCTGTTTTGGCCCTTATCGAATATTAACGAGCAAAGCTCAGTAAAAAACCATTTACTAAAATACATATCACTCGAATCTAAATCTGGGGAGCACCAGTTAAAATTCTTCTAACAATTCTAAAGTGCATTCACACCGTGTTGGCGAGGCTCCAATTAACTCGTTGGGTGTTGAGGAGTCGGCTGCGCACGCGGAAAACACCGTGTGATTTTCCGAACAACCAACGTGTCTTATAATAAAGTCAAGCTGTAGGTACAAATAGCTGGCACCCATGTCAGTTTTTTGGCATGTCCCTGGAAGTTAGGGTTCAGAATGTTGGTTCCACTCAGTAGTGGCATAGACAGTCATATTATTCAATGGTCAGTAGCATGAAGATCTCCTTCACATCTCGTGAAACCGTATCAGAACCAAAATATGTTGACATTGTAGGTACATGTTTGTATGAAATCTTCTACCATCCCTTCAAACTATATGGGTTTCGCGGTAGAATTTGGCCTTTAAACGAAATCTTTTAACAACGTTAATTTATTTATTTCAGCTAAAGAGAGTGACAAAAAACACATTAGCCTGCTGCTACGGGTACGCGTGGATACGTGATGCGGACACTTGTGACCCAATATGCAAGTACGGCTGCAAAGACGGCAAATGTGTGCGACCTGACGTGTGCGAGTGCGATTCGCCTCGAGTGCTAGTCGGGCACGCGTGCGAGATGCCCAGCTGCGACCCGCCCTGCGCCGAGAACGCGTCTTGCGTCGGCGTAAACTCTTGTGGCTGCAACGACAACTACCACCTCTTTAACCACACGCACTGCATACCCAGCTGTCCTCCAGGATACTTTAACAACCCATTCGAGTGCTCGCCGCTATGTACGGATCCCTGCGTTAATGGTATCTGCTCCGAGCCCGAAACCTGCACCTGTCTCCCTGGATACATACCCGAGAGCGACACCGTTTGCGTCCCCTCATGCAATCCCAAGTGCTCTAACGCAAAATGCTCCGCCCCTAATGTCTGCAGTTGCCAGGAAGGCTATCAACCCGTCAACCAGACGCACTGCGAGCCTGTCTGCGATGTTTGTCTCAACGGACAGTGCGTTGCTCCCGGCAACTGTAGCTGCAGCCCGGGATACGAAAAAATTGGAGATGTCTGCACCCCTGTCTGTGACCGCGAGTGCTCGAATGGAATATGCTCAAACCCGAATGTCTGCTCCTGCAATACAGGTTATAGCCCGAACGTGACTGATCCCTTCCACTGTGTCCCGGTTTGCCAACCAGGATGTATCAACGGTTTCTGTAACTCCCCGAATAATTGTACATGTTACCCCGGCTACGAGCCTGACGATGATGTACCTACAGCGACATGCAAACCGGTTTGTAATAATTGCGCGAATGGAATATGTGTGGCGCCAAACGACTGTAAATGTGCTGATGGGTACTCTAAAGGGGTTGATCAGAAGCTCTGTGAACCAGTCTGTGATAATTGTCTCAACGGGCAGTGCGTTGCTCCCGGCAACTGCAAATGCAACCAAGGATACACAAACATTGGAGATATCTGCACCCCTGTTTGTGACCGTGACTGCACGAACGGAATGTGCATAAAACCGAACAATTGCTTTTGTAACACAGGTTATAGCCCAAACGCTACCGATCCCTTCGACTGTTTCCCAGTTTGCGAAATTGAATGTGTAAATGGTTTCTGCAGCTCCCCAAACAATTGTACTTGTTATAGTGGCTACGAGTCTGAAGATGTGACGACTACAATGATATGCAAACCTGTTTGCAAACAGTGCGAAAATGGGACGTGTGTGGCGCCCAATGACTGTAAATGTGATCACGGGTACTCTAAGGGGTCCGACGGCAAATGCTCACCAGTGTGTGATGAGACCTGTCAGCACGGAGACTGTACAGCTCCGAACGAATGCTCCTGCCAGGAGGGCTATAAGAATCAACCTGCGAACAAATTCTTTTGCGAACCAATCTGCTCTCCCAAATGTGAGAATGCTACATGTATCGGACCAAACAAATGCAAGTGTTTGAAAGGTTACAAATCAAGCATTGCTAATACGGCTGTTTGTAAACCTGAGTGCTCCAACTCTTGTGTAAATGGTTACTGTAGGGGGCCGGACTTGTGTGAGTGTAGTGTTGGGTACAAGCAGAATGAAACAGTTCCTCATGTGTGCTACAAGCCTTGCGCGGGCCTTTGCGAACACGGCCAGTGCAGCATCTACGGGGAATGCCTCTGTGAAAATGGTTATAAGATCAACGATAACCATACGACTTGTTTGGTTCTGGAAGCGTACGTATCAATTAAATCCGATATATTTTAAAAAGCTTAAGTAGAACTGCCTGCATGCATAATTTGTGTGTGTGTGTTTTTTTTTATTGTACGCCGGGTAAGCACTTGGCCTTCATCTCACCTGGTAACAAGTTGTGATAAGGCCGAAGGTGTCACCCGGAATCCTCAACAAACTGAGGAACTGGCTATCTTACCTCTGAATGTCGGAACGCAACAATTTCACAATTGTTATTATGGCGACAGAATTAGGTAAGATGGTGGTAGCTAGCCAGGCGGACTTAAACAAAGTCCTACCACCAACCAAACCAAGCACAATATATTGTACTCCCCATGGGGATCGAACCCGGGACCTCTGGATCTGTGTCATGTCAATAAGGCTGTTGTCGTGCTGTGAATTAAATTTTGATGAGCTGGCCTTACTTGTTACGCGATTCACTGTAGATGTTTGTGGAAACACATTGCAAAATGACATTAATATGTAATTTTCAGTAAGCCATGCGGCGATTGTAATGGTACCTGTGAAGACGCTGAAGGCTGTTGGTGTGCAGACAAGGTTCAAAAATGCTATGACTCCAATAAAATGGAGAAAATCGTTACATCTTCTGGGTGAGAAGCTTACTTTTATTTTGTTTTTTGGACGGTCTTCGCGTTATTCTTAAAGTCAAAGAAAAAGAAAATGTATAAGCGCGATTGATTTGAATGCAAACGCGTGGAATAGTGATTCTTAAAGCAGTTCGTAGCTCTGCGAGACGATGGCAGGACCACTCATGCAGGACGAGGCGACAGTGATAATATAATAAACGCTTGCTATCACTGACTGTTATTGAGGGGTGGGATCTACTTCCTAGTGGTCTATCGTTGACCTTCAGTCAACGATTACGGCAAAATGATTCTATAGCTGGTGGTAGGACCGGTAAAAAACCGCCTGGATTGCGACCAGCCGTGAACACCCTCGGCGAAGTTTGACGCCAAGCAGTTCACTGTGTTACATCGGTGCGCAGGAGTGCCAGTGCCTTCAATAGGCAGCTTATTGAAAAGCTCGCTCCATCGCAAACCTAATCCTGAATCAGGTAATGACAACCTACTAAAAAGTTTAGTAGTAGGATTGCGATAAGTTTGAAGATACGGAAACCAACGCGATAGCAGCACGTTTAAAAATATACTCCAGCCAAATAATGAAATCAGCAGGACATCATTGAAAGTCTTTATTTAAAAATACAAAATTGAATAAGTACTGTTCCACTGGTGTTCTTCGGATACCATCGAAATGGGTACTACCATATTAATTGCCTGCAATAATAAACAGCTTTCATTTTCCAGACTGGCCGGGTTGGAGCTGTCGTGGATATTTGGAGGAGCTGTGGGGGTGCTATTCATCATCCTCCTCATCGTGATCATGCAACGAATGTGGAATCAGAACAAGCGACTCAACAAAAAACCAGATGACAGTAAAGGTGGGTATCGAAGACAGCTAGTTGAGTTCTCAATTAGAAATTATATTCAAGCAACATGGCTAGTCCAAAAACTATTCAAGACAGAAAACGAGGGGAATTGGAACTTTGGGATTTGGGTAGTTTAACTGCTAATCTCCTGGTATAATCCATGTGGTTTTACTTATGGATTGAATGGATGGAGCATTTTTTTATATTGACCATTCAAGAGCAATAATGAACGAGCAAACTTGAATCTCCAGCCAAATCTGGAGATCGTGTATTTGGATATAGCCAGCATGTGCAGGCAACGGATTTTACATTTCGGATTTTTATGTGGGTGGTAAATCATTTCAGGAGTTTACGGGGGCAGCGTGGTTCACTACACTCCTCCGAACACGCTTATATCAAGGAAGTTCCCGGAAGTCACGGAGGAAGCGTACTATGAAGAGGTACCTAACGAAGACCCCATGACAGCCGAATTGTTTGATGAGAGATTAGAAGTGGAGGACGAACGACTATAGTTGTATAAATGCAAGATAGGTAATATTGTATCACAAAAGACTTGAGAACCTTCGACAATGGATTGTTTTAATAGAATGTCTGACTGTGAAACCTTTTTCAGACCTGCAGCCTACATGCGGCCTAACTGCTTTGCTTAACTACAATTCACGATATGATTGATGTTCATCGTTTTTTCAGATTTTAAATGAGCTCTACTCAACAATTTGAGCGTATTAGATTTTTTAATGTGTTATTAATTGTTACAACAAAAAACATGTCTCCACTTATTTTCTATCTTGAAAGGGGTCTTTTAAACTTAATAGGTACTGTATTAAAGTTTAAGAGAATATGCGTTATTACGGCGGATCACTAGTCAGATTCAAAATGTAACGGGATCCTCAAACAAAAAACACTTGCTCGTAAAAATACAGAATTCAAACATGATTTGAGCATTATGTGTATTACTTAGGTACCTTAAGATATAACCAAAAAATGCACAGAACTAAATGAAAATAATCAGCATTTTTTAATTGAATTGGCGTCGGAAACCTCGTTAAGCGTGTCTGACTTGTAGTTGGCCGGTTTTTTATACGTAATTTTGACTGGAACGCTTTAGTTCTGATAGAACATTTAATTTGAAAAGGTAACATGAATAAACAGCCTTACGAGATACCATTCCTGAAATTATTTTATTCTTGATGATAAAATATTAAATGTATCCCTAGAAATTGTTTTAGAATATGTCCAGTTTTGGACATAGATAGTTTAAATGTTGTAAATATTAGGATTATTTAAATTTTATTATACATTTAATAATATATTCATTGAGTAGAAAGGTAAACTTATTTTATTTATTCCCATTTCCTAATATATTACTTGTTAAGTTTTACTTAAAATAAGTTACCTAGTTTTATTTTTGTACGACGGGAAAACCCTTGACCTTTATCTCACCTGCTTTTGAGTTATGGATAAGGCCGAAGGTGGAAGCGCAATTCACCCGGAATTCTCTACAGACTGAGGAACCGTTAAATGCCAGAACACAGCCATTTTTATTTTTTGTTATGTAGATCGATTTAGGCAAGATTATTGTAGCTAACCAGGCGGACTTAAATAAAGTCCTACCACCAACCAAACCAAGCAAAATAGTGTCCCTAGGGATCGAACCCTCGAAAAATCATGTGTTAGCACGGCGTTTGACAAAATATAAAAAATACAATAAGTAAACATGATGAATTTAAATGATTTATACCGACAAAGTTCAAACTAATAGGTGAAATTATAGTTCTGACATAAATATTAGAACCTACTAAGCGTGGGGACAAAATTCTAGAAACCCGCATTTGCCTTGAAATGCGGGTTGTAAGTTTGAACCCTTGGTGTGCGTGACTGACTTGCCAATTTTACCTTCGCTTGGTATAAGGTCGCTGTTAGAAATCTGAGAAATCAATTAATTTAAATTTAAATACAATTTAAATTGATTTCTTGAATATAAAATTAATAACTATTCGAGCTAATAATTTATTTTTTATATCATTCGCACCTTTGGTAAGACAAGGGCATAGTTGCATGTTTTGTAATTTTACAGGAACCCATTATTAGTTTTTTTTTTGCATTTAACGTCGTTTTACTCAGCTTTCACTGCTCTGAGGAGATTGTGTTTTGAATGAAATTAACCTTATACTTTTGTGAATCGATGCATGTGTTACACAGAAGTGTAATATTTGTTTATTGTTTTTAGGAGGTTTTTTTTAATGAAAGGATTTATGCCCTTGTTCCACCACAATATAAATCATTTTCTAATTACAGACAAAGTAACACTTTCATTTTGGAATAAAAACAAACGTTTTTTTTAGGTAAAATAGTTTTATTATGTTATATTTTAATCACTTTATGTTACATACACTTAGAATACACAAAAATTATTTCAGAAAATCATTTCAGAAAATTAGACTTAACTTACTTCGATAATGATTAATCAGCCGTAACATTTTTTTTAATTATAATTATACTATTAAAACATTTAATCACACATCAATATCACAAAATTAAAAACGTTAAACAACTTTTATAAGTTTTATCTTAAATATTCTCTATCAACTCTGCAGAATTATGAAACAAAACAAAATCGGTATCAAATAACAACGATAAAAACAATGACGATCTCTGCTAATAAAATATTCAAAATAAAATGAATAATAAAATACAATGCGATACAAAAATACAAGAAAACAAAAACTCTAGTGAAAAGTGTGAGGAATGTAACATTTTCCCGAACTATGAACCTATTTTCCTGTTTTTCATTTCGGATGAGGCTGACATATTCAGCTAGAGGGCCAGCTTTGTTTGCCCGTTTACTGCTTTTCTCGATGACTGAATGAACTGAATCAGATTTGTTTTGAGTGTTTCCTCTGATGAGGAATTTGTATGTGATTGATTTTATAGGTAAAGTGTTGACAGAGTAGTAATACATTCCAAAAACTAATCTTAAATAATAAAAAATCGTAAAATCACTCGTTCAAAGTATACACAACATATTTTAATGATAAAAGAAAAGACTCATTTATTTATTTTCACTTATAGGACTTAAAAATAAGTGAGTAACTTATTTTTTCAGCCCGCAGAAATTGTCGTAGTATAGTATTAAATACTTAAGTTACTTCAAAAACTTATAATATAGGCACGTTCTTATTTTGTTTGCTCCACGGTTAGCCAAACCTTTATGCCAGAAAAATCTAAATGGTTTTTTTTCGTTGATATTGGAATCCTAAAATAAAGATCATTGCGACAGTACAAAGATAATGTACATACAACCTATTATATTCATTATTGTTTTACATATTTATTTTTATTGCATTTGCTTTAAGACCGTAAAATTGCGAACAAATTTGACGTACAAGGCCATAATTGTTTGAACGGCTTTGTCCTTCCAACTAAGTGTCATGAAATAGACAAAAAGTGTCCTAAAAATGACTTTGTTCATCCAGAAATCCTCAAATAAGAAGGGCATTTTTACCTTAACGCCTTTGACGCTCCAAACGTGTTCAATAGAACGTTTGGACCTTCTAAGAAGACAGAAGAAGAAGTCTTCGACAAACTGGACGTTTTTCCATTAAAGACTCCCAACGAGAGGGCTCAGTATTGTATCATTTCTGAATATCATGATATATAACATTAATACCAGATGTGGACACATAACCATTTTGTTTTCAAAATGGTTTCATGAAGTATTTACATAAAATTATAAAATTGCAGGTTACTGTACCTACACACCCGTATCAAGATTAAAATAACGGTAGGTACATGATAACGTTTTACAGCGAACTTTCCAGTAAGTTCATTAAATTGTGCTTATTAGCGACCTAAATCAAAGCATAAATTCATAGCAATAACTAAATAAAATAAAAATGGGTTCCGTAGTTGGCTACGGAACCTATATTGGATTTATCATTATGGATCGTTATTATTTAACAATAAGAGAGAAGACGTGTAGAATATGGGTGTGGGGTAGGTGTGGTATAGATATGATAGAGGAAGATATAGGCAAGATATGTGTGGGTATTCAGATAACGCGTATTAGGAGATAGGAAAGAATATCGAAAGAAGATGGTTGGTGGTAGGACTTTGTTTAAGTCCGCCTGGTCAGCTACCACCATCTTACCTTAGTTTGTCGCCATAACAACAATTCTAAATTGATGTGTTCCAGCATTTAGAGGTCAGATAGCCAGTTTCTCAGACAGTTGAGGATTTCGGGTGAAGTGCGCTTCCTATTTGGCCTCATCATAATTGGAACCAGCTCTTTAACCGCCTCTGTGGTCTAGTGGTTCAACCCACCGATTTCAGATCCAGAGGTCCCGGGTTCGATCCCCATGGGGAGTACAACATATTGTGCTTGGTTTGGTTGGTGGTAGGACTTTGTTGAAGTCCGCCTGGCTAGCTACCACCATCTTACCTAATTCTGTCGCCATAATAACAATTCTAAAATTGTTGTGTTCCGGCATTCAGTGGTAACATAGTCAGTTCCTCAGTTTGTTGAGGATTCCGGGTGAAGTGCGCCTCCACCTTCGGCTTTATCTTAACTTGTTACCAGGTGAGATGAAGGGCAAGCGCTTCCCCGTCGTACAATAAAAACATGCTGAGCCGAACCCCACGTGGCTTTGTTGGATACGAAACCTTAAAATGTTTGGTAAAGGATGTTTATCACCCGTGTTACCTCTACGGGATTCTAATAGTGATAAGCTTCTTTTTATTACCTACTTTTTATCAATAACTATATCGACTTAACCGGGTAAATACACATTATCAGTATAATGCACAGTATACCAACTAAATATGACTGAAAAATCCTAAACGCATAAGTGCATGCGGCAACATAATTGGCTGCCATTCCAAATAATAGAAGTGAAAGAAAAATTGTGTACGTGGGCTCTTAGAAAAAATATCCGAAAATGTGGGAAAAAATTGACTTAACGTGTGTTTTTGTGATTTCTGTAAGTTCATGCAATTATTTTTTGCTGCCGAGGGACTTTGATTAGCCAAAATATATATTTATGCATATATGTTCACTTTTGTAAAGAAATGGGGAAACGGATGAAAAATTAAATTATAACTTTTCCTTTTGAGAACTAATCTATGATTACTATCTATGATATATAATCACTCAGAGGTGATTGAGGATAATGGGTAGTCAAAGGCACATCAAGACTTACGTTAGGCACATAGATATGTAAGTAATCGAGATCCCACATCAGCTTTGCATAGTTTGAAACTAGGTGGCGCTGTGTAAAATTAATGTCCTGTAATATTTTTATACCCACGGTATGCAAGTACATGGTAGGTTGCAATTAAGATACAGTAGCTAGCCAGTCACTCATACCATTCGGATTTTGGTCCTAGCAGGGTCATGCCGGTCTCTTCACGATGTGACCTTTTTGTCAAATTCGCGTATAAACATTATGAATAAGCAAAAACTCCATTGGTGTTTGACTGTATGTGTGGATTAGAACGTTGGACGATGGGATTGAAACCTGTCATGTATTGAATATGATATAGTGTTGAATACTTGCAAACAGCTTCAGTCAGTTTGGCCGTGAAGCTGACTACCCCCTAGTAGGTGATCCTCATAAGATCATGATCTGAGTTACTACTTAGAGCGTGATCAAAGGTGTATCTTCGATGGGAAAAAGAAGAGAGTCTGCAACTTTTTTTATTTTTTTTATACTACATACTAGGTATTAAAAGTAAACAATCGTAGGATATTTTATTTATTATTTGTATTTTCATTTACCGACGTAAACTTTTTTTTTTACCTAAAATATATTTTTTGCACTAATCATCGTAAATACTTTCAGATGGTATTTTGCCAGTTCATAGTTAATGCAGATGTCCTTATTGAAGTGAACGTAAGTGATCAAACGAGTATTACAGAAACGACTAATATATTACCATATACTACTCCAGTTGTAGTTACAGAATTAACTGCTTCAGTAACTAAGAGTGCTACTGAGTCTTCCATTCTGTCGAGTGATAATGTTATAGAATCGACTAAATTTGCAAGTGAAATAAGTACAGAAAGCATTTCTACAAATTCTACTCCAGCAAATACCAATATTACGGAATATACTATTTCATTGAGTGAAAATGGAATAACTACAGAGTTGACTACTTCAGCAATTTACAGTGGTACTAATGAATCTACTTTTCTGACTAGTGACCCAGCCAATTATAGTTATACATCAGTTATTACATCAGAATCTGAAAGGACTTTTGAGTTTACTTCTCTGACAAGTGATAATGTGACAGAGTCAATTGCTTCATTCAATGAATCACTTACGGAATATCCTTCAACAGAAAGTGGTGGTCTTAGAGAGTCTATTTTAGCAAATAATAATTTTACACAATCTACTACTGCAGCAATTGAAAGTGCTATTGATTCTACTACACTGACAAGTGGAATAACAACAGAATATACTTCAGCATATGAAATTGATAATAATACTGAATCTACTTTTCTGACTAGTGACCCAGCCAATTATAGTTATACATCAGTTATTACATCAGAATCTGAAAGGACTTTTGAGTTTACTTCTCTGACAAGTGATAATGTGACAGAGTCAATTGCTTCATTCAATGAATCACTTACGGAATATCCTTCAACAGAAAGTGGTGGTCTTAGAGAGTCTATTTTAGCAAATAATAATTTTACACAATCTACTACTGCAGCAATTGAAAGTGCTATTGATTCTACTACACTGACAAGTGGAATAACAACAGAATATACTTCAGCATATGAAATTGATAATAATACTGAATCTACCACTCTAACAAGTAATATAACGACAGCGTATGAAATTGATAATAATACTGAATCTACCACTCTAACAAGTAATATAACGAAAACATTTGAACCTGATCCTGAAACTGATCCTACAATTTTTAATTCTACGGAATTTATTACTTCAACAACTGAAAGTGCTACTGTGACAATTGATAGAGATACAGAATCGACTACTTTACTTAGTGAAATATCTACAGAGTATCCGACTACAACAAGTGATAGTCCAACAAAATTGCCTCCATCAACTAGTCGTTTCTTAAAATCGATTACATCCGTGACTGAATATTCTATCGAATCTACTACTCTGGAAAATGATAGAGCCACAATTTTTAAAAATAATCAGCGTCAATCAACACATTTAGAAAATGATTTTGAAATAGATTTGCCACCCACTAAGGCGCCCAAAAAATTCACGTAAGATATTATTTTTTACTTTTTACATTCTAATGCCCACACAATGAATTATTATTGTTCTACCAGTCAGGTAAAACAGGGCCTGTTGAAGTATTTTTAATGAGTGGGATAATTGCAGGAAAAAGACCGACGACGACGGTCCCAAGACATCGTATATAACTCTGATTATCCTGGCCGGCATAATTGGAGGAATCATCCTGTCGTGGATTGCTGCTTGGGCTTATTCAAAGTACCGCCTTAGAAGGAGCTGTAAGTTTTATGAAGCGAAGATTCAATTGGGTTTGGGTAACTAGTAGTAGATCACCTGATCTGAGATCTCGCGATGTCTGGTTTGATTTAGAAATTTAACAACGTAGAGATACATTTTGCTATGTACTTTGACCGTCCGTCAGTCCGTCCATTCGACCTATTAAATGAAAACAGTCTTCTTTCAGTCTTTGAAACCATAACCGAAGGAATTTCCTTTTAGGGAAATTTAAATACATTTTTTATTGTTTTATTTATTGTACGACGGGGAAGCGCTTGGCCTTCATCTCACCTGGTTATATGTTAAAATAAAGCCGAAGGTGGAGGAGCTCTTCACCCGGAATCCTCAACAAACTAGAGAGTTCTCTCCTAGGCTATCTTACCTCTAAATGCCGGAACACATTTATTCTCTTAAAAACTAGTCAAACTTGGCTAAAACTTGGAATCTGCTGAAGCGTTTGTTTTCCACCAGAGTAGAGGAAAACGAACCTTCAATACGACAGTTAATAGCCTTTTTTTGCAAAGACTCACTCTACCACCGTCTTATCTCATCTAACCTTATTTAAGCAAACCTTGAGGTCATTAGTTGACCCAGCTTAACAGAACACTAAGCTAAAGTTATTTGCGTGTCATCAACACACCATTTATTTGAATGGAAGACTCTTTTCGAACGTTTCGGGATAAGGACATATAAAGTGAAACCACCCATGGACTTGCCAACCTGTCGGTTACAAGAACAGAAAAATCGAGAGATAGGCATGTACGTAAAATGATCTCTACAAATACATTTTTTGCACTGCTCGTTTCATTGAGGTTAGGTGAAAAGGTTGACGGAGATTTATTGTAAAACTGTATTTGTCATCATACAGTTTAGATAAAATATAATAATTAAATAAATAATTGAGTAAATGTATGCATGTATACTTCTTTTGGAGCTCTGGAAGAAAATGGCGAAACCTGCCGGTAAGAAACTTTTTGTTTGAATGGATATGATTTCATATTGCTCCTATAGAAATTTTATCAAACTCGGTCTAGTAGGCTTTTAAATAAAAAAACAGGATAATGGGAACGAAAATTAGTTCCCATTAACCTGATATAGTGCATCCCTACACTGCACCATCCATAGTAGGATTCCTAATTTCCGATTCCTAACATTTGTTTAGGTCATCTATATTTATTTTCGTTCCCATCATTGCATAGATATTTCCCAGAATCCGATATTATTGCACCCTTACGTCGTGGTGTCGTAGGTTTTACAACGAATAAAGCTGGTTTTAAGTTATTTTTGACAATAAAAAATGGAACCGACATTCCCATTAAAAACTTAAAAATAACTCTAGGGGTAATTCAGCACCAACATCAAATTATTTGAACTCACCCTTAGAGTTTTTTTAGGTGGTGAAGTCGGTTTCATTTTTTTTCAAAAATAACTTATTATTAGGTAAAGTCGCCTGCAATAATATGTATATACTTACTTTTATATTTACGTCTGGTAAATTCAGTTTTTAATTGCCTTTGTATTTAAGCACGATAGAAATATCACACTTGAATACGAAATTAATAATATATATGCTAAATCTGTATACAAAACCAAGTTGGAAGCCATGAAGTGTATACTTGCAGGCGATATTACCTCCTAAGTGTCATTTTTGATCATTTTGGGTAATTTTTTTTACAGCTATGCCGACAGAGCAAAGCAACATAGAGTTGGGAAACCGAAGAAACATGTCACGGTCTGGCAACAATTCTACTACGGGAAATAGAAGAAACTATTCAAAACAAGATTAAGAACATCAATTCAAATCCCACTCATTATCCCACAGTTCTATTGCAAAAGGCATTCCTTTACTGTATCATAGGCAAAAACATTGTATTGTTAGTACATTAAGGTTATAAGGGTGATTAAAAAAAACAAAATACACTTGGAAGAGCAGCGTTTACTGATTAAAATATATTAACCGGCTTTCAAAAAAAGGAGGAGGTTCTCAATTCGACGGTTTTTTTTGTTCCCCGATTACTCGAAGACCTAAGCCTAGACCGAGTTGGAAAATATTTTTTTGTCAGGCACCATTGACACCAGGTCAGGATCTGATGATGGGATCCTGGAGAAATCAAGGGAACTCTTGAAATATTATAGAAACACTTAAAGTGATTTGGGTATTTTTAGTGTGTATTCTAAAGTAAAGAATTTTTTTATTTTTTTTTTTAATGAAAAAACGGACCCTTTAAGGATCACGCGTCTGTCTGTCTAAAACGGTAAATTGTATCATATTCTTCTATGAAGTCGGTTTTCTTTTTAGTTTTTAAAACTTAATTATTTATATTGTACTAACCTATTGACTACTAGCATATGTATATAAGTAATCTGAATAAACAGATAAAAATAATTGTATCTGTATATAACACACAGAACCGATAAACAGCCACTGGGAGGTACAAGGTACAAGAAGACTTCCAATCGAAGTTTCAGTCAATTAGCAGTCAGAAAGATCTATAGACTATGTTTAATCTGAAGCTTCTGTGATACTTATGAGTTATTGTGGCCGTATAAAAAAATATCAGGTATACATATTTTATTCCCCACTGCTCAACTAAATTGCTCAACTGCATCAAGTCGAGCAGTGGGTAATACCAATGGCTCAACTAGTAATGATATGTATACGATAAAAGTTACTGTCCAACATATTTGATAGTTATTATGTTTACTACATATATATGTATTTATATATTTATAAAAAAAAATTGTTTAAATATATATATTTATATATATATATATATATATTTATATATTTTAACAGACAATTTTCATTTATTCAATAAAAAGTACAATTAAACTAACTAAGTACAAAGGAATCAGTCAGATTACCTAAGGACCGTTACAAACGGCCTATAGGTAACTCAACTGTTCCAGACCAGTACCAGACGGAAGCGTGCCCAAGACACTGGCTGCATTGCCACGCTGAATAGCTATGCTAATTCGCTGGCCTAAATAAGAGCCAGCCCTTGGGTCACGTGTCGCCTCAATCAAAAGCTCCGCAAGATTTTTGAAAATCTGGAGGGCACCGGCTCCCCACGGACCCAAGGTCTCCACCCCAAAAGGCTCAAATAGGTAAGCTCTGTCGAGAACACTATATTTGCGCCTTTTGTGATCCTCGGCCGAATCAGCCGCCGCACCAGCCCTAAATGATGTCCCAGGCAGATGAGATGGCGCTAGGGTGTGGACGCAGGTAGCTACCCACACCAAAGGTCTACCCATTTCCCAAGGGACAAGAGTCATACCGTCGTCGGGCCGCTTACCATCATCACGTAACAGACCATTCGGTTCAAGAACGGGTGGAACATTGACAATGGTAAAAGCTCGACGGATAATGTCATTAAGACTTGCGTTTCTAGATAAATTGATAATTGAATATATAATATTGAGATATGTTGAGTGTCCACAGTGCTCTTGCCTATTTTATGCTTACAATAATAAGCAGAGTACATAGTTCGACTAAAATTAAAATAAAAAGCATGGTGCCTATAGCTATATTATATTACATCTGACATATATAGTTTTTTTTTATTGTACGACGGGGAAGCGCTTGGCTTTCATCTTACTTGGTTACAAGTTGAGATAAGACCGAAGGTGGAGGCGCACTTCACCCGGAATCCTCAACAAACTGAGGAACTGGCTCTCTAAATGTATAGTACCTATATCGTATAATATATACGGATATCTTACGATACATGTACTATATACAGTTCTATATTATAGCACTATAGCTATGAGTAGGTATCAATCGGGCAGAGAGATGTAGCAGTAAGTTTAAAACCATCCTTGTCATGGTATTTTTGGATTGATTAACTTCTTTTTCTGATAAGTATTTTTGACTTCTTTTGGCGCGCTAGGGAAAATTATGAGAGTGATTTTACACGATGCCCGTGCACACCGACACCATGATGTTGGTTGGTAATTTGTCTCTAAAGTTTTGTTGAGAAATGATAACTGTATGCTAGGTAGTTCAAAGAGTAGGTGTAACAGTAATGAGGTAAATTATTATTTAGTTATTTTTGTTTTGTAATAACTTCTTACGTGTATTCACGTTTTGTTTAACAGTAGATTTTTAACTCAATATGTTCTCGGGTCAATCAATGCCTGCCTGTGTGGTTTACACATTCACTTGCATGAAAGTTGTTAACTGAACAGAATCAGAGATGATGACTATCACGTCAAGGAGATTTCGGCTGAGCATCTTCCAGTTTTGCTGAACCCGAATTGTAACAAACAGCCGCTTCGTTTAATTTATCTGTAAAATAATGATTGTACTTTTATTTGTTAAGAAATCATTCTCACGCGTGTCGTTAAAGGTTTATCTTCATAGAAAATGCTGCCCATTTTCTATATAGAATTTCTATGAATAAACCTTTTACGACACGCATTTCTGTTGTATATTTTCAACACAACGATCACAAAACAGTTGACATTAAGGCCATGTTAGAACCCTTCTAAATGAATAAATAAATTAATAAATGTAACGGGACATTAATTTCACACATCTAGCCCCTAACTAAGCAAACCTTGTAATATGGGAACTAGATAAGGGAGAATATGAATACTAAGGATACTTTCTTTTTGTAAAGACATAAATAAGTACTTAAAGTACAGCACAGAAGGCAGAGCTACCAAGTCAGCAGTGAGGCCAGCCATGTTGTGATCACTTTCGAGTCAAAAAGACGACAGCTTCTCGGTACTTTCTTTCGTCAAATTCTGTCGAATTTCAGTCAATTTTGTCTACCAAGGTATTGTATATAGGCTTTGTAACGAAGTTTTAAGAAACATGGGATATAAATAAAACTGTTTGAGCTGTTTTATTTGTATACCTTATTCATCCTACCTTGTGGTACAAACATCTTCGTCCTCTTCATGGTCGTTATAACCAAGATGAATACGATCAATTCGACAATGATTATGCATGCATAGATCCAATGGAATCTGAAATAAAAGTATGTTCTTAAATAAGTAATCAATGTTCACTAAAATCTTGACTCTATACAAGCTATAACAGAATATGTGTACTATGCCGAAACGGGGTTATCCCACCCGATTCGAGGAACAACGTTTGTTTTACGACTTTTTGAATTTTGGTTCAAAGTTTTTGGTAAAACAGGATCCAAGTTCTGACACCAACAGCTGGTTTTTTGAGTTGAGACTACCCTAAAATCAGCTGTTTCTTAACTCGCGACAATGACCTCAGCTCTAGACACAGATGAGGCAACATAGCAGAAGGTCACAATCACAAAGAACGAAAAGCGCTTCATCAAAGGTAGGCGGCGCGCCGGCCGCCTCTTGGTCGGTCTCTTTGTTTTGTAAACTTGTTATCTTCCGACCAGCTGATACCTGCCTACCTACATGCATAGTGAGGTAAAGGAATAGGGTCGTCACTATTTATTGTCATTGAGAAAATGAAAAGATTTGTATGGGAAACTGAAAATGGGAATTCACTATTATATCCTCACCACAACAAATACTTTTTCTGGTAAGAAACCCCCCACCCCCAACTGCTTAGTACATATATTCTGTTATACCGTGTATAACGCATACAACTAACGCTGCACTTACATAGCATGTTGATCTGTCATTTGCACACAAGACATAACCGTGTTATTGGTTAGGATGTCTAAGTTATCGTCAACTGATGTACCATTTAATACTATATTGGGAATCACATCTTGTACACGCGTACGAGACTCGGTAAGAAATTCAGATTCATTTATTCCTGACTGGGCATCAGGAAATGATTTCTCCGGGATTCTTTTGCAAACTGTTCTGTCACATTTTTCATTGGAGCTGACTGTGCTGACGCAGTCAATGCAGCATTCGCTGCCGTCAGCTGTCGTGTGTATAGTTTCATACTGCGCGTCACATCTGCAGACACCGGGGGCTATGCACACCCCTTCACAGTTGGAACACTCCGGCACGCACATCGGCTCTTCGCTATCCTGGCTCTGTGGTTCTTCAATCCGATAGCCAGTATCGCATTCACATTTATTATGAGCAACACACTTGCCGTGCCCGCACGTCATATCACAGTGAGCTAAGCACTCAGTGCCCCTTTCATTCATATACCATCCAGCTTCGCAAACACACACACCTGGACTTACGCAGTTGCCGTTGGCGCAGTCGCAGTGCAGCTCGCACTTTCCGTTCTGTGCTCTGTATCCAGGAAAGCATTCGCACTGCCCTGGAGCTAAACAAGTACCGTGCTCACATCCAATACAAACTGGCATACAGGAACCGTGTGTATCGTGCCAGCCGGGGTCACACTTACAGTGTCCTGGGGCAACACATCTGCCGTGGTCGCAAGAGGGGCACACTGGCACGCAGGAGTTAGATAGGCGTTTGAATCCAGGGTCACAGTGGCAAATGCCCGGTGCGACGCATGTTCCGTTTAAACAGGTACCGAAGCACAAATCTGGGTCAGCTTCATGGTCATCGTCTTTGCTGCAGGTAGAGAAGCAGTAAGGAGTTCCGCAGCCTTCCAAGCAAAGAGGGACACATTGGTTCTGGAGTTCGTAGGGATCGATAGCGTATCCTACTTCGCACGCACACTCGTTAGGCTTCTTGCAGTAGCCGTTATGACATGGAGGATCGCAGAGTGGAGTACATTTTAAACTGAAACAATACTTTACAAATGTTATAATGACACAAAAAACAGAGTAGCAAACACTTAAAATACATAAAACTTTTACGCATATGTAACTATTGAGTTTTGAGCATGATATTGTGTGGAAGAGCTCCGAAGCCCTGCTGTCATACACTAGTGCAGAGAGAACTCACTCGAACATATTATGCAGCTCTTGTAAAAAAGTAAAAAAAAGTATTAAGTATTCTATCCGTAATCTAGTTCCTATATTACAAGCTATGCTTGGGGCTAGATGGCGCTGTGTAAAATGATGTGTTGTTATATTTATTTATTTATTATTTATTTATTTATGAGGATTTGTGATCGCTGTAAGGTGTTGATAATACACAGAAGAAAGCTGCTGCCTTTTTTTTGGTGAAATCCCTTAGTCAGCTTATACGACATCAATGGGCTGAGGTAGAGGGGTCGATTCTGAAGCCGCGACCGCCATGGCAAATTCAAGTTAATACTTAATAATTTTAATTCTGTGAGTTTTTTTTTATTGTACGACGGGGAAGCACTTGGCCTTCATCTCACCTGGTGACAAGTTATCATAAGGCTAAAGGTGGAAGCGCACTTCACCCGGAATACACAACAACAAACTGAGAACTGGCTATCTTACCTACCTCTAAATGTCGAAACACAACAATTTAAGAATCGTTATTATGGCGACAGCATTACGTAAGATGGTGGTAGCTAGCCAGGCGGACTTAAACAAAGTCCTACCACCAACCAAACCAAGCACAATATTGTACTCCCCATAGGGATCGAACCTGGGACCTCTGGATCCGAAATCGGTGGGTTGTACCACTAGACCACAGATGCGGTTAAAAAATATTTAATTGGCGGTTTATCGTATCTTTTTCAAGTGAAAAAAGATACGGGTTCGAGTCCCGTCGCGGGCTGTCAATTTTTGTGTCATAATAACATTTGTAAAATATGATAATTTATTTTAAGATTAGCGAAAAAAAAATATCTAGCTAAACACGAATTGAACAATGATGTTTAGCTAATGGGTTAATAAATAGTCAAAGATGGTAAGGTTCAGGTAGCTTGTGCTTGTGTTAACAACATACCTCATACCATCATTGTCATCATCTTCAACGTAACCTTCACAGCAGACGTGTACAGTTTCGTTCACAATTTTCTGAAAAAAAAAGCACAGAATAAATCAATTAGAATAAAATTCAAATCACAGAAATAAATTAAAATTTTTAAAATCTCCGACGTAGTCAAATTAGATTAAATTCGTTCAAAAATAAGAAGTTGTGTAGTAAAAGAATTATAGATAGACATTCGTCTGCAATAATATTTGACAAGTCATAATTTTTGGATGTAAAACATCTGAAGTGCTACTGACCCTTGGTCCAACCGCTATGTCCAACTTTTCCCGCCTTTAATTCCATTTTAATAACGAATTCGGAACAACACAATTTTAGCTGCGACCCTGTGGTGTCATTTTCTAATCACCGACGGAAATATCAATCGAGATTGAGTTAAAAACAATAAAAGATAACCTTTTTTTCCTCATGCCAGCTAATCCAGAGATAAGCGTGCTTTTGCGTGGTCCATAACAGGTTGGGCAACGGGTAAACATACATTGCAGTATTGGACTACTGATACATTTTCTCCCCCGTGGTCTTCCTAGGTTTACCTACCCTCGATACAACCAGTTGGACATAGCGGTTGGGCCACAGGTCGGTGTCGGTAGCGATCTGAAGGCGTTACTTTTTGTTTATGAACATACAACACATTAAAAATATTTTTACCTTCTTTGTACAGTGCAGTGTTCGATGTAAGGGTGAAAAATACTATGTGCCTTAGTAAATGTAATAAAAGTCAAAGGTCAAAAAAGTCTAGCCTTCGGGTCTTGTTCGGTCTTTGGTTTTATTATTTTTCTAGCCAAGCGTTTGTCCACCGACTTGAAAAAAAGTAAAGTGGTCTAAGATGTATCAGGCTTGTCTAAAAGAAATCTGTTACTAACTTTGAATTGAAAGTCTCCAGGATTGCATTGGTGCGGAGAAACCAAGGCTAGTAGTTCCATTCCTTACCAGTAATTAGATGAGAATTGAGGTGAAATTCACCTAGTGTTTTCCTGATACCTACTGAAATTGACTATGGTTAGTATCAGGTACATATAAATATAAATAAATTAATTTCACACAGTGCCATCTAGCCCCAAACTAAGCATTGCTTGTAATATGGGAACTAGATTACGGATAGAATACTAAAAAAACAACACAGCGTAAATCGCACCGCACCGAGCGCACGTGTAGCTTGACTAGTGGCCACTGAAGAATGATCCTACCTCTACCAGCCTTGTTCCGATATTGACAGCATGTCTTGATCTGGTACACCACGACCGTAAATAGCAGTCGTTGCCTTCGTACGCCTCGAAGTAGGTATATTGATATGTTTCAGGAACTTCTCGTGACACACTGAACAGGAATATATTATTATAGTGGAGCCTCAAGGGTAAGTAGTATTGTGGGATTCGCCACAACAGCAACGAATTGTTACCGTCTGCCCCCAAGAACGACCCCCACGTGGGGGCAGACGGTAACACTTAGGCTACTTACATGTATCTTAAAAAAAAAAATCAGAATAATATTTTTTTAATTACATTTTCATGATCCACGCTCTGAGGTGAATCCTCGAAGGGGATAAAGTCGTGAGTCTGTTTACTTTATTTTTCGAAATACCTGTCGTGGGCTGTGATTTGTAAATGTTGTGACGAAATGCCATCACTTGTAATAAAAAAAAACGCCTTTCCTCGCTACTGATTTTTAAGATAGTATTTTCAGATACTAGGGCAGGTTTACATAGTTCTGTGATATTATAATTATCGTTATTATTAAGCTGAGTTGGATATGACACAATAAATCGGAATCTATGTCAGGACCTCGTCGCTCAATTGATAGAGCGTTTCCGGCTTAAGGAAAAGGTGCGGGTTCGAGTCCCGCCGCTGGTTGTGATTTTTGTGTCGTTTGTAAATGTTTGTGACCAAGTGCAACCACTTGTTTTACATAAAATTAAAAAGAGTAAAACTAATATAAACAAATCATAATCGGGAGAAGTCGTTTCTGACGCGTGAGAGATGTCTACATAATTGCAAATTCAATTAGAGGAACAGAGAAATTAATCAGGGGAAGAACACAACTTTTCTTTGCTTGGTATTCTTATTCCAAAATGATATGCGGCGATTAAAAATGATCCTACATGATTTTCTAGTGTGAATTTGAAACAAACGTCAAACTGGACCAGCAGTTTCCATACCTGATAGTTTCATTACAAATTTGACCTGCAACTGTTTTCAGAGTCATGACTATCAATATAATGCGACACAGTTTCATAATTACGGACAACTAGAGTTTCCAACAACGATTACTATGAGCTAGCGTTAAATAAAACAAGAAATACATCATCGACACCTTAAATAGGCGAAAACAAGTGTGTCAAAGCACGTTCAAATGCCGTTTAGACTTTGTTATCAACATGAGTCATTCAACATGGTATCTCAACAGCAGGATATACATACATTTTACGGGTTTTAATCACGTATACATTTATGTTGATATAGGCACCAACAGTTTCAATTCAACAGGTGAATCATCATCAGGGTGTGTGTGACTCGTAGTTTACGTTGCGGTCACAGCGCGCGCTGCCCTCTCGTTCGCTTTCGCGTATCACACTGAAACTATCGGTGTATTAACATAAACAAAATATAACTGACTACCTATATTGCTTAACTAACTGGGAGGGCTCGCTCTATTGTAGACCTCATTCTTGCCCAGGCAAGCTTCGAGATCCTGACATAACCCACGAAGATAAAAAACAGGCCTCGCCAGTGGTCATGAACCACCTCTATTTTTTTTATTGTACAACGGGATGTCGCCGAAGGTGGAAGCGCCCCTCACCGGAAATCCTCAACAAACTGGGGACTTGGCATCTCACTCTGAAAGCCAAGACAAAAAAATGTTTAAAGAATTGTTATTATGGCCACAGCATTAGGTAAGATGGTGGTAGCTAGCCAGGCGGACTCAAACAAAGTCCTACCACCAAACAAAATAAGAACAATATTGCTCCCTCTGGGATCGAACCCTGATCTGAAATCGGTGGGTTGAACCACTAGACCTCAGAGGTGGTTAAAAACCACCATCTATCCATCACCACATCCGCTGGTGTGATCATAGCCCCCGGGAGCGGTCAAAGCCAATTCGTCTGCTAAGAACACTTAGCAGTGAGTATAACATTGGTTACACCCAGTCCAGTTAAAGAGCTCAACCATTTCATATAGTACGCATACAAAAGAAAAAAAAAGTATTTAAGTATTACAGAATACTTATAGGTATATTTTTTTTTTATTGTAAATATATTCAACATTAACAAAACTATTTGCTGTATCGACATGTGGGCTGTTGGCTGGAACCCTGTATTAGTCAACAGATATCGTCTATATTGGCGACAGAAAGATTACGGATAGCCGTAATTCCCAGTTACAAGCTAGTAACTGTTAGTTCACTAGTTATAGTTCCCATATTACAAGCTTATTTAGTTTGGGGCTAGATGGCGCTGTATGAAATTAACGTGAGCAGTGGGTAACAAGTGGTTTTAGTTATTTATACACACTGCTCAACTTAATGCAGTTGGTAACATTTATTATTATTTATTTCGAATTTTATTTTTTGAATTTTATGAAAAAAAAATGCAGGAATATTTTTTTTATAATTTTTCATAATGAAGAAACAACTGGAAGTTTTCCAATATTAATATTATATATTTAAAGTCAACCCTTTAGTCACATTATCATCAGCAGCCCATCTCAGGCCACATCTTTACTTGTTTTACATGTTAGCTGGTGGTCAAACGCTTGACTATCAAAAATTAAAAAATATATAACAAGTGACCCCTGCTGGACAGAGCCTCCTCCAAAGCTGGAGGGCTTTGCCGTAATCACCACGCTTGAAAGACGGATTGGTGATCGCAGTAAAGGTGTAGATATTTATTTATTGACATTCTTCAAAAAAAAATACACTAATAACATTACAAAAATACACTAATAACATTACAAAAATAATCATTCAGAGGTTAACATAAAAAAATATAAATAAACAAGTGCTAATACATATGAAGTAACATAAAGGTAATTTACTTTCGCGTTAAGCGAGAACCTCTCTCTGTATAATTTTCCAGCCGTCAAACAGATCCACCTGAGGTTGGTTGACAACAAGTACGTTGAGGTTTCATTGTGCTCTACAGACGGGGGATTCTTGCCGGGATACAGTTCTTGCAGGAGTCGGTGCCAACAAAGGGACTCGTCCTGGACTAGTCCCCAATAATACACAGAAGGAAGCTGCTGCCCTTCTTCTGGTGAGATCCCTTACTCGGCTTTTACGATACCATGGGCTGAGTTGGAGGGTTCGATTCTTAAACGGCGACCGCCACGGCTATGTAAGCCGAAATGGTTTTAGTTGAACCATCTCCATTTTAATAAACTACTGGAAAGAGGAGCTATAGTGTTCTTTGTGAAAGCAATTTTTTTTTAATGTCAGTTATGTTTTTCTCTGAACATGAAGTAATGACAATAATTGGTTGTTTATCTAAGAGTCCTCTTTCAATTTGCAAATGGTTACGGAAATCTTCTACTTTCAAAATATATATAGAGGGCAAATTCTAGCTATTAGTATAAGCACTAACTGCAGGCTTAACTGAAGTGATAAGGAGTTTCGTAAGCAAGAATTATGTGCTCGGTTTAAATACATATTTTATTGTACGTCGGGGATGCGCTTTGCCTTCATCTCACCTGGGTATCAAATTATGATTAGGACGAAGGTGGAAGCGCATTTCACCTATTCAGGTTGATTTTTTTTCCAGGGCCACTGAGGCCAAGTCTGAAACCGTGCGAGTTATCGAAAAGTCATGTTAGCAGTTGCGTGCTCGATTCGGAAAAAAATAAGTACTCCATTTAAAAATTCAAATTTGCACATGTTAATGTGGAATACATTGCTTTTACTTATTGGTTTATCGAGTTTTTTGCTAGTTTTAAAACTCAAAGCTTTTTCAAAAACAAGTATTTTACAAATGTGTAATATTCGATGAATGTTGTGTTCGTAAAATTGATATTAAATCCGTGATGATGCGGATGTGACCAACTCTGGGAGATAGATGTAGTTAATAATAGCAGATATCACATGAAACTTCCTCGCAAGTACATTACTAGCTATGTACGAATATCGTTCGGTAAAATATTTTAATGACTAGTTAGTAAGTGGGTGTAGATTAGTGAACATGTACGTCACACAATATTTTCTGAAAACTTTAATACTCTTAAGTATATTTTCATGTAAACATGTTTTAGCTGTAAGGAAAGAAGGTGTGTGTAAAAATAAGGTAAGGATTTTACAAATACAAACTACGGAAACCTTCATTAGCAGTATTATCATAGCGGCTTAGATTTTTAGAGTTAGATGTTTGTAGTTGGTACTTTTTATAATTAAACAAATATAAATACATGAAAAAAATGCATGTAATTCAATTCATTCAATAATATTTATCCTATATGATATAAATAAATGAAAAAAATGCACGTGTTCAATTCATTCAATAATATTGATCCTGATGTATGTGATAAAGTATAACATTTTATTTATGATTCATAAACCTACATACTGTAGGTTAGATAGACGGAAATTTAAGCAGATGGAAGCCTATATACCCTTTGAGGGTCCATAAAAACTTTATCTATCAGGTATAAATTATGTGAATTGATTATTATGGAAAATACGGGCTTACTTATTTTATGTATTTATTTATTATTATACCTTTTTGACTTTATTAGTCGTATTTTTGGTAAATTTGTACTTCCAGGCAACGAATCATCCTGAATGTTGTGATGGCTATTCGAGGGATGTGCGTACACGCAGGTAAACAAGTGTTTGTAGGGATAGCGATAGATATATACAAACATTATTTAGTTTTATAACACATAGACACAATATAGAACTAATAAGAAACAAATTTAAGAGAATGAAAGAAAAAACAGAAAAAACATGAATATTACATAATAAATAAAAAAACTAATGTAATCAAACCAATCGCTTTGCCGTTGCGGTCGCGGTTTAAGAATTGACCCCGCCAACTGAGCCCATGGATGTCCTAAAAGCCGACTAAGAGATCAAACCAGAAGAAGGTTAGCAGCTTCAGTATTTACTATTAACTGCGATTACCAATCCACCACAAACGTGGTGATTATGGCAAAACCATCCAGCTTTGCTGGAGGCTCTATCCAGTGGAAACTAATGGGCTGTTGATGTGTGTGGGATAGTCTGCAATGATAGTTAAACCAGGTCTAGTTAGACAGGTACCCTACGGGTGGTTTTCTTTTCTTACACCAATAAAAATATTCAACCTGTACTATTTTGATTTAGTTACACAAATCTCACAGATACACAACCTTGTAATTTCTATCACCTTTATTGTTCCTGTAGGTGTGGGTGGACCGTCCCCACTGTACTAGGAATAATACCAATTCATATTTCGAGATAAAACAGAGCATGTAAAAATAAGAATGTAATAAATATCATTTTCAGACTGATATGTATACCAAATTCTTGCGAGCCTCGATGCATCAACGGGTGGTGTAAAGAGACTGGAGATTGCCAATGTAATGATGGTTATACTGATTCAGAAAACAGCCATATCTGTCTACCAGTCTGTTCTGTTGGCTGTTCTAATGGAAACTGCACTGCTCCCGACATTTGTCAGTGTAACTACGGCTATGAGATGATCGACGGAATCTGCAGCGCCCTCTGTTCTGATCCTTGTGTCAACGGAATCTGCGTTACCCCCGACACTTGCCTTTGTAATCACGGTTATGAAATGATCGACAAAACCTGTAGTGCCATCAACACCGATCCTTGTATCAATGGAATCTGCGCTACCCCCGACACTTTCCTTTGTGATCACGGTTTTGAAATGATTGACAAAACCTGTAGTGCCATCTGCACAGATCCTTGTATCAATGGAATCTGCGTTACCCCCGACACTTGCATTTGTAATCACGGTTATAAAATGTTCGACAAAACCTGTAGTGCCATCTGCACCGATCATTGTGTGAATGGAATCTGCGTTGCCCCCGATACGTGCCGTTGTAATCATGGTTATACAATGATTGACGGAACCTGTAATGCTATCTGCGCTGACCCTTGTCTCAACGGACTTTGCTTTGCACCCAATAGCTGTCGCTGTGACCTCGGCTTTGAGATGGTCGACGGAATCTGTAGTGCTGTTTGCACTTGTATCAATGGGGCCTGCATTGCCCCCGATACATGCGTTTGTAACCACGGCTATGAGATGTTCAACGGGACTTGTAGTGCCATCTGCTTTGATCTTTGTATCAATGGGACCTGCATTGCTCCCGATACTTGCCGTTGTAACCCCGGTTATGAGATGTTTAACGGAACTTGTAGAGTCATCTGCACTGATCCTTGTGTCAACGAAACCAATAAAACTTCCGATCACCAAGGCAATCGGTAAGTGTTTTTTATTCGTTTTTTCGGAGAATTTACTATTGATAGGAATCACATACGTACAATTATTACATATAACCATCACCGTTTTGCGGTATAAAGGTTGGCTACAAGATCGATTTATATGTATAAGAATTGCTCATTTCAAACGATAACGCTGGTTTGCTTACTGCATTTAACGTCCCTGTAAAAAAATAAAAAAGTAGGTACGAGTCGTGTAGCATAGCAGGGTTCAAAGCATATTATAAACCTATCTGCTAGAGCCCACTAGATCTAGTAGATAGACATTCTGCCCATTGTTTATTATTATATTTTAATTCTTCAGCAAGTGAAATAAAAAAAAAATGCTTCTGCCTTCTGCGCTGTAGACTGTGGGTTTGATGCTCACTCAGGACAGACACTTTTGTGATGAATGTAGATGTATGTTTCTGTATTTGGTGTGTAGTATTGTATGATATGTTTGTATTTACAAAAAAATATATAGTTCCCATATCAGATGCTTAGTTTGGGGGCTAATAGACAGCGCTGTGTGTAAATAATGTCCTGTAATATATTTATGAAAATAATATAGATACATCACTTTTATTCAATAAAAAGTACAATTAAACTAACTATGTACAAAGGAATCAGTCAGATTACCTAAGGACCGTTACAAACGGCCAGGACCGTTACAAACGGCCTGAATTTATGAATGAATGAATGAACATTATTTATTGTACACCAAAAACATATAGAACAATTGTCAATTTAAAACTAAAGTAAACAGTAATGGGTGGTCTTATCGCTTAAAAGTGATCTCTTCCAGACAACCTCAGGATGGAAAGGATAGTACAAATACGGTTGATGGTAGGAGGGTGTACATAATAAAAGAGAATCAGTAAATATTACACACACATATACCAAACATATCTAAATTAATAGTTATTCGAATATGATAGAATACTAACATAATATACATAAGTATATTAATATATGTACCTCATTATTTATGTTATTGTATATCTTCAAAAAGTGGAGGATTTCTAATCAACTTTGAAGATACCGTAAGGATGATTAGTTCAACGAATCTAAGTACCAATGTATTTTTACAGTTTCCAAATCATAGCGTACGTTAGCGCCGGCCTGGGGGCTCTACTAGCTACGTCAATGCTACTGCTGATCGTATTCAGGAATGGTGTACGGAAATGTCTCAAAGGTGGAGAGAACTACCCTATATCTGCAGGTTAGTCAGATAGCGTCACACAATTCTAAATCGTCAAGCACATATTATTTATTTACTTACTGATTCTGATTCTTCACTCGTCCGCGTGGCATCCGTATTAAAAATCCTAGTATAAGCTAGTTTTATGTGTGAAATTATACGTAAAACATTTCAGCTTAATCCGTTCGTAAGTTTAGGCATATAGGAATATCAAACATCTATCTCGACATCTAGATATTCTCGATATTCAGATTTTTACTATGGATATATCATCAGACACCCTGTTGTTAAAAACCCCGACGCAAAGAACTTCTTTTTATAGTGGTTCGTTTACAGCTGAAGCTGTTAGGCTGTGGAACGTATTACCTGATACTATTAAAAAGACGACATCGCAACACACTTTTAAATTGAAAGTTTATCAGTATTATCTATCAGTTTATTCTTAAATTATCATTTTTATCCTTCATTATTATTATTATTATCATGATTATTATTGATGTAATTTTATGTATGTATATTTTATTTTATATTGGTTATTCGTACAGTCCGCCATCCTTGAAAGTCGTTATCTTCTCTTTCCATCAAGCGGTTGCCTGGAAGAGATCGCTTTCAGCGATAAGGCCGCCCATTGTTTTACCAGTGACTAGATTAAGTTTCCAATATCTGTGTTTTGTTATGTTATTTGTAAATGGTGAACAATAAAGAGTTATCTATCTATCTATCGCTTATCGGTATTGTAGGTATAATGAATATGCATGGCATTGTATAGTAAGTAATTTCAACTATTCAGCTTTTATCATTATGTCATCTAATTTATAACTGAATGTGAAATGTTGCATGATTCATTAATTATCAATAAGGTGAACGTAAGTACAATTAAGTACTCCAGAGCCCTTATTGTGTATGACCAATCGTGTCTTAACGCGCCCGTTTTACGATATCTGCATGGAATCATCACATCGTTAATACACGATTGGTCATACAGAATAAGGTTGCTGTAGGCACTGGAACTTTCAATTTGATTTCGTCTACTTACGTCAAGCTTTGTCAACTGATTGCGTTTATTTTGTAAATTTCTCAATAAATCAATGAACCCAATCTCGAGGGATTTACAAGTAGACACTGAATAGTTCCATTATGTATCTCCTGTCTCCATTATCAGATCAGCTCTATGATACCAAATTAAAGTTTTGTAATCCGAACTGCATAAAAGTAGGTTAAAAATACTTTTTTTACGTCGATAGTGAAGCTAATATAAGCGTGTTAAGAAAAAATCTTTGAAAATTCCTAATCTAAAAATATTATTCAAAGTCTGAAGTCACTGCCTGACCGATATATCAATGCACAGCCCAAGCCGTATCGGTCGTACAGACTGAAAATTGGAGGGTATATGTGTCTTGGTTAGTAGACGCCTGCTTAGATAGGAATTGTGATGATTCGCACCCCAAGAGGCTCAAAATGGGGTTCAAAGTTCGGAGTGAAATATTGCATATCTCTGAAACATTTTAGACGTTTGAAAATTCGTATGTAGATTGCCTACATAAAATAAACAATTGCATATATTAGGGACTTTTACAATTATCAAAATCAGAACGTGGACCCGTTCTAATTTTGAAAATGGTTTAACATACAACCTTTAAAGAGATTATGCATGTGATGCAGTTGAGGTTTCTGAACTAAGTTTATAGTTGGATAGCTATTTTTGGACTACGCGACAGTAAAGCGGGGTTGTTAGTCCAACTACAAAAGTATTTGCACCACAACCCGTAAAGGCCCGCAGTGAAACTAGTTGTACTGAGCAGTTAAATAAATACTTAAAAAACTTTCTGTTCGTTAAATACTTTGTACTTTTCTTCGGTATCAACTTTATACTCCTCCACATTAAGCTTAAAAAGGAGACTGAAGATTTTTCTTAGTTTATTTAGAATATATTGATTCCGCAACCGTTCTCCTAAGACCGATTCTCCATTGGACTATTCGTCGACAGATGATTCGTTTATTTCCGTTTCACCAGCAGAACCTCAACTTAACCGGCTATAGTACCTTAGATTAGCAATTCAACGCAACTTTACTCTAGTTTCGAACTAAGATTTAGTTATAATAAAGGTGATATTGCTGTGCGCTCAACCACGGCGCTTATGACCACCAGATGACAGAAATATGCGCGTATTTCTACGTTTTGTTTTTTACTGTAAAACCATTTTTTTTTAATCTAAAACACAGACCGTCTGCTGTATACTGTGTTTATTTACTGTAAAAAGTGTCAAGGCCTAATTGGGCGTATTTATTGAACGGTCGAGTCGAATTTTTGGTACAAACTTTAGTTTTTTTTTCTATCGAGAAAATTTTATGTAATCGTGTTTAGAAAACACAAGCGTTCTAGTATCAATCCTGAACAAATAACATATATTAATTTCAAAGAAAATGCTACAGTATTTTGGAAGATATGATCGCTGAAGCTAAGCCATTTCACGTATCATAGAATCTCTAATTGGGCAGCAGGAATACCATATACTTTACTTTCTTATAAGTGGTGTATGGCTACAAAGATAATTCTAAAATTCGCAGTAACGAAGTTAATATCTCTGTAGAATATTAGTACAATGTAACATCTTTATTATAATAAAGATTAGTTCCTTTTTATTTTCTTTCAGAGAAACAAAAGAAACCGACATCAGATGAGGAATCATTTAACGTGACATTTACAGCAATTGCGGCTGATGCTGAAGACTTGGAGACGAAATAAAAATAAAGATTAGAAATTGATTTTGCTTGAATGTGTTTTAATCTTTACCAGCGAAATATTAAAATAAAAACTCTTATTCATATAAAAGACTCGAACGCGCTTAACTAAAAAAATATTTAATTGAGGCTGAAATCACTTGGAACCAATTTTCTCACTCAAAATCTATCTGCCTACTTCGACTACTTTTATAAGTGTGTGACTTATTGTCAATGTAATTTTTTGTACAATGACATATGTAACATAATATTACATTATATCTAACATAGTATTACATCCATACGTTGTTATTTATGACGATTACCTTTACCTAGAAACATAATTAATAAGTTGTTATTGTTAGTGGAAATTAAATTTTAAGTGACAACATTGGTTCTAGGTAAGATTAAAGAGTTCCTAGAGAAGCAAGTCGGTTAGTAGAGATCTCTTCATTCGCCTGACGCACCTAGCCATTCCTCCCTTGACTCCTTGCTCCTTGCGGTATCCCATATCACAGATGCAGAAGTTGGGCGCAGAACAAACACCGTTTTGGCACCCACCAGCGCAACGGGGTTGGCACCTGAATCGTGAAAAGTAAGTCAGTTTAAAGAAATCCGGACGGAATTTAAAGAAAACCAGATTTTGCTTTTGATGGAGCTTCGTTTTTTTAATATTGTGCGACGGGGAAGTTCTGGTTTCAAGTTATGATAAGGCCGACGGTGGAAGCGCATTTCCCCCGGAATCCTCAACAGACTGAAGAACTGAATCTTCCCTCCAAATGCCGAAACACAACAATTTCGAATTGTTATGGCGACAAACTTTGGTAAGATAGTGCCAGGCGGATTGAAACATCGAACAAGAACCTTTTACTATGACGGCGATGTATAAAGGGCTGTTTTGAACCATAATAAGCTGTTGCATATACACATTTTAAGATAACATTTTATTACTCCGGATTACCAGCCAAATAAAAAATCGATTCCTCATACAAGAAACGTATTTCTTAATGTTTAGTTGTGGTCTATCGTAAAATCAATAATGATATTTTCAAACAGCCTAAATATAATGTAATATCAGAAAATAATATTAAATGACAAGCGGGTGTCGGACTCACGCTTAAACCTCAGAAAGAAATGGATTTTCGCTTCAGGAGATGTTACGCTGACTAACATTGCAGTAGTTCTGAATTTATAGTTAGATATCGCTACACGAGAAACGTGATATGATTGTGTTTTGAGTGACAAGTTACTCGAAAGAGTGAAAATATAGAGTGTGGGTCGGAGCCCCTAGTGTGCCAGTCTTTTTATTTATTTAAACCACCATCAGAGGATGCACAATAATACACAAAATTATACAATAAAATTTAAAAGCTACCATTCCTCTGAAGTCAAAGGTACCTAACGAAAATGGCGGCGTTACATAATTTGATTGCTCTGCTTATTACTTATACACTCTGTCTTAGAAGCTTTCTGATAATACTTGTTTGGGAAGTCAAACACAGCATGTTTTACACACTACTAGTAATACTCATACATGATAAAGAAATGTTATGGCCAAGATTATACATACTTAGTCCCACTAGAATCAGTTTGGTCAAGTTCGTATCCACGATTGCACGAGCAGCGATTGCCTTCCACACAGATTCCGTTGAGGCAAGGCTGGGAGCACCGAGGCACTTGGTCTTCATTACTCTGGTCGTACGGGTAAGGGTTGTTTGGGTATTGGTACGTGGGGAATAGTTGGTTTGTATTGGAGTGGTCGGAGGAACCCTGGTTCGGGTACTGTCCAGGCTGGTGGTTGGGGTACTGAGGTTGGTTGGTGGGGATCTGTCCAGGTTGATTGTTAGGGTATTGTCCAGGTTGATTGTTAGGGTATTGTCCAGGTTGATTGTTAGGGTATTGTCCAGGTTGATTGTTAGGGTACTGTCCAGGTTGATTACTAGCATACTGCCCAGGTTGGGTGCTGGGGTTTTGTCCAGGTTGATTGCTGGGGTATTGTCCAGGTTGATTGCCGTGGTACTGTCCCGGTTGGTTCGATGGGATGTAAGGATATGGTTGATAAGACCCTTGACTGTTTTGGTTTAGTGGGTAACTAGGAGTTGGGTAATTCAACGTCTGATTAAGGGAGATAGGATTTGGTTCATTGGGCTTGATTTGTGAGTCTGATGTTGGTCGAAGATTGTCGCTAGAGGGTCTATTTTGATCTGGATAGTAGTTAGCTTGTCCATTTGGATAACTGGATTGTCCGTTCGGGTAGATGGATTGTCCGTTCGGATAGTTTGATTGTCCGTTTGGGTAGTTAGATTGCCCATACGGGTAGTTAGTTTGTCCGTTAGGGTTGTTAGGATAAGAAGGTCGTTCATTAGGGTTGGAAGAATGTTGGTTTGGGTATTGAGGATTCTGGTTAGGGTAATGCGCATTAATTGTAGGATTGTACGAGTGAGGACTGTATGGTGAAGGTGTAGTTGTAGTTGTCGGGTTATTGCAGACATTCGGAGCTATGCAGACGCCATTTGGTCCACAATCACTGCGAAAAAAAGAGAACTCAAATTATCAATAAAACATCCTTTGTTTCGTCTTTTTAGACAGAGACTTTAGACAACCTACTTCAATTTTGACCAAGGTTAGTAGGGTGGTAGAACACATCACATCATATCCCATTCATATCCACTGCTTGATAGAATTGATAAGCTAGAGGGTTTTGACATAGTCACCACGCTTGGCAGGCGGATTGGTAGTAAAGGTGTTGATAAAATACAGAAAGAAGATGCTGCACTTCTTTTGGTGAGATTACTTAGCCGGCACTAACGACATCCATGGGTTTAGTTGAAGGGGTCGATTCTTAAGCCGCAACCGCCATGGCAAAGCCGCAACCACCACGGCAAAGTGCCTTAGGTAACTAAAATGGGTAAGTATACGCAAAATTGACCCTATTTGGAAGTTAGCTAGTAGTATGACATGCTACATCATCCACACAGTCCGCCATATAGATAAAGTCAGTGTTATTCATGTCACTCAGTACGGAGCCGCTGCTTTGAATCAGAAAAGTCACAACGCAGTAAGTCATAAGTCATAGCATCAGTAGCAACGACACCGCGAAAGTCACTCCTAACTTACTGAGAGCATATAGGTTTACAGACTCCAGACACGTCCTTCAAGTATCCTCCCTTGCAGCGGCAGTCGTTAGGAGCCACACAGTCTCCGTTGCTGCAGGCAGCACACGCGGGCTTGCAGGAACCCTCAGGTGTGGGCTCGTAGCCGGACTTACAAGTACACACGTTTGGTGATGTACAGTTACCAAGATCTGAAAATTGAAAAATAAAATTACATAGTATGCCGAACCGCCAATAATATGGTCACATCTGTCGGCTGTCTTTTTAGCATCCAATTTTTTTTATGCATATCTTCTAGTGCACAATTCAGTGTCAGACGAGAAACAATACATGAAATTGTAAATAGTCGGTGGCTGTTGACAATTTGCCGACCGTTAACAGTATGCCGAGGCATATTACAAACGAACGGTGTTTATAATCTAACGCTGACATATACAGGGTGAGTTTTTTTCCAGGGCCACTGAGGCCAAGTTTGAAACCGTGAGAGTTATCGAAAAGTCACGTTAGAGTTACGTGCTCGATTAAAAAAAAATAAGTTCTGCATCAAAGAAAAACAATTTTTTGTTGAATTTCGTCTAGATTACGTCTAGAATATTCGCGAGCCTTCGCATAGTTCCGAGAAAATAAGACAATAACAACTTGTTTATCAATAACACAAAATGATTTATTGAATATTGAATTTAATTCTTACAAACCCCAGCTCGTAACAATAGTTTTTCTGGAAAAGTGAGTTTATAAAAAAAAAAATTCATTAACTCACTTTGAGTACTTTGTTATAAAAAAATAATGTTATTATCATAAATAAATAATGTATGATGACTAAGTGCCCAAAATTGTTGGAACACTTAAAAAAATTACAATTTATATTTTTTTTGAGTAATTGAAAATAACTAACTTATCCCACCACAGTTGCCTGGGCAATTAGGCACACAGTATTTCCCATCACGATCCAGCGTATACCCATTCTTGCAGATGCATTCTCCACCAGCACACTGCCCGTTCTGGCAGCCGATAGGACAGGTAGGGATGCAGAAGCCGGCGGTGTTCTTCACGTGGTCAGGGAAGCAGGTGCAGGTCTCCGGGGCTGAGCAGAGCGCGTTGACGCACTCCTCGGAGCAGACGGGGTCGCAGAGACGGTAGTTGTGAATGTTGCGGATGTAGCCTTTGCAGCAGGACCGGATCCGGCTGAGGTCCGGGCTAGACTGGAACAAAGGAATAAATATAATCAGTACCCGGTTTAAATTACGAAATGGGCATATTTGAAACAATAATAATTACCAATCAGGCAACTAAAACTAATGTTCGGTACCTAGCTATAAATACAAAAAATGGGAGAATCTCCTAGGGTTTTAAGTTATGATAAGGAAGAAGTGGAAGTGCACTTTACCAGAAATCCTCAACAGACTGAAACTAGATATATTACTTCTGAATGTCGAAACACAAAAATTGTGTATTATTGCTATGGTTATTTAGTAAAATGGTGGTAGCTAGCAAGGCGGACTTAATCAAATTCCTATCACCAACCATAGGGATTAAGCCCGGGACCTCTAGGTCAGATACCTGTGGACCAGTCACTGTAAAATCACTGAAAAGGTTTGTAGGTACTGCCTGTAACAACGTTTAGTTTTCATAACAATAATAAAAAGGTCAAACCGTGTTTGAGTGTGCCACGATATTGGCCTATACAGGGTGTTCGGTGCCTGGACCGACAGGATTTTTTGGGGGGTTGGGGAGGTAGTGCATTAGTTTTCCCCGATAGATGTCCTAAGAGTAACGGTAGTTTAGGTATGTTATTTTTTAGATTTTTTTTTAAATCACCCGGAATCTTGCTTCTAAACCGTCATAACTTTTTTGTTTCTGGTGTAATACCACAAAATAGAGTATGTTTGTATTTTGCAATGTATCCTTATTCTAAATAAATTATTACCTGATACATTTAATATAAAAAAAAAACTTCTAAGCTTTCAAAGTGGGAAATCTGGGTAAATGTTATGAAAAGTGACAACTTTTAAATTAATTACAAAAAAAAACTAAAAGCCATTTTGAATTTAGCTTTCTTTTAAAAATATCTTTAGTGATTTTTTGTGATCCCTTTCCAACGATATGCTACAAAACACAAATCACATCAGGGGTCAGACATCAGGGGTCGACATAAGAGATACTTGGTTGCTAGGGTCAAGATTAAGAAAGTACTTTTTTTATGTTGATTATGTTTTTATTGAATTTAAATTACAACGTTTGCTCAAATTGGCCGCCTCCACATCTTATGCATGCACGACACCCTTTTCTAATCTCTGTGGTTGTGGTAAGAAGCCGCATTTCACTTTTGCACGTCCCCAGATGTAGAAATCCAGAGGTGTAAGATCTGGGGACCGCGCTGGCCATGGAATAGGGCCAGCTCTTCCAATCCACGAGTTGGGAAATGCATGGTCTAAATGTTCTCGTACCGTTCGTTGGTAATGTGCCGGACAGCCGTCATTTTTAAAAAATGACGGCTGAGTTAAGAGTTTTTTTTATATTAACTGTATCAGGTAATAATTTATTTAGAATAAGGAGACATTGCAGAATTTGTATTCTGCAATGTATGTATCCTTTAGCATACGTTATTTTGTGGTATTACACCACAAAAAAAAGTTATGACGGTTTAAAGGCAAGGTTCCGGGTAATTAAAAAAAAAAACTAAAAAATATAATATCTAAACTACCGTGACACTTAGGACATAGGATCTATCGGGGAAAACTAGAGCATTACCCCCCCAACCCCCCAAAAAATCCTGTCGGTCCATGCACCAAACACCCTGTATATAAAAATACCCTTTAACCCGTACCTATTTGTCCTAAACGGCGGAAAAAGCGATCTCTCACTAGGATCTTCTAGTGTGATAGCTATTTTCTGGGTACAAACTAATACCTTGACTGCGGCACAGATAACAAAATACTAATGCGGTTTCAAATTCTAAATGGCCAAGTCAAACTAAATATCTACCGTACAACTATCAGTGTGATAAACTCTGAAATATGGTTACACCAGCAAACTCTCTTTGGGTTCACTCTACGCTGTTTAAGGATGCAAACTATTTAAAATGAAACCTTACCCCATTGCCAGCTGGTACTTGAGAAGGATTCCTGACTAAGTTGGCAGTCCTGAAAATAAACAGTCATTCATTATTGGAGAAGCACTAAGTTTATCTCTATTCAGATAAGGCTAGACCTTCACCTATCACCCTATTGCATGCGTTAATAGTACAATATGGTTACTTATCTGTTTTATTTGTGTCAACAGTTCCATGAATTCAATAAGATAAATAAAACATTAACCCATGTTATTGTGTAGACTTGGAAGCATGAAGGAAATTAATGGAAACTGTTCATTAACCACATCAGATAACAAGGTGAAAGCGCATTTCACCCGGAATCCTCAACTGTCTGAGGAACTGGCTGTCTTATCTCTAAATGTAAGAACACAACAATTTATATTTGTTGTAATGGGGTCTAACTTAAGTAAGACGGTGGTAGCTAGGCAGGTGGACTTAAGCAAACTCCTTCCACTAAACAAACCAAGCACAATATTGCGCTGCACTAGGATCGTACGCAGGGCCTTTGAATCTGACACTAGTGGGTGAACCCTTAGACCACAAAGGCTGACTACCTTCCTGTAGGTGATCCTCATAAGATCTATGCTCTAGGTAGTGATCAGAGGTGAATACTCAGGGAGGAAAAAGTCGTGAGTCTGTTATTTTTATGTAATCTAATCATATCACATTTTAGATACTCACGGAACTTCGATAAAGCACACTCCAACCCCAGGTTCATCATAGCTAGGTCGTCCACCATAACCTTGCTGGCCATGTTGTTGCTGAGTGTTGTTGCCGAAATACCTGAAAATTAAATATAATAAATATAATAAAAATTTATATAATATACCTATTACTTAAAAAAAATACAGCCAAGCATTTCTCCATCAGTTTACTTGAAAGACATGTAAAATATGGCATAAAATGGAGCTCGCTTGTCACAAATGTAATTTAATTTAATTTAAAAGGATCTCTGGACTTGAAAACTTCAAAGGTTTAGTGGTGGATTTATAGTTTTCGCTCTTCTCAGTACAAACGTTCCTGTGACTACGGAAATCTATAATAAATCAACGAAATCAAACCATCGAATAGCATTGAAGTTTCGTATAGTTCCAACCAATTTCTGATTCACACATATTACCTATAGGTACAAGTTTGTAAACGACAGCGTATCGCTGTCGCCTACAAACTACAAAGCTTCATACAAATTCAATACATAACACAAGACAATGGATAAGCACCAGAACTGTCACTTTTCGCTGTGGACTGCTGCTGCGGTCTGCAGTAACATGTACCTACCTTATGACATTCATGTATGTTTTTTTTTTTACTGTACGAGGGGGAAGCGCTTGGCCTTCATCTCACCTGGTAATAAGTTAAGATAAGGCCGAAGGTGGAGGCGCACTGCACCCGGAATCCTCAACAAACTGAGGAACTGGCTATCTTACCTCTGAATGCCGGAACACAACAATTTTAGAATTGTTATTATGGCGACAGAATTAGGTAAGATGGTGGTAGCTAGCCAGGCAGACTTCAACAAAGTCCTACCACCAACCAAAACAAGCACAATATAATTATACTCCCCATGGGGATCGAATCCGGGACCTCTGGATCTGTAATCGGTGGGTTGAACCACTAGACCACAGAGGCGGTTAATCAAATCTGCAAGCAACATGATGTAATATTCGGCATTATAAAAAAAAACTTTCCCGTGATAGGTAAAAGTATGTCAACATAGATATGATATAAATATCATGTAGCGCAACAGGTATGTTATCAGATCAAAAGCGCATGTGGAATTGCATCTCTGGTGCCGCGGTAGCCGTGAGCTTTTTTGGTGGCACAATGACCTCAAATTCTGGTCTGCTCTATTTATGTGATTTTTATATATGTTTCATTTACTCCCATTTTTATTTCTGAATCAAGTTAAATTTGTATATTAGTCATTTTCATTTATAATTTATTTTTTATTAATTAACTAATGATAATAATTAATTTTATGAAAATATAATTTGTACGACAATAATATGCATTTATATCAAGATATATACATATACATACATCAAGATATATATATACATACCTATGTAAATTTGTCATGCTATATAGATCCAATGGTCTGGAATAACGACTGTTATTTCAGACCATTGGATTTTGACCTATAAAGTATTTTTTTTAATAAATATACATTAATAATTAATATGTAGAATTAAACTAAATATGTACAGAGGAATCAGTCAGCTTACCTAAATACCGTTACAAACAGCCTATAGGTAATTTAGCTGTTCCAGACCAGTACCAAACGGAAGCGAGCCCAAGACACTGGCTGTATTGCTACGCTGAAAAGCTAATTATTATAAGAGCCAAGGCTGGCTCTTATTTAGAAGTTGCTTAACCTTGGGTCACGTGTCGCCTTTATCAAAAGCTCCGCAAGATTTTTGAAAACCCGGAGGGCACCGGCTCCCCACGGACCCAAGGTCTCGACCCCCAAAAAAAAAAATAGTAATAGAATTTTTATTAAAATAACTATCGTGGATCAACGAATTCATTTTTGGACATACGGGAATTTCCACGAACCTTATTATTGATGTAAAACACCCGGTGACCCGCGCGGAAAGAGCGCTGCTCCGGAGTGCTCGGAAGGACGCGGAACGCGTGCGTCGTGAACCGTACTCACCCTGATGATGTCCTTCGGTCAAGGACTAAACGTTGGTGTTTTACATCAATAATAAGGTTCGTGGAAATTCCCGTATGTCCAAAAATGAGTAATAGAATTTACTGAATGATGACGTACCTCACCAGGTTTTCTCCAGCATTGTACTGGTTTCTGTTGCCAGAAAAGCCTCCTTTTACTCCGGAGTAGGTATTCTTGGTGTTCTGAGGGCTCGCTCCAGCCACTGCCACCAGCAGCAGTAGGAACCACATCGTTAATGACTTTTACTTCTGACCCCAGGGTCTAGCGTGCCGATTGCTTGATTCGAACAGTATTTTGTACCTGGAAACTATACAATGGAAATAATAAGTGACCTAGACCTATAAAGTTCGTCATCAAAAGTCGAGAACCTATATGAACCAAGCATGTTGTCTCCATCATTATCAACAATCCAGTAACGACCCTCCAAAACTTGAGGGCTATGTGATAGTTACCACTCTTGGCAGGCAGATAGGTCACCGCTACAAAGATGTAAGATGATCCATAGAAGTATGCTGCTGAATATCTGGTCTGTTGCGTCTTTTACGACATCCACGGGCTGAGTTGTAAGTGGTATTTTCGCATAGTCGAAGTCCAAATGCAAGGCAGGTTTCTGGTTGGATGAATGGCAAAATCCCCTTTATGCTGGTCAGTGTATGCTAAGCTGAAGTGGCAGTGGGCAGGTCTCATAGCTCGCAGAACTTATAATCCCTGGACAGTTTGGAGGTTTTTTGGACGGCGATAACGAAATGGAGTGTGGGATTTGGTGACGTATGGGGTAGCTGCCAAGCTAATTGAAAATTATATACGTAATACTAAGTAATATTACTACTAAGGGATGGGAGCCATAGCCATCTTATAAACTAGCAATATAATTTGGATACTTACTTCGTTCACGCACTGATACTATGTCGACAATGCTAATAATTATAATCTTCGCTATTTATATGTACCTAATGGTCTGTTTTAATATGAAATTATTTTTCCTGTCGCCTTCTCGGAACCTCAAGATCACCAAATGATCTCACTGACACATACAAAACAAACTAAGATAAATATATGACGTAACATCATCGTCGGTAACGAGGTTATTTGATAGAAGCAACCTATAATAATATAACTTACTAGCCGTGTTTGATAGGTGGAATAGAGAGGATTTACCAACAACTTTCTGTTCAAACTCTGATTTTCAATTTTCGCCCCCCTAAAATTCATACCTGGATATATCTATACTAAGAACTTTCTATTAACCATCCAAGTTCCAGGAAAAAGTACAATTAAACTAACTATGTACAAAGGAATCAGTCAGATTACCTAAGGACCGTTACAAACGGCCTATAGGTAACTCAACTGTAGTTCCAGGCAATTCAATTTACGGTCTAAAACTGCCTTGTTATTACTCGTACTGAGACTGTGAGACTGTGAAGAGGTGCTTAACTCTGAATGGATTGAAGATGGCTTGCCACTGGATGAGTCATACCTAACTGGCGATAACTGGCACTATTACTATCAGCCCTTGTCATCCTATTGTTGCTTCCTCCGATCTTAAGCTGTTTTTTGTCATTCCTGATGAATGGCATCAGTTCGTCGCGCTATCTCATGCGCGTTCTGCCCTGAAGCCGTCTGATCGTATCAGGGAACCCATCGTTGTTGTTAGCTCATAGACCATCAGGCATGCGGCAGACGTAACAGCCCAGCTCACGGGCTTAGCGGTTATTTCAATTGACAAGAAAAGGATGTAGCCATTTAGCCCACGATATTGTAAGATTTTGGATTGTGCGATTACAGGTAGGTATATTATTCACATCTCGATTTTAATTATGAATCCTATTTTATTTATGTAAGAGGTAGGTACGAGTACTTACTTAGATTATTATTCACTGAGATAACACAAGTGCCTGTTAGGGCAAGCGCGACACTACTGTACTGACTCTATGTACCTACCTAAAACATCAAGTTAAACAAGTATGTAAGTGACTTCACCTACCTACATGAATAAGATGATGTTTTGGCTTGAACTTTGACTTCCAATTCTTGATGAATTTTAAGAACATATTACAATTCTTTCAAGTCTTTCAGGTTCTCGTGCTACTGCTCCCACTGCTAGGTCACAGGCAAACTATTGACTAGAAAGACTACCCACTCGGATGCAGATAGGTGAATGTCACATGCCTGCAAACATGGCCGTTTAAACCGTACCGGCTTTCTCATAATAATTATATTGTGTATAATGAGCTCATAAGCTTCTTAAAACGAACAATCTTATCGTCGTTCATTTATTTCGGAACCAACCGACCCATGAGAAACCCCGTTGTTTTATGGGTTTAAGATATAAAGGTGCGGCCTTTTGAGGGAAACTTTACTACCAAAGTAGGAACGAAACATCGCCGTTAAATTACTTATATATTATCATCTTACACATTATTACTTAATCTATAAAATAAAGTCCACTCTACGCACACAAATTAAATCTTTGGTTAACACACGTGTCAAAAGAACGCCATCTATCAAATGTTACTAGAACTAAATACGTTGTCAGCATGTCCACTGAAGGCAGGCAGCATTTTATAAAACAAGGTCATTAGATCACAATTCGGTCACAGCTTCTCCATTGTGGTTAATTATTTCAATAGCATGTTCTGATGGTGGTCTCCAGCAAGGGATTTCTGCGTAAAGTGGTTCAGATGTTGTAGAATCTATGACGTCGAGCCTGGCCTCGCATTTCAGGGCTTCTATCGTAGATTCCATAACGTTGCAAGATCTGAGGCGAGTTAGTTCGTCTACATCGTCGGTAGATAGCGCTATAGAGCGATGTCTTTGACTTTCAATGTGATGGTTTCTTCGCGGTAAATGATCGTAATGGCATTCTAAAATCCCTGTAAAAAAAACATATAGATTGGGTTAAAATTATTTGATATTTCGATTTAGATTATTATAATCTGATTAACAAAAACAAGTATATGAATTTACCTCTGAAGTTTTCGAGCATAATAGGAGAAATCGTTTGCACCACAACAGGTCTCATAAATTGTTTTAAATTCCGATCCAGTGTTGAAATGGGTTGATAGTGGCATTTTTCTGATGCTGGTGGATCTAAAATTATCAAAACACTTAATTAAAAAAAAATAAAGAGTGGCCCATGAGGGGATCGAACCCGCGACCTTCGCGTTATTAGCACGACGCTCTAACCAACTGAGCTAATGGGCCGATGTTTGCTGAGTTGAAATACGCGCTTAGGTGACTCAGTAAGACAACAATAATTTCTGATTAATAAAAAAAAAAGTAAATTACTCTACCCTACAAATATACAATAATCCCTCGTACAATTCATTACGTATAGTGAAATTATAATTAAATCTTTATTACCTGGTAATGGTGTGTGAAAGATGCTCCTTACATACGGTGGTGGCACATCATTATTGTCTATCATGACTTGCATCGTTATATCGTTGATCTTCCGTACATCGTCATACCTCGGCTTTTTACACCGCTCTACCATCACTATGATCACTGCCACCGTGATCACGGCCATCATGATCCCTCCCGCTATACTGATCACGGATATTAGATCAACAGAGGTAATTTCCTTCTCTTTTCCTTCCATAACAGCCGTAATATGCTCCGGTTCTGTCAAAATATGAAACTCTTCATCGTCTGGGCTTTCGGTTACTTGATTAGTTTTAAAAATTCTAGTAGCGTTAGTCTTTTCTACATCTTTGGCTATCGTTTTAGTTATTTTCACAACAGTTTCGTTTTTGTTCTTCCCCGATACGGTAATTATTGTAACGTTTCGAGATTTCACTGTTACTGTTTTAATAGGCCTTGTTACTTTTTCAGACATTGGAGTGGTCTGTTTGGGCGGTGTAGTATCCAGAGTTATGTTTGGGTGGGCGTTAGTTGAAGAAGTTGTTAAATAGTTAGAAGAATTCAGATTTCTATCAACAGTTGTCATGCTCTTAGATGGGTTTCTGGAATTTGTATGATTCTTTATAAGTTCTCTCATAGTGTGAGAATTAGAAATAGTTTTTGTGTTTTTTTCGAGGTGCGGTGATTTTGATGAATGGTTCACGCTAGTTGTATTAAATTGAGTGGTAGTGAATATTTTTTGGGTCGTATTATACAATTGTTTGGTTACTGAAGTTTCCGTTGTTGTCAGTGATGGCATAGGTTTTGTAACTTCTTCATTAACTAGTACTTTAGGTATTGGAATAGTCGAATTCATCTTAGTGTATACCAAGGAAGCTGTTGTCAAAGCAATCTTTTTAAATGTCACATAAGATACCGACGTTGGTATTATGGATACAATTATAGTTTTAGGTGTTGTATTGGCCTGTGTGACTCTGGTTTTTGAAGATGAGTCTGGTTTTATGGATGGGTTTATTTCAGGCTTAGATTTATATGGTTCACCTTTCTGTGCAGGTCGTATCCAAATTTCTTTTGGCTTAAACTTGACTGTTGTAGGGAAATATCTGATTGTAGACTCTGGCCTCTTTGTTATATCTGTTTTAGTTGTTCCGGTTTTCACAGCGGTACTTGTGACAGGCATATGCGTTACATTAGCAAAAGTTGTTATTTTAGGTAGGTAAATACTATGCGTCGCTGAAGTAATATGTACCGGAATATGTGTTTCTTTCATATAATCTTTTCGTGTAATAGGAAATTCTGTCCTATTGTATTTTGACCCAATTGGTAGTTTTCTTGTGGTTTGTTCCATCGGTTGGACGGAATCAGGCAATTGCTTAGTACTTATTGTTACATTATTCAAATCAAAATTTGATTCACTTGCTGTTGGCATTATACTATCTGATTTCTGCAATTCCTTTGTTATTGATGTGATTGCAGTTTTTCGAGTTGTTTCTACAATTTTATTTTCACTTGCCTTTAAACTTGCATCAATATTTGGTGTAGCAAGTATTGTTGTTGCTAACGTCGTGGAATACATTTCTTTATTGAGCGAAGTTAACGATTTTGGAGTGTCAGTAATTTTAATCACTGATGCCTCAGGTAAAGCAGATGTTGCCATTATTGTTGTAGGCATTTCTGTCGTAGATATTGGAATCCTAGCTTTGTTTGGTATTGTTGAAGGATTTTCCAAAATAATGCTTTTGCTTGGATTGGTGGAGGTCTCCACCGAAACATTTTTGTTTAACACAGAACTTTGTGTTTCTAAATTAGATTTAACTTTACTCAAAAGTGTTATATTTTCTAACAATGGCAATCTACTAGTTGGTGTAGTATTGAAGAGTGTCGTCTTGGCTACTGAAGCTGGTCTTGGAAAAGGGATAGCTGGAGTAATAGACGCAGTTGGTTTAGTCGCAGACTTTGTTAGTAGTACTTCTGCTGTCGTTGATGTACTCGTTGGAATCATGCGTATTTCACAACTGAAATGGAAAGCAGAAAATCAGTACTGGGCATATAATATAATTATCTTATCTATTGAGTACCGCACCTAGGGGGCAAACAAGCAAGAATAAAGCTGTATGTAAACTAGTCACAGCGTTTGTTTTCTTTGAGCTGATGTCTGGTAAAGAGTGGTAACCCACCTCTCACCTTGCCATCCATCCTGGCAGGAGCAGTCTCCAGTGATAGGGGAACAGGATCCGCTTTTACAAGGTTCGCAATCATTCACACAATTTGGACCCCATTTACTCTCCGGACAGTCTGCAAATTAAAGGACATTACAATCTTATATACACGTATACGTAACAAGCCTCATAGCTCAGTTGGTAGTAACTCTGCCTTCTGCGCTGTAGGCTGTGGGTTCGATTCCCACCCAGGACAAACATTTGTGTGATGAATATAGATGTTTGTTCTGTGTTTGGGTGTTGTATCATATAGTAAGTATGTATTTAAAAAAAAAAAAAGTATTTAAGTATTCTATCCGTAATCTAGTTCCCATATTACAAGCTATGCTTAGTTTGGGGCTAGATGGCGCTGTGTAAAAATGAATGTCCTATAATATTTATTTATTTATTTATTTATTATTTATATATCTAATATACAATCAATATTTTATAAACAATGAAAATATCGATATTATATCGTATTTTAACAGATTAGTGGTATCATGTGGTATTATCGATAATGTAATTGGTAGGAGATCAGACATTCAATATAACTTCTCGCAGATAAGCAAACTAAGGAATAAAGCCGTTGAAATTTGTCTTAGTGAAACATACCCTCCGAACACCGATATCCTGACTTCCCGTTGGGGCATATGGGCACGCAGGAGACATCCTTCATCTTGTACCCAGGGCAGCACACCGCCACCTCTGCTATTCGTTCATCCGTCTGAAATAAATACCGTCAATCAGTCGAAATCAGTCTTTCAACTTTTCTCCTTCAAGGGAACTTAACCTTTAATAACTATTCAGAGCGTGGATCTTTTGAGGCATCAGTGGGAAAATAACTGCAAGCAATCATAAAATTGTATTCCTGTTTATCCCATGGTCTAATGATCACCTAGTTTTTCTGTTTGAAAACGATTACCTAGCTTATATATCCACGCGTGATGGATCATGTCTCATTGTAGCGTAATCATGTTAATTTACGATGTGATTTGAAGCTACAAATTACCAAAAACAGTAAAACGCATACCTAGCTAAGGAACAACCACGTTATTTTATCATACTACGGGGAAGCACTTGACCTTCTCACCTGGTTAACTGGTTATACTTAGGCCGATGGTGGAAGCTTTTGAACACTATACCCAAAATCCTCAACAGACAGAGGAACTTGCAATATTACCTAAATTCCGGAACACAATAATTTCGATTTGTTGTTATGGCGGCATACTTAGATAAGAAGGTAGTATCTAGCCTTACAACCACCATTAGCACCACTAGTAGTATTTAAACAAGCCCTACCACCATCCAAACCGATTTACGATGTTGGGCAATTAATAATCGTTTTCCAAAAAGCGTGTAAGGGAATGTGTTTGTATATATAATAGAGTTATTTCTAGTGAGTACCTACTAACTTGATAGAGCAATCATCGGATCGTGCTATTAAAATAACATCTATACCATTATTAGTTGCTAAGCAATCGTAAGCATAGAATGTGCAATTATCGGCGAGTGACTGTCATTTACAATGATCTAGTTTTTCTCAAGGATAGTCCCGACTATCGTCAATACTAGCGATAATATTTGCAGAATGTGACAATTTAATAAAACTATCGTATGATTTGCGAAACTGGAATTCAATAAACGATCGTTTGAATTGCGAAGCTTATTATCTGGAATAAGGTGGGATTTGATCTTAAAAGCATATATCACATCATAGAATTTATTTTACTTTATTGTTCGTTGTGTCTTCCACCTTTCCCACCTTACCACCTCTACCACCTAAATCCACCTTTACAGTGAAATACCTCAGTCATATCTTAAGATTGATAGCATTGAACTCATATCAATAAACCCAGTGACCCATACTAATAATTATAAAATGGTATCATTGCAACTAATGAAATTGTACCGACATCAAAATAAATGATGAATACGGAAAATGAGAAAAATTCGCGGGTCGTATTACTGACTCCCTCAATATCCCCAGGGGACCAGACACTTACAAACACCATCTCAGCCACACTACACCATTTTATATTTGACAATACCATTATTATTATCACAGACAGAGGAAGAACTCGATTTTTTACTGAACCCCAATGCATTTGTGTAATTCGCTAAAGCTAAATAAATATATGTTTCAACTCATGCCTTGTTTACTTGACTTTACGTATGTTAGCGTTCAGGTCCACTGCTGAACAGAGCCTCCTCCGAAATTGGAGTCCATAATCACCATGCTTGACGTGAATTAGTGATCGCAGTGAAGATAGACCATAGGAGTACATCTTCGGCCACAACGTCACTTAACATCGGGGCCCGTATTGACTATGACAAATCGTGTCTTAACGCGCCCGCGTTACGATATTTGCATGGAATCATCGTATTAAAATATCATGACGCGGGTGAGTTAAGACAAGATTTTTGATTTTTTGTCAAGTCATGATAAGGCCGCAGGTGGAAAAACACTTCACCCGGAATCTTCAAAAAACCGAGGAAATTACTTTCTTACCTCTGAATACCGGAACACAACCTTTTTTTAAGAATTGTCGGAGGCGACCGACTCGGTAATTACAGTCTTTGTCAAAGTACCTTTACCTCTAGCTTAGTGAGCTCTCTCATTTCCGTGTTCCACTTGGAGCACCTCGGTGGCATGGAGAAGCACCACTCGTAGGTACGGACTGTCATCGGCGCTCGGTACTTCACTCGTTTTGTTATATTGTATCTATAACACAATAATAAATAAATTAATGTTTCAATTTATTTAAATTTATCGAAATTAAAAAATAAATCGATAACTTCCTAGTTACAGTAAGTTCCTAATAATTAAGTTCCTACTTAATTCGGATCACACTAGCGTAGTGGTTGGAGGGGTAATCGTGAATTACCCCTCACCCCTTACCCACGAGTGGGAAAGTCCAGTGGGTGGACAAATAATTTCGGATTCATAAAACTATTGTTGGGTGTGAAAGTGACCTGAGGAATGGAGTGCGGACCGTGGAAGAGATGGATTGTGTGATGCATATGTATGTGAGAGGAGTGGATGCTGAGTTGACGAGTGACAGGGGAGAGTGAAAGAGGAGATCGTGCTGTGCCGACCCTGCCTTAGTGTGGGATGGGCAGGAAGAAGAAGAAGAACAAATCATTTCGGATATACAGCAATGTGATCTTGCTGTGTATCCGACAGGCGAACACCGTTCAAGAAATTTCATATCTTGGAGGCTGATTTCAATTAATTTCATTCAATAAGCAGCTATGATATTGTGCGCAGAATATAGAGCACTTTTTAATAACCTACCAACTTATGTACCTACATTTACAAAATAAAAACATTTGATTTGATTTTATCCAAGCGGATAACTATGGTTTCATATCATAGGAATGAGACATCATTGGGTAAGTGTTTTAAGACCAAACTGTACTTTATTTTTTGATGATAATGTAATTATTTAAATAGCTAAACTACACAGTTGTTTTCGGTACATTTTAAGGGATTTGTTACAGTTTTCGTTTTTTTTTTGTTAGATGGGTTGGCTCCCTTTTCTACCTACCCTACCATACCTTTAGACTAGCGCAAGAATCAGGTCTACGATGGAGCGAGCTTTTCCAGTAGGCACGGGCTCTCCCTGACACCGACGTTACAGTGGTTTGGAAGAAAAGTTATCTTCATTGCGATGGTTTGAAATCGTGAATATGGCGCTGTCCGCTGTCTTCTTACATTCTCGAAAATTGTAGCTCTTTAAAACATTTGCTTTTTTTATATACAAAAACTTACTTTTGCTGCACCATGCAGACATTGGGTCCATTGAGAGCCGCTACCTCCATCATCATCATCAGCACTAGCACCACACATAATTGAGTCTTAGTCACTGTCACATCGAGCACCACCATTTTAACCAGCCTTTACATTTTCATAACTTCTCATTCCGTCCATCTCCTAAGGCTGTTACTGAAGTTTCATTCTTTTTCTGAAATAGGAAATAATTTAATAAGGTATACACGATAAAGGCCCTTTTCATAATCGTGAATTATGTCACATTGTTACAAATGCGCCAGTTTGGTTTTATGTTTGGATGTTTATGAGCAAAAATTTTGCGCATATGTTGTTAGTAAAAATGCTGTTTTTTATTTCTATCCGGCTACCATGATGAGCCGTGAGTAGAAGTTAGTACAAAATTATTCCTCTTGAATACTTGCATAATCTCTAAAATTGATCATGATATTGCGTGTCATCTTCCTGTTCTTATCCCTCTAAAGCGGACATGTTCTTCTCTCATGCTTGAGATTCTTGGGGGCTTGGCATGTTGTTTTACGATCGGCCGCTAACCTAACCTAACGTTAACCCTCCTTGGGAATACTTGTTTGGGGATAAGAGTATAGATAAAGAGAGGGATAAAGAGGGGTGATGAAACGGATATCACGGGATAATGGGGAGTGAGGCGCTAGCAGCTAGAGCAGTCCAAGTTACGTACCCGTAATGATTCCAGCCAGAGATCGGAAGGATATAATAGTAGAAACTCCATCTCTCTGGGCTGCGTGTTTCAAGATTTTATTTTCACAAGAAACTGCAATTATACAGCTGCAATTGATAAAATCAGGGTCTATTTTCCTAAAGACTTAAAAATCCAATCATCGGAGCGATAGGATTTTATAGCTCGTAGCATTCGAAGCTACGATCCACTATTCGAATATTCAGAGGAGCGGGGTCAACTAACTAAGCAGGATGGGGGCCGAATGCAGGCCATCGAATAATTGTCGTGTGATAAGTGTTTCGTAATGGATGGTAATACTTTCAGCCTCCCGAACTATAACTATATTTAATGGAACGAGCTACAGAGCTTAATTGTAGCATGATGGCTATAATTCTATCTCTTATTATTTTATTGCACTCTATAAGCCTGTAAAATGTTTCCTCTTCAACATACCATTTTAGAAGCAAGAGAACGAAACAGTCATGATCATCATAATGTCAGCGCAACAGCTTTTTAGTCTCCGCATTTATTATATATACATATTTATCCTGATGCTTATAAATATTTAAATGAAAGATCACAAAGTTTATTTATGACTTTGTGTTTCCAACGAATTAATTTCATAAATATTGAATTTGTTTGACTTTTAAAGTTGATGGTTATTAAAAAATGTAATCCTTCGACTATGAACATTGGATTTTGACGATACATTTCTGTAGAATTTCATCAAATATCGTATACGTAAGTAAAACCCGTGCTTAAAAATGTATCAAAACACTCACGCAAGTTTTGAAAGTGAAATTATTATGATCATCAACGTGCTTAACATTCTGACGAACCTTACCGATTTCAATTTCAATTTCAATTTATTTATTCACAAACAATTTCAGTAATCGTATTTGAATGTAGGTACTAATAATAAAATAAATTAAAAATAAGTCGATAATTAATAAAGAATCAAAGTCAAATTACAAAATGTCAAAATGAGATTAAATTAGTTACATAAATACAACAATGATGTCACCCTAGTGTACACCAAACTCATTCACTGAATAAAAGCAACCCTCCAGCAGAAGCTTCTTTAACTTAGTTTTAAATAAAATAGGACTATCGATCACTTTCATATCTAGGGGTAAGAGATTAAAAAGTTTAATAGCTTGGTACCGGCAGCCATGCATTGCTACATTTAACCTGGGATGCATTGGACACATAATATCTCTCCTTCTTGTGTTTAGTCTTAAGGCTCTCTGTTGTGCTGACTCGTATTTAAGCGGATGTCGAGCGATGTCCATGAGGACCACTAATATGTAGAGACTAGGAAGGGTAAGAATGTTTAGAATTTTAAATTTCTCCCTACATGATTCCCAAGGAGGAATCCGCATCATTGTTCGTATAGCCCTCTTTTGTAATACAAAACCCTTGTCAATATTGTATTGATATCCATTTCCCCAGAACTTGATACTGTATCTGAATTTCGACTCTACTAAAGCATAGTATACCGATTTAAGCTGGTCAAGACTTATTTCTTCTCTTAAGCTCCTCAATGCGTAACAAGCTGAACTAATCGTGTTTTCAAGTTCTTTTAATTCAGGTTTCCAATTTAAAAATGCATCAATATGAACTCCTAAAAATTTTACACATTTTTCAAATTTAACTTTTATACCGCTATTACATACATCGATTGTTTCATGATTTCGTGCCGTAGTATTGAAAAGAATTGCTTGAGTCTTACTAATATTTAATTTTAGGTTATTGGCATAGAACCATTTATTAAAAGCCTCAAGTGCAACGTCGATCTTATCTTTAAGTTCTTGAGTGGAGGTGGCAGGTATGATTGCATTCGTGTCATCTGCATATAAAATCAGCCTTATACATGGAACGGCGCTATTTATAAAGTTGATGAGGTCGTTCATAAATATGACAAAGAATATTGGTCCTAGTATAGAGCCTTGTGGGACTCCCCGCCCTATGGTACAAACCTTTGATTTGGTAACAGTTTCCTTCCTATTCCTATTGTCAACGGCCTTGATTTCAATGAACTGTTTCCTTTTATTTAAATATGAATTTATGAGATCCAATGACCTACCCCTTACTCCATAATGTTCTAACTTTGCAATGAGTATATTATGATCCACTGTATCAAAAGCGGAGGACAGATCTAAAAATAAACCTGCAACCCTCATCTTGCTGTTTAGATAGCAGAGAACTTCACTAATCAATAAATCAACCGCATCAACAGTCCCCACACCTATTTTATATCCAAATTGATTGTCATTTAATATGTGGTTTAAGTTTAAATGAGATAAAATCCTATCTTTAATTATTTTTTCAAATATTTTGGACACAATTGGTAGCAGCGAAATAGGCCTAAAATTTTTTGGATCCGTTTTTTTACCTTTTTTATGAATTGGCAGAACCTTAGCAATTTTAAGCTCGTCAGGAAAAAGCCCTGTTCCTATACACTCATTAAAATAATTTGCTAAAGGCTCAGCTACTAAATCTATATTATCTTTAAATACCTTAATTGGTATTTCATCATGACCATATGAGCGTTTGTTTTCCATTTTCTTAACAATAAATTTAATCTCATTTCTGTTTGTTTCTCTCATTTCCATGTCAATATTAATTCTACTTGAATGATCAGTCATGTACTTTAATGCTAGACCTCGTTTTTCTATAATGTCAGGATCATCGGTGGAAAAGTCAAATTGTTTTACAAAAATGTCAGCTATATATTGGGTATTGTTGATAATTTCATTATTAATTTTAAGCAGATAGTTTTAACAAACAGTACCTAGCAAAACATTCGTGTTGGTGAGCTTACTTAAACAACTATAGAGGTAGGACTGTAGTTCCCAAGGATTAGAGTCATTAGAACCCGTCAGAAGAATAACGAAATCCTCCCTTGTATAGTTCCTACAACTCTCATTACATATATCTAACACTTGTTTGGATGATGCATAAGATTTTATAAACGAGTACACCTGAAATTTATTCCCGAGTAATTCCCGCAACATACTAGCCAAATTTCTTCCATTTTCATCAGCCAAAATAAGTACACGCCTACTAGCAGTGGGAAGTTCGCCGTTGGGATGCTTGCGATCATAATTTTGGCAGGAGCCAAGAAGCGGGGGTTTCTCAAGCTTTGTCGTTAACTCGTTCACTGGGGTAGAGTTTTTTTGCTGATTCTGATGTTTATCTGCAGAAAAATTTGATAGAGAATGGGTTGGCTCATTCAGCAGCGATGGTATTTCGATAGCCGCTATTTCCTCTACAAGTTTCTGTGATATCGGCAGGGTTGGGATCGAGGTCACATTCGGTACTTCAGAGCAATGCTCACTATGAGATCTGGCATCTTCAATCAGTTTCTTCACACGTCCCGATATTGTTATTGTAGTGTTCGTGTTATTATCTGTCAGCATGATAGGACTGTCCTTAAAACTATCAGTCAGGCGACGTTTAGCGTTTTTTTTACTAGTCGAAGAAATATTCCTTTTGTGCGAGGATACGGGGCTCCTACAGATTTGTTTTAAAACATTCACTTCCTGTGCTAAATGTGTTATTTGCTTCTTAAGACCATTATTCTCCAATATTACACTCTCTAGTTCATTCTGTGTGCTAGCCAAATTGGTTCTCAAATGATTTATCTCTGTTTTCATGTCTTCCATATTACTGGTCAGGGCATTCGATAGATCAAGACTTTTACCCATTAACTCTGTAGTTAGAGACAAATTTACTGAGCTACTGTCATTGACATTCTCTAGGGACTGTGACTTGGTTAGATGTGGCTTCCGAATGGTTATATTAGCATATTCCTCCATTATTTTTAGGTAATTTTACACGACACTATCACGATAAATATCTTTTTATGAACAAAAAGAAAACAAGACCTGGTAGGTTCCGAACCCGGTGTTGACAGTACCGAGTTATCGTGCCGCCGCCGTTGTAACCTCGACTACCAAGTCAATATACAGATGTGTCAAAATTTGGGAACAGTTTGAATTAGTGAATGCGATTAGTACAAAATTAGTCATAAGTCCAAATGTCAACTTTTAAATTGTGGGTACCTCTACTTCCTTTTCTCAGTACAACAACGGTTTTTTGATGTATACGAACACTAAATTCACTTGTTTTGTGTAATTTGTCTCTATTGTGGATCACATAAAATTGTTTGAGTGATTTAAACTTATTTTGACTAAATTAGCACTGTTTTGGATTGGATATTCACGGATGTTTTGTCACTGGTAGCTCACTTTTGTAATCACTGTTTTTAGAAATGTTTACAATATTTATGTCCAGATAACATTCACACACCGTAATTGCACATAGGGTAATACATTCTTATCACTGAATATACAGAATACTGTGTATTACTATTATTTAATAATTTATAACACGGAGCTAAACATTTTGTTGCCGCGAGAGAGAGAGAGGGGAGACGTGAGGATTGTGAGGATTATGGCGATACTTGTATTTATTTTCTGTTCAGAGAGTTCAGTGGCTTCATCAAAGTTTAGACGCTCGCAGAACATGTAATGATATCTCGTGTTTGATGAGATTTGAAACTTTGCGGCTTCTTTGAATTAGATTGTCTGCACTGCGAGCTCCTAGTACCTCGAAAGGTTCTTCCATTTCCAAGTGCATGTCTCTATTCTCGCTTCGAATAGTGATCAACCCTCGAAGGTGAAAAAAGCGTGAGTCTATTTTATTATTTTTTACTGTACGACGATAGTTCGCTTGGCTTTCATCAAGTCTTGACTTACCGAAGGTACCTTAACAAACTGAGGAACTGGCTATCTTACCTCTAAATGCCCTAACACAACAATTTGAGAATAGTTACTATGGCGACAAAATTAGGTAAGATTGTGGTAGCTAGCCAGACAGACTTAAATAAAGTCCTACCACCAACCAAATCCAGCACTATATTGTACTCCTTCTGGGGAACGAACCCGGGACTGGATCTGAAATCGGTGGGTTGAACCACTAAACTAAAAATTTGTTTCTGTAACTCAGACCATTGAGTTGTCAACAATTGAAGCCAGTGGCAAATAAGATATCCGTGAACTTAATCATGCGCAGATGGAGGTCGACGGCTTCATTCCATTGATAAGTGACGATGAGCACATGACAATCGGCGCATCCTGTTGGAATTGCGAACTCCCAGCGTGCAGGCCACGTTTGTTTAACCGCCTCTGTGGTCCAGTGGTTCGCCCACCGGTGTCATATCCTAAGGTCCCGGGTTCGGACCCCATGGGGAGTGCAATATTTTGCTTGGTTTGGTTAGTGGTAGGACTTTGTTTAAGTCCGCCTGGCTAGTACCTATCCTATCTTACTTTTTTTATTTATTTTTTTATTTTACGACGGGTAAGCACTTGGCCTTCATCTGACCTGGTTACACAAGTTGAGATAAGGCCGAAGGTGGAGACGCGCTTCATCCGGAATCCTCAACAAACTGAGGAACTGGCTATCTTACCTACGTCTAAATGTCGGAACACATCAATTTTTGAATTGTTGTTACGGCGACAGAATTAGGTAAGATGGTGGTAGCTAGCCAGGTGGACTTAAACAAAGTCCTACCACCAACCAAACCATGCACAATATATTTGATTGATTGATCCCCATGGGGAGTACCCATGGGATCAATCAAATAAAGAAAAGTTACCTAATTCTGTCGCCATAAGAACAATTCTTCAATGGTTGTGTTCCGGCATTTAGACGTAGATAAGATAGCCAGTTCCTAAGTTTATTGATGATTTCGGGTGAAGTGCGCTTCCACCCTCGGCCTTATAATTTAAGTACTCCAAACACAACAGCTTTATTTTATGCAACAAGAACATTATAATCATCTGTTTTTTATAAACCAACGATTTTTAAACAAAAATATTATAAAAAGATGTTATTTCATGGTTATTTCCAACACTTTTGCAAAAGAGTTCCAAATCGCGTTTCGCACGAAGTTTTTCAAGCACTTAGTTTTTATACAAGTCAAATTACCGACTACTCGGGAAGTCCGTTTCTACTCAGTCAACAGAAAATGTGTCCATGGTTGTCAGAAAATGTTCCTCAGCATAACCCCACTGATGTAGAAAATGTGACTTCTTTTTTGCATTCGTAAAATAATGACATCATAATCCACAGTTGGTTTTAACGACTTAATTATATTTTAGTATGCCCACAGCTAGACACGAGCTTTCCTTATACTGAAATATTGTGTCACAAACTCACGTTATTCAAACTCACGGGATAAAAAACAGCGGTTCCTTTACACTGATATCGTAATATACTAAATATAAACAGCCCGGAAAAGGCAACTGCAGGGCTTGAGCCTTTCCCAAATGGGATGAGGATATGCTATAATCAAGACGCAAGGCACCTGCGTGGTCTAGTGGTAGGGCGATGATGATGATTGACCTTCGATGCGGAGGTCTCGGGTGCAAATTCCGGGTCACATCATTTTTATGTATGTTCCCAGTTTGGTTAGGACATTGCAGGCTTCACTTGATTATCAGATAACTAAGATGGTTCCCGTACTTCGGAGTGAACACGTCAGACTTTATTACCTGTCCTGTAATAAAGTCTGACACTAGCCTAGCACGCCAAAGAAGAAGATGACGCTTGGCAGGCGGGGTAGTGATCGTATTACTGATATTGGTGCTAATTCTTAGGTAAGGATGCTGCTCATGATGAGCCATTAGCTCTCTTACGACCTCAACAGCTTAAATAGGTAAGGTATATTCTGTCAATACATAGCTATCAATCAGTCCCTAACCTGACAACTATAATATTTTGTCAGCCGTTATCACAACTAGGTCTAATAGACCCCAGGCCCAACAGGCCCCATCCGCTCCTCAATGAATAATCGGCATAACGACACTACCAGAGGGGATATAAATGATTTTACATCCTGTCAAATATCTAGTCTAGAATTGGGGTTGAGGATTCTGTTATTGTGAAGGGCAGATCATTTTTATGATACAACTAGCTGACCCCATAATGATACACTTGCGCCAAGGTTCTGAGCTCATCACACTAGTTTCAGCCCCTATTATAAGTAAACTGGAAAGGCTCGCTCCATTGAAGACCTCATTTTTGCTCAGTCAAGCATCGAGATCCAGGGCTTAAGCCCTACGTAGGTATCTATAAAAATAGGCTTCGCCATTTTTCTTTTTTTATTGTACGACGGGGAAGCGCTTGGCCTTCATCTCACTTGGTAACAAGTTGAGATATGGCCGAAGGTGGAGGCGCACTTCACCCGGAATCCTCAACAAACTGAGGAACTGGCTATCTTACCTGTAAATACCGGAACACAACAATTTTTGAATTGTTATTATGGCGACAGAATTAGGTAAGATCTAGCCAGGCGGACTTAAATAAAGTCCTACCACCAACCAAACCAAGCACAATATATTGTCCTCCCCATGGAGATCGAACCCAGGACCTCTATATCTGAAATCGGTGGGTTGAACCACTAGACCTCAGAGGCGGTTAAAGCCAGTGATCGTGAACCGCCTCCATCCACCAACTCCAAGTAACCGTCGGTCACAACACAGCCCCTGGTGAGGTAGCGGCCAATTCGTCTGCTAAGTGTAATTACAACACTTTAAGAGACAGCACTTGTTTTTTCAAAAGGTCAAATTTCAAATGAAAAACATATGTTTTAAAATATCAGCAATGAACAATCTACAAGGCAACCTACACCCTGAACTACTAGGCACTGTATAGCGCAATATAATCGAAGTCTCAAGAGCACACGGCTGATCGCCAATACGCTGGACCGACCAGATAAAAGCTACACTAAAAGCCCTTTGGGTGTGTGCTGATGAGGCAGCTGTGTAGTCTTCGGAGAGATAGACATTCCATACATCCTTTTTGATGTTGATGGCTATAAGGTGGTCTAGGTATCCCAATTTAAGTATTTAGGTCATGACATGTGGTTACGGAAATGTTGATCCCTACGGATTATACTTGACGGCAAATTGTTCTTCAAGTCACGTCAAGATGACACTTTTTATATTCTTCTGTCAATCGATTTACACATGTGGTTAACTGACCCATACCAAAAAAAACTAACACGTCCTTGACAATAATTTGTTTCGAACAATTTTGGGTAAAAAAAATATCTAGGTAGTAAAAACAAATTCTTTGGACTCTTGCACACCGCTGGGACAGTGCCTTGCAGTATTTGCTAAGCAAAATTATTACATTAATTAATTAATATGTACTTATGTATAGATAGGTAGGTACTTAGCATTTTTAAAACATTGGTTTTACTCACGTACACGTTTATGTTAATGTATGCGTAAGTAAAACCCGTGTTTTATTATTTAGAGTACGACTCACGCAAGTTTTGAATTTATTATATTTTATTTTAATAGCAAATAAATAAATAAAATGTTTATTTTCTCTCAAAAAATTAGTAGGTTCTAAGGGATACTCTTAAACAATTACTGTCAAATCACAATATCTGTTAATGTTTAATAAGAGGATTTTCCATTCACTCTTGACTTGAAGACTCCCAATATTTTAGCAATTGGGAAACACGTGATTGTTGCGTTCTGAATCAGCGAAATTTAATAGTATGAAATATTTTGCGAATGCATGAATAATAAAAATTCAATGCGCCGCTCTTGCACGAGTGACAAGGAAGTTCTTAAATTGTTTTTTTTTTTAATATTCGTGTTTAATGATTTTGTTCCAACGTTCATTAAAATTAAACGTTATTTTTATATGAAAATAACCCAAGGCCTGCCTCCAACTACATCAAAACAATCCCAAAAATACTCGATGAAACATTATAATTCATTTAAAAAAGTTAAGAATCTCGGAATGTTTATATGACAATCAAAGTTCATTTCATACATAATGTGAAACTGAATGGTATATAGAACAAAATAATGAAGTGTATGAATGTAGCAGCTGTGGCTGTGCCCTATTTAGAGGAGGTACCTCATCACAGTAACATGGTGATGTTAATAATTGGTTTAATGAGTAAAACATGCATCGTGGCAGCGTGACTGAACTTTAATTTGTAACGTACTAAATAAAACTGGCTTTTATGAGACTGATTATGATGACAGAAGGGTGGATATGAAGCTCAAAAAATAACAGAGACTATAGATATATAGAATATAATTGAATTTATAATCGGTGTACAAGTACATAATTATAATTCTCATTAACTGAACGGAACATTGATTTATGTGTAATCGGAATATACACTATACATTTTAAAACACGTGTTTTACTCACGTATACACTTATGTTTATGTATAACACCAATTGGGACTTTTATTTATTAAATAAACAGGATTTTGAGTTTTCATGCTGGAGTTTTTGTTACTCATCGCCTTGTAAAAATACTACTTGTTAGTACTAGGTGCTACGTGCTACCTAACTTAACCAGATGTAGGAAAAACAAATGTCTTGTTGGTACTGAGCTTTAAAGTCACACTGTAAGAAAATAGACCATATCATATTATGACTTCAGATATCACAGTTGAGTAATCTGATAGACTAATTAATTGTTTCATATAATCTGCATGGAAATTGTTAAAGTTTTCATAATATTTCAGATGAGTAGCAGAGAGATGCAGTAAATTACTGCAACTCTGCGATAAAGGATTTATGTGAGTGTAGGTGAAAAACTGATACCTAGACCTTGACAGGTTTACCGGTATGGAAATAACTATAAACACCTTTAACTAGAGTTCTACCTAGGTCAAGGTGTAGGTAGGTATTTTATTTAGGAGTAGGGTCAAGTTTAAAAGACTAATATACTCAAAATATTTGTTACAATTATTTATACAAAAAGTTGAGTCTTCTTGCGCATCGCATACCGTATCAATAATTGCTTATCCATACAATTCAATTATTATGGATAATATTCCGGATAGCTACTGTAAATACTTACCAAATGACACAAAAGCATAAATATAACCAACACTAGTGACTGACTGACTATCTATGGCTTTGAAAATCCAAATAAAGCATTAAAACACAGGAACGTTGACTAGGAGCTCAGAGGTTTTGGGAGCTCACATGTGAAACGAAGCGCGACCGGGAGAGGACTGGCCTGGACTCATTTATGTACCTACAAACTGTTTTGATCTTCTGTGTACTTTGATAACTGTAAAGTAATCTGTGTTAGGACTCGGGACGCGCAAAGGGAGATGGGATTATGTTATCGCGTTTTGGTCGTTTTCCAATTTTAAAGTTTTATTAGCCTTTTGATTAAGTTTTTCAGTTTTCAATACCTATGCTTTATCGTATTTTGCTTACAAAGATTTAAGTATCAAGAGTTTAGTTAGTTAAAAGAACGTTTCATATAATATCCTGATACTTTAACAATTTTATTGATTTTGACGTAACTTTTCGCTTCTAATCTCCTCTAATCAAATTGCACCAATGACCAGGTATAAGTTATTTTTTCTTTGTATATTTTTTTCGATAATTGTTGAGAGCGCAAGTTCAAATGATACCTAAACATAAACATATATAAGATATCAGATTATAATTTATCCGGTCCAAAAAAATAATGGAATCTCAATCTTATTAGGAGTCGAGAACAAAATCTGCCACGGAATACAAATATACTTAGTTAGATACTCATAACTACGAATAGTATTCAGGAGGTGGATCAATAACCTGGCGTCATATTGCCGGGAGGTGTCTCAGTATTACTAGGTAGGTACCTAACAATATTAAATTAGCATTATGATTAAACCTGCCTTATTTTGCACGGAAAAGGATGAAACGCTTTTTAAATCGAATAACCTAGGCCAGTTCAGCGCTCACCTCTATATTTCATGATAACTGGCCAAGATTCTTTCTCGAACTTGAAACTATATCTCATCTCATCGGCAACATTAGCTGATGATGTTAAAAATATTGAAATTAAGCCTTATTGCTACCTATAGTCAGATGGCATTTTATCTGTAAAACTTATATACCGGTAATAAACAGTGTTTTTGTCTGTGTGCAAAGAAAGTAGGTTTGTTATGCAGTCTCTCGTGATCGTAAAACAAATTGATGACAGTTGCCCAGAACTTGGTATTGGTACCAAACCCTCGCGCCCAACCAGGAGACGATCTATATTTCGGCGTCCTAATGTCGGGAGTCCACACCGAATGCAATCAACTTGTTTATAAGCTCGAGTAGGTAAATTGCATTTTTATGGTTTACATGGAATGTTGTGTTCCCTTACAATCATATCAATTGACAGTTTTATAATTGTGCACCTTAAATCAGCCTAGCTGCTTTAAAAAAAACTCGTTCAATAGGAATCGCTCTATCCACTGCACTGTCCATTTGTAAAATACGGTAAAAAGCTAAGCCTGATAAAACCTTATACTTACTAATTACCACAATTAACTCAAATATATTTAGAAGATTAATCCATCAGACATATAGACAGACACGGTAGTGGTCGATATGGAAGAATTTTATCCTAGTAACAATTTTGTAAATATTGATTTATGTGGTGACTGATTGACTGTCTAGTCTTGACTAACGATCTTTATAATGCGCAGCGCAGTCTAAATATGTTTTAATCTTAAAATATTTCGGGAAGTTTATTTCATAATAATAATGGTTCGAAGATAATATCGGCCAGTTTATCTTGAATGGCATAAAATAACAATAGAATGAGTCTATTGTTTCAATTTCCAACCAGAGCAAACTACCAGGAGAACAGAAGCAAACAGGAGACAACAAAAGGGGCAACCGAGGCGGCGACATAGCGTCGTCAGTGGCTGGCGCCATTTTACCCCTACAACTCGACGCAACAAATTAACTACACCACCAACCAAGTCTTAATGTAAAGAGTATAGAGCACGTTTTGCTTTGCATTATCATGTTTATGCTACTAATGTTATCAGCAGGGGACCGCTGACGAAGGATTCACTGTTTATTTGATAAAGTCGAGCTTGGAATAGAGATTCTAAATAATTCATTGGCAAAAAATGACTGTGAAATATTGATGAGTAAATAGCATCTGGCAGTTTTGGGTTTGTGATAAACACTGGCATGATTTGTGGGATTTGGAAAAAAAATATAAATATAAGTTGGTAGGTAAGTACTTACTTGGCACAAACTCCCATTCCACAACAAATACTTCCGTCAGTTAAATTGTTGTGGCTTTAAAAAAAAAGTTAATTTACTTGGAATTAACTAAAGTTATTTACTCTCCTGCCGAAGTCAGGCGCCAAACGGTTTGTCATGTTTCGTCAGTACGACAGGAAAGGCAGTGCCTTCTGGGAAAACTAACACAATAGTAGACCTCATTATTGCTCAGGCCTAGAGTTAACCAAGCCAGTCACGGGCCAACCAATAAAAAGGATGCCGGAGATAGATAGTGCACAATTTAAGCATAATAAAAGCTTAACACTATTTATGGTTTTGTTTGTGTTTGTATTTAAATATATCATAGAATAGGTTTGTGAAATTCTGCACCAAATCACGGAATTTCACAAACGTTCCACCTAACATAATGACTGTCTCAATAAAACCAGCCATAATAATCATGGTAAGTGATATCTATCTTACTGTCTGCCCGCATTGTCCACCATTATTTCAGAATAATAACTCTATTGACCAATTTATTGTTGTTATAGTAATAAGTACCTACCTACAGATAGAGCTACCCTCATTGGGAAATGTTGATGACGATGGGTTGCACGAATATTCATGAAATATGCATTAGACATCACTCTAATATCGATGCATTTGCACGACATTAATCTAATATCGATGCTTGTGTGGAGGTTAGTTCCTTCTTCACGCAAAAACAAATGAAGGGTTCTAACTGACACTCGGTGTTCTAGACCAAAAATGAGACACGCCACTTTTCCTCCCATAAATCAGATATAGTATATTCTTGAGTGACAAATTCTTTTGAAAATCAAAGCCGCTCAAAGTCAAAGTCAAAAAACATGTTTTAGGATCATTTTGAAACGTAAAATCTACCGCCTGTTCAGAATCTGCTCATACTCTTGCTCCTTTGAGCTCATACTCCTCTATCCTTTGAGCGCTGTGCTACGATGCGCATCGGCCGGGGGCTAGTCAACAGCAAGACTGCGGGGATGCCTCGTAGAAGGCGAAACACGTAACTATCGATTTGATTTTTTTCTATATTTTTCTTACTCATTTCCCATAAATCAGTCCCCATGGTAATTTAATGAGATGTCAAACGTCGCCGTACACAGCCTGATTTGTTCTGTGGCTCCTCATGCAAAAACACCTGAGCGGATCCAGCTAAAGCTTTGCACAGATATTGTTCTGGACCAGCAAAACATATAATTTTAACCGCCTCTGTGGTCTAGTGGTTCCACCCACTGATTTCAGATCCAGAGGTCCCGGGTTCAATCCCCAGGGGAGTTCAATACTGTGCTCGGTTTGGTTGGTGGTAGGACTTTGTTTAAGTCTGCCTGGTTAGCTACCACTATCTTACCTGATTTTGTCGCCATATTAACAATTATAAAATTGTTATTGTGTTCCGACATTTAGAGGTAAGATAGCCAGTTAACTAAGTAACTGAGGAGTTTGTTGAGGATTTCGGGTGAAGTGCGCCTCTACCTTCGGCCTTATCTTAACTTGTAACTAGGTGAGATGAAGATTAGGTATCCGTTGTCAGATCAGATTGTTAAAATGATCTGACCACGGCCTCTGTTCAGTGTCCTTAGTAAGACTGATTAAATTACAGTGACCGTAGTTATACTGGTGAACGTGGTCAGATGACGCCATAACAACAATGTTAATAGTTGTTTCGGCATTATGAGGTAAAATAGCCAGTTTCTTAGCCTATTGAGGATTCCGTATGAAATGAGCTTTCTTCTGTGCCCGTGGATTTATTAAAAGTTATAAGTTAACTAAATATATAGGTATCAGTATTAGGTTTCTTAACTCAAGAGAGTTAAGAAACCAAGAGCTAGTTAAATAAAACTTCTCAGTCATTTTACAGTATATATTTGTCATTGTAACGTTATCACCATTTTCTTAACAATAAATCAATCTTCATATTAGTAGATAAGATATTTACAACATAAGTACACAGATTTTATAAGATTAATACTTATGATAAATAGCGCCATTATATGCATAGAAATATGTTATGTTATATTGTTTACTAATCTCAATTCGAATGGGAGACGCTTATGCTGTATACATGAAGACCGATGGACGAATATAAACACTGTGTTGCCCCTTGCCCCTAAGCGCTAGACGCCCGAGCGGCAAACCACTTTGAAGATGGCGGGACAATTTAGATGTGCATACTGGACTTGCCCACTACAGCAAGGGAAAAAAATAGGGAGGTCTTTCTCCTGCAGTGGGACAACACTGGCTGAATATTACACCTGAATCTTATGAGATTCTCATAAGATTACCTACTACTATAGACCTACTAAAGGGTACTCAGAGTCACGTCCAAACGTTCGGCGCATGCCCATCCCATCCCGGCTCGGAATTGAATAAATAAGCAGTTATTGTTTATTTTAGAATAGGTACAAAGAAACCCTGAGTAATTACTTCTCCAAAATCCCATTCATCACAGTGCAGATAGTATAAACCTTTTCTCGCGTTTGAGGTATGGTCGGAGAGCTTTCCGTAGAGCGAGATGCTTGGAACTTAACATATAGCTTTGAACTCTATGTTGATGATTTGTTGGTCTAACATCGTAATGTTTCATAGCTTTCTATGATAACTTTATTAATATGAATCATGGAATTACGTGTTTACGTGACTCCATTCATTTTCATAGAAAATAACCGGCTCTAATCAAATCGCCCTCTCTAGAAACACATTTCAATATTGTCAACAAACAGGTCAGAATAATAAAGTTTTAAAGACGTGTTACTTACAATACTTATTTGTATCGACAATGCAATTATTCATACAAAAAATCATGGTATTTAAACTATCGTCTTCGCAGAGCCAGGACGGTGGTGATGGTAGACAATGCCATGATGGTGAGGAAACTCGTGATGTCATAGTTCCTGACTGCAGCGTTGTAGAACCCTCCGTAGACTTGAAGACCAGCCGTATCAATGCTGAAATTAGAACGGGATTTAAGTTTTAATAATAACAAGGGACGCTACCGCCGACGGCGAAGCCGATTTCCATTGGCTTAAAATTAGCTTCATGAGAACTAGAAACGATTTTTACTACCGGGTATGTGTCATATCCAAAATGACGTTTCCCATCTCAAAAGTGTACACATGTTATGAAACCTATCCGTTCAGTACATTTGACGGTAAAAATAGTTTCTAGTTCTCATGAAGCTAATTTTAAGCCAATGGAGATCGGCTTCGCCGTCGGCGGTAGCGTCCTAGATCAAAGATATATGTGTTTCTAAACTTGCGTGAGTAGAACTACACATTTTAAAACACGGGCTTTACTCACGTATACGTTTGTTAATTTTATCCGTTGATACCTACTTCAAACAGGATTAAACGTGAAAACACGGTATACGTGAGTAAAACTCGTGTTTTTTATATGTTAAAGATGTTCGATCACCCCCAGGAATAAATAAATTATTACCGAAATAATACTCAATTATGAATTCGAACATTAGGTATTATAGAAATAATACGGTGTAGGATATTTTTAAACTTTATCTACTCTCTAAACTAACTTGAAATTTTTATCTATTCGATCTAAAAGGGTACTAATACTAAGTAACCTTCCAAAAACGCCACAAAAGTTATATTGAGCTACCCCAACCCCCCTACACACCGCAATGCCAAAATAGCATCGTTCTATGAGTTTAAACTCTTGTCGCCATCCGAGGTGGCTCTTTAATTATTTATTGGTATATATGTATGTACTTACTCACAAATCCTACCTGCCCTTGTTTTTTGTGATAAAAACAAAAAAAATAAAGCGAGTAATTGTATGTAAGTAATAGGTTAATCAAAACGTTACCTGAATTTACAGTAGTCGCCATCATAGCTCCATCCGAGATACTCCCCAGTTCTGAGGTTCTCACTCCGCAGCCAGTCTTCCAGCGGCCTAAAGTAGTCCCTCAGCGCCTCCCCGTTCAGCCTAGCTTCCCCGATCGTCTCTTGGAGGATCTGTGACCAGGGGGCTGAGGATCCACGCTCCATCAATCGCCTGGAAAATAACAGACCTATATTAGTACAATCATGCTAAATAGTCTTGAATTGTGAGCCATTTTTTTTATTGTTGACGAAGAAGTGCTCGGCTTTCATCCCGGAAGGCTGACGGTGGAAGCGCACTTCACCCGGAATCTTCATCAGTCTGAGAAACTGGCTATTTTAAGTCTGAAATACCAGATCACATCAATTTAGAATTGTTGTTATAACGCCAGACTTAGGTAAGATGGCCATCTCTAGTTGTTTTTTTTTATTCTGCGATGGGTCAAAGTCAAAGACATAAGTTTTTTGTTAAAATAAGATTTTGAGAACCATTTTCAAACTGCTAATCATTATGAAACCTGTTTAGCTGGTATAGAAAAACGGGCCCCGCGTTATTTTAGTTGATAATGAAACTCATTTTTTTGTAAGCTCTTTTAATTATACTAGGTATTATTTATATACTTACTTACGTTATGAACATACGAGCAGAAATTTTAGACTTTAGGATACTTTGGTCACGATTGGTCATTTATTGTTTAGTTGAGCCCATTTTTTTTCTTAACTAGTCAACTATTACAGTAGGTACCTACTCTTGATTATTCCATGGTGATCATGAAACCTAAACCCCAATTAAACCCAGAAGATGGCCCGTTACCAAACCGGAGCCGACTACCATAAGTGCAATCTCATCAAAATAGAGGTTTCTCGAGGCACCTGCGCAAGCATCACACCAAGACAAGATGGCCGAAACTAGTGCAGCAATGCTCGGCCATTGAGCAACATTTTGGTGACATATTTGTCATACAGTGAAGAATTTTAGCAGATTTCATTTCGTTGCACCATTGTACCGAATGTTGGGACTGTGCAATAAGGCTTTGTCGTGATTGTAGTCGCTTATAATAGGGCATGAGAGTCACTAGGTCGGACAGTTAAAGTTAGGAATGATAAACCTTATAAGAACGTCGCATAACTCTTGCATATCAAGCGCTGTACAATAGGTGGTAAAATGCTAGGTAATATTGAAATTCCCAATGATACTGCATTGCAATCTCTTATCTAAAGCATTAACTGGCCTCATAATTCATTTAGTAGATCTGCCTTCTGTTTCTACAGATTGCAGGTTCGATTATCGACCTAATAATAATATGTTGTGTGGAAATTGCTCGATGAAAGCAATGGTATGAAAGCCATGTGCCATGTAAGTAACAAAATATTTGACAGACAACATTTTATGGAAGATTGTGGTTAGCAAAACATCTGCCGTAGATATTCCGAACAATGCCATACTGAGCCGCCCCACTTTCCTGCATAGATTACCTAAATCGGAGTGAAAAAAATAAAATCATACCAGCCAACTGCGAGTTGAAGACACGTACACTGAGGGTTAACCCACATTTAAATACAGAAAATGCTAGTCTTTTGCATTCCGCTATGGAGCATTTGTATGAGTTTGACTTACGCTTGACCGGTTTGTAGTTTTTTTATCACACATCAGGGTAAGAACTATAATCACACCAAGATTTTATTTTGAAAGTGTTATCGTTTTACGACAGAGCCAAAATAAAAAAGTATGTAATATCTACGTTTTCTGTGTGCGACCGCACATTTTATTTTCCCACGTTTTTTATTGTTTTACTAACCTTACGATTTATCTTGCAACTGATAATGTAATAAAGTCTTAAAAGTCAATTAGAGCCAACATCTAATTTTCGTATCGAAATTAAGCATTATGTATGTGTTTATGGTGACAAGACGAATATAATTTTGTATCATGGATCTGATCTGATGATGGAGCTAGGAGATGAATAGTGTAACTTCCTAGCAGAGTGAGTTCGGGCTCATATGATTTGTTTGGACTAGTCTTTTAGGAGATTGACGTACACAGAAATGTAGCGAATCCAAGAGGACCAAGAGTCCCTATGGAAAATAAAACATACAATACAATACAATACATTTGTTTTGACATAATGAAAATTATTTTTGAAAGCTCACGAAGCTTCGACAAGTTTCACGCATGCCAAATGAAAACATTTAGATTTTTACAAATGTTAAAACAAACAAATGAAATAGTACGAAAAACGTAGTGTGGTTTTGATACTTAGAACTAAATATGGTTGATCATTTGTCAGATAATCCGTCTTGTTAACACAATAATGTGTTATTCTCAGAAAATTTCAACCAGCTACCGAAAATTCTTTACAACTCAAAAGACCCTTGAAAGGTAGGATAGACAGAGAGCGTAATTGGGTTCCTTCGGCACCCTTATAAAATGTACTTTTCAGTTCTGATTTTAATAAAACTAGCACTACAAAACGTGACTCCCAGTCCTAGTGGCCATTGTACACAGGCTATAGGAAGCACAATGTGGGTCAGATCGCTTGCGAAAACCTCAACTGGACTAGCGCGGTAGATAAAATGTAATGCTAATTTTGTAATAAGTTGCAACAGGCGATGTTGGCCTGGTGGGATCAATACCTGGGCTACCTGCTTATTTAGTTTGTAAGTCCTCAGGCATTATTACTTGAACATAATTATTGGCTATCAGCTCGTAACTATCTTGAAAAGAAAACCATCCATGGATAAAGGGTAAATCATCTCAATGTTCGGCATGTAATGTTTGGAAATCGCTGTGTGGATATTTATTTTATTATTAAAATGTAGACACACAACAATATAATCAAAACATAACCAGTTAGTTGAGGATTTCGGGTAAAGTGCGCTAACCTTCGGCCTTATCATAACTTGAAAATCAGGTGAGAAGGCCAAGCACATCCCGTCGTACAATTAAAAAAAAAGTTTCAGAGTGACAATTTTTTTTTCTTTTATTGATGGTTTAGCTCTTGACCTCTAGGTTTGTTTAGCTCTAGGCCAGAGCAAAGATGAGGTCTACGATGGAGCGAGCTTCCCCAGAAGACACTGGCTCTCCCGGGTATCGAAGTTATACGGCAAACCGTTTGGCGCCGGAATTCAGCAAGAAGGTCGCTAGCCAGGTCATTTTTAACCAAGTGTGTATGTGTCCACAACACGGGACGCTACCGCCGACGGCGAAGCCGATCTCCATTGGCTTAAAATTAGCTTCATGAGAACTAAAAACGATTTTTACTACCGGGTATGTGTCATATCCAAAATGGCGTTTCCCATCTCAAAAGTGTACACTTGTTATGAAACCTATCCGTTCAGTACATTTGACGGTAAAAATCGTTTCTAGTTCTCATGAAGCTAATTTTAAGCCAATGGAGATCGGCTTCGCCGTCGGCGGTAGCGTCCACGGTAAAAAAATGCAGTACCTACTTGTGTACAAAGTTAACGAGAATACAATGTTATGTAATGTTTTAACCGCTTCTGTGGTCTAGTAGTTCAACCCATCGATTTCAGATCCAGAGGTCGCGGGTTCGATCCCCAGGGGTAGTTCAATATTGTGTTTTGATTTGGTTGGTGGTAGGACTTTGTTTAAGTCCGCCTGGCTAGCTACCACCATCTTACCTAATTCTGTCGCCATAAAAACAATCCTTAAATTATTGCGTTCCGGCATACAGAGGTCAGATAACCAGTTCCTCAGTTTGTTGAGGGTTCCGGGTGAAGTGCGCCTCCACCTTCGGCCTTATTTTAACTTGTAAACAGGTAAGAAGGCCAGGCGCTTCCTCGTCGTACCATAAAAAAAAACATACAACTTCGAGACTGAATAATCAAACACCGTATCTGCTGTTTAATGCAACTATTACAACGATTTCTGCGTTCGAGTATGTCACATCCGCAAAGAACATGACCGACGTGGCATTGCGTTGCGCCCGTCAGCTTGAGGTATAAAGGTGTGCAAAACCGGAACACGGCAATGCTGCTTGGCGGCCGAAATAGGTATGGTGGTAGTACTTCACCGGGCGAGCCTTTTCACACTCTACTACTAATAAATGTTATTGCCATCAGGATGAGAGGGTAGCCCTCATAGTAAGATTCCTTCATGATCTTCAATCGTTATGGTGGCTGGACACAACAATTTAGAATTGTTGTTATAGCTACAGGTGTTAGCTAGCCAGAAGTACGGTCCTGCCACCATCTAAACCAAGCATACATTTGTCCCCACCCAGGGATCGAACCCGGAACCTCTGGAATACCGATGGTAAAACCTAGACCACAGAGGCGTTAAAAAAAGGCGTAGAAATTAAATCCAAGCTCTCATTGCGATGCAAATGAACATTTAATACTAGAAATTCCAAGAATGTATTGCAGCATTTTAGAGCAGTGGAGTAAACGTAGCTATTACAAGCGAATGGGCATTATGTAACGGATCTGCATAGATCCTATCTATGAATAGATGGTATCCTTAAACTGCGCCGAGGCTAGCAGTTCTCGGCTCTTACGGGAGAAATGTTTGTAATTTTCTTTGCGAAAAAGGTACTTTTTATGTCAAAAGATAAGCAATGAATGGCCTAGCTAATGTTCAATGGTAGTCCGGTATGGTAAAAGGGTACTCTGCCTCTGAAAGCTATCGGCATAGACCTATACCATCATATAGCTCTCAGTTCCGGCTCTTAACAGCAGGGACACACGATTTACGGATCTGTCTGCGGCTATTAACCTAGAAAATATTTATACAGTCCTGTATTAGCACGTCATAGCTAAAAGCGCAGCAAAGACAAAATCTGGACTACATGAGCTTATTGAGCGCAGTTCTCATTTCTATAGCTCATCTGTGGGGGTTCTAGAGCAATGTTGCTATCACCTATAATGCTGCTCTAGCGGGGAGCTTGACAATCCCAGTAGCTGGGGTTAGGTTAGCTAAAGCGGGGGCAATGTTCAATACAACCCAATTCAGGACGTGGGACGGGGTGGGGGAAAAGTGTTTAACCCTATTAAACACTTTTTCCCCACCTATTATGTGTACACGAAGGTTTTAACCACCTCAGTGGTCTAGTGGGTCACTTAGCAGTATCAAACCAAGCGGTCCCGGGTTTCTTTTGCAGAATTTTAGAATTTGTGCTCGGTTTGGTACCATACCACCATGGTAAGGTTTGTTTTAGGCTGCCTCCATCTTACGACATATCTGATTGTTGTGTTCCGGCATTTAGAGGTAATATAGCCTGTTTCTCAGTTGGTTGAGGATTCCGGGTGAATTGTTCTTTCTTTGGACTTATCATAGCTTGACATGAGAATGAAATGATTGAATGAGAAAGAAATTCAATGAAGGCCAAGTGCTTCCCGTCTTAAACTAAAAAAAAGATAACACGTATACTGTTTGGCTTAAAAAATGAGGTCCGTATTCCACTTCTGTCTTTGGTAGAAGGTACCTACCCAATATCAGTTTATTCCACCACACACACATACAATACACAGTTTTATATGAAAACCTGCAGCTAGGTTCATACAGTTGATATTTGAATAAAATATGTTACATAGAGGAAGGTCAATTATAAGTTCCACATAGTTTTTTTGGCATAATCTACATTGGAAACTGGATAAACTAAATGCTCTATGCTACTACATAAATTAACTTATAAACCCAGTTACACAAGAGAATAGATATGACCTGATTAATCAATATAACCGCAAATGGCGGAACGAAACAGATCTAAATAATACGATCCAGGAAGGGTGCTTAGGTAATATTGGCTGCGAACCTTTGTTACTGTGGCTACTGTAATCGGTTATGTAAGCTGTAAGCTGAGCATGTTAATTTATATTGACCGGTATGTTGCTGGGATAAATGAAAATTATTGATTCAGTCATTGGTAATCGTATTTATTGTCTGTTCGGTATAGGTTTACTCAGCTTTTATTACTCTTCATGTTATTTTAGAAGGTACACAATGACATGCTATTATAGTTAGATTCTTATGCTTTTTAGTAATAAAATAATTCCATTTCCTAGATGTTCATACTAGACAGGTTCAGGAAATCTAGTTTATCTTTCTAGGTTGTCTAAAATATCCATCCAGCATTAGTACCGTTTATCTCTCGTTTTGAGTGTAGGTATATATAATTACGTAAGGAAATTGAGATTCAGCCTGGGAGAGAGATGTAAGATAGCTAGTTCCTTAGACTGTTGAGGATACCGGATGAAGTGCACTTCCACCTTTGAATTTATCATAACTTGACCCCAGTGAGATAAAGGGCAAGCGCTTCCCCGTCGTACAAAAAAAAATATACAAGGAAAGTTTTTTCGTGACAAATCGTAGTCTTGTATGTAACGTTTTTCTAGAATTTTTTAAGTTATACAAACATTTCCTAAGTTCAGTCATCGTGCCGGCAGTCAACATTAGGCGATATCACAAATTAAGAGCATTACTGCCCGCATGGGCAGGGTACACGTCAAGTGGCCATTTCCGTGATCGCAGACGGCGTCAATTGTATGCACTATGCTTTATTTTGAATCCATACCCTCTTTTCTACTTTCATCCTTTCATAGTTGATTCTAGAGTTCAAAATCCTTTGAAGTTTTGGTGAATAATTAGTAAATTGATTTTAATTGAATTTGGAATGCATTTTGAAGATCAAATGTCGTTTGAATTGGCGGTAAAATGTTTTTAGCTCTGCGGGTTGTTTATTCGAGTCCGAGTCGAAAGCTTTTATTTTAGCGCCTCTAAAAAACAACTGTACAAACAGTCAAACGGACTTTACTAATTAGTGTAGGTAGATACTTAACGTTTTATTTCTGCCTGGAAAATAAAAAAAGGACCTGCATAGTAATTAGTAAGATAACTTGCGTACTTTGTTCTATGAAAACACGAAAACATATTATGTGTATTTTGTTTTTAGAAATGTTTATAGGGCTTTTTAGGCAAAAAGAGGTTTTCACTCTTCTTCTTTGTCGCTACAATCTTGCCAGAGTGGTCGTGGTTGTCGTGGCATTGGAGGTTATTCTTTAAGGCTGCATTTCCACTAGTTAGAATTTAAATGACTTTATACCTTATTAGGTGCCTACCTACAGCCAGTACCTATGGAACACCTGGTGAGCAAGCAAATGATTTACCTATCACGTTCAAAGGCACTATCTATTGTTTTCAATAATGCGTATAGCTACTGTGCCACGAATAGGTAATTTGTGGTAGTAATTTTAAGTGTAAATCTTGGTCGGTCAAGGCCACACGATTCTTATAACTTCGCGTAGATATTATTATAGATAATACTAGAGTCTTAGCAACATTAGAATGGAATCGATTTTATCCATTCTCAAAAACATTGCTATTATTAATAGTCAGACATTTTTTTTGGGTCTGGTAAAGTCTTGACCTACTACTTAGTCACAGTAAATCAGATACATAATTCTCATCCAAGTCACTTTACGAACATCATGTCGTTATTGGAGAAATATGTTATGATTGATGTTTATAAAAATATTTGTTATAATCAGTGGATGGACCCATATTTATAGTAAAAAGTTTTAGTCAAGAATAAATAGTATTTGGCCTTCAACGCGGGAATGCTGCCTGTACTCGTGGCTAGTACTATGTTTTTTTACCTTTACATTACTTTTAGCTTTTAATAAATAATAGACAATATGAATACCTACATTTTACCGAAGCAGTTGCGGCTTAGTAATCGACCCCACCAAACCAGCCACGGATGTCGTAAAAGCTAATAATAAACATTCAAAACGAATTTCAAATGGGGTAAAAGTACTTACGTGAGTATTTGCCCTGCAACTGGATTTCTATAGATATCACACTTGTGGAGAGGCCTGGCTGGGTCACCGGGGATGAACTGACCAGTTCTTTCACACAGAGCGCGGTGGATCTGGAACTGCAAGACGGTGCTCACGAAATATCTGGAAAGAAGAAACTCATATTTTATAACGATTCTGTGATGTTCTGTGACGAATCACAGCAACCATTTGGATAATTCGACTTTTTTTGGTAAAATACTCACTTCGTAATCAAAAAAGGGTTTTGTATAAACGACTGGTATATGTTGTTAGTTGGAATTCAAGTGTGATATATCTATCACACTTAAATAAAAAAGTAATGACAGAGTTTACCAGACGCGAATATAAATGTAATGGCGTCATTTTGTAAATTACGAAGCCATTACTTTTATGTTTTAATAAGTGTACTTTGTATATTTTATATATTATTCTGGGGACAAAATATTACATTAAATCAGGAAATGAATAAGTTTCCTTTCTGCTAACTCGTACGTGGAGTATGGTAGTCTGAAGAGATTTATGGAAACACAGTAGTGAAAATCCTATGAACGGACTCCTTAACGCAATATCGAAACGAAAGCAAAAACATTTTCGAGTTTTTTTTTCGACTTCTTTACTTATTCTTTACAGGATATTAATTTTACACAGCGCCATCTAGCCCCAAACTAAGCATAGCTCTTAATATGGTACGGATAGAATACTTAAATACTTTTTGTAAGTACATACGTACTATATGATACAACACCCAAACACAGAACAAACATTTGGTTTCTTGGTGGATGATAGCCAAGCGTTTGACCACAAGTTCACTTGAAAATTATGCAAAGGTGTGGCCTTAAATGGAGCACACTTGTCCAGAAGGAACTAATTCAATCTAAAATTGTCAAAAGCTTAAATTTAAGAAACAAATCTCAAAACGCTTAAGCTCTCTTGAAACAAAGTTTGAACTTGTTTTCATGTGAGTTCTAGTATTAAGCCTAAGTGCTTATAGATCAGTACCAACACATTTTCATAATGTTTTCATTACATAACTTCTGAAGCCCTGCAATGATGATTCCAAAACCGGCTTCAAAATAAATCATAAAAAGTCGCTGGTAAAGAATTCATTGCAATCCATGGATCATGCGCATATGAATGCGCATAAAATCATTTGAGCTGTCATCTATACACGTCAAGTCCATCGATGTGTAACCAACTAGCCCAGAATTTGATTGTGGGGTTCGAATGAAAGCGGGTAAATTTGCGGGTTTAAGTCACAGTTGTGTGTGAGCCGTGGAGAAGTCACAAATTGACGCACCGTGTCGTGTAGTATCATATCACCCACTGTGAGGGGCGAGCTTGCTCCAATTTTGGGGCTATCCTTGACAATCTTTCATCAATCAAAGCACTTTAACTACAGAATGAATTTATCGTAAAGTAATCCTCAAAGTTGTACGACTACAATAAAACAAACTTCCAGTATTTAAAAAGTAGGATAAAGTTAATGCGGGAATGTAGCTTTTTTCGCTCCTTACCGCAAGAATTATTTTTTTTGGGTTATTTTAGTTTAGTCTTTTTAATTTTATATTTTTCAACGATGTTTATCTACAGATAAATTTTCTTTACCGTAGTCTAACTTTGGACCACGGGTAAACCTGTTTCCTCGTGGTACAATCGGTTGGACCATGGATAGATTTACTTACCCGTGGTACAAACAGTTGGACATAGCGGTTGGACCACGGGTCGGTAGCGCAATGTTTAAGCTTAAAATAAATAAGTACTTAAAAGAAATGAATTATGTGATCCAATTACGAGGGGAACATAATTAGTCTTTGATAATATATCAGATTATAAAAAAAACACACTACCACCAGGGGTACAGCCACCCAGTACACATGGTGAGTCCGTAGCAGAAATTATCAAAAAACATAAACACTTTGAATGTAATACGATATCTAGGTAACAAATTTGAGTTTCTAAATAGAGTGGGTTGTGACAAGTACTAACGTCTGTTAATCCCCACACTACATGCCATATCTCGGGGAATAATATACGATTGATTATATTGTTATTATTGTATAAAATTATTTGTATAAAACAAATAGAAAATATTGGACTAAATTGATCAGACTGCATAAATTTATCTATTTATTTTCCCGCTGAAACTAGGACCACACCCTTCTCTTTACTACGACGTTCATGATTGCAATACATACACATTACAGCACCAAATCATTTTATAGATACATCCGTTATAGGGGTCGATTATTTCATTTATATTCCGTAACCAGTGAAGCAAACTGAATTCTTGACAGCGATTCACTGAACGCGTAGATACCAGAATAAATCCAGACAAACTCGTTTCTTCTACTTAATTACATTATTGACACTAGCTGTCAGACCAACAGCCTAAACTGGTGTTTGAACATGTGGCACAGGAGCTACATTCATTACAGGTAAAGAGAGCAATGTGAACACTAAGACAGAATTATTAAAAATTCATCCCATCAGGAAGTGAAATATATATGTGATTGATTGAATGGAAAATCCGTTGAGAAAAACCATCAAGCATACAGCTAAAAATAATCAGCTTCTAAAATTTTACCATAAGTGATGCGACGTAGACCTAATTCTCGACTTTGTGTGCCAACAAACCATTATTGTAAATAATTATCAAGATCCTTGGTCATGGTAATTATCTTGATCCTTGGATCCTTGTATGGGAAATCCGTTGAGGAAAAATATTAAGATTTTAAAATTATACCATAAGTGATGCAATAGTAGACCTTATTCTCAAACAATCATATTTGTTTGTCAACAAATCACGATTGTAAAATTATTATCATGATCCTTGGATCCTTTTATGGAAAATCCCTCGTGAAAAACTACCAAGCACACGGCTGAAAATAACAAGCTTTTAAAATTATACCATAAGTAAACCAACCGTAGACTTCATTCTAGAATAATTATTTTTGTTTGTAAACAAAAACATTATTGTGAATAATTATCAAGATCCTTGGTTCATCGAATTCTAGTCCATGTAGAAATCGGTCTGGTTCTAAATTATAGTGATTCTGCAACTGATTTATGTACTAGAAACGGTACTTATTGTAAGTGCGTGCTATAAAGTGGTGAAGTTTTGCGGTATCAGAGTCATTAATTATTTCGAACATTGTTACTTTTATTAGATGGTCTTAATTGATGCTGACATGCATATATTCCTGCACTTTGTATAGGAGAGGTTCAGAGGGACCAGTATTGTACCTACAGAATTATCTACAGCAACTCAAACGAACTAATTGCTGGAAAAGCATCTAACGTAAAACCATATAATGTAGAATATGTAGATGCCTAAATCAACATACGTTCTCTTATGTAAAATAAAATTTAAATGTTATTTATTTTCTTCAAATAACTACGCCCTTATTTAATTCTAATTCATAGCTTTTTCCTATTTATCCTTTTTTTCTCAAATTGTATGGGTTAATTTATGATTCTTAAAAATATCAAATGATAATTTTTGTAGAGCCTATTATTATCAAGGTAAGTAACTCTTATGTTTGATAAATACTCGTGATACTTACCATTGCTAAATTTCGGTATCTACCTGCTGATAAAGTCACTGTATGATGTACTAGGGTGAGTCAGTGTAAGCCCTAAACACTGGCTCTTTTAACTCGTCGGGTGCTGCTCGTCCCGCTCTCTATGTAAAACACACCGTGAGTGTTTTTCAGCACCCATCGAGTAAAGACATAAAGACATCAGAAAACAGACAAATCAGAGCTTCTTTAGGTACAGCTTACTATTACTCTGTCTAAGCATAGATTACAAATAGTTGTCCGTATACAATTAGTAAATAATAATAATATATAATACAATTTCTTACCTTTCAATTCAAGTAGTGCTTAACCATGTATAATAACTTATGTAAAATTATTATATTTAAAAGCACAATTAAACTTACTTTGTTCAAGGGAAACAGCCGGCGCAAGAACCCGGAGGGCACTGGCTCTCCACGGACCCAAGGTTTCAACCCCACATTTGCGCCTTTTGTGATCCTCGGCCGGGTGTTCCCAAAAATTGCACCAATAGCCCACCAGCCTCACTAATGTCCCAGGCCAACTGGGACATTGGTTTACGACTGGACCAATTTTACTACCTCACCTATTGCATATTTTTGAAATTGTATTGGCGCGTTTGGGGGACAGTGAATTTAACGATGCGCTCACCGACACCTAAAAGCGACACCATGAAGTTGGTTGGTAATTGTCTCCTAAAAGTTTTCGTGAGAACTGATAACTATATTTAAGGTAGTTATTCAACTATTATATGAATCTACAATACGTGTTTTATATCATTGGAGAAAAAAAATTATACATAAATACACATGTGTATTTGTGTGTGATATGAAATTATATATGGTGATAAATGATAATTTATTGTAAGTGTTCGTGATAAAAGTAGTTTTCTATATTTAAAACTTTTTTATGTGGGTTTAGCGGTTAACTGTCTGTATGTATTTTTTTTATTTATTTACATTTTTTTTTTAAATATTTATTCAATAATAAGTACAATTAAACTAACTATGTACAAAGAATTCAGTCAGATTACCTAAGGACCGTTACAAACGGCCTATAGGTAACTCAACTGTTCCAGACCAGTACCAGACGGAAGCGTGCCCAAGACACTGGCTGCATTGCCACGCTGAATAGCTATGCTAATTCGCTGGCCTATATAAGAGCCAGCCCTTGGGTCACGTGTCATTAAAATTGATTATCATGACATTGTTATTAAGTTATTTTTTTTACGCTAAATAAGTATAACTTCTTACGTGCATACATAAGAAATGCACATATACAGACGTTTTTTGTATTGCGTTCAAAATTTTCCAGCGTTAGCGTTATGAAACACACGGAGGAGAGATTCACTCATCATTTTCTTTTCTCTTCTCGGCGAAGTGATTATTTCTCAAATAGGCCAGATATTGCCATATTAGTTCACACGGGAAACAGCAAAGTTGTGCAACGCTGTAGCCAATCTTTGATTGAATACCTTGCTCTGATTAATAGCATAACTATCGGCCGAAGGTAAAATAATTGCTCCTGACTTTATAGGAAGCTGTTTATTATTCGGCCAATCACTACTGCCCGCTCGTGGGATAATAAAACTTATTGACTGCGAGATGACTGCATTGACAAGGATCATAAGGAGTGAAATAGCATATTTAAGATAAGATATGGCTTTTTTCCAGCTGTTCTCGAGCCGAATGGTTTGTTACGTGGTGATGGTAAGCGTCCGGATGGGATGACTCTTGTCCCTTGGGAAATGGGTAGGCCTTTCATGTGTGACGCTACCTGCGTTGACACCCTTGCGCCATCTCATCTGGGGCATCATTTAGGGCTGGTGCGGCTGATTCGGCTGAGGATAACAAAGTGCGCGAATATGGTGTTCGCGACAGAGCTTACCTATTTAAGCCTATTGGGATCTAGACCTTGGGTTCATAATGAGCCGGTGCCTTTCAGGTTTTCAAAAACATTACTTTTTTGATTGAGACGACACGTGACCCAAGGCTTGGCTCTTATTTAGGACAGCAAATTTGCATAGCAATTCAGCGTGTCGATGACGTTAGACGCTTTCCTCTGGTACTGGTCTGGAACAGTTGAGTTACCTATAGACTTTTTGTAACGGTCCTTAGGTAATTCGACTGCTTCCCTTGTAATATATGCATTATGTATTACTGGACATTTATTTCACACAGCGTCATCTAGCCCCAAACTAAGCAAAGATTATAATATGGGAACTAGATTACGGATAGAATATTTAAATACTTAATAGTTAAGTTAGTTGTATTTAGATTTTTATTTTTTGTAACTAGATATATGTTACCATTACTAATTATGATGATGAAATCGAATTATTATGGTACGGTGAATTAAAATACGAATAATTCCCATTGGACCCAGTGGCCTAATCTCGGTGCCGGGACATTTGGAAAAAAAAGCAACGTCCTGGTAATTCGGTGGTTGACACTTGTCTGGGCTTATCAAGGATTCACGTTCTAGTTAAGGCGTTAATGTAAATGTTAAATATTTTGGTAAACAATTAAACTTTATCACCAGCCCGAAAGCGGTCGTCGTCAGCATACGGCGCGGTATGGACGCTCTCAATTCCAAATATCACTCCATACCTGTCGCAAGTGCTGACCTTCCGACCCTGCACATGTTCCTCACATCTGTAAATATTGCGTAAGGAATACCTCGATCTCAGAATGCTTCTGGTGTGAGCTAACTGCTTGTGAGCCTTTTTTATTATTGGCTTCTCTTGTAACTAACAAACAATGCAATTAAGTCAATTTTCGTATCGAAATGAGACTTTGTATGTATGTATAGCAAGGATCACAAAACTGATCTAATAATGGAGATGGATATTGGAACTCTTCAGTTGCTAATAATGAACCCATCGAGCCCAAGCTCAAAACAAATAATATGAATCCCAGCTCATATTATTTGTTTTGACGAGTCCAATAGGAGTTTGACGTTTGTTTTGACATCTGACATTTGCTTCTTGACAAAGCTCACTTAGCTTCGTCAAAGTAAAAATTAGACATTTACAAATGTCAAAACAAACGAATGTTAAAACACATTGAGGCGCGATTCCTTTGTTTTTTTATTGTTTAAGTTTAAATTGGAAAAGCGCTGTAGGCTTGATATTGGTGGAACAAATACTAAAATACCTACCTATACCGATATGTTCAATGTTAAATGTACGCTACGAACTACATTTGCATTTTCTGTCTGTTTCTCCTTCCAGAAATAATTCCCTTTCCCTGAAATAAATACCTTTCAGCGCTATGGCCACCCGTTTTACTAAAAATACAAAGTATCACCTAATCATATCGTTCATATTGACAAGCCTCATAGCTTAGTTGGTAGTATATCTGCCTTCGGCGCTGTAGGCTGTGGGTTCGATTCCCACACAGGACAAACATTTGTGTGATGAATATAGATGTTTGTTCTGTGTTTGGGTGTTGTATCATATAGTACGTATGTATTTACAAAAAGTATTTAAGTATTTTATCCGTAATCTAGTTCCCATATTACAAGCTATGCTTAGTTTGGGGCTAGATGGCGCTGTGTAAAATGAATGTCCTGTAATATTTATTTATTATTATTATATCGTCCGATGCTATTTTTGTGTACAACAAAGTTTCATTCAATTCAATTAACTTCCTACTCGAATTGAGTAATGATTCGAATGAATCGCAACACAGATTTTACAAGATACTTATGTAAATCTAATCGTTGTACCACTTTTGAAACCTGGTTTTTAATAAAGATAAAGAGTTTTAGTCATATTTTATCGTTAGCATGTCTCGAGTTTTTATATTTTTATTATAGATTCAAGGTAGCGGACGCGGCCTAGTAATCAACCCCTCGCAAATGTAGTAATTATTATTAAATATGATTATGGAAAAACCCTCCTTTTGTGGAGGCCCTGTCCAATAGTGGACTTTAATGAACTGTTGTGTGTATGTGTGTGTGAATGCAACTCATAGCTAGCGGATTCCTCTTGTGTAGTCATCGGCCCGCAAGAAAAAAAAACAAACAAAGTGGCTATTTAGATAGAACTGATTTTGTGACCTTACAGTTCTTTATAATTCTAAACAGCTATCCAACATGATTGAACGGCAATGACCATACATTTATCACAAATACATAATTAAAGTATCATTATACGGGTACCGTTGCCCTTGTCCGGCCCTTTCGCGTGACCTTTGTGAACTTATAACTTTATACATTGTATGAGAGAGAGGCAACATAACTAATAAAACATAATGGATCAGTTTATGGTCCACTCCCTAGCATAAGTACATATTTCCTATTGGCTTCTGAACTGTCGGAAACTAGAGCAGTTCAGTCAGTTGGTCTACCAATATTACTTTTTAATTTTTTATTGTTAACTACAACGGGTATTTATCGCGTATTTGACCTATATACAGGGTGAGTTTTTTTCCAAGGCCACTGAGCCAAGTCTGAAACCGTGAGAGTTATCGAAAAGTCATATAGCATTAAGTATTGTATACCTACATATTATAATAATAATATACTAAATTATTATTATTATATTATAGAGCAGGAGCACCCCCATACACTAAACACACCTTCCACTTTTACTATTTTTTTTCACCTTCGTGAGAGACTGGTGTCATTAGACATTTTAAAAGTTAGAATTAAGATACCTTGTGTGAGAAACAAATAAATGATTTATTATTATTATTATTATTGCTTAAAAATATTATAATGATGTGTACAGAATATATTCTTAGCTCCCTTACCAAGACTCTACATTGATCATGTGCCAGCATTCATTACATTTTATTACCGCCACCGAAACCCGCAGCAAGATGACGAATGATAATTAATTTTAATGTCATTCCAATTAATTTAATAATTTAATGGCAGAGTTTGTTTCGGCATCCGTGAATTTACCATTTTTTAAGTAAAACTTCTTGCTACTGGGTATTAAATCGGTTCACTCCAAATACCTGAACTGTCAAGTACTCACTCCATGATGTAAGTATTGTAGGTCATGTTTTATTACTTTTTAATCACATTTTCGTATCGGTAGGATCACCTTTAAATGCTAAATTCCAATGCTTCGAAAAAGGAATGTAATTTATGCTTATATGACGTCTGATAGGATAAGGAAGAGGAGAGAGAAGAGAAAGAGAAGCACAAAAAATGCTCCACAGTGTTGTGTGCTTTGCTTTCCAACTAAATTGAAGAATACATTTAAAAAAAATGTTCGAAGGGGAAGCGCTTGGATTTATCTCACCTGGTTTCAAGTTACGATAAGGCCGAATATGGAAGTGCACTTCACCCGGAATCCTCAAAATGCTGGGGCTGGCTATCTTACAAATAATTTAGAATTATTGGCATTGCGACAGACATAGGTAAGTTTTTTTTTACTGTACGACGGGTAAGCGCTTAGCCTTCATCTTACCAGGTTACAAGTTAAGATGCCTTATCTCGAAGGTGTCGGAGAAATAGGACAAATTGTGCTCACCCCACAAAGTTGTTGAAATAGGACAGTGTGTTGAAAAAAAGTTTAAAAATAGGTCATATTGTACTGATACTGTATTCAGTTGTACGAATGGTTGTGCTGACCCTTCATTGTAGGACGACTCATAAGATACTATAGAGATACCATGGTAAGTCGATTGAATTACGGCTTTTATCGATTTCGGTCCTCATTTCAAAACGTCGTCCTTATAAAAGCTTCGCTCGAAAATATCCTGGAAAGAAGGTGGAAGAAAGAGCAATCTATAAAATATTGGTTGGCCCTTTAAAGGTCCGCCTGTCCTGCGTCAAACAGTTCGCTCAGTTCATCGTCCTAGCCCCGGCAAGCTTTAAGGTCAAGAAGATACTTTTTAATTGGAAATGGCCAAAGATACATTTAACAGGTCTCACAACCTCATGAAAACTAGTAATTTCGATATGATCTTGTACACCGAGTGAGCGCAAAGCGTCTCCGTTTCAATTTGGCCAAAAATGCTTCCGTATGTTCTTTGGAATTATTGTTTGTTTGGGATTTAATATCGAATCAGTTTTTTTTAATGGCGGAGATATGGGGGTTGTAACCAAAAAAAATAACATATTTCATCCATTTCGAAACATGTTCAAAAATGCTTGTGCTCGCTACTTCACTTACTAACCCATATCCCCATAGTTTTTGTTCGCTTCTTTATAATTGTATTTGATTAATAAATAAATTAGGTATAGGTAATTTATTATACTACCGAATTGAATTATCAATCGAAAAAGTATTTACTTGATTTGACTGGTTGATTTTATATTTACGAGTGTGTTAAGAAAGAAGGTAATGGAGTAATACCTCATAATAGGTCTTTCTAACGAGACATTTCAGAGACAAACTCGGCGCACAGAGCCACTAGTTAGTTATATTTATGACTTTGACTTAAATTTGATTGCGTATATTTTACATCATTTTCATAATAATTGTGAATGTATCGTAATCGTGATACAAATGATATTACAGATTGTAATAAATGAGTACTCAGACGACGGTCCACTGAGCTCTTTATATAATTCGCTTGTAACTTTAGTGAGGCTCATAACATATTTATAAACAACGATTCGAGACGTAAATTATTTGATTGCACTGTAAAAAATTTGCAAACCGTTGTTATATACCTACGTTATTGACTGACTGGCGACGTTGGCGTCAGCCGCCCAAGTATTGGCGGAGCACATCTACCACTTCCATAAGAACTAGTTAGGATGTTAAAAACCGCGATCGAGTAAGACCAGTGGGAAAATCAGATAAAAAAAAACTGACAGATTGACAAAAACCCAGTTCTAACCAGATGTCGGCTGAAAAAGGATTCAATCGAGATATTCCCGATTAATATTAGCAGCCAAATTTACTATATTGAGAGACCTTTTGACCGACTTTGGACAGATAATAAGATCTACTAGATTTTATAATTATGTTAAAACTAAGCGCGTAGATTAGGTTAAAAATAAAAACATACAGTGCAACAAATATCACACTAAAATTTTTTTTGGTATTTTATGATAAAGAATATTTCAAATCGTCCACTATGAAGATACTGCCTGCGTCAATTGCCGCCTACACCTATCGGTTGTATCAAATATCAACCGATATCGTGCAGGTAGGTATAACGGAGCCAAGTCCGGCTCGTTAAGATGGTTTCAAGTTTCCTAACATACATTTAGTAACATAAAATCGTTTACGAAGGCGAAGGTCAGCGAAATTGTGTGTGGCCTAGATATGTTATATATCATATTTATTTACGAGATGTGGCCTTACCGCTAATGGTTACAAAATTATACCAACTACGCACGAGATGCTGTTGAGAAATTTATTATTTCTCACTCATCTTGAACTACTTCATCTACGTAGTTATTTGTAATGTTAGGAAACGGACAACGTCGAGGGGCAATTTCATAGTGTCTGCGACATGGGTGAAGAGATGAATCCTCAAAGGGGAAAAAGGGGGTCAAAGGGGGAGTCGTGAGTCTATTTTTTAAAATGTGCTTAAGCGGTGAATTTCGCATATGCAGGACCTGAAACAATCCCATACATTTGTCAGGCAAGCTCTTAGGTAGGTTCAAGCAGTTTAAGACCAGGTTTTGTAAGAGGCGACTAACGGATTACACAGATGGTCAGACAAGCTCTTAGGTTAGGTTCACCCAGTGTAAGGCCGGGTTTTGTATAAGGCGACAATGGGATTACAAAGATTGTCAGGCAAGCTCTTAGCTAGGTTCAAGCAGTGTAAGACCGGGCTTTGTAAAAGGCGACTAAGGAATTACACAGATGATCAGAATTTAATTGTTCAAGCAGTGTAAGATCGAGTTTTGTAAAAGCATAGATGGTCAGGCAAGCTCTTAGGTAGGCTCAAGCAGTGAAATACCGGGTTTTGTAAAAGGCGACAAAGGAATTACACAGATGGACAGTAGCACCATTGTAATCAAAACCGTGGTCAGCAATCTTGCTTTGTTTGTAAAATTATCACAAGCTATTACATTATGAAACGCAGCCACTCTACGGGATTAATTTTTGCTTTCAACGTGTACCTAGCTGCCGAATTGACTAAGCTTGTAATCAGGGCCCCGATTCTACAATTGACAATGGTACCTACATATGGTCACTACAATATCAAAAGGCACCCATAGTGGCCATTTTGCGACGATACCATTGTCATTGTGAAGCGATTGATTTAGTAGAATCGTGGCCCAAGTTTTAATAGTAATTTATGAGGTGTCAATTTTACCAATGGTTCTTCTTCAAGGCCGAAACCTTGTCCTAATCAAGATATTTCATTACTGTTATGCGGCCCAGTGGTTGTATTTATGCCAATACAATTAGGAGTCTGAATTTTCTTTAAATTATCTTTTTCTTTAAAACTTGTTCAAGTAACGTAAAATTCAAGTAACGTAAATAATGTAAATAACGTTTGTTATGTAATATCTGTGTAACACTCCAGGATGGGATTGCAGTATCTGAGAGAAAACGTAACTATTGCGCATTCCATAAAAAGTGAGACTTGTCCACATAAATCCTTATTTACGTGCCAAAGCCCACAGGTATTTCAAATATAACACGTAAACAACTTAAACGGTGACATCGGCGTTACGTCAAAATGGCGAACCCGAAGGCTGAGTATGTAATAGTTAGGCTTAGAATCTACAAATGTATAGCCTCCATGATCCAGTGGGGCGTGTGAGCTATGATGCAGCGGTCTTGGGTTCGAATCCCGGTATAATTTACTAGTGACTGTTAAATTGAACTGAACATTCATTTCACACCGCTTCATCTATTTTTGTTTTTTTATTATTCGGGTACTAGATTACGGAAATACTTTTTTTTTTTGTAAGTACATACTTATCATACAATACAACACCCAAACACAGAACAAACATATATTTCATCACACAAATATTAGTCCTGGGTGGGAATCTATCCCGCAACCTACAGCGCAGAAGGCAGAGCAGATTATTTTTCTCATATGTTCGGTAAATCTCAATAACTCTACTGACTATGACTTTCTTTGATGGTTTACTTTTTATTACACACATAACTCTCTATTTGAATTAAGAACACGACAAGGTAATCCTGTCGTACTGTCACAGTCGCCTCCACGCCATTAATAAACCAGTCTAATTGAAGAACAGCCAAAGCGAGCTTATCTTTCTAAGAGGTAATTTTCCTAGCACTTTACCTGTAATAAGGGTAGCTAGGTATTACATAAATGGTGTCATCACTTATGTAACAGCAAGTGCTTTAAGTAGGTAACCAACATACCTATAGAACCGGTCGGAATGATTTAATTTTATTTATTGCCAGCCGGTCGGCGAGATGTTAGATACTTAAAAGTAAGTTGAGTAATTAGAAATTGTTTTAATGTAACACCGCTGGGTCGGGTAATTCCTTATTCGTATTTTTTTGTACGTCGGGGAAGCGCTTGGCCTTTATCTCACCTGGTTGCAAGTTAAGATATGGCGAAGTGGATGTGCACTTCATCCGGAATCCTCAGCAAACTAAGGAACTGGCTTTTTTTACCTCTAAATGCCGGAACACAACAATTTTATAATTATTGTTATGGCGACAAAATTAGGCAAGATGGTGGTGGCTAGACAGGCGGACTTAGACAAAGTCCTACCACCATCCAAAATGTTTATCAATATCAATATATTTAATTATCTGTGAAGACCGTATTACAAACACTTATAGGTGTCTACCGATGTTTTTATTGTACGACGGGGAAGCGCTTGGCCTTCTCATCTGGTTTTAAATTATCATAAGGTCGAAGATGGAAGCGCACTTCGCCCGTTATTCTCAACGGTCTGAGGAGCTGACTATTATTTAGAATTCTTATTATGCCAACAGACTTATGTAAGATGGTGGTAACTAGCCAGGTGGACTTAAACATAGTCCTACGACCAACCAAAACCATGCACGTTATTGTCCAACGGGACGGGAGTACCCGTGGGGATCGACCTCTGGATCTAATACCGCTGGTCGAACCACAGACGGTAAATTACCGGTACATATCAAGCACTGTGTGTAAGCTATTATTCTCGAGTAAACATTGACATTATTGCCGAGGTGGTTCCGGCAAACGAATAGGACCCCTCCATTTCCTCCTGAAGATGTCGTAAAAGGCGACTATGGGAATAAAATACACCAGGGGAAGGGCAGCAGCATCGATTGAGATGCCAATATACTGCGATCACCAACTGTGGTGATATGGCAGAACCCTTCAGTCTTGAAGGAGGCTAATGCCCAACAGTGGACGGTTATGATATTAATGATGACACATTAACAGCCCATTAGTGTCCACCGCTGGATAGAGCCTCCTCCAACGCTGGAGGGTTTTGCCATGGTCATCACGCTTGACATCTGCCAAAATGTTGCAATCCATCTGGATTAGTGATAGCAGTATGAAGATGAGACACAAGGAAGCTGCTGCACTTTTTCAGGTGATATCCCTTAGTCGGTTTTAACGACATCCATTGGCCGAGTTGGAGGGGTCGATTCTTAAGCCACGACCGCCACGGCTAGTAAATATTTAGTAATACTATTTTTTTGTAATAGGTATATTGTTCTCGAATAATAAATAATATATTAGAAGTGTGGAGTGGTTATAGTCGAGCGTATTTTTTAGCGTTCTGCACTCTTCTTTCCAGCAAGTTATCGCTTTGTCCATTCAGGGGAACAAATTTAAATCATGATGATATTTGATTATTTTAGATAGATTGATAATTAAAGATATTTTGCTCTCTATATAAAATTTAACTATGCCAAATATCTTACTATACAGGGTAAAACCAAGATGCAAAGGGTCCATAACGTTTACCGCCTCTGTGGTCTAGTGGTCCAAACCCACCGATTTCGGATCCAGAGGTCTCGGGCTCGATCCCTAGGGGGAGTTCATTATTGTGCTTGGTTCGGTTAGTGGTAGGACTTTGTTTAAGTCCACCTGTAGCTAGTACAACTATCTTACGTAATTCCGTCGCCATAAAACAACTCTAAAATTGTTGTGTTCCAGCATTTAGAGGTAAGATTTTTGAGGATTCCGGGTGAAGTGCGCCTCCACCTTCTGCTTTATCTTAACTTCTTACACGGTCAGATAAAGTTCTAGTGAAAAAAAAAAAAAAAGCTCCGTGCACGCAATATTCTTAGAGGAGTTCGATCTTTCTTAGCGTATTTATTTATAGATAATGCAAGCTGATATGGTTAAAATAGTATATGATTAAGTCAAAATAAGAAAAACCACTCAGAGTATTTGCATGTCAAGAACCTACAACTACTCAGGGCACAAAAATAAGTACTTATAGCGCCAATAATAGCTGCCTACGCCGTGCTGAAATGTCAACGAACCTAGGCACCAGTAAGTCATGGATCAAGGTAGACACGCCCGCAAATGTCATTATGATCTTAACAAAGGAAAACGACAGTTTAGTTATTTTGATACGAATACACGGATATTTAGTCACGTGTCTGACATTACATTTTACGTTTTGGCAGTTGCATGAAACTTAGATACTGTCATGAAACGAAGGCGTTTTCAACAACTACCCTTAGATATTTAATATTTAGACAAGTACACCTTCACACTATGACGTGCTAGGACGACAGACAATACTGACAACACAATATGTCTTAAGAGCCCCTAGTGCACCGGGCTGCCATTGGATCTCAAGAGGCAGAGACTCTGACGCCGTATTCACTATTGAAGTTAGGATACTTTTTAGTTTCAGTCGCTTTCAAAACCATCCTCTTGTAAAACCAGTTTTTTTAATGTAAACATAGTACCTATGCCAAGAAAATAACCACCGTATGTTGTTTCTTAGCAGCTAATGAGTAAAAAGGGTGGAAATAATGTAATGAGATAAAAGTGATATAAATGGCATAAGTGATACAACAGAGAAGTCTACAGCGCGAAGAGGATCAAAAATAAACGTGACCAAAATCGAAACTGACGAAGGTGTGAAATGCTAATTTTGATGTTAATCTACTTAAATACCTCCACAAACGTTCAGATCAATGTCAAACTAGATTCTTTTGATTATGATACGAATAACAAAAAAGAAGTTAAAATGGGCGAAAGGTCAGTCAATACATAGAAAAAAAGCTTGTTCAGCGGCTTAATTTCGACCGGACTGACTTACCTAATGCGTCGATAACACGTGGGGTGAAACTAACATACATACAATCGATATAAAAATAAACATTGAGCAAAGTACCTAGACTTTACTATGTCTCTATTTTAAAGATTAAAAAAAAACTCAAATCGTAGATAAAAACCGCTACGCTAAAGTGGAACTGGGCCGGCCACGTCTGTCCCATGCCGACTCAGCATTGGGCAGGTGTGGTCACCGAGTGGCGTCCCAACTCAGCGAGTAGGAGTCGCGGCAGACCAAAACACAGATGGCGAGATGAGATTGACCAGATCCTCGAGAACTGGAGAATCGCAGCTCAGGATAGGACGGTCTGGAAGGAGTGGGGAGAAGCCTTTGCCCAGCCGTAGGACACTTAAGGCTAATAATAATAAACTATATATATATATTTTATAAACATTTATTCAATAAAAAGTACAATTAAACTAACTATGTACAAAGGAATCAGTCAGATTACCTAAGGACCGTTACAAACGGCCTATAGGTAACTCAACTGTTCCAGACCAGTACCAGACGGAAGCGTGCCCAAGACACTGGCTGCATTGCCACGCTGAATAGCTATGCTAATTCGCTGGCCTAAATAAGAGCCAGCCCTTGGGTCACTGTTCTACATAGTGTCCGCAAAGGTGAATCCTACAATAAGTTCACTCATTGAACTTGGTTAGGCATTAAGTGGCTATGGCTAAAGAATGAACAGGACCAGATGATGAAATTGAGAATTTGCATAATACAATTATGGAACACCAAAAAGCTTGATTTGGCAAGTGGTATTAAAATGTAGGTGATGGGATCGAAAACTTTGCTCGACAATAACCGAGGCATAAAATACTCATTTCATCTCGCCTTTTTTGAAAATCACGAACAAAAATAGCCTTTCGCAAGATCCTCAAATTGCGCTTTGAGCATCGATACAATATCACATTTCTGACTAAGTTTAGGTAAGTATTACATAGAATGGAATGAATCACAAAGAAAGAAGTCAAAATAAGGCAGTTTGTAAACATATCTCAGCTAACAAAAAATAATAGATCAAAATTAAATGATGTACCTATTATGATGTCCCTACAGTACAGGTATAGGTACCCACTTACAATTAGACCTGAAGACAAAACTTGGAAAATGTAATGCGGCTAAGAAGTTACAAAACAATATAAAATCTACATCCTTTGTACTAACGAAAGGCCAAGGCCAATAAATTGAGCTACCTCACGATAAACACATTAAAAATGACCTAAATAATTAGTTTCACACATCCGTTCCTAACAAGGACGCCGAGCTGGACCCACTTCGCCGTGAATACTTAACAAATTACATCCTAAACGAGATATCTAAAGAGATAATCTACGAATCTATATGTGAATGAAGTTGTATCGACAGGTATGTTGGCACTGCAATGTGTCATACTGCGGTCGGGAGCTACTAACATGTGATACGATACATTTATCGAGTGATAAGGTATTCACTGCCGTGCCGTGGCGATCGCGGCTTATCAATCGACCCCTCCAACTCAGCCCATGGATGTCGTAAAAGCCGACTAATGGATATCACCAGAAGATGGGTGGCAAGGTTGGTCCTCCTTCAATCTATAATTTTACTGCGATCATTAATCAGCCTGCCAAGTGTGGTGATGATGGCAACAAAAACTCCAGCTTTGGAGTAGCCCAGCAGTGGACACCAATGGCCCTTTTCACTAAAAAGGAAGTTCGCTACAAATGTGTTCGAAACCCCGACTAAAAGTATGAATATCTGTCTGACTGTATTTTTATGGCATCGTAGCTTCGAAACTAGAGCTGGAATTTCACTGAGTTTCACTGAGGTCTTAAATACTTTTGCCTCATCGATGTTTATTTGAAAGATTTGTTCGCTGCGCTCGACGTATGATCTATAGGATCGAAGATCCTCAAAAGCAAAGAAAATCATGGTAGATTTAACCAAAAAACAATTGAGAATGCTATCCTGGTAGTAGAGCAATCAGTCACATTCTAAATTATGGTTCATTATGCATTAAGTTTAAAATAACAAATCTACCGTATCCGATCGTAATCTCGCTGTAAATCTGTGGATACCGGAACTCTAGGCCGGACTCGTTGAAGGGCGCTGCCTCTCTCCATGTGACTCCGTCTTTGTGAATTACCATACTTTATGTGCAAAATAATGTTATGACTTTATTACAAGATTCTATAGCGTTGGGGTCTGCAAAATAGCACAGACTTTTATCACACACAGATATCACAACCCGGATAACGTCTATTGCTTCAGACCGCTTACAATCCTAGAACCATCATAGATCATTATTATGTGCAACAGCATTCTCTACCTCGTATATTCTCTCTCAGATCTTTTAACCGTCTGCCGAGCGTACAAATTGTGACAAAGGATTCATTGGAAAATAAGTTGCGACAGTGAATGGTCAACTTAAATTCATTTCAAAATTAAAACAAGAGAACAGTTTCGGTTTATAAAAATCAACAACAATCATCGTTTTCATCCCTATACCTGTTGATATTTAATCAATTGACCTTATGTTTTTAAATGGTGCCTACAAAACCAGTAGTACGATCAGTAGAAGGCGAGTTTACCGGCCAATAAAAAAAGTACATCTTATTGTATATGTTAATTCTTTAAAGTCTTTGTTTTTAGCTGTATAAATAGCCCTAGATCGTTAATGTCGCTGCATAGCAAAAATCTCTAAAATAAACACTGCAAAACAGTGTTCTCCCCCTGCACCCAGATATCACAAAAGGATTCGCTATAACTACCCCCCCCCGCTTAGCAGCCTGTAATAATGACTCTTGTGCTTATTATTTATTTACTGGTTAGGAATTGAATTCAATGCCCTCGTCTGTCGCAAGAGCACAATCTTGGAGTCACAGTCCATGGTAAATAGGCAATATAATAAATCCTTATAGCATAATAAATCCTTTTAGGCAAGCGGCCATCTTAGGCCGCTTCTTTACTTGTTTTTCAAGTAAGCTGGTGATCAAACGCTTGGTTTTCATCACACATCAAAAAATAAAAGCCACCTGTAGGCGGTGAGCCGGTGTTTTTAATCTTAGCTGTACCTTATCAATATTATTAATAAGCTTAAGCTAAAAGAAGTAAATAAGCTCAGCTTGAAACAACAGGAACCTGCGACCATTCACGTCTAAGCCAGCGCACCGCAGTGGTGGTAAAAGTATGAATGAAGGACACTCCGCCGGATATTGCAAAATTACGGCGTAGTACTGATTTGATAGAGCTAAGTACACGTGGACTGGGTGGGCCAAAATAATGTCTCAGCTCAGGACTAAATACTACGTCCTTATTAACCGACTTCAAAAAAATGAGGTTCTCAATTCGTTGGAATCTTTTTTTTTATGTATTTTCCCTGATTACTCCATGACGCCTTGACTGATTAAAAAAAAATGTTTATACTTCACAGGTGGTCCCATCGTCAACAGATCAGGATCTGATGACGGGATCCTGGAGAAAGCGAGGGAACTCTTCAAATATTAAAGACACACTTGAATCTGTTAGAATCACGCGTCTGTCTGTCTGTCTGTCCATATGTCAAAATAATTGGAAAAAATACGTCATCCAGCTAAACGAAATTGTATCATACTTTTCATTAACGTCGGTTTTCTTTTTAGTTTTTAAAACATAATTATTTTGTTAGTTTGAATGTGGCCACACATTCTTGTAGGACATTGAAGGTATAAAAATGCGATGACAGACTTTGACAGCAGAAACAGAGTTATTTTTGTACCACGGGGAAGCGCTTGGCCTTCATCTCATCTGGCTTACAAGTTATGATAAGGTCGAAGGTGGAAGCGCACTTCACCCGGAATCCCAACAATATGAGCTAAACTGGCTATCTAACCTCTAAAAGACGGAACACAAATTAATGTAGAATTTGTTGTTATGGCGACAGGCTTTGGTGAAAATTAAGAATTCTAATCAATAATAAGTATTGAGAAATTTAAAGATTAGATCATCACATTTGTAGCATAAATACAAGTCACTGGAGAACTGCTTCGTTCATGCATATAAAGTAGGTATTGTATAAAATTAATACCTTATAGTCGATCACTAAGGCTAGAGAAAATTATGAAGTTTCATCAGAAGTTGGCCGACAGAACTGATATCATTACCATCATCTAGTAGTCATAAAGTGCGTGCGACTAATCGCAAACATACTGGAGCTCATTCACAAGTGAAACAGGCGACTAGGCGCCCTGGCTTACGCTGCCAGGATATTACTGCACATACGTTCAGATTTATGAAAAAGTTTACATAAGGCCTTTCAAAAGAACCTATATCTGAAGACTGACATCTAGCTTCAAAACTTGTTACGGATGATTGATCAGAATTATTGGCAAAAGATTATGTTGTTCTTATTTAACCGGAATGGTGTTTGTTTGTGTTTTTTGTACTTTTCCTAAGCATTTATCAGATAAGTTTTATTAGTATTCTTTTTTATTTTTACATTCTTTAACTATTTTTATTTAACTGAATTTAATTAATTTTTATGAATCTTTTACACTTGGACATTGCAATATTACTTACTGGTCTTTATTATTTTACTGTTTACACTTTTATTTATTTTTTCTAATTATTGTACCCACTTTTTGTTATTTTTAAGATATTCTGACACAATGTAAATTGTTTGTGAATAAATAAATGAAATGAAATGAAATGTCTGAGAAAATCAAAATCTTCTACGCTCGAAGCTTTGGGTCGTCAACGCTTGTAGGCAGTTATTCAACGGCAACCTTTCTGCGTGGCGGTTTCATGTCGCAACCAACGGAACCCCAGGTAATAGGGTTCCACGGAAGCTGTCAGTTTAAATGGCTGGTTGCGACACAGTTGACACTGGTTTGCTTTGGTATTCAGGTTTGGAATCATTTGAAGGGGGCATTCGATTTTAGATTCATTACAGAATAGGAAATATATTTTGTATGAGAAACTTAATGAATTAGATTGATATACAACAAGTACGAGTAAGCAGGGTTCGGCTCGTCAACAATTACCGTAGTTTTTTAAAGTTAATTAAGTTTTTTATAAAATAAACATCTTCGAAAAACTTGTTATCACACCCTTTTCTCGTTTATTATATTGAGCCGTCTACATCTACCGAATCTCCGCGACCTATAGACTCGTTATGTCATCGTTTCGAGGTCACTACAATCTCCAAATAATCGTGCTAGAAATCGGATAAATTGTCATCCCTGAATTGAGCGTGTTTGGTTAGCTTGGTTATAGGGCTTGTTTCAAATTTGTCTGGCTTGATTACCATCATCTTACCTATAATTATATGTCACTACAACAACAATTATTACTGTTGTGTTCCACCAAATAGAGATGGGATAGCCAGTTCCTCAGACCTTTGGCCTTATCCAATACCAGGTGAGATAAAGCTTCACACTCGCGAAAAAAAAACAATTTCTGAAATATATACAATTCCCGTGGTCTATCTTGCTAGGTCAACTAAGGCCTAACAACAACGTCTTATAGCACTCTCGTATTAATATTATATTACTTTTGTCTTGTTTTTTTCTACACTGGATAGATAGTGACAAAAGTAAAGTAATATCAAAACAAGAATGCTGTAAGAAGTCGTGGTACCCCCCTAGGATTGTTCATCCATCGGGCAGATTTATTTACCCGTGATACACTTTTTTTTTATTGTACGACGGGGAAGCGCTTGGCCTTAAATCTCACCTGGTAACAAGTTAAGATAATTCCGAAGGTGGAGGCATACTTCACCCGGAATTTTCAACAAACTGAGGAACTGGCTGTCTTACCTCTGAATGCCGGAACACAACAGTTTTAGAATTGTTATTATGGCGACAGAATTAGGTAAGATGGTGGAAGCTAGCCAGGCGGACTTCAATAAAGTCCTACCATACTTAGGTGGAATAAGGAGAACGAACAACTGTTTAATTAGTCGGAAAATCAAGAAAATCTTTTTATGAGTTACGTATGCAGATATCCCATGAATGTCGGTTTTCATTGCTGTGGAAACTAGCAGTAACGTTTCGAAGAAAAGACTCGCCTAGATTTTTTCCTGCATTTAACTTTTTATAGCGATATACTTACTACATACTCGTAACATGTAACAGTACTCTCAAAACATGCAGTTTTGCTTCTTATGGTATTTTCTTTGTACATAAATAAGTACATAGCTATCCCATTTCAATTTATGCCTTTAATGTTTACGAAAGATAGTAGATTGTTCCTCTAATGATCCGATACATAAATACTTTTTAGGGTTCCGTACCCAAATGTTGCCAACGGAACCCTATTATTAAGCCTTCTAAGAGCTGTACCTACCCATCTGACTTGAATTGTGTATTTTTATTTCTTTGTGACATTCCGTATATAAATTATTTTGTTATTGGAATTAATGAACTTGAAACTAGCTGTCTGTATCTTTTGATTTGTAATAGGTACTTTTCAGAGATTATGAGTTTTTATTTGGAAATACCTAAAAATTACACTGCGAAAAAAAAAAAAGGTACAAGAAACGCATACATGAAACGTATTTTTATGCTACCCGTAAAGTAAAAATGATAATACCCACATAGTTCAAACTTACTGTAATAATAGTCCTTACGTATATTATAACATTACACAGAGTGATTACTAAAAACCAGGCAAGCGTAAGTCAAACCCACACAAATGCTCCAGAACGAAATACTACATTTTTACGTGAGGTTTAACACCTATATGCCTCAAGTTGACGGACGTAATGCAGTGCCGTGTAAGCTATGTTCTTTGTGGATGTGACCTATGCAGTAATGTTTTGTCATAGGCAAGAGTACACTTAACACCAAGTGCGCTACTTGCTTGTCCCGTCTCCTAGTAGTATAAAAAAAATCGTTTTATGAGTTGTGCACCATCAGCGCAACGTCAGTACCTTCTGGAAAAGCTCGCTCTATCGTAGACCTCAGCTTTGATCTCGCTTAGAGCTAGACAAGTCTAGACGTCAAGAGCTAAGCATTTATAAAAAAAATTGTCAAAGAACTCGCAGGGAAGCCGGAGTATACGGGTCCTACGTTCCTACGTTTATTTTTTGGTGTTCACATAATAAAAAATCATGCCAGTTTAGCATTGAACTCATAAGGTTCGAGTGAATGCAAAAATCTACTTGGAAATTCATAAATGTGTACAAATACACGCTAAGCTAGTTATTACTGCAGTGAAAGGTTCCTGATTTTGATTTCCGCATTAAGGTTTATGCCCCTTGGCTACAAAAGAAAAACATTATGCCGAGAGAGAACACGTTTCTGTTAAATACAACCAGGCAAGGCACCTTTAGATGAGATGATGGACATATAAGCAAGACCGATACTTACCATCTCATCATCATCATCATCATCATCATCATCACAACTGTGCAAAGGCCTTGTTTCGCTTGTGCCAACCTTTGCGATATTTCGCCATTCTATATATAGCCCATAAACGACCTGCCCATTGCATCGACCATGTTGTCAACCCATCTTGCCGGCGGCCGACCCTTCGTATGTCTTCTCTAGGCCACCATTCAGTGTGGACTCTACTTCACCTGTCTTCACTCCGCCTATCTATATAATCACGTGATTCGCTTACTTTAATCCTGCACCTTAGTGCGCTTGCGAATTTCTGTATTTTGGTCTTAGTCGAAGCGTGATGCCGAGCATGCGCTTTTATGCTTTATTTTACTGTATGAAGGAAGCTCTAAGCTTTCATCTCACCTGGTGTCAAGTAATGATAAAGCAGCTGGTGGAAGCGCACTTCACCCAAATTCCTCAACAGGCTGGAGCTGCCTATCTTACCTCTAAATGCTGGAACACAACAATTAATAATTATTGTTATTTATGGTGGCTGGTGAAAATGGTGGTTAATACTATTACACTAGACTAGCTACCACCATTTTACCTAAATAGTTTTTAACACATATATATTTATATTTATTACGGTTAAAGCACTGACTTGTAGACGAAGCGCTGCAACGCTCATAAAATGTAAACCACTGATTTATCTGCGTCGAGGTGATAAGTGCATTCAAGTAATGCGCAATTATGCTCACACGCATACGTAAATCAGCTGAACTGGTTTTAATTTCCTGGCACAATTAGAGGACAGAAAACAAGTGTACTCTGAATATATCATTCCATGCATTCAAGTATATTGTCTCTTTGTGATGGCGGTGATTCAACTTGACTATTAAAATACAAAAAAAAGTTGCGACGACTACCTGATTCTTACAATGGTTTTACTTCTGTAATATTGTCATTTTAATAAAGGATTGAATATTCATAAATTGAAGCATCACAGCTCAATAGCTCCGCATTCTGTCGGTCGAGGATTCGATTCCTACCCGGGATTTTTGGGATGATCTCGGAAGTTTGTTCTGTGTTTGAGTGTTATCTGTATCAAAATATTTCAAAGTCTTGACTGATTGACATATATATTAACGCACAGCCTAAATGGCTGGTCCTAAATACATTAAATTTATAGGGTATGTACAGCAGGGTAGGTACAGCAAGATGAAGGGATAAATCTTATTTGTACTTACTTTATACCTATCCAATTAAGTTTATTTTGTACGGTAATTTTTAATTTATATTTTTATTTTATTTATTATTTATTTATGTTTGTCTTGGTGTGTAGACGCACGTTTATGAAAATTCACACCCCAAAGAGTTCAAAATGGGGTAAGTAATAAGTATAGCAGGTTGACATTTTCAGAAAATATGTATACCTATATCACATCGATTAAGCTGGAAAATATATAAAAAAACATAAGGAAAATAATGTAGTATACCCATACAAGAAATGTTTACATAAATTGTTATTTTCTGTCTGGACATTTACAATTAACTCTTGTAACTCATGTCTATAAATTTCTTGTATGGGTTCCTTATAGCCCCTTTCATTTTTTGATTTGTTGTTATAACATCATAAAAAAAATCAATTGTCTATCTATCACAATTAATGAGAAGAAGACGATACAATTTTTATTTATGGTTTTAATGAAATCGCATTTAAAAGTTTTACAACATCTTTGTTATTATTTAAATGCGGCATGATATGATATCATGCCAATTTTAAATAATAAAATAAGTAATTGAATATGATCTTATATGTGTTCACATATTTTTACCGCCTCTGTGGTCTAGTGGTTCAACCCACCGATTTCAGATCTAGAGGTCCCGGGTTCGATCCCCAGGGGGAGTACATTGTGCTTGGTTTGGTTGGTGGTAGGATTTTGTTTAAGTCTGCCTAGCTACCACCATCTTACCTAATTCTGTCGCCATAACAACAGTTCTAAAAAATGTTGTGTTCCGGCATTTAGAGGCAAGATAGCCAGTTCCTCAGTAAGTTCCTTATCTTTACCTTTACCTTCGGCCTTATCTTAACTTTTAACCAGGTGAGATGAAGGCCAAGCGTTTCCCCGTCGTACAATAAAAAACAACTCCTTTCTCTTCCCTTCCTAATTTATGATTGGAACCATAGATCAAATAAAACTAAGGATATCGTTCGCCTATGATGCACTTGCAAAAATAGTGGCAATTTTGTCATGCGTTGCAAGTAAAAGATAGCAACATAACTAATTACTGCTTTTCAAACAAATACCAACTGTTACTAAAGAAATTAGGACTTAAATGATGATAGATGTAAGCTACTGTTCGTTACGATCACACAAATACCAACTGTTACTTAAGAAATTAGGACTTAAATGCATAGTAATCTACTGTTCGTTACGATCTAGACAGACAATGAGTAACTGAATAAGTACCCGCTTCTCTGGTGCCTTTTATTGAAGTATTATGAAAGACCCATTTGGGCGAATGGTGTTGATTTAATTCACATTTAATATATATTTTTTTGTACGACGGGTAAGCGCGTGACCATCTTACCTGGTTACAAGTTAAGATAAGGCTGTAGTTGGAGGCGCACTTCACCCGGAATCCTCAACATGCTGAAGCACTATCTTACCTCTAAATGCCGGAACACAACAATTTTAGAATTGTTGTTATGAAGCCAGAACTAAGTAAGATGGTTGTATCTAGCCATGCGGACTTAAAAAAAGTCCTCCCACCAACCAAAATCTAAAATTGGAACCACATCGAAACGGCACCTCATACGTCAACATGTAATAAACCGTTTACGCCATAGAGTTTGCCAATGAAATAGAATAGACAAACATATATACTCATACACATAGGTACTCTCCTTCTGAGTCGGATAAAAACAATGGTCCATTTTTAAAACAAAAGATTTCTCATATCAAAAGGTCGTAATACTAGAAATAACAATGTTTGGTTTAGAATATTTAGGTCAATTGCATTACACCGAAGGATAAATCAATGTGATTGTATAATGATAGTCGGACGCATATCGTTAGTTTGTATGATTTGTTATGGCTCATTGCATATTGGTAGACAAAAAGTGTGAAGAAAAAGGCTAATGTTATTGGATACCTTATATATAAAATAGTCGTGTTGCTGACTGAATGACGGCCTGTTAACAAGCCTCACAGCTCAGTTCAATAGCTCTGCCTTCTGCGCTGTAGGTTGTGGGTTCGATTCCCACCCACGACTAACATTTGTGTGATGAATGTAGATGTGTGTTCTTTGCTTGGGTGTTGTATTGTATATAATTGTTGTGTTGTATATAAGTAAGTATGTATTAAAAAAAAAGTAGGTATATAAGCATTATATCCGTAATATAGTTCTCATATTACAAGCTTTGCTTAGTTTGGGACTAGATGGCGCTGTGTGAAATTAATGTCCTGTAATATTTATTACTTAATGCATGACCGCAAGTCTTGGAAGGATATGAGGGAGACCTTTGCCCTGCAGTGGGTCAGTACCTATAGGTTAAAAAAAATAAACATTATAAGCAACGCAAAACCCAATTAGAGATTTTAGGGATTTTAAATAGAGGTTCACTTGGATTTAACTGACATATTGAAAGCGCTTAGTCCTAGTAAATTGAATATCAACCAGGATGATGGACAAAAATACTTTATTGCACACCTTAAAAATAAAACTGTATTACTTAAAAACATTATATACAATGGATGGTCTTATCACTAAGACAACCTTTTGGCGGAGAGGATTTATGGCTTAAGAAGTGGTTGGTGGTGCACATATGAATTAGAGTTCTAGCTAATATGCTGATGACATTAGCAGTGCGTCTTTAAAAGAAGAAGATTGAAGCCATGATGCTTTAGGGCACACTCACCGAAGTGCATTCTGTAAAAGCCCGTTAAACACGTCATATCATATCGAGGAGATGGCTATGCTGACGAGCTTTGCTTTGGCAAGATACAGAGATACATACGAGCCTCTTGGCCCTGCGTTCCACAGTTTACCATTAAGCCCATTATTTATGGTATTTCTCTTTCAATAATCGCTATTTGTTCCAAGTGCCAAGGTCTGGTTGCGAACTAAGCGTGTGGGAAAATGTGACCCAGTTACAACGGAGTTTGCAATTTTGGGATAGTAATTATAAAATCCTTTGATACGATCTTAATGCTTTGGGTATTTGTTTACCTCGTTCGAACACGTAAAGGTTGGATCATGATTCACACACCAGTTATATATAATCGGTATAAAGTATATATTAAGTATACGGCTATATATAGTATATATATATATATATATATATATATAGTATAGATAGTTTGTAATGCTCTTTAATTATTTTCTTCGTTGCAACTACATTGCTACTCCCAATTTTAAAACAAAAGACGTGTACTGTCCTCACTATTTACACGAATTCTTAATACAAGCATTACTTGAACCAAAATATCTCATAATTTTCTTCAAATTATAATATATTATGAGACAGACTGAGAATTGACCCCTCCATATGCGTCTGCGGATGTCATAAGTGGCAACTAAAATAACATAACAATACCAGACAAAGGGCAGCAGCTTGGTAGTGGACATTAATAAGCGAATGTTGATGATGATGATGATGATCTGAGACAAAAGGATGCTGGTAGTAAGCTCATCAAACTTAACATCAATGCATTTTCAGTAAAATCTACAGGGTCATATTGAGCTGAGTGATTGGTAAAATCTTGAGTATTTATATTTTTACCGTGACCCCGAACAATATTATGTAAAGTGCACCACAAAGCGCGCAGATTAGAAAGGTTTAAGTACGTACAATAATAACTTTATCAAGTTCAAGTTAAAAACGTGCATTGACCTTGCACTGTTACTGCATTGCCACAGTATATTTAATAATCACTAGCATAAGATGGCGTATTCTTAACCGTTCGGTTTGGGACCTTATTATGGATTTAAGGTTCCGTACCCTAAAGGTGTTAACGGGATCAGATTACCGAGACCATGTTTTACCTACATCCGACTGACGTTTAAAGCGCTGAAAGTATTTTTATTAACGGAATAGGTTGCCGGCTGAAATGTTTTCAGAGAAAATAAAATATGTTTATCAGGTTTATCTTTACTTTGTCAGTTTTTTTTCTTTAGCTTTTATATGATGATAACTTTAAATTTTTAAATGTTTTATATAAATCACAAAATATTATAAGGTAGAATACATTGATAATTAAATAATATGCAATAAATATTACTTAACTTTACTTTTTACTAACACTAACTTACAGAAAGTGAAAATAACATCATAAAATACAGAATGGTCTCATACGAGAAATGTTTTTACATTACGTTTTTAAAAGGTGTGTCGGAACCCTCGACCTCTGTCTGACCCACACTTGGTGGATTTATTTAATGTTTTTGTAATGGTTTGTGAACTAGAAACCCGTCATCGCTCGACTTTAGGAGTAGTAGAGCTCCTTGTGAAAGGGCTCTTCTGGGGAAGAACCACCATACCTTTTTCGGTCGCCAAGCAGAATTGCAGTATTCCGATTTGAAGGGTATGTTAAAGTTGAAGTATGAATAGGTAGGAGAAATTACGTTGACTAGCACAATGCAGTGCCGCGTAAGTCATGTACTCTGAATGTGACGTGATGACTTACCCTACGCAGAAAGGTCTGACGACATCGCGTTACTTGTTGCGCGATGTCCCTAATATATTGATAGAGTATCATATCAAATTACAGGATTGTAAGAGATTATACGGACAAGAAAGAAGTGAGCGATGAGACGTCATCCATTAAAGGAGAATGGACGCTTACAATAGGTTGCTGAAAACAAAATATAGAGGCTGAAAGAAGTACATAGAAGACTGGTAGGAAAATTATGATTGAAACGAGGCACAGAAAAGTTTAGTCTATCCAGATGGTCAATAAAATTACAGTCACATTTTAGGGTTTTCGTATTAGGCTTTCCAATTTCAACTTCACATAGCTCATAGAACCGGTACCAGCTGGAGAGCAAAGGTCTTCGCATGGCAACCACGATTTTACGCGAAAGGGGATGTGGAAAGACAACCCACTCGATGAACCGACGACACTGTGTTGATTGCGGGGATTCAATGGATGGAGGCGGCACAGGTGACGTCGACTGGGGGAGGCCTATGTTTATCAGTAGGTATATGTGTGTATTGGTGGGCTGAAATGATGAATGATGATGTCAACTTCAGGTGTTTTTTTTTAAATACTAGTCAAATTAACATTGAATTATATATTTAGCCAATCGCTGTCACCACCATCTGCTAACGTGGCCAGAATTCTGGCATAACCAAGTTGGACTCATTCGCTTGATACGCGAAAAACAGGCCATCATTTTGGTCACGTGTAGACTCTTTTGTGGCCCTCGGCTACATCCCTACAGATTGAACATGCCCCTGGTGACCAAGGCCCATGAGTTTCTACCCCAAACGACTCAAACATATACCCCTAGCACATAGCCTATACTTGTATATGTTTAAGGGACTCCACTGCTGTTGCTTGTTGGTTTTTAGATAAGTTAGCTGAGTTCAAGGCCAAAGTATACGCATACCGGAACTAGACACATAGAGCAGGATGCAGTGGTCATTTTGGATAGGAAATATAAAATTCACTAATGTTTCAACTTTGTTTTTGCTTTTAGTTTTACTTCGATATTTATAGGAGCCTGTTTGAATTGTGACCTCTAACACGTTAATAAATAGGTATTCAAAATTTAGATTATTTTTTATTTGCTTTTTAATAGCCGATTTAAATAAATAAGTTCATTTTTAGGTTCTTTGAAACTTACAAGAAACATCCTAGGTATAGAACCAAAGTCACTGACAAAGTTCTTGGAATCAGCAAATTGCACAACCGATGACCGCTTTTTTTTAATTATAGCTTATTTATCATTATTTCTTTCTCTCTTTTTTTCTTCCTTTCTGTCTTCCTTTCTTTATTTCTTCCTTTCTATACGGTGAAATAAATGATATACAAAATTAATCACCTTGTTTCTTTGTTTGCACATGGAAAGGAGTTGCCGCTATTCTTCTCTGCCAAACACCGCACGGCAAAGAATAAAATTATTTGCATTAATTATTAAGATTACCTCACTTGTTGTAATCAGACTGAATAATTTACACATAATGATGACTAATATAAAACGAATTTTAGTTTCAACAATATTGCATTATGGATGTAAAAGGTACCTATCTAAATTCCATGATTGCGATGTAGAGTAACATTTAATTATCGGATAGTGTTTCGAGTCTAGGTCTAAGTCGCGATCGGCTTACACCACGCTCCATCGGCTGCTCCTTTCAAATACCCGAGTAAGTATACATTTGCATTTGATAGCGATTAAGTAATGAATAGTGAACAACCGATATTTCATTCGCGTAATATTGTGGAAATATCGTGATATATATTCCTTTTTTTAGGAATGGTCACTTCTAATCGCAAAGGCTTGCCTGAGGCCTTCCCAAATTTTATTGTGATGGGGATGCGCTTGGCCTTCATCTAACATGGTTTCAAGTTATGGAAAGGCCGAAGGTGGAAGCGAACCCTGAATCATCAACAGACTGAAGAAATGCCGGAATACAACAATAATAATGGTTGCAGTAGCGACAGACTGATGATGTGTGATAGATGTCCATGGTAGCTAGCCCGGCGGATTTGAACAAAGTCCTACCACCAACCAAATCAAGCACGATATTGTTACTCCCTGGAGATCGAGCTCGGGACCTCTGGATCTGATACCTGTGGGTGAACCACTAGACCACATAGGCGTTTAAGACCTTAGTTTCCTTACCTTGTCGTTCTTTTAGGACTTACAATTTAGACAGCGCATAGCTGTACAACAAAAATTAATTTACAATTTAGATTTTAATTTAGATTCGAATACATAAACTTATATTTTTAAACAGAGACTCCACAAACCCATAAAATTATTAAAGGTATCTACTACTATTTAGTAAGCAGCAATGTTTGATAGGTCACGTACATCGGTAGTTATGTCTATATTTGACATTAAAACTAAAATAATCGAGACAATTTCCTTTAGAACCTGTTTCGAAAATCCGGCTAGCGTGTCTTGCAATATCCCGTTGACATACATGAATAATAATCTCTTTGATATTCCTAATAAGAGTATATGAGTAGTAGAGTTCCATATGAAAGTGCTCGTCCGGGAAAGTACTACCATCATATTCCTTAGTTTGTTGAGGATTCCGGGTGAAGTGAGCCTCCACCTTTCTGCCTTATCTTAACTTGTAACTAGGTGATATGAAGGCCAAACGCTTCCCCGTCGTACAAAAAAAACCCGCCAAGCAACATTGCTGTGTTTCGGTTTGAAGCTTATGGTTGCCGGTGAAATTACGAGCACACGGGGCTTAACGTATTTATGCCTCAAGTTGACGGGCCCAATGCAGTGCAGCGTAGACATTATAATATTATATTATGATAAATGAATTTTAATTTTAACTTTTTTTTTATATTATTTGTGATATGACCTACGCAATAAGGCTTTGTTAGGGGCTAGAAGTTCACTTAAAATCAGGTGGGCTGCTTGCTTGTTACTTATAGCTTGGTTATCGTATCTTAAGTATTTTTATACGGCATATTTAAATTTTAACAGCAGATCTACCAACTGAGCTATGAGGCTTGTTGATTTTCTTGTTTGATGTTGTTGATATTGAAAAAGACGAAGTACAGGTTTGTGTAAATAGTAAGCGATCGGAACAACATGTTTGGATTTGATTCCCGAATATAAAAAATGAATCTTTGGAAAACGTAGTAGCATAGATAAAATCACTCTTAAAAAATATAAAAGGCGAATAACCAGTTAAAAAACTTTACTCGTTGAGTGCTGTAAAATCTCACGGTGTGTTTTACACATAGAGAAACCTATATTTAAATACAATTTCAAATATCGCTTGATTTTGTCTCGATGATAAGCAGATGAAAGGAAGAGTACGCTTTCATACAACAATAGAACCCCGGCAATTTGCTATAACTAACTGAAATTTGACTGGACGTATTAATTATGCAATGATTAGTGAGAATGGCCGCTAATCAATATTTTGGTAGACAAATGTAAAAAAATTTAAGTGGCGACAAGTACAATTTACCCGCAAAAGCAGATTACCATACCACTTCGGTATGGTATTAGTAACATACTTGGTTTTTTACTATATTTTCATAAGTGTTGCTAAAATGAATCTGGTCTGGTTATTTTATGGAAATTTAGTACTACAAAAGCTACTATATGTCTCGTTTTGATGTATAACATTTTAATGATCAAAAAACATATACTTGGGGTGTATTTGATCTAAAATAAGTTTAAATTGCCGCCAGAAATGCATTATCATGAGCGACTCAATGAAATAAGATTCAATAACTTTAATTACTTGTATAATCCAGTCTGACTAAAATTGGATCGAATTTATTTCCGCATTCAACGATTTAAATCGATACGCGCAAGGACTGGTACCTTTTCAATGCTACTGTCACAAAAACCAACGTTTCCGGAATCATTGGCTGACTCCAAATAACTGTTAAATATGGTAAAAACCAACGATATCTTTTTAATTAGTTTATATTTATGACTGCGCCAAAGGTCACGACCAGGGAGCACTGGCGATGGCGATGGGTAGGAGACCTAAGCCATGATTCTGAAGCCATGATGGGATCATGCCTGTAAGCTAGGCCCTTTTCTCGTAAACGTATAATTTTTGTAGATATGTGCTAATAGCTTTTTAAAGTTACTGTGCTGTTGTTTGTTTGTTTGTTTGTTTGTTTGTTTGTTTGTTTGTTTGTTTGTTTGTTTGTTTGTTGTTAAAATAGTAGGTACCAAAATACATGGCATATAAATAATATTGTAGCCTAATTTTATAATTTGTTTATGGTAGGTATGTACATTGATTTTATTTCCTTCTTTCATGCCCTGTAGTAGATTAATTGAATTGTTGTGAATGATGTAAATGATTACCAAATCAGTAGGGCGGATATTATTTCTCATTTAGTGGTATATTATAAATCAATTATTATTTAGTCCCATAGCAGGTAAAATTCCGAGGCATACAAGATTTTTAGACACATATCCGCATTTATTTATCTATCATATCAAAACAGTGACCTTAGTGAGCAAATCTCGAGCAATCAAGAATCGGATTCTTGGTTGCTCACAATATAACACGAACACAAACAAGCAGAAAAAAAACTCTGTAACAATGGGCTGTCTTATAACTTAAAGAGCGATCTCTGACATACATCCTTATCAAAGAACCACCAAATTAAGAGATCGAGATAATTTGTGATGATGTGCTTTCCGCAAAAAATACGTACAAAGCCTTGATCTAGAATTCAAAATGTCAATTCTTGCAATATATTTTCAGTCGTATGGTAAAAACTGCGAAACGACAGGTGAATTTATGAATGTTTAATGATGTTCTTATATTCTCGTTTTCTAAGCTTAACAAAATTTTAATTTAATTGATATTTATTGAGAATAATAGCTTTCGAAAGATTTTAGTCATACATAAAGATGTAAAAGTTTTATTGTCTAATTTTGCGTCGCTTGTAAACAATTCTACAAAATAAAAAAGAGCTGTTATGTACCTTGTTTGCTCCTAAATTAGTACACAAGTTTCGCGACTTACTGTTTGCACTCCCTATAGATATATATTATTTTTCTAGTAATTATACGTTTATTTTATAATACTGTTAATTATAAAGTACTGACCAGTTTTGATGCGGAAATTAATAAAAAAAAAGTAAAATATTTTTGTTAAAAACGTAAAAAAAAATTTAGTATTTTTGTTAAAAACATACGTGCGATACGTCTGGCGGCCGCCGAGCGCGGACAAGACGCGCGCGGCAAGGACTCGCGCAAGAATCGAAGCCTATTCCAGTTCAAGGGGGGCAATGGCGAAAGTTTAACCAAATAACCACCTATAAAAACACACACACCGTTTGTCTTGTATCCAGTTCGATTCCCGACTCCACACACGTTGAGGAGCAATATGAAAACTACGGTGAGTGCAATCACCATGTTTATAGTGATCAGTGCAGTGGTGTGAAGTGATGACTTCAAAAAAGTGACAAACGTGCGAGGATTATGCGTACAAAGTGATTTTAGTGTTGCTCGGGATTTGATACGCTTTTTTGAAGTCAACGCTTCGGATCATTGTGCTTAATGTGGAATACCAGTTCGATTTAAAAAAATAATAAAAAACGTGTGGATTTAAAAAATAATATAAATTTACTTGGTCAAAACGGTGAAATCTATATTTAGCCATATAATTTATTGCTATGAAGTTCATTGTTCATACACCATTTAAATAATAAACGGTACAAATATGAAATACTTAAAACGAAATTAGCGAAACAGAAAATCTATTCAAACCTACAATACAAGCAATATTGTATCAAATTGCTTGTTTAATTCGTTTATCACACTTCTCTTTACGACATTGCCGCTGTAAAATTACTTATAGGCTAATAAATTCAACAAGTATCTATAAAATCTAGATAAATCTATACCATAAGATATTTATTGCATCACAAATGCTTAACTAGACTCACCATCAATAAGAGACCGCTTGATTTACGTTGGATTCATTTCATAATAACAGAATGAAGCCCTTAAACGATCCCAAACGATACGAGATGTCCTTAATTAGATACATATTTATAGTAGCAGCGTAGTCGAATCAAATGGACTAGAATCTAAGCCAGGCCGTCCAGTCAAACGAGTAAAACTAGGAAGGCTCTGCAGGAAACCGATTGGTTACCTGATCACCTACGTAAAGATGGGTGCACAAAGCAAAGCTGGATTTTGAAAATGTACTTGACATGAAAAAAAAGAAAATAATATAGACAGATTTAAAATAAAACAACCGCTTTATTTCAATTAACTTATTTTCAACGACTAGTTTTAATCAAAATAATAAATATAATGTAGACTTTTATTGTAGCTGTCTTACATGCAAGTCGACAAAAAATAACTTATTCTATGAAGTTGTGTTCACTATAAATACCTAAATTGCATTTGAATAAAAATATGCAAAGCGAACTGCAAAATAGGACAAACGTAAATTTCCTAGTTCACCTTATAAAGATAAAGTCATATTCTATCTTGTAATGGTCAGAACAACTTTGCCTTTACAGAGATCTACTTATGTATCAATGTTGACGTTATGTCTTCAATTCTACATTTGTAGGATAATGCGCTAAACTCGATAGCACTGGTATGTGTAATTTGGTTGAATTGAAATCTACCTTAGAATAAGGTTAGGTCAATTTTAGGCCTTTAGACCCAACCGCATTTCTTACTAGGTGCCTATTTAATTATTCTTGTTTGAGATTGCTAATCCATCATTATTTAATAAATTGCATAATGATGAGCAAAACGCTGGTCAATACTAAAATATAGGAACCGTATAATAAGCTCTTACGAAAGTCGACCATAAGATATCTCACGACCTCATTTACACCAAGTGCAGTGATTAGCATCGTTTTGTTTAACTGCCTTTGTTTGCAAACGATTGTTCTAACTTCTAGATTTACAAAAGAGGTCGATGTCCTATTTGTAATACTTGAAAAAAACAAAGTGGAAATTACTTCGACCTTGGTAAAACAAAAATTTAACAAAGTGAAACATATCAAACAAATTGCTGAACTTTTTGAAGCAAGTTTCATCACAAAACAAAGAATATTAACAATACAAGACATTCATAAACATACGACGTGTTAATAGCTCAAAGTTACCGCAGAACATAAATAGCATAGAATAGGCAATAGTTTGGTAGTAAAGAGGTAACGAACTACTGATGCAAAATTGTAGTTTAACTAGTCATTCAAAACGCTATTCAGTTTTTTACCCTACTGACTGCACAAAAGGAGGACAATGATTTTTACATATTTAATCTAACCAGTTATTTGGCAAAATTCTTGTAGGAGGAAATAACAGTTAACCAAGCAAAACTCTTTTTTACTAGACACAAATAAGTAGAGACAACTAGATACCTACAAGTAAAATTAAATAAATTATTCTAAGGCAAGCTATGAGAAAAGCCACATTATTTGAAGATTTATAATGTTATTGCTATACATAACTAAGGGCTACCAGGTTACCAGGCTATATAATAAGCCACACAACTTGATTATGCAACTCGAAAAGTGCAAGTAAAACCCGTGGGAACGCCGAACAAAAGAATCCGTGATCCAATCCAACTGTGGGATTGTTACAGCACTTGCTTGTTATTTATTATACCTATGAGGTTATGGGTTCCTGGTGCAAATTTATACAATATCTCATGCGGCTTAAAGCTAGAACGATACTTCCAAAAACATCAAAATATGATCTTCTATACTTTTTATCCAAATAACCTATATACGAAATATGATAATGAAAAAGTCCATGGAATAGAAAACTTACTGCTACAAAACCACTACTGAAGTTGAGATTACCACCGGCTGTCCTTATATCTATTTTCAAATGCTGGACATAAGAAACACGTATATTTTTTCTAGTATAACTCAAGTTATACACTTCTTCATAACAATAGGTCCTAAGCCCAAATAAGACTTAGGAATTCCACCTCGTCAAAGCATGCGTAGATTTCAACAGTATAATTCATCATTTAAATAATGTCACACCATCCGGGGAATTACTCAAGCTATAAGTAATGCATGAAGATTGGTACAGATCATAATCTTGGTTGCCACATTGCGTGGGTAAAGCTTGGTTTGACCAGCAGTAAATGGTAGGGCCATGGAGATTTGAATGCAGAATCATTTCAAAATAATTTGTTTTAAAAAGGCTTTCAGGTAGTGTACTTATTACTGGCTGGTTGGACCACTGATTCTGTTTATATAATTTACAAAAAAAGTTCATACATGCGGTATGAATTCAAAATTAGAATCGTTTTTTTTAAACGAACAATTTGCAACTTGGGCACTGATTGCTGGCCATTTACAGCATAGATAAGATACCGTTTAAAAAAAAAAGGTTACTTATTTTACGTTTGGTATTTTTAATTAGCTATTACAATGAAATGACTACTCGAACAGATTGATTAGCATGGCACATTCTTTGTTTGTAGGTAGCCGAATTCTAATCATGTAGCCAATTGACACCCGGACAAAGGTTTTTCAACTCTTCATGCTTGTAAATGCAATTATTTACGATTACTTAAGCCGAAGATATGGCAAGTTTTTTAGTTATATCACTGACTGCTTAAACTTGATTAATATTATAGATAAAATTTAACAAAGTCCACAGTAATGTTTACCTATCTAATTAATTAATATCTAATTTTAATCTTTATTTAGTTTCCTGGTATTTTACAAAAACGTAAACACTTCCAATTCAATTCATTTATATTCCACGGTCACGATTTCAAGTATTTTAATTTAATTGCGACAGAAACATCCGAAAAACCTCAAGAAAATTCCATATTTTTCTAAATAAGTAGGTTATTGTCATCGTGCAAGGCCGTAGTACGTTCAAACCTTTATACCTTTCGTCACTTTCCTACACTATAGTACGAGTATATAAGTATACCTTTTTCACATCAACCTGTCAATTTTCATGTGTAGGTATATAATGCGAAATGTTTGACTTCTTATTTACATGTATGACTATAGAATACAATAGAGTAGGAATGTTAGCATTAAAGTGTGTAGTAATTAGGTATCTGTCGTTAATACACTAAATAAATAGTTATGAATGAAACCAGCTAAATAAATGTATACATAAGTTGTATATCTAAAAATGTGGTATATTTTAAGAGCAGCTCACAGGTAAATCAAATTTTCTATAGGCCATTCACGTGGATATTGAGTGGCCCAATCATTCAACCCACAAAAAGTAATGATGTGCAAAATTCATTAAGAGACATTGACATCTGACATTTACTAAAAAGTATATTATTTTCAATTTACAATCGTATTTTTTACCCACAAGTTTTCAATAGTGATTTACCCAATTACCTTGTTTTTATGGCTGTAATGAGCCATTCTCACGTTAGTAACAGGCTACAGAATAAATAACAGTACCTACTACCCATGGGAGTTTCGCTTGCGCCGTAGCTTGCAAAACTGATGAACTGTCATCATTGATATTTGCAATGCAAGGTTTATGCTGATTTGCAACCGTTTGAGGATAATTATAAACCGTGCTTATAATGAGCTGTTCGATTGCTCTATGGTAGCCTATATACTTTGTAACCTGTTATGGTGGGCAAGCAGAGCCAAGTAATTATTAAGTAATGTTTTTGCATGACCAATAAACTCAAAAAATGAATAGGTTCTTTGGTCTATCTTTTCTGATTGAGGAAGCAATGACTTCTGGAAAAGCTCGCTCCATCCTAGACCTCACTTTTGTTCTGGCTTAGAGCTAGACTATCCTAAAAGCCAAGTGCTAACCCATCTATATCATTATTTTTTTCTTATAAATGTTGATATAGATGGAACTAGAAAATGTTCGTTTATATTTTATATAAGAACATTTACTCATATTTATAATACTAGAAACATGCGCCCTATATATACAAGATAGCTTTGCAAACATCGTAGGTAATTTAGTACTTGATTTAGGTAGGTAAGTCTAATACACATAATTAAAATTTAATTTTACTGCAACTGCGTCAAACGTGCGACCTCATATTAACATAGGCTTTATATGAATAATTCACGATGATTAGCCATGTTGTAATAACACATAAATGTAACTTTACGATCTAACTAATGAAAGCTATAAATAAAGACGGAGGTAGAGCCTACAACCGGGTTATTCGGGATTCGACCGAATTTCTCTTACAACAAAATGATAGTAAAGTACAGTAAAATCGATGCTTATTTCATAACTCTGTTGAGATTGTATGTGCCTATTATAAAAACCTAAAAAACGAGACTTTAGATTTCTAGTCAATCTACAGAAAACATTACTTACTGACGGGTGTCCGTTGCCCAGTCGTGGGGTGAAACAGGTATTTTTTAAATCTTAGAATAATGATTTACGTATTTTACGAGTATACTTCTTTGGAAATTTACAATACAAAAAATACTCTTTCGTCTTTCGAGTAAACATGATTTTTTTAGGTCGGTAAGAATAATATTAGCATTAGTTCTTCATTAGTTAACGTTACTCGTTATGTAACTCATAACATAAATGCACTGTTTAGTATTTCCTCAGTTTTTGATTGAACTCCGCTTGAGCGAGTTGATTGCCCAATATGGTCATATATCAAAATGCCGTAACTCGATCACTAGGGTATAATTTCTCGATAACTATGAAGCCAGCTGTCTGACACATTTCATCAAAGTTATAAAACCGATTGGAATTTGCACATAAATCAGCATAAACTACGATGACATAACGTGAACTTGGCAAAGAGATAAGCAGTCCTATCTTTCGAAATCATCTTGAACTTGGCAAATTTCTTGAGGAATTGTGATGCGATTGTCGGGTAAAAGTGTCAACAGAAATAAAGTAAGACTGGTAATTTAATTGTTTTCGTCTCGTTAACAGATCTGCTTAGTTTTCCTGCTGGTAGCCGCTGCGGCTGCCGGTGAGAAGAAGACGACAGATAAAAAAGCAGAGCCACTGGATAAAAAGCTGGACAAACGCGGCCTTCTGAACCTCGGCTACGGGTACGGTATAGACGGGCTGGACGTCGGCTACATCGGCAGCGGACACGGCTTCGGAGGAGCCTACAACGTCATCGACGATGGCTACCACCACGGCTACGGTCTCAACCTCGGACACCACACCGACGTCACCAAGACCATTACTTACGTCAAAGGCGTCCCTGTCGCTTACCCCGTCGACAGACCCGTCCCGTACCCCGTCGAGAAACACGTACCATACCCAGTGAAGGTCCCCGTGCCCCAGCCCTACGAGGTCATCAAACACGTCCCTTACCCGGTCAAGGAATACGTGAAAGTCCCCGTACACGTCCCCGCCCCCTACCCCGTTGAGAAGAAGGTGCCTTATCCCGTGCACGTGCCTGTCGACAGGCCTTACCCCGTCAAGGTCCTGGTTCCCCAGCCCTACCCCGTCGAGAAACACGTGCCCTACCCCGTTAAGGTGCACGTCCCTCAGCCCTACCCTGTTGAGAAACACGTGCCATACCCCGTTGAAGTCAAGGTTCCCGTACCTCAGCCCTACCCAGTAATCAAGCACGTCGGAGTGCCAGTAAAGGTGCCCGTCGACAGGCCCTACCCCGTGCACGTACCTGCTCCCTACCCCGTTGAGAAGCCTGTGGCAGTGCCATACGCGGTTGAGAAGCCCGTGCCTTACCCCGTGCAGGTCCCAGTCGACAGGCCCTACCCGGTCCATGTTGAGAAGCCCTACCCCGTGCCCGTCAAGGTCCCGGTGCCAGAGCCCTACCCAGTATACAAGCACGTACCTTACGCGGTCGACAGGCCTGTGGCTGTTCCCGTCAAGGTCCCCGTTGACAGGCCCTACCCCGTTGCGGTTGAGAGGCCCTACCCCGTCGCGGTCGAGAAGCCCTACCCCGTCCCAGTCAAGGTCCCCGTCCTCGTCAACGACCACAGCTACGGACATGATCACGGCTACGGACATGATCACGGCTACGGACTCGAACACGGCTACGGACACGACAGCTTCGGACACGACCACAGCCACCTGAGCCTGGGCGGTTCATACTACCACCACTAGACTAGTTAGAATTCGTAATTTCTGATTTATTTATAACTCTCGCCAGTTGATCGATGGCCGGGACACCAGCAAAACGACCACTTTGTAAATAATGTCATGTTTGTTTGGACGTACGTGTTCGTAGTGATACTAAAAGGTTACCAATTTTAGGATAAGTTGTACGAAAAAGCTATGAAAATAAAGTACTTAATCGTATAAAAAGTTGTTCATTGTTTTATTCTGATGAATAGGGAAGAGAAAAGTAAGCTGTGACTGAATAGACAACAATAGATGGCCTTTACCCTTTTTACCCTGATAAGATTTTTCTGTTAGAATTACACAATATGTATAAAAATACATAGTAAGTGGTCTCACAGCTCTTCTGCGCCGTAGGTAGTGGGTTCGATTCTTACCCGGGACAGCTTTGCTGCTTTGCTCAGTTCAGGGCAAGATGGTGCTGTGTAAAAATTCTAGTAGTATTTACAATAATAATGATTATTTGTGTTATAAAAACCCTTTCTAAACAACATAACATGAAAACCACAGAAACTCACTGTAATATAATTAGTTGATGCATGAAACTACAATAAATAATTAGTAAAAAGAGAACCAAAAATATATTTTTATAAAATAAATTGTCACAAGGCACATTTAAATAAAAAAAACACCCTGCAAAATAGGTATAAAATTAGATACCTGCATTATTACATTTGAATATCAGCTTCGGCGTCTGAATAAAGTAAGACTGCAAGTATTTAAATACAATGATTATTATGAGTATTTGCATAGTTTGGTTGACTATAACGTCATCTCAGATCTGATAGTCAAACAAGGCGCACATTTCTCTAGGCCTTGTGCAAGAGATCTAGATACCTTAGTCAACGAAATTCATGCAAAATAGCCGTTTAAGTTGTCAACGTGACAGAACTGGTCAGGTGCTTACAATGTTACTCGATTCCTAGTTTCGCAATGTATTTATTTATAGATTGTAAAGTCATAAGCTGGATGGATACAATACAATGTTCTTTATTGAGCAGCAAAAGTTCATAGTTTATAACAATAAAAAAATTGCACTGTTGGCGCTCTTAGCGATAAAAGTGGTCTCTTCCAGATAACTTTTGTTTGGACAGAACCAGGATGATGCAAATACGGACATATAACCAAATAGTTGAAAAATACGTAAGTATCTAAGAAACTGTAGGGTAGTGTTGAAATACAATTATCTAAGTAGGCTTGAGAAGCTTCGGTTCTGTTTGAGTGTCCAAGCTTTTAATACATTTATTAATTATATTTACAGAAGTGAATGGAAGAGAAGAATATGTTGTTCCGACCCTGCTTAGAGCGGGATAAGGAAGGAAGATGGTGATGAAGATGGTGATGATGATGATGATGATATATATATGTAAAATTTTGTCGAAGCTTACAGTATTTACTCTCTAAGTAACAAAGCATGTTTGACATCATAACAATATTGACATATAAAAATAAATATAAATTCAACACAGCATGTAAATGTGGAAGCTAAAAATTGCAGAGGTATATTTCGGTTATGCGGTTGGGGTCATGTAATGTTGTAAAGGTTAACATTCAGTTCAGTATTTAAGATATCTCCGAAATACGCGTACCTTATACTTGATTAACAGCACCATTAAAATGTCAAGTCTCTATGACCAGCAGCCGTGTAGGCTGTGTGTTGTCTTCATGTCAGTCATGAATCTAGTCAGTCACTTTTATTCCTATACACATTACAATAGATATAGGTACATTTTGAAAACTAGTTAGAAAGCTTTTACGCTACAATAGGAGGTTTCCCTTTCGTTTGAGAACCTGTCCATCTATAGGACACGAGGTACCAGAGAGAATCGCTCTCCGTGTAGCTTATTACACAGACGCCAGAGCTAGTAGCCCAAGCCAAATGCTAATATAACTACAGGGACGCAACTTCAGACGTTAAAAAAATGTATGGGGTGACCTTTTGACCTTAGAAAGGTCACGTGGTTTGATCCACGGTCACTGCTTAATGATCACCTTTTGCGATCACCCTGGAGTAGACTGGCAGCTTCTAGGGAAGGTCGCTCCATACTCGTCCAGATTATGTCCAAGCAAGCCTCGAGCTCAGAATGTATAAATAGTAACCTCGAGCTCAAGCGAGCTCGTCTAGTAAAAAAAAAACTAATTCCAGAAAAAAAAAATGTGTACGTAATGCGCGTGTCTAATTTTAGGTTTGTGTGTATTTATTACAAATAAAGGTTGTCAATTTATTTAATTAAAGTATTTTTTTAACTTTCGTGATTAGAACACATTATTTTGATTCGATAAACGCGTATTTTACAGGTGAGATGAAGGCTAAACACATCCCTGTAGTACAATAAAAAAATAAAAAAACATGCATATATTTGGTAGAGACAATATAAAGGAATATCCCAAATCAACAAAACATTTGACTCATTTGTTGGTATTCATACAACACAGCTACCTTCGTTACTGAGTGAATGGAATCGCTATTAATACACAAAAACAAAGCTGCATTGTCCTATTGTTGACTTTACACTGTATGAAGGATACGAGTATATTAGCACAGACGAAAAGCTAGGCTTTATTTGGATAGTATAAGCCGGCCAACGCACACTGAGGTTTCCGACACATTTCAATTCCCTTAAAATTTATTTTTATGATTTGTGGGTATAGTGGCAATAGGTGAATATTTCAACTATATACCTATTACGGTTTATGAGATACAGCCCGCTGACAAACAGGCGGTTGGACTGTGGAGACTTTGTATTAGGGTCCCGTTAGCACCTTTTGGGTGCCGAACGTAAATTACTAAACCAATATCAAGGAAGTCTTTACATTCATTTATTACAAGTAACTTTTAACTTAGCTGCCTCGATGGTCTAGTGGTTCGCCTAGCGGTGTCAGATCCAGAGGTCTCGGTATCGATCCCCAGGGGAGTACAATATTGTGCTTGGTTTGGTTGGTGGTAACTTTGTTTAAGTCTAACAATTCTTAAATTGTTCTATTACGGCATTTAGGGGTAAAATTCCAGTCCAGCCAGTTCCTCAGACTTGTTAAGGATTCCGGGTCAAATGCGCTTCCACATGCGTCCTTATATCATAACCTTAAAATCAGGTGAGATGAAGGCAAAGCACCTCCCGTCGTACAGTTAAATTAAAAAAAAACATTGTGCATGCCAACATTACTTACTTGCACATTTTGGATGTGTTTTGTATGAATTTTATGAAAAATAAGTAGTATGCTCCACATTTATATGAATTTACTTAATATGTATGCTTTCCACCTAGACCTGAATTTTCAAAGGTATCAGAGCACGAAAAACTTGAACGTGACAGAGCGCACATCAGGCTCTAAGATCTCATAATTAGCGACATATTGCGCAAATGTTGTAATCCTTACCTGATGTATGTTCCAAATTATAATTATGTTGTTGGTTGGGAAAACTCTAGACTAGACTGTTAAGGATTCCGGGTCAAATGCGCTTCCACTTGCCTCCTTATATCATAACCTTAAAATCAGGTGAGATGAAGGCAAAGCATCTCCCCGGCGTACAAAAAAAAATGAGATAGAACGGTGGAATTTCTTCACGTGGCAACAAAACAGTACGTATTCAGGCAACCGTTATTTTGTTCCTTTAGTCCTTTCCTTACTTATGACGTTCGAACGATTTCGTAGGTTATTAGTCCAAAGATGAGAATATAATGTCCAAGGTGTTAATATTTCAACTTTTTAGAAAAAGGCAACTAGTAAAAAAGTCAAGTAAATACGTCATTAATTGCACTGGTAATATGTAATTCAATCAAAATATTTTTTGAGTCTGAGATAAAATCGGATTTCGAACTTAACCCCTCCAGTGCCATCCCTCCGTCCATTGTACCAAATGGTTGTCAAAGTGTACGGAATAGATAGCGCATTGCGGCCACCACCGGTTCAACAAGTTGTAAGGTTATGCGTGAACATGTTTTTTAAAGTAATTAAACAGGTGTAGACGTGAGTTTTCCCAACAATCAACATAATTATAATTTGGGACATACAGCAGGCAAGGATTACAACGTTTGCGCAATATGACGCTAATTATGAGATCTTAGAGCCTGATGTGCGCTCTGTCACGTTCAAGTTTTTCGTGCTCTGATACCTTTGAAAATTCAGGTCTAGGCCGGAAAACATACATATTAAGTAAATTCATATAAATGTGGAGCATACTACTTATTTTTCATAAAATTCATACAAAACACAACCAAAATGTGCAAGTAAGTAATGTTGGCATGCAAAATGTTTTTTTTTTAATTTAACTGTACGACGGGGATGTGCTTGGCCTTGACTTTACCTGGTTTTAAAAAAAAGTATTTGAACAAAGTTGCAATATTTGAATTTGGTTCTAGGTTAGAAACATTTTTATTTGCCACTATAACAAAGAAAAACAAACATCAAATGTGGCAGCTATTTATTTATAGCGCCATCTGCATGAACACCATTGAAACAAAATAAACTACAATGCGCGTTTGGAAAGAATCGTTCGTAAATTAACTGCGTTTATTAGTACTTCAAATCAGCGCTAGAGGGCGAATTGCACAATTAATAAAGCAAGGGTTTTTTAGGTTTTCTGATTCATAATAAACTTGCAGGAGTCAACGTCTGTCCTCATAAGGTAGAATAGCGGATAATGTAAGCTTAGTGGTTGAAAATACCTACATAAAGCCAGTATGTTTAACTATAATTATTACATGAAATGTTACCTGTCTACCAACCTACATGCTTATGAGACCTTAAAAAACGTATAACAAACAATTTATCATACTTGATTATTACTATCATTTCGAATGGCTTCACATATATTTCTACACATTGCTTAAATAAATCAGATTAATCTCTCTGCTATGACTGTATTAATTTATTAATCACGTTGTTTATGTATTAGTGTTTGTTGTGGTTTTAGCTTATTTATTTGAAGACCAGCCGATAATTTGATATCTTTGAATCTGCAATCGGATAACTTATTCACATTCGGGGTTAAAGATCACATAATTATATGATGTTATTTGAATAGCCAGATTATTTATTTGCATTCTTGTGTTAATAAAACGTATAAAAAAATACAGTTAATTAATATACTCTCGTGCAGCTATTAAAGTTATTTATCAGTTGTTTTTATCTTACCTTGCAATGAGTACATTTATGTTTCGACTTTATGTTTATTTTAATTCTTCCGCTCTATCTGTCTGAATCATTGCAGGGGTTTATTTTATAGTATGTAAAATATACATATAAATATACCTAATAGCATGCATAGTATGACACCCTTGGGTATAACAACTTCAAATTTGGACCCACCTTAAATTCTTTTAGCCATCTATTTAATTATAATAAATGTGTAACGGGTCAAAAGCAGTATAGTAAATTAATTTTGAAATAATCAATTGGAGGAATCACTACTATAGATACAGAAGCCAAAACAACAGTTTTTTTCTATATTTGCTTGTCTGTCTGTCTGTATATTTAATTCACATCACGCTAAAATCAACAGGATGGATTTTAATGTAACTTTGCATAATTATTACTGATATAATTAGCAAGGATTATGTAAACATTTATTTATCGAAAATGGGTGAAAACGTTTGTGTGTAACTTTTTACTTGAAACATTTTGGAACCGCAACATAGTGTTAATATTCTTTATGGTAAAACTACCCCGTTGGAGCACTAAAACGTTACAAAATAGTTTTATCATTACCTACATCAAAAGTTTTTATGTATTTGAAAAAAGCTGAGAGGACGGGTGCACAAATGGTGCCATTACTAAACACCTCATCAATCACAATTTGATATTTACTAGGCTATAAATTAATCGACCTTCTCCGATGATAAATTGTTAATTACGAGAATACATTCACTGTACTTCTAGTTTTATATTACTAACATTGCAAAAATGCTGAAACATGATTGCGATTCATTAGGTTATCCCGAAAAAACCTATCAGGCATTATAGGACACTACCAACATTAACGCCAAAATTCTTAAATCTAAATAATGCTAATTGTAGTGCCGTGGTGCACTGAGAAAGGAATTTTGAAATTTCGCACCATACGGGGTTCAAAATAAAAGTTTGCATATCTCAATAACCACACAAAGTTACTTGAAAATTTGTAAACAGATTGCTCCTATAATTTTAATGAAATTTCCAAATTCAAGATTATTTAGAAAATTAAGGGTATTAGGGCTCATTGTTGCCCAATAAAAATAGAATTATCGTTTGTTTTACATTACCTACCTTCAATTAACAAGCCCCATAGATCAGTTGGTAAGTAACTTTGCCTTCTACGCTATAGGTTTGGGGCTAGATGGCACTGTGTAAAATTAATGTCCTGTAATATTTATATTTATTTATTCTATGCGTAAATTAGTTGCCATATTACAAGGTATTCCTAGTTTGGGGCTAGATGGCGCTGAGTGAAATTAATGTTCTGTAATATTTATAAAAAAAAGATTTTGTTATTACAGGGAATCGAATGGTTATGTCAAATAACCTGAGAAATTGTAAATTAACTCGAACCTGGAATGAATAAACCAAGCACGAGTCGTACACGCACTCCGAGGGGTTGAACCCGCGTAGCAAGAAAAAAGTGCGGATTAATTTAGTAATTAGCTCTGGAACCTTAGCCCTTGGGTCTGATTGTCGATTTACCAGTTTTTAGTGTTTATTATCATACATTATATTCACTTATTTGATTGTAATTTTTAAATATCTTTGAACAAACTTACAACTATAAACAATTCATTACAATTTTGTTTTTTTTTTTCAAATATAGTTATAGTATTTAATATTTATCAAATATAGTATATTTAGTGTAAGTGGCTCTGGCCGTTCTAGTTATGAGTAAATAAATCAATAAATTAAGGGATGCTCTTTAATTACAACAAGTTTGAACTCTGTTGTGATTACCGTTTTTACGATAGAAGATGAGAAACCCATTATCTTTTACATAAGTCATTAAAAGTCATTAGTATTTTAGATATAGGTATTTATTAGAAAGTTTTTTATTAGAAAAACGTGGTGACTGTGGTGACGTGCGTGTAGACGCACGGCGCTAAATACAAAGTAAATTCGAGTGTAATCTAGTCTTAAGCTTTGCAGAAACAAGAACAGGCAACCAGCTCATACCCCATTAAATAATTGAGATGTCGAACATATACAACCTTGGTAATATATAAACCATAAAATTGTTATTACAAAATGTAATCATCCATAAGTTGTGTTGGATTGCACATTGTTGCATTTCACAACGCAGAGTGTGATAAATGGTTGTTTTTGTTTCTATTTGGTCTGCAAAATGTTGTTGTACTACCTTTCACGTGCACACGCGATTGTAGGACGTTGATTGGTCGTAATATATTAACACCAACAGCTTAAAGGTTTCACAAACGTCATTCGTAATTTAAAGTTCCTCAGATTAGCTCTTCCCATTGTAAATAGATTAGAGTTCTGCGACATTATTTGGTCTTACCTTAATCCGTGAATGCTTCAGGTGAGAAAAAGGCCCGGAAATTCAGGGACAATGAACGAACCACAGAGTCTAGAGATAATCCCACTAGAGCCACTTAATAAAAACCTATTTACCCATACATAATACCTGTAACAACACCTGTAACATAAAGCTAGCACACAAAGCTCTGAACTAAAATTGACCGATAATTAAGATAATTCAGGCATTGAAAATCATTTTTAATTTTGTAAAAAAATATTGAGTGCGTAAAGAAAAATGTAATGAAAAATTATGAGTGAGTTATTAATTGATTCTTAAGATAGTTAATAGGTTAACGATTCGGCTTTATCATAATATGAAACCATGTTGAGCTGCTTGGCCTTCATCTCAACAGCACTTCTCTATTGTACAATGAAAATATAAAAACTGTATGTTCAAGGGTCCGTTCCCTTGGCCATACAGTTTACAACCTCCGGGACGACTATTGGAACGCCCACGCCTTCCAATAGTCCTTCCGGAGTTTGTGGTTCTGTGTTCAAACCCAGACATGTACCAATAGTTTTCGCTTTTAAAAAAAATTATGTGTGCATTTGACACATGCACATTTTTGGATGGTGAAGGTGACATTGTGCGGAAACCGGCATGTCCTTAGGAGCAAAAATCCAAAAGTGTCACTGGCCAGTATTCCGTTTACCTATACTTGCAAACAGTGAACATTTGAACATAAGTTTGGACGTGCCTCTTCCTACCCGCTAGTAGGTGACCCTCATAAGATCAGACGTAATTATGCTTCCATAAAAGCTTAAACAAACCTCTCTGTCTCAAATTCGTTAAGTCACAAAACGCGAAAATGGCTAATAGGAATGCGGTGTTTATTAAAAAACATGTTCCTACTCATGCATGTATGTATATTTTAAACCTGAAAATCATAAATACCTGGACAAAAGGATATCAATAGGTAAACATTATGTTTTGGATAATTATGTTTTTACACAACACAACATTTTGTTTAGACGCTAGCTCAACGGAATATACTTCCGTATGTGTTGCAACGTAATCCACTTTTACGGAAAATTAAACAACTATAATTAACAGATAATAAACGGGAAACTGGCGTGATTCTGTCTCTTTTTCTTAAAATAAGTCGCCGATTTGACCTCGAACTTTTTCCTATCAAGTGATAGGTAAAATATCCGTTGGCCTTGACTGTGTTCAATTCTAATTTTGAAACTATTACACTTATTCGAATGTGGCCTTAGATGATAGATAAAGTAACAATGAGAGACTTTCATCATAACACCATGCATTTAACCTTTCTAGCAATTTGTGGTAATATTGACTGATTAGTGGGTGATTCAATGTCCTTACCGAGCTGAAGACTCACGCAAAGATATGTCCGAGGTTGCGAACCCAGGACATCCAGATCAAAAGCCACGCGCCCTACCATCAGACAACGGACGTATTTAAGTGCGGCGATAGCGTCAGCGTAAGTTCGCTACGCTTGTTACTTGCACCGCACAGCTAAACTGATTATGAGGGTGTATGGAAACGACATTTCGACCAAATATTTAGCGCTCATCTATTGCAGTATTTTAAACGACTTTAAAAGTAGGAGGTGGTTCTCAATTCGGCTGTATGTTTTTTTTAGCAGTTCATCACGCACTGAAAAATTTAAGCGCCAGCACTTAGCCCCAACATAACAATTTACAGACTGTAAGATGGTGGTATCAAGCCATGCGGACTCAAACAAAAATCAACCACAAACCAAACCAAGCACAAATTTGTACCTATCCCTAGAGATTGAACCCGGGATTGTCAGCAGAGGGCATCTGACACTGCCGAGCGAACCACTAGTCCACAGAGGTGTTTTCTTACATGACGCTCATAGCGTGTACCACACCTCGCTCGTGATATCCGTCTGTTTTGCTCCACATACGCACTGGACATCTTGCGCGACATTGCAACAGTGCGGCAACACCGTGAAGGCGAATGTTAAGAAACTTATTATTTTATTCACTCTCCCGGCTAATTACATAGATCATTTTTGCTACTGGCCACTTCTGGCAAAAACCCTCGGTGTTTCTCCGTAGATATCGACAAAGCAACATTCTGTTTGTAGCTGAATGCATAGATTCTGCTCATTTACATCGATAAGCTATAACTTGTTTACTACACGTAGCCCAGGCTGATGACCATACTAAAAAATACTATTTTATGCCTGTAGTCCTCAACATTATGATGTGTATTTTGGATACACATAATAGACATTAAACTACAAAAACTACAGCATGCGCAACTCTGATGATATGTGACACGCACTTGTGTTTAGTGATAGTTTTGGTAGTCGAAACGCCATCTGATGTTTAAAGGGGTTTATCTGAGGAAGACAAATAAAATCCAAAAATGAAGGGTTTTAATTACATATTAATTGTTAAATTCTACGACAGTGCCATCGCTTAGGGCTCAGTTTGCAATAAAAAGTTGGATTTTGAAGCATAGCAAAATAATAACACCTATATTTTTGCGGCTTGATTAGAATTTAGTTTGGACATTTTTGTAGTAGAGAAACAACATATTCTTTGTACAACTAACTACTTACATGAGAAGCAGTTGTCGGAGGACTGATACAAATGATCTATAATAATAATAATAATACGTACCTTCTGAATAAATAATTGTTGGAACATTTTGTAAAACGTTCAACTGCAGATGCCGCAGATGTTTTGATAGACTTTGACGGTTACTAGAATCGTGGATAGGAAAAGTAACGATTAATGGCATTAAAAACAATACAGCACTCAAGGTTCGCCCAGCGAAAAAAGTCCTTCAAACCTGGTCCTGGCAATCTCGCATTATTTAAATACAATGTGTATTCACATCACCCATTATAAACGCCCGTATCGGCGCCATCGCGTGAGAACAAAGCTAATCCCGATTCCGTGACAATGTCGATTGAAATTGTACGAATACCTCCAATCGGACGCAGTTGGGCAAGAGGCAAGAGGCTGCGGATCGTGGAATGTGCTCGTTTACAATCTGATCTGCATGGCAGCTTAGGGCCAACGTCGACATAGTAAAAGGGATTAGGGGAAAGGACTACAAGATACCAGCGAAGTTTTCATGACATGTTTTAACCGCATCTGTGGTGTAGTTGTTCGACCACTGGTGTCAGATCCAGATGTCCCGAGCTCAATCCCCAGGAGGAAGTACAATCTTGTGCTTGGTTTGATTGGTGGTAGGACTTTGTTTAAGTCCGCCTGGTCAGCTACCACCATCTTACCGTATTTTGTCGCCAAAACAACAAGTCACATGACACAAAAGTGGAAGAAACTTGAAACAAATAGCGTCTACGTCTGCGCAGGCAGTGAAAAATTAAATATTCACTGGTATCTTGTATCCAGCACATGACACAAAAGTGGAAGAAACTGGAAACAAATAGCGTCTACGTCTGCGCAGGCAGTGGAAAATTACATATTCACTGGTATCTTGTATCCAGCACATGACACAAAAGTGGAAAAATCTGGAAACAAATAACGTCTACGTCTGCGCAGGTAGTGGAAAGTTAAATATTCACTGGTATCTTGTATCCAGCACAAGTCACAAAAGTGTCTACGTTTGCAACTGGAAGAAACTGGAAACAAATAACGTCTACGTCTGTGCAGGCAGTGGAAAGTAAAATATTCACTGGAATTTTGTTTCCAACACAAGACACAAAAGTGTCTACGTTTGCTTTAGCCTTATTTGGCGTTTTACTAATACCTACGTGAACACGATCACTTTTAGCAAGTAATATAGGAAATACTTTTCGTTTAAAGAAGGCCTTGAGCAAATGACAGTTGGTTCTCAAAAAAGAGCGCCGACGTTTGCGAAACGACACCTTGTGTTGTGGTAGTATTATAGTAACCTGTATCCCCCAATACACACTTGTAGATTTACAGATAAAATGGTATCGTCTATATTCTTTTGAAGTTTTCCGTGTTTATCATCATCTTCCTGAGATCGGGCATAGATAACAGAGGCTCAGGCAACCCCCCTTGGGAATACTCGTTGTGTGGGATGAGGGGATAAGGATTAAGTAAATTTAAGTAAATTAAATAGCTAAGGAAGGATATGGGAATAATTAGGATATGGATACACCTATCCATATCCTACTATCCTGGATATGGATGGGAGGACACATGTCACGGGAGAATGGTTAGTTTGGCACTAGCAGATATAGAGCAGTCTGGGGTTGCTTACCCGTTATGATTCCGGCCTGATATCGTACAGATATCTGGAGAACTAGGTAATCCGTGTTAATAACGGGTTTACTCTAAATCGTCACATCGGGGAACAAAAATTTAAAACTATGAACATGGTTGCCTCGTCTTTGGATTATCGTTTAACGGAATGTACTTACGATGAAAAAAAAAATGCCCTAGTGGATGCAAAACTCTATGGTAACAATTAGATACTCTTCGGTAAGTTGCAGGTGCATTCGCCGATTTTGTATAAAGTTATATTTAGTGATGTTAGTGATTTCGTTTTCTTTAGTCAATTAAATTTAAAAAAAGATACGGAAATCGTAATTATATACAGAGCTTCCGGTAAATTGAAATACAATAGTCCCATAAAACGTTATCTGCTCGTGCAATCAATATTTTAACTATTGTGATATTAGACTTTTAATACCAATGATTTTAATCATAAAATTTGCTGACTAATGATGATTAATTTTAAAACGAATGCCTTGTGCGCAATTTATTTACAAAATTTACTTACATCATATTACAGGGTGAGTTTTTTTTTCAGGGCCGCTGGGGCGAAGTCGGAAAATTGTATTTAAAAGGCTCACGTTTGACTCGAATCTCGGAAACCTAGGTTTTGAGAAATTTGTGTAAGTATTGAATGCCAATTAAGATTAAATTTTTAACATAAAATGTGTACCTATTGGTATGGCTAAAAGTATCGATTCACAAACCTAGATCTTATTATCATTTTGACAGTTTTATCTAAGGAGAATATTATAATGAATATGCGATTCGACAATACTGGGTTTGCTCTTTGCCTTGGATGTGTGGTAAATGATGGACATGACTTTAAACACTTCTAATTTCTCCCTGGGTGTCTTATGAAGCAATTTAGGTTATTCTCTTAGTGTTCTGATAGACAGCCAAGGTTGCCGATCCAATGACCAGGGTATGAGCAGCAACATTTAGCTAACTTAATACACATCCTACACATTGGTGTAAAATCAACGATCACCAAAACGCAGCCAAGCGTGGTGATTACGGCATTTCTTCCCATTGCAAAATAAAATAAAAGTACACATTAACACGTTACAAATGATAATAAGAAGAAAGCTACCTACACTCAATTTATGTGGCAATCTCCACCCATCGTCTACACACTGTCGTCTGTATAAGCCTGTGATGATGATGAGGATTGGTGTGTGCTCTTTGTCCTACTTAAAATCATCGAAGTGCCTTTAGAGATTGTAGCTTATATGTTACAAGGGGAAAATATAACGAAATTATGCGGAAAATATACCTTTAATTACCTAATCTTGCAACATTAAGTACCTAATTGTTTACATCTTACGAAAGAAACGGTCCGACCTCCATACGCATTTATTATAACTCTCATCAACGCATTTATTATAGGACTTATATAAATAAGTTATTTTTCTATGAATGACCTGTGTTTTTCGCATAATCTGTTGCAGTTGAGTTATACCATAAAACTTTTTTTAGTTCTAAGCATTATATGGAAGATGCCGAAAATTATTATCAACGATATCGATCTTAATGTCCAGTGTACTTGTATTCTTAAAGTGGTGGGTAGAAAGTGGATGAGAAAGGCCAAAAATCGGTCTCAGTGGCGCTCCTTAGGAAAGACGTACGTCCAGTGGACTGCTGATAGATTGATGATGATGTTGAACAAAATACTAGGATAATATTACATACTTATTATAATTCGATTGTGTAATTAATCCGTGGCGAAGGAGATATAATGTGGCGAATAATATATATACTATTAACAGGTGGGCTAATTGATTGTATTCCGTCTCCATTTGAAAAAAAATATCTCAACCTGTTTATCTGACACTTATAATATATTATCGTAATTTTACTTGAATTTTACCCGAATAATTTATAGCACAGTCCCAAAATAATGAATATTTAATTAATGATAGTATATAAGACCCATGTTTAGGACGTATAGATATAATCATTGACTGACATAATTATATATTGAATGTATCAAAATATTAACCACCATTGTTCTTGCCACCGTATTAACATGATCGTGTAGTATAAATGATATAAGCGTATATAGGTAATAATAAAAAAATCAGCTAGCATTGTGTACTATCAAGAGTAGGTACTCGATTTCACTATAAGAATTCGATTGCCGTGATTAAATAACCTAAGTATAGCGTATGGCTTAGTGAAACTAATGCTAAAGCCTTGGAAACAATTTATAACATCCTTAGTAATCTGCACATACTAATTCAGAAAACGTAGGTTTTTCATATATACTTGATATGCTTACGTCGTTCGACTGTAATCTCGTTAGGTTTTGAGATGTTTGTGTTTTGAATGATGACACAAACCAGTTAATAAAATGAAGTGTGAATGAGTTTTCCCATGTACGGGATTCACTTAACCTTGCAGTGGGATAGGTACTCAAGTCCAGATACAAAAAATAGACTTAAAATTTTTCCCTGCGAGAATACACTTCACTCAGAGCATGACTGTCTTTTCAAAGGTCGTCCACCTACGTCGTCAGAATCAAAAATTCAAAAATTCAAATTTGTTTATTTGGATTTAAAAGAATGTACAAAAACTGATGCAGCGATAATGCTTGCAAGAGTTTTACAAAAACTGTGTCGCGAAACCATTAACTGAGACTAAAAGACTGTCGATACATAATACTTATTTATTAGATATGGGATATTGAACTCAGAACTTGCGTAAGCAAAGATGAGAACTACGTAGTAAGCTTACCCAGCAGGTGCATCCTCATCAATTCAACTCTTTTCTTGAAATAATTGAGGTCACAAGACAACGGAAATATGAACACAGGTAGCCGATTTCACGTCTTCTCGTTTGCTTCAGTTTGCTTGTCATTCATTATGAACGAACACTCTGATTTCTGGTTTCCTCAGGATCATGGAAGGCGGAAGGAAATGCACATGTTTCATAATGAAATACCTGTATGACGTCATTTGTTCAAGTTTTTCAAATCAGGCCAATAGCAAGAAAGTGAATCGTTACGTTACCCCGATGCATTTTATGACTGTCCTTTGCAACATTCGTTTGTAATGCAACGATAGCCTTAAGCCAGTCTAGATGACATTAAAATATGATTCTTGCATATAAAATACTTTACAAATAATGCAATATCTTGCAGACAACCCAAATATAATTAATTAAATAATTTTAAATCTTGTCCATCAATATTGACAAAGATAAACGTGGGTATAGGTAGGTACTACCTATGTGACCCTAATTCTATGAATATGATCTAGTTATAAAAACGCCTAAACTTAATAGGTACAGAGGCTTATAGAGGTCCACACCTGATGAAAGTGAGACAAACTGATAGACAGACAATCAACGCACAGATCAAAACAGAGGTCCTAAAGTCTTGATTTCTTTTTCAGGGTAACATTGTTCTTTAAATAGTACGGCAGCACTAAAGAGGCATTTTGAAAAATCTAATGGTTTGTCAGGAACGTATGTCCCGGGACTTTGAATAGACCTAAAATCAGTTATGTGTTTTACTAAATACGCAAACGAGGTCACGCGCAGACAATCATTAAAACAACAAATAAATACATATTAGAATTTTTATACATAAATTTGAATGGATTTCAGAATTGGGCTATCGTATATCGTACTCATTCATAAAAATTTTCGAATCGTATTTCTTCCTCAAGTCGGTTATCCTTCGGGTAATTACGGTAATTTAAAAATGGTAGCGGTTTCTGATCATGAAAGATACCCCTAACTACTGTGATTAATTTTATGTCCTGTCTGACACAAATGGATTCATCTGACATTTCACCTTTAACACAAAAGACAATAATAATAATCGGTCCATCGACTTATAAACCTTGAGTGATCAGGAAATTTTGGTTAGTTCACCCTTAAAAAATCTTACAGATATTTAATTGTCTGTGTTCCATAAATACCAATTTACCCCCTTTCCACCACCGGACTAGCAGACGTATGTCAGGCTACAACCCGTACCTACTTCGTTAATGTTACATTGTGCCGAACCTATCGTTTCGCTTCTACTATTATCATGAATACTGGTAAGCAATGGAACTCCTTGCAATCGTCTGCTTTTTCGTACCAGTATAATCTTGAACTCCTCAAGTCCAGAGTGATGAGGTTCCTTTAAGACAAGCGTGCTCCATCTTAAGCCACATCTTTAGTAAGCTTCGTAAGCTGGTGGTTAAAAAAAGAATAAAAACTCACACAGAAGCTGGTATAGACAATGGACAGTTGGCTTGATGTCACCTACCTCAAAGATTATGTAAATAATACGGGTCAACAGGTTACGCGACTGCAAAAAGTATACATTGACGTGAGCATCAACATTGGCAAATTTTATTGGAGGAGCTCAACGTAGGTTCATCATTATCTCCAAAATTAATATTTAAATTTTGATTAAATTATATATTCAAGGAAAATGTAAATAAAAATGTCATAACTAATCAAGGTAATAAAAATAGAAGTGTTGTGACCTAGGGAGTTTTCTGAAGATGAATTGTGTCGAACAGCACTTTCTTGTCAAGTTGGGTGCGTATAGCTAGCAGTCATTTCAATGTTACCTTGGTAAATTGATATATACAGCATTGGGTAGCGTATATTTAGTTTTATTAAGCATAATTTCTAAATAAATCATACAACGCGAATAAAAATGCGTTGCTTTTGATATCTTCCCTTTAACTTACTGCTACTAAAAAAAAAAGGTTTTTTAATACATCTTGGAGGCGAATCAAGCTAGCAGCCCAACTGATGTTAACTGTATCCCTTGTCTTACTGCGTAGGTGACATCCACAAAGAACATAACCTACGCGGCACTACATTGCGCCCGAAAACTTGAGGCATAAATAAGTTAAGCCTCGTGTGCCTGTATATTCACCATACCCTTCAAATTGGAACACAGCAATGCTGCTTGGCGACTGGAATAGTTATCAAATCTAATAATTTATTTGCAAGAATACATACGATTGTGTGTACTTATTTATGGTCTTAAAACATACGATTGTGAATGTACTCAGCCTGCATGCAGGCGTGCATATATTACAAATGTCATGGTAACGTCAATTATTAGATACAACTATTTTTATACTATAAATATTCGTCAAGACTATAAAAACTTTTTTTTCTTAAATACAATTCCATATTGTGTAGTACTTCCCCGGACTCTTTCACAAAGAGCTCTCTCAAATATAGAAAGTACTTGATTTAATTATGAGGCTTTAAAGGTAACATCTTTTTTTTAAATCACAAGTCTATATTTTATGTAGGTAACTCATAAATTTATCAAAACAAGTTTCATCTAAAACCCTTCTCAAGCTGTGTATCTCTTACCAGAGAGTAATTTTGAAGCACCTAAATGTTCTAATTTATTAAATACTCTTTACTCAACACGATCACTTTTTACACGTTTTAACATAATAATATGTAAATAAAAAAGTAAAGATGTGCGCAATCAAAAATTATACTCTCTACACAATCCGTCTTAATTTAGAAATAAGTAATCGTAAAAGCATTTTGGTCAAGAAACCAATTATAAATTGTGAGTAAGATGACGTATTACCTCAACAGACCATTTATATTAGCGAACAATTTCATTTCATCCATATTAATATCTATTGATTTACACCTAATAATCGTAAAAGCTCGACGAGAAGCTACATCATATAATAACAAAGTTGTGCCCAGTAAACCGACCTTCTGAAAAATTATGGCGCCCTATGTAGCCCATCCAAGAAAAGTGCAAGTAAAAACCAGCTTTATACAACAAGCTTACATTATACAATTGATTTCCGAACCGGTCTTGCAAATATCTCAGCGACAGATATGCACCATTTTGGCTTTACGGTCAAAACCGAACCCCTTTGAAAGCGAAAGTGTAACATAGTCCTACAGATAGCTAGCATTTTTTTTTCTTCGCTCGGCCGCTCGTACCGCATATATATAGCGAAGCTACGAACAACACGCATCATTCGCATTCAGGACTTCGCTGACTCCAGTGCAACCACAAGTGCAGCATCATGAGGCACATGGTGTGTTTTAATTACATTTTATTAACAAAATTATTCAGTGACAGGTATCACATCCTGTGAAAAACCTTTAAGTGAAGGGCAGTGATAGTGTGACAGGGTTTTGAAACAAGCCCCCAGGATTACGCTGATATCCCCTCGTCCCACTTTTCGGATTACGCAACAAGGAAACATTGCGTGTACGCTTTGTGCGTCGTCGTCGAAGGCAACTCGACCAGTCATTAACGAGCAACAATTTCATACCCGCTAATTAGTCACTGATAATAACTTTCAAACCCACAGCACAATTACATTCGTTCTAGTTTCGGTTTAATATTTTGTTTGTTTTTTTCGCAGCTCGTGGCCGCCAGTCTGGTGGCTCTTCTGGCCACCGCATACGCTGAAGAGGCCAAGAAAGCAGAAAAAGAAGTGGCAGTGACCGACAACAAGGCGGCCGAGGGCGAAAAGAAGCACGAAAAGAGAGGACTGTGGGACATTGGTCTGGGCTATGGACACGGTAGTGAGGGCATCAGTCTGGGTGGAGGCTACGGAGGTGGCTACGGAGGACACTTCGGAGGCCACTATGGAGGGCATGAAGAAGTGCACAAAACCGTCACCGTTGTAAAAAATGTTCCCGTCCCATACCCCGTAGAAAAACATATCCCCTACCCAGTTGAGAAGAAGATTCCCTACCCAGTCAAGGTACCGTTTCCCCAACCTTACCCAGTCGTCAAGCACGTTCCTTACCCAGTTAAACAGATCATCAAGGTCCCCGTTCATGTACCCCAACCTTACCCCGTAGAGAAGAAAATCCCCTACCCGGTTCATGTTCCCGTTGACAGACCCGTCCCCGTCAAGGTCTACGTGCCCCAACCTTACCCCGTAGAGAAAGAAATCCACGTCCCTGTTCACGTGCACGTTCCTGCTCCTTATCCCGTTGAAAAGAAGGTTCCTTACCCAGTAAAGGTCCCCGTTCACGTGCCAGCTCCTTACCCCGTCATCAAGGAAGTGCATGTTCCCGTCAAGGTTCCCGTCGACAGGCCCTACCCTGTGCATATTCACAAGCCCGTACCTTACCCAGTCGAGAAGCCCGTCCCCTACCCCGTAGAGAAGCCCGTGCCCTATCCCGTCAAGGTCCACGTTGACAGGCCCTACCCCGTCCATGTTGACAAGCCCGTCCCCTACCCTGTGAAGGTCCCTTACCCAGCACCTTACCCTGTTGAGAAGCACATTCCCTACCCGGTTGAAAGGCACGTACCTTACCCCGTCAAGGTTCCCGTCGACAGGCCCTACCCCGTCCACATCGAGAAGCACGTGCCCGTCCACGTCGAGAAGCCCGTGCCCTACCCCGTAAAGGTGCCAGTCCCGGTCGTCATCGGTCACGAACACGGCCACGAATATGGTCATCATGATAGCTACTAAAGGCTGCAGGGAGCAGTCGAACGAATGTGATATCTAATGATAAGCTTAGCACTAACATTGAACGAGGAACGTGCAATACTCCAGGATAGTGCCGCACGCCAGATCCTCACCAGTATTCCACGTTCAGCGATCGAATCGCACTGAGGCAATACTCTTTTATAAATAGTCTTTATTTTTTTTTATTTTTGTTGTGATTTTTAATCGGTGAATGTTACGTTTGAGTTTATGTACCTGTTTAAGTTAAGTGACAAAATTAATCTGACCGATTGTATTTTTGCGAACTGAATAAAGTTCGGCATTGCCGAAAACGAGTAAGTGTACACTGGCATTTTCTGTGTGGGTAATTATGTGGAGCATGTTATTATATGGATTGTGAGCGGTAAGTGATTTGCGAAATGCGTAATACGACCTAGATAGGTAAAGCATCGTAAATGGCCGCATCGCCGCTACTTATACCAGTGTTGAAACTTGCTACATTTTCTCTCTTGACAATAAACATGCGTCTACTTTGTTCGCAACCTTTGTTTTACGCAATTTGAACCGCATTAGATTATCCGATATAAAGATTCTACATAATCGTATCTTACTGTTGGGATCCGATGTCTATGTGATAAATGTTTTGTGAACGAAATAAACTACTGTAAACCTTATAATATTTATTGTAATTATTATTTCCGTGACACTAATTGGGTATTTCACATCTAATAAATCGTTTAGAATGTTAAATTAAAACAAATTAGGAGATACATCGTAATAAATGCCGCATTTTGCATACATTTCATTCAAGTTAATAGAATTCAAAACATTAATGTATTTATTTGTCTTCATATACCGTTATTTTAAACGCAGTAAGCTCTTACACTAGTAACTACACTAGTACACACTATACTAGTTATGTTTCGCTAATAATATTAAACCGATATGTTTTTGACATAATATGGTCACAGTATAAGTATGTCATTGACGCATTTCACAATATATGACATTCTCACAGTCTAAACATATAATTATCTTACACTTTGATGTACCTAAATACTTAGGGTTGAGAAATAAGATAATGGAATACTAGGTAAGTACTCGATTTCGGAAGACATGAACATTCCTTTACAATGCCTCTTACTTTGCTACTAGCTTGAGAATGAACGTAACTTTAAATACCTCTCATATTCTATACAAAGGTAAATTAATTAGACTGCTAATGATCAGTCAGGTTTATAGGTCACTTGTTCATATCTTACAATATTTATTATAGTAAAGACTACTTCTGTACTCTACCTTTACGTAGTTCAACGGGTACCGTTCATTTTGCAAAGCTTATTAAAGAAAAAAAGCATATAGCATGGCTATATTTGTAGTATTCGTCTGATCCATACAAATATAGTCTTTAGGCGCCACAAGATACTACATTCAAGATATTAATTATTGGTAAAAAATAGATTTTACAAGTCATATAGACAATAGGAATATTAACTTTTGCCACTTTTCGCTTAAAATAATAACCTCTTACTAGCCTAAAATCTACGAGAAGATCATTAATTTTATAATATATTTTAATAGATTATATAATAATAAAGATAATAGTTGTTGGAGCCTTTAGTAAAGAATCAACAAGTCGCCATTTTTTACAAAACCTTTGATGAAAAATACCTGCGTGTTTACTCGTTATAATTTCACATCTAGGTAACTACATTATACCGCCTGTTATACGTGCAGGAGTAACAGAAGGTCATCAGATTGTGACAAAATCAGTTTGTAAAGGTTTTATAATATATTATTGGGATTGGTAAAATACCTTATCAGACAATCCACTCATTATTGCGACAGTAGATCCTAAATGCCTTATACGTTGTTTATAACGATGTCTATAATACCGTTCATTTCGTGGACTTGTAGACGGCTATTTAGAGGTAATATCATATTTACAAGTGACACAAGCATAAGTATGAGCTCTTGCTTAAATATTGCGACATGTTACGCAATTTCGCTAAGCTTTATTGACCAGCGGAGCAACCGTTATGGGAGTATTGAGTAAATGTTCGCTAATGGGATTTAGCATCTGACACTTGTGTTGATGAGTCTAGTCATCACCTAAGTCCAGCAAATGACAAGAGAGGTAGCTCTTGTCCTCTGCCTCTCTTCTCTATTGGACGCAGTTCTCGAAGCCACAGTTCGCTGGTTGTCCTCCATCAAACTGAAAGGTTTCCTTTGCATTGGCAAAGGATTGATAAACGGAAGAATAATAATGTATAATGCATTATTCAATTACCATGGAATAATGCCGTAATCGTGGAAACTAAATAATAAAAAATGGAATATATAATTACCGTCTTACACAATATAATTTTGCCTAAAAGTAGTATAGCTTGTTATATGGGAACTTTATTATGGATAGTATACTCGTATATGTCCTTTGTCGTCTTATTTTGTAAATCTATACACAGCTATTGTGATGCCACCCAAATATATAACAACACATCTATGTTGAACAAATGTTTGTCCTGGGTGGGAATCGAGCCCACGAACCAACCCAAAGCGCAAAAGGCGGAACTATTACGAACTGAGCTGTGCGAATATTAAAATAATACTCAGTATTTATTATTTCACATTCAAAAGTTGGTGCTTTCATTACGTGAGTAAAACCCGTGTTTAAAATGTATCTACAATGTCCTGTCAAACATTGCATACAAATTTATCTTCTATATTCTGTATCGGGTAGTGAAAGATGTTCATAAAAGAGCACTATTCGTATGAAATATCTAGTAGTGCAATGATTGTTGTGGTCAAAAGGTATTTTCAAGGGTTTTTCTCTCTAATAAGTTTAACCAAAATAAATCACAAATATTTGTTGAAAGACGAGGCTATTTGAAATGACAAATGGCTTTGAGTTCAGTCTAGACCGCGGGTCTGTTGTAACAACCAGTTTTAGGCAGACAATCTGATATATTGAATTACAAACAGCGGTCTGGTGAGGCGTAGCTTTGGAGCGTGATATCACCTTTCTTACTTATGTAAATACAAGACAAACACCGATACTGAGACATGAGACGGAGGCAAGATACCGAGCCTGCTCGAACACATCATCTTCCTGTCCTTATCCCGCTCAAGGCAGGGTCGGCACAAAATGTTCTCTTCAATTCAATTCTATCAGCCGTCAGCTGATCATCCACACCGCTCAAACCCATGTCCTCTTACGCAATCCATTCATCTCTTTTGGTCTTTCTATACTCATATACCCTTACACATTCACACTCAACATTCCAAAGTGACTTTCGTCCCTCCGCATTACGTATACCATGCTTTCCTCCTCTAATAAATACAATGAAAGTTTTCCGATAATCACCACGCATGGAAGTGATTCCAGTGATCTTATTGTTGTAAAATTTCAGGTAAATGCTGCTACACGTCGCCTCTTACGACATTTGTGAAAAGATGAGGAGCCCAAATTGTCAGACAACCGCCCTAATGTATAAATTGGTCTATCAAGCGCCATTAAATACAAAAACATGATTTGAATAATAAAATAGTATTATTTTTATTTACTTTGATAACTTACCGGTTCAAGGCACATATTTCACCGCCATTATTATTCCCGTAACGGTCCAAGGCAAATTGCCTACAAGAAAACCAAGCGAGGGCACTAGTTATCTCATTATGTAGGCCGATGACGGTCAAACAATACTTATGTAATATAATATTATATAATACAAATATGTGTACGTATAATATTATGTTACACATAATATTCCGTCTGGTACTGGTCTGGAACAGTCGAATTACCTATAGGCCGTTTGTAACGGTCCTTAGGTAATCTGACTGCCTTCTAACAAGCCTCATAGCTCAGTTGGTAGTAACCCTGCCTTCTGTGCTGTAGGCTGTGGGTTCGATTCCCACCCAGGACAAACATTTGTGTGATGAATATAGATGTTTGTTCTGTGTTTGGGTGTTGTATCATATAGTACGTATGTATTTACAAAAAATATATAAGTATTCTATCTGTAATCTAGTTCCCATATTACAAGCTATGCTTAGTTTGGGACTAGATGGCGCTGTGTAAAATTAATGTCCTGTAATATTAAAAAAAAAAAAAAATGAATGTTACACATACATATTACATATTATAGGCACCTATTTATCTATCTAGTTAATTTGTTAATTGTTAGTAATATGATGTGTTATTTGTTTGTATTATTTTAATGTAAGTAAGTGTGTTCTCGTTCGCGATGCTTTCAACTGGTTTCGACGGAAGACCAGCGTTGTACATTGCTGAGTATAACGCCAATTTGATGCATTTCTATGCCTCAAATAAATGAATTTTCATTCTTTCTTCTTTCATATTCAACTGATATTGTGTGATGGATACGTTCGACTTAAAAAAGGATTTTAATCAATCAGTAACCAAACTTGATATATTATGGTGCAGGCACTGAGTAATTCCGCCGTTCACATACGGCGTAGTCAGCGATGGTAGCGCCTGGCTAACACCACCTTACTTAAGTCTGTCTGTGTGTCTGCGTTTAAAGCGTTGAAAGCCCGTTCCTTAGACAGTTGAGAATTCCTGGTGAATGCGCTTCCACCAGCGGCTTTATCATAACTTGAAACCAGGTGAGATAAAGGCCAAGCGCATTCCCGTCGTACAAAAAAAAAACGTACAGCCATAGAAAGTTTATGCTTACAGTTAACAAGCCTCACAGCTCAGTTGGTAGTAGCTCTACCTTCTGCGCTGTAGGTTGTGGGTTCGATTTGCACCAAGGACAAACATTTGTGCGATGAATATAGTTGTTTGTTCTGTGTTTGGGTGTTGCATTGTATGATAAGTATGTATTTACAAAAAAACATGTAAGTATTATATCCGTTATCTAGTTCACATAACAAGCCTCATAGCTCAGTTGGTAGTAGCTCTGCCTTCTGCGCTGTAGGCTGTGGGTTCGATTCCCACCCAGAACAAACATTTGTGTGATGAATATAGATGTTTGTTCTGTGTTTGGGTGTTGTATTGTATGATAAGTATGTATTTACAAAAAAAAAGTATTTAAGTATTCTATCCGTAATCTAGTACCCATATTACAAGCTATGCTTAGTTTGGGGCTAGATGGCGCTGTGTGAAATTAATGTCCTGTAATATTTAATGTCCTGTAATATTTATAACACAAGCTTTGCTTAGATTGGGACTAGATGGCGCTGTATAATATTTAATATTTACAACATAAGAATGTACCGCGCATCGCATGAGTACCGTATCTTCATATCACACGACAATACAAAAGCTCGTGCGACCTTCAACCCAGCGCGGGTCACCGACTTCGTGACCTACTGTAGCGTTGCAAGCCGATTGCGTGCTGCTTCTGTCTCATTGAGGAACTGTAATTACCGCGCGTGTGTTAATGAGTGAGTTGAATCTGGGCCTGTTTGTTCTGTTTGACCGTAATATCACAGAATTAGTAACCAATCTACTTTTTGTGGCTATCATAATTTCAGTTAGTAATTTGGCAAGCCATGGCTCAGTTGGTAGTAACTCTGCCTTCTGCGCTGTAGGTTGTAGGTTCGATTCCCACAACCTACAGCGTAATATATATATATGTGTATTTGTTATAGTTCCATAGCTGGATATCTATATGCCTGTTGTACGTAGAAATCATTGGTATTCACCTATGATTTCTTCGTACAATAGGCATAATATCGCGTGTATCTATTATAGCTAATTAACTAAAAAAAACCCTTGAAATAAATTAAAGCCAACTATTTATCTATTATATTGTTAATAATTTTCCATCTAATCATACGTCTAATAATATCTATAAAAATACCTACCTACCAAAATTTATTAATTTTATGTATTACTTGGTGTTGAGTGCGACGACGAATACCTATTTTTTCTTTGTATAAATATGTTATTGCATAAGTGACAACTATTTGTCTTTGTAATAATAAAGTGCTCTAAACCTAAACCTATTATTCTATGCCTACCTTTACTTTATTACCTTTGTACAGAAAGAAACCATTTTTAAGCTGCCTTCAAAATTCATTTGGTACTGTAACGATACACGTCTATTCATATATAATTTCTAGCAACAAGATTTTATATTATTCGTTTGGGGCTAGATGAGGTTGTGTAAAATGTGAAGTAATATTATATATTTTCGGTACCTTTAATGTATTTATCGTACGATACTTTTGATTAACGACAAGTAACATCAAAGAATACCCTCTAATGTTTTTGCAAGTTTTAAATGGACATTGTGAAAATCAATTCACTATGATCTTCTTCCTGAGAAATTTGCGTAAAATACTTACACTATAATTATAAACATTTTATTTTATTGTACTATGGGGAAGTGCTTATCCTTCATCTACCTTGATTTTCTAGTTATGATAAGGCCGAAGGTGGAAGCGCACTTCACCCGGAATACTCAACAATCTGAGGAACAGGCTATCTTACGATAGCGAGATTCGATAGCGAGCAGACAGACTTAAACAAAGTCCTACCACCAGCCAAATCAAGCACAAAATTGTACTCCCCTGGGGATCAAACCTAGGATCTCTGGATCTGACACCAGTGGGCGAACCACTAGACCACAGAGGCGGTTAACTAATAAGTTACTCTTATTACGCAATCGGACCTTATTCATGCTTATTCCAAGCGTATCTCGATTCACTCTTACTATCGTCGAGATGCGCGTGCGACTTCGCTTTCATTCGACCGTGACCTTGATTCGAGAATACGCGTTTTACGTAATGGGTGCTCGTCTGTTCAATATTTCTGCGCCTTGACGTTGCTCATGTACATATTTGGTCTTATTTTTAAATACGAGGCAACATTTTGTGAGAAACAGTTTATCTAGTTAAGTAGGTGGGGTAGGTGCCATATTTTAAAGACCGTAATTTAAAACCATCATTAAAAAAGGTACCTACCTATTTGATTGATTAATTGTTTTATTTACTAAAAAACTTTATACTTACTGAGCGGGGGGAGGCCTTTGCCCAGCAGTGGGAATCTGACGGCCTAATATAATAATAACTTACTGTATTTTTACATAAATATCTAAAAATTATGCACAAATTGTATCATGAAACTTTTCGAAAACTATCAATGGATCTAAATATGAAATACTTATGTCACAAGCCTCATAGCTCAGTTGGTAGTAACTCTGCCTTCTGCAACGTAGGCTGTGGGTTCGATTCCCACCCAGGACAAACATTTTTGTGATGAATATAGATGTTTGTTCTGTGTTTGGGTGTTGTATCATATAGTACATATGTATTTACAAAAAGTATTTAAGTATTTTATCCGTAATCTAGTTCCTATATTACAAGCTATGCTTAGTTTGGGGCTAGATTGCGCTGTGTAGAAGTTAATGTCTATAATGTCCTGTCTTTATTTAAAATATTTGCTAAATATAAACGTTATATTTATAGAATTAACCTGAAAATCCCGTTTTACAAGTTCGCTACTCCACGATTCATGTTGGGTACATTAAGTATATTTTTTCAATATCACAAAATAACACAAGGCCGTGGCAGCGCCATCTTGACCAAATGCACAGAACCACAAAGTATGTATTCAATTAAAAATGTCAGAAAAAAACAAAACTCATAGTGAAAGGGAAGTTTCGTGCGTGCTCATATAAAAACGCCAATAGTTCCGCAAAAAACTGTGCACAGCGCTAGTGCTGCAATCCGTAGACTACGTACTACGTACAGCCAATATCTTATCTAATTAAACGTAGTGGCGCCACTGTTTTAGCTAAACTGCAAAAATGACGTTTCACGCAGTAAGTTCCATTTTGGCTTCAATTATTATATTTTCAGAGACTACGTTAAAATATCACCCACGCTGCAGAACCATATTTTTAAATTGGGTTTGCTCTTGATCTCTAGGCTTGCTATTGGCCTGTGGAAGGGTGATGTCTACGAGGGAGAGAGTCTCACCGCATCTCATCTCCTCACGCACCTACGGAACACCGCAAGACCCCCGGACGTCGCTAGCTAGGTAAACAAGTCCTACCACCAGTGCTGTGCATCATTTTTTTTTTATACTACAGGTGACAAACAGGCAAACGGCCCACCTGATGGAAAGCGGTTACCGTCGCCGATGGATGGTAAGATAGCCAGTTCCTCAGTTTGTTGAGGATTCGGGGTGAAGTGCGCCTCCACCTTTGGCCTTATCTCAACTTGTAACCAGGTGAGATGAAGGCCAGGCGCTTCCCCGGTACAATTAAATATATATACATATCATCTTGGCGGACTATTGAAATAATATAGACTAGAGAGGTATTTTCACGGGTATTAAACCCTGAAAAATATTACGTATAAAAACTTACCCGAGGCACCGTCCGATATATTGGATCAATTTAGTGACATGTTTTTGTATCGCCCACACTTACCTGTAACAAAATAAAATAAATAAATATTACAGGACATTCATTTTACACAGTGCCATCTAGCCCCAAACAAAGCATAGCTTGTAATATGGGAACTAGATTTGAATACTTTTGTAAATACATACGTACTATATGATACAACACCCTAACACAGAACAAGCATATATATTCATCACACAAAAAAGTCCTGGATGGGAATCGAACCCACAGCCTACAACGCAGAAGGCAGAGTTACTACCAACTGAGCTATGAGGCTTGTTAAAATGAGTATGGTTAAGTTTAGTAATAACAGAGAAGTGTAAGCGTACTCATGTCGATAAAATATTATGTACTGATGAAAAAGACACATTATTTAGGTTGGTTCAAAAACATAATGAGATGAATTTATGACAAATCATGATAGATGATATAGGTACACTTTGCAGTGTATATAGATACGATTTTATAATTTCAAAATATTCAGGCCGTTCCGAGTTTTGAATCCAATAATTACAAGTTATTTATTATTAGTAGACACATGTAATTATTGTGTAATTTTTAGAGCATCAAATTGGTGGGCATGCATCGTAAAACGAAAGTACTGGCAGCAGCAACACCTCGTTAGATTACCTATATTTGGTAATAATAATTATTAGTTTTTTTTTAATTGTGCGACGAAATGGTTCTTGGCCTTACCTGATTTTCTATTTATGAGTTATGATAAGGCGGCGCACATCACCCGGAATTAGGTAAGATGGTGGTAGCTAGCCAAGCGGACTTAAACAAAGTCCTACCACCAACTAAACCAAGCACAATATTGTACTCCCTGGGGATCGAACCCGGGACCTTTGTATCTGATACCGGTGGACCACTAAGCCACAGAGGTGGTCACTAGTTAGGTTAGTAATTATGTACTAGTAGTGGTCGCCCAGCGATCAGAATTTGAAAGACTTATAATTATGAAATAAATTTAAATAAAATAAAATGTAAACTTTCTGCATTCCTCCTTCATATTTAAATTATCTATGCCAAATTTCACATATGAAGAGGTTCGTAGTTTTCGTTTTACGCATGCAAAAAACAATACATTATAATTATTATGTAAGTGTATTTTATTGTCTGTATTTTTTTACGTATTTTCAACTAGGTACTAGGTATTCGCATGCCAAATATGTAAATTATGTCATAAGTCGTCTTGGAAGCTCCTCAAAGTCAAAGTAAGAGTTTTTTTATAGGATTTTAGGAAGATTTTATAGGATCATTTTGAAACGTTAAATCTAAAGTTTAACACAGACCACACATACCAGCCAATAACAATCCACTGTTGGACATGAGCCATCTCCAAGACTTGGAAAGATTGAAGGGTTTTATTTCACGTTATTGTAGTACGGGAATATTTTTTGCCGGAATATGTTAAGGAATTAGGTATAATGACGCTCGTCTGCGAACTTATCTACCAGGTGGCGATGTTTACCCACAAAAACATCGATACCTTAAACGTAGGGGCGTGAACACACCTGGGCTCTCCGTAGCAACCAGCCGTAGTAACAAGCATCTTTGTCGCACCAACTCACAAATAGTGCAAATGGGAGAGGTCCGTGTACGTTATAGGTCCCTCCGTATATAACAATCCCACAATCCCAGGGGATGCAACCTCCACGACGACGGCCTTGAAATCGAGAATACGCAAATGGCTCCTGGAAAACTCGTTCTACTCGATTAACGAGTTCTACGAACTCCCAATTTGATAAAACTGCAATGCAATTTATAATTATTCAGCAAGCAAGTCATCTATTCTTTCAATGAGTTCAGCTGCCGAAAATAGGTAGATGCGCCTACCTTGTTGCTAACTTGCTACATTACTAATCTAGAATTTTACTGTACACTATATTATTTAAATATATTTTGACCTTGGGTTCGCGGGGACCGTTGCCCTCCGGGTTTTTAAAAATCTCGCGGCACTTTTTATTAAGGCTAAACGTAACTCAAGGGCTGGCTCTTAATAAGGACAGCGAATTAGTATGGCTATTCAGCGTGGCAATACAGCCAGTATCTTGGGCACGCTTCCATCTGGTATTGTACAGTTATCTATATAGACCGTTTGTAATGGACCCTATGTAAACCAACTGTTTCCCTTGTATATAGCTAGTTTAATTATACATATTTGAAAAATATGTAAAAGTTAATAATTATTAGGTATTTTACTATTGTAGGTTATATAACATTTACTTTTTAGGCGTGTAAAAGAAGCAGTTCTTTGAATAAATGAGTTAATGATAGTTGTATCATATCAGCGTATTTTTAGACCTACAAAGAACAAAAACTACTAATTTTCTAGACCAAAATCGGAAAAAAAACAAAGGTTTGATAAGCAGAGAACATTTATTTTCATGGACTTTGCGAAACAGGCTTCAATCATTTTGATTGTTGGACAAGAAAGTAACGAAAATTGTGTAGCATGCTATCTCAATAGTCACAAACTGTTTCCTGGAGTTAAGTTAATAAATCATGGTTAAAATAACAGCTTAGAATTTACACGTAGCTCTATTGAAAGAGAAAGCTGGATCATACGATTAAGTGTAACATTGTTGTCCCTTTTTCGTAATAAAATGTATCTGCAATATTTAGCATGACTTATGAAATTCATATATAGATTTTAAAAAAATATGTGATAGACTTGCGTTTGACTGCTATCTCGGTCTATCTTGATGTTAAGCAATGATGCAGCCTACAATGGAGCACGCTTACCTAGAAGGTATTCACTCTGGACTTGAAGATATACTTGTGTCGGCCGCCAAGCAGCTTGTTGTGCTTCGGTTTGAAGCGTCTGGTTGCCGGTGAACTTATGGGCACACGGGCCTTGACACTTTTATGCCTTAACTTGATGGGCGCAATATCGAGAAGCGTAGTTTATGTTATTTGTGGATATGACCTACGCAGTAAGGTTTTGTTATAGGCAAGAGCTTCACTAAATATCAGGTGGCCTACTTGCTTTTTCCGTCCGTGGTAAAATAATTGAAAAACGTCCACTTACGGACCATTCATGTTCACTACAGGACAGAGCCTCTTTCAAATCTAGAAGTTTGCCTTAGCCCAGACTTGGCAGGAGAGTTATAGTTCGCAGTGAAAGGCGTTAGACAATGCAAAGAAGTAAACTGCTGCAATTCATCTGGTCACTTCATCAGCACGGGCTGGTTTGAAGGGCTACGGCTTAAATTACAAAACACAATCCTTAAACTATTTGTTTTTTTGTCTTCGCTTGGGATGTGAAATAGCCCTGGTGTTTACCAGCCACCGCCACATACGTTTGGCTCTGTATCGACTACATATGCAATGAATATCATGCTAGGCTATCATCTTTACATCTTTACCATCGGACTATAGTTATAAGCCTGTATGCCTTAACCAACCTAGGGACAAACATAGCAAAGATATATCCGAGATTTGAACCTTGGACCTGGGACGCTACCGCCGACGGCGAAGCCGATCTCCATTGATGGCTTTAAATTAGCTCCATGAGAACTAGAAACGATTTTTACCGATTTAGGTATGTGTCATATCCGAAATGGCGTTTCCCATCTCAAAAGTGTACACATGTTATGAAACCTATCCGTTCAGTACATTTGACGGTAAAAATCGTTTCTAGTTCTCATGAAGCTAATTTAAAGCCATCAATGGAGATCGGCTTCGCCGTCGGCGGTACGGTCCCTGCAGATCGAGAGCCACACGCCCTGTAACTAGAGCAAGACAAGGTGTAACAAATTAATTTTAATATTTTTTTTTATGAAATAATTGAGGGTAATACATAACACAAACAAATACGTTTATATTGCAACCACTGCGATTAAAGCATTTCCGTTTGGCGGAGTTTCAATGGGTGTCTCCAAATCCGCATAAGTCTTTAATTAGGTTACTACTACCACGCATATCAATCAAGAGACAGTGATGTGATCGCATTACAAAAACATGTATCGATTGATGGGAACTAGTGTCGCACAATGACGCAAAAAACAGGGAAGATTGTGCTACGATATGTTACTGCTAAGTATATTGTACGCGAGAGTTGACGTGAAGAGTAACATTGCGAACAAAACTGATTTAATTTATTTGTCAGTTAGAGAAACTATACAAAGAAAATCTTATCTCATTCAATATTAACAAAAATGTTGTTATTAGCAATACGTGCTCATATGTAGCCTGTAGGGTTTTGTGCCCAAAAGGAACCTACGGGATCTTATTACGAAGCCTCCACAGTTCGTCTGTTTGTCAGCGAGCTGTATTCTATGAACCGTAATATATCTTGAAATTTTCACTGTGAATACTTCTTTCGCCGCTATTACAACTTATCATCATAATCGTCATGACTGAAGATATAGCTTTTACATTCAAACTGGTACATTATTTACATTCCTAATCCCTGTCACAATCTTAGGATTCATACTGTTACCACAGAGAAGTTTTAAAAATCATGATGAAGATTTGTCATGCCCTGGAAAGAACGTCCCGTAACTAAAATAATGTTAGATATGAATGTGGACGGACGTATGAGTAGGGGTATAACCAAAGAAGTTAAGGGATTGTGTGAGTGCCGATATTCATATGACAGGAGTGGATGCTAAGACGGGTGACAGGGGAGAGTGAATGAAGAGAACGTGCTATGTTGATCCCACCTATGTCTAGGATAAGGGCACGAAGGTTATAAAGAGTTGAGTATCCCGGAAAACAATAATTTTGGGTAGGCAACTATTATTTTTAATTATTTTAAAACACTTTTAAGTGAGCCTGTACTTCATGCCACCGTTATTAAATTTAACGGAAGAGCGACTGCGATCAACTGTTCAATCGCATTGCATAACGCGCGACTAGTGCTGTTACTCCATCGATATTAAACATTCAAGATAAGATATTACATGTCTAAGTAATTGGGTTACTCAAGCATTCAGTTTGAAATTCATTGCGAGGAACCGAGAACGATTATACCATGTTGTAACCATGTTTTTATTATTATATCAAGCTAAGCTTGATAACAGATCGAAAACTAAAGCAGATTGATCGGAACATCAGCGCAAACATGGTCTGGGGTGTATTGAGACATACGACATACAGAACTACATATGTGACCGAGTTAATGTGAATCGAGATTTAATAATTGATCAATTTGTAGCAAATAAAACAGGACAGGACAATAATTTCACACAGCGCTATCTTGCCCCCAAACTAACTTTAATAACTTGAAGCACTATATGTAATGTACATAGCACAACAAAATTGGAGGTTATGTGTCTTAAAACAAATATCTCCAAAATAAGAAATAACAATGACAGGAAGTTGTTATCAAATTATCGATAGTCGATAAACGTTTCAGGCATCACTACAGGTTACGTGTTGAGATAAGATTTCACGTTTTTGTATCATTTGTTCATACTATTTGTGGGTGTTTATACCTAAACATACAGATTGCAGATTACATACTGTGTTATTGTTACTGAATGCATGAGAACCCGAAGAAACTGCGCTTTAATTTGTTAATTGGCTAATAGGTACGTTGGTTTAGAGCTTGAATATTTAAAGCTTTAGACACTTTCGAATAGTAAAGCTTAAAAATACAAGGGAATGTGACATTCCCTTATATTTACTAACGGAACTCTAAAAATAATAGTGCAACCAGATATAATCAGAATGCTCCGAAGTAAAGTAACACGGTATAAACGTCAAAATATAATATGGAAAATAGTGTTTTTACTGGTCTGGAACAGTTGAGTTACCTATAGGCCGTTTGTAACGGTCCTTAGGTAATCTGACTGATTCCTTTGTATGTAGTTAGTTTAATTGTACTTTTTATTGAATAAATGTGTAAGTTTTTACGGTAAACTCTATTCCGTATATTTTAATTAGTATTTATTTCAGGAAAGTTACGCACCACAGATACAGATTATCTGTATCCAATTATATCTGCATAATTTCACTGCTATTACGAAATGAACAACAAACTATGCTTGAAGGTAAGAGACAAGTGAAGATGCTATGGATTATTGTCTATCAGAAATAAACGTAAAAACATTTTGTCGACACCCAAGTCTGGGTAATCTGGGTAGCGGTACTCAAACACACGGAAAGTATTCGGATGGGAATCATATTTTTTTTTTCGGATTCGACTCAAAATCCAATTTCAATGCTATTCTCACATCATTTCTGAAAGAAAATCTTCCGTGGAAGTCCTAACCGCCTCTGTGTTCTAGTGGTTCAACCCACCGATTTCAGGTCCAGAGGTCCCGGGTTCGATTCCCATGGGGAGTACAATATATTGTGCTTGGTTTGGTTGGTGGTAGGACCTTGTTTGGGTCCGCCTGGCTAGCAACCACCATCTTACCTAACTCTGTTGCCATAACAACAATTCTAAAATTGTTGTGTCCCGGCATTTTTTTTTATTTTTTTTAAAGTCCCTAACTCTTTTGTAATAATGAGTTCGGTTTCCGGAATCATCATCGGAAGTTTCCCAATTCAATCCCACAAGGCTTCCGGAATATTTAAGAATAGCTATACTAGAATCTCAACGGATGAACCGTTTAAGGTCTCAAGAAAGCGTTTAATTTAAGAATGAATTACATGCAGAATGACACCAAAAATAAATGAGGCGTCATTTAACCCCACTGCCCCAGAAGGAGGGTATACATACATGTATATCAAGAGGATGTATGTGTATGTACTGTATGCGTGTATGTATATATGTCTATTTCTTAACACTCTGCAGCCGTAAATACGTTTTTTTTAGAACGATATGAGTATCAAATAATATGTCAATTCTAAATGTATGAAAAATGTGCGTGTATGTTATATTATCGCACACAAACTAAGCTTTGGAAAGGTAGCACCTTCCATTTACGCTCTACCTAATTATGCATCTGATGTATCGAGACTATTCTCTCGAACGCGGAATTACTGCGAAAAGTTGTGCAAGCTTAGGCTATTACTGGAGCAGGGTATGACCCCTGTAACAGCGTCAGCGCGTTAATACGTCAATGCCTGAAAATAGTTTAAGACTATTATAAAGTTAAACACCGTTTGCAACGAATATATTCTATATAATATTAGATGATGATAAATAAAAACTATTATAATCCTTTTTTTTATCATACAACAGGAATGCGCTTGGCCTTCATCTCAACTGGTTTCAAGTCATGATACCTGCTGCAAGGCAAGGCAGAGTCATTTGATACTGTTACTATTTGGCTTATTCCAGAATTCAGTTCCACCTTTAGTTGTGCTTTAATGCCATATGTGTAGCTGATTGATGGATTGGATTGACAGAGTGTGCACAGTCCAAGATAGAAACTAGAGGACTTAGAAGCATGAAAGTTGTGGAAAAAAACATTATTTGAACTGTAAAGACAAACCAAAATAAGGTTTTGGGAAATACCCACGAGATTGCGTGCATATCTTTAGCTCCTAAAGCGTCTCCTTACCTACAAGGTATGTGAGTATTTTTTTTATTGTACGATGGGGAAACGCTTGGCCTTCATCTCACAGATAATAAGGCCGAAGGAGGAGGCGCACTTCACCCGGAATCTTCAACGAACTGAGGAACTGGCTATCTAACTTCTAAATGCCGGAACACTTTTTTTTTTTAAAGTTACTTAGCCTAATTTTTGATGAGGCACGCGTTCAAATTATACTTTTTTTTAGAAGAAGGCCAAGCAACTAACCGTCGTGCGATAAAAATAAACTACTACCACCAAACATCATTAAAACCACCAAGCATTAGCTTTGCTGTTCCCAAGAAAGTGTAATTTACGCTTACACTGAGACCATACAATAAGCTCAGGGCCGTAATTTTATCGAGCTCTTAGGTAAATCTTTAATGTGAGAGCACGAGTACCATTATTTATGAAATCGGATTGCATTTTATCCGTACGTATTGTTTATTATTTATAACAAGCCTCACAGCTCAGTTGAAAGTAGCTCTGCCTTCTGTGCCGTACTTTGTGGGTTCGATTCACCACATAGGTATCGTGTACTTCTTAAAGATGTGATGAGTGTGCGTAAGATATTTTTTTGTAAATTGAAGCTTCAAAACACATCGTGCGTTCTCTTCTTCTTTATTCAGTAAAATGAGATAATGGGACAAATAAACTAACTGTCCTAAGATAAATAAGCCGGATTGAATCAAAACCGAGGGCCCCAACCACAACGTCTTATAGCGTTCTCGTTTTGATGCTACATTACTTTTGTCTCGTTTTTTCTACACTGGATAGATTGTGACAAGTGACAAAAGTAAAGTAATATCAAAACAAGAATGCTCTCAGAGGTCGTGATACTCCCCAGGACAGATACCACCGGGCTCAAACAGCTGCTCCCAGTGAAACTGTCTTTCCCAGGATAAAGTAATCTCGCTTATGTCCTTTAGTACGATTGAAACGATATCCTTATGTTTGAAGATGTTTCAACTTTTGGCTTGTATGAACTGAGAAGTTGATAGAGCGAGAATGTTTACGAGTAAGCGGATAAGGCCACGTCTTCATTTCACCTGGTGTCAAGTAATGACTTGACACCTTGAAAATAAGATGGTACAGCTACAACCCGCTTACCTAAATTTGTCTTAAAATTTGACGTACAACCAACCATACAGATAATACAGTAAAAAAAACTATGATGAGTATGATGATTTGCAACACAAACAAAACATTTAATAAAATATGAGACTTATGACGTTTTATCTTATGTTATGACCTACGAATCTTATCAATTATCCTTTTTATATGGTGAGAATACTTTACGCTGACTCTCTTGCGTACCTAGGGATGCAATAGGGTAGTGCGATGCATGTCGAGGGGCTCCGACAACTCTTTAAAGAACATTTCGGTGCCCCTCTCGCATATCGCCTTAAAAAGCACGCCCCGCTCCCGCTTATCAATCATCCTAACCTAAAAGAGGAAACTTCACTAGTTCCTGCACATTTTTGAGAATTTCCTAATTGTATCCATTTACTATCTATTTTCACAGATAAAAAAGAGAAGAAAAAAATAAAATCAATCCAAACAAAGCTACTGACTGACTCATAGTATGCACATAATCTGTCTTCGGTCAACTGGTAAGTATGTTACTTCGTATCTAATTACAAAATTATTACATAGTCAATGTAGTAACACAGCGCCGGTCATCAAATCTAGACCATGTTATAAAAAAACAACAGCTACTTGCCTTCGCAGGAGATTGTGAGTGTATGGTGCTAAATATTGCGAGATTTTGACTCTCGTTTCGTTTATAAGCCTTTAAAACAAGATGGAGAAATTTTTAAGTCAATGCTAGATGACCTCGACTTTTAATTGTAATATGAAGCCAAATATACTCACTTGCAAGACCTGATAATTAAAATAATATATAAATAAATATTACAGGACATTCATTTCACACAACGCCATCGAGCCCCAAACTCGGCATAGCTTAGTTTTTATCCATTGCAACTCATTATCTTGAAAACCACCCCTATTAATAACAACAGTAAACTTATTTTCTGTCATATGACAAAACAAATCAAAAGACTTCAATGCTATTTACCCTCTTTGCTACCCGCAATGTTATTACTACAGGGGTGGTTTCAGCAAATATAAAACAAAAACCTAGTAAATTGTGAAGTCCCTTTAATATTCCTTACGCGTCACCATGTTACAAGATCCAATATATATTAAAGAGTTGTGCCGTCACAAATATTGCCACATACATATATACCAGCGTACGATTTCCCAAATTATTTCTATAAATAAGATAACGAACCATTGTATCTTTTTTTCTAGGCTTCGCAGTAGGATGAGAGCTGGATGAAATCGCTTTGTGCGATAATGCCGCCAATTGCACTTATACACTGTCTGAACAAATTTTATAATAGTCAGAGGAACTGGCTATCTTACCTCGAAATTCCAAAACACTATAATTTAGAACTGTTTTTATAGCGACTGACTAAGTAAGATCTATGTCTCCCTTGTGATTGAACCCGGAACCTCTGGAACTGAAACCGGTTGGTGAACCACTAGCCCACAGATGCGGTTGAAATGATTATATTATTCGATGAATTTAGGCCAGCGAATTAGCATAGCTATTCAGCGTGGCAATGCAGCCAGTGTCTTGGGCACGCTTCCGTCTGGTACTGGTCTGGAACAGTTAAGTTACCTATAGGCCGTTTGTAACGGTCCTTAGGTAATCTGACTGATTCCTTTGTACATAGTTAGTTTAATTGTACTTTTTATTGAATAAATGTATACATATATGTGTACCTACAACAGGGAGTAAAAATGGTCATTCATTTATTCATTCATTCATTCGACGGTATAGCGAGCTTTCCCGGGAAATAGGTAACTATTATCTCTATCTCTCTTTAGTATCAAGAGGGCCTGTACCTACAGGCCGAAGTCATACCGATTTCTACGACGCCTGCATAGCGTCAAGATTATAGCAGAAGTAACAGGCCCACGTCTTTTGCCCCTTTAGGGAGACACCTCTGTCACTACTCAGACCGTGGATTTTAAAATGTCTTTTTTGAGTTTTACTTGCGTTCAACGCATGCCCAAAATTTGCGAGTAGCTATTCAATAGTTGCAGAACCCTGTTATTTTAGAGAAGGTTTATGGTTACAGCCCATATAAAAAACATTTTTTTTACATCCTACATCATCTATACAAAATAGAGTTCATAGAAAATTTGTGATAGTGTAATTGTTTAAATAAATTACATTAAGGATTCCACGCAATTACATTGACGGAACAATGACGTAACAAGACAAATTATATTCTAAGACTTTGCTCTACTAAGCTTAAACACGTATGCGGAACGAGTTTAGATTCTAAGTGTAATATTAGTGACCTCTTAGTACCTCGGCGGAATGCTAACAGGTGTTTAGAACCTTATTTGTCGTAATCGTTGCTGACGACAACCTGCGCTACGGGAGAGCGTCGGTCGGGGGAAGTCGTACGGCGGTAGGCGTAGCTCAAATTTATGATATAAACAGCCTCACAGCTCAGTTGGTAGTAGCTCTGCCTGCTGCGCTGCAGGTTGTGGGTCCGATTCCCACCCAGGACAAACATTTGTGGGATGAATATGAAATGTATGGATCTGTGATTGGGTGTGTATTGTATGATAAGTAGGTTTGTATTTACAAAAAAAAACATTAGTATTATATACGTAATCTTGTTCCCATATTACAAGCCTTGCTTAGTTCCGGACTAGATGGCACTGTGTATGTTATTTTATGCTATCTCACCTTGCAAAGTGTGCACCGAACGGTTTGACCGGTTTGCAGTTTATTTTATTTATCGAGGTAGGTCTGAATTTCGTCCCATTATAATCGGCTTTTCATCCGATGAAGATCATTGAACCTGGGCACAAAAGCTGATCAAAGGACCACAGCAAATTCTAAATAACTCCGCCGATTGAGGTCCGATTTGCATGATTTTATTATTTGATCACATTATAAATCACTTAAAAGAAAAAAAAACAGAACCGACTTCACTAAATTATTGTAAATAATTCTATGAGTGTTCTTTTCGAGTATAAAGTGAAGTCCGTTTGAATTCAAAACATATTTATTAAATCTTATATAAATAAAGTATCACAATCGTGTTGTGGGCTGATTCAATAGAAAATGCACTGCAGTTATTGCTAATGCGATTTGCGACATATGAACGCCCATGAAAATAATGTTTTCAATCAATTTGGTTGAAAATTGAAGTACCTATTTCATAACGGCAATGACCTACAATATTATCATGGTCCTTTCAACTATCACTCATTTCAAAGTTTCAAACTTACTACAGGAAAATAAGATACTATCTCCCTCAGTCACCAGTATAGGTAAGTATGAACTTTGTTCGGTAAAATATGCTATACCCTGGATGAAAACCACCTGAATGGTCTCATTGTTCGCCCATCGGTATCAGACCCAAAGGTCACGGGTTCGCTCTCCAGGGGGTAAAAAATTATGCTTGGTTTGGTTTCAAATCCAGCTGGCTAGCTACCACCATTACCTAAGTCTGTCGCCTTAACAAGAATTATAATTCTCGTTTTCCGGAATTTGGAATTGAATTTGAGGTATAATAGCCAGTTCCATAATCTGTTGAGGATACCGAGTGAAGCGCGCCTTCGGCCATATCATACATGTCACCAGGTGAGATAAATACAAGTCCAGCCGTCGTAGGATAAAAAAAACATCTTGAGATAACCAGAATATTCTGGAGCCAGTTCACAAACTGCTTTAAGTACGCCAGATCTCAGTCTTAGTGTTGGTTCTGCACGAATATTCTGTAGTGTTAATATAGAAAAAAAGAAATAAAGAAATTTGCTTCACTTAAATACAGGTAACATCTATTAATATAAAAATATTTATTTATAATTATTTATTAACAAGCCTCATAGCTCAGTTGGTAGTAACTCTGCCTTCTGCGCTGAAGGCTGTGTGTTCGATTTCCACCCAGGACAAACATTTGTGTGATGAATATAGATGTTTGTTCTGCGTTTGGGTGTTGTATCATATAGTACGTATGTATTTACAAAAAGTATTCAAGTATTCTATCCGTTATCTAGTTCCCATATTACAAGCTATGCTTAGCTTGGGGCTAGATGGCGCTGTGTAAAAATTAATGTCCTGTCCTTTAATATTTATTTTTAGATTCATCACAGCATAACCGTTATAGGCCGCTTTAAACAGGTGACCTCTTTAAAGGCGGCAGAAAGAGGTCAGTTCTTTAGGCGGCATAAATGGCATTCGGGTAGAATGTTTTTTTAATGTAATTGGCTAATATCTAAACGCCTTAGCAGGCAGCTTTATAATTGCAGTATAAATAGGACGGTTGTAAACAAAGCTTAGTTCTCAATGCACTCATCAATAAAGTCTTATTCAAAAGAAACCGGAAAGTGTGTGTCACAGCTTGTTGATCGATTGCTAAATCACACGTTTAAATTATGCATACAATCGGTGGATGCGTCACAGCTTACGACTTGGGATAATGATTTAGCTATAGGCTCGTAATCATCCACACTCGACACAATCATGCAAAAGTGTATGTCTGTTTGTTTGTTACGTTTTCACGGCTAAAAGTCCGCACAGATTTTGATGAAATTTAGTAGGAAGATGTATTGTATTTGGGGGAAGAACATAGGCTACTTTTTGTCTCAAAAACAATCTTGAAGGGAGTAAAATAGGGGATGAAAGTTTGTATGGGCACCTCATATTTCCTTAAGTTAGGGATCTGAAAATTCATATTTAGGCTTTTGATAAGAAATTTTAAAAATGTATACAAGCTTTGCTTAGTTTGGGATATCCTGTTATATTTCTTTGTTGGAGACGCCGCGGTTAATCAAAGCTGAGATCAATGCGGCCTTATCTTAACTTGTAAACAGATAAAGGCCAAACTATCTACGTCGTACAAAAAATAAGATTCACCATAAGATCTATAGTGCGTGGCCTACCCCTACATGTATATATATATAAACATACTGAGTGGTTTTGGTAGCTGTGGTCTAGTGGCTATAGATCAGCTGTTCATATAAGTTAATAGGTATGATGCAAAGCTCAATTATTTCTCGAAGCTTAGTAATGAGGTTAAGTAATTACCAATATTGCGAGGCGATCTTTATAATTGTATGAGATTATATGTATGATGATATATGATAGATGATGATGTATGATATATTTTCTACAATCGTATTGGTGAAAGCTTGTTCGTATGTAACAAAATGGTTAAATAATTTGACAAAACATGTTGCTGCATTTATTAGCATGCATTTCGATTTATCTTAACAATTCACAAGTGCCACTTAGAGTAGAACTACTATTATACCGATTTGTTATAGGCCACAAATAATCATCTTAGAAGATAATATACTTTGCTTTACTAATAGATAGACCATTTGCAACGGTCCTTAGGTAATCCAACTGCTTCCTTTGTACGAAGATAGATTGATTGTCATGCCAGTTCCTCAGTTTGTTGAGGATTTCGGGTGAAGTGCGCCTCCACCTTCGGTATCTTACCTTGTAACCAGGTGAGATGAAGGCCAAGCGATTCCCCGTCATACAATAAAAATAAAAATGTACTTTTATTTTTACATTTGTGTAATATATAGTTAGTATGATGTAAGTATATTAATTTTATCTTTAGGTGTATTTAGTACTTTAGTATTTAATAATGTGTGTAAAATAAGTGCTTTATCCAGCTGTTTCGTGTGCAAAACTCGTCACAGAGTTAATCTCACCTTTGCACATTCCTTTTTATGCCTTTTGCTTAAATACTTATGTGTACTATAAATAATAACAGAGAATTACAAAGCACTTTAACCCTTAAATTGACAGTGAACCCATCTTCACCCACACAGCCTTAATGCGGGCGAAAGTATTTCCCACACGTGCGCACGATACACATACCTACACACGGTATAAAGCCTGCGCAGACGCTGGGTATGGCACACTCCGAAGCAATTCGCTGTACTAGCAAAGCGAAATGAAGCTATTGGTTAGTATGTGATGTGATCGAGAAAAAAGTGCATGAAAGTGAAAAAAAAAATGTGAACGAAAAAAGTTTTCATGTTTTGAAAATGGTTTGATGAGTGTGAAATGTTTTCTGAAAGCCGTGATGTTGTGTGAATGTGAAATAAGAAATTGTTAATATAGATAACAAGTGTGTTACGATCAGTGATTGATTGCCTTATAATCAATCAAAATTAGATTTTTTTTTTTTTTTATCTGTGTACACGATGTGTTCCGTATATGAGTTTTTTACGATAATAACGTTTTTTTCATACTTACGTACAATTAAAGTAACTATATACAAGGGAAGCAGTCATGTTTCAAGGACCGTTACAAACGGTCTGTAGGTAGCTCAACTGTTCCAGGCCAGTACAAGCCAGGAATTTATTGCTTGTGTATTTGACTTTATATTAGAAGACGCATTTTGTTGAAACTTTATTTGTCTATTCCAGAGGTCCTGCTTACTCCTGGCCGTGGCTATAAGCCTGGCCACGGCAGAGGACAAGGCTGAGAGTAACAAGGCTGAGGCAAAACCCCTCGCGGAGAAGAAACAGGACAAAAGGGGGCTTTCAGAGTACTATGGCGACTTCGGAGGAGGCGAGGGACAAGGTCACGAAGAAATAAGCGGAGGCTACGGAGGAGAACAGGGGGGCTACGGTGGAGAACAGGGGGGCTACGGTGGAGAACAGGGGGGCTACGGTGGTGAACAGGTATCGTTCGGTGGAGACCATGGATCATTCGGTGGTGACCACGGATACGGTGGCCAAGGAGACGGAGGTCATGAGCATCACCACGAAGAACACCACAAAACCATAACCACAATCAAGAAAGTACCAGTGCCGTACCCGGTGGAGAAACACATACCCTACCCAGTGGAGAAAAAAGTACCGTACCCAGTAAAGGTCCACGTACCTCAACCCTACCCGGTGTACAAAACTGTGCATTTCCCAGTCAAGGAAACCATCAAAGTACCTGAATACATCAAGCAACCCTACCCAGTCACCAAACATATACCAGTTGCAGTGAAAGTACACGTTGACAACCCTGTACCGGTTAAGGTTTACGAGAAGGTACCGTACCCAGTGGAGAAACACATCCCAGTGCCCGTGGAAGTGCACGTACCCCACCCCTACCCCGTCGAGAAGAAAGTACCCTTCCCCGTGAAGGTTCCGGTCAAGGTTTACGTACCCTACCCCGTAGAAAAGACCATCCACTACCCGGTCAGTGTTCACGTCGACCACCCTGTCCCGGTGCATGTTGACAAGCCCGTCCCATACCACGTGGAGAAGAAAGTACCCTACAAGGTAGAGAAGGAAGTGCCCTACCCCGTGAAGGTATACATTGACCACCCAGTGCCCGTCCACGTCGACAAGCCCGTACCGTACCCAGTCAAGGTCCCCGTACCTCACCCGTACCCAGTGGAGAAGGTGATCCCGTACCCCGTGGAGAAGAAGGTCCCCGTTCCTGTCAAAATCCCCGTAGACCGCCCATACCCGGTCCACATCGATAAGCATGTACCGTACCATGTTGAGAAACACGTACCGTATACGGTCAAGGTCCCAGTGCCAGTGATCCAAGACCACCATCATCATCACCATGAAGACCACCATGAGGGCCACGAATACCATCACTGAGCTGATCTCCTAAGACTAGGTTTAACTGTTGACTGTTAACTCGTGTTAGATTGTTATGTATCGACTGGTAATGTACGTGATTGTTGTAAATAGGAACAAAAGTATTAAAAACGTGATAAATATTGTTATTTGTTGTTTTTTTTGGCAAACCAAAAAAAAATATCTAAATAATAACCTTAGATAGAAAAAAACAGAGGATATCTCACGCCTTAGAAAAGTCTCCATGCGAAAAGAGTGCCATATTTTGTCTTACGATGCTTTTAAAAGTTAGCAACGGTATACATAATTATTTTGCGTTATGATGGAGTCAATTAAATTGAGTAATTTAATTAAGTCACATTCGGTCAGATGGAGCAAAAATTTATTTTTTCTGAGCTAATAACATTAAAAATAACAAAAATATTAGTCAAAATTAGAGAAAATAAGATTCCATCATATAGTACAAAATATTGTCACAGACAATACACACATCGTATACATTTTCGAAAAAAGAACTACACTAGATTTCCAAATCTTGCAACAATTTATGTAACAAGCGAAACTGCATTGTTAATTCAAGAATTTGAATAAACTTTTTGCGAAATGGTATTATTCTTTTGTTTTTGTAACGCCTTACTAACATAGATGTTCAGTTACGTTACATCATCATTATCATTTACATGTTTAACTTGTGGATAATTTAGACGTTTAGTTTGACGGCTTAAATAAGCACTGGCAATAATAAATTGGTGGTGTTATGAACACTGACATGTAGCCGTTAAATTCCGCATCGATAAAAAGTTTGTTTGACACTTCTCACAGGTGTTCCGCCATTTTTGCGTCTACAAAAAAGAGGTATTACACATAGGTGAGTCTTTTACCACTGATAGGAAACCGACCTACTCTTAAAACAGCGAGATGCGTCAGGTCAACCACGCAACTCTATGCGGAACACAGTTTTACGGTGGTCTGGTAAAGATTGCTCTTCAAGTGATAAGACCGCCTTTTACTTCATTATAAAAATAAAAATAAACTATTGTTTAAGTTCTAATCGGAAAAAACGGTAGAAAAATAGTATATCCTATTTATCTATGCCATCAATAGTTTCCCGCAAACATTTTGCTGATCGTATTTTATACAGATTTGCATACTCAAACCACAGATATCAGAATACCAAATAATGTACAAATAATCAATTCACATGCAATTTCAAGTATTTTAACGTTAAAATGTAACCTTGGTTCCGATTAAAAGTCTCTAACGAAGGAGAAAACGGATAAAGACACAAAACCAGGGCGTTGTAACGGCTCGGTCAAAACATTAATGTTTCTCAACTGCGCCCGCGCACGCTATTTCATGAATAATACGAAACACGCATATTTTGTGCATAAACTAAGAAACTCAGAAGACTAGAATGAGATACAGATAAAAGTAATGTAATGTAGGAAGCTATACGAATACGTAATGTATTAGCATTTCCTATTCGTATATAATATTAGTAATTGCAATTACAAGAAATGATTAGTTTTGAGACTTTTGAGTAGGTAATACAGGAAAGTAGTCAAACGCAAAACTATCTACTCGAAAAAATACTTATTTTACTAAAGTCCCTTTGAAATGTTTTCATTGGAAAATAGATGGTACCTCTTCTGTTTCACATATTTTATGAACAAAACTACCTATGATAGTTTTCGTTGATGATTCTCTCCATTTACATATTACCTGTAAGACCTCGCGTAGCGATAAGACTCCCTATGTTCATTGTATGCTTGAATAACATTCTATATCATTAATTATTAATAATAATTAATTTTTAATATTCAAACAAAAAGAACTAACGCGTTGATGTCTTTTATAAGGAAATTTTGAATTTATTGCTTTCGATATTATGACTTTTAAATGCACACTGGTAGCACTATACAGCATACAAAACAAGATGGTATTGCCATTAGGAGGCCTATACCCGAGAGGGGTCCTCATCAAAATTTGACCAAAGAAGTTTAATCAATAGGAAGTCTGACATTTTAATGATATACATTTTGATAAAAGTTATTATGACCATGTTAGAATTGTATAAAAATTATGCATGACCATTATGTATCACTGACAAAAAATGTTACTTTTTGAAATTGCGTTATGGAATAAAAGGCATTTTATAAATTGTAAAATATTATTTATTATTGTAAAATGCATTGTCTAGCCAAAATTAATGGGTTCATCTTCTTTTTTTATTTTAAAATTTGGTATGTACCTAATTTGATCAGATGCAAGTATCTTGTTACACCAGTAACACAAATGCTTAGCCTCAACGTAGTTTCCTTACTGAGAGTGATATTGAGCTAGCTATATTACTCACGGCTAGTTAGCTACATCACAAGAGAGCATGTGACACTGATAAAACTAGGCCCTTTAACACACTATACAATTCAACTCAAATCATACAACACTATCGCATTATAATTATGATAATACACTTATAGAAAACTTTTAAACCTATTTTTAAGAAAATTGGGCGCTCAGGGGAGTGTAAAATTTGGTATATTCAAAGTTTGTACGGAAGAGGAGTGCAGGGAGCTATAAATTATTAAACCTGCTCTTATAATACTACGTAATGTATATCCCCTTGCACATACAATCTATAGGTAATATAGGTTAGTTGAGCATAACTTAATTATAATTAAATAATGAATATACCTGTAAATATGTTAATATAATAAATATAATATATAAGTAATACTATAACGTATTATTTCATATTACCCTTATTACCGGATACGTATTATTGATTTTAATAGCATACCTGAGAAAAAGCAATAAGATATAAGACGTAAATAATCTCCAATTACTACGTTCCCACAATACTAAAATATCTCGGCATTATTCAACCACGAGCTTTACCACATCCTACGTACGTAAACAAAATATGCGCAATTGTTTTGTCAATTCACACTGTTACATCAGTTGAATTCTACAGTAATTTTCTCTTCAAAAGGCAATCAATATACACTGCTGGACAGAACCTCCTCCGAAAATGGAGAGTTTTATCATAATCACCAAGTTTTTCTTGTAAGTCCTCTATTTAGAGGAATAAATAGAATAAAATGAAGTAGTTGCTGCGTCAATTGTTGTCAATAAGTCATCTCTGTGACGAAGCGTCGCAATCAATTTGCCATTATTTTGTAGTGACATTTTGTCATGGCAAGATCCAAGTCGCCTGTTTATTACTCTATGTTTCCTTCATAACAGTACTCGTTAAGAGAACCACATTACTTTACGTAACGTTTACGTAATTATCAACGCAAGATTCTAACCCACGACGTATCATATCAATCTGAGATCATGTTATAAATTAAGTCATGCTATAACTTGTTTTACCTAGTTGTTTTATTATCTAGGCAATGGAAAATAATGCAAGTAACCTGTTGGAGATGCCTCTATGATTGGAAGGTTTAGTTGCTAAATAAAAACGGAAATGCAAGAAAAATGAGATCGCTATTAGAACTGCAGTGTTGATACAAAGCGCTTAAACCGATATGGTCTATGGAAAACATTAACAGTCTGCTTCAGAAATAAGTCTCATCATGTAACAAGGTACCAGGGATTTTTGCTATTCAACTTTTCTTGATTTTACCATAGCATTACTATAACTTCCAGATTTGTATGTGTTCCTTTCCTTTAAGTCCTTTATAAACAGTCTAACCAAAGTCTCTGCTCACGAACTCTGCACCTTCTATTTATTCGTTTATTCCTTAACTGGACTTTAAGATATGAACGAAAAGACGTAATAATTATACTATTTATTTATTTTCATTTTTTCGTAGGTATAGTATAGTATAGATCACTATACTATACACACGGAGTAAGGTGCGATTCCCAACCCCGACATTGAAACGAAAAAAAAAAACCTTTTCTTATCTTACGACGGGGAAGCGCTAAGCCTTCATCTCACCTGGTTACAAGTTCAGGCTGAAGGTGGAGACGCACTCAACCCGAAAGCTTTGGTAATTTGACTGACCTGATATACGGGATGTTGGCAGGCACGTGGTACTTGGAGCCAGGGTCGAAGTCTTGCTCTGATCTCAGCACTGGGGGTTTGATTCCTTGGTACTGTTCCCTGTAAATCAAATACAAGTCATTCGATATCTCTCGTCACAATTTATACCACTTAAAGTAGGCATGTAGCTGCGAAATAGATCGGAAAAATTGTTCATCCATTGTTGATTACATAAGCATGTATGGAGGTCTCCAAATCTTTAAATCTATTTAAGTTGACGCTGAAAGTTCATTTTATATCTGGTCATTAATTTTGTGGTTACATTATACATTACATGCATACACAGATCTGTGTAATTTTCTATTCAATAATGTTGCTATACCGCCGCCGGTCCACTGAAAACGCATTAATACTTATTACATGTCAGTGCGCAAACCACATTTTTAGAATAATCGCACTAGTCAGTACTACGACTGCATAAAAAAAAAAAAATCTCTTTATTCAATTCAACAACTTTCCATCATTTTGGTATGTCTTTTGATAATCCGACCAACTAGGTGTACCTGGTCGGTCAGTTAGTTATAGACGAGACGATATGAGCGGCGAAGATATAAATTAAACCCTAGTGCAAGCGTTACATAATGCCGAATAGAGTTCTAGTCTTCTAGAAAAATTGCGTGAAAGTACATGTAAGCTTACGATTTGTTCAATTTTTATTACTTCCTAATTTAATACTTCCCGTATTCAAATCGGTGGTTGGCCACACAAAATTGACACTTTTCTTGGACTACAGAGTGCCTAGTGCGAACTGTAATGGATTCGTGTTAGCTCACCATGAATGGTGAATAGGTATTATTTTGCAGACAAATTGTAGTAAACGCAAACGCGTTCGAGTAGGTATGGAGCAAGTAGAAAACTCGCGCCAGACACTCAGGAACCAGAGGTTTGAAGTATTACACTATTGGCTCACTGGTGATACATAGCGGACTCTAGAGAAAACAAATCAAAAATATGCAAGTGCATCGTTGGAGGTCAACTTTATAAAAGTCTTGCACAGATCCTTGAACTCGCCCTTCAGGTTCCAAAGACAGCACGATAGAAAATCGTTTTAAATCGCCTGTCAATCCGTCTGTATCTCCAACATTTTTTTTTACTGTACGGCGGGGAAGCGCTTGGCCTGCATCTCACCTGGTTACAAGTTAAGATAAGGCCGAAGGTGGAGGCGCACTTCACCCGGAATTCTCAAAGAACTGAGGAACTGGCTCTTATACCTCTAAATGCCGGAACACAATATTCGTTTATTGTTGTTATGGTGACAGACTTAGGTAAGATCTATCTAGTCAGGCGGACTTAAACAAAGTCCTACCTCCAACAAAACCAAGCACATTATTGTAACCCTATGGGGTATGCCTGGGTTCAATCACCCAGGTCGTCTGGATCAGATATCGGTGGGTGAACTACTAGACCCAGGGGCGGTTTAAAAAGCGTAGGCGTTTATCTTTCGAGCATACTCGCTGTAGTGAAGTGAAAAGTTGTGAGTATCACTCGACACCAAAGCATCTCGTACCTTTTAAACTCTCATCAGGATTCAATTACATGTACTGGTTCCAAAAAACGTTGCAGCCTTTCGAGATATAACTAAAGTTGTATCACAAAAAATAAGACGCAGCAAAGGATTTACCAATAGTCATTACCTTCGATACTGAAGAAGCAATCTTCATGTTTCACAATTTCCTTTCAATGTGATGAGTTTCTTGCAATGCATGTGTCAAAAATTAGGTCGGTTTGCACATACAAATGGATTTAGTTATGTAATAGATTTAACACATGTTTAAATGTAATTGGCCATGAACGAGAGGTTTTCTTTTGTTTATAATTCATAATAGCCAAACGTTTGACCACTAGCTCGCTTGAAAAACCAGTAAATATGTGACCTAAGATGGGGCACACTCGCAAGGGACACCTATTCACTTTGGACTTGAAGACTCCAACTTGTACTCGTGCGGAAAAACATACGAAGGAAAGGAGTTCCATTATTCCAGTATTCATGATAAAGGTAGAGGCGAAACGATGTGTTCGGAATAATTAAACATTTACAAGGTGCTGGTTGTAGCCTGCCGTACGTCTGCTAGTCCGGTGGTGGAAAGGGGATGGAGAGATAGGAATTTATTGGCTGCTGTCAATGTTCTAGGCTCTGTAAATATGCCTCAACAAGCGAATCATGACCTATGAGCCTAGTAGCACGAACTCTATCGATTCTTTCGAGCTGATACTTGGCAGAGCCATCCCAGTGATGGCAAAATGGCTGAAACATAATATTTTAAGAACGTACGCTTCAAAGCTATTAAAAGATGGTGGCTAACATCCACTTTCTTACCTAAGTCTGGCTCCATAGCAAAAATTCAAAATTGTTGTGTTCCAATATTTAGAGGTAAGGTAGCTAGTTCCTCAGGCTGTTGAGGATTCCGGGTGACGTGCGTTTACACCTACGGCCTAATCATAACTTGATACCAGTTGAGATGCAGGCCAAGCACTTCCCGTCGTTAAAAAAAAAGATGAATTACAACTGGACCTCACCCGCATCTCAACCTTTCAACTTTTTGTTTAACGCTATCGATTTTGTACACTAAGTTAAGGCGCATTTTGATTGTAATTGGAGCGTAACTGTCGTCAAATAAAATGGTTCGGCCCCATCAGATCAGCCAAAGCAAGTTTTTAAAAACCGTAGATGTGTCATACAAAGTTGTTAAATTTAAAAAAATATAATCTGAGCAACAGCGCCACTATAACTGTAACTGCACCAAAACTTTATAACAATTGCTTTTTAAAAATAAGGCTGTCATGGTCATGTTGGCTGTAAGGTAGCCACTGTTATTAAGCTAATTATTTATTACTGAAATTAATTTAGATAAACGTGTACAAAAAATGCTTGGAAAAATAACGCATGCTGCAACGTTCATTTTCATGACTCTTGCGTTGAAATATACTCTGATATAATTAACTCTTTTAGAGTTAATTACTATGACTTTTATTACAATCAGCCTTGGTGACATAAGAGCTGATAAATACTAAAAACTCTGCTTCAATATAGCACAATTGGATCATAATGCATAATGCAAAGATGGGACCTCCTCTAATACAGGTTTTGTAACTTACCAGAGGATACATACCTTGTAGCCATGTCAGATATTTTAAAGCATAATTTTGATTTTGTTTTTTAACAAAAAAAAAGTATCATTCATAAAAAATATGCCGATGTCATCAGAATGGTTTTAATATCACTTTTGTTGTGAAAGTATTCCGTCAAACAGAACAACTTTTCCTTTCTTTTTGCGAATTGAACCTGTTACTCGAAAGTCAAGGCCAATGTACACTCAATACCGCAGCCTAAAATGTTGTTTTACCTAATAACATGATGAGCTTTATTTTTTTGAGACTGATAGACCACTGTTTGACCTCAATCTCCTCTGATATTAAGTGTCAATGTGGCTAACGATGTAGCACTAATAATAATAATAATAATAATAATAACCGTTTAATTCAGGCAACAATAGAAAAGTTACAGATGTTATAAAACTGATACTACGGCCCATAGAAATATATACCTTACAACTAAGACTACATATAAAAATGACTTAACCTAAGGTACACCTAGACCTGCCTAAGTTGTTTCTTCTTTTAGATGTTGAAGGTTGCAAAATAACGACGGTCCTCCGTATAGGTAGGCTTTTAAAGGAGCTCTGGCGACCTCACTCACCACAGGAACACAGCAATATCAATGTTTAACCAACTTCAAAAAAGGAGGAGGTTCTCAATTCGTCTGAATCTTATTTTCTTTATGTATGTTTTTAATTTGAAAGACTAATGCTTCACAGGTGGACCCATCGTCGTCAGGTTAGGATCTGATAATGATAGCCTGGTGAAATCGAGAGAACTTTTCAAATATTATAGGTACACTTGAAGCGAAATGGGTGTTTTTAGGGTGTAAGGAAAAAACGGACCACTTATAGGATCACGCGTCTGCCGGTCCGTCCATCTGGCATCAAAATAGTTTTTGAAAAAATACGTCATCCAGGTAAACAAAATTGTATCACATTCTTTATCAAATTCTTTGTTTTTTTGTAGGTTTTCTTTTTAGTTTTTAAAACGTAATTATGAGATGAATGTTTGATATAGTTCTATTTGGCTGAGATATTCTGAGGTATATCACCAGACGAGCTGCGAGTAGGAAATCTCACTGTGCCCTGCCTCTTGATAATGTGTGTATGTAAATAGACCGAATAGGTAATTGCTTAGACCATATTCCGGAACACGGATACCGCATCACGGAACTAATTTTTCGTTTTTTTACTGTACGCCGGGGAAGCGCTTGGCCTTCATCTCATCTAGTTACAAGTGATATGGCTGAAAGTGAAACGCACTTCATCCGAAGTTCTGAACACACTGAGAAACTGGATGTCTGACCTCTAAATGCGGAACACAACAATTAAGAATTATTGTTATGGCAACAGACTTATACGTAAGATGGTGGAAGCTATACAGGCGGACTTAAACAAAACCTTACCACCAACCAAACCAATCACAACGTTGTGCTCCCCTGGGAATCAAACCCGGGACCTCTGGATCTGAACCACTAGAGAACGAGGCGGTTTTAGGTGATAGACATTTGAACATGGAAGTGTGGCACACAAGTGCGTTACATACGCAGTGACATAACCGCGACGCTCCGGCGCGCTGGTTAATCATGCGTGAGGTCTTCTAGGTCACTGAATAATGCAGCAATTAACCTGTTTGATGGTTCATTCTACGTTTTATTCAGTACTCTAGTTGTTCCAAGTGTTGATTGAACGGCGGTGATTACGAGAATTCTATCCATCCGGAATAAATATGTTAGATTAGGTGGGGCTAGGTGTAAGACATCTTTATCAGTTTAGCCTTTCTCCTCGTGTGCTTTGACGTTTCAAAATCATCAAAAAAAAATCATTGAGATTTTTAATAAACGTATTGACTTTAAAGCGGATAAAATTTACTAGTCATTGTTTTATAATTGTGTCTGGTAAGCTAATTATCGAAAAATATTCACTAACCGGCTTCTGCAACTTTGGATCCCGGGATTACACGGACAAAAACAAAAGACAGTCTGATTGGGTCGATCGAACGATAAACTGAGATAGATCAGTAGGTAAATGGTGTATATTAATCCTAAGCGTACGACCCAATCCGTTGATTGTCAATGTAATCACAAAATGTTGGCTTATTGCTAAAACCAAATCATTTGCAAAACTAGGGCACTGCAAGCTATACAAGATTTTTATTGACAAGCTTCACAGCTCAGTTGGTAGTAGCTCTGCCTTCTGTGCTGTAGGCTGTGGGATCGATACATTATCGGAACAAATATTTGTGTGATGAATATAGATGTTTGTTCTGAGTTTGTGTGTTGCATTGTATCATAAATATGTATTTACATAAAAGTACTTGTTAAATATTACTTATTTTGAGGCTAAATGGTGCTGTGTGTAATTAATGTCCTGAAATATTTATTTGTTTGTCAAGTTTCCACTATACTGCGCTTTAATAATTGGCTACAGCCAATTACACGTACCAGCACGTACACGTGGCTCGTACACAGTCTCTTCACCATAAAATCTATAAAATAATCTAGATCAGACATAGGACAATGCTTTTTATCCAACTACCCAAAAAGTAGGAGGCTCTGTGGGCAAAAGCTCCTCAACAAACAACAGAAAATCATAGATATCTGCGCCAATGGAGCTCTTATGCATGATTCTTTTTTATTTGAGTAAGCACCTACAGATAAATAGTGTTTTTTTATTTGGTCGTGGGTTTGATTGCAGGACACCAATTACTTTTTGTTAGTAAATCGTGAAAATTACAAGATATCGTGTTTACAGTATCGCATAACACTAAAATATTTAAAAAAAATTGAAACGACATCACTAAAAACATGAAAATGATTCTATGGATAGGTTCATACTATCTAACGCCAAAGAAGCTGTGAGTCTCTTTTCGGTCAGAGAGAGCACAGCTATAACAATAAATAATAATCTTAAAACATACAATAAGTCAAACACTAAAATCACTAAAAACTTGAAAATTATTCTATGGATAAGTTAATATACTGTCTAACGCCAAAGAAGCTGTGAGTCTCTTTTCCGCCAGAGAGAGCACTGCTATAACAAAGCGTGATTGTTTTGCCTTGAAATGTGGGTCAGAGTCCTCGGTGGGCGTGTCCGTACTTGACCGATCGGTCTTTAAATTACGCCCCTAGATCAAATTTAAAGGAGTAAACGCCGATTGTAAGTATCTGGCGGAATATGTCAGTAATTTTAAGTTAAGGTTCTTTGCGTATAAAATCAAGGTAGCCGCTCACCTAAGTCTCCACCAGTGGCAATTGTACTGCTCCCGCTTCACATCCCCAGTAAACAGATCCCACCTCCATCGGTCCATTACCAATGAGAACGGTAGGAAAGCCAGTTTGTCCATAGCCTGGGTGAAGAGGAAGTTGATGTCGTGAGCCGTGTCGTCGACAGAGCGCTGGACTAAGCCCAGGGTCTGGAGGTGCCGGGGGGAGGAGACGGATAGAGCGATTGTCTCACCTATCGCCTCGTGAAAACCTGGGGAATAAGAAATGCTAATAATATTGCATATTATATGTACCTACTATTAAACGTGGCGGTGGTGGCTTAAGAATCGACCCCTCAAACTCAGCCTATGGATGTCGTAAAACCAACTAAGGGATCTCACCTGAAGAAGGGCAGTAGCTTTCTTCTATGTCTAATCTACACGTTTACTGCGATCACCAATCTGCCTGCAAAGCGTGGTGATTATGGCAAAAAATCCTACAGCTTTGGAGGAGACTCTGTCCAGCAGTGGACACTAATGGGCTGTTGATGATGTTGCATTTTAATACCTCAGATGACTCCTGCGAGTGTAGAACTGTGTGTGAGTGCTACTGGCTAGTATTCCACAAAGCAGCGATGGCCTGCAACTTGTCACGTATTGGCGTTATGCCAAACATAAGTTCCGTCGTGCCTCTGACCACACTCTAGAGGTGATCTTCATAAGATCAACGCGCTGAGTAGTAATCCCAGGTTTTCTCCAAGGAAAAACTCGTGAGTCTGTTACTCACTTTTATCTAGTTAGACAATAGGCGCTTATCAAACCCTAGGTCGTGCAGCGGTGACCCAGCAATACACCTGCGCGGCTTTCTGCAGTCGAACGTTTGTCAGAATACGCTCGCAGTGTCATAAACTAGCCGACTCATCAGCCAAAATTACGACGCATTCAGCGTATCGCCAAACTTTTCGTGGAGCGACTGTTTTCTTATAAATGTATTCAATGTATCACGCATAGCAAAGGCCACATAACGCGACGCGTTACGCGACCGAAAGTTCTGTGCGTTTAGTTTTCCGTCGCGTAACATTGAACAAGACAACTCGGATAAGTATCATGGTAACCGAATAATACGACCGATAATACAGACGCGTGTCGGCGCCGTATTTACCACAGGTGTGTTGGTACACTTAGTAACGTAACGAAAACACTAAACTGTGTCATTTGTTTACTTCCATTCACTCCAATTACATCGTATCTTCACAATCTACCATACCACAAACAATAGCCGTTACGTTGTCATTGTTCGCGTGGTATCTGATCCAAGGATAGTTTGGATGAAATTATCTTAATATGCGGAAAGTAACAGTAGCAGACTCACGACTCTTTCGAAAGAAAGGTGACAGTCAGAGGCAAGTCCAAACATACGTTCGGCATATGCCCTCGGTTTGCAAGTGTCGCCGCTTAGCGTATAGAGTCATGGTGATTTCCACACTATGTGGCCTTCACCGTTAGAGCATGTGCATTAGGTCCACTGCTGGACAGAGCTTCCTCCTATATTGGAGGGTTATGCCATAAGCACCATGCTTGGCAGAAGGATTCGTGATAGCAGTGAAGGTGTTAGGGTAGTATACAGAAAAAAGCAGCTGCCCTTCTTCTTCTGAAAAAAAGATGCGCACATAAACTTCCGAAAAATTAAATCGTGCACGACTAGATTTGACCACAAACTTCAGAAGGTGGGTCTAAATAAATGAAAAAAATAATTGATAATAGCAAAGTAGTAAAGATTCTGAAACTTTCAAACAATTAAATACATTGATATGAGGTTTCGTTGCTTGACCATTTTTGAAAAAAATCCTTTTAAAAGTATAAAAGCTCAATGCAAAGATGAACTTTTGGTATATCCTGCGAATTTTTGTGACAAGCAAGGCCCATGAAAGCTTTTAGATAAATTGTTCCGATATAAAATATAAAGGTTCTCACCTGTTTTACAAAATAAACAATCTAAACAAACAATATACTTTCTGAATATTACCATTGAGTAAGACAAAAACTAAGTGAGATAAATAATGCCAGGATAGTGTTCCGGCAGCATTACGGTAGTTATCAATCGGGAGTGGGTTCTTTTCCGGACTTTCACTTGCGCTGCATCTCTGATCGGCAGTGGTTCACTTTAATTTATGCTATTGATTCAACTGGATTAGACCTGACTAGTATTTCCAGAGCTGTTACGGAACCCTAGACTAGTGAAACCATTTTCTTAGTATACTGACTGCGGATAACCTAGGCCTGCACTGACTATGTATTTTGCATTGTCCCTTGTAGTTTTAACTAATCCTGGGAGCCAGCTCAGTTCCTTGAAATCCAAATTTATTTTGAAAGCCCCGTTTTTAATATGGACTTTGCAATAGCATGGAATCAGCTTCAAGCCTTCTGCGCTGTAGGTTGTGGGTTCTATTCCCACCCAGGACAAACATTTGTGTGATGAATTGTGATGCTTGTTCTGTGTTTGGGTGCTGTATTATATGTACTTATATCTGTAATCTAGTTCCCATTTACATGCTTTACTTAGTTTAGGACTAGATGGCGCTGTGTAAATTAATGTCCTGTTATATTTATTTATTATTGGCACCATTGTCAAATGCTGACCCATAAATAAAAAAAACACCGGACCCAAGCCCCGATTCTGCTAAACCCATCCACTATATACACAGAATACCAAAGGGTAGCTATAAAGGTAATTCAGTAACGATACCATTGTCATAGTGAAGCGATTGGTTTAGTGAGATCGTGCCCCAGGACTTAGTGATGTTGGTGACGTATACCACATTATCAAATTAATCCGCCGCCTGTGGTCTAGTGGTTCAACCTACCGATTTCAGATCCAGAGGTCCCGGGTTCGATCCCCAGGAGCAGTACAATATTGTACTCGGTTTTTTGGTGGTAGGACTTTGTTTAAGTCTGCCTGGCTAGCTACCACCATCTTACCTAATTCTGACGACATGATAATAATTCTAAAATTCTTGTGTTTCGGCATTTAGAGGTAAGATAGCCAGTTCCTCAATTTGTTGAGGATTCCGGGTGAAGTGCGCCTCCACCTTCGGTCTTATCTTAACTTGTTACCAGGTGACATGAAGGCCAAGCGCTTCCCCGTCGTACAATAAAAAAATCATAGAATTGGTATGTATGCTAATGTATAGCCACTGACAGACTTAGTTCCTTTGTAGCTTATTTATCGCATAAATATATAGTGTTTGTACATTACTAGATATAATGGTCATCTTAAGCCTCCCGTTTATATAACATTATTATATCAATTAGTATCTTAAGCCCCGTTCTATTGATTTAGTCTTACGATGGATTTAAACTCAATGCTTGTTTAGTAAGACGATAGGTATAGACTACTCTGCCTGTATCTATGGTGAAACAGACGCTGGCATTTTAGACCTTCGACTTCACACTCATTTACAAATCAGTGTCGAAATGTTGTACCGGTATTATCCGGAAATTGTTAAAGCCGGAAGTATATGCCCGGCTCACTAGCACATCACTAGGTCAACACAGAGTACTTTGTCCTACTTGAGTGGTACAAAGCTAATGCGACGCAAATCGATGCTAAGCTTTTCTTTGCATTTATTCAGGAACAATTCAAAATTGTATTTTAATGTCACATTATGAAACAAAATATAATCATAATAAAAATTCAGTCGCAAACCAAGATTACAATGAAATTGCATGGCAAACATTATACCACTATGCATTTTTTTTCTTCTAAATATGAAAGACAAATAAAATAAAACGAATAAAATAAATGAACAAATTATAAAACAAAACTAATAAGTGAAGCGATTCTACTAAACCTGGATAAACTAAACTATGTGCTAACTACGTGGACTTTTTACACTTTGTAGCATTTTGTTCATTACATAAGAAGACGTAAAGCGATGCGATCGCTTATCCTCGCATCGCGGCGCTTTACGGTGAGCCAATTATCTAGGACACCGAGTAAAGCCTATTTTATGGTAGTCTCCACTAATTAAGTTATACGTTTCCTTGGCACCGAAGATAATTCAGTACAATGGCACTTGTGAACTAGAATCAGTCATTTCCGTAGATTTTAGAATTTGAATAAAATGAAGTGTGGAAGGACGTTGGTGGTCAAGATCTTAACGTTATTTTGTACTGTGAAGTATGGTAAGTTAAAACTTCATGTCACCGCTATTGGTATCTGCACTGCAGTGCAAGTATCGTTCTTATAAATCGCATAATTTGACATAACATGTCAAATTACAAATCTTTTTTTGTCAAAACGATTCAAAATATTAGAATCGTGTAAATTCGATAAAATGTTTTAATCGATCGTTGCGAGAACGGTTCTAACCTTTCCGATCGTAAGAAAAAGTTTATTTTCCTTAAATTTTATCGAATTAACATTATTTCAACTTTTATTTGACAATTACACGATTGTTTTATTAACTTTGGAAAAGGTATCTGTGAAAGTTAACGATTCAAGTTTAATTTATTTAATATAATATTTAAGCGTTCTGTACGTTACCGACTTGCTATCGTTTCTTGCGAGTTCCATACTCGCAAGAAACGATACGATCCAGTTAACTTTATCGACCGTTGCGATTTGCAAATGAGCAAACGATGTGATCGATACTTGCACTACTGGCATGGCTCTTGACTGTTACTTGTACCCGGAACAGTCGACTTAACGTGCACATAAAACGTTTTTATATATAATTTGTTGGATATCATTCTATCATTCTAATCTATCGACCCCTCCAACTCAGACCATGGATATCGTAAAATACGACTAAGGGATGTCACCAGAAGACGGGCAGCAGCAACTTCCATCTATGTATTACATATTACAAGCTATGCTTAGTTTGGGGCTAGACGGCGCTGTGTAAATAGATGTCCCGTAATATTTATTTATTTATTTTTTATGTATTATCTACACACTACACAGAGCTACTACCTACTGAGCTATGAGGCATGCTAACTTAGTATTGTACCTAATCCAATTTTGAGATGCGGCTTCACTAATAGAATAAGCCTGTTTTGACCGGATGACCTATATCAAGATTTCGTCGAAGTTAAATAAGTTTCTAATTATAACCAAATCACCCTTCAAGTTTGTCGATCTCTCCACGGGATCGCCTTTCAAGTTGGGACATTAAGATCAATCTTGCCAAAAGATTTGTGTCTTACGTGATCGGTTTTTTTTTCTCAGCTTCATCAATATTCTGCTACGACTGCAACAGTGAGTTTGACCCCCGCTGTGGGGTCAACTTTGACCCCTTCAGCCTAGGGACGGTCAATTGCTCGCTCAGAGACCAACCCGACCACATAGAGACTATGGAGTCCACGCTTTGTAGGACCATCAAAATGGACAGTGAGTATTCAAACTTGTACACACTATGATACTCTGTTTACCAAACGGGATTTGTCGAATTAAATGCACACATTATGTACATTTAATTCGAGCTATAGCTTAGAATTTTTAGAAGCATGTTCTATTTTCAGTTAACGGCAAGATTCGAGTGGTCCGTACATGCGGTTACCTGCATGATACTGAAAGCAACGCCACCTGCCGGCGGATCGTGGGGACCGGTGAGGTTTACACAACCTATTGTTCGTGCGACACTGACCTCTGCAATGCAGCTTCGAGCCACTCGGTAGAGATGGCGCTGTTCTCTATTATCGGTTTCACGTTGTTAGTTTAATAAATTATGCTATAGATCCAATTCTAGTACAATTTTGTGTTTGTAGCCATGATAATAAACTATCGATTTATGACGTGTAATTTTGTAATATTATTTATTTTTTTATTCGAGAATGGATAAGCACCTCATCGTCTTGCGACACCGTGTTCTCACAAATAGCAGTCACTTTTAAGACGGGAAACGCCATTTGACACTTGTGATACCCGGTAGGTAAAAATCGTTTCTAGTTCTCATGAAGCTAATTTTAAGCCAATGGAGATAGGCTACGCCGTCGCCAGTAGCGTCCCAGGTCGCTGATGCCGTTATTTTGATGAACGTTGGGCTGTAATTCCACAGACAGAATATTAAACAGCTCAAGTTAAGCACTTTCTGAGGCCCGTCTACGAAAATTTTTCGTCAGAGACGAAAAAAACTTCTGTTTGTCTTGTGTTGCAATGTTTTAGCTCGATATATGAATCTATTTAAAATAACTTCTGTGTTGGTATTGGATCTTTGGGTAGCCCCATTGGGGATCTGAAAAGGCTTTGGCTGAAATCACCATTATCAACCTTAGCCTATCCGTGCCGTAGTCTATAAGTGCACAATATAAACTAACCTGGATTAGCGCCATCTCTGAAGACCTTCGGCTGGTTCCTGTAAGCGAGGAAGTACTGGATATGCGCCATCTCGTGATGTGCGGTGATCAGGTCCTTCATGTCTACGTGAGTGCACATCTTGATCCTGGAATAATCGCATTTTTGACAGTCTTATAGAACAAACCTCGTGGAGACTTTCAAAGAATCATAGCAACCCTCAAACTGATGTAATCTGTATAGCCTGAAACGGTGGGCTTAGAAACAAATTTCGATCCTGCGGGCTTGATCTCTTTGGTATTCCAGATTTCGGACATATATAAGAGTATTGATACTTCTGTGGGCTCTAACCTTGACAGGGCTCATGTAACAACCCATCCCAAACGCAAAACACAGTTTTACACTCAACTTACTAAATAAAACATTTTAAAACACAAAATGTGCGTCCCCTAAAGAAATAAAGAAAAAAATAGATGCGGGGGGACATACAGTTATATGAATATTACTGGACATTTATTTCACAGAGCGCCATCCAGCCCCAAACTAAGCATAGCTTGTAATATGAGAACTAGATTACGGATAGAATACTTAAATACTTTATACTTATATACTTGTAATATGAGAACTATAGGCTAATATGTGTCATTTGCTTGATATTTTCTTTTGCATAGTTTCGGCCGGTGTCCAAAGACTTTAAAAATCTTGTAGGTTTGCAATGAAAGCTATCGTTTCTTACCGATAATCATGTTTATTACAAAAGTCCCAGGCGGATGGCTGGCAGTGGACATGCCTGCCAGCGGGCTGGTCCAGCACGCTGAGCTGCCAGAAGTCCTCCGGCATTGCCGACATATTCATCGAGAGGAAGTATTCCTCGGCCAGTTGGAAGATCGTCTGGGGAGTGTAGCTCTGGAAAGATAAATTAGTATTTTCAGGTGATAATCCCAAATCCTCCATTGTTTTATTGGGGTATTCGTATGCCCATGGTAATGAGCTACTGTAACTTAAATTGATCAGGTTATTACAAATTTTAAAACGTAAAAAATGCTTATGAAAAGTTCGATGTAAGTTGGCAGTAAAATAAATAACAATATAAACTTTAGGAACTCAAAATATAATGTACAAACTGTCCAACTAAGCCCACTAAAATATTTCCCATGGGCATGGATCTATATTTATAAATATATATAGGTATCTACCTCAGTACCTATCATATTACATACTAAATAATACCTTAATTGATTAAGACTTGACTGGACACTCTCTGCCTATATGTCAATTTGAGAAGGTCGTCACTCCATCTAGACGGAGGGCGTCCTATACTACGCTTGTCTAGACGTGGTCTTCACTGAAGGATCGTTGATCTCACCAGTGGTTGGTCATAGTCATAGCCAGCCTACTGCCACCTCAACCTGTTAACTCTTTTAGCTATGAACTCTTTTAGCTATGATGACCTCGGTACTCTGTCGGATAACCTAATTCTGGGCAAGCTATAGCCCGTTAAATGTACCACACCCCTGCAACAGATATGTATTTTTTATATTGTAATAATATATATTATATGCGTGTATTTTATATATTGTATGACGGGGAAGCGCTTGTCCTTCGTCTCGCCTGGTTTTCCAGTTAAGATAAGGCTGAAGGTGAAAGCGTACCTCGTTGTTACAGAATTATGTAATGGTGGTAGCTAGCCAGGCAGATTTGAATAAAGTCCTACCACCAACCAAACAAGCACAATATAATACTCCCCCTGGGATCAAACCCGGCACCTCTGGATCTGACTCCAGTAGGCGAACCACTTGACCACAGAGGCGTTCAATACCGTATCATAAAATACGTTTAGCTGTGGACTTATACGAGCTTTAGAAGAGGAGATTGTAGCTGATGTCGTTTTACCTGTTGAACCATCTCCTGAGTGACATCCACGAGGTTCTTCCCGGGGTATGGCAGGGTGAACGGCACGATGCCTGACCAGCTCTGTCCCCACATGTCCCCGAGGACATGAGCCGGGATCGGCGCGGATCGGGAGATACGTTCAGGGCCGTACGACTCGCGGAGACGGCGGCGGACGTAGGCATGCAGGAGCTCGTAGAGAGGCTTGATCTGGAAAGCCACGGATTTATTTCTAACCAGCTGTAACCCGCTGCTCAGCTCATACAACCATTTTTGATGACTAATCATTTCAGAACCTAAACTTCAGAGTTTAAGCTTAGTGTGATTTAAGCGCTTACTTGTGTATGAGCGAGATATGTAAAAAATGGTCGAGCGTGAGTCGGATCAGCACTAACACAGAGACCCACATTATTTGCCTACAAACATGGGTTTGAACAATCGGAGTGTGTCATTTGATCGGTTAATTTATTATCTGTCAGGCAATCATAACAATACATATTTTCTACAATATAAATTTATAATCCTTTTAAAGTACTGCAATATTTCCTTTAATTTTTGTATAAGATATGTGATATTTATGTAAGATGAATATTAAATTAATATTCAATATAAAATAATAAAAAGCCGCTTACCTGTTCCCAAACCTCTTCCACGTCCTGCCTCATGTTTGGCGATTCGTACGGAAACATCCAATACTGCGAAGCATCAGTGAAATCTGGAAAAAAACAACACATCTTGGAGTCCAGAGTAAGGCGCTTTGGTATCATTCTTTACTTACCCTCAGAAAGTTACTTATTAGATAGATAGCTTAGCGTACCCTTCGAAGGCACGGAAATCTATCTTTTCCATCCGTTGTTGTGGGTGGTGGTAGGACTTTGTTTAAGTCCACCTGCTAGCTACCACCATCTTACTTAAGTCTGTCGCCTTAACAACTACTCTAAATTGTTGTCTTCATATCATCGTCATTCAACATACTGTCAGGCTGTATGGACCACAATGAATCCTGAGCTATAAAGTTTCACTTACTATTCAATCTGGCTGCTTCGTTTGTCAAACCCACGAGCTGTTCATACAGATCCCTGATCCTCCTTCCTGTGTTTCTTCTCCACTCTGTCCAGACGTGAGTGAGCTCGTCCCAGTCCCGGGAGTGAGACATGATGAACTGGAGCTCAGGTTGGAGGTGCAGCCCGCATTTGAAGGGCTCGTTGTACGCACAGACTTCTGCTGTGTTGTATACTGCTAGCATGTCGTTTATAATGCGGTTGTACTGGAATTATGAAAGGAATATGTTCTAGGTTAGAAAAACAGAGTAAGAATTTCTCTCGAGGATTCACCTCCAATCACTATTAGATCTTATGAGGATCACCTACTAGGGTGTTGTCAGAGGCACGTCCAAGCTTACGTTCGGCATGCCCACAGTTTGCATGTAGCTGGTACTCAATACGTGACAAGTTGCAAGTACATCGTCGCATGATCGCCGCTTGGCGGAATACTAGCCACATGTCAGAACACATGCCATTTGGATTGTTGGTGTTCGGGACATGCCGGTTTCCTCACGATGTGACCTTCACCCTAACAAAGCATGCGTATGCGTCAAAAGCGCACATATACTTCCGAAAAACCGAAAAGTCCATTGGTGCATGACAGGATTTGAAGCCACAACCTCCGATTCTAAAGGCGCGTCCGTACCCACTTGGCCACACAGCGCTCTATGCTTAAGGTACCTAAATAAAAACATTTTATTCAGCTTCAAATCATCATCGTGGCATGAAAAGCCATTACAGGGTCATACACTCTCCCAAAAGAGTTCGATCGGGGCATATGCCATAACCACCACTTATGTTCTCACCAGGAAGGCTAGGCAGGTTAACCGCTTGCCATGTATGGTGATTAAGACTGGGGGGTTTCTTCAGTTGTGATTGCTCTGTACAACATTGGTCATAAGTAGGCTGTTGATTTGTGTATTTCTACTCTTTAAAAACAAATTCCTTTTTTGAGGCAGTCGGAGGAGAATGCTTACTCTGTCGAGTTGATCTGGGGGTAGGGCTGCAGGCCCAATGATGGAAAGCTGCCGTAGTTGTCTGAATGTGGGGAAGTCCCTAATGGCACCTCGGGGCAGTTGCTGAGCCGCCTCCCACAACCCTCTCTGGAAGAGGGTGTACCGCTGCTGAGCATCAAGCTGAAATTCATAAAATTTACATTTATTTGTTAATAAGCCAATAAATAATTAAAGAACTTGTTAGGTAGAGAGTACTTCTGATATTTGAACTTACTCGTAACAAGAATTAAACCACCACTAATGTGGTTCAATAATAGATAATTGTTTTTTTTTTTGTGTATTTATAGGCTGACTTAAAATTGATTTGTGTGTCACGAAAAATTTTTACTTGTTCTAATTCAATGTAAACGTACATTTATTTCAAAAAGATTAATAGCTGCTGAAGCCATCGTGTGACAGAAACCTCAAATTTATCCGACCACATACGCAAATGCAAGATTTAAATCCTAAAATATTTTGGGTCGGTATGCCTTTCTAGATTGATAGATAACTTTTATTCACTTAAAATATATTCTAAGGTCCCTGATCCATCTTTGTCGCAGCTTTACTTTGCCTACCTGTGTAATCTTATCCTTTTTGGGCCAAGGGAATTATTTCTTCAAGTGCCTGATGGCTCCCGCCATGAATAACTATGCTAGTATGTCACGCCTGCGAAGATGACACATATTAAATATCCTTTGATTTACGATCATGTGACGGAAATATACCTGTCACAACAAGGTCAAGAATAATATCTCAATGTCCAGATCCCCATCATCCATCAAGAAACCACAAAACAAACGGAGTCAAGGGCATTTATGAGTGCACGATGCATGCTAAGTGCTTCTTTGACAATAACTGCCGTATTTGGTGGATGCTACTTGCATAATGGTGACATGTTGGTGGGAACCATATTTTAGAATAGTGTATACGTCATAGCTGTTGGCAGCCTAAGTTGGACAAACGTGAGCTTTTTTCAAGACTTGCTTTGCAAGGGGTTTGCTAAGACTTTTACGCTCAGAGCGCCTAGTGCGAGTTGCAATCGAAGATCACGTTCGCGTTTGCTCACCTTAAAAAAAACAAAGACTCAAACCAAATGTCCTACCACCAGCCAAACCAAGCACAATACTGTATTGTACCCCCCTGGTTATTGAACCCGGGACCTATGGATCTGATATCGCTGGACGAACCACTAGACCACAGAGACGGTTGCAGGTTCACTGCCGTTTCAGTCTCTACTGAAATTCCGAGCACTCCAGTGACTCAACTCGAATTACAATGGCTAGTAATTATAGTTACGGTGTGAGTAATCTTATAATGGACATAAAAACAGGTAAACTAAAATTAAATGACATCATCGTATCATCATTTCATAAAACGATGACGAATTTAATTACTGTTTTTATGTAACTAATGATTTGAGAGATTAATCACTTTTGATCAGACAGCGACACTAAACGAACTTCTACTTCTGCATAGCGATGTTCAAGCTCACGGAAAGTTTTCGGATCGGAAACGTCGATCCAAAATAAAATCTAATAGATTTCAACGTTTTTCTTACACCATTTCTGAAAATCTTCTGTTGGAAGCATGTCGATCGGAAGCTTCTGAATTCGATCCAATGAGGATTTCCAAATGTTTGAAAATAGCTATACAGGTCACATTGTCACAAAGGACGTCGCTATAACTCAGAGAAGCTCGTAGTCACTGGCGGATGAGAAAACTACACACTATAAAAGAACATTTTATATTTTTGTAGTCATCTCATCTGCTTTTCAAATTATGATAAGGCCGAAGGGTGGAGCGCACTTCGCCCGGAATCCTCAACCAACTAAGAAGCTCACTTTCTTACCTCTAAATGCCGGAAAAACAACATTTTATTTCAAATGGTGTTATGGGAACTGACTTAAGATGGAGGTAGCTAGCCAGGCGGATTTAAACAAAATCCTACCACTAAACAAACCAAGCTAAATATTGTACTCCCCATGGGGATTGAACCCGGTGTCAGATCCAGAGGGATCTGACACCGATGGTCGAACCACTAGACCCCAGAGGCGTTTAAATGGAAGGGAAAAGATCAGGCGGTCGTAGCCCGATGCGTTGGTCTGATCAGATCCACATCACACTCCTCACATCCCTCTACGGTGCTCTGCATGCAGCCAAAGAGTTCAATGGCGCATTATCATAAAAGAAAACATCCAATGTGCTCACGACCCTCAGTCGAAGAATCCTCATAGCTCAGTTGGTAGTAACTCTGCCTTCTGCGCTGTAGGTTGTGGGTTCCATTCCCACCCAGGAAAACCATTTGTGTGGTGAATTTAGATGTTTGTTCTGTGTTTGGGTGTTGCATTGTATTGTATGATAAGTATGAATTTACAAAAAAAAGGATTTACGTTTTCTATCCGTAAACAGGACCCATATTACAAGCTATGCTTTGTTTGGGGCTAGATGGCGCTGTGTGAAATTAATGTCCTGTAGACATGAAGGTCGATTGCATCACTGCTAAAAGGGACCGCAGTCCCAATACCTGATAAATGAATTTCATTACGTTTCTCAGGGATTTGTGACTCGCAATATGACTGTTTAAATATATGGTTTTAGTACAGTTAGAACGAAAAGTATTTCTAGATTCCCAAACTATTATCTCGGCATAATCTGACATGACTTTACATGGTAAGTCAGACAAAATCATCAGCTACTCAAACCGGAAAGTCTGTAACAATGATCTTGGATTTAATTACCGCAAACTTAACCGTGACGGTTCACACTTTTTTAAGCTTTGATAAGTATCTTTCATAGCATTTGTTTTTAAACATGGAAACTTATTTTGTTTTAATTCGAAGAGTCTATTCGCAATGGGATGGCTGAGAAGCAGATTCCATTGATTATAGGTATGATTTATGTTCAGTAAGTTATGAATAAGCTGCATTTTCTTACATTCAACATATTATTCTGATAGGTGCCTAGGGATCTTATATATATTTATTGACAATCAATTAAAAATAATATATACAATTAAACTAACTATATATGTACAAAGGAAGAACTCGGATTACCTAAGGGCCAATATAAACGGTTTATAGGTAACTCATCTGTTCCAGACCAGTACCAGACGGAAGCGTGCCCAAGCCCAAGACACTGGCTGAATTGCCACGCTGAATAGCCATGCTAATTCACTGGCCTAAATAAGAGCCAGCTCTTGTCACGTGTCAAAATGAGAGTAGTAATATTTTCTATGCATTCTCAACAGAAAATGCATAAATAATGTCATACGTAATATTTATATAATTTAATATAAGGTACATATATTTTAACCACTTCTGTGGTCTAGTAGTTTGCCAACTGGTATCGGACCCAGAGTCACTGGGTTTGATCCTCAGAGCAGCACAAATTTGTTCTTGGTTTGGTTTGATTTAGGACTTGTATAATTTCGCCTGGCTAGCTACCACCATCTTACCTAAGTCTGTTGCCATAACAACAGTTATAAATTGTTGGATTCCAGCATTTAGACAGTCAGTTCCTCAGTCTGTTGAGGATGCCGGGTGAAGTGTGCTTCCACCATCGGCCTTATCATAACCTGACATCAGGTGAAATGAAAGCCTAGTACTTCCCCGTCGTACAATAAAAAAAAGCTATGTCTGTATATGGAGAATATATTCCAAGTCGCAGGTACCCGTCTACTTTAGAATCCCTTACATAATATCTACGCTTAGCAGGTGAATAGGAGATCGCAGTGCATACTGCTAAGAATTTGAATATTTTAAAGTGGACGCTTACGGACTTGGAATACTTATTCAAAACTTAGGTTATAGAAAGAATTTTATTCGCATACAAACACATGGTTCACTAAAAATGAGATACAGTGAGAAACAAAATAATAAAGGTTTATTTATAACATTTTAACTTACCTCTGGTACCAAAAAAATGATAATGATAAAATAAACTAAATATTATTTTACAACTAACTTGGGATATTTAATCCAAATCAAGCAAGAAAAAACATAGATATGTTTTACGGAGATTCCTTTTAAGCATATTGTGCGCACAGAGGATACGGTTTACGGTTTAAGACATTTATAATCATAAAAATTACAACAAATCGCTTATTAGAGAACATAAGAACTAGGGCTTAATATTATTTTAACTATGTACCTAAGTAAAGATGAAAACTAGCATACATGTTTCTTGATTTAAAAACATATTTCAATCGATCGCGATTTTTGACCGGGGGAAAAGGAAGGAAATTTGCTGAAGTGTTATTTACCAACGGATTTCAATTAAATACATTAAGGATTCTACACAAGACGACGAAGAAATAACAAAAAGGGGTAGTGGAGGGGGAAAAGGGGAGAAGTTTGCTGTAGGATTTTAATTTTAGATGTTTTTTTTTCGGAAAATGTATAGCTACGTTTCCTAATCAAACTACGCGGTCCTCTCCGCCTTTGCAAGACAAATCCGTAGACACCAGATTCGATATCCCAGACCAAGGGAATGCGAGTAATCGTTTACGTGTAATACCCCTATTTGATTCAAAAGTCTAAAAGGAAAATTCATAGAGGTTATCGCATGGTTATAAGATCTCGCGAGATCTACTGTTCTTACAGAACCACTGGTTTTAAATGCAGCTGTGCACATCGTGAGGAAACCGGTATGTCCCTATCCCTAGGACCAACAATTGGAATGGCATGTGTCACTGGCTAGTATTTCGCTAAGCGACGATTGTCTTGCTACTTGTCACGAGTAGTAGTCACCTTAGTAGGTGATCCTGATAAGACGCTCTGAGTAGTAATCAGACGTAAATCCTATGACAGGAAAATTACTATTTTTCTGTTCAGACAGCACAATCTAGCTTCAAAATAAGGATATCTTGTAATATGGGAACTAGATCTTAATAATCGTAATCTAACAAATATACTTTTTTTTGTAAATACATAATGAAGAATTAACGTGTAGAAGGATTATTAATCAAGAAGCAGTGCATTTATTGCATAAAAAGTACAATTAAACTAACTATGTACAAGGGAATCAGTCAGATTACCTAAGGACCGTTACAAACGGCCTATAGGTAACTCAACTGTTCCAGACCAGTACCAGACGGAAGCGTGCCCAAGACACTGGCTGCATTGCCACGCTGAATAGCTATGCTAATTCGCTGGCCTAAATAAGAGCCAGCCCTTGGGTCACGTGCCGCTCAATCAAAAGCCCCGCAATATTTTTGAAAACCCGGAGGGCACCGGCTCCCCACGGACCCAAGGTCTCCACCCCAAAAGGCTCAAATAGGTAAGCTCTGTCGAGACCACTATATTTGTGCCTTTTGTGATCCTCGGCCGAATCAGCCGCCGCACCAGACCTAACTGATGTCCCAGGCAGATGAGATGGTGTCATCAAGAAACTATATTTTATATATATATATTTTTTATTATTGTCCCTGTAACGAATACTTACAGAGACAAGTACTTGCAAAAAACTACTAACCCTGATAACAATTTTCAGCAGAACCCACGCTGTGGTTCTGCTAATTGATAACAAAGACAGTCATGACCTTATCATGCAAAGCGGTTCGCGAAACTTGACGCTCAAAATTAATCTTTATCTCAACGTGGTAAAGAATATTTTTGAGATTCATGAAAGACGACAAGAAGCTAACAGATATAAAATCTGTATTCTCATCACTATTTCAAAGGAATAAGGTTTGTTTTTGAAAGTTTTAACAGAATGTATTATTTTTCTCGCAAATTGGTTGCAGCATGCCAAATTCAATAGCTTAGGAGAGTTAGCACTTCTTGTGCGCGCGATTGTACGGCGCGTAAACTTGAACTAGATATAGCTATGAATGAAGTTGCCTTGTTTGTTCGTCACGTAGAACCGTTTTTTGTGTATTTTAGCTTCTGTTATACAAACACGTAGATCAGCCGACCGAGTCCGTACTCGCCATTCGTCATTTAGAATCGTTTAAATTCGATAAAATTAGTTATAACGACCATCGCAAGTCGACGTTATAGCCAATTTTATCGAAATGAAACGATTCTAAATGTGTACTCGCTCCGCAGCCTTATTATGGTTTCGACCCATTGCAATAGGTATGATTTGACAAGCTCAGTAATCTAAGCTAAGTAACTCTGCCTTCTAAAATCAATAAATAATGCTCTCAAAACCTACAAAAACAGACTGTCTTACTGTCTGACGGGCTTATTATTAATATTATGATTTATAACCGAAATGTAGTTAACAGTTTGGTCTAAAAACACATACCATTGATGTCCCATTGAGGTGGTTTGATACCATAATTACCCTCCAGCGGAGCAAGTATGGTTCTTACCGATCGCATAATTTGACATTTAGAATCGTTTAAATCGATAAAATTGGTTTTATCGACCAAAGCAAGTACGGAAGTAATCGGTAGATAAAATCGGTATACATTCGTTAAATTATATCGAGTTTATCGATAACTAGTTCTTTTGGTGGTGTTTGAGATCGTATATTTTGTCTATTTACACGATTGTTTTATCTACTTTTAAGAAGGTCTCGGTAAAAGTTTTTCCTTTGACGATCGCAAGCGTATCGATATGAGTTACCGACTGGACTTCCATACTCGCCAGGTACGATACGATTCGGTTCATTGTAACGAACGTTGCGATTTGCTATTATGCGATCGGTAAGATCCGTACTTGGAGCACAGTAGGGATCACGACATCACGTACCTCTACTGTTGCGCTTTGATGGATTACTTGTCATTTATCACGAGCAGATATTGTACAGAACAGTAGGACTTGAAATATTACGGATGTGGTAAGTGATGACTTGAGGCTGTGTTCTTTGCACAGAAGCCAAGTTATTTTAATCTCTTAAACTAAACAGGAAGTTTTACATATGTGAGGCTCCCCCGAGAAGTCTATGCACTGGTATTCATTAACATAAATAAACCTAACGAAACATTTTTCACTATGTCATCTAGCGTTAAACTAAACTTGTGATATGAACAGATATACTTTTTTGTTAATTAAATGCTTACGCTCCATAACAATAGCACAAAAACATTTATTTATTAAAAACAATACATCTATCATTACAGGACGACATAGAACAAGTATCTATTTATTTACACAATATATTGTCTTGGGTAGGAATCGAACCCACAATCAACAGTGACCAACAAGATAGACCAACTAAGCTAAAAGGACAGTCAAATATCTTCTTAGCATCGGTTGTTATCAAAATTAAACATCCTAGTATTAGTATTGGTACTAGAATTATAAAAATGAAAAATTGAAATAACAAATATATTACATACTGTTTCATTTGGGTTTTAATAAAAATGGCGGCTTTCTCTATGACTTTTCAATGAAACTAAAACATTGTTCAGAAGAAAACCCATCATTTTGATTGAAACCACAGACACCTGTTCTGTCTAAACAAACCCAAAGTTACATAACAATTATTGCGGTTTCCCACGATATAGATCTGAACTTGAAACTAACACTTGTTAATTATTTAAATAATATTACGACTCGCCTTGTCACGATCTAATGATGGTTGAGGAAAACCGACTTATGGTGACCACAACTAACGATTTATCCACAATGAGCAAGGTGAAAGAGTAAAGTACCAATACCACTTTTTCATATTTTCTTATTCATTGAATGTCTTTAAATATGTTTAAGGGTCGGAAACGCACGGGTAATGCCTTTGCAAGCGTTCGTTAAGCTACGGTGGCTGCTTACCGGCTTGGCCTTCAACTCAACTGATTATATATCAAGTTCTGATAAAGCTGCAGGTGAAAGCGCACCCGAAATCCTCAATAAGCTGAGGAACTGACTATCTTACTTCTAAATACCGGAACACAACAATCTAAGAATTGTTGTAATGGCGACAGAATTAGGTAAGATGGTGGTAGCTAGCGGACTAAATCATACCACTAGCCAAACCAAGCTCGATATTGTACTCTCCTGGAGATCAAACCCGTGACTTCTGGATCTAATACCGGTGGGCGAACCACTAGATAACAGAGGCGGTTAAAAGGAGGTCTTTGATGTAGGTATCAACTCACCATCCATTTCGCCAAGATCATTCAGCAGGAGGTTTCCGTTATCGCCCAAAACCTTTTCCAATCTACAAGTGCTATGTTTTAGGTACTAACAGAAAATTCCAACAGTTTTATTTATTTCCTGAAATCCCTCGGTAGCGTCACACTTCGGTTGCGAAACAAAGAGACGCGGTATGGGAATGTCCTTTGCGCATGCGTGAGAAATTAATAGAAGCCTCATTATTGTGCGCCAGCGCTGGCATTGACGGAGGCAAGTTGTTACGTGGACATTACTTGTAAACTGTTTGAAATAAATAGGTACGTAAACAAACAATAGGAAATCTGTAAATGTGGCGAATTCAGCTTATTTTCAATTTTAAGTAGCTCCGATAGAAGTAGTTTTTTTCGTAGATATAATCCATCTCTTATCCAAGTTTCATTATGATCCGTTCAACTATAAAAGCAAATTGTGATTGCTAGATATTTTACACAACGCTATGAAAATCCAGACCCAAACGAGAAAAAACAAAAAATCTGGGAATAAGATTATGGAGAATCTAAATAATATTTACTTTTATTTGTTTATACATTGCTGTACCTGATAAAATATTCACACCCAACCACAAAACATAATATTCATCACTTAAATTTATGTCCCAAGTGGGAACTGAACCCTCAACCTATAGCGCAAAATTTACTACCAACTGAGCTGTGAGGCGAGTCATCAACACAATGACAGTACGGATAAGAAGAAAAACGATTTACCGAATCGTACCATAGTTAAGTTATGATAAGGCCGAAGGCGGGTGACACTTCACTCGGAATTCTCAACAGACTGAGGAACTGGCTATCTTACTTCGAAATGCCAGGAACACAACAATTTAGAATTGTTTTTATGGCGCCGACTTAGGTCAGATGGTAGTAGCTAGCCAGTCTGACCTAAACAAGTTCTACCCAACCAAACACAAATTTGTATCCCCTGGGGATCAAACCCGGGACCTCTGGGTCTGATACCGGTGGGTGAACACAAGACCACACAAAAAAAAGTTTTAATAGTGTTGATGAAATGCACCAGGATCACATTTGCCCAAAAACAAAAACTTTTTCAGTCTTTTTCTAGTTTGAGCAAAGTTGCTAGAAAATGATAAAATGAATTCGCAAATTGTTGTTTTGGGTGTCAACGCAGATAACAGTAAAAAATGTCTTTGGATGTCTACGTGATTTTAAGCCGCATCACGTAACTATAGTGATTTGGCTTTGTTATTTTAATAAGCAAAGCCAAATCATACAATACAAATACAATGCCTAAAAGTAGGTAATCAGAAAAAAGTGTTAAACCATTTCCTTGGAAATGGTTTTGTTACAAAAGTCTGTTTTTATTGGTTTTTCTTTCGATAATTTTTATTTCATATTTTTCGGGGTACATACCCTCAGTTTATATCCTTGCTCAGGCCAGTATAGAGATTCTCAAACACGGAAGTTATCGGATTGGAAATATCACTTTTATCGGATTCGACTCATAATCCGATAGATTTCAACAGAACGCAACCATTTCTGAAAATCTTAAGGAAGTCTCGAATACTAATGTAAACTTTTTAGATTCCGCAGCATAGAATAGCTTTTCTAAATGCTACATAGGAAGCTTCCGAGCTCGATCCAATAAGGCTTTCCGAATGTTTGAGAATAGCGTACTAAAAAGGCTATCAACTCGAATCTTACTGTTGCTAGACAAAAATATTTGCTCTACTCCACTTTAATCCATTACCCAAATCCATCAGTAGATCTTTTTCTACTTTTTATTCCATTCTAATCTATAAATGGATTGATTTCTACTTTTGTTCCACTCTAATCAATCCGTTAGTTAATAATTAACATCTATATGTACGTATTACATAAATCATGTAAAATTTTGACTTTGTTTGAAATATTGTACTAACAAATTTTGTGATAATCCAATAACGGCTCAGTCAGCCTTTTGCTAGAGTTTTTGAGCGGTCATTTCACTAACTTATGCTAATGCTAGTAACTTATGCTAATAAAAATTATTTAACCTTCTCTAGTTACTCTAGAACTACCACAGAAACATAAAAATCACGTTGAAGTTCAACTGGTAGTACCTACGATGAATTTAGTGAATTGTGCCATGCTAGTTATAATGACGACGGAACCAAAACCACCAGGCAAATCTCATCATCATCACAGCTCATTGCGTCCTCGTTTTAATTATCACGGGAACAATTCAAAATACGTTTAATATTAGCGAAGCGAACGCTGCTTGCACTGAAATGGTCACAAACCTATTACAATGAATAAATAAACCATATAGTTGTCCTCTATTACTGCTTATAGAGAACTACAATAAGCGGCCTTGAGTAGACGAATTATCGCATTGTCTCCTGCGCTGTCCTTTTAGGTCAAGATTTATCTGCTCATAGGTATTCTATGTTCCGCTATTTTATAGTGCTTGTATACTTGTAGCCTTTTGCTATAGTATATGCTTACTTAAGATTTTGTTCTAGCTCAAAAGAGTATTTCAAAAAACATTTGCTTCTGTAATTTACGATAGTATGGATAAAATGAAAGTCTATTTGTTATGTCACAATAACAGAACTATTTACTAAATGCATATGAAATGATTTGTAGTTATTATAACAAAAACCTTCTTGATAAAAGTACCATGTTATATTTTTGTCCGTCTGACTGTATATCTATCTGTATGTGTGTTCGAGCTATTCTCCAAAACTGGATCTAATTTGACGGGACTTTTACAGTCAGATAGCTGATGTTTTAAGGAGTAACTTAAGCTACTTTTATTTAAGAATTTAAAAATAATAAGGGTTCCGCACAAATAAAATTAAAACCTATGAAATGCAATACTAGATTTTTTTAATAGCTTCAGTAAGAAAAGATTCTAGGAAATTGCCACTGGATGGCGGGAACGTAGTCCCGGGCGTTTGCCAGTTAAATATACCGAAAATACTGATTACGAATATACTGGTCATCAGATTGATTGCGGTAAAATTCATTAATCCACGATAATTATTTCAAACTAAATCATACCAAATTATTTACCACCATACCGCCATGCGTGGGGTTTTGCGCAAAACACTCCTCTAGGAGGTCTTATTTAACAATTGACAGTGATGGACTGCTGACGACGATGATATTAATACATTTTAAAAATATACAGATAGGTATCAGGTTGGCTGCTTAACCCACGAATTTCCTACCACAATTGATATATTCCTTCGTTCAACCCATTTAATAAATTTTATATTCTTGTTTCTACCCTCTATTTGTAGCAAATTGTCTACTGTCCACCTGCACTCTTTCTACACTTTGCCATTAATAAAATTTCTAATTAATAACATAGTGTATAAAGAACCACAGCCAACCAGAAAGGTCAGCAATAAAAATCATTAGATTATGTTAACATGTTGGTAGGGGCTTAAAAATTGCTCTTAATTCATTAAACCACATTTGTAGCTGAAAATGTTTCCTACTTAGGAAATAATATGTATTTCAGTATCTATGTAATTGAATTTATTATGTAGTCATGTCAATTCGCAGTGAAAATTCTTAACAAAAGAATGAAAAAGTCAACCAAGGCTTCGATTATTAACAACCGAGGGTGTTGTCATCAATATATTCAAATATAAACGTCTATTGTTAGCGTTTATTGTAGTCTCGCAATTTCTTTAACCTTTATATATTTATTACATTTAGGTTTCTAATTCTTACCAATAGTTTGTTATGGATATTGCTTGACACACAAGTACATATTAAAATTTTGGAGAAGATACTTCTAATATCTTCTTTTTTTAGCTCAATATGTTCTTTATTTCATGTCAAAGTCATCGTGTTTTTCTAAAAATGATTTTGTTTCTCCGTGGTACGTTGAAACTTCACTGTTTCTGTGCTCGATTTCCCTAAAAACTGGCTAAAACCAAAAATATTTTTTTCTTCGGTAACCTACTCCAAATTGTATAAACAAAGTAAAGAACAGACGACCGTGATTAGTCGATGTCCCCATTGTTGGACAACTGTTGCGTCACAAAGGCCCGGATGCCACACTGAAATCAATTAGGAACTTGTGTTTAGGCACGGTCAGTTTCGTAACTGGAACTGGGCGAGGGCCGTTTACCACCTATGGAGACCTATTACTAAGTACTTACTTAACTACTACTTACTAATTTCGTTGCTCGTCCATCCGTCCGACTTATAGAATGCAAATTGAACCGTTACACACAACATTTTCAGAGAATATTATTTTAATCAAAATGAAACATTTCAATATTTTAACAAATGAAGGTGCCATTACAAGGAATGTGTATGTTTTTCGGGCTTTAAATTTATGCAATAGGATTATAACGAGTTTTTCATGCATACGACATGGGAGGTCGGTGAACGAAGGAGTTTTAAGAAGACATCCTTTGGAAGAAGATTATCGTGTTCAGCAGTAGACGAATAGATTTCGCTTAGGAAAACGGATGTAGGAACAAGAGGCACGTGATTTTATAATTTGTACCACCATTTAAACTACCCAGTAGTGCCAGTAGTACCAGCTAGATCTGGATTTATGACACAGCCAGAATCCACTAACACCTGATTTAAAAAAAATGGTTATATTTAACTAACTGTAACGTTGCGATCGTTGTTTTTTTTATTGTACGACGTCGAAGCACTTGATCTACATCTGGCTTCAATTTATGATAAGGCTGAAGATAGACATCTCAAAGTGCTGGAACGGAACAATTTTAGAATTGTTGTTATGGCGACGACTCAGATGGTGATAGCATAGCTAGCCAAGCAGACTTTAACAAATTCCTACCACCTACCAAACCTAGCACAATATTAATACCCCTGGAATCAAACTCGGTACCTCTGGATCTGTCTTCGATGGGCGAATCACTAGACCGCAGAGGTGGTAATTTAAAATCATACAACCACTTTTGGTGACCTAGCATTTCTAAACTGACTACATTATCCTTTGCGGTAGCAAAAAACTATGCCAAATTATTATGACTCCTTTTTATTAAAAAAAAAACCAACCACCTACCCTAAATTATAGTCAGCCAGTCACGTGTTGCCTAAATCAAAAGCCCCACAAAATTCTCTCAAAAGGCTCCCTTCGGAACTTCAGGGAATACAATAAGAACGAGTACTAGTACTAGTATAGAACTACTACTAGCTCCGGAACAGAATATTAAATACCTAGCTACAATGGAATGAACTGGCTCCCGATACGAGTAAGTGCTGCGCACATTTGCGATGGTAGAAGCCTACACGGTATTGTTTTGTTTAGTAAATTACACTGGTTGAATTTGTGTTCGTATTGGTAAGCTTTGAGTACAGTCGCCTGTAATAATATGTACTCTTCATACATGCATGTGTATGAAGTGTAGTATTCAGCTAAATATACGTATTGACTTTATTCAGTGTTTTAACATATCCACACCTATACTCACAAAGGCTAGCTAGAACTGTTATTTAGTACCACACGCACTAAAAATATAATGATAATATAATTATAATATAACGTTAAAAACATATTTTTCAAAATGATTCTAGAATGTGGATATACCCCACATTTGTTAGATGTAGCGTTCTACATTTTTAAAAATCATGCGGGGATTTAAATTCAGGTGACACGTGATCCAAGGGTTGGCCCTGTAATAGCTAAAGACCGTTTATAACGTGCCTTAGGTAACGCGACTGCTTCTCTTACAGTTAGTTTAATTGTACATTTGGTATATACTATTAATTTGGAATTCAAGTGTGATATATCTATCAGGCATTTAAACAATGGATATGATATAATTTCCTAGACGTGAATATGAAAAAAATGGCTTGATCTTGAAAATTAAGTGTATACATATTAATGCAGGTGACTGTACAATAGTGAAATAAGTTTTTTTTCCGTCTTGCTCGGTAATAAGGTTCTATGATCGGAGATTCTTATCTGAATTAATTAATTTGGTTACGACGTAAGTACGTCAGCTCGTGGGAAACTATTATTGATCATTTCGATAATCGAAGAATTGTAAAAATTAAAGCCATTGCTTGTTGAAAACGCTATTTTTCTCAACAACATAATATTATTATCTAGGTGTTTATTTATATTATAAGTCAACATAATGTATAAAATTGAACGCTTTACCTAATTCTGAACACTAAAACATGAGAGTCTTCAAGTCAAGAGTCGTTTCTTCCAGGAATGCGTACCTACATCATTAACATCAGGTGAAATAAAAGCCAAACGCAAGCCTATCCCTTAAAAAAAATTAGACTCAAAATTAAAAACACAAATAAATCTTACGGATAGGAACTTAGAGCACTAGATGGCATTTCCGCGTTTGCCTTCTCCTTGAAGCGACATTAGGTTTTTATTGCGTTATTTTATCAGGATCATATATATAAAAAATAATAAAAAAAAGAATATAATAATATAATAAAAAAAACAATCTGATCTACTTTATGGAAGAGAGGATAGATTAGGCCACATTTTTGAGGATGATAGGCGCAACTCATTTTCGCTTAGTGCAAGTCCTGTCCAGACCACCCTGTTGCCTAAGTCCGGCGGATCTGTTAATGGATTAGAGTGGAGTAGCGCGTCTTAGCGGTGGAACGGCCTCTGTGGTCTAGTGGTTCAACCCACCGATTTCAGATTCAGAGTCCCGGGTTCGATGCCCAGGGGACTACAATATTGTGTTTGGTTTGGTTGGTGGTCTTTGTTTAATTAAGTCCGCCTGGCTAGCCACCACCATCTTACCTAATTCTGTCGCCATAATAACAATTCAAAAATTGTTGTGTACCGGCATTCAGAGGTAAGATAGCCAGTTCCTCAGTTTGTTGAGGATTCCGGGTGAAGTGCGCCTCCACCTTCGGCCTTATCTTAACTTGTTACCAGGTGAGATGAAGGCCAAGCGCTTCCTCGTCGTACAATAAAAAAAATGTATTTAAGTAGAACAAACATAATCATTATATTTTTGTTTTGATCTAAGAATTAATTTAAGATAACATGTGAACTAAGTTACATTTTAATTATACGCATGCGAAACTCTTACCTCCACCTAACTAGCACTTTCACCGAAGTGAATATAATTCATATATTTGTACATATATATATGCAAAAGTAAAATTGAATAATAATTCCTGCACAATCCGTTGGAAAAACACATCCGCCTTAACAATCTAGAGTCAAAACTAGCTAGAGAATAACGTTTTCGATTCCATGTACACTCTCCAGTCGATAAGTCAAAAACAGTTAATTAACTAGTAACTTCCCCCGACACCGCGTGAAGTATCTCACCGAACAATACGACTCTCTAGACAAAAACAAACGCATCAGGCGCGTAGAAACGTAATCTATTGAAATCTCCCATACATTGTGCTGTGGGAAATGTGCACCCGGAAACTTTCAGATTTTGTCTCATACTTGTTACAACAAATGTTGCAATAATAGGCTTATTACTTTGAGATTATCATCGATCACAACTGTGTTTTACTAGCCTTTGGCCACATCCGTGGTGGGTTCCACGTGGTAACATGTGTAGGTCACAAAGATGATCATTTTTTTTTATTGTACGATGGGGTAGCGCTTGTCCTTCATCTCACCTAGTTACAAGTTGAGATAAGACTGAAGGTGGAGGCACACTTCACCCGGAATCCTCAACAAACTGAGGAACTAGCTATCTTACCTCTAAATGTCGGAACACAACAATTTTAGAATTGTTGTTATGACGACATAATTAGGTAAGATGGTGGTAGCTAGCCAGGCGGACTTAAACAAAGTCCTACCACCAACCAAACCAAGCACAATATATTGCACTCCCCATGTGGGTCGAACCCGGGACCTCTGGATCTGAAATCGGTGGGCTGAACCACTAGACCACAGAGGCAGTTCCACCGCTAAGTCGCTCTACTCCACTCTAATCTAACAGATCCGCCGGACTTAAAAGGGTGGTCTGGACAGGACTTGCACTAAGCGAAAATGAGTTGCGCCTATCATCCTCAAAAATGTGACCTAATCCATCCTCTCTTCCATAAAGTAGATCAGATTGTTTTATTTTTATTATCCCGATCCTGATAAAATAACGCAACAAAAACCTAATGTCGCTTCAAGGAGGTTTTGTTTAGGTATGAAAATTTCAGGTTTTCAGAGAAACTCACTTCAATAGCGATTAGGATTCACATATTTTAGGAACATTAGTCATTTTAAACTTCATGTAAGTTTACATTCATCCTTACAGGGCATCTATCTATTTAAACTTATTAGTACCTGTCATAACCGGAGGTTCTAAAAGGCTTTGTCAATGCAAACCTATGTTCTCAGACTTTTAATATGACACGTCATTTTAACTGTGTAGAGGTACCCGCATTGTTTATTTGATAACCATCTCAAATTGTCCAGTCATTTGCGTTTAATGGTCATAATAACACTAACATAATATACGTAACACATATAGCATGGTGGAATAATTACTAGTGGTGTCTCATGCTCCTACCTATGGAACAATATAGGTCTAGATACCTACTATATATACCTGCCATTTTTTGATAATGATTTAATACATCATATATTCATTTATATTTTTTTTATTCTACGATGGGGCTATGTTAATGTATATAGGTATTATGTATTGCAAAAAATAATATAATGTAATAGACAAGTATTTTAGTCTGCCGTTGATGAATTACGATTTCCTCGAGCATAAATTGAAAATGAGATATTGTCAGTATGAACGTAAAAGTAAATGATCATAGTTATTTAAAAGTGATCAAGGTTTTGACATTGACTTTCGGGTTCATCTGCATATATTTTTACGTACGAGATAAATAAATAATGAAAAGCTCAAACAATATAGGAAAGTTACTATTTAGGTACCTACAAAAACAAAAGGTCGCCCCATTTTTTTTTTATGTAAACACATTCGTTTCACATTGTCACCAAACACAATCTCACCTAATATAACAAGTAATAATAATAAGTATTAATGGGTTTTTTATTGTAAATACATACTTATCAATATACACAATACAACACCCAAACACAAAACAAACAATATTCATCACGCAAATGTTTGTCCTGGGTGGGAATCGAACCCACAACCTACAGCGCAGAAGGCAGAGCTACTACCAATTGAGCTGTGAGGCTTGTTATTGTATATGTGTGATGGTGTGGCCGACGATTAAGCTCTGCTTCCAGGAGATACCTATTCACTTTGTGATATATAGTATGTGTAGTTATTGATAGTGGCATGGAATTCTGAAAACGGTAAAAAAACAATTGTAAAGGGCTGAGCTTACCGCAGCATGTTGGGTGGCGTCGTTGACGTCAGTTTCGAAGTTCCATTGCGCGGCTACATTGTTGGTGCACTCCTTCGAAGCCTGCTCGTCCGCCGTGTGCAGGAACTCACGTATCTGCTGCAGGTCAACATGGTTGAACCTGTTGTCTATGTTGTTGTTATCCACACCCCGGTTGAAATCGTAAGGATTGGTTCCGACGTAATTAGGATCGTTGCGAACAAAGTTGGGGTCGTTTCTTCTGAAGTTCGGATCATTGTTGACATCGATTCTGTCATCCCTATCGTAAGGGCGGAGGGTGGAACTCGGGCCGCGACCGTTCCCGTAATCCAGGCTCGGGTACCCGTTGTTGTTTATATCGGGATTGATGCGGCTGTAGGGGGTCGTAGATTGGAATGGGGGTCTTGTGGTACTGAATTGGTTATTGAAAGGCCTCGCGCTGCTGTATTGGTTCACATCGTACTGGTTACCGGGGGAGTTTATGGGAGTTTGTGTGCTGGATACGAATCCGAAGCCGTTTCTCTGAGTGCTGGAGATCGGAGGTAGATCGAGCTGAGGCGTAGCTTTGCACGTCGCAAGATATAGTATAATTTGAAATTTTATGACCGTGGCGGCTCCAACGGGAGAGGCCATGATAGCTCGGTCGTGTTTTTAAACTTGTTTTTATCACAAGCAGCCAATGGAGCGTGGTGCTTGTTTGGGTTCGCGGTGCTAACTGGTGGCTACTTCTGAACTCGGGCCGTGTGAAGTGGCTTTGTTTCGTGGGGCATCAGGGTCACTGAAGACTTGGTATCAAGTTCAGATATTCGCTCTGACGGAAATCGGGTGATAAAGAAGTTTCTCTCATGCATCCATTTTGAAAATCATGTTCTTTCGAACTTGATGACTTTGCATGTCATTATCTTTATTTATTGTAATTGAAAGCCCTGCCTGATGGTTGGATAGTTTTTAAAAGAAAGCATAGCTGAGTTTAGTTTAACCTATGTTCCAAATATGTATCAAAATCAAAGCCCGGCTGCGACAGCGTATTTTCCAGTTATTCTTAATAGTTTATAACTGACACGACTTTAGTAACCTTTCAAAGTACAGTAGCTGGGTGATTGCCAGATTGCCACTGCTACTAGAAGTTGAGTTTATCCTGGGTTTACCAGTTGTGCAACCACCTAAGTAAGAATGTACAATCGTTAAGTGGTTACTCAGTAGTTTTAGGCCTAAACTCAACCTAAAGTTAAGTAACATTTACCTTTTGTAGCATGAGTATTCATAGATGGGTAAGATTGACAGATAATATTTATTCACTTAATATAGCACACAACACAACATGAACAGACGGTAAAAAGAAGAAAGAAAGTACCTAAATATATATGAAACACAAAATAGATGTGTGTGCTATAGTATCAAATAGTAAGTAGTAGTAGTAAGCGCTGTTTTTGAGCCTAGACCTACTACTGTCTCAAGACCATTGCCAAATGGACATCAGTTACAGTTATTATTATCTACCATGTGCACATGGTAGATAATAGTAATCTATAGCACATCAATGGCTCGCTACAAGCCCGGGTCTCCATCCCCGTAATCCCGTAAGAATTTCTGAAAATTATTTCTAATTGCACGTCTGCACTCTGGATCCATGTCGAAACTCTGGTTTAGGCTGTGCGTTGATTGTCAGTCATTCAGTCAGCATACAATGATTTTATATATTTAGATGAAAGTAATTTTAATATAATTTGTGAGGGATTTGTAAGTCAATTGTAATTTATTATTTGTAAGAGATTTGTAAGTCTGTATTTTACTCGTATATTTGTCTATATATTGTATTATATTATTATATATTATTAATATTATATATATAATATTATATATTGTATTTTAGTAGAAACTCGAGAAAGATACCCAAAGACCCATCATTCTATACTTTCCTGTTAGTTTGAAGTAAAATCGTTCTTGAGGAGTTTGGGGTTTTAAACCACCTTTGTGGTCTAGTGGTTCAACCGACCGATTTCAGAACCAGAGGTCCCGGGTTCGATCCCCAGGGGAGGACAATTTTGTTCTTGGTTTGATTGGTGACTTTGTTTAAGTCCGCCTGGCTACCACCGGCTTACCTAATTCTGTCGCCATAACTACAATTCTAAAAACGTTACGTTTAGAGGTAAGGTAGCTTCCACCTTCGCCCTTATCTCAACTTGTTACCGTGAAATAAAAGCCAAGCGCTTCCCCGTCGCACAATTATAAAAAAAAACACGGATATTTGTGTTTATGACGAAAATTTTGAAATCGGGTCGTATTCATCCATGAACAATTCAGCTGCGGTTGGGTCTGCTAGCTGGCGCTGATGACCGCGAGTAAAGTTGACATGGGAAATATTTCCAAGCGACATACAATGTTGACTAATGGACATGGAAAGTGTGTAGCTTTTTTATGACAGAAACATCAATCTATCTTTTCATGATAACTGGTGCAGCCGATTTACTCATTCCTGGCACAGGTGTGAAAGAAAGCGATAACGAAGCGAAAGCGATGCGATAAGACGTAACCGAGGCGAGGCCTAGGAAGTGGTGACCTGCTATTGTGTTATGGTCTCCTGGTAGCTTCATATTATGCGTAATTTCCATAGGTTATGTAATAAAAAGTACCAGTGTATATACTAGAAGAATCTAGAAACCGCCAGAGACATGTTTACACATTCTATGCCTAGTTTTAGTCTGTAAAAACCGAAAAAATAACAATTAAATGAAGGTACCTACAACCACCTTGTTTGCTCAACAACATTCTTGATATTATATTTCATAGGATATTGACAATGTCGTAAAATTCAATTACATTTGGCAATGACAACAATGTCTTACAGCCTGTGGTCTAGTAATTCTTCCACTTGTATAAGGAGGGTACAAATTTGTGCTAAGTAAGGTTAGTGGTAGGGCTACCACTTTCTTACCTAAGTTTGACACCAGAAAAACAATTCCAATAGTTGAGTTCAGTATACTTAGTTGCATCATCCTTATCATAATTTGCTTAGATACAGAAAGTACTTCCATGGATATGTTCCATGCAACCCGAACAGTCAGGACATGGCCCATATCCAGATTTTTTCAGGTAATAAACTCTAGGGGGATTTACTTATATAACTACACTAGTAAGCTGGACTTGTGATCGCAGCATTGGTGGTTCACCAATGCTGCGTAAGTAGATGCAGCCATCCCCGAGAGAGTAATCCTTACCTCTGTCACCACTGTACCATCGGTAATTCTGTGTAAATTTTATAATGATTTAAACGAATTCGTCTTGGCTCTAGAGTTGTTGAGATTAGCGAAGAATGCCAGCTATAAATACTTCGGAAAAACCCGAGTATCGACAGAGAGTTGCCACAACTGTGCTTTGACAATCGTGTTACACTGATCAGTAAACATATAGGGTTTTTCATTCAGAAGTTGTCTGGAAGAGATAACCATTCAACCAATGGATGGAGAGGACTAAGCGTGGGAAGGCCCACGTCTTCTTACTCTTATTCTTATTCTGTGTTGGGGTGACCAAGGCCTGCACTGACGTCCCGCTGACCATGGGGACACAATACACCCCGTATTGTGCATTGTCGCCATGGTTTTAAATGACCCTACCACAGCCAGCCAAACTCCATAGAGTACCGTAGCAGGTCTTAAGGTTGTTAGTGACACTCATTAAGCGCTTGAATTGCGCAACAACGATGATGATGAAGCGTAGTAGACCTCCTTGTCAAGGGGCTCGACCGGGAAAGAACTACCACCATACCTATTTCAGCCGCCAAGCAGCATTGCTGTGTCTCGGTTTAAAGGTTATGGTTCCCGGTACAATAACGCACCTTTATGCCTCAAGTTGACGGGCGCAATGCAATGCCGCGTAAGTCGTGTTCTTGGTGGATGTGACCTACGTAGTAAGCATTTCCCTTAGGCCCGTCTTCTCTCTAGCTGATTCTCTATCCGAACTGTGAAGGATCACGTGCACTATTGTTTCTTCCTCCTGTAAACAGCCCAGACACAGAACGCTATGATTCCAGTTTTGAACAGATGGAATTCAGGACAATTCTTGCACAACTCTACACAAAAACCCACGGGTTTTTCAATTATTACCACTGTTGGCTAGGTACCTACTACGAGTAATATGTAAACGTATTTGCTACTCTTTTAGTCGCGTTTTACGGTATTTTTGATGGGGACCTCTACAGGGAGATGTTGTTTCGATGGTGTATTAACGTTCCCATACACATACGTGCTGAAGTACGCAATTTTCCTCTTGTGCCAGTTACCGTGGGAATACTCATGTACTTATCTCTAGTACTTATTTAACATATTACTAAACTGCACAGCTCTTTGCATTTTAAGTGTGCATTTACATAATACGAGCTCTAAGCAATGGAAGATTATGCTTAAATGCGCTTTAGATATTACGCTCAATAAATACGTATACGTACGTACTTGTTTTCATACAACTTGGAGAAGGAACAAGCAAACAGCCCACTAGATGAGAAGTGCTCTACTACGAAGGTCACATCCACAGAGAATGTGATCTACGAGGCACCCGTTAACTTGATGTATTGAGGTGATAAGCCTTGAGTGCCCGTAATTTCACCGGCAACCATACCCTTCAAACTGAAACACAGCAATGCTGCTTGGTGGCCGATAGTTATGGTGGTAGTACTTCTCCGGACGAGCCCTTACACAGGGAACTCTACTTCTTTAAGAAAAACTCACTCTGTGAAATTGATACGGTCTACTTTTACGGTTCATTAGATACTTACTCTTGCTGACAGACATACGGACGGAAGTACAGCAGAGGCTTAGTAAGGACCTATAAACCCTTAAAAGCTAAGATTCCTATGACAATCCTGGCGTAAACCATCTTGTTCTTTTGCTATGCATCAAATACATCGCTGACCTTGTAGGCACTGTAGATAATTTGCGGGCATTCGTGCGCGTAATGAATGGTACCATTTCATTATTATCATAATCATTTCAGTCTTTGTCATTTTACGCTGATTCTGGATGCCATTAGAGTTCAAGTGCATGCTAATCGGTGTTCGATACTTATTTTAATAGGTGTAATGGACCGAATAAACTTATGCCATCAAATTAAATGCCTACAGTCAATTCGGTGATCTCTGTCTAAGAATAGAACCCTCCAACTCAGCCTGCGGGTGTCGTAAAAGGCGTCGAATTGATTGTATATTTTGTAAACTAATGAGTACGATACTGTGATTGCCTAGGGGATGGGCAGCAGCATCCGACAAGTGCAAAAATATGTCCAAATCTCCGGTCAAACACGGAGTTACATTTTCAATGTTTGTAAAATGAATTGCTTTAATTAAAGGTATAATATTACCATCTTAATATATCTACAATACATAATTTTGGTTCTGTCATTTGTCTAGTAATTTCTAATATTAATGTTATTATTGGTTATTATTACTGAAATAAATTATTTACTCAAACAAAAATGAAAAATGACAATGTTCTATGATGGACGGCTGTCAGCATCAGATACAAATACAGGGATGAAGTCTAGGGTTTTGGTAGAACTGAAAGCTGAAATTTGCGACAAGTTGAAACTATTATGTTTCATCTTTTATTTTGTACAAATCACACACCTACCTCGCCGTCGAAGAGAAACTATTTCCTGATTAAAAATCCGTCCCTATTCTTCTCTTGGCAACTAGACGCTCGGCGTTGCGCCAGCGGTGTGCGAGGAAGATATGGTGAATATATGTTCCTCGCGCACTGAGCGAATTTCCTTAACCTTTACAATACGTACCGAAAATGAGTGGAATGCTTTGCCTGAGTCTGTGTTTCCCGATTGTTACAACATGGGAAAAACATCAATGCAAGAGCAAATATACCTATTCCTTCTGGGCCACTTGGTGGCAGAGCTTGGGAAAGCCCTTGCTCCGGCGTAGGCTGCATCGTTGCTTAAGAGGCAACCCTAGATGCACAAAGTGATTGAGTCGGCGCTATATATTATGGCACTTCATTGCTAAAAAAACAACTTTTGTTAATATGTGATAACTTAAAAAGGTTCCTATCGAAAATCCAAAAAAGACATAATCAAGATATAGGTAGACTGCCTGCCAATTAAACTAAAAAAAACAGTGGCACACCGGGACAACAGAATTAAAAACTTGAAGTTTGTCGATCTTTGCCGAAGAGAACAGCTGAGATTGTCGCTATTCAAGCGATTCAAGATCTCAATGTGTTATACCCACCAGGTGTTTACAATATCGCCATATATTGACGATTAGCGGAACTAATGCCGACTGTAGTTTCATACCCACAAGAGGTATCGGTATCAGTGTCGCGAGTTCAATGGTTTTTTTTACATCTAAAAAAATGCCCAATGCGCCTAAAGAAGTTTCCACTTCAAAAAGATTAAAAAATATCGCGCTATTTCAGAGATAAATTATGAAATGTGTGCGAAACACAGTTTTTTCATATTATTTTTCTATCGATAAAATTTTCAACAACCGTGTTTTTAATCCTATCAAAAATCGTACAGCCTCTTGACATCAGCGCCCTTGTTCTGTATGACCAATCGTGTCTTACCAGAATAAGGGTGCAGGCGAGATAGCATGACACGCAAGTCTATCTTGTAATAAAAATCCTGGAAAACCTTGCCCCAGTTATCGCGCAAACTATGTATGTACCAGGCAAACGATTACATCCTAAACTAGTGTCAAGAGTATCACCTAAAATCTGAACATGGACATAGACCGATAAAGCGTACGTTCAAACTATATTTGTAACCTTCTGCACGTATAAAACAACCTTCGCTGAATCTAGCCTACAGTAGCCCTAAGGTTTATTTGTCTTACTATTGTCAAGGTTGCATCTATTGTACGAGGCAAGTTGTTACTCTGAGGAATATGTGAATTAAGCTGCTTAGCGTGTGAATGTGAAATAATTTAATTAAGTAGAAAAATTTCAACAAATATTGTCTATACTTTCTCACTTGACCTTGACCTTAGAGCACTTAGACAACGGTTTTAAACATGTATTGGTAAATTCTGATATGAATCATGGCTACAAAAAGCCCGAAAGTCCAATGCTAATCATGGGCCAACCGAGTGCAATGGGGGAACTATCTAAAATCACCACTCTGGATAGGCGAGTTGATGATCGCAGTGTTGGTGTTAGGTACTCAGTAGCTGTCCATCTCCCGGTGATCCCTTAGTCGCCTCTTACTACATCCACAGAAAAATTGGTAGAAGGCCATATTATGATGGGGTCGCTGCGGACCAATATGATAACGACAAAAACTATACGCAATGACAAAACACACATAGGTACTACTTACAAAGCATATTTTTTGCACCAGCCCATTTTTTCAACTGCACATTTTCCGGTCTAACAATCTTGCAAGGTGATAAATACTATGTCGTTTATATTCTGTGGTCCTCGTTGTTGTTCTGTGTACAATTTGATTGTAATGTGTTGATATAATAGAGAAGGTTAATCTTATTAAATATCAAATCTAATCATCGCCAGCTTCACATGAACTGCTTGAATTGTCTACAGGTTTGTTTAGCTCGTTGCTGATCCTCCTTGCTGTCTTTGAAGAACGCCTGTTGTGTGTTTTTCAAAGACAGCGAGGGGCTCAGAACGCGTCCTGTTCATTTATTCCTTCTTGATTTCTAATTGACGTTAGGAGTAAAATCATGTGTATGGACAGGACACATAACACGAAACACGAAAAGCCACGCAAGTCGCAATTGATTCAACAGAGAATAAACATAATTATATACTTACCTGACTACTGAGGAGTCTTTCACTCATAGCTAAATTCTCGGGAGCAATATAAACAATACGCTTAACTTAATATCAAGCCCCGGTTTTAAAATACATAGGTTGGATGTAAAAACTAAACTAAGTTTCTTATAATTCTCTTTCAATCTTATTACATTGCTTCTTAAACGTAAGCGACTAATTATTTTTTTACAAGATGTGTTCACCGCTAACAATAGTTTTTAATTTAAAAATTAAACTGAAGCGGTACAACAAAAAATACAGATATCTTTCACATACGAGAAGCAAACGAAACCAATCGGTTATCGATTTTTTTTTTTATAGGGATAGGGACTTCGAAATTTGAATAGGCAAGAAATGAGGTTGGCGATGATGCGAAGAAAACAGCAGCAATACGTCTGTTTTAAAATAAAAGATTCCGACGAATTGAGAACCTCCTCCTTTTTTTTGAAGTCGGTTAAAAAGTAAATTCCAAATTTTAAGTTACAGATTCGGCGTGTTCTTCTTCAGATGTATATTGTTTAATTAAAATATTATATGTTGAATAAAATAAATAGACACTCGACCTTTCTAGGTTTCACCTCTGATCATTACTCAGAGCTTGGATCTCATGAGGATCACCTGCAAGGGGATAGTCAGAGGCACGTCCAAGCTTACGCTCGGCACATGCCCATGTATTACGCGAGCCGCAAGCAGTATTCAGTAATTTATGTTACTATGGGTTTTAAAAAGAAATAAGGGTATGTTGATCATTTTAATTATTTTATTGTTTAATAGATATTACTTAGTAAACCATTATAACTCGGATGTCAGCCTATTGTCCATTTATTTTATGCAGCTTCTTGTTGAATCCAGTACTCTCCATAGCAAGCCGCTGCTCTAGCGAACAATAAGCTGAAAAATAACAATAGCATATTTATATAAAGCAATGTGATATTTATCACGATTCGATAAAACCCCGTTTTTATTGTATAAATATAGATAAACCAAAAATGGTTTCATAAAAAAAAATGTTTACCAAAAAAAAAATGATAATGAAGATAATAACAGCTCCATCATCTTTTTTTGATAAAAAATAAATTATTAGTAAACACTATAAATAATTACTGTCTCATTTATACAGACGAATGTAACTTAGCTTACGTATAGAACTAGCTTCCCATCCAATGAACTCTCCTGTCCTCTCATTTTCCTTCTTCAACCAGTCGTGTAAAGGCTCGAAGTACTCCAGGAGACCAGACGCATCCATCTGACGCTGGCCGGTTATCGCCTCCATGGCTTCTGGCCACGACTTCGCGGAACCCATTTGCAGCATTTTGCTAGAGAAGTAATGCGAGTATCAACACAAGATCTTGTTGCAAGAAAGTTGGAACATTAAAGAGTGTATAAATATGTGAATTTTCTCAATGACAGAAATAGCAGTTGAGTATGATTCCACCATTGTAGAAATAAGTCGATTTATATTATTATTTTATAAGTTACATCACGGTGTGATAAGCATATTAGTCAGTCCAGGTTCAATACTCTTTCCAATACTGGAATTCGTTATCGCTAATGTCTAGTGGGTTCTCCCATTTATCTCAGTCTATATGGCAACTCTGTACGCGTGGACGCTTCCACCTCAGCCAGCGGATGTCATTAACGCCGACTAAGGGATCAAACTAGAAGAAGTGAAACAGTTTACTTCTGTAAACTTTATTACTGATTATGTCGAAACCCATCACCAATTTAGGAGGAGGCTCTGTCCTGTTGTGGAAGTAATGGACTGAATATCGTGTTCAAGTGTTGGAGACACGTCTTACCCCAAAGCGTTGCCCGCAGCCTCACTCTTGTAGATATCGCAGTTTGACAGCAGTTTACTATTATCCCCGGGTAAGTACTGTCCGGCCAACAGGCACAGAGAGCGGTGGAACTGGAACTGGATGATGTATGAGATGTAGTATCTGAAACAATAACAACACAACCCGCACTTCTCTTCCATTCGGAGTAGCATATACATAGAGACGACAATACCTAGCAGTGGGTGAAATCTGGAAGCAGATTATGAGACTAAAAGTACCAACTCACAGGCAAACTAAAAATTAAGAGCCGTAGACCTGGTTTGGTGGCGAAACTAGGGAGTGATCCATGTAAGGCAGCGGATTGATAGATAGATAGATAACTCCTTATTTACAAATAACATAACAAAATACTGGATAGTGGAAACTTAATCTAAGCGTCACTGGCAAAACGATGGGCGGCCTTATCGCTGAAAGCGCAACCAGGCAACCGCTGTATGCACAGAGAATATGACAGCTTTCAAGGATGGCGGACTATACGAATAACGAATATAAAACATAATATGCAAAAAAATATATAAATAGTTACATATATAATAATTGAGAATAAAAATGATAATTTAAGAATAATTTGATAGATAATACTGATAAACTTTCAACTTAAAAGTGTGTTGCGATGTCGTCTTTTTAATACTATCAGGTAATGCGTTCCACAGCCTAACAGCTTCAGCTGTAAACGAAACACTATAAAAGAAGTTCTTTGCGTCGAGGTTTTTAACAACAGGGTGTCTGATGTCCTAAGAGAAAAGTTGTGGAAAGAATACAGAACCTCGAATCTGTCCTTAAGATAGGAAAGTGAAAAGGGATTGAAAAGTATTAAATAAAGAAGAGAAAGAATATGCAAATTCTGGCGCTGCCGAATAGGAAGCCATTTTAGTCCAGCGAGAAAAGGTGACACATGATCATATTTACGAAGGCCGAAAATAAACCTAATACAAAAATTTTTGGGACGCTCGAGCTTGTTGAGCTGATCCGCAGTGAGGTCCAGATAACAAGCATCGGCGTAGTATTGATGATACGATGAGAATTTATGCTTGGCCTCGATTTGTAAGCTGCACAAGCTAGGAATTAAAGTATTTACTAATCCCTTCTATTTCCCACCTCATGTACTCAACATCAGCAGCGATATGATACTTCGCGGCAGGATCGAAGTCCTCCTCACTCCTCGGCGCTGGAGGCTCCACTCCTTGCAGAATCTCCCGAAACTGCCAGAAGTGGCAGTTGTAGTCACGAGGAGTGGTGGTTCCGCGGAAAACTGCGTACCGGTACAGGTCTAGCAGGTACGCAAAAGGCAAGAAAACTATTTTTTCGAGACCCTGAAATCAAAATTTCAATATTGAGAACGTGTCCCTTGGAAAATACTATATACTACGCCGTTGACTTGACTTTGACTGTTCTTCGGTGGTTGTCAAAAACGATTAAGAGTACCAACACCTAGATGATGGTAGCAGCATCCAGTAGCAAATCTTCGGGAACATCCACTAACATCGGTGTACCACAAGGGTCAATCTTGGGGCCTTTTTTCTAGTCTATGTCAATGATTTGCCTTCCTGTGTAGGGCATTTATGTGGTATTGTATTGTTTGCAGACGATACTTCATTAATATTTAGAGTTGATAGTACTAAATATAATTATGATTGTGTAAATGCTTCTATAGCTAGAGTTCTTGATTGGTTTACGGTAAATAACCTCTTATTAAATGAGAAAAAAATCAAATTCATTAGATTCACCTTGCCTAATGTTCAAGTCAGCAATGCTTACATTATCTTAAATGGGAAAATACTTAACTTTATGGAAGCAACTACTTTCTTGGGTTTAAATATCGATGCAAAGTTGCAATGGGGTATTCTTATGAATACATTAGCTAGCAGGCTTAGCTCAGCAGCTTACGCAGTACGTATCATAAGGCATCTTACTGATGAAACCACGGCGAGGTTAGTTTATTTTAGTATGGCAGATTTTTATGGGGAAATGCAGCAGATATCGAAAGCATTTTTACCCTGCAAAAGAGAGCTGTATGGGCAATTATAAATTGAAAACTCGTAACTCTCTCAGGGAACGTTTTAAAGAGATTTCTATTCTTACAGTCAGCTCCAAATACATTTATGAAAATCTAATGCACGCTCACAGGAACATTGATGAGTTTAGTAAAAGAAGTGATGTACACAGTGTTAATACTAGAAATAAAAATAAACTTGACATACCTAGGTATCGCTTAGGAAAAGTAAATCATTCATTCTTAGGAAACTGTGTACGATTCTATAATAAGCTTCCTCAAAGCGCCACCAAACTCTCTGCTCGTAAATTCAAATTATATATAAAGAATAATTTAATTAAAAGTGCCTACTACAAAACAAGTGACTATATCGATGATAAGAACGCGTGGCCCAATGTTGCTATACCAGTTGACAGTTAAATGGTGATTTCTCAATGTTAAGAAACTGCCCATTAGGTAGTTATGTAATAATCAATGTTGTTAGATAATATAATATTAAGTATGATAGTAGGTAACACTTGTAATGTTATTAAATTATTATAAACACTGTACATATACCTAAATGTTAAATGGATCATCAAAAAATTAACCAGCCCGAGGTTCTTGCCTTTCTCCTTGGTCGCGATTTCGATCCTTAAAATATTAATGAATAAAAATATTTGACTTTGACTTTGACTTTGTCTTTCCACTTTATTAACCAACACCAATACTTCTATAAAGATTATAGTGCTACCGATTATGATTGTCTTTGAATATGCTGAATTTTAATTGTGATATTTCGGTAACAATCTGTGATGGTGACATGGTGTTGACGTAGTCCAGATAATATACTGAGTGCACTAATTACCATTTTGAACAGCTGGTTGATATTGGATTCATTGTCTTCTGGCCCATCTTCCAGTAGGCCCATGACCCTCAAGTGCTTTGGCGTTGAAACCGAAAGCGCAATAACGTCACCCACTGCTTCATGAAAACCTGGAAGAGAAGGAGTAATATTTTAAAAGCACTTATGACCTTACTAAAGAACCTTAGTACAACTTTTTTAAGACTTATACGTGAGCAACGGGCAAGTGCAAGTTATACCTCTGGTGTTGTAAGCATTTATAGGAAACCGGTGATTTAAATTTCTCGTCTGTTTTGCCTGTGTATACAAAAAAATATGTATATCTGGCTCATAGGTAATAAAAATGTACTAAAAATCGATCAATATACTTTTGGCTATATTATGAAGTTGCGATACCCTTCTTATGTTCGGCTTGTTTACCGCTGAAGCTTCTATTGATACGGTCCAATTACTTTCAAGGAGCTAACCTCATTAATCTTTTGCTCTCTCTTTATCTACTGAAGAAAAAGGTACTTTATTTTATTGAGAACAATCTTCAATGCCTCTTAGCTATTAAGCTGAAGACTTTGAATGATACAATTAATTTTCAAGACCCCCCAAAATTACATCGAGTACCATCGAGTTGGACACTCGGAATGTCAGTGAATGGTGCCTACATTAATTGAAGCTATGGGCCCTAGTATTTTACTTAAGGATTTTTTGCCATAAGCATCTGACATGGCTGCTTACAACCATAACAAGAATTACCCGGGACCAACGGCTTATTGTGCCTCACAAGAAACGGACAATGATTTTGATGTCCCATTGTACCTGCTTTGTTTACTTACCAGGATTAGCACCTTCCCTGTACACAACAGGCTGGTCTTTGTACTGGAGGTAATACTGAATGTGGCCCATTTCGTGGTGAGTGGTCTTAAAGAACGCGTCAGTTATAGTGGTGCATTGCCTTATTCTGTAAATAAATAATAATAATATATAAGTTTATTTCAGGTAACGTAAGAATAGTACAGAATGTTTAAATACTAATTCTAAGACCCATATTAATATATACCTTAAAACTAAAATACATACAAAATGGAACTTAAACTAAGGAACACGTGATGTCGCCAACGTGTTTCGGTGCGGGGGATCTCGCGACAGGCGACCCTTGAATCGCCGGAACTTCACCCCTTTCGGCCAGAAAATAGGGCTCAGGAAAGTCGAGAGGCGATCCGTAGGAACTCTCACCATAAATGAGCTGAAACTCATATTATGACGAGAGTCCAGCTTCTCAACCCTCAACCCCACTCCGGATTTCCTCTTGACGTACTCCACCACCTCTGCGGTCTTCACGTCGTAGTGGACGCGGGACACGTAGATCTGCGTAGTGGGTACTTCCGCTCGGAATAAGTGGTCACCGGATGCAGTTCCACATTGGTTCGTGCAAGAAGGCTTCACATTTTTCCTCACCACCTTCGTGAAGCCCTCTGCATCACAAGGCTCCTTCCGCGGAGGTGTGGAATCAGCTACATGTGTCAGTGTTTCCGTTGGCTTACGTGCTCATGACCAACAATTTTTCCAACAAGAAAAAAGTTCGGAGGCATTTTCTGGGTAAGCTTGCTCCATTGTAGACCTAAATTGTTTTTGTAACCTATATCTAATAAAAAAACCAGCACCGTACAAGCTTAAATTGGGCCAGTACAGAAACGATGTCGGTACCTGAAGTCTTCAGCATCAAAGAAGTCCCAGGCCGAAGCGTGGCAGATCATGTCACGGCCATCATTTGGTTTCTCAAAAATAGACCTATCCCAGAACGTATCAGGCATACTCTGCAAGTTCAGCGACTTGAAGAAGCTCTCGGCCGTTTGGAACATTTTCAGAGCCGTGTAGTTCTGAAATAAAAGAACTAGTGAATATCCAGTACCTGAATCATCTGAGGCCATAGTAACTACGTCGTATTCGATAAAGGTAAATCGGGTGATGCTGATAATATCAACCAAATTATAGCAGAAAATACTAGTGGGAAAGAAAGTACCTGAACTGTGGATTGCCAAGTAAATAGATGCCTTAAGATCCGGAGTTATAAGAAAAGATTGCAAAAAGTTGACATCATAGAAAATACCTGAGCAACAAGAGCTGCAGTGATGTCGACATCTGGCTTGTTAGGGAACGGCCTTGTGAACTTTTCTACGTTGTTCCATGTCTGCGCCCAAATGTTACCTGTAGCAAGTTAAATTATCATCATCAGGTTAAATTAACATCATCAACCTATCGCAGTCCATCAACCTATCGCAGTCCACTGCTGGACGTAGGTCTCCCCCAAGTTAAATTATCGCATAATATTTACTTTCTCGTTTCTGGTTAGGAACAAAGTTAGAACCTTATTAAACGTACAGGTAGCTATGCTGCTAGGCGACTTATGACCTAAGGGTGATCGTGCGGGAACCGCAGGATACACCCTAATGACCGATAAGTTTTTTTTTCTATTTTTATTAGTGACTTTTGCCAAAAATGGCATGACAATCACATCGTACCCTTATTCGCGATAAGTATGATTATTCCGTTCTTTATCTTTATTTCTGGGGCTGCCGTTACGATGCAAATTTTTCAATTCAATGCCAGAAATAAGTTTTTGTAAGGCTGTTCAAAAGCTATGTAGAAATTACCTCAAAGCTCGAATCTTACCTAACAAATGTGCTGGTATGGGCCCTCTTGCAGTCACCACGTTATCTCCATATTTCTCTCGCAGATGCCTTCGTACGTAGGCATGAATCTGCTGGTACAATGGCTTAACTTGCTGCCAGAGAGCTGCAAACTGGTCTTCGCTATCGTCAGCCTCGTAATAGCTCAACCACCATTCTGCGACCGTATCGTAACCTGGAAGATAGGGTTATAAAAACTTTTTAAGGGAACAAGTAGGTATGTGCAGAGTCGATATATTAGGTACATATACGTAACAGGGGCCTAACCACAACCTCTTAAAGCATCTCGTTTTTATATTAATATGGATGGATGGATGATTGATGGATAGATAGATGATCTATGATGATGCTTTATGATATACTAACCGTTCAACTTGGCAGCCTCATTATTCATAGAGACGTATTCGCTAAAGTACCCCTTGGATGGTTTGCCAGCGGCTTTGTGCCATTCTAGCCAGGCGTATCTTAATTCTTCGTGGTCTGAGCTCTCAGCAAAGATGTTGGTAACATCTGGAATGGCAAAAAGTAACTCAAAAAATAATTCAACTGCAAACCCAACATTTTATGAATTATTAATTCATAAAATAATATAGTTTGTTCAAGGCCTTGTGCTACAATGCTGAAAATCCGGCCTAGTTTTGGCTGGCAAGAGTGATGGGGCGCTCCAACTAGGTGGACAGCCTGGTTTGTCGGTTGATAACATACGGTTGTTCTACCAGGCTGACCTTATTCGGTTAAGTGGATGACATCTGTTTATAAACTTAGTGGCTTTATATCTTTTTTTATTTTACGATGGGGAAGCGTTTGGCCTTCATCTCATCTGGTTTCCAGTTATCACAAAGCCCGAAGGTGCAAGCGCACTTCAACCCGGAACCCTCAACAGTCTGAGTAACTGGCTATCTAACCTCTTAATGCGGGAGCACAATAATATAGAATTGTTGAAACCAAGCAAAATGCTGTACTGTATACACCTGGCGATCGATATCGATGGGATTTTGTATTTAAACACACTGGTTCGGTTGGAACTTATTTCAAATGTCAAAAGATGAGAGATGTAAATTAAAAATAAGCAAAATCTGGCTCACCCCTTTTGTCTGAATTCTTAACACTTGGACCTTAACGTAATACGTCAATGCAGAACATATTATTTTACCAGAGGATTAGAATTTAAATAAGCAACTTACCTGGCTCCACGTGAAGATCACACTTGGTTTTATCTTGATAGTCACAGATTGCAGCTTTAGCGTACGTTGTCTGCATGTTGCTGATAGCCATGATGAGCCTTTCGTTCAAGTCCTCTGGTAAGGCTGAGGTACCCAACTGCAAATCATATTATATCACACAGCTCTTGCAAAAAAACTCTACTTATTCTCATCGGACCCTGTGGCCCCATCCCGGTACTGGGACAGTTGGGAATTGTAATCCTATCCACGCCACCCCAGTGGAACTAACGTCCTAGTGGCACGTGGTTGCTATACCGAGAGAGACTGTTTGAAGCAATCTTAACCAAGAGCCACGGATTACTATTCGCGTATTTGCGATCCTTCTGGATATGAGAGGAGTATACCAACATTGCAGTCTTCAACCCGCCTCCCAAACGTTATGCATGAAAGTTCTTAGAATTCATACGATCTTACCTGTGCGTACTTTTGAAACATTCTCTTCAAGTCTAAATCTTCGTACTCATGCCATAAGTAGCTCATGGTCTCCTTCCAGTATTCTTTCTCCTCTTCAGCAACATCCAAGGATGTTTGTAGCTGCAAATATTATGTCAACATGATGTCGCGGTTGAAATCCTTTAGGTTGTACCACAGCAATATACTATCAGTTTTTTGTATAGTTATCTAGAATATTTTCATTATTCACAATTATCGATCCATCCAAATCAGCCTGCAGCTGTGAATGGCAACTAAGGATCTCATCCGAGCTTATGTTTGTGTACATACAACTGTATGACGCCAATTATCTTCAACAAAATACCGTCGTCCATACGGGCTATCACAAATTTAAATATTTAAAAAATTCACTGACAAAACTTCTAGTCGAAAAAGCATATAATTCAGTGAATGAATTTCTAAATGACAATTTAATTTAGTTTTGACATTTTTAATTTAAAATCATTGACAGAAATACTCATTAAACATTGTTAATTGTAACTTATGTAGTTTTGTGTGTTTTGGACTGTTCTGTTGGTTGACTTTTGGTCGCTAGGTATAAATGAAATTTGTGTTTAAATATAGATAACTAAGTACTCTTTATGTAAACCAATTAATAAATATTATTAGAGCATGCTATCCTAATGTTTGTATACCAATATCTGGTGGAATCATGTGAGACTTAAACTATCTGTAAGAACTTTTTATGTACCATGATTGAACAAACCAATAAATAATTTATCATTTATCATTTAACACCTTAATTATGCTCAATACGACCAATCGGCCTATTATAACACTTAGCAAGTGTGGTGATTGTGACAAGAACCTCAAATATTCGCAAGAAAATCTGTCCATCCCTAAATTGGTGATTAATAAAGAATTGTCATCATTTTTTTCATGGCTTTGAGAATATTTAGGATCCATTTTTCTTGAAGAATCTTAATACTAGCTTGATAACCGTTCTAACTCATAATATCCTGTTGAATTAACTCACCATTTTATCCTCATTATGCTTCGTAATGTTAGTTTGATAGTTCCAAGTAGCAATCGCCTTCTTATTCTTGGCTTTGGACATGAGGATATCCAGGGTGCGCATGTAGTCCATGCCAGCAGCTTCCTCGGCCGCCCTTTCCGCAGCCCTGCCTTTGGCTGCGACGATGAACACCGAGGCTATAGCCCCCACGAGGCACAGTTCTCCTAAGAGCTTCATTACCATCTGTAAATTATAGGTTAATCTAATTACCCCCTCTTTTTAACCAACTTCAAAAAAAGTAGGAGTTTATCTTTTTTTCTGTCTGTCTGTCCGTCCATCTGTCATCAAAATATTTGAAAAAATACGTCATGCAGGTAAACGAAATATTATCATATTATTTATTGAAGTCCCACGAGGCACAGTTCTTCCAAGAGCTTCATTACCATCTGTAAATTATAGGTTGATATAATTACCCCTCTTTTTAACCAACTTCAAAAAAAGTAGGAGTTTATCTTTTTTTCTGTCTGTCTGTCCGTCCATCTGTCATCAAAATATTTGAAAAAATACGTCATGCAGGTAAACGAAATATTATAATATTGTAACAGGGGGGGTGATAGTGTCACTTTGTCGGAAAGGTAGTTATTATTAATAATACTCAGCAATGAACTCAATCGGAAACAAGTATATATATTCCACTTAGTAACGAATACAGTGAATATTGACCTTTGCCCGTCGTAAGCGGAGCGGGGCTGTTTAACTATATAGTGGCTAGTCCGGAGGATCCGTATCTGCACCACTATATAATGTGAAAGGTAGCTAGGGCTCGATACATTCAAAGTTGGACGGACGCAGGCCGTCCCTTGAGCAAAACACAACGATAGCGCGTTCTAATTTTTCCACTGGCGCCATCTAGTTTGTACGAGGAGTAACAATGTGACTGGTGTTACACACTCCCCCTATGTCCATGATGACGTCTCGGCGAATAAGGACATGAAATTTTCGTAAACTATTGGTTCTCTTTCGGAACCTTGCGGGGTCGACCTCGTTGACGGGGTTGAGTTTCTCCTGTAAGCATTGTTTTTTTAGGACGTCCTCTCCCTCGTATGGGTTTGACTGGTACTGGTAGACTACTAGCGCCAGCGTCACCAGCATAGCTTTTGAGCGCCGAAGTGTGGTATTTCCCAATGGGCTGGTCCGGCTTGTCCGGATGTGCCAGTTCGTAGGTGTTGGCTCCGATGCGAGCCTTAACAAGATAGGGTCCATCACGCCGCGGGGCAAACTTGGAGCTAAGGCCTTGGGATGTCTTGCTCACCGCATGCGTGGTGACAAGTACCAATTCTCCGGCTTTGTATCCAGGATCAGGCCTACGCTGCTTGTCAGCTTGATCCTTTCTACTTTCCTCTTTTCCTTCCCTTATCTCTCGTACTCTACGCAGCGTCTGTGCCAGCAGCAATAACTTGGGAGTAATCTCCGGGATAAAATTTTCTGATTGAATTACCTGCCTTAAGTCATGATCGTTATCATCCGGGGTTCTCAACTCCCGAGCAAAAGTAAGATAGGCCGGGGTATGGCCGGTAACCAGACTGGTGGCGGTATTCATGGCGAAGCGAATACTTGCCAGTTTATCTGCCCAGTTTCTATGATTGTCCTGGACCAAAATAGCTAGTTGGGTTTTTAGATCTCGGTTCTTTCGTTCCACTGGATTAGCAGCTGGATGATATACGGGAGTAAATGTGTGTTTGATGCCCAAACAGTATGTGACTTGCTGCATTACGGAACTGACAAACTGGGGTCCGTTGTCGCTGTGTAGTCGTCGGGGCATTCCGTATCGCAAGAAGACCTCATTGATGAGAGTGGTAGCGCAACTCGTTGCGTTTGCGTTTTCCAGAGCAAACATCTCTACCCACCCGGTGGCTATGTCCTCGATGATCAAAATCCAGTTTTTCCCAGCTGGTGTAGTAGGCAGAGGCCCGAACAAATCAAAACTCAATGTTTCGAACCTTTGGTTGATTGCAGTTGTTTGGAGTAATCCAGCGGGCTTCAGGTTTGAAGGTTTGAATCTCTGGCAGGTCATACACTCCTTGACATAGTTTTCTACAAATCTTCGCATACCCTTCCAATAGTATCTGCTAGCTATACTCTGGAGGGTTTTATCTGCGCCATAATGACCTGCCAGTGGACTATCATGGTACGTGGCTAACACAGTGGCCCATTCATGCTGCGGTACCAAAAGAAGTGCATTTTCTCCTTCACCAGCAGGGTCATATTTGTACAGTACGCCATTGTTCATAACATATCCCTTTTCACTCCAATACACTGCATTTTCTATGGTTTCGGATTCTAGGGCTTGTATGATTCTCGCAATTTGTTCGTCTTTGAGCTGATTCTGTCGAATCTCAGCTGAACCGCGAGACTTCGCATCTACCACGACGCTACACACGCTGCAATCACTCTTAGTGTCTTCGCTACAGAATGGCCGGGATAACGCGTCGGCCACAACGTTTGCTTTACCAGGTATATATTTTATCGTAAGCTGGTAAGACTGTATGATTAATGCCCATCTTGCCAGACGTCCGGTCGGCGTTCTTAGGGACATCAACCATTTTAAAGCCTGATGGTCGGTAACGACCGTAACCTGTACACCCTCTATGTAGCCACGAAATTTAGTCAATGCCCACACCACAGCTAGAGCTTCTCGTTCCGTTGTACTATAATTCCTTTCAGCGGGGATCAGCAATCGGCTTGCATATTCAATAGGGTGTTCTTCGTCACCCTCCCCCTGGACTAGTAGCGCTCCAAGTGCATAATCACTAGCGTCGGTCCTCAGGGTATATGGTTTTGACTCATCAGCCTGCTTCAGAACAGGAGCTGTAGTCAGGCACTTCTTCAAGCAGTCAAACGCATCGTCTTGCTCTATACCCCAGCTCCATAAAGCATTCTTTTTGGTTAGCCTGGTCAGAGGCTCGCATTTTTGAGCAAACTCAGGTATGAATCGTCGATACCAAGAGCAAGTCTGTACAAAAGAAAGAAGGTGTTTCAGGTTTCTAGGGGCCGGCAGCTGAGCTATAGCAGATACTTTATCTGGGTCCACTTGCAGTCCTTGCGGGGTAATGTAATGACCCAGGTATTTTACCGTACCGCAACAGAAATTACATTTCGCGGAATTGACGTATAAGTCGTTGCTCTTCAGTATTTTAAGGACTCTGTCAAGATCACTAAGGTGTTTTTCGAAAGTAGTTGATAGTATAATCAGATCATCTAAATACGCCATCATCTTCACGTCGTCTGTGGCGATTTTCACGCGGTCTATTAAGCGCTGGAAAGTCGCGGGTGCGTTGCGTAGTCCGAACGGCATCCGCGTAAACTTATAAATCCCAAATGGCGTGATAAAACTTGTTTTATCCCTGTCGGCCTCTCGTACTTGGACCTGCCAGTAGCCAGCGCGCAAATCTAAGGTAGTCATAAATGGCGTGGGCTTAGCCTCATGCAACAGGTCGTCAATTCTTGGCATTGGGTAAGTGTCAGGAACAGTAATGGCATTCAGCCGCCGGTAATCAATGCAGAGGCGTATGGTACCGTCCTTCTTTGGTACCATGACAATTGGAGCTGACCAAGCTGAGGTGGAGGGTATAATGACACCATCTCTTAGCATCTTGTCTACCTCCTTCTTTAAAAGATCACGTCGGGCTGGGGACAATCTGTACGGAGGCACTGCTATAGGGCCTTGATCGCCAGTGTTGATCACATGCTCAGCCAACGATGTGGGTTTGCTTCCGGATCGGAACACTCCCTCGTGTTCACCAAGGAGAGCCTCCAGCTGCTTCCTTTTATCCGGATCAGTAACACCCACCTCCACTTCATTCAAGGAGAATGCGTTGATTCCGATGTCTTCAGCTGTATATCCTTGGAAAAGCGCTGCTGACTCAGGGGACAGTTCAACGTGCTCTTCTTCGATTGCTTTCCTTGCATCTGCGTACATAAAATCAACAAACTGTGAGTAGTTATCGAACACTGAGGACTTGTACCGTTTGTTTTCCGGTAACTTGATATCGGGTCTTCGGTGACATTCGGGGGCCGTAGCGGCCTCGAGTAACATGCAGTCTGCTACACTAGACTGATGTGTGGTATTACTAGAGATTAGTGAAACGGCTTTCTGGTCTACTGCGTGTACTACGGATGGCGCATCTGTTGTCTCCATTATGAGATCATATTTTTTACATGGATCCGCAATCAAATGCCAGGAGACTTGAGGTAAATTTAGGACGATTCCCGCATCCTGTAGAAAACCCACTCCGAGCAACGTTTTGTTTTCACGGGCCTCCGGAAACACGATGAAGGTCGTTGGGACCGTTCGTTGGCATAAACGTACTGGAACTCGGGTTGACAGCACCTGCTGTCTCTTCCTGCTTCCATCCGCCAATGTGATTGTGACTGTCTGTCTTCCAAAAGGCAACCCTCGCCTTTCCAGGCAACGGAACAATTCGTAGGAGGCGACGCTAGATTTTGCACAGGTATCTAGAAACGCGTTGCCAACAATATCCAGGATACCGATTGCTATCATCGGTCTCGGGCGAGCATCCACGTTGATGTTGAAGGCGCAGAAATCTAGCTTTTCTTCTTTCGTCTTATTTGTTGCGCACGTTGAGCATCTGCTCCTCACAACTCCTGGAGCCCCACAACCGTAGCAGGAGAAGCTGGGTTGGGAAGGAGAAGGGGCTTGAGTAGCCACAGCATCTGTTGCTTTCTTGACCACTGTCTGGTTCTGTTTTTTCCGGCATTCTTCCGTTGTATGCCCAAATCGTCTACAGTAATCACAGCGTTCCCTCTTAGCTCTATCAACCACTCGGGGGGTAGTTACTTCGGCTTTTTCCCGCAATAGTTGTTCTGTCCCTCTAGCCGCGGTCAAGAGCTCGTCAAAACTGGTTATACACTCCCGTGGAACCTTTTCTCTTATTCTCACGAGTAGTTGCCCGTAGATCATGTCTATCTGCTGTTGTTCGGTATGACCGGGTGTCGGGAGACGCGCGAGCAGTGCACGATTCCTTGCAACGAAGACCTCCGTCAGCATATCTGCAGTCTGTTTGTGAGCGAACAACTCCTGGTAGATCAGGTAAGCGGGTTTCTTCGGTGCGAACGCGTGACGTATGCGTTCCATGAAGTCTCGCCAAGTTTCGATACTATCTTTGACGCTTTGCCACCAAGTACTAGCATCTTTCTTCATAACCAGCGGCATGCTCATTAGAGCATCCTCGTCACTGATTTTGTGCATCTTTTTGAAAATGGACGCAGCTGCTATAAATTCTTCCACTTTATCGCTATTCCTGGCTCCCTCAAAGTTCAAGGAAAAGTCAGAGAAAGTCGACCCGCGCGTGTTGCGTTCCTCTGGTGCAGGGGCTGGAGCTACTGCTGTTGCCGCCGACACCGCCTGAACTGCTGCTGTCGTGAGTGACGTTACTAGTTCTCTTAACTGCTCCGAAGTCATGCTAACTAAGCCGGAACCTGATGTTTCCATCCTTCCGGTTTTCTTCCGACACGTAGGTGAGAAGGCTGTACTATAATCGTCTGATTCGGACATGAATCCACGATATGACGTTCAACGTTGGGCGCCAGATGTAACAGGGGGGGTGATAGTGTCACTTTGTCGGAAAGGTAGTTATTATTAATAATACTCAGCAATGAACTCAATCGGAAACAAGTATATATATTCCACTTAGTAACGAATACAGTGAATATTGACCTTTGCCCGTCGTAAGCGGAGCGGGGCTGTTTAACTATATAGTGGCTAGTCCGGAGGATCCGTATCTGCACCACTATATAATGTGAAAGGTAGCTAGGGCTCGATACATTCAAAGTTGGACGGACGCAGGCCGTCCCTTGAGCAAAACACAACGATAGCGCGTTCTAATTTTTCCACTGGCGCCATCTAGTTTGTACGAGGAGTAACAATGTGACTGGTGTTACAATATTATTTATTGAAGTCCCACGAGGCACAGTTCTTCCAAGAGCTTCATTACCATCTGTAAATTATAGGTTGATATAATTACCCCCTCTTTTTAACCAACTTCAAAAAAAGTAGGAGTTTATCTTTTTTTCTGTCTGTCTGTCCGTCCATCTGTCATCAAAATATTTGAAAAAATACGTCATGCAGGTAAACGAAATATTATCATATTATATATTGAAGTCCCACGAGGCACAGTTCTCCCACGAGCTTCATTACCATCTGTAAATTATAGGTTAATCTAATTACCCCCTCTTTTTAACCAACTTCAAAAAAAGTAGGAGTTTATCTTTTTTTCTGTCTGTCTGTCCGTCCATCTGTCATCAAAGTATTTGAAAAGATACGTCATGCAGGTAAACGAAATATTATCATATTATTTATTGAAGTCGGTTTTCTTTTTAGTTTTTAATACGTAGTTAAGTATATACTGGTCAAGTACCTTTCAAGTAGCTAAATAACTTTCCTAAAGACTCATACTAATCCTTGGTTGGCGTCACTTGCATGGGACTGATGTGAAACGGAATTTACATGTAAGAAATATTTTTTTGCCGTGCTATTTTTTTTATTCATTCCCACTCTGCGAATGAATTTAAAAAAATAGCACGCCCATGATTAAATTTAATTAGACTTCCTTTACTAATTACATATAATGTATTAACGTTCCTACATTTTACTAGTCTTATCTTCAACTCATTGTATGTTAAAAATGCCTGATTGTCGTTAAAGATTTTTATCATAGCATTTTAGAACTGTAGACTTATAAAACTAAGCAGATTAAACAGATACTTATTTTACATGGTAGGTGAAGTATACACTACAAGATACGGTATGAAGACTATTGCAATTTCAACCTAAATAATGTACCTACCTACGATAACGAGCTCAGGCTGCATGACAGTATGTCATGTTATCTAACAGAAAACGTTGGAGGAATCCCCGTTTGAGAAATATTGCGCGCAGCCGTTATATTTAAAATATACAAAATTGAGCTAATTATTTATGTTATTTATTATGTCTAAGTATTATAAGTAGGTATATTTAATAATTTTATTTTAATTATTAATATTATTTTTGATTGTAGGTATAAGTATATACTATGTTTTGGTAATAAATTACTATAAAATATCATTTATCCCGTTAAGTAGCACTACTCCATACTACACAAGAGTTATCTGGAAGAAAATGCTTCGTAGCATTAAGCTCGTCCATGTACTTTTATTTATTAGTGCAATAAAGTGTTTTTCTATATTTGGTATACTACCTAATTAAAGTATATCTGTATGAGGAGTGCGAAAAGCTAAATTAAATTTTATTGCTTATATAATTTATGCGATCTAACTTGGACCTCTGCAAGGGTTCCTATAATTGCCTATGTATGATGTATGCGTTTAAAAGGTACTTACCAATTAATGGCAACGGTAGACATAGACTAATCTTCACGAAACATGGAGCGGAGATTATAACATAAAACCAAGCATGAAAAACAAGAGAAGTCAAGGTGGCTCGATCGCTTCGGTCTATTTATCGATGACTATCGATGGCTTCTGCTTACGACTGTGGCCGTGCGGTTCCCAGATAATAAGCAGAATTACCGGTATGATACAATAATCTTTAGAAAATTTCAGTTCAATCCGTTTAGTCGTTTCCGTTTAAACGCCTCTGTGGTCTAGTGGTTCAACCCACCGATTTCAGTTCCAGAGGTCCCGGGTTCGATCCCCAGGGGAGTACAATATTGTGCTTGGTTTGGTTGGTGGCAGGATTTTGTTCTTACGTAATTCCTAATTATGTCGCTATAATAACAAGTCTTAAATAAAAATGTTGTGTCTCGGCATTCAGAGGTAAGATAGCCAGTTTCTCAGATTATTGAGGATTCCGGGTGAAGTGCGCCACCACCTTCGGCCTTATCTCAACTTGTTACCAGATGAGATGAAGGCCAAGATCTTCCCCGTGGTAAAGAAAAGTATTTACTTTTGGCTTGACAGATGCAGACATCCAAACAATTTTTTAAATTATACTTTAATAATCAAATATAATTCAGTCAAGATAGAAAGTTACAATTTATAGCTTCCATCCCCCTTACTAGTTATTCAAAACAAGTAAAGATGTAGCTTGATATAAAAGGGAACCTATTAACTCTGAACATGAAGACTCCAAGCTTGCACGGTTGCGGAAGAACTGACGAGAGCAAGGAGTTCCATTCCTCACCAGTATTGATGAAGAATAATTGATGATGAATGATAAAGGTAGAGGAGAAACGATGAGTTCGGCACAATGGAACATTGGTACGGGTTGAAGCCTTTTTTTGCCGTAAGGTTGATAGTCCTGTGGTAGAGAGGTCAAAGATGCTCACAGACCAAAGTAAAATTTATAGAAGAAGACAACCCGCCGGCTCTGCAAAACCGCCTCTGTGGTCTAGTGGTTCAACCCACCGATTTCAGATCCAGAGGTCCCGGGTTCGATTTCCATGGTGAGTACAATATATTGTGCTTGGTTTGGTTGGTGGTAGGACTTTGTTTCAGTCCGACTGGATAGCTACCACCATCTTACCTAATTCTGTCGCCATAATAACAATTCTAAAATTGTTGTGTTCAGGCATTTAGAGGTAAGATAGCCAGTTCCTCAGTTTGTTGAGGATTCCGGGTAAAGTGCGCCTCCACCTTCGGCCTTATCCCAACTTGTTACCAGGTGAGATGAAGGCCAAGTGCTTACCAGTCAAAAAAATTGCCTCAACAAGCGAATCAGCTATGAGCCTAAGCAGCACGACGCTCAATCGATGCTAGGGCTTCGAGCTGATACTTGGCTCAGCCATCCCAGAGATGTCAGCAGTATTCAATACAAGATGGGTAAGATCGGGTTTTAAAAAAAAGTGCGTTTTGGCTTACGTGTATAAAGGATCGGCAACGCGCAAGTGATGCTTCTGTTACTGCGAGCAACGGTTACCACTTTCCATCAGTATGCCTGGTTTTCCATTTAAATCGTAAACGCAAATATTAATGTGGCTGTAGCAAATGTGGTGTGCAAGGGTCGTAGAAGTAAGTGGTTGTTTCTTGTCTCTAAATACCCCTCTGAGCAATACGGATGTATAGTACAACAATGTGATATTCATTTTTCTCGTCGGATTACGTTTTGTTGTTTCGTTTTTATGTAAAGTCTATGTGAAAACCCAATGGACCCATTCCTAGCTGTCATAAAATAAATGTCTTAACAAACTTTATTGTAATAGACAAGTTTGAAACTAAATATGTAATGTTACATAAGTAGTTACAAATTTATTTCCGGTTTCGAAAGAGAAAGTTCTCTTATGATATTTTTCATAGGTTTCATCATGGATATCTCTGGGGTCGCAGTTGTCGTAGAAGCTAGAGAAGAAGAAATATTAGCCGCAGCCTTTTGGTTAAAAAAAAAATACCTTCAGTGCCGCCTGCAAAGCCTGGATACAACTTCAAACCATTCCAGTTAAGGAGGATATTGCTAAACGTGGATAGATGTCCAAATACACTTACATAAAGCACTCTTTTAGCAGTTGGGCTGAAATATCCACACGGCATATTCGAAATATAATCACAATATTTCAAAATATACACTAAACCTGACGGTGTCCGCGACTGACTGAAAAACAATCTGACCGAAGACAATTATCATGCAGATGAATTATTAAGTTGGTCTGTCTGTCTGTCATGGCGGGGTTTCAAGCCTTTTGTGTCGAAGCTCGGATCCGAAACAAATTTAAAGAAAACAGTGCCATGCATAATTTTAAGTCTGAAATTTCAAACACTTGACTAGCTATTTCAACCGAACGTATTTAGCAATTTTCGGATAAATAAGATCATTCATCTGAAATACATTTATTTAGTTTTAGTTATTTAGAACTCGGACGAGTGGCGACTACGATCATAAACTTCACAATATTTGGCTCTTGGAACTTATTGTATAGCTCAAAAATGTGGGTCGTCTTGGGAATTCCTCGTAAAGAAAATGGAGGACGTCATCATAAGCGTCTCTTAAATTCAATTTCAAATTCAAAACTGTTTATTTCGGACAACTTAGATTCATAGAGGTTAGTAGCACATAATACGAGTATAAATAAAAAAAACAAAGAAAAGGGAGTTAGTAAGACAAATAATAAAAGGAGACACTGATTCACAGAGCGATCACCAGAGTACCGAACAGTTTTCTGGGATCACTCTGTGTACCAACCAGGTTTGCCCACATCGGTGACGTGTACCTATCCGTTTTGGCTATCTCGAATTCTAAGAATCAGGGATGCAGATTTTTTGCAAATAAGAGCTTCAAAGCCATCTGTTTGGTATTCAGCAAGCATCCCCGATGCACTGCAGAAGCTAAATGGTAGTCCCACTGGAAATCTAAAGCTCAGATGGCTGGAGGGAGTGATGCAAAACCTAAGAGCAATTGGAGTGAAAAGCTGGAAAGAAGAAGCCAGAAACCGAATTGGATGGTGGAATATACTGGACCAGGCATGGGCTCACCCGTGGCTGTAGCGCCTTAGGTAATTATAATGGCATTAAATTAAAGTAACAGACTTTCTTCTGTTCGAGGATTCGTGGGCGTATGCCGAACGTACGTTTGCACGTGCCTCTGACTACTCCCTGTCCTCATAAGATCCACCTACGTGTAGTGATGGTAATAAGCTAAAGTATCACCGACATTAGATTCTTATATGAAATCCGGAGATTCGTATACGTAATACTTTCCTCGGGACTAACACAGTCATAGCATACGACCTACGACCTACGCTTACTTCAATCACATCAACAGCCTGTACTTTCAAAAAGTGGACGGCTACCTTGAAGACTGGACAATTTTCTTGCTGTCTCCACGCTTAACAGACGGGTTGAACACCGCGGTGAAGTAGTATAGCTTGCACTCATAATTCATCTGCCCGTTATCACCACACGTTTGGCAAACTTCATCTCATATAGGTGGTACTTTTTGGATGCTACGGAAGATCCCATGGTATATTCCGTTCGTTTAGTCACCTTTTACGACATCTAAGTAGTCAATCACGGTGTTTTTAGTTTCTAGAACTACCTATCCATTTCAAATGTAAATAAACCAGGACCAAGGCTACCCAAACATGTGCGCGGTAGTGAATATATTTGCAGACAAAAATTGTCGCCTTATCCACATAATAGGGGTTCTGGTCTTTTTTTTAAACTATCGTGGTTCATCATTCTCCTGTCCTTATCCCAGGCTAGGTGGGGTCGGCATAATATGTTCTTTTCTGCCACCCACTCCTATCAACCGTCCCGCATCCACACCTTTCATACCCATGTCCTATCCACCAACATCCAATATCCAATCACACAATCCATCCATCTCTTCTTCGGCCTTCTCCTGGTCTTTTGTTCAAATAACTATCATCCCTCCTCATTACATGCTCATACCATGCTTTCGTAGGATCACTTCTCGTCATTTTTACAACTGGCGCCTCCATTAAACATCCCTTTGTCTACTCATTATCCAAACTTGCTACCCCACATTCGCATCTCAGTAGCATGCACTATCCTCTAATTTGTATTCTTCATAGCCCAATACGGTTTAAGTCATTTATTTACCCTCTGATCAATGGCGACAGGTCTGATGACAGTCTTGTAAATTTTCTCCTTCTGTTTAAGAGGCATTTGTGGGTTACATTTTTTTTTAATGTACGACGGGGATGTGCTTTGCCTTCATCTCACCTGATTGTTCAAGTTATGATAAGGCCGAAGGTGGAAGCGCACTTCACCCGGAATCCTCAACAAACTGAGAAACTGGCTATCTTACCTCTGAATGCCGGAAGACAACAATTTTAGAATTGTTGTTATGGCGACAGAATTTGGTAAGATGGCCTAGCTAGGCGGACTTAAACAAAGTTCTACCACCAACCGAACCAAGCACAATATTATACTCCCCTGGGATCGAACCCGGGGCCTCGAGATGTGAAATCGTTGGGTAGAACCACTAGACTAACTAGACCACAGAGACGGTTATTGCCGTCATCGATCCATAGTTTACATTATTAATACATTTACATTATTGTATGATCTAGTCCCATGCAAAACAAATGCCACACGAATAACATTTATTTTTGCTAATGTGGCATGGCATTCAGACAAAATTGTTGAAAGACACCTTCATTGAGTCCATGTTAATTTGGTACAATAGCTCAAGAAATAGATGAACATGTTTCTTTTTGAAAAATCTGCGTCAGATATTTTTCGTAGCTTAAAGACCTTCAACGAATAGGCTATTATAACCGGAATCAGTATACAATAACGTAACTACTTATATATTCCTCTATGCTATGTAATATACGCCTAAATTCGTGTGTCCCTGCGTAGTGTCTGTCTAATACCTGAATAATTAACATCTCGGAGTTGAAGAGATCCAATTGGAGCTAATACCATAACTTTACACAGGTGACACGAAGGTCAAGCGCTTCTCCGTCGTAGAATCTCCAGAGAAATTGAGAAATATTTATTTGTGATAAAGTTAGTATCACTGAATTCGAAGACACTACTTTAGCGTAAATTAAGCTATAAGACTTCACCTCAGTGGCCCTGGAAAATATGTCCAGAGTATAGGTAGTACTACATTCCAAATTTGGTGGCCGAACAAACATACACAAACCCAATTTAACAATATTTATATATTATCAACCAACAAGCCATTCATTGAATATAGGTGGTCGGTTAGTCGGTTATTAAAAATGTTAATTACTAACTAACAATCTGGATAGGTTGTCGGTTAAGAAAAAAAATTACCAACCGACCAACTGTGGACAGCCTGGGTTAGAAATAGACGACATTTTCGTGTAATTCAATGAAATAAAAAAATATAACTGTCTCTCGACTGTTGACACGACTTTTTACTCTTTGAGGATTCCTTTGATCTCAACTTTATCTCTGACTAAAGTTGGGAAATCCGGCACTGTATGTGTGTATTTATGTATGTATGTATGTGACAATGTTTGTGACGGCATAACTCTCAAATAGATTATCTGACTTTCATGAAATTTGAACTGAATAGAGAAAACGTAAATAGAATTTGATTGACGCGGGATTTTTGATAAGTGGGGTAGTTTTTGAGATATTGGGGTGAGAATAAATACAATTTTTTCGCCCATATCTTTTGAATGGCTGATCCGATCAATTCAAATTTTTTAACATGCATATTAATACTTATTATTATTATAATCGGTACGAGGATTTTTTGACATTTGGGTAGTTTTTGAGAAATAGGGGTGTTAAGTGAGACGAGAAGATTTTTGGCTTGTGCACCCCAGAAAAGGAAAATTTCATTGCAAAGAGTATCGACTGCACATCGATAAAATATATGTTTTACTTTTTTTTGGGGTGGTTTTCGTAACAAAGGCGCGTTAAGGGCTGTTAAAGGGAGTTGATATCACAATTAACTTTATTTTGATTTGCTGAAACCACAACTGTATTTACAAAAGGGTTACAAAAGGGGTAAATAAGAATTTAATCTTGAAAATGTGTTAAAACATGAAATATCATATGAAATAGGGGTTGAAACTGCAGATTCCATAATAAGTTTATTTTTGCCCTTATTAGGGGTGGTTTTTAAGATGAAGGGGCAAAGGATGATCATCAGGTCTTGTAAGTTATGAGAGGGTATTCGAAACTTCATTAAAACTGGGGCCCTACCGCCGACGGCGAAGCCGATCTCCATTGGCTTAAAATTAGCTTCATGAGAACTAGAAACGATTTTTACCGTCAAATGTACTGAACGGATAGGTTTCATAACATGTGTACACTTTTAAGATGGGAAACGCCATTTTGGATATGACACATACCCGGTAGTAAAAATCGTTTCTAGTTCTCATGAAGCTAATTTTAAGCCAATGGAGATCGGCTTCGCCGTCGGCGGTAGGGCCCCTGGTCTATTTATCTATTGTTATTCACTCAATAGGGAAGGGAGTCGATATAATCCGAGAATTACTTTTGTGCTTACATGCAAGGGTTTTGCGCATATTCCATATCAACAGTACACTATTGTCCAATACAATGTGGAAATAACTTCCTCTACAACTGTGAGGTCCGGCCATTATCACCACGCTAAGCCGACAGATTGGTGCTCACAGTTACACAAAGAAAAAAACTGCCGCCTTTTTGGTTGACTTTACGACATCCGTGGACTAAGGGTTGATTTCTAAACCACGACTACTAAGGCAACAGTTTTAAGAGCAAAACGACATCAACCTTTGTTTCATGTTAGAAAGGATATAACATTACGTTAGCAAACACTCGAACGTCAGTTGAATAAATAATGTTCGAGAAAAAAATGCTTAAGTAAAGCGAGAAAGGTGTAATGAAAGCACACTTTAGTCGTTTGTTAATTACGCTCTTTTTGAGAAATAATTGATAGACCATCGTTTGACCACAATCTTACCTCTTACCTCTTACTGGCAGATGATGTAGCATAAGACCTTTATATCTAAGTATAGCAAGAAAGACTGCGGACGGTAGAGTTCCACACCTTGGCTGTTCTTATAATAAAGGTGAATCAAATATTTACAAAAAACCAAGAACTAGTAGAGGATGGTAGGTAAATAAATTAATAAATTAGTAAGGTAGTATTAAGCACTTTACTTACCGACTTTTCCTTGCTACTCAAGTAAGAAGACTAGACAGATAGGATTGGTTTTATCTATTTATATAGATATCTATATGATAATGTCTAGAAGCTATCGTGGAGATGCGATAACATTGATCCGAGTCCTTAGCATCTACGTACCGATGATAGTGGATATTTTTTAGTCATCATCATCATTATCATTAAGAGCCCATTAGTCTCCACTGCTGCATAGAGCCTCCTCCGAAGCTGGAGAAAAAAGAAAGATTTTTTTTTTTCACTTTCAAAACTTGCGTCAATTTTATAAAGGTACCTACATTTTAAACACGGGGTTTAATTACGTATATTATAAGACGTTGATTAAGTCAGTCTGAAATGCGACATCGAACCGTGATCTCTTCCGGATATCACACTCACCCTGATGATGGTTCGCTGGGAGAATGTAAAAAATAAGTGAATGGTTGAAATTGTTTCTTAATTTATATATGAATGACTTTCCACAACCACAACACGTCAACGGGATTAAGAAAAACCCATCATAGAATATTATCATCCCTAGTCCCTTTTATGTCCTCTGTTGGACAGAGCCTCCTCCTAAAACTTGAGGGTTTGGCCATAGTCACCACACTTCAAGGCAGGCAAATTGGTGATTGCAGTAAAGGTAATAGATAATACACATAATGGAAGCTGGTGCCTTATTCTTCTAATGGGGTCTCTTCTTTAACGAAACCCGCGTATGGAGTTGGAGGATACCTACCATAACAAAAAAATTACAAGGAAAATAATAAGCAGGTAGGTAGGCATTTATTAATTATTTTACACCAGTCGTCCTACACCTTGTGAGATTTGTTGCCTTGAGCATTCAAATTCTAAGTCAATCTCTATAGATGTTCTTCTCGAATATCTGCTTTATGCCTGGATTGATCGATTTTGGACGGTTTAGTAATTATTCTAGGAGAATGCAAAAGATCCCATGTCCATGCCCACGAATGTCTAGCTGGCGCCGCCTGGAGAACCATGGCATAGCTGACGCAGCAAAATAGTAGCACACCAAGTCATGATACACTTGAAATTCGTAGTCAGCAAAAGCTTTGCAAGCTTGAACAAGAAATAATATAAAACACGTGCTATACGTGTAGGTACTCACTTTCTGTTGGACATAGACATATTTCAAGTTGCCCATGGCATACTGTTATACTCTTTGGTCCAAAGTTTCTCTACCGATGTAATACATTCCGTTTAACAAAATAAGAACTTTCCATTATGGTTTTTTTTTTTATGGCAATTGGGTTTACCATCTGCGAGTGTCACGTCATTATAGATAAAAATAAAAAGAAAGCGCGCGAAATGCAAAAATAAAAATAATTTGGAAAATGTGAACAAAACCAGTTGTTATAGCCTAATATTATTAGAATTTAAAAATGTAACAAGATAATTAAAAATAGTCGGGTCTTTAGAATTTAGAAGAAACGAAATGTTTAGTGGAAATGGGACCCTGATGTTAATGAGTGACTGAAACAATTTTGAATGATCTAATAAGGGACATGAAAAAAATATGTGATTCAGGTCACCTTCATCGATGCCACATTCGCACAAGGATGAATCTCTCACGTGAATTTTGTGTAAATGAACTGGAGTACAGCAGTGATTCAACCTCATGCGAATAAGCATCGATGTATGAGGTTTTATAATTTTGATTCTCGAAACCATGGCTTGCAGGGAACTGTAGGTTGAATTTTACCAAAAAAGGAGCCTTTTGTTAATGACGTTTTCTTCCATCGGGACAACCACCGGCTACGTAGAAGGACTTCAAATTTTAGATAAATGCGTATTTTGGAACTTATTGAGTAGCAACTGAGCAAAAGTGACAACGCTATACGAATCATGGTTGTTCCCGCTCTCTCATAGTGCAGTAATAGAATATCATTCGTACTTTGACAATCTCTACATAGGTGTAAAACAATAACGTTTTGAAAGGTCATGGTGCGAATAAAAGTAATGTTGTTTAGGGCTTGTTTAAAGACGTTCCTGAATCATGATGGTTTTGTAATAACTTGTGCAGGTTAAATAAATGCATTCATTTTGATGACAGTTGTCAAAATTACATCTGACATCTGAAATGAAGATATACATACGTCTCTTCAATAAACATACATACAGGCTTAAATACATACATACACACAAAAAACATTACACTCCTGCGAAGAATTGCAGGCGGGTAAAAGGCAAAAAACTACTGACACTAGGCCAAAACAATCACAAACAAAAGTTTTTCGCCACCAACGGTCTACAGATAGGTAACAGAGGCGGCTCATAAGTCCGGTTGTCGTGTCCAACCGGACTACTGACACAAAAATGTTCATCAGTTCGGTCAACCGGACTAATAACCGAACTACTGATACTAGACCGTTCAATCAAACACGTCACAACGCCACTGTAGTCAAAAGAATATTACTTACTGAATATTATTATAAAACTCTTCTAAAACTCTTAATAATTTTGAGACAAAACAATATTAACTCATTTTATGCTCTACAGGTATAATGGAGTCATTAGAATAACGGCGCGAACAAGTTTTCATGTCTTCTTCGTTTATGGCATTTGCAATTCAGAAAAAAAATGTTACTTTTCAATTCAGAAATGTCCAAATGAGCAATGAATTTGGAATAAATAAAAGTTGTGACCAAATTTCAAGTCAAGTTCTGGTAGTTTTAGCTGTACAGGTGTCGACAGACAGACATATAGATGGACGTAATAAAGCAATAAATGTATCTCAAAATAGTTTATTATGTATACTGTTTGCCTATTATAAATTAGACTATGTAAGTACAAGAGGTCATGCGGCGACCGTGCCCTGTGACTCTGCTTTCGTCGCTTGCTTCGTGTTCAGGGCTGCTGTTTGTTCTGAGTTGCAGTAATCTATAACAAAACATACACGTAAAAAATTGTAGCAAATTACTCGGTATAGCATTGCGGGAAACTCATACGGGCGTTGAAACGTTACCGACTATATTTCGCTATACAGATGTATTATTTTCTAGTTGTAATTAGGCCATGCAGCTCACATAACCGACAGCTTTTGATTAAGAAAGGTTTTTGGATAGCGACCATGTTTACGAAACAGAGTGTAGAAAAAAACCTCCTATAGATAAGATGGAATTACTGTGGCGATCGCTGAGAGTCAGTAAACAGAGATGGCAAGTTTTTTTATTATTATACGACTGGTTAGCACTTGGCCTTCATCTCACCTGGTTACAAGTTGAGATAAGGCGGTAAGGTGGTAGCGCACTTCACCCGGAATCCTCAACAAACTGAGGAACTGGCTATCTTACCCCTAAATGCCGGAACACAAAAAAAATTAGAATTGTTATTATGGCGACAGAATTAGGTAAGATGGAAGATCCTTTTTTTTTTGCAGCGTTTGGTGGATAGTCGAAATCCATGTCTAGCATTGGACTGACGATACAGTAGCGGTCGTGGAGATCCAGTTCATAGAATTGACAATAGGTATAGTAGGAGTACAGCAGTAGTAGTAAGGCTGTATATATACAGCCCTACGTTCAGCAGAGGATGTCGGTAAGTATTCTTACGTGTAGAACTAGGCTCCCATCCGATGAACTCCCCTGTGCGCTGGTTCTCGGCAGTGAGCCAGTCCATCAGCGGTCGGAAGTACTCCAACAAGCCATCAGCTCGCATTTCCCTCTGGCCGGTGAGCGCCTCCATCGCGTCTGGCCAAGGCCGAGATGCACCCATTTTCAGCATATTACTGAAACCAATACACATATATTACAGGAATAATATATATTACAGGACATTCATTTCACACAGCGCCATCTAGCCCCAAACTAAGCATAGCTTGTGATATGGGAACTAAATAACAGATAGAATACTTACGTACTTTTTTGTAAATACATACGTACTATATGATACAACATCCAAACACAGAACAAACATCAATATTCATCACACAAAAGTTTGTCCTGGGTGGGAGAAGGCAGAGTTACTACCAACTGAGCTATGAGGCTTGTTTACATATCATATATAATTGCAAGATTGATAGCAATGACTAAGTGGTTAAATGCTGGGCAACATGTAAGTCTTAATCGATTTAAACTGTGCCAGATATGAGGACGAGCGCCGTCTTGCTTAAAATGCAGTTGGTAATTGGTTTCTAGACTTCGTACCAATGCCAGTATAGCGCGCCTTTCAAACCACGAAATTAGCACAAACAGCGCTCGATTCTCAGGAACTATAGCATAGATATAGAGCGATATTGATAAAGTCAGGCGAAACATGTTTCGATAAGATTTTTACAGATTTAGTCGATTTGTTACTACAAAATGTTATTTACAGAGGAAATTAGTGGATTTGTTACTTAATGTTATTCTGTTTTCATACTTTTAAAAATCAACCACAACAAAATATTAAATTGTCATGATACTAAATGTGTGACTTACTGACGATCAACACATCACCCAGAACCAGAAGACCTTGTCTACTTAGATATATTTTCAGGGTAGTTTCCTTTGAATATATACGAAAGCATCTAGTTTCACGGAATGGCAGGAATGGTGTCCCGGGCATTGCACTAGTCATTTATAAGGTGATGCAAATGGCATTTAAATATTTAAAATGTAATATAATTATGACTTGAAGTTTTTAAGCCTCTTGAGAAAATAAATTTGATTCAAGTTGAGGGAACTTTATCATGGTAACAATTTGATTTGACATGTGCTTTGCTACACAGCTCATCATCATTCACCATTCTCCTGCCCTTATCCACGCTACGTAGGGTTGGCAATACATGCTATTTTCTTCCACTCACTCCTATCAACCGTCAACCCTGCATCTACACCTCCATGTCAATATAGCATTCCGTCTTTTCTGCAGCCACTTTATAATTTCCTCTTCTATTATCCCTTACTATTATCACCCCACACATCCTTCTCAACATTCGCATCTCAGTAACATGCACTTACCTCTCATCCGTCTTCCTCATAGCCCAACACTCTGATCCATGCATTGCGACAGGTCTGATGACCGTAATGTAAATTTTTCCCATAAGCTTAAGAGGCATTTCTCGGTCAGCTGTTGTTCCCAAGAACACCACTTTACCACTTCGCCACTTCATCCGTCCCGCATTCATTACATCATTATGAAAGACGACGGCAATATTGATCTAGATCTAGACGTGTCTTAATCAATATTGTCTTACAAAAGTAAGCCAGTGTACTTATAATTATAGCAGGCTGGAAGGGCCCCAATTGCCTTAGATGGAGTAACCGTTACACCATCGAAGGCAACTGGGAAAAAATAGTTTGCTCACAGCTTATTTCATTAAACGAAGATATGTAGTTTTAATTGACATAATAATAATAACGAAGATTATTGAGCTCCAATGAAAGAGAGCTAAGCGCCTTAACACTGTACCAAGGAAGGTCAACGAGGTGTTCAAGTACAAAAGACAATACCTTAAAGCGTTGCCAGCAGCCACACTCTGGTAGATATCACAGTCCACCAGCTTCTTGGTGAGATCGCCGGGCGCATACTCACCAGCGAGCTGACAGAGTGCTCGGTGGAATTGGAACTGGATTATGAAGGACACGTAGTATCTGAAAAAGGAACCGAAGAGTGAATAACAAGGTATGATGACTGAATTCAAGGCCGCAGGCAAATAAAAGGCAATGTTAAATAAATCATTGGGAAACAGAGAAGTTTTTCTCTCTTTCTTCGTGAGGGCTATGTAACAACCCTGACGAATCTCAGACTTAACAAAAACTACAGGACACAGTGTCATCTAGTCCCAAACTTAAAAGCATAAAAAAAACTTTTTAAAGCAACGCTTGCAATATGAGAATTAGATTACGGATTTATAACTAACATACTTTTTTTTTTGTAAATACATACTTACCATAAAATACAACACACCCCCCAAACTCAGAACAAACATCAATTTTCATCACACAAATATTTGCCCTGGGTGGGAATCGAACCCACAACCTACAGCGCAGGCAGAGCTACTACCAACTGAACTGAGCAAATCATGCAGCGCTCGTAAGCTTTTTTGAGTATTCTCATAGCAATTAATCTTTGATATTGATATTGATAATAATGATATCAAGAAGTCTTTTACTCTCACCTAGAGTACTCAACGTTTGCAGAAACGTGGTATTTCGCAGCAGCGTCAAAGTCTTCCTCGGTTCTATTGACAGGCGGCTCAAGACCTTGCAATTGTTCCCTCAGCTTCCAGTAATGGCAGTTGTAGTCATCAGGGGTGGACGTCTTGCGGAACACCCCGTATCTGAACAGGTCTAGGGTGTATGCAAAGGGTAGGAACACCACTTTGTCCAAAGCCTGGAATTGCAAGAGAATAACGTTGTAAGTACTCTGTAGAATGCAAAGTGAAATACCGTGAAGATATAAGCAATAGGATCTCGTTTGATGGCCTACCGTCAGTTTATAAAAGACCAAAATGGTAAAATATTCACATTTTCAACAGCAGAAATCCGGATGACAAACTTAAAAATAAAATTAATAGACTCACGACCTCTTACCCTTCGACAATTCACCTCTGACCACTAATAATTAGTTATAATACTAGATGATATCATCATAATATATGTGAAGTGCGTGACTGACCAACTGACAAACAACGCATAGCCTAAGCCAGTACACGGAAATTCCCACGGGACGACGGGAACAAAATTCTTGGGGTCCATTTGTTAAAACTAAAATCTTACCATTTTATACAACTGGTTGATCTCGGTCTGCTCATCTTCAGCTTCGCCTTTTACCAAGCCGACCCTTCGCAAATGCTTTGGAGAGGACACTGACAGTGATATTGTGTCACCCACGGCTTCGTGGAAACCTTAAAAACAACCATTACATACCTTGGTTAAGCCGTTCAATTCGAACACACCGTATGCGAAACCAAGAAGTGGTTATATGGCCACATTAGAAGAATCTTTATGTGACGAAAATTTGTCTATATTAGAATTCATATTATGATTCCTCTAGTGAAGCCATATCAAGTTTTTATTGTACGACGGGAAAGTGCTTGGCCTTCAACTCATCAACTGATATTAAAGTTATGACAAGACCGAAGGTGGAAGCTCGCTTCACCCGGAATCCTCAATCCGGAATCCTCAATCCGGAATCCTCGATTTGAGGAACTGGCTATCTTACCTATCAAGCTGGAACACAACAATTTTAGAATTGTTGTTATGGCGACAGAATTCGGGAAGATGGTGGTAGCTAGTCAGGCGGACTTAAACAAAGTCGTAACATTAATAATAATAATCAATATCAATATTACTGGACATTCATTTTACACAGCACCATAGCCACGAACTAAGCATAGCTTATAATATGGGAACTAGATTACGGATAGATTTTATACTTTTTGTAAATACATACGTAGTTAATATATGATACAAAACCCAAACACAGAACAAACATCCACATTCATCATACAAATGTTTGTCCTGGGTGGGAATCGAAACCACAGCCTACAGAAGGTTACTACTTAACTAAGGTTAGTAACGGAAGTTACTACCAACTGAGCTATGAGGCTTGTACCAAAGCTTACAAGCTAACAGGACACACAGAAGGAGAAACACCAAGAATGACACAAACAGTATAGCTTTACAGTTATCCCAGATAAATGCTTGACACAAGACGGAACAGGAGTAGTGCAGTGCAATAGGTGATTTTTGTGTGCGCGAAAAGTGTTTGGAGAGGATCGCGGAACAAATCAAAATTCACCTGAGTTAGCCCCGCTGCGAAACTCAATCGGTTGGTGCTTGTATTGCAAATAATACTGCACATGTCCCATCTCATGATGAACCGTCCTCAAGTGCTCACCGGTCACCACAGTGCACATTTTGATCCTGAATCAAAAAAGTCTCTTTATCTTACCCGAGTTGGCTCCCTCACGAAAAACGATAGGCTGGTCTTTGTATTGTAGGAAGTATTGTATGTGGCCCATTTCGTGGTGAGTCGTTTCAAAGTATTCGCTATCAACCGTCGTGCACTGTTTGATCCTAAATAATCCAAATGTTTTTAATTAAATACGTTGTTTTTGTCCTCGCCACCACTAACAGAAAAATATCGATTGAGAAGTCATCACAGCTCCGTGCAAATTAATTGTATAAAGTTGTCATCTCGATAAAACATTGTTAATACTTTTTCTGCTTTTGATAATTTTACGCGAAGCAATCTTCAGGGCTCATCCTCATGCAGGGACTAGAAATAAAGCATCTTAAAAAACAGCGATTAATACCAGCCAAAGCTCAAAATTATTAATAAAAAAATTTGAACGGTATAGATTTTTATGTAAAATCGTTTTCTTCTAAACCACTCTCTGCTTTTCCAAAACAAAAATGTTATTTCCTTGATATTGTAGAGCAGTAATTTGAGTAAAAAATAAAATTTGGTGACGTTTCTCCGAAATCCGAAGGCAAAAAATTTGCTACCTGAAATCTTGTCCATCGTAAAAGTCCCAAGCTGACGCGTGGCATACAATATCCACATCAGTCGGTTTGAGAATAATGGAATTCTTCCAGAACTTCTCCGGCATAGCGGTCAGGTTCAACGACTTGAAGAACTCGTCTGACATTTGAAACATCTTCAGAGGTGTGTATCCTTGGTCTTTCATTGCTTGAGTCACGTCAATCTCTTTCTTGTCAGGGTAGGGACGCGTGAAGGATTCTATGTTGGTCCATGTTTGGGCCCACATGTTTCCTGGAAAATGAGATCTCGGTCAAGATAGTCGATGATGGTAGATAAAACTTTTACCGTGTCGATGATATAAGTATTACATAGCAAGTCCCCCATTGCATTCCTCAGGGAATGCCTTTATCCTGTAGAAGATTTTTGAGCTGTGACGGTGAAAGTTATCTATCAAACAAACATATTATATGTTATATAGCATGACAAGACGCTTAGGCCTCTGATTCTGATATGACATTTACTCCTCGTACTTGGTGAAATAGCCCATGTTCTTACCAAGTAAATGTGCTGGGATTGGTCCTTTCTGTGAGACCACTTGGTCTCCGTACTTGTCTCGCAGTCGCTTCCTCACATACGCGTGCATCTGCTGGTAAAGAGGCTTAACGTCTTCCCAGAGTTTGGCAAGCTGCTGCTCGAAGTCAGAAACCTCGTAATCTGATTGCCACCAGTCTGCCACATTGTCGTATCCTGGAATTTTCAGAATCGTGAGGTTTATAACTCGAGGCGGACCTTAATCATTCTAATACAAGGCGAAAGTTTTTATGGATGTTTAGATGTTTGGAAATTCATAAAAATGACAAAATAGGGGTTGGAAGTTAGTACGAAGGATCATGATTATTTTAGTCAGATTATAGGTTCCTATTAACATAATTGCACTTTATATCATTACATTTGGAAACCTAACCTGCTTGTCCGTTAATAAGGTTAAATGTGAGATGACATTCGGTGTTGACAAATACGTCAAATTTATAGATTACAATTTATAAAAACTGGTGATTAGTTGACGTTTACGATTACAGGTTTTTTTAATCCATTCTCACAGGGGTAAAAAAAGGGGTTAAAAATACTAGAACATCCTAATTTTAGAGTATTATTTTATATATTAGGGTATGGATATTGATTTTAAGGTGGAACCTCGGGGTTAGATACGCACTAAATTGTTCCTACTAATTACTTAATATTATTAAATTGTTTATTCAGATTACTAAGATCCATATTTAAGTAATCCACCATATGTATGCATCAGTACAATATAAATTAATTAAAATTTAAATGGTATGTTAATTTCCGGCAACTTAAATTCAATAGTATTATATATATAATATTGTCCTTCAAGATGACTATTCAATCAGAATCAAGTGGTGTGGGGTAAGTTGAGAAAATGTACATCTAGGAAGGAACATACCGTTCAGTTTAGCAGCCTCATTGTACAGGTCCACGTATTCTGTGAAGTTGTGTTTGGCCCTCGCTCCAGCAACCGCGTGCCACTCCACCCACAACTGCTTCAACTCTTCAGGATCTTGGCTTTTGGCGAAGATCTCAGTCAGGTCTGTAAATATTTCGTAGCATTTGCTTACATTATTCGGTCTTTTTCCTAAATATATACTCAATCAGGTTTTATACGATGTAGCCAAATGTTGTTAATAATTCAAGAGCAATTTGTTGGTCGGTTCGTGGAAATGAGTAAGATGTAGGATAACAAAAGACAAAAATTATCACTTCCAACGAAACTACTCTCTGCCCGCAGCTTCGCCTGCTCAGTACTACAGTCCGGGGTACTGAAAGGGGTTGCCTATACGTCACTACGCTCACTTGATTCATGACAAATTATCAAGATCCGTAAACCGGAAAAAAACTTTAATAGCCGGACTGACAATGTTTCATTAGATTTTTTAAATTAGAAAACGGCCTACTTTCCCTTCGCGGATTCACCTCTGATCACTACTCAGAGCATGAATTTTATGAGGATCATCTACAAAGTAGTCAAAAGCACATCCAAACTACGTCCATCATCGCTTAGCGGAATACAAGCCTATAATAATGACATTTGCTATTCGGTTGTTGGTCCTAGCGATACGCTGGTTTCCACACGATGTGACCTTCACAGTCAGAGCATGTGCATGTATCAAACGCGTACATAAACTTAAAAAAACTAAGAAGTCGATTGGTGTACGACTGGAATTTCACAAATAACCTCCGGATCAGCCCATACTCACTTACCCACATAGCTCTTTAAGGCAATATTAGAATGAATTGATCTTAGTGTGGATTATCATTTACCTGGTTCCAAGGATAGGTCGCATTTGGTCGGTTCCTTATAAGAGCAGATCTTGGCAGTGGCGTAGTTGGACTCCATACCAGATACAGCTCTCATCAGGTTCTTTAAAAATGAAGTTTATGTTAGTACCAGACCAGCACCAGACAAAGATTTGAATTATTACAATAATGTGAAGAACACATATAAGAAGTAGTATTAACTCCTTCTTATAATATAGTAATGAAAAATATAGTACAAACTATTTTTTTCAAAGGAGCTTCCTCAGCTTCCTCTTTCTCAGAAGCTGGATCCGCCGGAAAACAGCTGCTCTCAAATAATAATACCTTGAATTTTTCCTCTTCCAAAGCAGAGATGCCAAGTTCGCTGTACTTCTTGAACATCCTCCTCAGGCTGAAGTCCTGGTAGTCTTGCCATTGGAACATCTTCGTCTCCTCCCAGGCCTTTTTCTCTTGCTGAGAGAGCTCCAAGCGGATTTGTAACTGTAAATAAACATTTACTTGTGCAATATAATGGAAACAAGTATTATTGGTTCTTCTTCTTTGCAGCCCAGTATTGTCCACTGCACTGCCATAATAACCACGCTTGGCAGGTGAGTTCATTTTCGCAGTAAAGTTATTAGATAATACACAGGAGTAAGCTGCCACACTACTTCTGGTATTTCATAAGTCAGCTTTTACAACATCCGCGGTATAAGATAGAGGGGTGGATTCGACCGTGCCGTGACCGCAACGGCAAGTTGTCTGGTTATTAAACCCCTAAATCTTGACATCAGGTGAATCCTCGAAGGGCCAGTGCTTTGAATCATCATCATTGTCACTTTTAGCTCTCGGGTAGCCTTACTAACCTTCAATTACAATCACCACTTTGAACATTATGTTCCGTTGGCATCCAAGTCTTTCATATACAGCAACGAGTTCTTTGGATCATCATCATCATCCCACACTACGCTTCCTAAGACATGGTCTCCATATGTCATTGTTGACCCTACCAGTTGCCTTTTTGACGTCATTCTATCGTATTTATCATAGAAATATTCATCATAGCACTGCGGAGCGCGATTTATCTCCGTCTTTTGTCAACGTTCGATCGAGATCCGCCGCGTCGAGAGCGCATAGTAACTGCTCCTTATATCACGCCACACATCAGTTTTCGCGTTAAACGGCCCCGGCAACACAATATTCGTTATATTGAATACCATTTCTGCACAATTACAATTAATTTTCCGCAGTCGCCACTAAACGATACACGCCATTTCGAGTTCAGTTACAAACTGTCTTTAATTGAAGTACCCTCAAAATATCAACATAATAGAAATCAGCAATCAACTCAAATACATAAAAATGACCATACCATGCTAACTTTCTGAACCAATCTGTCAGTGGTGCCACTTCCACGCTTTCTCTAATGAACTCTTCTTCATCTTATCCATTCTCGTTTCACCCTAGTCAATAAATAGTACTATATTGGGGACACATTAGGTACCTACTAACCAGTTTATCCTCATTCTCCTTAGTAATGTTAGAGGCATAAGCCCACTCCGCGAGAGCCGCGCGGTTCCTCCTGACTCCTGTAACTCGGTCCAGTTGCACGATGTACTCCCGACCCTCATGCTCTAGCGCCTCCAAGTCAGGGTCTCGTCCCTGAGTCGCGATCACGAATACGGCTACGATGGCCGCAATCAGGATGCCTCCTCCGCCTATTTTCAGCATCGTCTGGAATGAGAAATAGTTTTTAAGTGTGACGAATATAAATAAATAGCAAAATATTACTTGACATTTTACGTAACTTAGTTTGTAGCAAAATGCAAACTAAGTATTAAGCTTGTTATATGGAAACTAGAACTATGAATACTCATACTTTTGTCTGCTACTAAATATTATGCAATATAATATATCCACATATGCCGTGGCGGTTTCAGAATCGACCCCTCCAACTCAGCCCATGGATGTCGTAAAATCTGACTTAGGATTTACCAGAAGATGGGCAGCAGCTTCCTTCTGTGTATTTTCTACACCTTCACTGCGATTACCAATCTGCCTGCCAAACGTGGTGAATGTCGCAAAAACTCTAGCTTTGGAGTAGGCTCTGTCCAGCAGTGGACACTAATGAGCTGTTGATGTGATGATATCTAATGATACTATAGAATTATAACACCCAAACACAGAACAAACATCACACAAAATGTTTGTTCACATAATGGTGGGAATCGAACCCACATCCTACAGCTTCGAAGGCAGAGCTAACAACTGAGCTGTAAGGCCGGTCTATATAACTGGTAACAGGTAAAAGGGTACAAGGATAAACGTGCTCGGTTCCCAAAATAATTTTTAAGTGCAACTGAAAAAATAAAGTAAAAAGCTACCGAGATGCTCACTACTACTTACGTAGTACACAAAAGGTTACAAATACACATGATTGTTTGCTCACCAATACATTGCTATTATATAAATCCAATATAAATCTGATCTAAAATAATAACAAAAACTTTTTTCCTTCAAAAACTGTTCGAAACCGCCAATATTATGAATGTCACCATACAAGTGTCAAAGTCACTAACTCTTGCTACAAACCTTACTGATTCCAATGAGTTTTTTACCTTAGTGATCGCTATGTTTCCCAGTAGAATACATAGTAATTTATCTGTGTTTCCCAGTCACTTCCAAAACCCGGTTTCCCCACAACTGCAGGTTTCATACAGTTTGTATACATTACGATTCTACTAAACCAATCGCTTCAATAGGACATGCAATTCTGCGACAGTGATAATTGTATAAGTGCGTTTTAGTATATTCTAGTGGCCATTCTGCGATGATACTACTGCCATAGTGAAGGGATTGGTTAAGATGAATAGGGGTCCAGAATGAACCCGGCACTGTGCTAGGAGATACTTTAACTACTGATAAATAGTACACATTTCTGTTTCAAGTAAGTTTTCGAATATTGACTCTTATTCTGATAGGATTAGTGTTCAAGTATGGACGATGAATCGAGGCTGTCAAGACAGAAACAAAGTAAAGCGCCGCTGGATTATAACATAACTGATAGTGATATCGGAGACCAGCTGGAGGCAATAGCAAGGATTAAGACTTCCACCCTAGGTTATAGATTTTTCATCAGATGAAGTAGAGAAGTAGTGCCCATGACTCCATTTTTAAGCCTTGTTTTTGCACGAAAACTCGATCGCTCGAAAAAAATTGCTGAAGAACTGTGTCACAGATCAGAAAACCAACGAAGTTGTTTAAGATTGAATGATAATATTGATAAAACATCATCATCATGGGGCGGAAAATATACCTACGTAATGTATGTAATGCAACAGTTCAGATATTTTTTTCTGGTCTCTCTCTTGTTCTTCGGTGTCTTAACTTAGTTTATAATAAGTAGGTACCATTTATGGTGCCTACTTTTATAAACAAATGGTACACATATTTTGTAATAAATATAGTATAGGAATTTTCTTGAGTAGGTACATACCTACCTTATGCTCGAAGTCGTCCAAAACTTTGTTTTGTATAATTACAGATAATTTTTGTGGAAATTTTTAATGAGCTTTCAGTATATATTTGTTTACCTAGTCTATAAGTTAGCTGTTAATTTCCTGAATATTGTTAAAATAAAATAAAATGAAACTTTCAGTTTTTAGCCTTTGCCTTTGGTGGCTAGCGGTGTTTGTACCAGCGGTGTTAGATCCAGAGGTCCCGGGTCCGATTATAGGAATATAGAAATAGAAATCATTTATTTTGCTTGAAAGGTGTTTTGGTAGTACATGGTTCTTAACTAAATAAACTAATCACACACTTCGTGGTACGTAGACCTACATGCAAAAAAAAAGAAACACCTAAAATTCATTAAAAAAAAAATAAGATAACTGCAGTAGGTAGATTATAAATACCCTTTACTTTCTTAAGTCCGCCTAGCTACCACCATCTTACATTAATCTGTAGCAATAACAACAATTCTAAATTGTTGTGTTCCGGCATTTAGAGGTAAGATATCCAGTTCCTCAGATGTTGACGATTCCAGGTGAAGTGCGCTTCCACCGTCGGCCTGGCCTATCATAACTTGAAAATCGAATTATTCATCTCATAGGCCAAGCACTTTCCTGTCGGACATTAAAAAATAACGTCGCTCATCCGCCGTATTTCGAGATGCAACATTATTTAAGAATTTGCAAAGTATACTACAAACATATTAGACTTGTTGCATTACGCTTGTAGCTTGTCTTCATGTGGGAGTGAGATAGGTGTTCGCACCAACCATGGACCAGCGGAGAGCCGTGGAGGAAAAATATAATTCAAAACCTAATACCGATGTCTCCCCCAGCAATGCAAGACACCGGTACTAAAACCAGGCTCCCCAGGGGGTTGTCTAGGGTATAATATATATAATACGGGTCCGAAGCCAAAATGACTAGTTAGCACTTTAGGCTTACTGCCATATTTATGCCGTAATAAGGCACCGTAGTCCGACTATGGACAATGGCGGTATGGATAACTTTACGGTAATGACAAAAATATCTTTCATAGAACATTTTACCGGTGAATGATGATTTTAATATTAGATCGATTATCTATAACATTAACAAATTAAGAGTTTTCTATCCATCTATCTATGATAGATACAGAAGATTACAACAGTCATAACCAAAATTTAATCTAAGGGACACTGGTAAAACAATGCCTAATAAAAAATAATTAATGGTTAAATGCCTTATCGCTGAAAGTTTTGAATGCTCAGAGACGATAAAGCTTTCAAGGGTGGTGGTATACAAACAAACTTATACATACATCAGAATGTATACTTGAATACTACACAACATAACAACAAAAATTAAATAAAATACCTATATGCTATTCTGCGTGGCAATGCAACAAGTATTTGTGAACTAATACATAAAAAACTACATGTATTTATCATGTTAAATGCAATACCTACCTATGTCTAGTAAATTTGAATATATATACTCTATTAATATCTAATAAATAGAATGTAACTATTTATAAGGGCGATAAGGATGCCAATTGAACCTAGGTGTAGGTACCTATTAATTGTTCTCTGCTTATTTATTTTGTTTTGTTCCTGTGGTGTGCAATATCTATTAATCGATATGTATATATTGAGGTAGGCTACATAGATATAGGTTAGCTGGAAGAGCAATTCTTTCCACAGGTCAATGAACTGCGAGAGACCACATTCCTTGCAAAAAGGAACCGGATATTAAGATCCAGTCAACGCCCGGAGATGGACCACCTTTATTATTATAAATCGATCTAATGGCTGCTTACTTGGTCTAAAGGTTTGGAAAGTAATTAGTTTATAGATTTCCATGTGATTGATAATGTAAGCTTGCTTAACTTCGTTCGAAGGATTGTTTACCCTACTCCGAGGCAGTCGGTTAAAAATTCAGAGGTGCTAATTAAGTGGTTAAGTAGAAGTCACTCAAGTTTCCGAGTTAGTGAACTGCTATGCAATCATATTGAACGATATTTATACAACATGATATTGTACCTAGCTACAAACAAACACAATGAAATCATTCAAATCAGCTAATCAGCTATTAATCGAACAGATGATTTTCGTCTTAGTTTTGGTAGATCATGGATTGTGGACGATAATTGGTATTTAGTTCAATAAGAAGGGTTTTGTGTAATTTAATATTTATGATTCTTGTTGTCAAATAAAGATATTGATGTACCGAAGCAAAGCTCTGTTAATATTAGGTCCTTACATATGAAATTGGCGTTTTGTCGTACTGGCCACTTTGATCTTAAATATCTCCTCTTTGGTTAGGAATTCCAAATTCAAATTTAAACAGCAATTTACTCATGCATTTGTGTTTCGAAAACCGTAATTCATTTGTTTTTTTCTCTTTTGCTTTTTTTTTCTGCGTCACTCATTTCACAAAATGGAAAACTTAAAATATCGCATTATTTACGAGTACGAGTTCCACCGTGGCACCAGTGCTGCAGAAACGGCTCGAAGGATTAATGATGTGTATGGTGGTGGTGTCGCAAAAGAAAACACGGTGCGTTTTTGGTTTCAACGCTTTCGTTCTGGAAATATCGACCTGCAGAACAAGCCCTGTGGACGGCCGGAGACCAAGGTCGATAATGATGAATTGAAGGCTATTGTGGAAGCAGATCCATCGCAAACCACATCACAGTTAGCTGCAGGCTGCGGTGTTAGTGACAAAACCGTTTTAATCCACTTGAAGCAAATTGGGAAGGTGAAAAAGCTTGAAAGGTGGGTACCTCATGAATTGAGTGAAGCAAACCGACAAACGCGCGTCGACTGCTGCGTTACATTACTCAACCGGCACAATAATGAAGGAATTTTAAATCGGATCATTACATGTGGTGAAAAGTGGATCCTGTACGATAATTGTAAACGCTCATCGCAATGGCTGAACCCTGGTGAACCAGCAAAATCTTGCCCCAAGCGAAAATTGACTCAAAAAAAGTTACTTGTAAGCGTTTGGTGGACTAGTGCCGGTGTCGTACACTATAGCTTTCTTAAATCTGGTCAGACGATTACGGCTGATGTCTATTGTCAGCAACTGCAAACCGTGATGGAAAAGCTCGCTGTTAAACAACAGAGACTTTTTCAATCGCTCTACGCCACTGCTGCTTCAAGACAACGCTAGACCACACACGGCCCAACAGACGACTACCAAATTAGAGGAGCTTCAATTGGAATATCTAAGACATCCACCGTACTCTCCGGATCTTGCTCCAACAGATTACCATTTTTTTCGAAATTTGGATAACTTCTTGCAAGGAAAAAAAAATCAATTCCGATGAGGCAGTCCAAACCGCTTTCAAAGATTTCATTGATTCCCGTCCGAATGGTTTTTTTAGTAAAGGGATCAATGAACTACCTATAAGATGGCAAAAGTGTATAGATAGCAATGGTACATACTTTGATTAATAAAATATATTTTAATATGAAAAAATTGCCTTTATGTTCCTCCCATACAAAACGCCAATTTCATATGTAAGGACCTAATATTTATAGCTGCTTAAGCATCATACTATTTTATTTTACTTATAGTCGCAGTCAAATAAAGATATTGATGTACAGTACTAGCTCACGTAGGTAGTTGTTTAGATTCGTAATTGCTTATACATCAAACTATTTTATGTAACTTTAAATTTATGATTCCTGTGGTCAATAAAGAGATATTGATATACCGATAAGCATTTCTCTGTTCATTTATAATTGCTTTTACATCAAACTTAATGTAACTTCAAATATATGATTATTGCGGTCAAGTAAATAGATATTGATGTGACGATATAATTTTATCTTCTTTTGTACGGTGGCTGGATTGCAATGGAATAATGTCAAGGTTGAATTCCTTGCTAGTACTGTGTCGTTTGGTAAGTTCTTCACAGACCTAACCTGCCACTGTTTTCTTATGATACGCTTGTTAGTTCTAGTCGTAGTTTTAAATGTTATCTGTATGAATAATTGTCCACCGTTAAATCGTTTCTTTTGTTGCATAGGGACCCACTTCTACATTACATTAAAATAACTGTAAAATCTAACCTACTTCATGAATGGAGGCCAAAACTTAGCATTGTTAGTGACCACTAGTTTACTAACAATTCTGAGTTAAATTTGATTTTAATTGTAATGCGTTCAATACTAATTGAACGCATTATTTTAAAAACTGAATGTGCCAACTTTAGAAGCTGCTTTACTTATCTAATTTATTTACTAGATATTTATGATGTACAGTAAAAAATATAAATAAATAAATTGTACAATATTAATTTCATACATCGCCATCTAGTCCCAGACTAGGAATAGCTTGTAATATGAAAAAAAATGTCATTTTATAAATACACTATTATAATATTATTTTAATAAATATATTGACAATACAACACCCAAATAGAGAATAAACATCTACATTCATAGTCTTAATGTTTGTATTTGTATGCTTGTGCTAGTTGGGAATCGAATCCATATCCTACAGCGCAGAAGGCAGAGCTACTACCAACTGACTAATGTGGCCACTTGTTAATAGCGATAATTTGATGATAGGGACATTTTATAATATTTTCCTTATAGGTATGCGTTCGAATGAGATATTTTTTTCCTTTTAGACAATACCTACAGCATTCAGTAGTCATAAGTTATCCATCAATTAAATCAAAATAAAATAATACAAATATAAATCAACAAAAACATATAGAACGGTTATTTTAAGCAATTCTTTTGAATGTTTAAATACTGCGGGTATTTCTAAAGAATTTCTAATGAATTCTAAAGAAATCATCGTATCTACATCAACTGATTAGTTCAATGTATCAGTGTAGTTCAGACGATACTTTATAAAAAGTTCCTATACGCGTACTATCATTGTGAAAGCTACGTAAATAATATAGTGCAACGTGTGTTGAACATCTATCATTATACCGAAACGAGACCGAACAAAAAGGAAATGTTTGTTGTGTCGTTAACCACATTGCAGAGATAAATGACCGCAAAAGCAACATGGGCTATTCACAAAATTACAACACGAAATATTGCGACATACCTGGCTTGTGAGTCAGGAAAGCACGGCATTAAACTTACATCCGTTTTCGTTCACTTGCTTATTGCTTTTTGGTATTCGCAAGTCGTGAGCGCCGGTCCGTTATGTGCCGGCTCAAACGACGACTGAGCTGCGCAAGCACTTCTCATGCGTACAAGCAAACACAACTATACATTCGTTCATAGATTAGCGGTCAATTGACAGCGTGACTTTTTGTGCTTTATCCAGGGCCCCGATTCTACTAAACGAGAAACTGGCTATCTTACCTTAAATGCCGCAACACAACAATTTTTAGAATTGGAATAATGGCGACTTAGGTAAAATGGTGGTAGCTAGCCAAGCACAATATATTGTACTCCCCATGGGGATCGAACCCGAGACCTCTGGAAGTGAAATCGGTGGGTTGAACCACTAGACAACAGAGGCGGTTAAGTTCAGTTTTCAGAGGCATTTCGGTATTCTAGTAGCCATTTTGCTAAGATATCATCATAGCGAAGGAAATAAATGATTGGCAACATGTCACCCAAGGGCTGGCTTTTATTTAGGCCACCGAATCAGCTTAGCTATTCAGCGTGGCAATGAAGCCAGTGTCTTGGGTACACTTCCGTCGGTTATTCCAGTTCAGTTACCTTATAGACCGTTTTAAACGGTCCTTAGGTATAACCGACTGCTTGCCTAGTACATACAAGTTAGTTTGACTGTACATAATGTTCAAATATATTTTTTCTGTAAAAATCATGGTATCATCATCATCAGACAGTGTCTTAGTCAATCAAACGGGATATATGATTTTTACACAGCGCCATCTAGCCCCAAACTAAGCAGAGCTTGTAATATGGGAACCTGATTACGGATAGAATACTCACATACTTTTGTAAATACATACACAAGATACTATATAATATATCCAAATCTCAACTCTTATTCTATTTTGTTTGCCTTGATGTCGGTCACAGACAAAGAACACTAATATGAAAGCTGTCCCTTTAGATCTATAAAGAGAAAAGTTGGGTCAATAAAATCCATATTATTTGCGGTGTGTTGGGTTTTTTCTTGCAACTCACATGCTGGTGAGCTGTCTTTTAACAGTCAGAATAACATCATATTAAAAAAATATATATGGATTACAATCGCTTCCCACCAAACGAAATGTGACGATATGCAGGTCAGAAGACTCCTGATCTCCTAGTCCAAAACTCTCTTACTCACCATAATTGTCTCTCCTGGCAGGATCGAATCGTGAAATCACAATTAAAATAATCATCAGTAAAAACAATAAGTGTAACTTTTGTGTTCCTATAGCAGAAACAAATGAAAAAGTAACAGTAACAGACTACGACTTTTTGCCCCTTTCGAGGATTTACTGATCTCTATTCAGATTACTTCGAAACCTTTGTTCGGCACATGCCCGTGGTATGCAAGTAGCTAGCATTCAATACGTGACAAGCCTATCGCTTAGCGGAATTCTAGCCAGTGACATATGCCATTCATTTTTCCTGGTACTAGGGACATGCCGGTTTCCTCACGATGTGACCTTCACCGCCGGGGCATGTGCATGTGTTAAATGCGCACATAAACTCCCGCAAAGCTAAATTGGTGTGCTGGATTTGAAACCGCAACCTCTGGATTGAAATACGGGGCTATACCAACTCGGCCACATAGCTCATTCGTTTGAAAAGAATATGTTCATATGAATTTGAAGAGATTGTGTTTGATTGAACGCACTTTATTGAATGTATTGAACGTATTGAACGAACACATTTAGGAACCGGTCCGTTATTTAAGATTATTTTTAAGTTTGTCCAGTAAGTGGAGGAAGCTAATCAGTTATCTTTCAATTTTACACGTTGCCATACATTTGTTTTCTATAATGATAAATTCATTATTTATATAATAAGGAATCGTTTTGTGTAGATGTCTGTACATATCAAAGCACGTTCGCAGAGCGAGCCTTGATGAGTCACTCATGTTTATTGGCAACGGTACTGTCCCAGAGTAATATCATATAAACCTTAGTATGCAAATGCACTTATAAGTAGATAGTTTCGTTTATTTCTGTGTCAGCTAGCCTATAAGGTAAGTATTTTATTATCAGCTCTTTAGGTAAGAACTGGCCATATATTTTTTTATAGTTTCGTCTGGTTTACATGATTTGTCTTGATATATAGGAGGTATACTCAATATCGAGAGGTTCCTATCTAATATTACATCATCTGGTGTAATATGTTTTGAGAAACATAATTCACCACCCGACATCTGACCTGAACCACAGAATAGTTCAGTACTATTAGTAGTACTGAACGATAAACAAATAAATGAATAATACGTAAGTAAATAATTACAGGACATTAATTTTACACCGTGCCATAAAGAAAGATGATTTCTTTATTGTGGCGTGTTAGGTACCTGCCTATGCGTGGTGTGGCGTGTTATATGGAACTGGTAAGTGGTAATTACCGTTACCTCTAATGTAAATATTTTTCTTACCTCGATCGCTTGGTATTTCTTGCTCTTTACGTACTCCACATAGGTGTCAATATAAACTTCCTTATAGCTTTGTATAAGTAGTTACTAGTAGTACACAGTACACCACAGACGCTAAGTCAAATTTTCATTCATCTGTTTTGCTTTAAAGTACAGTAAGAGGTTTGTTTACAAACATTTACGCCTTAGAGGGTCTAATTAATCCAGTAAAATTTGGCTCTTCCCTATATGGTGCGCACCAGAACGTTCCAGAATGTATCGTTCTTAATTCAAAGTACACTTTTTCAAACATTCAAAAAAGGAACACGCGACGTTTCGACCGTAAAAAGAACAACACTGATCATGGTCTGATGGGATAACTTGAGGAAATAAACGTTAGACGGCGGCGGCGCGACGAATAACAGTGCAACTATAAATAAACGTTTTATAAACGATAAATACCGTGGCGGTCGCGGGTTAGAAATCGATCCCTCCAACTCAGCCCATTGATTTCGTAAAAGCTGTCTATGGGTTCTTACCAGGGCATCAGCTTCCTTCTGTGTAATATCGACACATTTACTGCGATCACCAATCAATTTGAGATTGTGGCAAAACCCTTTAGCTTTGGAGGGGGCAAAATTATCATCAGCTGCAATGGAAGATTTCGGGCTATGTTGATTATAAGCAAACTCCCCTCTTTACGGCTGGTTAATATTCCACCAGACAGGCGTAAGGCGTTCTAAGCCAGACTTAGTATTCTGATATCTGTGGCCAAACACAATTTATTGAGAACTATATAAGCTTCGCATCAGCTACCTGCTCCATTGTAGATCGTTTACGAAAAAAAGCTATAAAAAATGTACACAACAAATAAAACGGCCCATTAATATCCAAAATCAAGGTCAAAGTCGGGGTTCTCATATGGACCAATGAACACATCATTACAGGACGAAGAAGAAGAAATTTTTTTTGGGATCATTTTGAAACGTCAAATCTACCGCCTGTTCGGAATCGCGACCAGCACACAAGGAGAAAGGCAAGAACCTCGGGCTAGTTAATTTGTTGATGATCCATTCGATATTTAGGTACTTATACAGAGTTTTAAATAGTTTTAATATCATTATAATAAGTTTCAACGTAAACCTAAATACTGAGTACCTACTATCTCAAAACATTATTAATTACCTAATAGGCAGTTTGATAACATTGAGAAATCACCATTTAGCCGTCAACTGGTATAGCAACACCGGGCCACGCGTTGTTATCGTCGATATAGTCACTTATTTTGTAGTAGGCACTTTTAATAAAATTATTCGTTTTATATACTGCCTTTACCAAACCTGGAAATTGTGCCTTAATCACCACGCTTGGTTTGGTGATTGCAGTACATAAGATAATCAATAGGAAGCTGATGAATCCGTAGACGGATCTTCGATTGATATCCCTTTCTTGACTTTTACGCTATACGCGGCCAGATAGAAGGTCGAAAAAAATATGATTAAATAGACTGAGACTTCCTAAAATCTTAAGATAAGATTTTAGGAAGTCCACTACCTGTACACAAGGTGTCAAAATCACCCTTAAATGTAAGTTCCTAGAAGGTTTTCCTTTTACTGTACGATAGGTTAGCGCCTTCATTTTTTTTATTATGCGGCGGAGAAACTTGTCCTTCAAGTTATGATAAGGTCGAAGGCGGAAGCTCGCGTTACTCGGAATCCACAACAGGCCCGGTCTGGCTTGTGTTTTGTGTGCTGATTTTGAGTCAGTCAGTCTGTCGAGACTGACGTTTTTTTACTATAAATATATATATAAAATACGTCGTGTTGCTGACTGACTGACAACCAGGCTTAATTTTTTTAGATTAGCTTTATTTTGTAGTATAGCACTTGAGATAGGATTCAAGAAAATTCTATGGGATTACGGGAACAAAGTCCCTGTTGCTTCACTAGAAATACATTTAGATGACGGCCGTAGCACATACAGTCACCACTCCAGGCAGTGCATTCATATAGATGAAAAAGATAAAATACTATTATAACTAAAATATATATTTACTTTAGAATCAAGCACAAGTACAATAACTTAATACTGTAGAACCTTAAGGAAGTCCTAATAACATTTACTCCATAAAATTCATAATATTTTTGTATCCACATCAGCTGGGTTATATTATTTACTTGTAATGGCCTTCATTTTGAAAATAGATGATGTATTAAATAAATAAATAAATAAATATTAATTTTAGGACATTCATTTTACACAGCGCCATCTAGCCCCAAACTAAGCATAGCTTGTAATATGAGAACCAGATTACGGATAGAATACTTAAATACTTTTAGTAAATACATACGTACTATATGATACAACACCCAAACACAGAACAAACATCTATATTCATCACACAAATATTTGTCCTGGGTGGGAATCGAACCCACAGCCTACAGCGCAGAAGGCAGAGCTACTACCAACTGAGCTATGAGGCTTGTTGTGTATTTTATTTACATGACCGACTGTACATAGAGATGCCCATACACAGTAGTTAGTGAAATTTGGTCGGGGATGATAATGATGATAGTCCCAACAGATTGTACGTGTGTCAAGCGTATGTTCCTTTCATCATAATGCCACGTTTCCCACGCGCTCGAGTCTCCCGCTATTACTGGCCACCAGTCACGGTGTGTTACCGTTTTTGCACACAACTAGGTAAGTAGGTACTAGGTAGGTAATAAGATGTAAAGGGCTAAGTAAGTTTAAATAAACATATGGAAAGTAGGGACCCGTACTCGTACCAATAATTCAAACCCACAAACAATAATTTATATTTATTTATTCATAATACAGAACAGAACACTATTATTACAGGGACACCTAATGCAATAGTGAACCTAATTAGTCACATTAATACCTAGAATATTATATTAAAAGCTTTCAAACCCACAAACAATAATTTATATTTATTTATTCATAATACAGAACAGAACACTATTATTACAGGGACACCTAATGCAATAGTGAACCTAATTAGTCACATTAATACCTAGAATATTATATTAAACTAGAGAACAAATAAAATAATAATATAATAATAATAATAATTACCTACATAAACATGTCAATTCATTATAATCAAAAATTATCTCTTCGTCATAATTATTACATAAAACCTTAATTAATTTTGACTGGAGAATTTATCGTCAGTCAAAATTATTCCTTATCAAATCTAATTACAGTAACATAGAATACATAAAACAGTCCTATGACATTCACTCAGAGAGCAGCAAAAAAGATCGACTGTCTCCGCTAATAGATTGAGCGTGTGGATGCAGCGCGTTAAAGGTGCCCATATATAAGAGGTGCTAACGGTAGTGGGCAAAATTTGGTATTCTGCTATTTTCTGACAACTCTTCCAATCGTAATTTCGACTATGAATTAGTCATAATGGTATCAGAGTGCAAAGGTTGCTTGAATATTGTTATCTACTCTTTCTAGGTAGAAAGAGAGTGAAATACCCGAGTGAGATAACCGAGGCTGCCTAGCCTCGGTTGTTTTTTATGGGGTCCCGTCTCTTCTTACATAGTATTTAGTATTATCTTTGTCAAGGATCAATCAGTATATCCCAAGGGAACGCCGCCGCCGTGATGGGATCTCGGTGATACAAAGGCAGGTAAGTAATGAAAGATTCTCTGTTCTCGAGTTTGCTAAGTTGGTGTAGCTACAAATCATACAATTTATTGAGCAATATACTGCACTTACACAAACATTGAAGCCCCAATAAAGAATTACAATTTCTACAGATTGAAGAAGAATTGAGAGCCAATGCTAAGCACTGGAGATTATTTGGGGTCAACCCAGAGCTCTTAACAGGTGGAGCATTGCAGCAGGATATTCTTGACATGTGATGGACAGGAGAAATTAAATGCAAATGTATAAATGTAATTAAAACATTTACTTATGTCGATATGTCCTATTGGGTAATATATACGGAGATGACGGTAACAACTTCTTTAGGTAGACGATTCCAGTTTCGTTTTACTCTATTGCAGAGAAAACGGTATGCAGTGAAAATGCTGTGCCACGCGTCGTGTCTCCGAAGACTTTATTTGGAGTCAGAAGTAGATATCACCCGCCGACGTCGACATCGTTGTCGTTTCTGAAAAGATAATTATGTATATTGAGTAATAAGATAACATCACCATCATAGAAGTATATTTATTTCCGCAATCTTTATTAAATAAAGCATAGAAAATACCTATTAAATATATGTAAGTAACGAAGTATGTTTTACTCACTAACCTTTAGCTCCATAATACTCATAAGTTGACCGAGCCTGTCTGTCAGGAATATCAGCACAAGCTGCCCAAAGCTAGCTTGAGAAATTGTGACACTTGCTCCTGTGGACGTGACAAGCGCCAACTCTTGTGTGGTCACTTCCTAGAGTCGTGGCACTCTAGGAAGTCAAAGAGGGCTTCAATTTGCATGTGTAAGCCTTAGTAGAGTTCTTCAGATAAGTATATCTGAATTCTCGAGAGAAAAGAGTTAAAACAATAAACAAAGAAAATATTTATTTGTTTTGCATAGGTATCATAGAACACTAATATCCTAACGGAGGATATAGTATAGGTATTGACTTGTAAGTTAACATGACGATGACAACTTGAACTTTTTAAAGTCTATGTCTAAGTCTATGTAATATGAGGTCCATCTCGCGCGATATTGTGTTTTATATGCATTGGCTACACCGGCCTAACCATTGTCATTGGAAGTCATAGCCAGAGATAAACCATGTCATTGAAAATTTTGCAGAATACCAAAATAACAACAATCTAAATAATCAACCAATAGCATGGTACCACTATGATTATTTCCTAAAAAATTGCAGAATTGCCCACCAGATGTGTATACAAACATATAAGAGCAGGTGACTGTACTTGTAACTACCTGACCTAGGATGTGTTCATTTTACGTGTGGCCCTGAATAGGTGCGTGCACAACAATGGCATGTAAATGGAGCAAGGTCATTAATAATATTAAGTTTGTGTTGGTACTATACCAAATATTTAACATACTTAACTAAATAAGTAGGAAAGCGAGGCGAGTCACATCAATGTAAATTATGTAGGTAGGTATGGTAGCCATGACGCTTCTGTGAAGATTATATCGACTATCGACTAAATAATAATAAAGGTGACTACACTACACACTATAGTATTCACTTGTAACAAAACATCGAGCACAATGCTAATTTTACAAAACAACGATCTAAATATTTACTAGCCCGAGGTTCTTGTCTTTCTTTGTGTGCTGGTCGCGATTCCGAATAGACGGTAGATTTGACGTTTTAAAATGATCCTAAAAAACTTAAATAAAAAAAATTGTTTGACTTTGAACGAGCGAATTTGTATAACATTGTATCGAGCAAAGGCACGCAAATCCGACATTTCAACGAAAAGTAAACGTGAATGGAAAATGCTAACTCGCCTCGAGCTATAAAAAATGCTCTATATAGTATATTCTAGTACTCACATTAGGGGAAGTAAGATTTTATCTATTATCACAAAATGTCATCTAGCAAAGTATACCGATAGGTATTGTATTTTTGTGGGGAGCGGAACATAATTAATCAAGCACATCTCGCACTTGATCGTTTTTATTGTTCCTTGTATTTTTAATGGCTTAACGTAAAGGTCATAATCAGCCGTATATAATTTAAAAATTTGACACGCAACTGTAAAGGTCAATGACCAAGGGCGGTTCAATGACTCATCATCTGTTGTGAATGAGCGCACGCACCTTTGTGATTTTACCCTAGATGAATCCTTCCACAAATAAAGAGGTTCGATCCCCAGCGGGGTACAAATTTGTGCTGGGTTTGGCTGGTTGTAGGATTTTATTTAAGTTCGTCTGGCTAACTATCACCATATTACCTAAGTCTGTCACCATAAAAACGATTATTAATTGTTGTGTTCTGATTTCGTTTATAAGACAATCAGGTCAGCATATTCTAGCTCGATTTAGAATTTTAAGCCTCAGACATCCGGATCACAGCACGACGTCCGAGCATACTACCCAATGCTGTATTATCATTTATGTATATTTTTACTTTAGCGACATCTATTGTGGACTAGTGGAAGCTAAATTTTCTTTCTTAGTAAATCACAATCATGATTTTTGTATAGATGGCGCAAATAAATAAATAGGTACTTAAAAGTTGTTACATGCTTCTGTGGTCAATATAATTATGAATAATAATAACTGAATTGCAAGATAATGATGCAATTATTTAATTGTGTCAAATTATAAACATATTTGTCAATTTACTATTAAACGACAAAATAAAGCGTACGAGTTAAGTTGAATTGGTCCAGCTACTCGTCGCTTGATGGCGCTAAAATTAGAAATAATAAGGTGAAACGATTTTATTTCACGTTGCACTCCACAGTAATTGATAGGTTAAAGTTTTTTTTTATGAATTCAGTAAATCTCAATTATTATAAAAGTCCGCCCATCAGGTATTACAATATTTTATTATTCTCCTCCTTTGTTTTTTTGTATAATCTTGGTGAACAAAAAAGTAGTTTCTATCTATCTAATCGTAGTAATAATATAAATACATATTACAGTACATAAATTTTACACAGCGCCATCTAGCCCCAAACGAATGTAATATGGGAACTACATTACGGATAGAATACTTAAATACTTTTAAAAAAATACATACGTGTGTTTGGGTACAAACACACGTATGTATATGTGTATGTATATGTGGGTGTGTTGCGAACAAACATGTATATTCATCACACAAATGTTTGTTCTGGGTGGGAATCGAACCCAAATCCTACAGCCTAGCAGGCAGAGTTACTTCCAACTGAGCTATGAGGCTTGTTAGTATGTGAAGTAAGTCGCTTACGCATGGTATTGTATAGCCAGTTCTGAAATGATACGTCACGAAAAATGGATTTAAATCCAAAAACAACGAAGGCGAAGACGCTGTGCCGACAGCTAGTTTACTCTTAAAGTCATACAAATTAACATTCATTAACAAGCCTCACAGCTCAGTTGGTAGTAGCTCTGCCTTCTGCGCTGTAGGTTGTGGGTTCGATTCCCACCCAGGACAAACATTTATGTGATGAATGTAGATGTTTGTTCTGTGTTTGGGTGTTGTATTGTATGATAAGTATGTATTTACCAAAAAAAAAAGTATTTATGTATTCTATCCGTAATCCAGTTCCCATATTACAAGCTATGCTTAGTTTGGGACTAGATGGCGCTGTGTGAAATTAATGTCCTGTAATATTTATTTATTTATTAAATACAATGAAATATTCAGAGGCACCAAAATAAATTACCTACTGCTTAGATATTTATGTCTGTGATTCAAATGTTTGCTAAACAAAGGAAAAACTAACTTTGAATTGTCTTGGTATTTATGGTAACAAACATAGTAATTACCAAGGTATGAAACGACTGGTCATATATATATAAAAAATATTCCATTCAAGTCTCAACAAACAGTTTTGAGTACACTACTTCTACTTACTCAAAACCCTGCCAAGCGTGGCGGTCATAGCAACATCTTCAATTTTGACGTAGGTTCTGTCCGGTAATGGATAAGTAGATGAAAAACCTTGGCCAAATGCGAGCAATTGGTAGGTTATCACCGTGTTTATTTATACAACAAATAATTTAAGAATAATTTAGTAGGTAGTTAACCTACATGCATGCCATTTTCCAGAGGTCAATGAGGTTAATTTATCCGACACACAAAATTTACTATACAAACAAGTCCCGCATCATTTCCTAAAGCCGGAAACGCTCTAACCGATTGAGCAACGAGGCTCCTGCGCAAATTCCGAATTTTGTGTCATATCCAAACTCAGCTTGAGCGCTCATGTTGTGACCAAGTTCAAGTTTAACCGCCTCTGTGGTCTAGTGGTTCAACCCACCGATTTCAGATCCAGACGTCCCGGGTTCGATCCCCATGGGAAGTACAATGTATTGTGCTTTGTTTGGTTGGTGGTAGGACTTTGTTTCGGTCCGCCTGGCTAGCTACCACCATCTTACCTAATTCTGTCGCCATAATAACAATCCTAAAATTGTTGTGTTATATACACATACACGCATACATGCTAGTCTTCGAGTACTTCTGACCTGACCATCTGACCCTCCTTTCTCGAGAGCATCCGACTTGACCAGATACCATTCACCGAGGTTTTCCCCTCCCCACTAAACCATTCACAGTCGACATGTATACTTGCTTCGCCAACCTTTCATCCATGCTTAACAAGCCTCAAAGCTCAGTTAGTAGTTCTGCCTTATGCGCTGTAGGCTGTGGGTTCGATTCTCACTTTAGAATATAGATGTGTGTTCTGTGAATGGGTGTTGTATCATATATTGCGTATGTATTTTCAAAAAGTAGGTATTTAAGTATTCTATCCATACTCTAGTTCCCATATTACAAGCTATGCTTAGTTTGAGGCTAGATGGCGCTGGGCTAGATGGCGCTGTGTTAAATTAATGTCCTGTAATATTTCCTTTTTTATTTATCCTATATGCCCAAACCATCGTAACAATTCTTTCTTAATTTATTTCTCTACATTCTCTTTCACACCACGTCTCTCTCATTACACTATTTCTTACTCTATCTATCAAAGTCACAAATCTCTCATCTCGTACCATTTACTACTTTCATTCTTCTTTTTCAACACTCAACTTTCGCTATCATACACTGTTGGAACTAACTTGTATGAAAAACGTGGAAAATTCATAAACAAGCCTCATAGCTCAGTTGGTAGTAACTAAACCTTCTGCGCTGTAGGTTGTGGGTTCGATTCCCACATTCGATTATAGATGTTTTTTCTGTGATTGGGTGTTGTATCATATAGTACGTATGTATTTACAAAAAGTATTTAAGTATTCTATCCGTAATCTAGTTCCCTTATTACAAGCTAACATGCTTAGTTTGGGGCTAGTTGGCGTTGTGTGAAATGAATGTCCTGTAATATTCATTTTATTACATACTGATTTGTATTATATATTTATATTGTCTAAATGTACAAACATTTTGTACTTCTGCAGCAGGCACTAGCCAGCTGATGATGATTAAAGAGCTATCAAATTCTATTATAAGACTCGGGTGTTGTTGGTCAGGAACGTACTTCTGTAATCGTCATATTGTAGTCCATAATAGTACTGTAAGTGGGCTCCGCACACTACATACCTGCTTAAGTACCAGGTCCACTAAATAATAAAATAAATAAAAATTATTTACTCGAATACCAAAATTCGTTTTGGGTTGGTATGGAAAACAGCTAAAACTAATATATTAGTAGATTAAAAACAGATAAAGGTACTTAAAAATATATGATAATCAATGTGGCGCGGATACCAATGAAGGTTTTGTTGTGAACTAACGTGGAGCACGCTTGCCTGCGCCGGGGAAGCGCTTGGCCTTCATCTCATCTGGTTTCAGGTTACGATATGGCTGATGGTGGAAGCACACCCGAAATCCTCAACAGTCTGAGGAACTGACTATCTTATCTCTAAATACCGGAACACAACAGTTTACATTTGTTCTTATGGCGACAAACTTAGATAAGGTGGTAGTAGCTTACCAGGCGAACATAAACAAAGTCCTACGACCAACCAAACCAAGCTCAATATTCCCCTGGGGATCGAGCCCGGGACATCTGGGTCTGACACCGGAAACTCTGGACTTTAAGACTCCAAAGATTAACGAGATACCAGTACAAATGAGGAGTCGTTATGTCCAGCACAACGGACCTCCAATGTAAGGGTGTGTATAGTTGAGTTGAGGTTTTCAATGTACAGTTTTCTTCTTAATTCAGAATGGGCTTGGAATTTGATTAGATGGAATAACCTCATCATTATATCTTATCAAATTCCAGACCCATTGCCACATCCACGATAAAATATCTAAGCATATAGAGTGAATTTTTAATTAGGTTCTGCAATTGGTTATCAAAATAAAGCAACAACAAGAGAACTAATGTCATAGTCAAACTCGCCTTGCCATGTTTTTTTGTGCTTAATTACCTTACCTATGTGAACATTAAATAACAGTAAATTGGTTTAATGCAGGTGAGTAAATTATCTATCGTTTAACTTTCTAACTCACGCCAGTGTCGATAGTTGCAAGTGATGAATGTAACGCTATAGTGGATAAACGCCTTTGGAGTGTCACTACACGTGCGCAGTACAGGTAATAGCTTGCATTGTGAGAAGTAAAACAGAAAAATTGAAATGATGATGCGTCCAATTTCCTAGCTTACCTTATAAATATTACAAGACATTAATTTCACACAGTGCCATCTTGCCCATATCGAGCAAAGCATGTAATATGGAAACTAGATTACGTATAGAATTAGTACATATGCCCTTCTTTTGTAAATAAATACTTACGATACATAAAAACACATCAACACATGCATCACACAAATAGTTGCCTTACATCTTTATTTGTAATCTTTATAAAATCATACTTCTGATGATACATAACAACCCCCAAACATCTAACAAATGTTTGTCCAGGGTGGGAATCTAAACCACAGAATAAAAAGATCATCACAAAAAGACTCTTCTCCAGTAATAATAAACCTAGCTTGCTTCATTCACTAGTAATAGAGTACCTACGTCAAGACTTTTTCCCCTTCTAGGATTTACCTGTGAATATTCAGAGTGTGGATCTTAAAAATGATCTTATGTTCGACACATGCCCGCGGTTTGCAAGTAACTAGTATTCAATACGTAACAGGTTGTAAACCCATCGCCGCTTAGCGGGATACTAGTTTGTGACACAAATGTCATTCGATTTTTGATCCTAGAGCATTTATTTTTTATTTTTTTGTCGACGTGTATGCGCTTGGCCTTCATCTCACCTGGTTACAAGTTGATAAAAAGCCGAAGGTGGAGGCGCACCTCTCAATGCCGGAACACAACAATTTTAGACTTGTTGTTATGGCGACAGGATTAGGCGGACCCAAACAAAGTCCTACCACCAACCAAACCAAGCACAATATATTGTACTCCCCATGGGGATCGAACCTGGGACCTCTGGATCTGAAATCGGTGGGTTGAACCACTGGACCACATGCCGGCTTCCTCACGATGTGACCTTCACCGTCAAAACATGTGCATGTATCAAATGCGTACATAATCTCCGAAAAATTAATAAGTCCATTGGTGCACGATTGGATTTGAACACCCTCTGGATCGGAAGGCGGGCCCATACCCACTCGGCCACACAGCACGTAATAAGAGTATTACCTATTACTGTTCCAGGAAGCATGATGAAGTTATTCGCGTAATATCGCAATTCTTACGAAACTTCGGTTTTATTAAGTTACGCGATGCTGACGGTCTTGCAACGATGGGCTATCGGGCCCCGATACTGAACCGATGCCTTCACAATGACAATGGTATGATCGCAGAATGGCCACTAGAATACCAAGACGCACCTATAGTGGTCATTCTACGACGATACCATTGTCATAGTGAAGCGATTGGTTTATTACTATCCAGTATTAAAGTGTTTGTCTAGCTCTTAATTAATAGATTAATAGCTAAGGGGATAAAGCAGTGTCTTACGTCACGGGCGTGATTATAAATGTATATATATGTAGGTACATATGTATATAAATGTTTGTTCTGTGTTTGGATGCTGTATCATTATAGTGTATACCTATTACTTATTGACCGACCGAGCGAAGCGTCTCAGATACGAGATTGGCCAAAAATGCTTTTGTCCGCTGTCTGTTGGCTGTCGGCTGTCGGTTTGTTCTCGCCTACAGGTTTTATTTTTCTACCGATTTGTTAAAATTTTTTAGTCGATCGCGATTTTTGATCGGCGGGAAAATAGGAGGGGAAAGGGGGATGTTTGCTGTAGCGTTATTTATCAACGGATTTCAATTAAATTTGAAAAACACACTAGTTTAGTTTTTGTCACCGATTAATCTTTTTCTTAGATATATATTTTTGTTAACCTTTGAATTGTTATTTTTGTATTTAAATGTATGTACAAAACATTGTATAGAATAAACATTAAATTTTTATTCTGTAAGGTTATATTTAAGAATGTCAATAAATAAGTAAGTAACTAAATAGTTATTTGATAAGCCTCACAGCTACTAGAATATAAATGTTTGTACTGAAAATCAATTTTTATAAAGTTCTTGAGATTGTTTCTTTGTTGGACATTTTTTTCTGTGCAGAGGCAGATCAATATTGACGTATAAGATCTGATTCGTTATGATCTGGGGCCCTACCGCCGACGGCGAAGCCGATCTCCATTGGCTTAAAATTAGCTTCATGAGAACTAGAAACGATTTTTACTACCGGGTATGTGTCATATCCAAAATGGCGTTTCCCATCTTAAAAGTGTACACATGTTATGAAACCTATCCGTTCAGTACATTTGACGGTAAAAATCGTTTCTAGTTCTCATGAAGCTAATTTTAAGCAAATGGAGATCGGCTTCGCCGTCGGCGGTAGGGCCCCTGGTTAAATATTTCAACAAAATATTGACGTTCCAAATACATTAACTGCCTACACACGTACACACTTTCTTTTAGATACTTATAATAGGTCAGCTTTTCTTATTTTTCACGTCAAGGTTTCCGTTTCTCCTACTTAACAATAACCTTGCCCTGAGTGAAGAAATGCTGGCAGCTAGCACGTGCAACAATGCACCTCATAAATAAAATAGAGAAATCAGATTGACATGTCGCAAGTGCTAATAAAAACGTTGATTGTGTGACTCAATATCGGAAAATATCTCATTTGGTCTATAATGCACTTTCTTGATAAGATAGTGTAGTACTACGTTGATGTTTAGGAGTACCCATAGGTCTGCTCTAGGTACTATTAATATAAATATTACAGGACATTAATTTAACACAGCGCCATCTAGCCCCAAACCAAGCATAGCTAGTAATATGGGAACTAGATTACGGACAGAATACTTTTTTTTGTAAATACACACCTACAATTATCTTCACATAAATTTTTGTCCTTGGTGGGAATCGAGCTCACAACCTCCAGCGTAGAGTTACTACCAACTGAGCTATTTGGCTTGTTATAGTAGAGTTAGAGGTTTAAAGGGTATGGTTGCCAGTGAAATTACAGGCACACAAGGCACATCTTTTATGTCTCAAGTTGACGCGCGCAATGCAGTGCAGCGTGATTCATGTTCTTTGTGGATTTGACCTACGCAGTAAGGCTTTGCAAGAGTTCCACTTAACATCAGGTAAGATAAGATAAGATAAATTTTATTTATTTCAACTTAGGTCTACATATACAGTACTTATCTACAATTCAACATGTTCTTTACAATAGAAAAACCTAACTTATTTAAACTAAGAAATTAAAATTAACATTGAGTAACCTTAAATAGGCATATTGTAAGTACTAAATAATGGATTTTGTTATGTGGGTAAGTTAGATAAGTATGTTATTATTAGATATGTAATGGGTTAGGGTAGGATGAATTAGAGTAGGGTTTCTCCGCTAACTTTGGTCATCGCACTAGGATTCCCGTGTTGTTAAGACCAACATTGAGTTACATAGTTATGTACCAGGTTCGGTTATGGATTTCTAGTGGTTTCATAGGATAACTTACTACCATTGCCTAGGTATGTGTGTTAATGTGAATGATGGAGAGTAAAGCATAGGTTTTTTTTTAAGTTTAAATGTCAATAACAAAAGTAGGTTGATAGTTAAAATACATATGTATATATACTTATTACTACATTTTTATCTATTATATAGCAAGAATGTCTCAGTCTCATTACAAGGTCTCGGTGCATGCAACCCTAGGTGGGTTGCATGCACCGTCTCCATGTCGAATAAAAAATAAAAATAAAAGATAGTATCATGTATTGTGGTACCACTAGGCTTGGGTACTACAGGGACGCTACCGCCGACGGCGAAGCCGATCTCCATTGGCTTAAAATTAGCTTCATGAGAACTAGAAACGATTTTTACCGTCAAATGTACTGAACGGATAGGTTTCAAAACATGTGTACACTTTTGAGATGGGAAACGCCATTTTGGATATGACACATACCCGGTAGTAAAAATCGTTTCTAGTTCTCATGAAGCTAATTTTAAGCCAATGGAGATCGGCTTCGCCGTCGGCGGTAGCGTCCCAGGTATCCTGTGGTACTACAGGTGCTAGCTTGAAGCTTTGAACCTACTGTATTGAAACTGAGTAGCATATTAGTACGAGTGTGCTCAAACATTTCAAAGTTAGGCTAGGTTAGTTTTTATGGAAATGTGGTCAGTCATGTAAGTGGCATGTAGGGAATTTTGCAGATTCATTATCATACCGGCGCACAGTAGGTTCTGGGACAACGGTTTATCCGCGACCTATGATATTATGGCGAGCTCAACCTCTTTCAGCAAACCTTGGATGAGAAATTGTTGTAAAAATGGGTATGTGCAAAATTCAGTTACTGAGATGGGAAACAAAAATAAATAAGCTAAATAATATCTAAATAAAATAATAAAACTAGCAAAAAATAGAACTGCCCGCGTGAGAATTATGAAATCCAGTTCCTACAACATGTCTTCCGGTTCAGTCGTATGGCTATTATCAGTTTTAAATACAAAAAAAAATCCGTAATCGAATCACCTACTTTCGTATAGGTTTACACGACATATAATTTGATATTGTGGTGTGAAAAAACAATATAAACGCGAAATACTTACTTATTGTATATGGTACGTGAGTATTTTATTATCTGCGATAGATATTAGATTAATTGTATGACTTGATTCGACTTTCGTTCTTCTCTTCATATCTTAGACATTCATCTTCACAGTATATATTATATAGGTCCCTAAGAATATGTTTTAGTTATCACAGATAGCGGTTGGATAGTTCATGGTCCTGTTTTCCTTATGTATTTAATTTTTTTACTACATTTATAAATAACTTAGTGCATCTATAAATTAAATTTCACTTTTTTTTTTTGTAGTATTTACTAGTAAGTATTCTATGTATTTTACAAAAAAAACTCTCGTGAATGTTATGAAACATTTTTGAACACGGGTTTTGCTTACGAAATTCGACTATATTTAATTGATTTCATACTACGATGACTACGCTATTGTATTAGGTTAAGCCTGTAACAATTGTTGTTATATTGATAAATAAATAAAAAAATAATGGGTAAAACCCGTGATCAAAAATGTATTCTATATAGTGCAAACTCTAATGTAGCTTTATATATTGATTGAGATCAAATTAAAATTATTATGCTATCTAAGTTACCAATCGGGTCGTATTACTGTTTCGCATCCCAGTCATGTGGACCAATGGTTGAACTTCACGCTTCGGTAGAGGATAAACCAATGATTCGGTAGGTTTTTCCTTTACCGTAAGATCTTGCACATGCACGTCTAGACCAACTGTCAAGAACATCTACCAAACCATATTGGGTCCGAGTGGTGGAATAAGACTCTTTCAAGAATTTTTAAGAAAAAAAAAATCTTCCTGATATTTAATATGGAAAGGTACGAGCTTTTTGCAAGCTTCTACTCACGGCTTTGCTCACGTAGTACCGGGATAAAAAGTAGTGTATTTCTATTTACGTTTTTATCTCTTTACTTTAAGAAAGCATTTATAATATTAGTGTGATTCTTGGACTCGTTATAAATTGGATGGTAATTTGACATTTTACATTTATGAGATTGCAAATTTTGTTCGTACGAATTGGCAGCGTTTTAATCCGTTGCCTGTAGGTAGTGAAGGCACATTATATCACCATGCTTCGAAAACGGCTTTTTTACGAAATAGTGTGTTCTGCATGTGGCACCCATCATTTAGAACCATATTCATTCGTCAATACGTTCCGAAAATAATTTTATTGCATTTAAAAATATGCTTATCAAATTATTAGAAAGAAAAGTGTACTATAACCATTAATACATTTTTAGAGGACAATTTTGATGATTGACAATCATTTCTATGTTTAATATTTATTCATTTTGACATTTTTAAATCTGTATTTTTTAATTTGTCTTTTTTATGTCTACCTATTGATGTTTGTAAGCTTGAAACGGCAGACGAGAGATACAATTTTAACTAATTTTTAGACCAATTTAGACCAACAAACTTATCTACTGTTGTACAAACAATAAATTGATTTGATTTGATTTGATTTGACACTAGTATGGAGAAGGAAGAGAATTGTCATAGATGTGGGGCGCTCGTACTCACATATAATACATAAAATCCTATTCAAATGTTAGTTCTCTATTTGATCATGACGACGGTTTCTTCCTGAACAGACTGCTATTATTACCCAGCCTTACCACAATTGATGGTAAATTAAGCACCTGTAATATAGACCCAGTGCATCCGCTCCCTCCGCGAGTGTCTGCGGTTTTGATGACATATTGTGCTAGTTCCCACGGCAATCATCAGACACACTGAGTCTTTTCCATGTTTTATGTATGAGAGTCATCCTTAAGGCTCAGTTGTACTGCTTTCCTATTCGAGTGGTATTTATGATTTATGATAAAATATGCCAATTATCAATAATACATATTACAGGACATTAATAAATAAATAAATATTACAGAATATTCATTTGACACAGCGTCATCTAGCCCCAAACTAAGCATAGCTTGCAATATGGGAACAAGATTACGGATAGAATACTTAAATACTTTTTTGTAAATAGATACGTACTATATGATACAACACCCAAACACAGAACAAACATACATTCATCACACAAATGTTTGTCCTGGGTGGGAATCGAACCCACAGCCTACAGCGCAGCAGGCAGAGCTACTACCAACTGAGCTATTATGAGGCTTGTTAGCCATTGCCAATGCCAAGCGTTTGACCACCAATCCATTTGAAAAAGTAAAGATATGGACTAAGATGCAGCACCCTTGTCTATAAGAAACCTATTCAAGACTTCAAGATTGTATTGCTACGGGAAAACAGATGAGGTCAAGGAGTTCCATTCCTTACTTGTATGAATAATAAACAGGTAAATCGGCACAATGGAATATCTACAAGGTACAGGTTGTAACCTGCCGTCTGCTAGTCCGGTGATGGCACGGGGAAAGAGGTGTTATTAAAGAATGGGAGAGACATACCCAGCGGTACTCCGGGGGTGCCGACTAGATAGGGTTTCAACTCGGCTGAAAAGGTCTGATCATACACTGCTTTCAAAGGCTATTATGTAGGTGCTATGTATAATTACAGAATAAAAGTTCTAAACTGGCAAGTGGCAATTTAGAACCATTTTAAGCAGGTTGACGGTTGTGCCATGCCATGATCTATTCTATGATGGGGTTGCCTTTAAACTTGTAACTACTCAGCTCACTTTTGTGAACTGATTTACTACATGACGTGTCAGTTGGCGAATACGAATATGTCCCTTGACCATTGGTGCGGTATTGTCCCGCTGTTTCCAGAGCTCGCGTGTTGACTGTAATTGGAGCTAATTTGATCCGGCGTGTCACTTGGATATCCTGCGTCATGATTTGATAGACATTGCTCCGCCACCAGTCATCTTCAATACATTGGCCCAGTTTTTTCCTGGGAACGAATGCTGATAGAGCAAAGTGAATGAGAAGAGAGTTCAGATACTGGGCAAGCCTACTCCATTTTATCAAGGCGTCTTTGACTGGTACTACGGCGTACCAAGACGTACTTGGCTTGTGCCAAGAAAATGAACAATCAAAGAGATTCAGGCCCAGCCACTGAACACTAGTAGAGCTACTGCTGAAAGGGCCCGTCCGGGGTCCAAGTACTTCCACCATACCTATAACAGCCGCCAAGCAGTATTAATGTGTTCCAGTTTGGTTGCCGGTGAAATGACGGCATGCGAGGCTTAATTAACACCTTAATGCCTCAAGTTGAAGAGCGCAATGCAGTGCCGCGTAGGTTATGTTCTTTGTGGATATGACATGACCTACGCAATAAGTCTAAATATAATAACAATGCCGTGTTGCTTCTAAAAGCACCCATCCTTAACACTATAGGATAGAGCGGAAGTTTCTGGAGACCGCACTCCCTGATGCAGTTCAAAACACTGAGGTAACTAAACTCATAGCTCAGTTGGTAGTAATTCTGCCTTCTGCAATGTAGGCTGTGGGTTCGATTCCCACCCAGGACAAACATTTGTGTTATAAATAAAGATGTTTGTTCTGTATTTACAAAAAGTATTTAAGTATTCTATCCGTAATCTAGTTCCCATATTACAAGCTATGCTTAGTTTGGGGCTAGATGACGCTGTGTAAAATTAATATCCTATTATATAGCTATACTATATACTGCATAGAATAGCTATATATAATATGGTTATACTATATATATAATATACTGGGGCCCATGTGCCCCAGTTATTACCGATTTCAAGCCAAATCGAGAATTCTCAGACGAGATAAAAACATAATAATAATTATTGTTAGTATTTGTATGGTTTCTAAGTACTCCGTTGAAATAATACGTAACCATTTTGATCCGGTAGCTGCTTCCCTCCCAAATATCGTAAGTATGAAGGACGGAATATGGCACAATCACAGGCATAATACAATTGTGTAGCGGATACTATTAGGGACCTAGGGATTAGGGAGGCCATTCCCCGGCTGAAGCAGATCAATAACCCTAGGATTGGTGACCTATTGTAGAACAATATATCAACGTGCCCTCAGTTGGATGATATCTGGTAGCTTGCGCCCTCATGGTAAGGTCAGAATGTTTGCTTACTCCTCAGTCCGTTGAGGATCCAGGGTGAAGTGCGCTTCCACCTTCGGCCTTACCATAGCTTGAGACCAGTGTAGCGATTCTCAAACACACGGAAAGTTTTCGGATCAGAAACAGCACCTGTCGGATTCTAAGTCAAATCCGACAGATTTCAACGCTAATCACAAACCATTTCTGTAAATATTCTGTGTAAGTCTCGGTTGCAACAATGACAATATTTTAATATTATATCATTATTAAAACACAATAACAACATAAATAACGTAGCGTTTTCGTAATATACATCGGAAACTTCCGAATTCGATCCGATCAAATTTCTCAAAAGCTTGAGAATAGTTATATACTTACAGGTGAAATGAACTGGCCAATGCCAAGCGCTTCAATCAATCCAATAATGAGTAAAGAATATTAATTATTGGATTGATCTCATTTCGAATTAATCGATTTATATGTAGACGACATTTATTAATTTCAGACGCACTGCTATTTAATAAACCCATACCCTTCTTTTGGTGGAATCCCTTTGTCTGCTTCTAGGACATCAGGTGTAGCAGATATATATATAAAATATAAAATTAGTAGCAATTTTCATGAAAACTTTTCTGAGCTACCTGCCATAACCATTCAAAAAAAAATCAACGAAGTACTTTTGACTGTCCACAAAGTGGACAGTCAAAAGTCACGTTAAAACTATTACATCTGGTATATACTGTAAAACTTACACATACTTAACAAACGGCCTTCTAGATGTGAACACAGCACGCTCTTTTGTACACTATGCAAGTTGATTAGTATACTATCAAAAACTTATAATAATTAATTCTACCTTTTAAAAATACAACCTACAGAGAATAAAGTTTATTCGTTTTGCAACTAAAAAGAAAACCGACTTCACTGAATAATATGATATAATTTCTTTTACCTGGTTGACGTATTTTTTCCAATTATTTTGATGACAGATAGACGGACAGATAGATAGACAGAAAGACGCGTGATCCTATATGGGGTCCGTTTTTACCTTAACTTTGAGGTAATCTTTTACATGATATGTGACTGGAAATCATAAACATGTGTTCCAGTCATATATCCACCTTTTTATAGGTAACCTTAATTACCTCTTAGATACTTAGGACGGAAATACTCATCAGGGAAAATGGAAATTTACCTACCTTCCATATTATTGCGGTTGCATAAAATCAACATAATCACAGACAATTAAATACGACTTCAATAATACATCTAGATACTATAGAGGTAACACTAGATTAAAATATAAGTAGTACGTTATTTTAATTCGAGATTAATAGGTATTTATCGCGTATTTTATCTATATTTTTATTGTGTTGATACTGTCAGTGTTGTTTGTCGTGCTATTGTGAATGTGACATATTCTAATAATCAAGACCAAGCTGAGGGTAGTTGTTAAAAATGCCTTCACTTCTCGACGGTGGTGGTGGCTCCAAAGTTCCAGTCGTTAGGATATTAGTGTTCTGTGTTCCAGTCTGCCCGCGACCACGGCTGGTGCAACGGGATAAATATAGGTAAAATACGCGATAAATACCCGGTTCTCGAATTAAAATAATGTGTTCTAATACCGAAAGTTTAAAAAATACTAAGTAGTACGTTTTCATTGTACGGGAAATTACTAATTTCGTTAAACACCTAACTTAATTTTATTTATTTTATCAAAGAAAAATGTTTATATGAAAACATGGATTTCATAGTAATATGGAAATTTCTAGCGTATTAGGTACATCATTAAAAGTTGTCTTTCTTTTATATTAACGAAAGAGTTTTTTTTTTACGACGGGGAAATGCTTGGTCTTCATCTCACCTGACTTTTTTCAAGTCAGATCATAACGGCCTTATCAAGGCCGGAGGTGGAAGCGCACTTCACCCGGAATCCTTAAGAAACTAAGGAACTGGTTATCTTACCTCTGAATGCCGGAACACAACAATTTAAGTATTGTTGCTATGGCGACAGAATTTGGTAAGACGGTGGTAATTAGCCAGGCGGACTTAAACAAAGTCCTACCACCAACCAAACCAAGCACAATATTGTACTCCCCATGGGGATTGAACCCGTGACCTCTGCATCTGATACCGGTGGGCGGAACACTAGACCACTGAGGCGGTTAAAATAATAAAAGGATAGTCTTAAAATGGTCTCGAATATCTGTTGACCCGAAATATAAATATACCGGCCAAGTGCAAATCAGGCTCGGTCTAATCAGTTCTACCCACATTTCCAACCAAAAAATCTCGGTATTAGTCTCTCTAATCTCTAATCTCGGTTATTATCTCATTTAAGTCGAACTGAAGCTTGTCCGGCTTTTATTATATGTTGTTATACATCAGGATATATAAGGTGAGGACTATCACACCGAGTTTATTATAAATTGATTTATAAAGGTAGGTAGAAGCGTTTTCACTATATATAACACATATATATGCTCTAAAAATCAATTCATTATCTATCACGTTTAAAAAAATATATAAATTAGGCGGACGGACGATGTAGTTTCAGTAGCGTAAGTATGTATAAAAAAAGAATGCAGGTAAGTTTTCAGGTTCAGGTAAATTAATATAATACAATCAAGTTACGCTTAGTTTGGGGCTAGAGGGCGTTATGAAAAATGTCTAGAAAAATGTATTAAAAAAATATATGTTTGTTGGCCCCTTTGGGTGCGGAACCCAAAAAAACAGCACTAATTAAACGTTTTAATTGACCACAATCAACATCAACAAGAGAGAGGAGGGTATTCGTTGTGTCAACATAGTGGTGTGAAGGAAAACTCTGGCCATTACGCCTTTAAATAGAGAGAGATTTAATATTTATCTAGTTACTTTATTTGTTACATTGATCTTTAATAACATGTTGCAATATAATTATGTGAGCACTGGAAAATTGCTACAAGTAGTTAATTAAAAACTGTGTTGCAAATTCAATTGTGAATCTGTTTAATAATTTACCACAAGAGATACAAAATATGGACAGTAGTGATTTCAGTATCAGGATCAGAAATTTGTTAATGGAAAAATCTTACTATTCTCTTGACGAAGCACTTGCTGATAAATTAGGTTGACATGTGTGTATGATAATGTTTTTGAAATAGTGCATTTGAAATTGTATTATTATTGCTTAATCTTAGGTTATCTACCTAAAATATTTTTATTTTGTTTTTATTATTGTTTACCTCTTTTGTGACTTTTCCAAGTGTACTGTAATGTATCTAAATGGAATAAATATATCTGAATCTGAATCTGAATCTGAATCTGAATCAGTGCCCGGCCCTAGATTAGAGATGGTAAAAATGACATTATCGATAGAGGTTAAACCTACTTGAATATGATTACGGTTGTAGAAAACCTTTATGCTAATTTATGCCGCTGGAGGCACCACAAAGGATTAAACAGGTTTTAAGTAAAAGTTAATGGAATAGACATACATTGCAGAAAACTAATACCGAATGGTATGGTTATATGTTAAATTATAATGATTATGTATGTGGGAAGATGATAGACGGATTAGGCTGGTATGAGACTGCAATGTTTTTTTATCAGATGTAAAACCAAAGTAACGTTTCTTTTACGTTATGAAGGGAATGGTGGTGCTTACACTCGTAAACACGTTGAGTTCTGATCACGAGAGTATTTTACAGCACCCACTGAGTTACAAAAAAAAATATTTTGGAGGCCAGCGTGTGACAACAAATAAACGAAGAAATAATGCCGATCGGAAACATATGGCGTATGAAGTAATTTCTATCTCAAATTCAAAATTTGGGAAGGCCAGTGTCTCCAATTTACGCAGTCGAATGCCTTGGAAAGTTCACAGAAGATACCAATAGCATCCATACTAAACAAAACATGTTGGATTTTTATATTCCTCCAAAGATAACTAATTTAATAATAAAATGTCGCAAGCTTTCCTGAGAAGTATTTTGTAAAAATAAAAATCTAAGAATTTATCGAAGCTACAGGCTGTATAACCTGTGGAACCTTTGTCAGTTAGTAAAATATCGATGTGTCATCGATAATAGTAAGTTTCTATTTGTCAAAAGTGAGATTTATTATCAGTATTTCACGTATTAAAATGTACAATTAACTATGTACAAAGGAATCAGTCAAATTACCTAAGGACCGTTAGGCCTATAGGTAACTCAACTGTTCCAGACCAGTACCAGACGGAAGCGTGCCCAAGACACTGGCAGCATTACTACGCTGAATAGCTATGCTAATTCGCTGGCCTAAATAAGAGCCAGCCCTTGGGTCACGTGTATTTATTTATTTATTTATTTACTAAATCAACAGTCCTTATTCTAAAATAAACTTAACATACATGTTTTTCTTAAGACCAATATTAGATTTACATTTTAAAGAAATATAATTTTAAATAGACAGTCAAGGCAAGAATATTATCATTCTAACACAAATTGAGAAACTGTACATACATATAATAACAATGAACAATTTATTTAAAATAATGAAAATAATAATAATAAGTGTAGCCTCAATCAAAAGCCCTGCAAGTTTTTTGAAACCCGGAGGGCACCGGCTCCCCACGGACCCAAGGTCTCCATCCCAAAAGGCTCAAATAGGTAAGCTCTGTCGATACCACTATATTTACGCCTTTTGTGATCCTCGGCCGAATCAGCCGCCGCACCAGCCCTAACTGATGTCCCAGGCAGATGAGATGGCGCTAGGATGTCGACGCAGGTAGCGTCCCACACCAAAGGCCTACCCATTTCCCAAGGGGCAAGAGTCATACCGTCGGGCCGCTTACCATCATCACGTAACAGACCATTCGGTTCAAGAACGGCTGGAACATTGACACTGGTAAAAGCTCGACGGATAATGTCATTTCACGTATTTCATATTGTTTTAAATTGAATACCAATTTTTCCCAATGTATGTACAAAACATTGTACATACATTGTTGTTGTTCTCAGAGAAGTGAAGTTGTTCAGAGAGCTGAACATTTCAATCGTAGGTACTTACAGGTGAAACGTATAATTATGTGGGTTATCTTTTATAAATGCGTTACATCCTGGCACTGTACACTTAACCATAATAACTCACGTCTATTTAACACACATTTTCACCTTAAAACCTAGCTTTTATAAAAAATAAGAGGGATTTGGTCCGGTTACTATTAACGCCAGTCCGGTACATGCCAGTAGCGTGTTCTTGAATGGTCTCATCTTCTTATCTCACTCTAACCTAAGCTATTCTCTTTCTCTTTTGAATTGCCAATCTACGTATACAAATATATGTGTGGAGCCCAGTGTATGGTAAAAAAAATTGAACATATTCCAAACATTGAACGATGAAGCGTTCTTTTAATATTAGTCCATGAGTGTGTACATAATAATGGCGACAATATTTAGCGGTCAAGATCGAGAGTCGAGAGTCGGGATGCCACTTTTTTATAGGGAATTAACACTTTAATGTCTCTAAGATCGTCAACACAGATTGTCGAGTTTCAAGATTATGTCACTGGTGACAGAAATAGAGTTCGATATACGTAACTGCCTAATTATAAACATGAAGCAAAATAAAAACGTAGCCGTAAGGTTTAGGTTTTAAGAAATAAATTATTTTTTGATCATGTTTTATTTACGTAGGTACATATAAAATATTGAATACGAAGTCTGATAGATCTATTCATCTATACATATTATTGATAGAGCGAGCGAAATCTCCGACTCAAGCGGGGTAATCCGTGTATGTAGTATGTGGCAATGTTTGTGACGGCATAACTCTCCAACGGGTTGTCCGAATTTGATGAAATTTGTAGTTTTAAAAAAATGTAGTAAGAATATAAATATTAATTGATTATCGCGAGGAGTTGTTGTTTAAATGGGTTAGTTATTTAGATTTGGGGATTGGGAAAGATTTCTATATATTTTTTTATTACCTTAAATTAATAAAAATAACAAGAAGTAATAAATAAGGGAAATTTCATAGAAAAAAGGCTTTTTTTTATTTTGAAATGCCATCATTGAAATTTATCAATAAAAGCTTTTGGCAGCTACGACGTCCACGGCGACTAAAAAAAACCGGAGATAAATTATATATAGCTGTTATATTGACTCAAAAAGATTTAATTTTAATTATTTTTAAAAATACGAAAAACTGGCAGCTATTCGTATTCTAATGAATAAAACCTGCTCTAATGTAGAGTACACTTGTAGTAGAGTCCGAAACACAGTGTTTCAGTTTCATTTTCATTATCGTGTTTCAAAAATATCATTTTAAGAGAAGTTTTGACACAGTAATCATGTCACTCCCTATAATATAAATAATAATGAATACTAACACAAAACAACTCTTGTGTTATACTCAACAATTATTGTACTGATTAATGTCGGGGACTTCTTTTCTTGGGAATTTTCCAAAATCCTATTTGAGTGCAGATGCAGAGTGGCGGCTGCACTCTGGCGAACTACAAGGGGAGCTACCCTTAAATTTACAAACCGTTTGTACAGTTTTTTTTTCAGGGGGGGGCAATCTTCTACAATTCCCACTACATTGAGGGTACGATGAGGTCATGATTACAAATGTTATAATGACACAAAAATTCACAACCCACGACGGGACTCGAAACCTTTTCTTTTCCTCAAGCCGGAAACGCTCTTTACCAATTGAGCAACTATTATGAGAAGCTCCCATGACTCGGACAACTTACTAAACCCTCTCGGTAGCCGGCCCCGATGCTTAGAAGGTCTCTGGGTGTCTTCCGGTGTCTCCTCTCACCGCCCATCAGCTCGCGGTACACGACAGCACAAGCCACCATGTGCCGACACAAATATTTAGTATTCAACCTGTCTGTTGATGGCTTCACAACGATTCTAATACCTAATTCGTGTAAATTATGCATGAGATTCAATAATTTGAAAGCATTTTAGTGTATTTATTTTCACACCTGATAGGTAATTTGCATTGGCTGGGGAAACAGAATAAACTTTTGACACAAATGTATGTTTATCTTAAATCATTCGCTTACAGTTAATTAAATACATATAAAAAAATTGTGACGTTTAGATAAGACATGTTTAAATAGCCAATTATAGTGGAACAAACATTGACATAATGATAATCATGAGATGATATTATTATGTTTGCATGAACCTATTCCTATATTATTCCTACTGTATGTAGAGATAAGTAGCTAAAAATTTACTAATAAAACATATCTGCCTAAACTTGAGGTAGGTCCCTATTTCCAAATTATCATATTACATGAACAAGTTCGATTGATTAAGATTCTAGAGAATATGCTGTAATCTCTAGGATTAGCGGGCGGTTTGAGATCGCAGTATATTTTTCAAACCTTGTTAAACTCCTATACCCTAAAACCTCTTGGAAACCAACCATCCGAGTGGGCTTAATTTAACTAGCGCTGTGTTGAATTTCATTATGCGTATGCATTCAGCATTTGCTGAACTCACCCCCCTTTCACCGCTTATCATCTAATTTAATAATACTGAAATAACATTTATTTATTTATTCATAAAACAGTACAGAACACTATTATTACATCTATGTTTTTTAGGTTTTTTTTAGAGCAATAAATTTTATTTGTATTTTTTTTGTTAAAACTACCATTATTATTCGAGTGGTAAAAAAAGTATGCTGCAGCATTGATTTGAGATCGATTGCTAAGTTTGAGGTCCTCTCCTATTCTTAGGTTATAACCACCTCAATTGTTTTTTAAGGTACTTAAAGTGTCTTCGGGCACGCTTCCTTTTGGTATAGTTGTAACGGTCCTCAGCTAATCCGACTGTTTCTCTTGTATATAGTTTGTTCAATTGCACATTATACTGTAAATATAAGTCTTAGAGGCTAACCAACCAAGTTATTCAATAGGTGCCTGAATTAATAATAAAAATGCTCATTATGTGACGGATATAATATATTATTTTTCGAAATAGTCTATCGCTTATGTATTTTGTCTGTTCAAAGCGTGACGGCTTCACATAGCCAAGAGTATATATCGATGGATTTTTTATCCACAGTACCTACATGTATCTCCTATAAATTGATGAGCACCAATGAATCCAATCATAACACATTAAAATGAATATTTCGAATTGGCTGAAGACAGCGAATAGACAATCAAACATGAAATAGTGAAATCTGTTGAAATATATTGCCAGTAAACAAAACCACAGAACTATTCAATAAATATAAGATAATCATTATTACATATGACCACAACTTATTACAAACAAATCGATTCTATCGACAAACAATGAACAACCTCCTTACCCTTGTTTGTGCAAAATTCGAGGTCATGAGCGACCCATCTCAAATAAAAAAAAAACAAGTATTATAAATGATACTGGCCAAGATGTCGCGAGTATTGTAGTTATATCATACCCGAGGCGAGGTTTTAACATGACAGGACAGCAAGCCAAGTAGTTCTTACTTACTATCAAATCCTGGATCTGGCTTTACACATGTTTGTGACCTATACCTACGACTACCGTGGTAGAAACTAAAACAGATCTGTCAATACAAAGATACAGAGTAGTGCTTAGCATCCTAGCTACGTCAGTTTTCCGGCTTTGACAAATGCGTGTACTAGCATGTTTCCGTAGATAGATACGTTACCTTCAATTTAGACATGTTTCACACATAGAATGAACACTTCACAAAGCACAGATGACAATGTACCAGCACAATGCCCGGGCGGAATTAAAGTTGATTAGACGCGCACACCCGTCGACCGACTCTCGTATACTGACTACAACAATGTAACTACATAGCTACGAATATCATTGTAATTTGCAAAAGGCAAATAAATAAAAGGATGTTGAAAGTCGGTACACAATGTCACGAAACGCTGTGAAACATATCTGCTTAACCGCGTTGTAAATTACAAAATTTAACTAACTATCCGCAGTTGGACATGGTCGGTTGAAGATTACTAGGTATTGGTTCCGTGAGTTTTTTATTTGATCAGCTCTTGACCTCGGAGCTTGCACTGGCAAGGATGTAACGAGACTACCCAGAAGGTCTCTTCTTGAAGACATTAGGGTCGTAATCAAACACAGTGGTAATACTGGATGCTGGTTTCAAGTTTTTTCAGTGCGCATAACGTAAACGATTTTGAAAGTATCTGGTCCTGATACATGGAATAAGTGACGGTCGGGTAAAACTAAACGTCATGGTGGGTGAGCAGAAAACAATAAGTCAACCTTATCCTAATATGAAGTCTGTAGATTACAAAGAAACCTCAACGTACTTGTTGCCGCCCAACCTCAGGTGGATCTGTTTGCTGCTGGAAAATGATAGAGCGAGAGGTTCTGGCTTACTGCGATAGCACTTGCTTATTGGTTTTTTTATATTAAATAGATAGATAGATAGAAAATACTTTATTGCACTATTAAATAAAAGTACATGGGCGAACTTAATGCTACGAAGCATTTTCTTCCAGATAACCCTTGCTTAGTATGGAGTGGGTGGTAGTGCTACTTAACGAGAGAAAATTATATAATAATTTATTACTAATACTTATTATACACTTACTTATACCTACAATGAAATAATAATCATAAATCAAATAAAATGTTTACTTGTAATACTTAGACATACATATACATAAATATTACATAAATAGTTAGCTCAATTTTGTAAATTTTGTTTTTCTAAAAAAAGATGGAAAACTTAATAATTGAAGATTCCTGAAGAAGGAACAGTGCGAATATCCACAGACAGTGAGTTCCAGAGGCGGATGGCACTAACAGTGTAGGAATCGGTATAGAAGGATGATTTGTGGAGAGGAAATTCGAGAAGAAGGTGTTGAGAAGAGCGAGAGGGTCGATTTGTGCAGGGAAGAAGAGGAAAACGTTCTTTTAGATAATATATGTAATATATACCTTTGAATTATTATTTTTGTATGTAAATATCTGTATAAAATGATTAATAATTAAAAACTTTTCAACTAAAACGCATTGGATGTACCTATATTTAAGAATGTCAATAAATAAATGAAAAGGTTGAAATCAAATGTTTTAAAACTGCTCTCAATATCGTTGCATTAGTAGTCGTTGTTTAAAAATCTACTACCACTCCAGCTCACGGATGTCGTTGAACTTGATCAAGGGGTTTCACAAAAAAAGCAGCAGTTTCCTTCTGTGTTTAAATAAAACTTTACTTTATAAAACCCCGCGCATGACTTTCCAAATCAAATTATTGTATCTTATCGTCACCCTTGGCTTATCAACCCTATTAAAGACAAAAACAGACTTATTTTCTTATAAATCAGCTGTGTAAATCGTGAAATGTCATATGACAGCTTGTATGACATTTCACAAGATTTACACTTAATAATTTTATTTGGAACCCTTAATGTATGTCAACACAGGGGTGGTTTCTATTAATAAATAAACATATAGTGAACTGCGAAGTCAACCACCTTTAAAATCCTACAAGACAGCAAACGTGTTACCCTCCGAAGCCCCGATGTTACAAAAAACACCCTTATTAAATAATAAAATATCATTTTTTGGAATGTGCTGTCAATACTATTTCAAATGTCACCCTATGAGACATAGATATTCTTGTTACACTTAAAAACCATATGCCTCAAATACTACCCTAGTTTAATAGTAGATTGTTTTACAAGGGACTAAACCATCCCATTATATACGAGGTTGTTATACTCCCGAGCGTAGCGAGGGAGGATGACAAAACCGAGTTATTATCCAGTGGTCAATTTCTTCAGTAAAGCCGTCAAATTTACATATTTTTTTAATATCGACGTCGTGTCTCATTTGTAAGGTCATTCTTAACATTGAATATGTGCTCCAAAGAGTCGACGATTTGATTTTTTTCTATAATTCATCAAAATAAGTGAGAAAAACCCCTTCAGTAAAAGAATCCACACGTTACAGTTACGAAAATTTTATAACATGGAGTGATGAGAATCACTCCATGTTATAAAATTTTCGTAACTCTTTAAATATAATCCACGTGATTTTGTCGGCGACAGATTCATAATTATTTCTTTGCCCTTTTCTTCCATTTGCATATTAGCATCTTCGCTATCACTTGATGACATTTATCACGTTCACAATTTGGAAGTAAAAGTCAGGAAGTTATACGTAAAAGTTTGTGATTTGGAATGAAGAAAATTCTAGAGATTTAGCGCCAATTCCTTCTTTTTTTTTAAATCTCTATCTAGTCCGCAACGAAACAGTTCGCATTCTACCGTGAAGGGAAGAATCAACCTTCATAAAACATCACCAAGAAGGTTCTATTTTCAAAAAAAATAATTGACGGAGCACCAAGAAGTCGAGTTTTTATGTAAGAGCGGTCTCTTACATAATGCTTTGTACGGACTGATGATTTTAGACAAAAATTAAAAAGAAAATAGTTATTTGTTATACAAGAGTGCAAAGTTGCTTTTTAACCGCGTGTTCAATTTTGATGACCGAGCAAGCGAAGGATTCTAAAATTGAATCACGAGCGCAGCGAGTGATTCAAAATTAGAATCCTGAGCGTTAGCGAGGGAATCAAAAGAGCACGAGGTGAAAAATCTTTGCACTCGAGTGCAACACGTAACTTTTCATTCCACCTCAGCGAGGAAATGCAAAAAAAAAACGTTTACAATCACAAGATAGGTACTTTTATTTCAGTTTAGGTATTAACTACTACATTATGACAGGTAAGTATTACAGAATAATCTTTAAATTATAACAAAATAATACTAAGGTATAATTAAGAAAATTTGAAAGTAACGTTGCTACAGTTATTTAAATTGAGTGTAATATTTTTGTTTGGTACTGTAATATTGGTGTTAGTCACTTGTGTACTGTTTTTCGGTAAACTATCTGTCATACCGATATATATACCGATATATAGTTGTACCGATTCATCGGATTCCCTTGGCGTAAATGTTGGCATGAGAGGGCGATGGTTAGGTGTTTAGTAATGGCTCATTTTTGATGTAGAAGGGCCAGTCCAAAGATCTGACTGAGGCTCTTTCAGTGTAATGGCTCCTACGATACCTTTACAAGTAATACACCAAGAAGGTTCCGATTTCGAGTTTTTAACAAATTAGAAAATGTTGTATGATGAATTCGGCACCATGGAGGTAGAAGTAAATAGGTTTATTGATGTTTTGAATTCACAAACTTAGTGCACACGATGTTCTAAATTCAATTTTACTTTAACCTCTAGCGGATAAAAACGGCTTTTGCACTCAGATATCGAATAGTAAAAATACTCTTTCCGAGATGGTGGGATGAAAAATACTTTTTAGCCCTAGGTATTAAACTCGAGATTTAGGCCCGCTAAGCTACACTATTATGATACACTTTTGAGCAAGAGAAATGAAAAAAATCTTAAAGCGCTGTGGCAGTTTTCACAACATAACTCGGAGATAAGCAAAAGCTACCCTATGTGTTCCTTTTGTAGTGCGTTCGGCTCTCAATCCACAGAATTATTGTTGGACACAATTATCTCTTTGTGACTTTGTGTCATTTGCTTCCAGTTCATTTTGGATTAGGTATTCGAGGTGAAAACTCGAAGTGGAAAAATCTTGAGCCTGTTTTGATAGTTCAGTACCAAAAAGGACCCTATTACTAAGCGTACGCTGTCAGTCTGTCTGTTCTCCTTTATAGAGCTTAAAAATATTTTGATTCGTTATAGGAAAATGTGGAAATGTTCAGAGATATTGTGTTACTTTATTATGCAAGGTTAGGTACCTGGCAAATAATAAAACATACATTCGAAGCTATGCTACATTTTTCTAACAACATTATGAAAGCACTTTATTTTCGTTTATTTATTTTAGATAAAAAACAAAAACCTGACCTAACAAAAGCCTGACACGCGAGATATGAGTTCGGGGCGAACTACTAGTTATATTACTTCGCCACAGGAAGCAAGTCTTAGTTCGTATGCTTACGTAGGTACCTACCTATCTTGGTAGGCAGGTACTTTGTTTTCATACCAAAACAAGTGTTCATTATGTAGGTACCACGTAGGTATCTACTCAGGTATAAATTATTTGATAAGGACACAACTTGTAGGCCAGATTAATACAAACAGATGCCAGTCATCGAGTTTGTTTTGTTTAGCAAATATTGTCAAATACTAAAGATATACCTATTTATCAGCTGCAGCTAGTAGGTAGGTAGGTATATGTTGGTACCTTCTTACCAACGTACGCACTGCAGTAGCTCTCAACTACAACTCGCAATAGTATAATCTCATCAAACTCATTAGCTAGATAAATAAATATCTAACCGTAAACCTCAATGAACCTCTCTACCCATAAGTTCAAAATTTTATATTACCTCAAATCAGGAGTAGGATCTAGATCCCACTCCTGATTTCTGGTTATTACCTAGGTTTGGTACTTACTAAATAAACACACATAATATGAAACCAAGACGCCAGGCTTAGTACCATGTCGTTTTGTAGTTTATAGTTCGTCCTTGCAAAACTTAACTATTAATACAAAACCGGTAGATAAGCTTAACGTCTCAATATACGCAATAGGTACACGACTACACATAGGTACCTCACTTACATAGTTATTGTAAGAAATCAAAATCTTTAACGTTTTACAGCATAATGCCATCTAGCAAAACTCAACAAAACTGCAATGAACTTCGTTCATAATTATGTAGCACGCGCTTCGCTGTTGCCAAAAAATACTAATAGATGTCGCAAACACAGATTTTCGATAACGCAGCACCTTTTGAAACGAGCGAGCGAGCAAGAGCGAACCAGCCAGCGCCAGCCGAACCGAGCGAGCCGCGCCGCCTCGCCAGCCAGTTTGGTAATGGCCGCCGCCATCGCCGGGGTGGTTGATTTTTTCGTTGCGTGTGTTAGCGCTAGCCGCTAGATTGCTTGTTTATTATTTACATCACAATCATTACTCCTACAATCAGTGCCGAGTTTTAACAACATCAACATTACCTGGTGTTTTGATATGGTCAAGTGAGAATGCAGTGTTGTGTTGTGTTTGTGATCTAAACGGATACGATGCTGGGGTACCGCGGAACCATGTGTACACGACAGCATTCCCAGGCATGCCTCAACACCTCTCTGTCAATTCGGCAGGAGATACAAAGATTCGAGAGCGTTCATCCTTCGATCTACGCTCTCTACGATCTTGTAGAGATGGTACCTGATCCATTGCTGGCCCAGCAGATAAGAGACCACGTCGTCGCTATTGAAGGTCAGTTATGTATAAAAAGAAGAATGTTTGGATCGTGTTTACAATGAGGACGTGCTCGTTTCTAGGGAGATTGTTTATCGGCTGATAAATCACGTTGGATAACCTTATGCAGTTTTGTTGTTATTATTCGTTTTATAGCTATAAACCACAGAGTATAAAGATCTACCTACAGAAAAGTAGGTACCTACCTACTACATCGCAACTGTTATTGCGGTCATTCAGCAAGCTTCGCATTGTAATCGTAGATATGTAGGTTTTGGAAGAAACATAGTTATGTACAAGAGACGAAGCTTAGTATTTGTATACCTACTCTACCAGCCTCATGTACCTACCTATAACGCCACAGGTTCGTTCCGTCATCCTGATACCCTTTCTTAGTGCACCCCTACACTTCAAATTAATTCTACCCTGAAATGTTCAAGTCTCTAACTTCTTCTGACTGGTTGTTTGTGGATGTTGAAAGTCAGTCAGTCAGCTACACAATTTTATATAGGTACTTTGTTTAGAACCTTGGTAGGTACATATTAAACAAATAAATACAGGCCAGTGGGTATAAAAAAGTCTATATCCAACATTGGCATAATCAGAAACATAGGTAAGTAGGTACTTACGTAAACATTCCACAAACTCTACCATATTTTTTTAACAGGCTACGCATCCTTTTACACAAGTAGTAACTATTTTATGAAAGCTCAATTCAATCGTTTCGTGGTAGTTAGGTAGTACCTAAATGACTTATGCTTTTCTTGTTTTGTTCGTCATGCTACCTATTTAGGAAAACAATAGAGTTTCAAACAAAAGAGGATTTCCCTACAAGTAGATTATTCACGGCAGGTAAAAGGAAGGCTTAGTAGGTAAAAAAACTGAAGATTTCTTATATTATGGAACCGATAGCCACTGAAGAAAGGTTATCGATAGTTAGTATTTATGTCTGGTCAGTATAATGTAATTAGGGGTTTGGTTGGATGGGCCCCTTCAAATTCTCCTTAAGTTGTCGCAAGAGGACACTCAGGTCATTCATTACTCATCACAGGGAGATGAACAGTTGACACCCACATGAGTAGGTGAGTGTCATCTTCCTGCCTATCATATTCATATATCCTCTATCTGCCTAACATAGAAACTACCATGCACATCTATCGTGGCTACCTACGTATACAACATAGGTACTGCCACCACCGATCTGCCTGCGAAGCGGAGTGATGGTTATTATAGCAAAACCTTTGCTATAATAACCTCGTATATAAATCGTAGGTCCACGGAAATGTTTCGTGCTGGGATGTTAAAATAAAGGCGACTCAGTCGCTCACAATCGTAGTGGACGTCTGTATGATGATAGACCTAAATCTGTTTTGGGTTCTCTCTGAAGTGGTGGTGGCCTATGAATCGCTCTGCGTAAGGGCAGAAACAAATAAGTTATTTTTAGAGAAATAAAGGTGAGTTCATATATTTTTGAAGGTGGTGCCCACTTGCTAAAATCCAAACAACAGTCGTTGTCGAAAGGTAAACTTACTACATAACGATAAGCACCGCCTTCCAAAATATATGAACTTACCCTCTGTAACTACCGACTGTCTGTCGAGCTGTTTTGGCCCCCAGAGTGCATAGTGCGAGTTGCAATCGATTAGCGTTTGCTCACCGTGAATGGTGAATACTGAATGGGTATTATTTTTCATACAAATCGTCGTAAACGCAATCGCGTTCGAGCATGTATTGAGCAAGTATAAAAGTCGCACTAGACACTTAGTTCGAGATTATCAGAATTTAATGCACAACAAATAAGCCCAATTTCAGACCTACCTCTGTCGGTTTAAAAAAAATGTCGTTTAATAAATGACGGAGTTCTGAAAACACACAAAAGATTCTGAAGAAGATCTATTATAAAACGTAGCCACCGATATGAGCAAAACTTGACAGCATGTGTGACAAAGGCAGGTTGGCCACAATTGCGTCCTAAGATTCGGTACCCAAAAAAAAAATCGAGTTTGAACTTTTTCAATGTAAAGAAAATTATGAAGTGAAAATATTTCCCGATAGTAAATTTTCATGATGATAAAGATATTCGCACCGAAAGATTGTGATAGCGTATGGATGATAATATTTATATCTGACAATTGTAACAATAAACAAATAGTACATACCTTCTTAATAAAAATCAATAAAAAAAATAACATAGACATCACAGTTTAGGTACGATCACTAATTTGCTTACCAAGCTTGGTGATTACGGCCAAACCTACCACAGCACCCATTGGTGAATGCTGCTCTGTCCAACAGTGGACTAAAATGGGCTAAGTTATCTTAAATTTTGAAACTCTTACTTCATTCCCTCTATTCCTGGTTGCCACCACCTCAAACGCTGGTGGAATTAGTGAATAACCACAATTATCAGCATGGAAGAATGCAAATCAAATTAGTAATCGATCACGCAGCGAAAATCTTACAAGCAAGCAACATTAAATTGCTTTTACCCACTCGTATACCGTAGATATTTTTGCGGTCCCCTCGTGCGACTTGACACACGACATACAAACCTACATTCATAAAAACCGTAGAAAACTAACCTTTAAAAATAGCTTAGTCACAAAATTATAGATTACTTAACGGGCTATAGTACCTCAGATTAGCAACTCAACGCAACTTTATTCTAGTTTCGAACTACGATATAGTAATAATAAAGGTGACATTGCTGTGCGCTCAACCACGGCGCTTATGACCACCAGATGACAGAAATATGTGCGTATTTCTACGTTTGTTTTTTTACGGTAAAACAAATATGAATTCAGAAAATCGAAAAGTCTGCTGTATACTGTGTTCATTTACTGTACAAAATTTCAAGTCCTAATTGGGCGTATTTATTGAATGGCGAACATTTTTGGTACAAATAAGAGTCAACTTTGTTTTTTTTTTCTATAGAGAAAATTTTATGTAATCGTGTTTTCGAAACACAAGCGTTCTAGCATCTATCCTGAACTATAACATTTATTAATTTAAAAGTAAATGCTATTGTATTGTGGAAGATATGATCGCTGAAGATTTTCACAAGCATTTCACATACCATAGACTCTTAATGCAGCACAGCTACAAATAGAATGAAATGAGCTTTTATTCCGTACTAAAATTTTAAACGCAACTAAATTTGCATTAAAATACTTAATACACACATGATTGCTTAACTTACTTATTGAATTTATTCTTCTTAAATGCAATTGTTCCATAGGATCGGTAATCAATAAAAAAATCGCTGCTCGCTTCAATAAAATTGCATTAAAATAATAAGCTACAATATTTTTGATCGATTTTATGTCGTCTCGAAATAAGCTACAATATTTTTGAAATTTTGTTCAAACTGAGTCGCGGTTTTTTTTACCCGACTGCAACAGCGACAGGTTTGCCAAGCGACACACTTATTTTTAAAGTTGACCAAATAAGACAAATAAGACATGAAACCTCGGTATTATACAAAAGAAATATTGGTCCAAGTGGGATGTAGCTGATTTTGAATAAAACACACGCCTGTGAAGATACAAATTTCCAAAAATAAGATCTAACAAGCAGCTTATATAGATCGCCGATAGCAGTTAATTGCGCAATAATAATTGCTCGCTTGAGCACCAAAACAAGCAGCATTTCAACGATAACATTGCATTTAGACTGAAAACACGAGGAATGTTAAGAGTCACGCAAATTTCGATTGCTATGGCTTCGTTCTTGACATTTTAAAAGTAATGACCGGTAATGGAAAGCAAATTACAACAATCTGTGGTAAAGTCCCAGTTCTTGCTGCTCTGCTCACACTATGAAGAGTATCTAGGAAGAGGTTGCATGTACCTACAAGCTAAAATTATATTCCAATCTCAATTCAAGCTTAGTTAAAAAGTATTACCTACCATGAAATGATCAGGTAGGTTCTAAGTGCCTTTGAACCTGCCTGAAACCTTTGCATTGAGGGGATTTTATGGCTATCAATATAATCTTTTAAGATCACTTTTAGGACACTCCTTTCCATAGCACATTATTAATGTGGAGACATTTTATAAAGGGCCTGATTTAGTTTCTCCGGCAAGACCAGAAACTACAAGAACTTTAGCACGAGGTTAGTAGGTATAAGTCACGAAGAGAGAGGCACTTGCAGCATCTTCTCATATTCAATTCAAGGATGATGAAACGACCGCTTAGGCATTCCATATCCTAGTTTAGAAAGGCGTTCAAAGTTAATTTTGGGTTGGCTTCGCTCCAGCTTATGAATAGATCCTACTTCCAACGTGATATACTTAAGGCAGCACCTCATTGAATAACTATTCCACTTAATACGCTGGTAAAGTTGTGTAGCTCCGTGTCCGGATGCCTTACTCTTGTGTAGTATGACACTAAAGTATGAATGACTGTTCCTTTCAGCATTGCCGTATTAACCGTCTAGAAAGTTTATAGTTACTAGGAAATCCATCAAATATCGACATTTTATCAATGAACGAAAATAAAATAATTAAAGAATAGAATCACTAGATGAAAACATTGAGGGAGAGACTGGATAAAGAGTCATAAGACATTTTTTTTCGAGGACAGCCTATAGGTACATATATATGTGTTATACAGTATTATGTATAATATACATCTTTAAATAAATGAAACGGTTATTACCACAAAATTTTTACGTCGATTAAAATTTTGTAGTAATAACCGTTTAATTTATTTAATTATGTTGCATAGCCACACAAGTTTCAATTCTATAATATACATCTTATACACGCATAGGCTCGCGCTTGTTGATATAAAAAAGCTATTATACTTATGAAAGATGACAAATAAATGTTTACGTTAACAAATTGACGGAGCGTTTACTGATCTGTAAGTGGTTTTTAATACCACTAACAGATCAGTAAAAGCTTCAGTCAGTCAAAGTATTTAATTGTACCTATTTAAGTAATAACATTTTAAATGAAGTAGGTAGGTATTATATTTTTTAAACAACCAAGACAAAGACCAATTCAATTTATCATATCAACACATATAGTGCAATCTCAAAGTAAATCAAAAGTAATATCAAAACTCGTGGAAAACACTTAGTAAAAAAATTACCAATGGCATTGTAAAAAGGGTTTATAGGCCAAATTTAAATTTGCGCTTAATCCCCCACATCTCATGGTGGGCGGACTAGTTTGTTAAGGAAACGGATGTCCTTGGTGGGCGTTAAAATGGGCGTTTAAAGGCCATTCCATAGTGACTGGTGGGACAGTTGACTCCAGAATGTTGTATGTTTTGACTTGTAACTATTTATTTCGAACTCATATGTTGGTAAATTAGATATTTTACAACAGATTATGAATTTGTGACTGGTGGGACGAGTGCGAAAAAAGCAAAAATCATACACGTTTTTTATATACCTAATATTTAGAATTCTTTATTAATTACTATTTTATTGGGTATTACAAAAAGATAACAATTATGTCCGGTATATAAAAATGTACGCGATGAAGACCCGTTTTTTGTTATTAATTAGATAAAAATTTAAAAATCTTAAAAAAACACCTGAAACATTCTTTCATTTTATTATTAAAATGTACACAAAACAGCTACTTAATCAAAACATATGTTACCTTCTTTCTTATTTTGAATTTAAAAGACTGTTTAATGTCTTTTGTGTTAACATTTTCAGAAAATTGAAAGGAAATTTGATTACAACAAAGTTTTATAGTTGGTTCAGGAAGAATTTCCATTGCTGGATTGAGGGAAATGTGGCATGGAGTGTCTGATTCGTCCATAACAAATGGATTGGGGTCTCCTGAAGATAATTTGAAAAGAAAGTAACTTGCATTCATTGTGCTGGGTAGACCACAACTTTGTCCAATTTTCATCGTTTTTCAACTTTTCTCTAAATTTCATTTTCTCTAAAAACCAATCACAGTCAACCAAAAAAGCACCCAAGCAATATAGGATATGGTTAGAAGTAGGTTATAAATATTTCAACAGCCCATAACAAGATATACAACCTTATTTTACCAGTCACATTAACTGGTGGGACATAAATGAAAACAATTTCCCATCTACCCTTTTACACCTCGTGGGATAGAAATGCATGATGAAGGTCCACAATTAGCCATTCCTTACTTTCCAAAAAACCCCGATTCCATACAACACATTTTGAGGTCAGAAAAACATCTTTTGTATGTTTTAGTGTGACTGGTGGGACATGCTACGTGCTGATTGTATTTAAGAGTTTTGGAGTAATTTTCTTACCCTTTTCGCTTTTCTTGACGTCGAATGGATATCTCAGAAACACTTTTACATAAGACATGCTTTTCAATTTAAAATTACACACATAATAGCTGAAAATAGTGATGCAAATATGACGCAAAAAACTCCACCAACTTGTTTTAACACAACAACAACTTGCCGTAGTGTAAAAAATGCTATTTCTAGCTTTTTTCAAAATTTTGTTCACAGATTATGTAAATTGATTTAATACATTACTCGTCAACACTAAATTGGTTTTGATTTGATAAACTTTAGAAAATAACGAATTTTCCCGTTTTCCGTGGAATGGCCCTTATTTGAAACTAAAAAAATAATAGAGGTGTAATTGCAAAGAATGAGAAACAAATGACGGTGTTTGGTGCTGTGATTGTAACAGATATTTGAATTTTATTATTACCATATTCGTTTTATTTAATTTAAAATTTCGTCGGGCCTATGACTTTGTTCAATAAAGAGCAACAAAAGAAGTCAAGGCTGTTTCAGAATCCGTCCTTTAGTTTATTTCCAACATCAATATTAACTTTTTATTTATATAAACTGTTACAAAATAGATACGGATACTTTGGAGATGGAAACCTTTTTATGGAAACATGGCTTTAAATTGTCTCGCAGGTGTGAAAAGTAGAGTATGCTACTCTGGAGTAAAGTCTGTCTTCGTCTTGAGGTTGAACCCCTCGCTTCACCCAGGACTCTTATGTCGAGCATAAGTCTAGTCTAGAGTTACGTTACGCTCAAGGCTCAATATGCCCGTGACGTATGACCTTGCTATTTACTTGGTGCATAATAGAAATAAAGAAATAAAAGAGATTTATTTACCCAATATCGGGCTCCAATAATAATTTTAAAAAATAGGTTTAAAAAGATAGAGCGAGCTTACCCAGAATGTGCCTATTAATCGTCTTCTTGAAGACAAAGAGTCGTAACACAGCGGAAATACAGCGTCAAATTAACCAAGTAAACAGTCATAACAATTTAAATAACTAGACTTAGCTTAAACTAACCTAAACGAAGCTACACTACGTCGAACACAAATATCTAACAAAAATAAATTTGGGTAACATCGAGCATAATAAATAAATAATATTACAGGACATTAATTTTACACAGCGCTATCTAGCCCCAAACTAAGCATAGCTTGTAATATGGGAACTAGATTAGATAGATAGAATTAGCTATGAAGCTAAGATACCCAGGACAAGCATTTGTATGATGAATGTAGATGTTTGTTCTGTGTTTGGGTGTTGTATCATATAGTAAGTACGTATGTATTATAAAAAAGTATTTAAGTAAGGCCTGTTAGTTAATGTAATGCAACGCTGATGCACTTATAATCTACTATTCACATTACGACGGTGCTTTTGCTAATCTGTAATGTACCTATTATTTTGTTACGTCAATTGTATTCCTTATTATGTAGGTCATGTACTCAGCTCATTGTCTATAGATGAAATGAAGAATTGAATTTCCCCGAGTAGGTAGAGTCAACGGATTTCCACTTACTACGCTCTCGCACACCTCTTTTGCCTCATTCACTCTCATCATGTTCTTCATATTATGCTAGTCGGCTTTAGGAACTTCTTACCTGGCCTTTTTCGAGAACATATCCGACTTGGTGAGAGAAGTTCGCCGAGTTCTTCCCCTCCTATAAATTAAAGGTTGCACCTAACATGCCAGGGTAGGGTAGGGTAAAAGCGGCATCAACCTGGAACAATGTTGTCTTCCCAATGTCCTTGTCCGCTCTGGCTGAGATCAGGATAGTAGAGAAGCGATGCACAAAACCCCCTTATGTGAGGCATCAGACAAACATCCCCTGACTCAACTTCAATAGAGAGCAAACGTTAATACGTGTCGTGAACGTGACGTTGCCGTCTGTTTTCGGATTGCTCGTTTCAATACAACGTCATTCATTGTTCTTGATAGACGCTGAATGATCAATGGATAGTGTGGTGGTAATATAAATGTAACTGCAAAACGCTCTCCAGCAGTGTAGAACGGGTGCATAAAACAATACCATTGCACTCCGTCCACAAAAACAGCGCACAAAAACGTAGGTAACTGATTCATTGCGTTCGTTACGATACGAGCACAGGCTGTTTACCACCGGTTCATAAATAATTTACTTATCGTCGGATGAGCTAGGTACATGCGGCGAAACTAGCTTAACGGACTTATAAGTTCATTGACTTTTCGGTGTTGATAAAGGTTTTGGACCGAAAGCCAACTCTGGCAAGCACTTGCCTATGCAAGTGTCCATGATTGCAATGTAGTACGGAAAAAATCAAGGTTAAAATAAAAGTGTTACCTACTTCCTTCTCCGTAACGTACGAAGTAGTGTTTATTTCGCTCAGCAATGCCAATTCTCTTTTGACACCCGTCCAATGTGAGGATCGGACCGAAACCGGTTTGGACCAGTTACAAACAATGCAGAGGTTGAAACGCCATGGCCAAGGCCACACCTACCACGGTCAAGTACAGTATTGGTAACATTATGGTTTCATTTAGACTACATTTGAATTGAACAACAAAACTTGCCAGCTCCAAAAGATAGTGATTTATATCTTCTTGGATTGGAGTCTTCTCGTGAAGTGTCGTTCCATGACACAATGTGGATTTATTATAGGACTCTCGACATAACCGAAAACTAAGATGTTTTTTTATTAACCTCTTGTGTCCCACAAGCTTTTTTTATATCCATTACAAAACAAAGAGGATAACAAAATATTATTTATAAGTTTGTAGTTAGACTTACAAGGTAAATACACCAAAATGTACGTCCAATATTAAGGTACTAGATGCCTCTCGCTTTCCAGTCTTAAGAAATTTGAAACTGCGACGTGTCTCATTTAAAACTATGCTACTGTCCGTCACAAACTTTTCGACTCACTGTCTGGAAAGTTGAACGATAAAAAACCTTTTAGAACGTATTATTCAAATCGTGCATAACATTGTAGGGACGTGCACGAGTTGAAAGTCAGATACCTGCAAGCGGTAGCGACAAATCAATAATGCAGAGTACTGTACACGTCCGCTATTATACATGTCATGATATACCTACCGTACATAAACTAGGTAGAGATAGGGTCCTGTACTAAAGCCGGATCATGCACACCAGCAGCTTCATGAATAATATTTCCATTGGTGGAGCATATTCGTCAAGTACAAGCCAGTAAACGTATGGGTAAGGAACATATAGGTCTGTCATAATATTGATATTTGATATAGGCGAGTGAGGGATTTTTTTGGTCCTATGGAGTAGACAAACTTCGATCCTCTGTGGGTTCCACGGTCAAACCAAGACTTGTAGTAAGATAATTACGTTTTAAAAACTAGAAAGAAAACCGACTTCAATGAAGAATATGATACGATTTCGTTTACCTGGATGATGTGTTTTTTACAATTATTTTGATGACAGGTGGACGGACAGACAGACCTATCGGACAGATAGATCCTATAAGGTTACGTCTTTTCCTTTTGAGGTACACCCTAAAAATACCCAAATCGCTTCAAGTATGCCAATAAAATTTGAAGAGTTCCCTCGATTTCATCAGATCCTGACCTGATGACGACGGGACCACCTGTGAAGTATACCCTTTCAAACAAAAAAATAACTCTTGCACCTACTCCCTACTCCTACGTCCGTCCTGTTAGCTATAACCTAGCAATATTTTTGTTATCTGACTTTCATCCCTCCGCATGACATTACTACGAGTATAACCTATTACTTCTCATTCTTTCCGACACTGCGCCAGTGTCGGAAAGAATATATATATATATATATATATACTTTCAGACTTCCCATTACTTATTCCTTATCTTATCCATCGTTGTCACACCACTCAACCACCTTAACATTCGCATGTCGGTCACATTTTTCATCTGTCTGGCCAACATTCTGATCCCTAAAAAACGACAGTTTTGACAACATAACCTTCCATTGGAATATAGTTCAACCCAACATTGTGTTAACCTCCCGTCTGCCTCGCGTGTTCGCAGTCGCTACCAACAACGTGTATGTAGTTGATGAGTTTTTATTGCAACTCGATAACAGAAGTTATGATTCGCATTGCAGTTTACGCGTTCACACCTTTTCAAAACATTGATACACGTTCTACAAAATACATACCTGTTTCCATTTCTGTGTTGTTTGGTCTGTGGAAATTAATGTAAGGCCCGGTCCAATTTATACAGCTTAAGGCTTTCTCCAAAGATCGTCGTAGGCACCAATAGCTCAATGACACCATAAGAGTTTTTATGAAGAAACTTGCCACACAATCTGAGTCAAATTATTCTTTTTGCAGCATAAACAAATATACCGGCTCACGTTTTTTTTTGCATCAACACATTGTTATTTGACTTTTAAACACCGAGAAAACGTATCACACCAATATTATAAAAGCGTATGTTGGTGTGTATTTGTGTATGTTTGTTACTCCTTCACGCCTAAACGGCTGAACGGATGTGGATGAAATTTAGTACAAATAATATTTTACACCCTAATTACTGGATTACATAGGCTACTTTATTTCCCATTCATTTCCCGTGGGATGGAAAAGTGTAGTGCTCCCATGGGATGACCAAAAAATCAAATATGTTTGTAACTCAATAATGCTCAAACTGCTTCAAAAATTTGGATGAAATTTTGTATGATAACATACAATAACAAATAGGCTACATTTTATGACAATCAGTTCCTGTTAGATGGGAATGAGATTTCATATCATAATCATCGCAAACCTGATTTTTCCTCTGTTGCTCCTTCAAGCAAAAGCCACAAAACAGATTGATTGAACAGAAAAATGTACTATTGTACAATATTCTGAACCAGAAAAACATATAATACCTATACACTACTTTTAATCCGGGTACCACGCGGGCGAAGCCGCGAGCAGAAGCTAGTAAGTACCTATATGTATATTTTCTCTCGTTCAATTTAATTTCGATGTTTGAACTTGTCTACTATCCTGATTGTACCAGCAAATACCGAGCAATAACTAATTCACCTGAGGAGAAACTCCTTGTCGAGTCTGATTTAATATTGGACATTCCTCTGCATCATTAATCTGAAGACAGACATGGAGTTATTAATGCGGGAGATCAAGCGGAATTCAGGAGGGGGTACATTCTGCTACATTACGAATACGAATACGGTTCACGGTTTTGAATAGGGATTCAAAGGAATTTCTCGTTTGTTTACTAAACATGGCGCATATTAATTAAATTAGTTAACGATTAGTATTACTCCTCCATCGTGCTACATCGTCGGTCACATTGTCCCTTAATATCAGATGAGATTGTCAATCATAAAATGTAAAACATCGTTTATATGATTATACCACCCAAATGTCATGGAAAAGTCTTCGAAAGTTAAACCGCCTCTGTGGTCTAGTGGTTTAACTTTGTTAAAAAAAAAAAAAAACACCGATTTCAGATCCAGATGTCCCGGGTTCGGTCCCCAGGGCGAGTACAATATTGTGCTTGGTTTGGTTGGTTGTAGGACTTTGTTTAAGTCTTCCTGGCTTACCTAATTCCGTCACCATAATAACAACTCTAAAATTGTTGTGTTCCGGCATTTATAGACGTAAGATAGCCAGTTCCTCTGTTGGTTGAGGATTCCGGGTGAAGTGCACCTCCACCTTCGGCCTTATCTTAACTTGTAACCTGATGAGATGAAGGCCAAGCGCTTCTCCGTAGTAGGTACAATAAAAAAACGATAGGCGATCACATTGAAACACTGAGTTGCACACCTGCATAAGGAACTTTCACACACCTTCAATAAGGTTTCTTGATAGGCTCTTTCCATCGTTGTCATCTTTAACTAGACAAGTCTCAAAAATATGCTCTATCTATTTAACAAGCCCCATAGCTCTGTTGGTAGTAACTCTGCCTTCTACGCACCCAGGACAAACATTTGTGTTCTGTGTTTGGGTGTTGTATCATATAGTTCATAATGTATTTAAAAAAAGTATTCTAATCGTAATTTAGTTCCCATATTACAAGCTATTCTCAGTTTGGCGCTAGATGGCGCAGTGTAAAAAAAAAACTAATTTTACTTTTTATCTCCACAAATCACACACTGCCTGTGCTGTAACACTTTTAAATGCGCGTATATGTTAGCACCCTTTTACGACAGCGCTGTCACTTGACTTCCAACATTAGCACTTAAGCATGGCGATAATGATCAGTTCAGTTTCTGTAACTGGTCTTGGTGTGAGGTTCTTCACACCTACTCTCTAGTTTGTATCGTCATAGTCACAGTCATTTTCATGGTTATCCAAATTAATATATATGATCCAGACTACTATTGGGTCAGTCCAAGATAATCGATACCAAGCATATGAAAAAATAATTGACGATTAAAGATACCAAAATATAATATTTTAAGAGTACCTATATAAAACTAATTTTTACGATGCCGAAAAAACATGGCAATTTTCTCTTTGATTTTCACAATAATATTGATTCAAACCTAGAGATTGCACAGTTAGCAGTGTTGGAAAATAAAATGTCACGGGTGTGACCGTCACAGGGTTTCAAACTAGTGTATCTTGTTTTGTAATAACCATGAACAGACATAACATAACAGACATGTAATTAGGTTAAGATCTAAAAACATACAATAAAACTTTGTTATTAACTAGAATAATTTAAAAATTATGAGCGCATTTCCGAGTTGTAATGTCACAACCGTCACCGCGGACTGACCCTATTATAAATATGGAAGTGTCTAATTTTGTTAGTCCCCCTAAAAAATGGTACGTACGTACCGTTCACCTTAAGATGTATTATTCAATTAAAGTAAACCAACAATACTAACCTATATCTATCTATACTTAAAAAAAAAGCCGTGAGGCGGCGGCTTAGTGGAGACTTCTTCTCTACGTGCCAAGAATATTAGAGGGTAGTCAAATATTTAGATCTGTTTTATACAATGCTTATTTTTTCTTTTTATCTATTGTGTTATATTGTATCCTGTCCGGTTCAAATTCTTTATGTATCTATACTCTTTATCTATACGTGAAAACCTTTAATTGGCCTTCTGTGTTATATTGTTGTGTTTATCGTATATTAATGTGCTGTTAGTTTTCCTTCAAATAAATAAATAAAAAAAAACGGGTGGAAACACAATTTCATGAGGTTAACAACATTATTTGATAAAATGGCCAACTAAAGACCCCGAATACAAAATAATTACATAGTGACTATGAATTGAACGTAACACATGACTTGATTACATTTTCTCTAAATTAGCTCAATGAATGCAGTATAAATTCTTATACAAGGTAGTAGGTAACGTAAGGACCGTTACAAACGGTCTTTAGGTAACTGACCTGTTCCAGACCATTACCAGGCCGAAACGTGCCCAAAACACTGGCTGCATTGCCACACTATAAAGCTATGCTACTTCGCTGGCCTAAATAAGAGCCAGCCCTTGGGTCACGTGTCGCTTCAATCAAAAGTTTACCTTTTTAATAGTTAATGAGTAAAGGAAAACATTGGCAATATTGGCATGTATACACAGGCACACTGCACAGCTCCTACGAGTGAACAAGTTAGTTTAGTATATTAATAAATAAGGAGGTTCCTTTACGTAGTAACCTACCCGGTACCACAGATGAGATAATAATTACTGGTACTATGTAACGTGTCACCCCATTTTTGTTATTATTACTACATAATTATATCAATGTGTGCTACTGGGCTGACTTCCACAATACACATAATATTAATATTATAATAGTTATTTAGGGAATATAAGGCAATTACTTAAATAGGTTATATAATTTTTCTTCAAATATTTCCTGTTATTATTTATTGCAATAGGTAATAATAAGAGTAGTAGAGTCCCTTTTGAAAGGGCTCGTCGGGGGAAGTACTACCACCATACCTATTGTTGTAGCCGCCAAGCAGCATTGCTGTGTTCCGGTTTGAAGGGTTTGGTCGCCGGTGAAATTACGGGCACTCGAGGCTTAACCTTTATGCCTCATGTTGACGGGCGCAATGCAGTGCCGTGTAGGCTATGTTCTTTGTGGATGTGTCCTACGCAGTAAGGCATTGTTATAGGCAAGAGATAAACATAACATCAGGTGGACTACTTGCTTCTCCCGTCTCCTAGTTGTAAGAACAAAAAAGGTAGGTGTCTTGACAATCATATTACTTTTATTGTAGGTACGTTTGTGATACTAATGTGTCATGGATAGGGTAAGAATCTAGGCCACATATCTTCACTTGTCTTCAAGTGAGTTGGTGGTCAAACACTTGACTCTGGTTCTACTATCGGTAGGTATTATCATATAAACAGTAAAGGCAAATTACCTTAAGTACAATTTGACCCTTCTGCTTTTACTTAATTCTATTATGTGCCTAATTGTTCATTCAAAACAGCATTTACAAGCATAATCGTTCCCGGTGCAAATTTCAAAGTCAACAGCTGATCCATTTCATTAAAAAAACTACCGCTATGACGAAACCGTCTCAGTTAAAAAAAGGAATAAGTGGGTAGGTACCTACCTGAATAGTAAATACATCTCTTATAGAATGTAAATCGTAAATATCACGCAGGGTGACTTGTTTAGTTTAATTATTTACACGATATGTACATTAAAATGATATTATAATTCTCCTCGCCTTCCATATGGCGCTACCATATTAGCTGTTTCATTAGCATTGTTATTTGTTTAGACATGAATCATTGTATTATTACGGAAACCGCCATAGAAAAGTACCTATACATAAGTGTTATGGTTTTTAGCCGTGGCTTAAAAATAGACCCTTACCAGACGAATGGCAGCAGCTTCTTTCTGTGTATAATAAATCACCAATCAGCCTGCCAAGCGTGGTTATGGCAATAATTAATAAATAATTACGGCACTTTGGAGGACGCGGAGGCTCAGTCCAGCAGTCGACACTAATGGGCTGTTGAGGATGGTTTTTATCATCATTACAGCCCGAAAGAAAAGTCAAATTATGGTCATTATCACCTCTCTATGTGCGTGATTTGCTGTTGACCGTATCGCTGTTAAAAATAGCTGAGATCCGTCAGGCAGTGTGTAAAAAAACTGTCATTCTAAAAAGGTCATCAATTAACACAAAGGAAGCTCCAAACATTTTTTTCAACACCGCTATATTGCCTGTCCGTTTTCTTCACGTCTACAAAAAATGCTGATTTAAACAACTCCCTCGCATTGAGGCATGAGCTGCTATGCTTACGTATTATTCATCCTCAAAGACAGATTTACGCAGTTGTCAGGATAGACGATTCCGGTCCTACCCACGTAGTTTTGAGTTTATTGTACACATGCTATATACTACACACCTCACAAATCTTCATCATTCTAGCTCACCAACCAAACTTGAGTTCTGTTCGTTTTTTTAGTATGGGAACTACCACCATTAAAGTACTTAAAAAACAGTAAAAGCACTACAGACAGGTATTATTTAAAAGGTAAAAGCATTCTATTTTTTTTGTGTAAGTTGGTAGGCGGGTAAACTAGGTCCTAGGTAGTAGGTAGATACACCGTAATCCGTATTAATACAATAGTCCATTCCTACCTGACCTAATAAGTTATCTTTCAATGAGACCATGATAAGGTCAGAGGTTTGATACAATTTATGTAATACAATTACTTCGTGGTCAGCCAGCCTTCAAAAGGTAAAGTAATCGCCTAGCGTTCAGATTAGAAGCCTCACAAATACTAAGTAGCATATAACTGGAACGCGAAGCCAAGTCTTTCTGACGTCTTTCAGTGTTCTATTCCCTATTGCGTGGAACCTTGGGGGGCGTACTTAAACAGCGAGACTCGATAGCTGAATGTTATGGTTATTTTATCCACACTCTACTGATTGGTGCTGATGCCTATTTTTACGATGCTCGTATCGAATAAACATTTCGTTGATATGATTGTTTTTTTATGGGAACTCAGGTATCAGCATTACATTGAGTATTTATTACCAAAAATAATGCCTCCATTTTTTTGTGTAGATTATAGTGATCTTACAAGTTACAAATTTATTTTGAATCAGTTTCTTATCGTTAATTACTCACGAGTATATGTATTAGTGTGCCTCTAGCATTTGAGTTTCATATTGGCATAACGTTTCGGTTAAGAGTAGTAAAGCAAAGCTTAACGAGACTCATAGCTCAGTTGGTAGTAGCTCTGCCTTCTGCGCTGTAGGCTGTGGGTTCGATTCCCACCCAGGACAAACATTTGTGTGATGAATATAGATGTTTGTTCTGTGTTTGGGTGTGTATTGTATGATGAGTATGTATTTACAAAAAAAAAAGTATTTAAGTATTCTATCCGTAATCTAGTTCCCATATTACAAGCTATGCTTAGTTCGGGGCTAGATGGCCTGTAATTTATATTTATAAAAAGCCCCTTGTGAAAGGGCTCGTCCGGGGAAGAACCACCACCATTCCTATTTCAGCCGCTAAGCAGCGTTGCTGTGTTTAACACCTTTATGTCTCAAGTTGTGTAGGCTATATTCTTTGTGGATGTGATCTTGGTGACCTTCACAGTAAGGCATTGTTAAAGGCAAGAGATGCGCTTAACATAAGGTAGGGTACTTTCTTATTACGTCTCCCAATGGGATAAAAGAAAATAACTGATGAATTTGCCATCAATTGAATTGTGAATTATATGGCTTTTCTTAAAGAAGTGGTCCAATAGGTACCTATTCGTTCTGTTTAACCTCACTTCTTTTCGTAGACAAATCGTAACAGATTAGTATAAAAATCTCAGCCGACGATTTTATCAAGAACATTCAGGCTTAGAGCAGTATCTTCCATCTTAAGTTACCCAATCCATTATCTGAATTGCCACATAAGGAAAACCGATACGATTCACTCTCACGATCATAATAGCGTAATAAATGGATTAGTGTCATGACTTCTCTGATTTATTGTGAAGATACAATCGAATCATAATCGTTGCCGCAATCATTCTTCTTATTTCATGTTTACATACACCTTATATCTAGACTTATTTGCCGCCATTATAGTCTGATTGTATATTGTAACGCCTGCTACCAGACCCTGGACCGACGACGCACAGAGAGGTATTTGGCCCTAAAAGTTGGACAAAATCCATTTTTTTTGTTTTAGTTCTACACCCTTTTTTATTGTTCCTCGAAATACAACGGTATCTCCTTCAAACAATAGCGCGAACCCGACGCGCTAGACCCTTTCCCCCGCTCCATGCGCTTAGTCGGAAGTTACAGTTCGCTTGCTGTGGTCGTGTGATTGTTCGATACGCTCAAATTTCATTGTTTTCATATATTAAATTTATGGTGAAAAAGTCGATTTTGTATGAGTTTCTACTATGGATTGTACACAAGCAGGTATGTACTTAATATTATATTAAGTTTTGTTATATAAAGAGAGATTTATTTGCACCTTTAGCTCCATTAGTAACTAACCCTTTAAAAGATCAATAAAATACCCATTTTTAAAAATTATTAAGCATTTTAAAGTATTTCTCAGCATTTCTCAGTAAAAATTTATATGGTTTGTTTTAGAATAGACTATACAGTATTCTAAAATGCGTAAAACAGCCACCCCAAACCACCCCTCTATTTTTGACGATTTTTTTTTGCATGGAATTTAAAAAATCACTTGTTTTGTTTTTTAATAAAAATTGGTTTATTTTGTTTCCAGGCTCTTCTGGAATGAGAGTATTAACTAGAAACGATTTACTAACTATCATGGAACGCTCCAATGCGTCAACTTTCAAAGAAAAGTTGGAATTTATGGAGTTGGAACTTCTCCATCAATACTCTGAAGATGATCCAAACATTGCCGATGCAAAACACCAGTTGTCGATTATACGTCACCAATTCAAGCAGAAATGGTCAGCTGCTCGCAATACCAAAGCCAGATTCCTAGAAACCAATAAAGAATGGCTCAAGGGCACCATATTGCTACCAAAAGCAGGTACCTATTTACGTGTCATCTTAACCCTTCTTGTGTTTCGAAATTACATTTTATGGAATGTTATCAGTGACTAACGGTTTATCTTTTGTTATAGGATTAAGTCCAGGTAGACCTCAAAAGCCGTTCTCAGACTTATGTGAAAGGAGTAAAAGGCGAAAAACTGAAGAGCTTCGAACATCTGACTTGAATGAGCTGGCATATGCAACACAAATGAAATTACGAAAGACTGGGGAAGTTGATGCATCAAATATCGTAAAGGTCCTTACCAGAAGCCCCCGAAAAGCAAAAAAATATGCGGTAGCGATAAAAGAAAAAACCGCTCAACAAGAAAACGAAGATTTAACGAAATCGGCACACCTTCGTTCCCTGTTTATGTTTGTTGAAGCGGGGCTTACCCAGGCCCAATACGAAGTGGTTCGAGACACGAATCCAGGCTTTTACCCGTGCTATTCAATTCTAAAGAAGTTGAAGAAAGAATGTTACCCTGAAATCCACAGCATAACTGAGACCTGTAGTGAAGTAAGGGTACAAAGTTTAATGGATCACACCATCAAGCGATTATTATTGCATCTTGGTGAGGAGGTCCTGGAGCAACTGACTGAATCGGAAAAGCAGTCCTTTCTGCTTATCAGCAAATGGGGTTGTGACGGAACTCAGCAGATTCAATATAAAATGAAATTTGAAAATGAGACTGATTCCGACGCTAACATTTTTCAAAGCTCTGTTGTTCCGCTCCAACTAGTCTGTGGAACGGAAAAAAAAATTATATGGCAAAACCCAACTCCGTCATCACCACGATACTGCAGACCTATACGCATACGGTTTGTGAAAGAAACCAATGACGTGACTAATGAAGAGATCGGGTACATTGAAAATCAAATAAAAGAATTGAACAAGACCAAGATCGATGATATATCCGTCAAACATAAAATAGTTTTTACCATGGTGGACGGTAAGGTATGTAATGCAGCAACACATACCAAGTCAACCATGAGATGTTACATATGTGGCGCCACATCTTCCGATTTCAACGATCTTACAAAAGAAAGGCCCTGCAATACGGACAACATGCGATTTGGTCTGTCTTTGCTGCACGCTCGAATACGATTTTTCGAGAGTATTCTGCATGTAGCTTATAAATTACCGATCATGAAGTGGAGGGCACGCCTGACTGCCGAAGAGAAGACACTAGTGGAGACACGAAAAAAAGAAATCCAAACCAAGTTTCGTGAAGAACTCGGATTATTAGTAGACATTCCAAAGGCTAACTTTGGAAACACGAATGACGGGAATACCAGCAGGCGATTTTTCGAAGAATTCAAGAAATCTGCAGAAATAACTGGGATCGACCAGAATTTAATCTACCGATTAAAAGTCATTCTAGACACCATGTGCTGCGGGATAAAGATTAACATTGAAAAGTTCGAAGTTTACTGCAAAGAAACTGCCGAATTGTACGTTTCTTTGTACAATTTTCACCCAATGACGCCGACATTACATAAGGTGTTGCGTCATGGGGCAGCCGTGATTAAGGAGGCGATTCTGCCAATCGGGCAACTGTCTGAGGAAGCTGCAGAAGCCCGCAACAAACACATCCGAGCATTTCGGCTAAACTACGCCCGAAAATTTTCGAGAGTAGCCTGCAACACAGACGTTTTAAATAGGTTGCTCTTGACATCAGACCCCTTGCTGACGGGAATGAGGAGCCCAAAACATAAAAGAAAGAGTCCTCTTTCAGCGGATACCATAAATCTTTTGGAGGAAAATGATATTTGCAATATTAATATCGAAAATGATTCGGAAGATGATGATAATTAGCTAAATAAAATTTGTTAAGAATAATGTTTGCCTTTTTTTACACTATTATACCTTAAAATAGAACGAAATACTTTAATAATACTATTAAACGCAAAAAATATTTTTGACCAACTTTTAGGGCCAAATACCTCTGTGCGACGGCTCGCTTGCCGGAATCATTTTATAGGACAAGCAAGCGTTTCTACCCTGCAAGCTTCTATCCACTAATCATGTACTACCCTCGCCGTCCTTAAAGTTATCTGGAAGAGATAAGTCGTTTGAGAGCGATCTCTTCCACACTAGTTTGACCGCTCATAGTACTGTTAGCTTGTTTTTCTATAATTATCCTTCATTCTTTTTGTGTACAATAAATTATTTTCACACATTCATTCATTGCTATGTCTTGGACACGCTTCCGTCTGGTACTGGGTCTGGAACAGTTGAGTTACCTATTGACCGTTTATAACGGTCATTAGGTAATCCAACTGCTTCCAATGTACTTGGTTTATTACCAACTTTGTACTTGATTATTCATTCTCGGACTGTGTTTACAATCTCACGGTGACATATACATAGCAAGCCTTATAACTCAGTTGGTAGTAACTCTGCCTTCTGCACTGTAGGTTGTGGGCTCGATTCCCACCCAAGACAGACATTTGTGTGATGAATATAGATGTTTGTTCTGTGTTTGGGTGTTGTATTGGATGATAAGTATGTATTTACAAAAAAAAAAGTATTGCAGTAAGCTATCCGTAATCTAGTTCCCATATTACAAGCTATGCTTAGTTTGGGGCTAGAAGGCGTTGTGTGAAATTAATGTCCTGTAATACCCTATATTATATATTTTTATTTCTTTTATTCATATAAACAAGTGTAAGTAACTACCTAAAAACATAGAACCACAAGATCACGGAAGCCGTTAGCAGCAGGAAGAACTCTATATACCAACTATTCTTTATTTTATCAATCTAAATTTCGCTGACAACTAATTAAGTTGCTACCTACAGTGTCCAGTCAATACAAGCGACGAAATTTATCCAACCGAGATAGTAAACCAAGAAAAGCATAAAGTCAGGCTAAGTACCGTAGTACATTTAGTGCTCCGTTAGGTACATCTGTTCGGCGATGCAACGGTGCGTCCATTTCACACTCGGCAGACCATTGAGGACTTCCTTAGAGCATGGCTATGGTCATAATTCACATGATTCTGTCTGGGCCTACCGTTGTGGTTTGGTTTCGAGAACAGCTAGATCAAGCGGTGCTACTAGAACCATTCAGCGAAGAGGAGCCGTATTTGATGGTGTCAATTTATCGTCTCCAGGGAATTTCTGAAGAAGAAACCAAAACTTATATTTGATACAGTCAAAGCACACTGAAAATTATAACAGGTACAATAACATCGTAAATATAGGTAAGTAAGATAAGAGAAAACAAAACCAAATAAAATAATGGAGTAAAAACTAAACTCAGATAAAATTTTAAAAAATCTAAGTGTATCTATGTCTCTTAACGGCCTATAGTACCTCAGATTAGCAATACAACGCAACTACACTCTAGTTTAGAACTAAGATATAGTTGTAATAAAGGTGACATTGCTGTGCCACGCTTATGACCAGCAGATGACAGCGCGAATTTCAACGGTTTATTTTTTACGGTAAAACAAACATTAATTTTGAAAATCTAAAACACAAACCGTCTGCTGTATACTGTGTTTATTTACTGTACTAAGTGTCAAGGCCTTATTGGGCGTATTTATTGAATAGCGAACATTTTAGGTACAAATTAGAGTCAACTTTGGATTTTTTTTCGATCGAGAATTTTTTATATAATCGTGTTTTCGACACACAAGCGTTCTAGCATCAATCCTGAACTATAACATGTATTGATTGCAAAGTAAATGCTACTGTATTGTGGAAGATATGAGCGCTGAAGCTAAACCATTTCACGTATCATAGACTCTTAAGTCTTAGCTTTATGTTTCACCTTAACGAGGCGAAACCCGTGTCGATTTGATTTATTCAAAGGAACTTAGCGGATTTGTTACCAAATATTTATGTATTTCCAAATTGAAATGGATCTCCGTTACTAAATATATTTCTATTTCCATACCAAATACATGATCGACATACTCGTTACATCGTATAATATAAGTAAATATAGTACCTAATGGTCAGAACGAAATTTACTTATATTACCTATATTGTACCTACCATAAACTCATGATGTTCTTAATAAAAATCATAAGTTTATTACTTACCTAATGGGTTTGTAGGTAAGATGCTAAGAGCACACCTGCATTCAAATAAATCCAATTTAAATGAATCAAATAGTTATTAAATGCGATAATTATGTAAACACAAAGATACAACTAAGATATCGTTTAACTAATCCCTCTTCCCACTTTCCACCACCGGACTAACAGACGTACAGCAGGCTTGAAACCCGTACCTTGTAGATGTTCATTTCCATTATGCCGAACACATCGATAACTTTATCATTTGTACTAGTAAGGATTGGAACTTCTTGCCCTCATCTGTTGCTTGTCTGTTTTCCGCACCAGAAGCCATCTTGGAGCCTTCAAGTTCAGATAGTAAGCTCCAGCTTAGGCCACATCTTTACTTGTTTTGTAAGCGGGCTAGTGGTCAAACTTTAAAAAACACAGAAAACGGCCTTCAGAGTTGGTCTAGGCACTATTCACTGATGATTCAAGAGACCTACTCTCCCAAATTTTAACCAACACAAATTGCTCAACATAATATCGTATTTGACTCAACGTCTAGCAATGTGGTCTTATCCTGGTAATTTGAGGGTATATTAATGATGTCATTCATACAACAACGACACAGGAACTGAATGGCTATTTCTGGAACTGACATAGATTTCGATTGTTTCGTAGCTTATACTAGGAATGTGTAGGTAGGTAGACCTTTACTTAAAAAAAAACAAAAAGGATATTGCACGCTTTATTATTTTGTCATGCGATGCTAGTAAAAGACAACATATAGAAAAGGTACTATTTTCAACTATAAGAAAGACTATTTTAGAACTACAATTATGGTCTACTTTTAACGGTCTACCTCAGATTAGCAACTCAACGCAACTTTACTCTAGTCGAACTAAGATACTGTAATAATAAAGGTGACATTGCTGTGCACTCAACCACGGCGCTTATGACCACCAGATGACAGAAATATGCGCGAATTTCTACGTTTTGTTTTTTTACGGTAAAACAAATATTAATTTTGAAAATCTAAAACACAGAGCGTATGCTGAATGAACAAAGCGTTAAGGCCTATTTATCGAATGGCGAACATTTTGGTACAAATTAGTCAACTTTGTTTTTTTTTTTTTAATTTTATATAATCGTGTTTTCGAAACACTAGCGTTCTAGCATCATTCCTGAACTATAACATATATTCATTTCAAAGTCTACAGCATTGTGGAAGATATGATCACTGAAGCTAAGCCATTTCACGTATCATAGACTCTTAATACAAACGTTGACAGAGCTAAACTTATATTCCTGAATATCGTCCAAAATGCGCAATCCCACTTCGCATTTAACTTGCATATATGTATAGACCATTATAAACTACAAATTTTAGGAGTTTCCTGCAGAAATTTTTAATATTTTTTTGATATATTTTTATCGTCCGCCAGGTAATCTTACTTAACCTTCATCACATCTGGTGTTAAGTAAGGCCGAAGGTGGAGGCGCACTTCACCCGGAATCCTCAACAGACAGAGGAACTAGCTCAATGGCTATCTTATCTCTCAATGAACGGCATAAGAACGTGATAATTTAGACTTTTTGATATGGTGACAGACTTAAGTAAGATGGTGATAGCAAGCCAGGGGGACTTGAAACAAGTCCTACCACCAACCAAAAGCCTTGGCGACGACGCTTGATGGTGGAGTCTCGGGGCATCACCATTATGAGGCATGCAGATTACACTAATTAAAATAAAACAATAGCAGATAGCATCAGGATTCCCATACAAAGAAAATCTGACGGCTGTTTATTTCAAAACATGGCTACGTGACGAAAGTCGGGGCACGGTCCACTAAACCATATTTCTTTGCAACGTTCAGAAAAAGATAAGCAAATTGAAAACGTTTGTAAGGTAAATACGGTAAGAAAAACGTGTATGACCTGACACCAGAACACTCGTTAGACGTGTTGATGTGAGTGAACATAAGATATTATATAAAAGTTACGTTTTAAGATGGCTTTTTTTTTCACGCACTCAGATGATCGTCCATAAAGAAACGTCTTATTAAATCGTACTGGCATTTTAATATATCTTCAGCAGAATCGTATAATGAGTTATGTGGCTTAGTTATCTTAAAGTTATAAATTTAGGCAATGAAAGCTTTCTTTTATAAGTAACTAACAATAAAAAGCAATGATCTAGTTTACACTGTACTTAAACATAGTTTATGATACCTACTTCTTTTATTCCACTTTCATAGGAAAGTCACAGTAAAAGTTGTAAGGAAAGGAAGAGTTTGGGAAAAGTCACAAAAGTATGTACCTACCTGAGTAAACTTTGTTAGTTTGCTTCTATGTTAGTAAAAATTAAGTAATTTATGGAGCGATTAACAAATACATGTTATTAAAATGTTTACCTATGTATTTATTTATAGAGCTATTCCTATTTTCACTCACATATTTGTCGTGTTTAGTAAGTTTATTAAATAAGTTTAAGCAGTCACTTGACTCCTCCCGCAAAAAATCTCTTTCTTACCAAGTAAAATACTTGAATTCAATCTTTGGTACAAACTATCTATATGTATGGCATCTACAGTACAGGACATACATAGCCTAGTGTGTAAACCGTAGGCAATAATAGTACAACCTACCTATATCTAAATGGTAAAAAAACTGTTTCAATCATCTTTATCCAAGGTCTTTGTGTATCTAAGAAAATGCACTTAACATTACTTGCTTGATCCGTGCCTGACGCCTGACGGGATGTGCCTGACAAGTTGACGGGCGCAATGCCACTGACTTGAGTCCTAAAGATGTCAAGCCTCGCGTGCCCGTAATTTCACCGGGAAACATACTCTTCAAACCGGAACATAGCAATGCTGCCTGCCGGCTGAAATAGGTATGATACCTAGTAGAAAACAAACTAGACGATATTGTTCTGGAATATTTGAATTCACCCGAGCGTAATATACTCTCGCCTGTGTGACGAGTCATCCATCTATTCTCCTGAATAATCCCCGGGACACTCCATCCATTACCGACTGTCTCGCAACACATGCCATCCTCAATCCTTCTTACATGTGATACTTTGCCAGATGGCAATGTTTTAAATTCCTGTAAAGTTGGTGGTACGATAAACAAGAATAAGCAGGTATCATCCATCTTGCTAGCAGTAGACTTGAGACACGTCCTCGTAGCTCGAGCCCGTATTAAAGCTTTGATTGCACATGTGAGACAATCAAGGGGGTGTTAGCTATTCGAGTTTAAAATAAAACATAATTTAATTCCTAGTCGCTACATACTATTATTGATATAAATGATTAAGTACCAGGAAATCAGTCTACAAAACAGTATGAAGACGTAATTACTCACATTAAATAAAAAATAATGAAACTATTAAAGTAACTTTGTAAAAATGTCTGTAGGTAGGTATTGCAGGAAATTAGCAAGCGGGTATCAACTTACAGCGTGTTCGATCTTGAGCTTCTCTCGTAAAGTAAAGTCTCAAGCAATATCGTGGGGGCATGCCAGTAACACTTTTACTATCTACCTGGCATGCCCTGTCCTACATTTCAAAACCTACCACAGAGCGACAAAATAGCCGGTAGCGTAATACTACTTCCCGGACCATTGATTTAAAAAAAATACAATAAAAGGGCTAATAAAAAATTATAAGGAATATTAATTCTATGCAAAAACTGCATTATATAATAAGAGTTTTAGACACAAATTACTCATGTTTCAATCATCAATAATACATTATTAATATAATATCAATTGGTTCCTATCTGCTTAAAGAAAATGCTTAAAAGTTAACTGAGTGCGACAGAACACATATATAGGCAAAGTGCGATCAAATCTCTGCTTACTTTAGTATCGAGACACTTATATCTAAAACAGTAGTCACAAACATATCATTATCTATTTCATACAGTTCTTACTAAAGAAGAAAACTAGTAAATTAAATACTCTTTGTACCATAATTTCACACGGATGCAAAATAACATAACGGTACTAAGTACTCCTCTTGGTAACGTAGACGTTATTCTGCTAATTATGTCGGATAGACCTTTTGCCGTACGTGATATTATTGAAAATCTAAGTAATTGTTTTTAAACGTTTTTTTTTTATGAAGTATTTTTATTCTACGATAGGTAAGCGCTTGATCTTTATCTCACCTGGTTACAAGGACGAAGGTGGAGGCTTATTTCACCCGGAATCTTCAACAGTCTGAGGAACTAGCTATCTTACCATCTTCTTTTCTTCTAAATGTCGGAACACAACAATTTAAAATTGTTGCTATGGCTATGAGTTCCCCGATTACTCAAAGACGCCTAGACCGATTTGGAAAATTATTTTTTTGTTTGAAAGGGTTATACTTCACAGGTTTTTGTCACACCATAGACATCAGGTCATGACCGCGCTGGGCGTTGTATCATACAGTACGTATGTATTTAACAAAGAAAAGTTATACATGTACCTACATTGTATCGTCTTGCGCCCGTTTATTAAAATGACTAACAGTAACAATTGTGGTTTAGGATTACGCAATATGGTTTTTCGTAAATAATATTGCTAACCTAACTGATTGAATATTTACGAGAAAAGTTTGCTCAGTAATGGAACCAATATGGAAAGTCTAAACATTTTTTTTACATTATTGTTATTAGTTACATGTAGCCGTATCGGCAGTTTGTGGAATCACCGTTTAGCTGCCAACTGGTATATCATCATCGGGCCATGCGTTTTTATCGTTGATTAATTCACGATTTTTTGTAGTAGGCTCTTATACTCGTAATTAGACATATATTTTTACGTTTTTAATTTATGAGCTGAAAGATTTGTGAAGCTGCGAGAAAGATACATATACCATATACTATACAGCTACATATCACTATATGTAGCTTCTCGAGCCTCGAAGCTCTATGAAGTTCTTCAAATCTATTCACAATGTAAACAAACTGCCCATTTATATTAGGTATTTAGGTAGTCATCAATATTTGTTTAAGTATAGTTTCGAGTATTAAGGTATCTAATTTACATAATAAATGTTATTCAAAACATTTTATGCATCGTTTTTTTTTTTCGTTTGTACAAAGTTTTTACTTAAATAATAGAACACACCTAATAAACCTTTACAGGTTTGAAGGTAGGTACAATTCCATGAAACTTAATATTATAAGTCTTATATGCCTTTAAATAAACTCAAATAATGTAGGTATCTTACATAAGTAAATGAAATGATCATGTAAAATTGAACTAGCCCGAGGTTCAATTGCCTGTCTCCTTTTTTTTTTAGGCCACGGAGACGGAGCAAGCCGGCAGTCCACCTGATTTTAAGTGGAACTCTTGCCTATAACAAATCCTTACTGCGTCGGTCATATCCACAAAGAAAATTACCTACGCTGTACTGCATTGCGTATTTAACTTGAGGCATAAGATGTTAAGCCGTAATTTCACGGGCAACCATACCTTTCAAACCGAAACACAGCAATGCTGCTTGGCAGCCGAAATAGGTATGGTGGTAGTACTTCCCCGTACCGGGCCCATCACAAGGAACTCTACAACTCTTAACTCTTTAAATTTCTGACTACCTACATTCCTTGTATGCGTTGGTCGCGAATAGGCGGTAGATATGACGTTTCAAATGATCCTAACATTTTACTGAGTAAACTAATATTGACTTTGACTTAGGAACAGTTGTTGGAAGATGGAATATGATGACTGCCGTCCAATAAGTAATATTTTATCAGATCTTTACTACCCTGAAAAATATCATAAATAAGGATTTATTTTTTTAGTTAAGTATAGTTTGCAACATATTTCGTTTATTAATTTGTAAACAACATTCTGTTCTTTTATTAGCATATTTTATTTTATTCCAAATTGTTGTTTTACAATTTTATTCTAAACTACATGCCTGCCTATCTTTTATTGATTTTTTTTATACATCTCTGTTTTTAAATCGTAGCTTCACTTTATCGTCTATTTTGAACTGTTTATATATAGGTACTTGTCTATTCTAAATTTTATCTGTGAAAACTTCTACTTGGCCTTCTCGTATAATATTTAATATGTATATATTATTATCTATAAGTCTATAAATGTACCTAGCTGTAAGTTTTCCTAAAAGCCTTAAAATAAAATAAAATCTGAAGTGTTATTTCAACACTATGATGTCTAATCGATATGGCAATCGATTCAAGTGCAAGGAAACTCATCGTGTATTTGTGAACCGGGTATGCCTGGGACAGTCGACCATGCTTTATTCCAGTGTCCAGCAAATACCAAAAAAAGTTAAAAGTTAGTACCTATTTTATGTAAATGTGTGTATAAAAAAGTATCTGAATGATTGAACTATCCGAAGAAATTCCTAACGATATGGGAAACCGATCCAGCTTCGGGTACCTCGTTATATGTCAATTATTCCTTCGCATTGGCTAGGAAAACTAGTTGAAAGTTGAAAAAACTAAAAGCCCACTGCAAAATTTTAAACTTCATGGCTTGACGAAAACATGACGAAAACATTTTTCCAATCTATATACTCATTTAGGTACACTATGTATACCTAAGTATATTAAGAATCGGCATGTTACTTTACCTTTCATCTGATACCCATGTTTTTTTGTATAATAAAACACCAGAATCCTCACCAGGCCTTATAGCCTATGTCACTACCACAATTAAGATAAATCATTCAATAGGTAGGTACCTTATAAATCGAGGAATTCCTCGTAGCGCACCCAGATAAGAGTAGTAGAAGCCTCTAGTGAAAGGGCTCGTCCGGAGAATTACTACCACCATACTTATTTCAGCCGCCAAGCAGCATTGCTGTGTTTCGGTTTGAAGGGTATGGTTGCCGGTGAAATTACGGGTACGTGAGGCTTAACACCTTTATGCCTCAAGTTGACGGGCGCAATGCAGTGCCGTGTGGGCTATGTTCTTTGTGAATGTGACCTATGCAGTAAGGCTTTGTCATAAGCAAGAGTACACTTAACACCAGGTGCGCTACTTGCTTGTCCCGTCTCCTAGTTGTATAAAAAAAAAAAAGATTAAGTGCACTAAAGTACTTCCACATAGCGCATCCGTTTTGGTGCGCGTCATTCAGTAGGTGTAAATGTTAGGTTTTTATTCCTCGATGCGCACCAATGTTAATGTAGGGTCTAGTGATGGGGCTGTTTTTCATCTTATTAGTAACATATAAGTGGAAACTTATAATTGGCTTTCTGCTGAGATGTACCCAGCATATCAGTCAGCACACAAAGACTATTATTTATAGGTACCTACTTAATTTTTTTTTATATGATGGGGAAGCGCTTGGCCTTCATCTCATCTGGTTTCAAGTTATGATAAGGCCGAAGGTGGAAGCGCGCTTCTCCTGGAATCCTCAACTGTCTGCTGAACTGGCGAGTACATGGGTGACCGCGCATTGCTCAGTGTTTTTTTTATTATGTTTTTTTCGAGAAGATACTTAACTATGTAGACACGAGAATCACATACTTACTACTTACAAAAAAATGGTTCTTATTTTGGTGCACCATGTGCGATTACATAGCACGAATGCAGCTCTTGTGCACTTGGGTACATGTTCTGGGAACCTTGTTCTAATAATAGCTAAAACAAACATCTTGTGCATTTTGATACCTATTTTGGTGCACCTTGTGCGATTATGTAACACAAATAGAGCTCTTATGCAATTGAGTAGATATTTAGGCGCACATTGAATCAATAAATTGCCAGAAGTAGAGCTGTTGTACTGTTGAGTAGACGTTGTGCCAATAAATTGGCAGGAATAGAACTCGTATGCTTTTGAATACATATTTTGGTGTTCCTTGTGCCATTAAGTAAGCCAAACTGAATATATTTATTTATTACTTGAGTATACATTGCACCTAGTAACTAGATCGTCTCTCGCTGCGCTCCAACCAATCTCGCTCCTGATATTTTGACACACTGTCCCTCGATCGAACTAAACAAATTTTGACCTTGTAAGCGGAAAAATCCATAGCACTCCTATAATTAATAAAATCTACCTCCGTCTTTTGCCGTAAAGGCAAAACAAAATAAGTTCAACAACTTCAGACATTTTATATAAAAGTGGCATATCTATATTTGTTCTATGCAAAATGTCCATATCGTGAAACGATTGGATTTTTTATGTAAAATTTTGTTAAATGTCTAAACACTACAAAAAAATATGTTTTTTGTTTAAAATCGCGTTTGTTCAGGATAGACGCCTACTTATGTATAAACTTAGAAGACATAACCCTGTCTAAACACAAAATTATCCAAAACTCGTTAAAGCCGTTTTCGAGATACGCAAAATATTAAAAAAATATTCAGGAGTAGCTCGTTAAGAGTAATATTAGGATGATCGCACAATGCAACTGGCCCGAAGAAACTGTCTAGGGGTTTCGAGACGGCACTTTGCATCGCAAAAAAGGATCTGAAACAAGTTGGCATTATAGGTAAGTATTACCTATAATGCCAAGTGAAAATGTGAAAGGGCTAATGGAATCCAAAGCTGTTTCAACTGATAAAAGTACACGGAACGAATTAACAGCTCAACCAAGCTATTTTAAGCTCGCTGCATAAAGTTTTACCGCTTCCTACGAAGTTGGACAAGTTGTTAAATCCATGCTTCCTTTTATAGCTCGTTGTTAATTGGTAACCTGTGTCTGTATACGACTATGCTACCATAACGTACATATGAGTGAACATGTTATATTTACAATAAAAATAAAACCCCATGATCACATGGGTCATCTATTGACCTCAAACCTTGCACACGCAAGAGTGAGGTTATGGATGGAGCCTACCCAGAAGGTGCATATTAACTCTTGCAAACATTAGGGTTGTAACACAACATAAATACAGACCCTCGGAAGCAGATTCCAAGTTTTGCAGTGCAGTCAAGCTTTTCATTGTAAATGTAGACATCGGATAAATACTGTGTTTCAACAGTTTGCCTGACCGCAAACCCACGCCGTTTCAAATCCCAAACCGCATAAGTGTACCTGTTCTGATCTTGATAATCAAGGGTATTAGTAGGAATAGTAGAATATGTAGTAGAATATGAGTATAACTGAAAGTTCACTTGATTATTACCATCACTACATCCCGAAAAGTCCATAGAAGAGTGCAATGGGGATATTGCATGTGCGTAAGTGAAAGCAGTACCTTTATGTTTTAGTATGCAGGTAGATTCTGCTCCTCATGGGATGCTGCTGATGTGACTGTAGTTACTTTTGACAACCACAGGATTTCAAAGAGGGGATTTTCTTTTCAACCTCTGCCTCTGTGGCTCTGTGTGGTCGTCTAGTCGCTCGCCCACCGATGATAGATCCAGAAGTCCCGGGTTCGATCCTCAGGCAGTACAATATTGTTATTTGTTTGGTTGGTGGAAGGACTTTGTTTCAGTCCGCCTGCCGACAAACAATAAGTATGTGGATAGTTGTCTACGCAAGTATGTGATCGAGCTTTCCCGAAAAATGCATTTTGAACAGGAATATACCTATCAAGCCACAATTTCGGAGAGTTCAACTTGCATACACATGCATGGCATAATGAGGTCATGCAAGTCAGATAAAGAAAACCTTTTCTTTTCTTTACCGAAAAGCTTGAATTGCAGTATTCACTGATAAAAATCTTGGCAATTAGAGATCGTTTTTGATATCCGGCATCAGAAGAGAGACGTCTGCTCACAAAACCGTTTTCAAACCTTTAGAACAACCGTCAAAGGTATTTAATTAAGCTGCCTCTAAATTTACAGGTCTGATGCCATAGCTTGAATTTGTTCAAAGCTAGGTAAGACCATTATGGAAAAGGACTTTGATCCATACGAAAATAGACCGAGCTCGTCATAAAAAACTATCAGATGGCGTAAAATGGCCAGTAGGTAATATTTATTTAAACAGACTTACAACATTTTCCTCTTCGAGGATTCCTCCTCTGATCACTACTCAGGGCTCCACGACCTGAATAGTGATCTTATGAGGATCACCTATTAGGGGGATGGACAGAGGCACCTCCAAATAATACGCCTCGGTGGTGTATTGGTACGCCCACATGTCAAATAGAGAGTCTATCGCCATAACAACAATTCGAAATTGTTGTGTTCCGGCGTGTAGAGGTTAAGATTTTCAGACTGTTGAGGATTCCGGGTGAGGTGCGTGTCCACCTTCGACCTAATCATAACTGCAAACCATGTGAGATAAAGGCAAAGCGCTTCCCCGGCATATGATAAAAAAATAGTATTATCATTAAATTCAGAGAATTCCAATACTAGGGCGCTCACTCGTCGAAAGTCGACATATGAAAGAAAAATTTCAGCCTCCTGCACTCCTCTTTATTCACTTTAATTATGCTCGAATCGAATAATCGAACATTCCTCTGTGCGCGCAAAATTATTAAAGTTTTCTCATTGAGAAATCTTGCATAGGCGAAAGTTTGTGATGTTAGGATTAATGCTTGTTTCTCTGTACCGCCAAACTACAGAACAGACAGAGCTGAGTGTACGATACCGAGTGAATCTGTGAGCAGAAGAGGCATCTTTAAAAATCACTTTTTTTATGGTACGACGGGGAAGCGCTTGGCCTTCATCTCACGCTCATACAGCTTCTTGCGTGTCACCGGACACAGATGAAATCAGCGACCGAGCTTACATTAACTACTCCTCAGGATTGACCTAGCTGTTTCTTGTATAACTGTGGGTTTACCCTCAAAGTATGGAAGTCCTTTGTGCTCTATTTGCTTAGGTGGGCCATACCATGTAGGTAAGGCGGAAATGCTTAGTGGGACTGTATCACGTTGAATTAGAGTCAGTTTTGGCTAAGCCTTTTCAAATAATTGCTTACTTTCCAGAGAATGTTACAGACAATGAATAATTTAATGAACGGCTTTTGTTGGTTTCAATGCTTTTAGTGTATTTTCAGTAAAAGCGGTACAAAGAAATGGTTATATAATACGCGGGAACACCTTGTGATGAGTAGGTATAAATAGGTTTCATCTCACTGCAGCCAGAACAGTCCACCGCAGGACATGGGTCTACTCCAAAGAATGGATGCTGCTGCTGATCTCTTTTTTTTATTATACGACGGGGAAGCGCTTGGCCTTCATCTCACCTGATTACAATTTGGGATAAGGCCGAAGGTAGAGGCGCACTTCACCCGGAATCCTCAACAAACTGAGGAACTGGCTATCTTACCTCTAAATGCCGGAACACTACAATTTTGAGTTGTTATTATGGCAACAGAATTAGGTAAGATGGTGCTAGCTAGCCAGGGGGACCCAAACAAAGTCCTACCTCCAATCAAACCAAACACAATATATTGTACTCCAAATGGGGATCGAAACCGGAACCTCTAGACCTGAAATCGGTGGGTTGAACCACTAGACCACAGAGGCGGTTAATCTCTTGGTGAAATCCCTTATCGCCTCTTATGACAGTATCGGATGAAGAGTAAATATTAAATCAGTTGACTAAACCAACACTTCTATTGACGGGGAAGCGCTTGGACTTCATCTCATCTGGTTTCAAGTTATGATAAGGCCGAAAGTCCCTCTTTCGCACACTTCACCCGGAATCCTCACTGTCTGAGGAACTGGCTATCTTACCTCAATGTGCCGAAACACAAATTTTAGAATTGTTGTTATGGCGACAGACTAAGGTAAGACGGTGGTAGCTAGCCAGGCGGACAAACCATCACCAAGCTACACCAAGACTTTGATTCCAATTCCAATACGCGTTGCATAGATATTGTATACTAAACCTGTTGTTGCATTCAAATTGGTAAGAACATTTTCCAGCAGCTTAAAGCTGTCTATCGTTGTGCATGCTAAGCGATGCAGCGCTGGATGGTGTCATTGGCAGGATCCCAGAACGTGAAACTGATCCATCTCTGAACTCTCATCATTGCCAGTTTTAGTTTCAATTGATCGACAACCTAGCTTATGAACGACTAAGTTCATAACTCATGTCATGTGGGCCATATTATTAAACATGTCAAAAGATCCTCATATTAGTACCTTTGCTTTCTGCGCTGTAGGTTGTGGGTTTGATCCCCACCCGGGAAAAACATTTGTGTGATGAATATAGATATTTGTCCTGTGTTTGGGTGTAATTTAATGGGAATATGGAAATTAATCATCATAATGTTTTGGGAATCAAGTCACGTCAATCACGCTACTGCGGACAGCGTTAAGCAGGGCTTTGTCCGCAGTAGCATATGGATATACCTTCCTCGTAATGTACATTGTAAATTCCGTTGTGATAAGCTCTAACAATCAAGACAAACATATAATTCTGTTCTATTTTATTTCGCAAATGTTGTGTGATAAGGTAAGGTATTTTCATAACCAGCTAAAAGGAGGCGACGCGTGACCCAAGGGCTGGTTCTTATTTAGGCCAGCGAATTAGCATTGCTATTCACCGTGGCAATGCAGCCAGTGTCTTGGGCACGCTTCCGGCTGGTCGGGGTCTGGAACAGTTCAGTTACCTAAAGACTAGCTAGTTCATTACTGTTCTTATTGTATAAGATACTGTCTAAACAATATATACCCTCATCATATATTTTATTTTGGAAATGATTATATGTTAAAAAATATGTGCATTGATAAATAATTGTACGTAGCTTGCTTATTTTACAAGCAAGTCCTCATTCAGTACTTGCGCCATATTTATCGTATGGAATGGCGCGCGCTACTCTTCTCTGGTCATTCATATTTCTATGACCGTATCTTGTACTCTTAGATAATCCGAACACCTACTTCCCTTGTAAATAGGCAGTTTAATTAGTTAGTTATGTAATAGAAGTTATACTTACTTTTAATAAAAAAATGTTTTGTTATCAGCAAATAAACATTTAAATTATTCAAAGGAGTGATATTCCTGGTTATAAAGTCATATAATCCTTGTTTGTGACATATTGGTTCCCAAACTAGGGACAGCCTGTGTGATGATATCAATGCTCTCCGAGGGGCTAAAGAGATGTTGGTAGATAGCAAAATATTTACATTAAAACAAAATATTTAAATGTAATGAATGCTTCAGCTATAAGGTAGCAATACAACTTAAATTAAAACGTAATACCTACCAACAGCTTCATTGTTTTTATATATTTAATTATTTGAATAGAGTTAAAAGGTGATTAGGTCATGATAGCTGTTGGAATTGGCACACCTGCCTAACCCAACAGGACCACTAAATGGGGTTAATTAGCGCAAAAGGTGAGCCGCTGCCATTTCGTCTCCGCACAGAACATCTGTATTTCATGCAGTATATAAACTTTTGGTAGTCCTTGTGCTCATACTAGAGTAGATACTAGACGTGCACATTTTGGCTAATCTAAATAGCATATTTTTTCTTTACGTGACAATTGAACATTTTAGGCTATTCTAATAGTTACGCTAATCTTGCATATCCTATGGATCTTACAATTGTTGGGCCTAGTCAGCACAATGTGATCATTCAATTATTATCGCAGATAACTTAAATATAAAGTACAAAAAAGAGTAGTAGAAGCCCCTTGTGAAAGGGCTCGTCCGTAGAATAACTACCACTATTCCTGTTTCGGCCGCCAAGCAGCGTTGCTCTGTTCCGGTTTGAAGGGTATGGTAAAATTACGGGCACGCGAGGCTTAACACCTTTATGCTTTAAGTTGACGGGCGCAATGCAGTGCCGTGTAGGCTTTGTTCTTTGTGAATGTGACCTATGCAGTAAGGCATTGTTATAGGCAAAAGATGCACTTAACACCAGGTGGGCTACTTGCTCGTCCCGTCTCCAAGATGTAAATATATATATAAATATAGGTATTTTGGATAATAAACCAGTTGCAAAACCGAACTTTTTAGGTAATTTACATCCCCTAACATACTATTTGTAATCTACTCTATATTTGATTAAAACCAATTTCCTGCCGTCTTGTTACACTCAAGAAGTCAACATTTTATGAATATTGTGGAATATTGCGCAAGTACAGATAAATAATGAATGTCACTGCCTCTACTGCTTTGAAACATCTTTGGACAAACTAAACAGACATTTGGCTATTTCAGCCTCAGTACGCTACATTACGTTTCTATAGCTGTGATAACCTGGTAACCTTTGGTTTAACATTTTGTAATTGTGCAACTCTAACTAGGTAAGGAATGCTCTCACACAAATACTGGTTAGGAAGTTCTGTGTTGCAATATAATACATCAAATTTACCATAAGCCTCAATCAAAATATCTCTATGTTTAGTAGGAACGATTATCAATTAACTGATTTTTTTTTATTAAAAATTAAAAACAGTGGCGCGCTACCCGTACCTCTTAGGATAGTAAATATAACGTGACAATGTGTATTAAGTCAAAAGTGGTGTCGGTAAGGTGTATGATGTCGCGAGTTCAATGGCTTTTTCCCATTTCAAAAAATGTTCAACGCGCCTAAAGAAGGTTTCACGAACTATACTAACTTACAAACTAAATTCAAACATCAACTGGATTATCTTTAAACAGATTAAAATAAGATTTTATAGTTATCCCAGTCAATCTCTGCCACGACCAGATGGTAAGGTGTCCAGGATACTTGCGGCATTACCACGTTGGATGGCAATACACGCTAAGCAAAATACAAGCATGATAGGGCGTGGTGGCTGAAACAGTCGGTGGGCTCACCGCATTGGCAGCAATGAGCCACCTAGTAAGGAGCACTTTTTTTATACTATTGTATGTCGGGTAAGCGCTTGGCCTTCATCTCACATGGTTACAAGTTGAGATAGGGCCGAAGGTGGTGCACTTCACCCGAAATCCTCAACAAACTGAGGAACTGGCTATCTAAATGCCGGAACTCAACAATTTTAGAATTGTTGTTATGGCGACAGAATTAGGTAAGATGGAACGGTGTGATGGTGCCAAGCACAATGTATTGAACTCCCCTATGGGGATCGAACCCGGGAGCCACTCTCGGGGAACCCACTCTGAGACAGCGAGAAGACGAGCTCGCTCCGACAAGCTTCTGGAAGTTTCGAGTAGTTGTTCCTTCAAACTTGTAGAACGGTTCATCTCACAGTTACTGAGTGTAAGTACTAGGATTATGGTTAGAATGATGTCGGGACAGGCTACTTTCCAAGTCTCCAGTTACAAACGAAGACTTTTACGTCTGTTTATGTAACTATTTCGTAACCTTTCTTCCGTTACAGGATTTTTTATTATTTAAGTAGTTTAGAATTACTTATAGAAATAGAAATTTATAAAGTACCAAACCGTGGACTGCGAAGGATATGGCAACGATGTCAGTGGTTGTGATGTAATTGCTGCATTGAATCCCAAAATAAGTACACCCAGTTCTTACAACTGACAATACATAGAAAAAGTACCTAAATTATTTTCCTAAAAAAAAAAAAAAAATTTGAAATTACCTACCACTTTGCCTCGACCTTTTGGAAACTCTTTCCTAATAAAACAAGCTTCCAAATTAACAAACAAAGTATCAAATGGCGAAGTAAAATATAAAATTGATTGAAACCCGAAAACTCCATCAGCCGTCCAAACTTTAGTTCATTCCCTTTGAAGTATGACGCGTAATTTAAAAACGTGTTTCGGTACTCGTACCTTGGAGTTTTGCTTTGATGTGATAAAAAGGTTGGCACCTAACGTCCCTTTCAAGTACCTATAGATTTGAATTAGTTTTATAATAGTACAAGATCCGAGGGGAAGTGAAAACGCAACTGTAATTGGAAAATAAGATGAAGTTAGGCGGCGAATTTTCCTACTGGCTGTCTGCCTACAGTTATAAGGATGGTAATGGATGATGTGTATGATAGCATGAAATTCTCACTTATATTCGGACAAGAAACAAGATCTCGGAACCTTTTTTAAACCGCCTCTGTAGTCCAGTGGTTCAACCAACCGATTTCAGATCCTGAAGTCCCGGTTCGATACCCAGTGGGGTACAATATTGTGCTTGGTTTGGTTAGCGGTAGGACTTTGTTTAAGTTCGCTTGGCTAGGGACCATCACCTTACCTAATACTGTCGCCAGAGCAACAATTCTAAAAATGGTGTGTTCCGGCATTTAGAGGTTAGATAGCCAGTTCCTCAGTTGGTTGAGGATTACGGGTGAAGTGCACCTCCACCTTCAGCCTTATCTTAACTTGTAACCAGGTGAGATGAAGGCCAAGCGCTTCCCCGTCATTAGGCCACATTCTTCGATAGGTTTTTTTGTTGCTGATAGCCAAGCGTTAAGCCACTAGCTTATATGAAAAAAAAAGAATTGGCCTTTGATGCACGCTTGTCTAGATGGAACCTATTGTAATGGTGCGGAAAAACAAACAAGGGGGGAGATGAAGTAATCATAATGTCTTCACAACTGATGAATATTGCTTCCACTTTCCCTTCTACGATGGTCTGGATGAAAATGTCGTGCCGTATAAGATGGCCAATCATTTTTCCTCTTCTGTTCCCAACAACTTGCAATAGAGTTGCATAATGTCCTACGATAACCAAAGTTTTGGGCCAATTATAGGTATTAATTCTGTCTGCCTGTTCTGTACATATTTGCGCGGTAAGCAAAAAGTCTTCGAGAGTTTCGTAGAACCGTGGCATGGGTTCAAATTGTAGAGAAAATATATAAATATACGGCCTATTTCAACCGACATCCGGACGGTATTTTATTTCTACGTATGTTCACCGATTTCTCCGCGAGCTTGCGAAATTATTTTTTCGAACGGAAGACTGAAATTGGTCTCATCCAAAATATACCAAAATCTCATGAAGATCTTAAGACAACTCCTCAACAGCAAATATTAGATATCTCCGCCAATTGCGGTCCAATTTGCATTATTCTTATTTATTTGACGGGGTACCTAAGATAAATGGTGTTTTAAATTAGGGACGACCACCAAATTTATTTTCGGTTTAAAAAAGGCCGGATGCACTGACACTTTATTTTCAGGTTTTTAGTGAAGTCGATTCCATTTTGGTTCTCATTACCTAATATTTATAGGTTATATTTATAGTTATATTATTATATCAATTAAAATTATAATTGTTATTTGTAAGTTGTTATTTCTCATACTTATGCACTGAATTCTTCTTACTTCTGTATTTAATAGTCGTCCTGTATCTATGCCAAGATACATACTTCGTATCAAACTACGTTGACACGTTTACAGCTCATTCCAATTTAATTGGTGTTGAAATGAACAATCAAACTCAATCTTCAATTCAAACATAAAAAATGTCGTTTTACCACTGTAACGAGCGAAGCTGTGGTGATGGAAGCTGATGGTGTCTTATGTTTATGGTTACTTTTATGGCAATCACATTAATGTTATTTTAGTATAGAGTTCCACAACACGGAATTGTATTATTGTTACCTCAGAGTTTCGTATCTGAATCTGAGGAAACAAACAATACGGAATTGTTGTCTCAGTAAAGTTCCGTGTCCGAATCCAAGGTACCACACTCTACGACATTGTAATTGTTGTCTTAGTAGAGTTCCGTTACCGAATCGGAGGAACCACATAATACTAAATTGTATGATTGTTGTCTTAGTGGAGTTCTTTTGTGGTTATATAGGTATATACAAATAACGAATCGGAGGAACCACATAATACTAAATTGTATTATTGTTGTCTTAGTGGAGTTCTTTGGTGGTTAGATAATATATATATATATACAAACAATACGGAACTGTATAATTGTTGTCTTAGTAAAGTTCCGTGTCCGAATTCGAGCTACCACCCACTACGAAATTGTATTTTTGTCTTAGTAGAGTACCGTTACCGAATCGGAGGAACCACATAATACGGAATTGTATTATTGTTGTCATAGTGGAGTTCCCTGGTGGCTTTATAGCAAAACCCTGCTGTATTGGAATAGCTCCAATAGTGGACATTACTGTGTTGTTGATATGATGTGTGCCCGATCATTGAAAGTGGTGTTGGGTCGGGATTCGCTGAGGAACATAAGTGGAAAGGTCATGATTTCTACAGAGGATGGTGGGTCACTGCGTTGATCTGGCCTTTGCATAAAATAGGAACAAATAAGCTGATGGAAAAAAAACTGATTTAAATAACTGGTTGTATCTTCTCAAACTTGAATTATATATATTTATCTACTTACTTATATTATTTTCAAATGTAGGATATCATTTTAATTATTAAGAATAACCTGTTATTGGCTGTATTTGATTGTCGTTTCATTGCCTAAGATAACGATATGTTTTTATAATATTTTCTATCGGTTTTCTTATAAAATTAACAAACAATGAAATATAAAACTCTAAATACCAGTATTTACCTAATGAATCGAATAATTGACCTAAGTTCACTTACAATCAGAACCTAATTAAATATACTCCGTGAAAAGTTTCCACAAATAGTTAGTTATTAAATCCACAAACTAGTAAACGCTCCACCTTTTTGCCCTTTTTGCCTTTATTATTGTCAAAACCTTTTACCATTAGCTCAACCATGAAAAAAAATACCTTTAATTAGGGAAATGCATTGTATACATTGAAAAGTTTATTATGAATTTCGCCATTACTTATTACGCAGCTGTGACGGTACCTAACGAGAAAATTAAAAATGCATTTGCGGGGTCCTGTCCTGACCATTTCGACTATGCGACATTTAGAGTAAGTAAAGCATATTTTCTGTATTAAAAAACCGTTAACATTACCAGTCTTACTCGTGTAAGCAGAAAATGATGCCCTCTCACTATCAAAAAGTAAATCATGCTATTTTTTTTAATGGACGGTTCTTTTTGTGTTTGAAAAACAAAAAGAACCGTCCATTTAAAAAAACATGGACTTTGACCTCCAACTTGTTTCACAAGCAAGGATGAGGTCAATTAAAGAATTTGCAGTGCGTCTTAACGAGGTTGTAAAAATCGACGAACACCAATTCCATTTTTTAAACATTTATTAGACGAAACAATCAAATAGCCCACCTGATGTTAAGTGCATCTCTTGACTATAACAATGCCTCACTGCGTAGGTCACATCCACAATAAACATAGCCTACAAGGCACTGCATTGCACCCGTCAACTTACAAAACTAAGATTTCTTGCAACTTGAGGCTTTGACAAGTCGCTACTAATAAGCCTCTCCAAAACATTTCCATTGTGTTTGGTCATTCTCCACAATGGCAAACGGGCAGTAGATTGCAATAAAGGAACCTACAGTAAAAAAATTGTATGTAAGATACATAAAAAAAAAGGAAAGAACAGCACTTTCCACTTCTTTAATTGAAAGAAATCGTGCTAATGTATTATGACTTCAAAGTCAAATATTTTTTTTCATAAAGATTATTTAGGATCATTTTGAAACGTCAAATCTACCGCCTGTTTGGAATCGCAACCAGTACACAAGGAGTAAGGCAAGACTTAAAAATACAGTTAAGTAACTCAGAAAATACTATTTACCGGCAGTTAACAAAGACGACCATAGCCTGAGACTTTTCAAAGGAATAAAGATCAATGAATTGCTTTGTCCAATCTGTCTGTTGTTTGAATAATGGGTCCGAAAGCCTCTTCGTATACCTGAGGGTTTTCATTATTTCCGTTTTTAAGACGATAAAATATGTACCTAATTGAAATTACTTACTCACTATTTCTTTAAAGATTAGACAATGGAAATTTAATCGCATCATACATCATTTCAAATTGCAAAAAATAAATTAACGTACAAATTGAAAAACACGAAATGTCAACCGTCAAAACTCCAAGACAAATTAAATGTTTCAAAGGTAGAGGCGAAACGGACAGGGATGAGGAATGTAATAAAATATCCCACAAAATGACACAAAATAAGACTGACATTCCGAGGCACCGTAAAACCGAGCTAGGATGGCCATGCCACCTGATTTCTACGGGGATATAAAACTAAGTAAATGTAGCCGTCTTACACGTGTGGTATGCTGTAGACTTTCAATTGCTGAAAAACATCTGCGTCTGTATTTTGCTGAGTTACGACCCCAATGTCTTCAATAAGACAGTTAACTTGCCACTGCTCGCATGTACAAGTTTCGATATAGCATTTAGGTCTAAAATCTCCAAAACTTTACCTATATAAAGTTCTCGATATGTACGCCTAAGCGCAGAGTACGTATCTGGTTCAATCTTCACTATTAAGTGTGGCCAGTACAACGGCAAGAACACTTTTAATACTACGGCAAATATTACAGGACATTAATTTTATACAGCGCCATTTAGCCCCAAACTAAGCATAGCTTGTAATAAGGGATTACGGATAGAATACTTAAATACTTTATGTAAATACATACGTACTATAATGATACAATACCCAAATACAGAACGAACATTCATACACAAATGTTTGTCCTGGGTGGGAATCGAACCCACAGCCTACAGCGCAGAAGGCAGAGTTACTACCAACTGAGCTATGACTATGCGGGTTGTTACTAAATGTATGTCATTTGTCTCCCCCGCCCCGGGAAGCCAAGGCACTATCAGGATCACCTTGTCTCTCCCAATAAAGCCACCGGGGAACCAAGTACCCGTAGCCCAAATTCCTAAAATTCCTACCATTTACTTAGTCCTAGACACTTACACAGTTATTGGTACCCTAGCAATTGACTAACAGCGTTGTGTTGGTACCTTCCAATTTCGACTTTCAAAAGTTAAAAGGCATCTTCTGAAAAACTCGTTCCGTCATACTGCATGCTTCTCTTGCCCAGGAAAGCCATGAATTAATGAATCGGTTCTTAGCTAAAATGAATAAATAAGAACAGTAAATAAATATATATTTTTATAACACTGGTTTTACTCACGAAGGTATACGATAGTTGTTGATGTCAAAAAATTTGTTTCGGTTCTCCCAGGGAACCGCCATCAGGGCGAGTGTGATTCCCGGAGGAGATCGTGATCGCGTCGTTTTTCAAACATACATTCTTATATATAATATATATTTTTAAATAGTTACTTCAACATATTTTTGGGACATATATTTTCACCGTTTTCAAATCCAAATATTATGGCAACCTCACGGGCTGCAAGAAATAAATAAAATAGACGTGGATTGCGATGCAAAGTCACGGTGCAGGCCAATCCAATTTGCGTCGGATTGGAGCAGACATTACCAGCTCGAGGGTTGGCCTGGTTGAAAATTTTATTTTTAAACTTACCTACTTCCTTTGCGTTTTGCAGTCGAATGCTAATAGATTTTACCTTCTTATACGACGCAATAACGACTTATTGTAAAATTGGATGTGAAAAAGTGAGAATAGAAAAGGATAATAACTTCAAAATACCATGACTAAGAGTAAACTTAGCTGATAGTAATTAAGTTGTTTTAAAATATATTTATTCAGAAACAATTGTATTAACTGTAAGTACTTACTATGTACTTTTTTTATTGTACGACTGGTAATGTATAACGAAAACCTAAGGCTACCTAGGTAAGTCAAATGTTCCAGACCAGTAAGTACCAGACGAAAGTGTGCCCAAGACACTGGCTGCATTGCCACATTTTTACTCCGATGCACGATACTCCTGTGCATGTTTGACTGGAATCAAATGAGAGCCTGTGGTCCGTCTACTATGTGGTCCAGTGGTTTGCCCACCGGAATCAGACCCAGAGGGTCTTAGGTGCATGGTTTGGTTGGTGGTAGGATTATGCTTCAGTCCGCCTGGTCTAAGTCTGATTAAGTCTGTTATGTCAACAGACTTAAGTAGAAGGGCAAGGACCACCTTACCCTTCTACTTAAGTCTGTAGCAATAACAACAGTCATAAATTACTGTGTTACGGCATTTAGAGGTAAGATAACTAGTTCCTTAGTCTGTTAATGATTTCGGGTGATGTGCGATTCCATCTTCGGCTTTATCATAACTTGCAACCAGGTGAGATAAAGGTCAAGTTCTCCACCGTTGTAAAATAAAAAAGCTTATAAGTACCAGACGAAAGTGTGCCCAAGATACTGGCTGCATTGCCACGTTGAATAGCTTTACGAATTCGCTGGCCTAAACAAGAGCCAGTCGGGACCACTATATTTGCGCCTTTTGAGATCCTCGGCCGAATCAGCCGCCGCACCAGCTCTAATTGTCCCAGGCAGATGAGATGACGCAAGGGTGTCGACGCAGGTAGTATCGCACACCAACGGCCTACCCATTATCTAAGGGACAATAGTCATACCTTCGGGCCGCTTACCATCATCACGTAACAGACCATTCGGCTCGAGAACGGCTGGAACATAGCCACTGGTAAAAGCACGACGGATAATTTTATTAAGGCTCGCGTGGCACAAATTTCTTCCGGCAGACCTAGTCATGAAAGTCCGTGTATACCAAGTTTATCTACAGCCGCACCGCACTGGTACTGAGAGGAGCAGCACCTAGCACGCAATCGAAGACAAGTGGTAATACTGAAAGTTACGGGAAAACGGGAAATAATAGTACCGGTATGTAAGATGGATGTGTTTGCAGTCAAAGAACTGATTCCCTTTTTAAAAACTGCTAAGCGACGAGCACGATCTGTGGAGGTACGTGCTTAAGCTCTTCCCCGTCGTACAATAAAAAAAATAACTGATAGTTCCGTATCAACTCACACAGAGGCCCATCCCACTGCCATGCCATTGGGTCGAAAGGTGTTTTAGGAGGATCGTTATTAGGGCAAGCGCTATGTCATGCGTTTCAAATTTAGAGTGTACTGACAAGAAAAAGCCAAAATAGATGGTGTACGCTTATTCTCAACCAAAAAAATGTGTACTATAGACGGAAGACAGGAACGTTGGCAAAGCAACACCAGAAGTAATGTATACGTAGTTGTTTTTAATAATGATAACGTTTCCGCCGGAAGTCATGACTGTGCTTCAGCATTACGTAGGTACATAGCTGAATACGCGCACATCTGTGTACAAATACACAGTTAAAATAAACAGTGCTACAAATGTGTAATATAAACAAGGGGCATCCTGAATAGAGCACATTATTTTGTGATTTATCTCAGATTCATTCCTGTTGAGCTGAATTTTATCTACTCTAAGAAATTCTTGTGGTTACGATTACGATATGAGTAACAAACATCTTAGTACATTATACCTAAATGGACAAACCCGATAGCTCGTTAGTCCTTGATAGTATTCATAGCTCTGGATTTAATGTAGACCTTGAGAAATCCAATGAAATATTCATGGCTCACAATTCTAAATCGCTTCTTTTCCAAATCCTGCTACTTTTGCGAAAAGTAGCTCTACTAATGTATTTCTGCTGTCGGTTCCATTGGCGCTCGGTTCGAGTTGGCGTTGTACTACTGAACATCTGTTCCTAGGTACGCATGTCCGTCTCGTGGAGTGTTATTCGACGGAACTACAGGTTTACAGGCGGATTACTCACGCCCGCCTTATTCCAGATTCCATTACGGGAATAGACGTGGACATTTGGCGTTTGATTGCTGTAGAATTACATTTTATGGAGAGCGAAACATTAAAGATTTTGCAGCGAATGACACGAACTTATGTCTATGAATGGTCTAACTATATGATGCGAATAGTTTTTTATTTTACTCCGATGCACGATACTCCTGTGCATGTTTGACTGGAATCAAATGAGAGCCTGTGGTCCGTCTACTATGTGGTCCAGTGGTTTGCCCACCGGAATCAGACCCAGAGGGTCTGAGGTGCATGGTTTGGGTGGTGGTAGGATTATGCTTCAGTCCGCCTGGTCTAAGTCGGATTAAGTCTGTTATGTCAACAGGCTTAATTAGAAGGGCAAGGACCACCTTACCCTTCTACTTAAGTCTGTAGCAATAACAACAGTTATAAATTATTGTATTCCGGCATTTAGAGGTAAGATAACTAGTTCCTTAGTCTGTTAAGGATTTCGGGTGATGTGCGATTCCACCTTCGGCTTTATCATAACTTGCAACCAGGTGAGATAAAGGTCAAGTTCTTACCGTTGTAAAATAAAAAAGCTTGTATTTTACTAGTTGTAAATAGGTAAGTACCTAATGATTTGTTGATTGTAACTTTATTCGGGAAACATGGAATTATCCCTTCAATAGATTTAGGCTTGTCAGCTGTCACGTATTTAATATTCAACTATGGGCATGTGCGAAACGTTGTTTGGATTTGCCTTTGATTGCTTAAAGTAATTAGTCCTCTCTATGTTCAGAGTTGTGATCTGAGGTTTCTCATCAAATACTGATCTGTTTACGGAATATACTAATGTTATATAATTTATTATTTTTATTATTCACTAATAGTATGTTAGCAAGTTAACAATGTCAATGGATTAGTAAAAATAACAAATATACCATAATAACTTATATATTTAAGTCAGTTTTGTAGATTTTTTGACAAAGTAATATATTACTTTGTCAAAAAATCTACAAAACTGCATGCAGTTTTGTTATAACATGCTTTTGTTTCGTTTCAGGTACAGACAATCATCCCTGTTCCGCTATCCGTTTGCTGTGTAAGTTTGAAAGTAGGTACATGTACATACCTACGTTTGCAGCTTTGTATTACTGTACAATAATTATTATTGGTACAACGGTATTTTTTATTGTACGACGGGTAAGCGCCTGGCTTTCACCTCACCTGCTTTCAAGTTATGATAAGGCTGACGTCGTAAGCGCAGTTCTTCCAGAATCCATCCGTCTTACTTAAGGCTGTCGCCAAAACAACAATGCCAAATTGTTGTGTTCCGACATTCAGAGGTAGATAAGATAGCCAGTTTCTCAAACAGTTGAGGATTACGGTTGAAGTGCGATTCACCTTTGGCCATATCACAACTTGAAACCAGGTGAGATTAAGGCCAAGCGCTTCACCGTCGTACAATAAAAAAAATCCTCACCTGTTTGAGGAACTGGTTATCTTCCCTCTGAATGCCGAAAAACAGCAATATAAGATTTTTGTTATGGCGACATACTAAGCTAAGATAGTGGTAGTTTGTCAGGTCCTGCCACCAACAAAACTGTACTTAGCTAACATACGAGTATTACAGGACACTAATTTCACACAGCGCTATCTAGTCCCAAACTAAGCATAGCTTGTAATATGGGAACTACATTACGGATAGAATACATAGATACTTTTTTTTTTTTTTTGTAAATACATACTTATCATACAATACAACAACCAAACACAGAACAAACATCTATATACATCACATAAATGTTTGTCCTGGGTGGGAATCGAACCCACAACCTACAGCGCAGAAGGCAGAGCTACTACCAACTGAGCTGTGAGGCTTGTTATATACAACATATATACAGTATATATACAACATAGCATAATAATAGCAATGATTGCTGTTATTTCGGCAAAACTTTGTTGTTTATATTCGATTGAATGCAGACCTTTGCAAGCATGTGTCGTGATCATGAACTAGCTCTTTCAGCACAGGGCGGGGATAAAATTTTTGTCCTCTGTTTTTATCCACCTTCGAGAGAATTTGGTCTCTCGGTGGTGGATAAAAATAGAGGACAACGTTTTTATCCCAATCCCGTGCTCAGGGGGCAGCAAAAATGTCTGTGAAAGAACCGTTGCTTAGCTAAAAAAAGTTTGAGGGAGGGCAGGATCCCGAGATCGAATATTCAATTCCATTTTACGGAGCTTAGTTTCCCAGTAGTACATTACACTATTTTTACGCTCTACCCTCGCCTGTTTACTCTGTGGGCAGTTACAAAAGGTGTTACTCAGACTGCAATAAATCTCTGTTTTGCTCACAATCATCCTGCTCCCCTGTGTGTAGGTTGTATATTTCATCGTCATAATGAAATGTTAAAAACTCTACAACTTATTAAGTATAGCAGTAAAAGTTAAAAAACGTTTTTTTTTATCAAATTTTATTTGTATTATATTTTTATTGGTGATAGCCAAGCATTTGACCACCAGCTTACTTGAAAAAAAGTAAAAATGTGGCCTAAGATGAAACTTGCTTGTTTAGAAGGAGCTTACTCACTCTGGAATTAAAGACTCCAAGATTGTATTATTTTAAAAACGAATAAAAAAATACTAGAGCAGAGATAAAAAGCTTTATAGACAAAATTAAATGACTAAAACGAATCGTTTGTCCACGTTCATTACAAATTGAATATTCTTTATCTTTATTCGTTCTCTTTTGAGCACAAAGTGAAATGAGAGCCTCTAATGGGATGGGACCATTGCTGCGGGCATACGGACGTTATGTTATGTTTCTCTATTACCGGCGATGTATGCATTATCTTGTGTGAAATCCGCCCGAGGACGAACATATGATGCTCATTTGTACCGACATTATGCTAACGTTTAGCGAGCCGCAGTTATTTTCTATTCTAGGATATCGCATCCATTGTCTCTACAAAGGTCTAAGATACATTTTATTTTTATTATTGAGTCTTTGTTCCAGTCATTGCTTCAGATTTTAAAGAAACTACCCTGAAAATCTGTTATCGGTTTGGGTTGTGCGTTGATTATCAGTCAGTGATTCGGCTTTAATTGATAGTGTGACTACTGAAAACCTCGATATGAACTAAATAAGCTTCATTTCTTCCGGTTTAATTTGCAAAGTGTCTCGTCAAAGTCACTTACACACTGAACAACGCTGAACAAATTAATTAACTGGGGCCCGGCGCGTGACCCCTGTGGCAGACCGGTATAACGGCACCGCAAACTATTCATACAATTGATTCGTCCAATAAAACTATCCGGGATTAAAACCACAGTCTGTTAATTTCCATTTGCAAATAGAACTAAAAGCCGGCATTAGCATTTGTGAGAGATTCGAGTAGAGCAACTCATTCGAAAGCCATTTAGTAATCCGTTTGATTGCTACATACCGGTTAGCTCCGATTGTGCAGTCAAATTCAATGCTATGCGCTTAAAATGTTTAGTGTTAACGATTTCATAGCAATCAATCAGAAAGCAATTCCATTTAAGTAATAAGGCAAAGCCAGTGTCCTTTAGACCTTTTTATATACAACTTTCCATTCGCATAAAGATTAAAAAAAACAAATTTCCGCTAGATTGCGCCTGTTTACACTGTCCGTTATAAAGATGAATATTTTATCCACATGTATCTGAAAAGCACTTCAGTACAACACCACGTAATACTACCGTAAAGCTCCATTGTAAACCCTTTGACGTCCATCGTTCGGTCTCACGAAAATATAGTAAAAACCCCTTTTTATTTTTATCATCCGACACAAAGGTGAGCCGGGTCTAAATTAAACAAGTTGTTCGAACTCAACGCAAAGCTTTTTGCTAAATGATTATAAACTTTAAGCTAACTCGGTAAAACACAAAGTTGTGCACACCCGGCGAGCTTAACGCTGTTTTATTTTTAACAAAGTTTGTCAATATCAATATTTTGCGTTGCGCCGCGTACTGGATGCTCCAGCTTCGGTGGTCGGTTTCAATAATGACTGTGTTTTTATTGACCAACATGCACTCATATTTTTATTACAACAAGTACCTACGTACGTAACGGTGTAATTGTAATTGTTTTTGGTTCGACTCGTACAACCCAAACATTTATATTTGTGTAAAAAAATATGCTGACAATAAACTTTTGCATAGGTACCTGTTGTTTTAAATTGTCCTATTAAACATTAACAGTCGCTAAAAAGTGACCCAAGTTATATGTAAGATAGCTAGTTCCTCAGTCTGTTATGGATTCCAAGTGAAGTGCGCAAGCTTCCACCTTTGGCTTTATCATAACTTGACACCAGAGGAGATGAAGGCCAAGCGCTTCCCCGTAGATATATATTAAAAATTACTCATAACTGAGCTTAGCTCTTTCGTTCTAATTATTAATTATAGCTACAAATATGGTCCGTTGGATGTCTGAATATTTAATAAAGAAAAAGTTATTTAGTTTGAAGCTATGGCTGTTATTGTAGCTAACGTAAATACTCCCTTTTTATGTATGATTCAAACTGTCGTCGGTTCGATACAAAATAATAAAAAAACGTACTACTTTTATAGCCCTAACAAATATTGTATATATTTGCGTACAATGTTTTTTTTATTAATAATGAGATAGGTCGCATCTTTTTTTTTTTAATTACTAGGAGACGGAACAAGCAAGTGCCCACCTTACATATTATATATTAGCCGTGTACCCGATGGGATTTAAATCGGCCATAAAAAAAAACAAAATAAGATTAGTGAGAATCCACACAGAACCCGACTATAAACTCGCGTAGATTTTTTATAGTTAATCTATCAAAAGCCACTTACAGATTTGAATTCTTTAGCTCTTTCGTTCTAATTATTAATTATAGCTACAAATTTGCTCCGTTCGACGTCTGAATATTTAATAAGGAAAAAAGTAATTTAGTTGAAGTTATGGCTGTTGTTGTAGCTAACGTAAAAACTCCCTATTTATGTATGCTTCAAACTGTCGTCGGGTCGGTACGAAATAATAAAAAAACGTACTACTTTTGTGGCCCTAACAAATATTATATATATTTGCGTACAATGTTTTTTTTATTAATAATACGATAGGTCGAATCTTTTTTTTTTAATTACTAGGAGACGGAACAATCTAGTAGCCCACCTTACATATTATATATTAGCCGTGTACCCGTTGGGATTTAAATCGCCTATAAAAAAAACAAAATAAGATGAGTGAGAATCCACACAGAACCCGACTAAAAACTCGCGTAGATTTTATATAGTTAACCTATCAAAAGCCACTCACAGATTTGATTTCTTTGCAACAAAATTGTTCACCCGTAACATTCCTCGTTCCGCATATTGCTGAACCTGGGTTCTGTAATGAAACCGCAGGAATCGCAACATTACATTTTCCGTTCGGCTTATTATTTCGTTTTAAGGATTGCGAAAGGAAAAATCTTCATTTTTCGTGTCGCAATCAATTAAATGTGTGTGAAGTGGGATAACCAACGGTTAGACATTTAGTTCATCATCAGCCTACACGAATCTATTTGGAGGACTTGGACCTCAGCCAAAGTAACGTATATTGAGCTCTTAATCACATCCTCTATCTCCCACCTCCGTGGTTATTATAGCTAAGAGTTACAACTTACCGCTAAATGACGCTAATAAAAAATTACGTCAGTAAAAATAACATTTGGATATAATTGTATACTTACTAAGACGTCGATATCCGTCCGTCCGTCTATCCAACACGTAAAAGGTTAAAACTCAAACGTTACCTTTTACGGATGCGTGCACAAGAAACTAGCTATGCTAATTCGCTGGTCTAAATAAGGCCCTAGGGTCACGTGTCGTCTCAATCAAGCCTCGCAAGATTTTTGAAAACCTAGAGGGCACCGGCTGCTCACTGACACAAGTCTCGACGCCAAAAGGCTCAAATAGTAAGCTGTCGAGACCACATTTATGCGCCTTTTGTGATCCTCGGCCGATCACCAGCTCTACCTGATGTCCCAAGCAGATGATATGGCGTAAGGGTGGCAAATTATCCTAACAAATTATAAAAAAGTTAAAAATTAAAAAACCTACTTAAGTTTTTAATACGAAAACCCAAACGATGAAACAATTCATCCAGATGTTATCTCGATCTAATCAGTCCTTGATCGAAATCAAATGAAGTATTGATGAAAACTAAAAGACAAATAGCAGAAAATGAAAACTCTTGATTTAAGAAACTTAGGAATATTCGGGTACACAGGCAATGTATCGGCAAATTTGATTTCACGGGCTATTTGCTCGCAGTTCTCAAGTAATCTAAAGTAGTTCTTAAGTAATCTAACTTTTTAGCAAAATTATATCCTACCTAATTTCTGACGCCACAATTACAATTATTGATTTTTTTTTATTGTACGACGAGGAAGCGCTTGGCCTTCATCTCACCTGGTAACAACTGGCTATCTTACCTCTGGTAAAACACATTTCTTTTTTTAAGAATTGTTATTATGGTCACAGATTTAGGTAAGATGGTGGTAGCTAGCCAGGCGGACTTAAACAAGATCCTACCACCAACCAAACCAAGCACAATATATTGTACTCCCCATGGGGATCGAACGCGGGACCTCTGGATCTGAAATCGGTGGGTTGAACCATTAGACCACAGAGGCGGTTAAAAATTGAATTGTTGTGTTCCGGCATTTAGAGGTAAGATAGCCAGTTGCCAGTTCCTCAGTTTATTGAGGATTTCGGATAAAGCGCGCTTCCACCTTCGTATAATCAATATTTATTATCCTTATAGCACCTACCTGCAGCTCGATAAAAAAATGGTACATTGCTTTACTTACTAGCTTTGTAAGAAAAAAAACATTACCATCAACGATAAGACAGTTCGAGCTAGGTCCTGCTATAATATTTTATTTTCTATATTAATTTCAAAATATTATTTTATCCAAATCTGGTTAATTTGACTAGGCCTCATAGATCAGGTTGGTGTCCGGTCAGTCCGATCAGTCTGTGCTGTAGCTTGTGTTTGTATGTTTGTGACAAACATTTTTGTGATGAACATAGGTGACTAATCTGTGTTTGGGTTATGTACTGGTATACATATCAAGTACAAAAATAACAGGTGTAAAGTGTATGGGAAGTATATTACAGATTACGGATATAATATCTGTAATCTTATCATGGAAACCATGGGTATGGGCCCCTATACATTTATTTTTACTGTACGACGGAGAAGCGTTCATTTCATCTGTATCAATATTTATTATTTATTAATTTCATATGTATTTTCATCTGGTATCAAGTTACATCAAGCTTTGCTTAGTTTCGAGCTAGGTGGCGCTGGGTGAAATGAACTGCAATATGTAACAGTACCGTGGCGAACAATCAATGTCAATAAAAATAGGCTCCTCCATTATCCACTCAAACTTTTAAAAGGTTCATAAACATTCTCTTACAGATAAGAATAATTCTGAGGGAAAAGTGGAAAATAACAAATATTTTCCTTCAAGACTCCGCAAACTCAAATTACACAGGAGCCGCGCAACGAAACAGAATAAAACAATTTTTGAACAAAAACACCTGTAATTGTATACTTTCGTAAGAGGGCATCGGGGTCTTATTGTTAAGGATGTTACATAAAGAGGGAAAATAACGCGACTAAATTTAGATTACCGTTGACGTGGGGAATGGGGTTTACGTAATGTAGAAAAGTCGTTTACCCCTGCAATAGTGTCAGAACAGAGCCCTGCTTTATCAAGATGAAATAGATTTCAATAAAAATACAATATTAAGTCAAATATAAACGTAAGATTTTTTGGTTCATTTTGAATCGTCAAATCTACCACCTGTTCGTAGACGCGACTAGAACGGAGAAAGGCGAGAAACTCAGGCTAGTTTTTTTAGTTTTTAGATGATGAAACCGGTCAAGCGCGAGTCATACTCGCGCACCGATGTTTCCGTACCAAACACAGATTGTATTCTTTTCAAATCTCACGGTCGGCTTAGCATTATCAAAATACCAACCTACTTTAGACTTTAGCTACCACTAAGTTGTTCCTTACCCACAAAAGATGTTCTTCTTACCAGAACAAATAAACAAGTTGAAAGTTGAAAAACTGAATCTCGACTGCATAATTTCAAACACCATGGTTTTACAAGAACACTGCCTTCAAAAGTCTTACAATATATGTATATTTAGTATGTAAATGAAATATGTAAATATTTCATTTCACATTTTATGGTTAATAATATATATTTTTTCTTATATGTGGTACATACATATTATGATATGATATGACACTCACACAATTTAGGGGTGCTAAACGACACCTGTCATGTCAAAATCCGCCAGGCCTTCAGAAGGCTGCCTTACAAAGAAATAGACATAGGTACGTACTCTCGAAAAACATTACCCTCCTCAGGCATGCTTGCATGTTTCGTCTCCATGTTGTATAAAAAAAACCACACATCAGCAGCCCATTAGTAATATAGCCCACTGCTGGACAGACCCCTCCAAAGGAGGGTTTTGCCATAATAACCACGCTTGGCAAGGGGCTTGGTGATCGCAGTTAAGTTGTACCTGTAGATAACACACAAAAGGAAGCTACCGCCCTTATTCTGGTGAGATCCCTTTGTCGGCTTTTGCGACATCCATGGGCTGAGTTAGAGGAGTCGATTCTCGCGGCAAAAAAAACAGCAGAAATAAAAGCTTTGTTGTAGCCCAAAAGGGCCAAGACAGGAATGTCGTTGGTGAGTAGACAGCCGAATACTCCCCAAACCCTAATGGCAGTTCGTTGTTTACATCATGACAGAGGGCTTGGTTAAATATTTTTCATTATAATATTCGTTAATGTTAATTAAACGTTTAACAACAGCTATTTGAGTGAAGCTTTTGTAACAAATTTTCATGTTAGATAGGAGTTGAGCTTAAGGATGAGTATCCTTAAATATATGAGTATATATATCAATAAATATATGAGTATATATTTATTGCCAGGGACCTTAGTTCGAAACCAAAAGGCTAAAGTTGGATGGTCAAAGGGTAGAAATGATAAAAAATATGAATATTACTTTTAGAGTAAGAATAGAATGGAATAGCATAAATTATATTGGGCACATTTTTTTTTAGAATAACAAAAGTACGGCTTTGTCGCTATGCGACCACATCGCCCAATCACACATACAAATCTTACAACATTAGACATAAATAAAAGAGAGAGTAAAAAGAAAAAAAAATGACGCATAAATAAATAGGTGTTTTGTATATATTTACTTATGTGTCAAAAATTTTTTTGGGTATGGTTTACATTAACAATGAGAACATATACAGATGACAGAAATAAATAGATGTATGTGCCAAAATGGGCCAGCCTCAGATTTACGTTGCACCTTGCCGAAGTGAGGTGCAACGCTGGTTTTCAGACTGACCCTGATTGGTTGACCACAATAATTTGGTGCATATACAAGGGCGTAGCTAGGATTTTGTTTAGACGGGGGCAAACATAGACAAACCATGAATATACAGGTGAGCTTTATTTCAGGGCCACTGAGGTCAAGTCTGAAACCGTGAGAGTTATCGAAAATTCATGTTACTCATTTAATGTCACGTGCTCGATTTAATAATAAAAAAGTTCTGCGTTTAAGAAAATCTATTTTTTTTAATAGTTTTTTGGAAAAGTGCGTTTTTGGAAAAAAAAATGCATTTTTGAGTTCTTATTTTGATAATAAAAAAATAATGTACGATGACTATGTGCCCAAAGTTGTTGGAACACTTTCAAAATAGAAAATTTATAAAAATTTAGTATTAGTTGTACGTATAGTCTGAAATGCGCAAGCGAAGCTATTTAGTCCTCTTTTGCTATTCGTGTAGAACTTTTAAAAGTGCAGCTGTCCAATCAAATTACACGTAGACCAAACCACTGAGACACTGATGACGGATTAGGTGCAGGAACGATAGACATTATGAGGTGGAGAGGTAAAGTATGGATTAAGGTCAGGGTACAAGTAGAATAAGAGAAGGAAGACACTACTCGTATCTTACGAGACCGAGCAGTTTTTTTTTCTTTTGAATAATGAAATATTATTGTGACAAGTTTTGGAACATTCATTAATTCTCTTTTAAGTTCAGGACTTGCTCTGGCTTAGAGCTCATAAGTCTAGAGGTAAAGAGCAAACCCAATATGAATAAAATATATTTAATTTTACTATGAAGTAGTAATTACCCAAACTGGCTTGTAACTAGAAGTTGCCAATAAACTATCTGTATCTGTAATACAAAAAAGTCATTTTGTAAAAGCCAGACTAAGGAAGTTTCAATGTGGATATTGTACTCCAATGCTACTCTAGGTACAATACAATATCCTTTATCACACAATGGCCAATATCACAAGAGTGAATAATTTAGTGTGTGAAATTAAAACATACACTATGGGTAGTATTATCACTGAAAGCTACACAACTGTGTTTGCAAGTCGAACTTCAATGTATCTTTTTTATTTTATTTTATTGTACGGCGAGGAAGCGCTTGGCCTTCATCTCACCTGGTAACAAGTTGAGATAAGGCCGAAGCTGGAGGCGCACTTCACCCGGAATCCTCAATAAACTGAGGAACTGGCTATCTTACCTCTGAATGCCGGAACACAACAATTTTTTTAAGAATTGTTATTATGGAGACATAACTAGGTAAGATGGTGGTAGCTAGCCAGGCGGACTTAAAAAATCCTACCACCTACCAAACCAAGCACAATATATTGTACTCCCCATGGGGATCGAACCCGGGTCCTCTGGATCTGAAATCGGTGGGTTGAACCACTAGACCACAGAGGCGGTTAACGTAAATCTGGTCACGGATTGCTATCCGTAACATTATATTCTACCTGGCTTACGGAATAAACTGAGATACGAGTATAATAGTAAATATGAAATGGCTGGAACTTGGAATATTAGCTTCAACTTCGCTCCGTTAGTTTAGCGGTTTATTTGAATTGTCTGAAACTTTAATGCATGCGTTTCGTTAAAATATTATACATATAGACCTTGGGTCCGTGGTGCCCTCCGAGTTTTCAAATATGTTGTGGGTTATTTGATAGAGTTTACGCGTGACCCAAGGGCTGACTCTTATTTAGGCCAGCGAATTAGCTATTCAGCGTGGCAATGCAGCCAGTGTCTTGGGCTCGCTTCCGTCTGGGACTAGTCTGGAGTAGTATAATTACGTGTAGACAGTTTGTTACGGTCCTAAGGGATGACCCAAGGGTTGACTCTTATTTAGACCAGCGAATTAGCTATTCAGTGTAACATTGCAGCCAGTGTCTTGGGTTCGCTTTCATCTGGTACTGGTCTGGAACAGTATAATTACGTATAGACAGTTTGTAACGTTCATTAGTAACCCGACTGCTTCCGTTCTACACAGTAAGTTTAAACAATGTTGTTTGAATAAATCGAACGGCCCACCTGATGGTATTATTAGAGATTCCTGTTGCCCAACTCTTATGAGACTGGTGTCCTCAGGAGCCCCTGTACCACAACCACAAACACAACACAAACACTTCTCTACACATCCAACTCACACTTATGAACACACACACCTGTAGGTATACAGCATGCCGTTTTTACTTACTAACTTATTATTTATTTACTTAGTTATCATCATAATCCTACTATTGCATTTAAGGAATGAATATTACCTCCGTGTAGTATAGGTTTACTTTTTACTTTTCATTATGTTATTAAGGGACACGTTATTTTTAAAAATAATGGATGTAACTGATTTTTATAAATTGTACCAAACCACTCGGGAGAGTGCTGTGTCCTGGACTACAGCTTACGCTAATCCAGGAATTAGGGCCCTACTATTTGTGTAAAAATATGGCTAGTAAAAATGTATTTATTATGAACTTCTTCACAGTTTGTGATATGCGTGATCTTACGTAGCCAAAACCACGGAACCCTTGCGTACCGTTGCTTGGCAAAGACTTGGCGATGGTAGCGCCGTTAATAAAAGTTTAGGCATGCATGTGAAAATGATTGCGTCATATCCGTTTACATAATAAAAGTAGGGTCCCTATTCTTTATTATGACCTCTTATTGCATTCTTGTCTTGATGTTACTTTATTAGAACCCACTATATATAACTTTATTTAACCACCTCTGTGGTCTAGTGGTTCAAGCCTCCGATTTCAGATCCAGAGGTCCCGGGTTCGATCCCCATGGGGAGTACAACATATTGTGCTTGGTTTGGTTGGTGGTAGGACTTTGTTTAAGTCCGCCTGGCCAGTTCCTCAGTTTGATGAGGATTCCGGATGAAGTGCGCCTCCACCTTCGGCCTTATCTCAACTTGTTACCAGGTGAGATGAAGGCAAGTACCCGTCGTACAATAAAAAAAAAAAAACATTACATTTTTATTTTATTTTTTATTTCATCAGTTTAAATTGTTGTAACATATTAAATTAGGTATGTTTAGTTTTGTAAATTTAAATACTTATTTATTCACATTTATTTTGTGAACCCTCCTACCATCAACCGCACTTTTACTATCCCCTCCATCCTAAGGCTGTCTGGAAGAGATCGCTTTTAGGCGATAAGACCGCTCATTGTACATGTGTACTTTAGTTTTAAAATTGTAAATTGTTCTATATGTGTTTGGCGTACAATAAAGAGTTTTAATTAAGTAATTAATTAATTCATTCATACTTTTGTCACTATCTATCCAGTGTAGAAAAAACGAGACAAAAAGTAATGTAGGATCAATCCGAGAATGCTATAAGACGTTGTGGTTTGGCCCCAGATCGCCAAATAAAGAAGTTCCACTTCAAAAGTTATTCGAAAGCAATACAACAAGCATGACACGTTATTATTTAATAATCCTTACCTATTCCATATACAAGCGGTATTTCATTATTTAGCTTTATCTGTATTGAAAATTTTCAAATTAATTCAAAACAAATACCTTTTTGTTTCTCATGCGAAAGATCGCGTAATAGTGCTGACAAACCTGTACATAAACTGAGCAGAATATTAAACTGTGGCGGGGAGACAGGAGTTTTATTCACAGCACGGCACTGACATTTGGAAGCTAGTTAGGTATTATAGCTATCACACGACCACGAACACCAAACGATGTCGGATCTAAAACTATCTGTGCTTTGAAATTACTTTTTTTTTAACCGCCTCCGTGGTCTAGTGGTACGACCACCGGTGTCAGATCCAGAGGTCCCGGATTCGATCCCCATGGAGTACAATATTGTGCTTGGTTTGGTTGGTGGTAGGATGTTGTTTGAAGTCCGCCTGGCTCTCTACCACCATCTTACCTGAGCCTGTCGCCATAACAACAATCCTTAAAAATTTCTGTTTTTTTTTTGTCCGACGGGAAAGTGCTTGGCCTTCATCTCACCTGGTAACAAGCTGAGATAAGTTGTGTTCCGGCATTTAGAAGTAAGATAGCCAGCTCCTCAGTTGGTTGAGGATTACATTGTATATCTAATTAAATATCTGAAAGGAGAAACGTTTTTAGTAACAAAATCTGGTAGGTCGTCGTCGCTTGGCGCTCGTCAAATCGGCAGCGGGTTTATGACCTAAATACGACTGTAGAGGCTAAACACCAGCCGGTTTTATTTTAATTTCAGTGTTGGTTTTTGATCTTATAATAACTATGGGCGACATGGGTGTAATTATAAATATTAAGATGCGCAGGTTTGTGAGTATTTTAGGATAATGGAATAAATGTGAGTACATTCAACCTGTAATGCCCTTTTATAAGTCCCAAAGGTTTCCCTGGGATAATTAGCTTCGGTTTAACTATGCATATTCATAAAATATAACATGTTAGTACCATGAACCTGATCAGTTTGCTAAGGTGTACCGAATTTTAGCTGAACGATGCTCTGTACTTAGTTTAAAATTGTAGTTATATATATGTAGTTATATATGTATATATAATAAGCTGTGGTAGGACATTGATTGAATGTATTTGATTGCTAGTCCTAGAATTAATAGTTTTTTTATTTTTTATTGGTGATAGTCAAGCGTTTGACTACGTTTACATGTAAAACAAGTAGGTAAAGATGTTGTGGCCTAAGATGGAGCACGCTTGCCTAAAGGAACATATTTACTCTGGACTTGAAAACTACAAGATTGTACTCGTAAACTACTCTTGTGGTATTTATATCCCCGGCACTGTTCCTGGTATTATCCTTATCATGTAATGTTTGTGAACAACACAGTGAAAAATTCCAAATGAAATAGGTATCTTAGGAATCCAAATATTTCCACAAAGCACACACTTTGTATGGATATTCTAAACTTTTACAGCATACTCGCCTGCAAGCAATATCAAAGGCATATTTAAACCGGGCGGGTCCGTATTGGCTTGCTTAGGGGAGCACACGTGGAGAGGAATCACGTTCCGGGGATTACTGTATGTATCCTCGGAGATTTTCAGGTAAATATAGTATACTAGCCTTTACCCGCGACTTCGTCCGCGTAATGGTTTTTTAAAATAGGCGCAAGGAGAGATTTGGATATAGAACAGTCACTAAAAAGTACATTTATTCAATAAACAGTACAATTAAACTAACTATGTACAAAGGAATCAGTCAGATTACCTAAGGACCGTTACAAACGGCCTATAGGTAACTCAACTGTTCCAGACCAGTACCAGACGGAAGCGTGCCCAAGACACTGGCTGCATTGCCACGCTGAATAGCTATGCTAATTCGCTGGCCTAAATAAGAGCCAGCCCTTGGGTCACGTGTCGCCTCAATCGGCTGATTCGGCCGAAGATCACAAAAGGCGCAAATATAGTGGTCTCGACAGAGCTTACCTATTTGAGCATTTTGGGGTGGAGACCTTGGGTCCGTGGGGAGCCGGTGCTCTCCGGGTTTTCAAAAATCTTGCGGGGCTTTTGATTGAGGCGTCACTAAAATAAATAATTTAACAGGAAATTATTTTTCTATATCAGTATGTTACTTGACTCTCAGCAGTTATAGGTTTTAAAAGGGTTTTCCTTTAATACTGGACCATCTACCATTTTATTTGGAAAATTCCTAAAAACCCTAAAACATGCTATTGCTTATTTATGGGAAATATACATGCGAATTTTCAAAATTCCTTTCTAAGCGGGCGTTTACATACCAAGACAAACATACCCTCCAAATTTCAAGTCTGTACAACCAGCGGTTAAAGTTGTGCGATGTATCTAATCGAATCAGTCAGTCAGTCACTCAGGAAGTTACCTTTTATATTTTTGAAAAGATAAGGTAAGGGATTTTTGGGTTTATTTGAAAGGAATGGTACTCGTATAATTTATGCCGTAGCTTGCAGTCACCTACGATACAACATCTAACTTCGTAAAAAAGTGTTTCTTCAACGGAAATAAGTCGAGGAAATTGTTTTTTAGGTTGCGCCGTGAAAATCTGATCAGCTGTTTTTATCGTGTTACTTTGGGTATATTAGTAACTATTACGTGTAAGTATTATGTAGGGTATAGGAATATTAGGTATTCTTAAACACTGGTTTTACTCACGTATACGTAAGTTGATGAAGCCACGACACACTTGTTTCAGTTCTCCCAGGGAACCATTATAAGGGTGAATGTGATTCGTCACTTTCTGACCTGTGAACATCCTTTGCAACACTTTATCTCGAAAACCATCCCTATTAAGGAAAATATAAACTAATTTTGAAATCTGCTGTCTAAACCCTGTCATATTTAATTTCACTTGACTTAACCCTATTTTCCCCACTTGCAAACCTTACTACAGGGGTGGTTTCAGTAAAGAAATAAAAATAGTGAATTTTGAAGTCAACACCATGAAACATTAGATCCTTCAAGATATACCAACCCTCTTAACGCGCATGTTACAAAAACCACTCCTATCAAAAAGTAAAAAACTTTATCGTATGAAATGTGCAGTCTTTCAAATGACATCCCACAAGATAAGGTATACCTAGATCTTCTTGTCTTATTTAACACACATTTTTCCAAAACTCCCCTAATTACAAAAAAATAGTAATACCTATTGATGGGTATAAGTGTAGTCTCTACATATTCATTACCTTTATGTTTATGTTTACATAGAGAAAGTAGAAAACAAATTAGTTAAACAGCAACCTTTTGCTTGTAAGGTCACGTATTGAATACTAGCTATTTGTAAACCGAGGGCAAGTGTCAAACCTAAGTTTGGATGTGCTTCTTACTACCCCTTATAGGTGATCCTCATAAGATCCTCGCTCTGAGTAGTGATCAGAGGTGAATCCTCGAATGGGAAAAAGTCGTGAGTCTGTTTTGTTTTATCTTAGAATCCAACTTTCAGTAAAATCCTGTTGTTCTAACTCAGAATTCAATTTTAAAGTTTTAAACAGGTTGTGTTGTCTGACTTGGTTGGCAAACTACGCGTCAGATGCAAAACCAACGAAAATATCATAATTTACGTATTTATTGTTCTGTAACTTAGTACTTGTAACATTGTTTGGTTCGGCCTTCAGATACGTCATGTAGCCTGGAATCGAACAGAATGACTTGATTTGATTAATGCTTCAGTATAACAAGATAGCTGCTGCTTATGTGTTAACTGGTAGTTCAGTAGTTGAAGAAATTAGTAACTACCGGGACAAACCGGAAAATAAACTCTCTGTTTGTCTGTTATTTTTGTATTCGATTGTTCTGGAAATAGAACCTAAAACAGAAATAGCGTGAAGCATTTTCCCGGATTTAGACTTAATATAAAATTCGCAACAATTTTGCATGCCTACTATTTTTCATACTCCACCATTATACGAGGCACTCATAAACCTCACTCACAAAAATAACTGTGCCCGGTTTAGTAAATGGCTTAAAATCCTACAACGTGCTGTTATATGAATTGCATTAACTTTATTTTTTACGGCTTCAACTATTTCTGTAGTTACGTACTTAGTTACGTTATCATCATCAGCCCCCAGTCCTTTAACTCGACGGGTGCGGTAAATAAATAATAAATAAAAAAATATTATAGGACATTCATTTTACACAGCGCCATCTAGCCCCAAACTAAGCATAGCTTGTAATATGGGAACTAGATTACGGATATAATACTTAAATACTTTTTTGTACATACATACGTACTATGTGACACAACACAGAACAAACATCTATATTCATCACACAAATGTTTGTCCTGGGTGGGAATCGAACCCACAGCCTACACCGCAGAAGGCAGAGTTACCACCAACTGAGCTATAAGGCTTGTTGTAAAACACTCGCCGTGTATTGTACATACAGAGCGGGACGCGCAGCACCCAACGAGTTGACACAATTTGGTTCTATTTCTCTATCAAGATTTATTTTAAGAGTAGTACTACCACCATACCTATTTCAGCCGCCAAGCAGCATTGCTGTGTTCCGGTTTAAATAGCCGGTAAAATTACGGGCACGCGAGGCTTAACACCTTAATGCCTTAAGTTGACAGGCGCAATGCAGTGCCGTGTAGGATATGTTCTTTGTGGGTGTGACCTACGCAGTAAAGCATTGTTATAGGCAAGAGATGCACTTAATATCAGGTAGACTGCTTGCTTGTCTCGTCTCCTAGTTGTAGAAAAAAAAAACAATACAAAGCTTTTTAGCACACGCTTATCATCCATTATAAAATAAATATTCCTGGTAAATATTTTAACAAAATATTTCATTCCCACTGATAAAATCCAATGAAACTGAAATACAAGATTCAATAAAATGTAAGGTAGACCTTTTCTCTCCACAGCTTGCTTGGTCACTGCGTTGTTAATAATTTAATGAGTTATTCTTAGTTATTCTGAAACTTGCGAAGGGGAAATAGCGGAGTATCCTACTGCCGAAGTTGTAACAATACTGTTCATTTTACGAGCTATTCTGTAATCTGTGTCCAGTACAATGTTTTGCTACCAACTAGCTTACCATCACCAGTTTGTGAATAACAAAGCAACTGCATTGATATTAATTTCAAGTTTAAAAAAAAAATTACGCTTTCTAGACAATACTTACCACATATACGAGTATATAATTGTTTATTCAAAAATGACATGAGTATCTTAAATGAATTAGCATACATACAATACAGTCACAGTATATTTAATCGTTTTTTCAAAAATGACATGAGTATCTTAAATTAAATAGCTCACATACAATACACTATATTTATATGTTAAGATAGGAGCGATCTACCTCTTAGGAAATAAGCCAATCCTTCAGCGCAAGCCGAAGGTCTCCGATGGAGACCTTACCCAGAGTTCTGACTCTCCCACGCAGCAACGGAACAGAGCAAATTTGACGTTTCAAAATGATCCTAAAAAATCTTAATGAATAAAGAAATTTTGACTTTGACTTTGAGCAAACTGTTTGCCGCTGGACATTGTCAGAAGGTTGGTTAGGGCTAGGCGGGCTTTTGCAGATCTTACCGACATAGTTGCAATCATGCAACCGTAACCGATAGCAAAAGCCAGCGATACAGACGCCCTGGGCAGACCGCTAATAGCTATTTTTTAAACAATACGCAAGCCTGCGGAGCGAGTACGGTTCTTACCGATCGCATAATTTGACATTTAGAATCGTTTAAATTCGATAAAATTGGTTATAACGACCATCGCAAGTCTGCGATAAAACCAGTATCTATAATAAGAGCCAGTGTCCTCTGGGTAAGGTCTCCATCGGAGACCTCATCCTTGCCTGTGCCAGTTTTGAGGTCAACAGCTTACTACTCCGTGTAAAACAAAAGCAATGCGTGTAAGAATACTCCAACAAGCTAGCAGCTCACCTGATGCTCAGGACAACTCTTAACGGTGATACTTCTGACTTGATGTAGCTTAACTTAGATACCAAAACTTCCCAGTGCTGTATATACTTCTACTACTACTTCTGGTTTTTTTTTTTTACTATTTACATTTCTCCTTGCCGCTCATTGTACTTAGACGCTATGGTTACTAAATGTTTGTTATGTGTATTTATTTCAGTGTACAATAAAGTGTTCATTCATTCATTCATTCATTCATTCATCCATTCATTCATTATATGTATAGTACTGCAGCTACAGATGTAGAGTAATCAACTGATTGCTTCAGTTAAAATGGAGTGCAATTCAGTAACGTTGTACAATTTAGTAATTGGAGCGAGTTAAAACAATTGATAGCAAACAGACCTTTTGGTGCTTGGCAAAGGATCACTAGGCACACCAGTCTTGTTTGCTATACCAAAGTATACACTAATATATGCAAGTAGTACACGACGGCATATATGTATGAGATATTCCCAAAAACTGCACCAGTTTCATGAGCACTTTCCACAAATAGCACTTCGCGTCATGTTTGCTATTGTGGTCAGTTTGGGTATATGGCCAAACTGACCACAAAAGCAAGAATGACTCAAGGTGCTATTTGTAAAATAATATTTGCTAAGCGCTCCAAAAATTGGTGCTTAACATATGCATTTAATCATATATTTTTTAGTTTTTTTACTATAGGTACTTTGGTAAGATAAAATAAAAATACATTTATTTATCAGAACTTACGTCAACATATGTCATTACTAATACTTAGGTTTAAAAAAAAATCAATTTAAAATTATTTATTTGGATTTAAAACAATGTACACTAACTGTGTCGCGAAACCATTCCTCCGTAGAAACTGTATCCTAAAATTTACAAGTTGGTATGTGTAATAAAACAATATGTGTGTAAAATGTTGAGAATTTAGTGTGTGTGTGTGTGTGTGTGTGTGTGTGTGTGTGTGTGTGTGGGTGGGTGTGTGTGTGGGTGGGTGTGTGTGTGGGTGGGTGTGTGGCAGCCCCATACGTCTCTCCGTCCCGAATTCCAATCATACCAAATGGACCATTCCGGGAACGGCACCGCTCTAAAATGATTGTACGTTCGATAAAATTCAATGAAATATTGTCTAGCTCTGAAGTGATGAAAACTCTAACGATATTGCCTCTTGTCCTTGTTTCCACAGCTGCCATAGCAAACAAAACTTGTTTAACGGTGTTGTTTTTACTCTGCCACGGTGAAGCGCCTTCATTTCCCTGGTGTCAAATAATGATAAGGGCGAAGGTGGCCGCACGAAATTGCACCTGGAATACCTGATTCTATTTTGTCAATTAAACTTTTATATAGTCAAAAGTCAAAGTCAAAGTCAAATATGTTTATTCAGTAAGATTTTTTAGGATCACTTTGAAACGTCAAATCTACCGCCTGTTCGGAATCGCGACCAGCACACAAGGAGAAAGGCAAGAACCTCGGGCTAGTTTTTTTTTTTTTCATGATCCATTACAATAGCTTAAAATTATCTAATACTAATTACAATTTATTCACTGGAGCAAATTCATTTTTTTTAATGCCAGGCTTTCTTATCTTCTAGGTAATCTGAAATTTTATAATAAGCTTTCCTGGATATATATATCGTTTAAAGTATTGATACAGATATAATAATAGTGTAATGAAGTCGTTTGTTATTCCTTAAATAAATAAATGAATAAAACTTATCTTTAGGTTTACCTGCCTCTGGTCTAGTGGTTCGCCCACCGGATATCAGATCCAGTGGTTCAGGTTTCGTTCCCCAAGGGGGTTCAATATTTTACTTGGTTTGGTTGGTTGTAGGCTACCACCATCTTACCAAGTCAGTCTCCATAACAACAATTCTAAGTTGTAGTGTTCCGGCATTTAAAGGTAAGATAGCCAGTTCCTCGGTTTGTTGAGGAGTCCGCCTCCAAAGAAGTGCACCTCCACCTTCAGCCTTATCTTAACTTGTAACCAGGTGAGATGAAGGCACAGCGCTTCCCCGTCGTACGATAAAAAATAAAACCATCCAGTAGATAACTAATAGTACATCGGTAAGTCCGCATGATATAACCAAAGAAACCCTTGCCATAATGTACTATTATGATGAAATAAGTAAGTTTGGATGTGCCTCTGACTACCCCATAGTAAGTGATCCTCATAAGATCCACGCTCTGAGCAGTGATCAGAGGTTAAACCTCGAGGGAAATAGTCGTGACTATATTTATTTTTATGATGAAATACTGCGCCGATAAAATGTTCACCTATACATTGGCATACCGAATATTTACGTCAACTTGCGATACTGAGTTACTGCGCTTATAATCCAGTGGACCGTCCGTTGACCGAGTAACCCGATCTCGATTATTCGCCCTCATCGATTCTCATGCATCAATAGTTTGACGTGGAGCCTTTAAATAGTAATCTGAATAATACACTAGTTAACGCCCCCAACGGACCTCGCACTATTCTAGGTCTAAAAATAGGATCCCTATATCTCTTGTGGATGTAGTAGAAGACCACGAACATAGTGTATTTGATATACAGATGTGTTTATTGCGATGGCGGGTACAATAAGTATTTGGCACTGGTCATTACAACATGTTTTACTGAATGTCATTTTTTTTATTAAGGCCAAAGGTGGTAGCGCACTTCACCCGGAACCGTCAACATACTGAGAAACTGCCTTTCTTACCTCTAAATGCCGGAACACAACAGATTAAGAATTGATGATACCTAAATACTTACCTTATTCTGTCGCCATAACTAGGCGGACCTAAACAAATTCCTACCACCAACCAAACCAAGAACAATATTGTACTCCCCCCGGGAATCAAACCGGTTGGCGAATCACTGGACCACAGAGGTGGTTTAAAGTAAAAGTAAGGCAGTATGTAATGCATCCTTCTGAGGCGTCTGGTAAGGATTGAGACAACGGCAAGCTTCGTTTCCTCAGACAAAATATTCCCTGAACCCTTAAAAGCACGTCGTACGTACCTCACGTCATATTCTCATTGAGAAGTTTCCTCATATGTTTCTCTTAGTGAAGTTACGTCGAACTTCGCGCAGTAATAAGCTCCGCAGTATTACTTTAGTTTGCTCAGTTGAAATAAATGTCGCGCGGTGGGAAAAGCTAGTTACTTATTGAAATCCGGCAAGTAACGTGGATAACAGCTTACTTCACTGGGGAGTTAATATTACAGGACATTAATTTCACACAGCGCCATCAAGTCCCAAACTAAGAAAAGGTTGTATATAGGAACTATAGATTACGGATAAACTACTTAAATGCTTTTTTATGTATTGATAAATAAATATTATAGGACATTAATTTTACACAGCGCGAATACATATCTTCTTATCATACAATACTACACGCATACATCCTACATACAATACTAAAACAAACATCTATATTCATCACACAAATGTTTGTCCTGAGTGGGAATCGCACCCACAACCTCAGAGAATTGTTAAAGAAGTAAAGGTTTTCGGATGGCGAACACAATTAAATGCGAAACGGAGAAAAGAGTCTCGTTAGACCGAAGACAATTATTGCAGTCCTGAATGAATGTGAATCAGACTCGTTATTTGTGGGACGTATAGGCTCAAAACATGAAGTAACATATGATGCGCAATGCAATAACTTGGAATCAGCCTCTAGAGTCTGTATTCGGCGAGGGCAAGAGCTGACCCAGCCCAGGGACCTAACCACAACCTCTTTAAGCATTCTCGTTTGGATATTACATCACTTTTGTCTCGTTTTTTCTACACAGATAGGGACAAAAGTAAAGTGATATCAAAACAAGAATGCTTTAAGATGTCATGGTTACCCCCCAGGTAGACCGGCCGCTTTGTTATTCTAGTCCGCTATAGCGAGGATGTTTATTGAACATCCTCGGATATATCTGAAGCAAGAGTCCAAAAGCTTTGCACTTTGGAACTTGACCGGTTGAGTTTCCAGTGAATTACGAACATTTGTACGTTTTCTTCGAATGCAGTTTCTAACAGATTTAATGATGCGACTTTAGACTGTTGAGATGTGCACTTTTTTAAATAAATTAATATCCCCTTTAATTATTGGTCTTTTAATTACGCATGGCCTCATGACAGGGATCTTATGGCGGTGTACGTCAGTAGATGGTTAGGATTTTTTTTTAAATTTTTGCACCGAGAAATCCTTCGCCTTTTGACTTCCAATGGGTAAAGGGAGACTGTATCAAAACGTTTTTTTTTTTCAAAACTAACTGAATCGGGCCTCAAGTTTCGATTTTTCATTAGCATAGGCAGCTACTTTTTAGGTCGTTGTATGCTGAATAACATACTTGGTGTGTTTTGTGGGACCCAGAGCTCCTTTCAAGGATATTATGCTGAGGTTGAGTCTCAATCACGTTTGGACATACATCTGGATTACGAGCCTTTGTCTCTGTACATTGCCACTTTCCTATATCTTGCATTCTAATAAGACTATGACGCGGTAGAGTTAATCGGACTATATAATACCTAAGTGGTTCTAAGCTATTAGTATCTAGACTAGTATAGAGACTAATAGCTTAGACTGGAACCTGAGGTATTCTGTGTTTAGTTACTAGGTTACCGTGAGAGTTTCTAGTTTCATAGTAACAAGAAGATAATTTTAAAGCTATGGTCATTTGTAACGTAAATAGTACACCTCTAAGGTTGTCTAGTAATGGTGCAATTATAAATAAGTTGTTGCAATAAAATATAATAATTATATTCTCACTGGTTGATTTCGCTGAAACGATTTTCAACCAGAAATTATAAAATATAATTCCCAAGATATCTAAAGTTAAAAAGAAAAAGCAAAATCAAAACAATTCTCAAGTCAAGTTTCAAGCAGCTCTCATTGTTTTAAAATGTAAACTTTGAACTAAAACCTGATCACGTAACTTATAATTAGCTCAGACTCTTGCAAAATACTGATAAAGAAATAGAAAGATATAATTAGAAATAAAAATATATTCTATGTAACCTGTCCCTTTGTCTATGTTTGTTGTAGTGAATTCAAGGAGGAACTTCTTGTGATTTATGACATACAAATAATTAAAAAATGATTTTCTACCCGGTGAAAAACGAGAGTTGAAAGTGAATGCGTTTAATTTGAACACTATACCTATAACCTGAAGTCAAACTAAGGTGTTGCCTATTATTAGGGCACACTAACCTTGAATCAAAAATAAATGTTTATAGCATTTTAAATTTTTTGTATGAGCTAGAATTTTAGCTTGACCACAGAATAAGCTGTAACTGTTAGTGTTTATTAATTTATCTGGCATGCTATGGCACAAGACTTTGTAAACCTAACTATTATTGTCAAAGGTTATTTGTAACTATAAAATATAATTAAAATTTGAACACTCAAGTAGCAGATTTAAATAAAATATTACAGGACATTCATTTCACACAGAGCCATCTAGCCCCAAACTAAGCATATATAGCTTGTAATATGAATTATAATTATTATTTGTTTTGTATATTCATATGTACTTTATTATCATACAACACTCGAACACAGAACAAACATCTATATTAATCACACAAATGTTTGTCCTGGGTGTGAATCGAACCCACAACCTACAGCAGGCAGTGTAGGCAGTGCTACTACCAACTGAGATATGAGACTTGTTTTTACAATTTTGATCTTGTATTGACGTTGTGTACCGTAATCCACGTTTAACAAATCATCATGATCCTGCCCGTTAAGCTTCACAAAGTGTGGTCTGCATCATATCTTCAACGCCAAGAGTTTTGGCTGAAATTTAAGACCGGCCGCCTGCCTGACGTTGGGATCCCACGCTCAAAGGAGGGCCCTTTGATATACTCGGTTGCGTGGGATGTAGAAGGAAATTTAGTAAATTAAGTGGATAACGATGGATGAGGATATAAGAACATAGATTAAGGGGGAATAAGGAAACTTATGTTACGGGAAAATGGTGAGTGAGACACTAGCAATTAGAGCAGTTCGGTGTTGCGTATTCGTAATGAATGTAATAATTAAATTTTCATCGTGCATTGCGGTTGTTGTACGAATAAGTTTGTATTCAATGCATGTTAACAAATAATTAATAAAAAAAATTACAAACTAGTAACCCACTGACGCCCTGTGGTCGAATTCAGAACACAAAAAAACAAATGTTAGTTCTCTGCACTCCTTGCGCGATATGCTTTAAAATTAGTCCGAAGTTTTCTCTTAGCATATTAATATATAGACATATGGTACTGGGAGGGTACCACGACCTCTAATAGCAGTCTTGTTTTGATATTACTTTACTTTTGTCACTATCTGTCCAGTGTATAAAAAACGAGACCAAAGTAATGTTAGATCAAAACGAGTGGCCCCAGGTCTGGAACAGTTGAGTTACCTGCCTTCCTTGTAAAGAGTTACTTATTTTTTTTTGGGAACAAGCAAGCATCCCACCTGATGTTAAGTGCATCTCTTGCCCATAACAGATCTTTACATCGTAGGTCATATCCACATAGAACGTAACCTACGCTGCACTGCATTTAGCCCTTCAACTTGAGGCATAAAGGTATAAAACCCCTTGTGCCCGTACTTTCACCGGCAACTTCCCTTCATACTGAAATACAGCAATGCGGCCTGGCGGCTGAAATAGGTGTACTTAGTGGTAGTACTTACCCAGATGAGCCCTTCCACTAAGAACTCAACTACACTTTCAACATCTACTTTCCGTAATCTCTATGATCATCGTTTGTTTTCTTACTTTCACAACTGTATACCATCCCTAACCCTATCTACATGACCCACTAGTTAGAATAGAACGGTACCTATCTAAACATTTTACTGCCGTAAGGTCTTAGAATTTATATCTTTGTAAGTCAATTCTTGGGTAAGCCCAAAGGGCAACTATTACGCTATCAAGTCCTTAATTTACAACCATCTGTCTTCCAAGTCGGGCTATTATTCTAGGTACTCGTACATTAGTAATGAAGATAGGTCAACCTGCCTATTACTTATCGAACGGGGTCAGACCGATCTACTGTTTAGGGCACAATAACAGCTTCTAGAAGCCAACGTAAATGCGGTAAGGTCTAATCACGTTCACGAGTGGTTTGCATCATTTGTGCTTATTCGATTACGTAGTTGGTACCTAGAAAGTTTAACAGTCCCCGGTGGTCGAAGTTGGAACTGAAAAATAAGTTTACTGCATTTCTTTTACATAATAATATTAGATAATATATAAACTTAAACTAGGTGAAATGGAATGAAAATGAAATGAACATTTATTTGATAACAACAACCATTACAGTAGGCTTACCTAATTCTGTCGCCATAATAACAATTCTTAAAAAAAAATTGTGTTCCGGCATTTAGAGATAATATTCCAGTTCCTCAGTTTGTTGAGGATTCCGGGTGAAGTGCGCCTCCACCTTCGGCCTTATCTCAACTTGTTATCAGGTGAGATGAAGGCCAAGCGCTTCTCCGTCGTACAATAAAAATAAAAACATTACGTCACATACGTCCCAGGTGTTCCCATCGTCATCAGGTCAGGATCTGATGATGGGATCCTGGAAAAATCGAGAGAGCTCTTCAAATATTATAGGTACAATTGAAGCGATTTGGGTGTATTACCTGAAAAGTAAGGAAAAAAGTAATTGTATCACATATTCTTCATTGAAGACGGTTTTCTTTTTAGTTTTTAAAACGTAATAATCCTAAATTCTCATTATGACTCCACGCGGCAAACTGGATAATACCTTGTTACTTGTGAGTGATTATCCCTATATTCAACAACGTTACTGGTTGCAATCTAAAGATCTTACACAACTTTTGAAGTCCACACCTTACATTTAGTTTGTCATAATCTCGCCCTATTCAATATCCCCCCCCAATTGATTCACCTACGCGGTCATTGATCCCAGGCCACATTTGTATTGCAATCGGTGAGCAAAGGATCGCCCAATAAGGTCTTGAGCTTCCTGCACACAATAGCATAATTCGCGACGCCATCATGTAGCCAAAGCTTTTTTGGTATGATAATTTTATGAGGGCATTGTTGCGGTTCGGCATCTATAAATAGTGTTTGCATCACTGCACTTTGTGTTGGTATTCTTCCTTGTAACACAAGCTTCTTACTCGTATATGTAAGATAATTACATTGCCCTCCGCCTGCAGCTTTGCCCGCGTAATTGGTACTGGGATAAAAAATAGCATATGTTCCGTTCTCTATGTCCTATATTCATTTTACATATGTGCAATATATTTTAACCCGATTTTACTTGCAATGTTTCTTGGGAATTGGACATGCCATTTTGAAATGACCGAACAATTACGCTTATATGCAAGAGCGGTACTACAGGACCTTATTTTACACATTTTCCATGGAGCTTCGGACTAAGCCGCTCTGAAACTCTCAACAAAGTAGGTAAATATCAGCCTTAATTCATAAGCCGATAAACTCCTTCAAAAGTCTCTTAAGCAGCTGGGCACTCAATCGCCAATAATAACAATTTATTTTACATAGCCACCGGACTCTGCAAACCATGATTTACGACAAAACTTTCCACACGTAGCCGCCTTGATTTATCGGTGTATATTAAAGTTATCCAAAATGTACAAGTTTGGTGACATGAAAAGCAAATTGGTTATTATTTGAAAAAGGACTACAGAAACATATTTGTTCAGAAACAACTGTGAATCCTCTTCATTTAGTAATGTGGTAACTTGAAGAACGCATCATCGATGTATCTCGGTAGGTTACATTGATCTTGCAGTTCTTTCATATAATGGTAACACTTACATTATTAATAATTATTGTTGTGTAGTTGACTGACTGACAATCTACGTGCAACCCACACCAAAGTTTTAGAGATTTAAATTTTCATAGTACTGAAGTAGTACATTTGATGTGGAGGAGGGCACTAAAAAGGAATTTGGGAAATTCCTACGTGATTACGGGACGGAAATCCTCGGCATTTGCTTTGTCAAGATTATATAATTTACTTGTGCATTTCGAAAAAATATTATACTAACGATCAGCAATCCGCCTGCCAAGTATGCTGGTATTGGCTCAACCTTCCAGTTTTTAGGTGGCTCCAACAGTGGACAATAATTGTGATATGTTGGTATTAACTCGGCCTTCTGCGCTGTATGGTGTGGGTTCGATTACTACAAACAATTTATGTGATGAATGTGGATGTTTGTTCTGTGTTTGTGTGTTGTATTGTATGATAAGTATGTATTTACAAAAAAAAATGTATTGATGTATTCTATCCGTAATCAAGTTATGGGTTACGGATATAATAACAAGGTATGCTTAATTTAGGGCGAGAACTTGAACTTGGAAGAACTTGGGGCTGTCCTGCGATATTTATTTATATATAGGTAGGTATTTTAAAAAGAAGCCAAAAATCATAGTCAAGGAGTGAATTTGTCTGTACCAGTTTTCATTAAGATTCTTCGCCCAATCTTTCCTTGTGATCACTGAAAATTTCAAACCACCTTTAAGACGAAAAATTTCAATATGTTCCGACTTTGCTTTTGATCTCAGCTATATGAGGGGATTCACCTTCCAAGTCCTACATTATTAGTCTAGCCTGTATTCTCTGCGGAGACTCAATTTCTGCTAAACTATTATGTGCTCTATTACATGTTCTTCGTAAACCTTTGTATTGGTTTTATTTTTATTTAGCGTCTCTGTAGCTTTTATTTCACTCCTTGGTTATATGTATTTGCTTTTTACTAGCTCTCCTATATTAGATACTTCATTTATTATTTTCTCTTATTTATATTAGTATGATTTGTATTAACCTTCAGTAGCTTGCTTGAGACAATTTAGCCTAGTCGATTGACAATGAAACATTAAATTATAGATGGAACATTTACTATGTACCTACCGGCTGACTTCAGTTGTCGGGTTTTTTAATTTTCGAAATTCCACAATTCCAATGTTTTAGAGATGTAGAAACCCTAAAATCTAGACCGGAATAACCTTATGCAACGTTTGCGTCACCTGTCTTTTGTATTCACTATTATTCCGTTTCATTTTCCCAGACAGCGTAACATGCAGTTTAATTATAAACGTAATTAAAAGTCTAGCCAGGACGTCTGGCCGGGATCACCGCTGTCCGCAGAATGCAAGCATTTAATTTGGTATGTGGTCACCTGCGTCCGTGTTGACGACCATTTTGCCCATGGACGAAACGTTTTAAAATGGCGGCGAAGATGTGTATGTACTATTTGCTTTGAACTTTTTTTTACTTTGAACAGGTATCGCAAAATTGCAACGTATGATTGGGAGAAGATCACAAATCTTTCTAACTAAGGATAATAAATGATTTTTCTTGTTTCTTTGTTTACAGGTAAGCAACGTCAGTTGATGTCTACAAAAACCTCAAAATTAAAAGTAAGGATACCTACGCAGTGATGAGAAATATTTAGTCCCATTTGTGATATATCTTTGGGCCCATTGACTGGTTGTATGTTCAAAGTTTAAATTAATCTTAATTAATTCAGTTAGATTTTCAAGAATCTTGTATTATAGGGTGTATAGGTATGTCCAAGTAAAACTACGCGAGCTCCACAAGTGAAGATATCGACTATCTTTTCTCTCTCCACATCACTGGTTTGCTGGAAGAAAACTCTTTTTAGGGTTAAGCTCGCCTTTGCCATGTATTTTAATTTTTAAGTTTTTCTTTGTTATTATGTTTATGTGTGCAAAGTATAAATAAAAAGATAATGAATATAATATTTTATCTTCAATATCAACATAGAAATTTAATCGCAGTAATTTCCTGTAATAACGTTAATGACGAGATGGCGGGTATGAATTAAGTGCATTAGCCCCACGGTGGGCGCCATTAAACGACCCATCATATTGACGGCACTTTTGATGGGCACACATAAACGTAACAAGTTTACTTAGTTTATTATTTCTATATCCTAGCTCTAGTGACTGCCTGCTTGCTCTTATCTCACGGTTTCTTAGCTTTGATCGAATACCGGCCATGTAGCAATGTACTTTCTGGTCAGGAAAGTTGAGAAGTGAGTGCGGACATTTAATATTTTATCCATACAATTAAGCATATATTTACTAAAAAAGATAGAAAGCCTGTATGTTGTATCCCAAGAGATTTAAAATTAAATACTTAACATTAAACGCCATGCTGTAACGTGGATAATATTTGTCATCATCTTTCCTAAACTGAAAGTACCTTATAGCCAAGCCGAAATTCAAATCAACGTCATTAACTTTAATTTAAGATACTTAAAGCACTATTTTGGTTATGATACATACATATGACATTAAAGTTTAATATCGAAAAAAATAAGTCTTTTCTACAGTTACGACTTGCAATCCATGACACTTCGAAACGTTGTAAAATATTTTATTATCCAAGCTTTGTCAAAGTCAATAAATATAAGCAAATAGTTTACGCTTTCCAAGCAAAAACTTTTTCAAAGTACTCTCTATTTACATTTGAGAAGGCTTCAGAGTTAGAGTTGTCCAAAGGTGAAGACCCGTCATGTTACGGCTTTAAAAACGTCAGTTCAAACCATTTGAACCATTGTAAAACCTTGTAACTAGTGAGAACTCTGAATAAACCTGGTTAAATGTTTCTATAACCTCCGTCCCTAGAGTTTATAAGAAATTTTCAAATTGCTATGAAACCACATAGCAAATTGATAAATTCCCTTGAAGTGAAGAATGTAATATAAAGTGCAGAAATAAAATGATTAGTGTATCATGAAACATTACGGCCAAGCCGTTATATGACGGCCGCTGTTATTCAAGAACCGCGGATTTTCGAAGGGTCCAAAGTTGTTTCTCTGGAATGCAAAGCCTTCAGATGCCATTCGTTCCGACCGATAGAAGAGTAGGGTCCGGACTTTCGGGGATCATGTTGTGAAAGGTTCCTCAATTTCAAAGTATGCGAGGTTTAAAAGTTTAAACGATCCTTTTTTCTTTGATACTATTTTAATTGGTACTTTCATTTACACGAAACATAAACCTTAATTTAAACAATATCTTCATCATCATCTTCATCACTGAGAAACTACAGTGAACGTAGATGCTGACTGCACATGCTCATATGTGGTTTCCCCTGTAGCGTAGACGAAGCGTCTCCATTATTGAGTAGACTAGGTTACTAGCTTAGTGGGGCCCTAAACTAATGGTGTGGTGTCTACTACACTACTAGCTGACCCTTCGCCAAGGTTAATCACTATCATTTCAACCCATATAAGCCCACTGCTTTCTTTGCACAAATCACTTTCTGGGTAGGCTCGCTCCACTGTAAACCTTATCCTAGCACAGGCAAGGCTCAAGATCCATAGCTGACTCTACGTATAGAAAAAACAGGCCAGTGATCATGAGCCGCCTCTATCAATCAACACGACGTGACCGGTCACAACGGTGAGGTCGCGGCCAGTGCGACTGCTAAATATTATGGTCGTAAGGTTTATGGTCAATTAATACCGAGTTGAAGAGCTCATTCGCTTCAAATGCAAAAAAATAAATTCAATCCTCTGCCACTGAATCTTAGCTTAGCTAATACACTGGAAACATTTTGAAGAAACAACTGAAGGCTTTCCTAAATTCATGTTATATATTTATTTCAAGTCAACCCTGTAGTAATCTTGTAATGGAATCAAATTGAATGCATGGAAATAGCTTTTGGCTAGGACTCCTCGCGTGTAATAAACTCTTTGTTGCTCATTTTAGGTTGGTATATTAAGTCTTTATAACGATGATTGTCATAAACTAGCAAAACAAATGTTTCGTAATTTACTTTGCTTAGTATCTATAGCAACTTTGAAGTCAATCCGTATATATATTCATGATGGGGTATATTATCGTTAACCATAAAGTATAGGTATTACTCTAAATTTCGTGTCCAAATCGTTTCCAGTAAAAAGTTACAAACAAACGTTTTTACCTCTTTTCGCCCTTTCAGAGGGGCGGAAGAAAGATAAAAGTTTGCATGATCCTAGATAGTGATATCAGCAAGGTACTTCATTATGCAAATTTTCATTCAAATCTATCCAGTATCTGCAATAGTTATGCAACGATTCATTCAAATCCATCAATATCATATTTGCAATATTGTAATTATGATATGACAAACAGACATCAATTTGATTTATTTGTATCGATAGATTATACAGTGTGGATATTAAAAGTAGGTTGCCGATACTATGTAAATAAATACATATTACAGGACATTAATTTTAGACAGCGCCATCTAGTCCCAAAATAAGCAAATATAATAATAGATAATTAAGGCCGTGTTCTCGTAAATCATGAAGTTTGAAATTTTGCAGTCGGGTTTTAGTTTTTCAACTTTCAATGTGTTTGTTAAATGATAAATGATATGACTATGGGTTACATACCTAATATCCTATGACCATGGATAAAGGATAAAGTTTTATTCTTCGTGGCACTTACAACTTATTGGACTTTAATTAGACCTACTTTGCCAAATTTTTAGTGGAATTGTAACAACGAGTATTGTGAATTCAAGTTAGCTGAATTGCGGGTTCCGATTCTACTAAACCAATCGCTTCACTATGACAATAGTATATTCGTAGAATTGCCACTCATACTAATACTCATTTGGTATTTTGGTATTCTAGTGGCCTATCTGCTATGATACTTTTGTCATAGTGAAGCGATTGGCTCAGTTAGAACGTTGGTGTAATGACAACGCGCGGCCATCATTACAGCTTGTGAGTGGGGCTTTGGAGCTTCAGGGAACCAAGCCTCAATTGTTTCAACTCTTTTAACATAAATTATTCGTCGTTGCATAGGTATTGTAGGTGAACATTGGCACGTGTGAAAACATGTATTACATATAAAAAAAATACTGCTAGTTTTTACACAGCGCTCTTTAGCCCAAACTATTGATAAAAATCGATGTGTGCATGTTCCTTATGGACTCGAAAATGCGGGACCGATTTCGACGGGACTTTAACTGGCAGATAACTATTTATATGGAATAACTGAGGCCACTTTTATCATAGGTTTCCCGGGTGTTCATCTAGTATGACATAATCTTAAAATAGCGCAACTTATAATGATTTTTGGTCAACGCTTCATGCTCGCAATTTAAAGGACATGTACGCATACGTAGCTTCAGGCTGTGCATTTCGGATGATTATTAATATTTTTCAGAAAAAAGGTTTTATCCAGTAGGAATAGAATAACCTCTAAAGCGCCCGACCACGCAAGGCTCATTCATGGCCTTAGTTAAATGGTCATATTGTCTTGTCATACATTTGGCAGGTAAAGAGCAAGTTTTTATTTGTCATTTTTAGAAATGTTTATGTTTAGAAATTACCCAAAAGGAATATAGAAATAGAAAAAACTTTATTTGTAGCATCTATTAATAATAATATTAATGAGTGAATGTAGGTAATTTTAACAACATATGAACAAAACAATCAAGTCAATTACAATAATAAAACAAAAAACAACTACTAAATAGTAGACCTAGTAACAAATTGGTAGGTGTCTTCTCTTACCTTTCGCAAGTTAGATGCCACAAATTGGCGTCCGTGGTGAATATCAATCCAATGGGGATTAAAGGTAAAATTGTTGTGCCGATTATGTTAGCAGGTGAGTAAGTACTCATAAGTAGGTGTTATATGCTAAAAACAAATTAACAAAGTTGTGTTGTTGTACTGAACGTTCGTATGGGTTGAAATTATGATAACAGAGTGTAAATACGAAAAGTATTGTAGCTAGAGTTGAGCATAACAAGTATTTTTAGGTGCGGTTAAATTTGCACAAAGCCAATCAAAATAGAGTGCCGTTAGGTATATACGCGATCACATAGCAGTATTCCCCTTCCACTTCCAGTAAGTAATAGTATATAACACTATGTTTTATTCATGCCGGCATCATTTTGTCCCTGGCTGATATCATCACCTTCAGCAGCTCATTTTTACACCTTATATATCTTGTAATTGAAAAACATTATTAGATGGCGCTGTGTGAAATTAATTTCCTTTAATATATTTGTGATTATTTATTATTATTGGGGCTCATTTATGGAGTGTAGATAATCAACGATTTGGAAAGAGCAGGACATAGACATGAGATACCTACCTAATGCATTTCACAGAAATTATAATAAATGTAGATTAATCAACGATTTTCAGGAATAGTAGCGGACTAATGGTTATACTATATTCGGGTAAATGCTGATAAAACTTTTGAAGTAACGTCGTATTGAAAACGTAACGTAACGTCGTAACAAGCCTCATAGCTCAGTTGGTAGTAACTCTGCCTTCGGCGCTGTAGGCTGTGGGTTCGATTCCCACTCAGGACAAACATTTGTGTGATGAATATAGATGTTTGTTCTGTGTTTGGGTGTTTTATCATATAGTACGTATGTATTTACAAAAAGTATTTAAGTATTTTATCCGTAATTTAGTTCCCATATTACAAGCTATGCTTAGTTTGGGGCTAGATGGCGCTGTGTAAAATGAATGTCCTGTAATATTTTTTTTTTTATTTTTTTTTATTTTATTTTAAGTAACGTCGTATTCATCCGTCGATCGTTCAATAATGAATAGAAACTCCAATGCACCTGCACCTTTTCATCCAAACTCCAGCAAAAATCATACATCCATAGACACGAAAGGCCATTCACAAATATGACCCAAATACGGCCGGACGCCCAATGGGACACAAACGAGCGAAAATCCTATAAAGGGACTCGAACAGCACCTTCGGGAACACATTGACCGAGCAACTTTAATCTGTAACTCCATAGAGATAAGGTGGGAAATGGCTATTGATACGCTGTGTCCACTTTGTACCGTAATCCTAGAGGTAGGAAATAATTTTAAATATCATAAGCTTGTATCTTTACGCACTCCTAAGGGTACTGCTGACGCAGATTTTATGTGGTTAGGGTTTAAACGTCGGTCAGTTGAAAAATTAGGCTTAGGTAGAAAACGTGTAAGGGGCGAAGCTTATGATATGAAGGTAGGATAAATTTATTGTTCAGTAAACTGACAACTAGCAACAATTAGGTATTTATTAACGCTTCGACTAATGGTAGCAAAATGAGCTCCATTACCCGCACTAGTTCTCTTTATGTTCATCCTGGACCTTATCAGTAGGTAGACAGTAAGCATATGTAATTAAATATAATTGTGTAACATGCCCATATTTTTCTTAGTATCTATTTATTAAAAATACAGCCTAGGTCTGTACATTATTGAGCATTCGAGATTTTTCCAAAAACATAAATGAAAACTGAAATTGGCTGTAGATGAAAGGAAAATAAAGATTAGATGGGGACAAAATAAATAGGAGCTTATATTGGAAGTAAAAAGAACTAAAATGAATAAGAACAAAGGTATTCATTTTAAGAATGATGCTTTTGAAAGTGTGTGTGACGTGTGCGACGTAAATGTGAGTAACATATATCTGTGTTGTGAGTCTATTCGTAATTTTAAATCGGCTGCATTGATTTCCATACTTACAAGTATATCATAGCACCAAAATTACGAAGATTTTCGCCGATCAGCCGCCACACCTGCCCTAACTGATGCTCCAGGCAGATGAGATTGCGCTAGGGTGTCGACGCAGGTAGCGTCCCACACCAAAGGCCTACCCATTTCCCAAGGGACAAGAGTCATACCGTCGGGCCGCTTACCATCATCACGTAACAGACCATTCGTGCTGATTGGCTGCGATATTCTGTAAGGCTATTCTTCTGAGGTACTTCCCCGGACTGCGCAAATAGTGAGGTTACCATCAAGTGCGCCGTAGTTTGTCACCTTAGTGGTATAAAATAAAGTCGCTCTAATCAGTTATGTCGAGGTATACACTGCATAGTACTTTAGTCAAGTAGCATGCCAGCATTTATCTTGCGAGTGCAAACTAATGACTAAAAGTTACGTGCACATTTATCATCCAGACACTGAAACATGAAGCTTGGCGTGAAAGCTTGTTTAAAGACTAGTGCAAATAACGAAACAACACTATAACAAATGAGAAACCATCATCGGTGACATGTAAACTGTGAACTATACAACATATTCACAGGCTGTGTGTAACCCCCTCTGTGGTCTAGTGGTTCAACCCACCGATTTCAGATCCAGAGGTCCCGAGTTCGATCCCCATGGGGAGTACAATATATTGTGCTTGGTTTGGTTGGTGGTAGGATTTTGTTTAAGACCGCCTGGTTAGCTACCACCATCTTACCTAATTCTGTCGCCATAATAACAATTCTTAAAAAAATGGTTGTTTTCCGGCGGTAAGATAGCCAGTTCCTCAGTTTGTTGAGGATCCCGGGTGAAGTGCGCCTCCTTCTTCAGCCTTATCCTAACTTGTTACCCTCACTTAGTGATGAAGCCCAAGCGCTTCCTCGTCGTACAATAAAAATAAAAAAAAGGCTATGAGAAAGCCTCATAGTTAGCAGTAGCTCTCAGTAGCTCTGCCTTCTGCGTTACAGGTTGTGGGTTCAATTCTCACCCGGGTCAAATTATTGTAAGAATAATATATTCAAGTATTTTCACGTTCTTAATCTACATCACATTATTATAGCATTTAACTGTAGTGATGTTAAAATGTATAGAAATATATATTTTTTGTATCCCAAGCGTTTCATTTGTATAAATTAATATTTTTGATATAGCCATGATTAGTGCAGCATAATATAGCCACTTATATTTTGTAACTCTTATCAAGATTTTCATGTTATTTGGCAGATGATATCATAAACTCTTCGTCATGTGATTGATTTAAATGCAAATTTTTGAATATCCCAGCTGGCTGGAATATGGAATAGACTTGTTAATCGCCGTGTTCAGTCAACTAAGCTGAATTACGGACGAGCGTTCGATCAAACAGTTTGATTGATAATGAATATGATGACGTCGCTCCAATCAAACCGCTTGATTATGTTCGATCAATCAAGGATTGTTTTCAGTTAGATAGAAGATATAAATGATTAGGTTTAGGTTCTATATTGGGGCCTTTCTTGTTTTTAGTATATATTAATGATCTGCCCCAAATAATTTAAGATGACCATGAGATCGTTCTGTTTGCAGATGATACGTCACTTCTATTTAGATTGAAGCGACAAATGACTAACTTTGACAACGTAAACAATGCAATCTCAAAAATTGTTAACTGGTTTAATGTAAATAACTTAGTACTCAATCAGAAAAAGACCAAATGTATTCAATTTATTTTACCAAATGTAACTGAAGTTGAAGCTGATGTAAAAGTTAAAGAGGAAAACATAGAATTAGTCAAAAACACTGTATTTTAGGGATTAACTTTAGATTTTTATTTTTAGAACTTCAATGGGGCCCACACATAGATAAACTGGCGAAGAGACTTAGTTCTGCAGCATATGCTGTAAAGAAGATACGTCTTCTCACAGACGTTGCTACAGCAAGACTAGTTTACTTCAGTTACTTTCACAGTATTATGTCATATGGCATAATACTGTGGGGAAGTGCTGCAGATATAGACACCATATTCGTTTTGCAGAAGAGGGCTGTTCGCGCTGTTTACAAAATGGGTCCCAGAGATTCATTAAGAGACAAGTTTAAAGAAATAAATATATTGACTATGCCCTGCCAATATATTTATGAAAATATTATGTACGCGCGTACAAACATAAGAACAAAATTCAAAAATTTTGTAAAACAAAAGCTATCCAGGAAAGCTTATTATAAAATTTCAGATTACCTAGAAGATCAGAAAGCCTGGCATTAAAAAAAATAATTTGCTCCAGTGAATAAATTGTAATTAGTATTAGATATTTTAAGCTATTGTAATGGATCATGAAAAAAAAAACTAGCCCGAGGTTTTTGCCTTTCTCCTTGTGTGCTGGTCGCGATTCCGAACAGGCGGTAGATTTGACGTTTCAAAGTGATCCTAAAAAATCTTACTGAATAAATATATTTGACTTTGACTGACTTTGACTTTGATTATTCACACAGAATAGGTACGAGGAAATTCAAATCCACGTGCTTAAAACGAATAACAAATACATACAAGATGGATATAAAAGTTGTGTGAAAAGCATTGAGCTCAGCATGTGCTGTGACTGCAAACAAGGCCAGAGCGCTGTTTTTCTGCACAAGGCTTAGGTGATAATTCGCTTTGGTAACTGGGAGTCAATACCTAGAGTCCTTTATACTATTTGTTTAGGTATATGATAATTGATTAAGTGAGCAAAGCGAACGCGATTTCCGAGTTGAGAAATACGGCACTATATGTATGTATGTTTGTGAGGACATAACTCTTATTTTCATTTATTTTTATTGTAAGACGGGGAATGCTTGGCCTTTATCTGACATGGTTCAAGTTAAGATATGGCTGAAGGTAGAATTGCATAAATTAGGCATCACGAGATCTAAGTTTGGGGCGAACTACCTACATGCTACTAGAAGGTAAATTAAAAAAATACATAATTAACAAAAAAGAGAATCAAACTGTAAGTATTGAAAATAAAAAAAAATACAATGACTATCAGCAAAAAATGTAGTGATGAAGATGTTTTTGTACAGTTAAAAAAATTGATGAACTTTAAAATTGGCATTGATTAGGTACTCAGTGCCAAAAAGTGCATTTTCATGATATGGGGAGGGGTTCAGCAAGAAAGCCAATCATTTTTATTTATAAGTATTGGAACAAATAAGTATATATAGGAAAGGTTGAGACCCCGCCGAAACGGCGGGATAAATTTAGGTAAAATACGCGATAAGTATCCGTTTTTTCATCATCAATCAAAATATTGTGTCTGAAAAGTTTGAAAAGGCTAGACTCTAGCAAGAGATCCTATTTCTCATCCTTCATATTTTTTATTAGTAAAATAAATGCAACCATTTATTGTAGATTTTAAGATGCTTGGATGCTGCTTGTTCCTCTTTCATGCCAGAACTGACTGAGCGGAAATTTTACATGTATGTTACTTTTTATTTATTTTATTATGAGGTGTTTCATTATGCGGGCGAAGCGGCGAGCAGAAGCTAGCTCACCATAAAAATGACCCACTTCTAAACTAAATTGAACCAAATGTAAGTACCTTCGGGCCGTTAGGTAACTGAATGCCCATGAATACAGAAAGTTCGGGTTCAGATCTAAAGAACACAGAGTTATTTATTCATTCTAACGGCTGCTCCGAATGTTCGGGCAAATTGAAAAATCCTACGTGATGGGACGCGTGATCTCATAACCAACACTGATCAAGAGACCAGAGGCTGAAAGAGAGATTGTTTCTCTCTCTTTCTCTGCCTCATTATCGCCATCTCGCTCTGCAAGCTTTTGTTTAATCAAATAAATTCTTGACATAAAAACTTGCACAGGCACTTGCGCAGGGAAGGGATCCCAAGGAGAGTACAATACTGTGCTTGGTTTGGTTGGTGATAGGACTTAGTTTAAGTCCGCCTGGCTAGCTACTACCATCTTACCTAATTCTGTCGCCATAACAACAATTCTAAATTATTGTGTTCCGGTATTTATAGGTATAATAGACAGTTCCTCGGTATGTTAAGGATTCTGGGTAAAGTGCGCCTCCACCTTCTTAACCTTATCATAACCTGAAACCAGGTGAGATTATGGCCAAGCGTTTCCCCGTCATCCAATAAAAATATATTTAAAAAGGTACCAATGAAGACGAGAAGAAGAAGAAAGACGAGAGTTTTTTAATACACAGCACACGAACAACACAAAGTATTAAACTCACTTGATTGATCGATTAGGTACTCAAAAATCAGTATCGTCATAATTAAAGATAATCCAATATGGACGATGCTAAAATCCTTCAAATAGTCACGTTACAGCAACCCATTATTTTGATTCATCTCGCTGTTGTCACGTTTTATCATGCTGATTCATGCCACCGGAAACCATCAGCTCGCCTCATCCAAAGGATTTGCACTCTATTTTCGTAGATTACAGTTCTTCAAGGATCTGAATAAGTAATGTTTTGCAGAGCGAGTAAAATGTAAGATCTGATAAATGTATAAGAGAAGCGAGGAACGTTCTGGCTGAATGATTTTAGTCGTATTTGAACTTGTTGAAAGTTGGAAAAACTAAAACCCGACTACCAAATTTAAAACGTCATAGTTTACGAAAACACGACTCTTGAAAAGCTAAAACCCGACTTTAAAATGTTAAACTTCAAGGTTTACGAAAACACGGCTCTTAAAAAAATCATAACATCCACATAAGTATATGTAATGAGATGACTTGCAAACAAAAAAGGTCGCGGCAAAACTGACAAACTAAACTAAATGACGAATACAGAAGTTGGCGAACCAGAAAACTGACTTAATAAATGAACTGACAACTTAGTGAAACTGTCAAATGAGGAAATTGACGAAATTAGGAAATCGTTATTGGGACCTCTTCTTTTTCTTTTTTTTATTGCCGATATTGACACAAGTTTTCTTAATTCTTCGGCACTTTCCGTTGCCGATGGTGTAAAAATTATGAAAACTATCACCTGTCAAAATTATGTTGCTCGTCTTTAAGAAGACCTAAACCGCCTTAATGCCTTTTGTCTGGAAAATAAATTAGATCTTAATGCGACCAAATGCAACGTGATTACATTCACCAGAAAAAGCATTATTGCAGCAAATCATTTTATAAAAAGGCATCCTTTACAAGTCAATGAAGTAAAAGATTTAGGAGTGATTCATGACTCTTAAACTTTTATTCGTTTTTCTCAATTGTTAAAAAAGCATCAAGAGCCATGGGTTGTATAATGCGGTCCTCTAAGGATTTTAAAAACATAAAAAATGGTAAAAAATATCTATAGTACTTATGTGGAATGTCAATTGGAATACGCTTCCCAAATATGGAACCCTTCTTATCACCTATATATTGATAGAATAGAACATTTTCAACGTAATTTCTTGCGCTTCCTTAATTTCAAATGAAAAATATGAATCTGACTACCAATTATGACTCCTTCCCCTTTTCCTTCGTCGGATCTTCGCTGATGTAGTCTACCTTCCGAGAATTAATAACTCTTTAATAGATTGCCCGCTACATCTTAATAAAATCCCACAGTTTCGACGAATTATCGCTAACATGCCTTTATCTATCTTGCAAGTAAATTAATCAACAATTTCAATTTTGAGCTTGACCTTGACCCTTTGAATAACAGCACCCGTTCCCTTAAAAACAAACTTAACAAAACATTTTTCTCTGCCTATTTGCCCCATATTAATAATGTTACCTGCTAATCATAATTCACAACGGCAATAAATGTAATTGGCTGTAAGCATAAGATTACTATAATTGCTAGCCCAATTAATATCCCTCAACCCAGTTTTTGGTAGGTATTGTGTGTCTGTGATATTTTGGAACGTTGCATTTACAAATACTATATTATAGTATAAATATATATAGTATACTATATTATAGTATCTGTACTTATAAAGTGATGAATGTTGATTGTGGCTGCCAATTTATTAATTTCGATATTACGGATTTATGATTCTGATCGCGAATGTAAATTAAATTAAATTTATTCTTTTATCAGTTTTGTTTTAAATCAAAGTGCATAGATATTAGTCTGCTGGTTTGTTTGTTTGTTTCTATTAACTTTAATAACACTGTTTCTATGCGTGGAGACCTTTAAATGGTTCTTTGTTTCCTATATTAAGTGCCAAAAATGTTTTTATTTGTCGATGGTCTTCCTAAAATAAATAAATAAGAAACTGTCTTATGAGGAAACTGGTGAATCAGACAAATAAGGAAACTGACCAGTGATACACTAACCCTTAAAAACGTCATGGTTTACGAAAAGACGGGCCCGTCTTTTTGAAAAGCTAAAACTCGACTACAACATTTATAACTTTACGGTATTCGAAAACACGGCTCCTACTTAGCTGCCACCTGGTATAGTAACATTGGGTTGCCACGCGTTCCTATCGTTGATAAAAAGTCACTTATTATGGATAGACTCTTTTAATTAGACAATTTGATGTTTTAATTTACGATTAGTAAGTTTGGTGGCGCTTTGAGGAAGCTTATTATGGAATCGTTCACAGCTTCCTTAGAATCGATAACAATTTACATAGTGACTATAATATGGTGCTGGTGACAATAGCTTACGTTATCTATGGATTGTTGAGTTAAATCATGTAATATCAAACTTAGCCGAGTCAGTCGAGCAAACAGTAAAGTGCATTCTAATAAGACTAATCAGACATGAAACACAAAGTTACCCCAAGTGAAGTTGGTTCAAATTAGCTCTGCATTGCATAACTTCGGCACAATGTTTCATGGAGCTACTAGCGTAACAGCAAACTCCCCAAACCAACTAAATCGCCAACTATTCTGAGCCCCCGGGCTCAGAATAGTTGGCATCCTGTTTATCGTACTGGTATTCTCCTGGACCCCGGTTCAGGATGTGCCATAATAGCTCAACAGATTTGTTTCACTGAAAATCACAAGTTTAAGGGTAGCCCTGTGGCGGTCGCGGCTTAAGAATCGACCCCCTACAACTCAGCCCATGGATGTCGTAAAAACCAACTAAGGGATCTCAACAGAAGAAGAGCAGCAGCTTCTTTTTGTGTATTATCTACATTTTTAATGCAATTTCTAAACCGCCTACCAAGCTTGGTGATTATGGCAAAACCCTCCAGCTTTGGAAGAGGCTCTGCCCAGCAGTGGACACTAATGGGCTGTTGATGTGATGTTAAACATGTCACGGTTATGTAAAAAAAAAGACATAGACTCACACACATTTTTCCCCTGTGATTTCCCCTTGGATTCACATCACGATTCAGAGTGTGGATTTTATGAGGTTTACCTACTAGGGGGGTTGCCAGAAGCACGTCCATATTTACGTTAGGCACATGCCCCACGGCTTGCAAGTAGCTAGTGTGCATTACAGCTTAGCCGCCAGTGACACATGCAAATCGGATTTTTGGTCCTAGGGACATGCCCTGGTCCTCAGGGCATGTCCTTCTGTGACCTTCACAATTCCCCACTACCATTATTATAATAGTGGCGAATCTCACTATTAATAATTATCAGTTCACGTCAGTCGGATCTGACAAAATGGGCAATTGATACCTGCGGATGAACAAAGACGTCGAGACCGGCCTATAAAACGTTGGCGCGATGACTGAACTGATATTATTTTGGACTCAAGGCAAGAAGTAGATGACCGCAAAACCGGGAACATTATGGGGAAGACTTTTGCCCTGCAGGTTACATGTAAATTAAATGTTGTTGTTATTTGTTACGTGTACCACAACTCCTCACATCAAATTTTGATAACTCTATTGGTTTGGCCCTGAAAACAAAAAATCTCCCTGTTGCCTACTACGAGGGGCTACATTTTGATGATTTTTTTGCCATTTTATCCACCCTGATTTTTATCATGCTAAAAAGTTCACCTACTTACATTCGCATTAAAAATGTTTTGCAGCATTTGGTATAATAATCCTACATTTTTTTTTAATGACGGGTTAGCTTTTGACCTCTCGGCTTGTCTAACTCTTAGCCAGAGTAAAGACGAGGTCTACAATAGACAAGCTTCCCTAGAGGGCACTGCCTCCCTTGCTCCGATGGAACACGCAAAATTTAACCGCCTCTGTGGTCTAGTGGTTCAAACCACCGATTTCAGATCCAGAGGTCCCGGGTTCGATCCCCATGGGGAGTACAATATATTGTGCTTGGTTTGGTTGATGGTAGGACTTTGTTTAAGTCCTACCACCTGCCTGGTGGTAGCCTGGCTAGGTACCACCATCTTACCTAATTCCGTCGCCATAATAACAATTCTAAAATTGTTGTGTTCCGGCATTCAGAGGTAAGATAGCCAGTTCCTCAGTTTGTTGAGGATTCCGGGTGAAGTGCGCCTCCACCTTCGGCCTCATCTTAACTTGTTACCAGGTGAGATGAAGGCCAAGTGCTTACCCGTCGTACAATAAAAAAAAAAAAACGCAAACCGTTTGGTGCCGAACTTCGGCAGGAGGGGTGGTCCTACCACCAGTGTTGTGATCATTCAGACATAACCTCCAGCTTAAGTCAGTGATTCCGTTGCCTACACACCTTTAATACAATTACTTACATCCTGAACAATTTTTCCTATTTGGAAACTATTCAAGTCGCCGAATAGAGAACGGTATTGTCGCCGGAGATAGTAAATATCACTGAAATACCGTCGGAACATGCCATGTGCCCTGACAAATCTCAATAGAACATTCAGTTGCCTACTACCTTATTTGAGCCGACGACGGCTGTTAGGCTTTCTGTGTTTCTATGGTTACATTGCTGTGGTGGATCGACCCGATCAACCCGATCGCGATGTCGTAAATGTCGACAAAAGGATCTCACCGAAAGAATGGCAGCTTTTGAGTCTGCGTTTCTAAGCGTTTCTAACACCTTTACTGCGATCACCTACCCGCTTACCAAGCGTAGTAACAACAACTATTCCACTTTTTAGGATGCTTTGGAGGGCCGCCGCGACCACCAATGATATAAATGCAAAGTAAAGTAGGTACATAACTCTGTTTGTTTATTTGTTTGGTATTAATAAACAAGCGGACCTCGCGGAGCTTTACAATCTGTCGTTAAGATCATTTCCGCCATTTAGTTGTCAAAAGTTCAGTAACAAATAAACAATATTAACCGCCTCTGTGGTCTAGGGGTTTAATCCACCGATTTCAGGTCCAGAGGTCCCGGGTTCGATCCCCATGGGGAGTACAATATATTGTGCATGGTTTGGTTGGTGGTAAGACTTTGTTTAAGTCCGCCTGGCTAGCTACCACCATCTTACCTTATTCGCCTCGAAATGCGCCTCCACCTTCGGCCTTATCTCAACTTGTAACCACAATAAAAAAAAAATGAAAACAGAAAAATATTTTGTAACAAATCCTGAGGATTCCTCGTGTAGAGGCGAAATACGTGTCGATTAGATGTCTTTGGGAACCATTATTTGTTACTAAACATGTTTTTATTTTCATATTGTTTATTTGTATTTTTTTTCCTCTGCACATCTAAATGGCTGAAAGGATCCTAATGACAGATTGTATCCTGGGAAACATAGGCTATTTTTCGTCCAGGCACCACACGAGTGAAGCCAGATCATAAGTTAGTAGGAATATATTTCCTGATTAGGTTCTGTCACTAATGGATCAATGTAATTGCTTTAGATACAAACGAGGTGTATGTGGTCATTACTGTCTGTTCCACAATAAATCAACTTTCAGGGGCAAGTTCTTGTAATTTATTTTTGAAAGAAAAAAAAATTGCAGGCACACACATCAAGGAAAGTTAGATAGATACAAAGAAAATAACGAAAATAAGAGAAAAGAAAAGAAGAACAAGGCATAAAACATTAAAAGCACAAATATTAACAACAATAAACAAATGATACATAAACGACAACCTATCTGAAGCTTACAGAGAGCATTCCTGAATGTTTTTTTTTCTTAAATGCGCGGCTAGACAGGTTCAGCCTCGGCTTTATTCCTCTAATGTAGGATAGATTTCCCCCCGAACACTGAAACATCTGAACATCAGAGCTGGAAATTTGTACATAAGATGTTGCTTTTATCCCATTCTTATTTTCACTGCACGACGGAGAAGCGCTCGGCTTTCATCTCACCTGGTGTCATGTTATGATAAGGTCGAAGGTAGCGCACTCTATTCTGGATCTGGCTATCATACCTCTAAATCTAAACAACTGTTTAGAATTGTTGTGCTGGTGACAAACTAAGGTAAGATGGCGGTGGCTAGCCAGGCGAACTAGAAACAACTCCTGGCGTACGTAAAGTGGATCTCATTATTGATTTTCAGTACGGCTTTCGCTGGAAACTATCTACAGCGGATCGACACTACAAGCGTATGCCACGCACATCTGTAGTGAAGCCATCAAAAGACACGGGGAAGCTTTAGTACGTTACCTAGACGTTTCGAAGGTTTTTATAGGGTTTGTCAAAATCGTTAGCAAATTTTCCTCATACGGATTACCGTCCTACCTTTTACTGTGAGCCACAGACTTTCTGAAAGAACGATCGATTCGAGTAGTCATTAGTGGCTGTTCGTCCGATCTATTGACTGTCAATGCCGGGGTACCTCAAGGGTCTCTTATATCAGCAACTCTATTCATGCTTCACATTAGTGATCTGCTAATACCCGGTATCTATGGGTACGCTGATGATAGCACAGTTGTTAGTACATATTTTTTTAGTCCACGTGCTAGTGCGGAGTTGTAAATGTTCCATTGCGCCGGAACACATTGTTGCGCCTCTACATTTAACATTATTACTGTCAAAGAATGGAACTCGACCGCACCAGTACAATCTTGGAATCTTCAAGTCCAGAGTGTATTATGTTCCTTTTGGCCATATCCTTGTGTTTCAAGTAAGCTGGTTGTCAAAAGCGGCTAGCAACAATATTTAAAAAAAAAACGAGTCCACCAACCAAACCAATCACAAATTTTTACCTCTGTTTCTGATACCGGTGGACGTACCACTAGGCGATAGAAGCGGTTGATCCCCGTGGACAGTTCCTGTGCGGTGAAAATGGAATGTCAAACATATACAATATACAGACAATACTGAACGGACTAAGATGAAATTATACCATTTACTTTTCATGAATACTTTTTATCTAAGTTTACCGCGGGCAAAGTCGCGAGTTGAAGCTGGCGTGCTTTAATGGCAAGATAATAAAGGTTTTTAGTATTGTATTTAAAGTATTGCTTCGTGGAAACGGAATAATGGAACGAAAGGTACAGGCTTATTATGTTTTCCCTTTAAACAATATGAAGACGGAACAAGCGAGCGGCCCAGATACAAGTGATTTATATTTACGGCAATACTGGTTCGCAAAATAGTTTTTTTTAATATAGTATCTGTTAGCTTTTGACTTCGAAATCTGCTCATATATTATTTATTCAGTTACATTAACAAAGAGAACACCAATGCATTAGCTATTAGCTATTAGTGCATATTAGCTAAGTGTATTAATTATTAAATAGTAGTATATAATAATAAATACATAAATATATATTAGTATTATAGGTTTTTTTTTATTGTACGACGGGGAAGCGCTTGGCCTTCATCTCACCTGGTGACAAGTTGAGATAAGGCCGAAGGTGGTAGCGCACTTCACCCGGAATCCTCAACTTACTGAGGAACTGGCCATCTTACCTCTAAAATACCGGAACACAACAGTTTTTGAATTGTTGTTATGGCCACAGAATTAGGTAAGATGGTGGTAGCTAGCCAGGCGGACCCAAACAAAGTCCTACCACCAATCAAACCAAGCACAATATATTGTACTCCCCATGGGGATCCAACCCGGGACCTCTGGATCTGAAATTGCTGGGTTAAATCACTAGACCACGGAGGCGGTTAAAAACAATTGAAATGAATGAGGTAATTGAGGTTGAGGACCCGGGATTCTAAGATGAGATAAAAGAAGAGATACAATAGGCTAGTGCTATTGTATCTCTTCTTTCTATTATTTCTATCTATCTCTACACACCGGAAATACAGACACTGAAAGCTGATTCCAAGATTTTGCTGTGAAAATAATATTTTTTAAAGCACTTAATTCTAATAACTGGCCTAATAAAAAACCGCTTCTGTGGTCTAAACAGATATAGAAACATTTATTTGATAACGATCAGAAGCAAGACAAATACAAACGAGTAAAAATTAACAAAGTAAGGATAGGCAGCATAGTGTCAAATTAAATAAATAAATAAGCAAGTACAATAAACATAAACGTAACGATATAAACAAAAAAAACACGTATTATACAGCAATAATTTACCTAACTCCCTTCGCACCATACCTGCCCAATACCCAACAAACCTAAATCGTACCAATCCATCCATTATTAGTACTATTCGTTGGTAAAGTGCGCCTCCACCTTCGGCCTTACCTCACCTTGTTATCAGGTGAGATGTAGGACAAGCGCTTCCCCGTCGTACAATAAAAAAAAAACCAGGCTTCCGTCGCAACAAAAAGGTAACAACTCAGCATAATGTCTAGTGATTTGCCCACCGGTATCAGACTCTGATAGAGGTCCCGGGTTCGAACCCCGGAGGGGTACAAATGTGTGCTTGACTGGTTTTAAGTCCGGCTGAATAGTTACCACCATCTTAATTATATCTGTCACTATAACAACGATTCTAAATTGTTGTAATCCGGCATTTAGAGGTAAGACAGCCAGTTCTTCAGTCCGTTGAGGATTCCGGGTGAAGTGCGCTTCCACCTTCGGCTTTATCATAACTTGTTACCAGGTGAGATGAAAGCTAATTGATTCCCTATTGTACAATAAAAAATAGCAGATCAACCACATGGCTACAGCTTATGCTGTGCGTCTAAAATCACCGTTCTTTACTAGGTATTAAATAACGGTGAAGGCGGAATAAGGTTACTATGTACTGTAATGTTATAAATTGTGAATAAACAAATTATGAATTATGAAAAAAAAAAAAAAGGTTGTTGCTCTTGGACATAGGACAAATGAAGTAAATTCGGTAAAAAAACCGACAAACACGCCGCCATTGTCATCACCTACCAATATCTTAAATGGAGGGATTCGCCATAATTACCTACTACTTACCATATTTGGTAAGCTGATTGGTGATCGCAGTCAGTAATTGAGTAAGGTCTTAGGTGAACCCAGATGTAAATGTTAATCCTTATTCGCCTATTACGACCGGAAGTCGGTCCTCGCCCTGTGAATAAATTATTATTTACAAACTATAAATAGTAGCCCAAAATGAAATGGTCACATACAAACCCTGGAAACATTTATTTGTAGATGATGATGCTATGTTTGTATGATATTTTCCATTTTAACTTCATTTTCAACAGTTAGATGTCGCTGGCGCGCCGGAAATGAAGTCACATGGTCAGGTACTAATGAGTGCACATTTGAACTGAGTAGGCCGTCTGTCTGACTGCAATGCCTCGTATAATGCTTTCAGTTATGAATGGGCATTTTGTGCAGTTGGAGCTATATTTGGAGTTTACTGTGTTTAGTTAGTTTAGATTTATTTTATTTACTACACGTACCTTACATGTTGATGAAGTACTTAATTGTAACTATTGCCTGACCTTGCCTCTACGATCCTCACAGCTCGGTTGGTAGTAGCTCTGCCTTCAGCGCTGTAGGTTGTGGGTTCGATTCCCACCCAGGACAAAAATTTGTGTGATGAATATAGATGTTTGTTCTGTGTTTGGGTGTTGTATTGTATGATAAGTATGTATTTCCAAAAAAAAAGTATTTAAGTATTCTATCCGTAATCTCGTTCCCATATTACAAGCTATGCTTAGTTTGGGACTAGACAGCGCTGTGTGAAATTAATGTACTGTAATATTTATCCTGTCTAGGCTTCGTGCATAATCGTGTATTGTTCGCCCAACGGTGATAGATTCAGAGTTCCCGGGTTCGATACCCAGGGGAGTACAAAATTTTGCTTGGTTTCGTTGGTGGTAGGCTTTTGTTGAAATCCGCCTGGCTAGCTTTCGACTTCTTATCTAAACTGTAGCTTTAACAAAAATTCTAAAAATGTTGTGTTCCGGCATTTAGAGGTAAGATAGCCAGTTCCTCAGATTTTATAGAGTTCCGGGTGAAGTGCGCTTCGACCTTCGACCTTATCATAACTTAAAAATCAGATGAGATGAAGGCCAAGTGCCTTCCCGTCACACGTCACATAAAAATAAACTTATTTTCTATATGTATTACCTACTAATAGTAGTAGTAGAACTAGCCTCTCATATATTAGTTATAAGGTTTAAGGATTAAGACAATCCAAATGTGTACAAAGCAATCCATACAAAAATCGTTTACCGATAAAAATCATATAGAATCTATCATATTAGAAATATAAGGGTAGTATTGCCAGTCTCGATTCACAAAGCGAGCGAATCTAATTTAGCGAACAACTAAATAAAAAATATCCATTCGAGCAGGTTATAAATAAATGTGCGTGAAATAAAAAGGTTCCGTACAAATTCAATATTTATGAAAGAGGGTTCGCATCTAAGGATGAAATATGGCGTGATGTGACACGGAGGTTTCAAAGGGTTCTGTGACAGCCAGCCATGGGAGCGTACGCTGAAATATACTTAAGTAAATATTACAGGACATTAATTTCACACAGTGCCATCTAGCCCCAAACTAAGCATAGCTTGTAATATGGGCACTAGACTACGGATTTAATACTTTTTTATTTTGCAAACACATACTTATCATACAATACAACACCCAAACACAGAACAAACATCTACATTCATCACACAAATGTCCATTATGTCCTGGTTGGAAATCGAACCCACTACCAACAGCGAGAAAGCAGAGTTAATACCAACTGAGCTATGAGGCTTGTTATTTTTTAATTGGTGATCTCTATACTCACAGAAGTAATGTATATATTTACATGGGTTATAATTAATTTGTAGGTTAGGTAGTCACCCAGATGATGTTCTGCGGTCGTGTGAGTTATCAATAATAAGGTTCGTGGGTTACCTTTACCTTACGATTACAATCAATAAAAAAAAGAAACATAGCCATATCCCTACCATATTATTTTTAGTAAAAAAATGTGATGTCAAACTTGCATGCAAATATTGTACGGTAAAAATAAAAAACATAGCCTGTTAACAAAGTTTTAGTAAGCATTTCGGTATATCCAACTTCCCAGTAAATAACTAACCTAATAACCAGTATCAAATAATGTCCAATGAAACATATCAAAATCCAGCCGTAACTGCTCGAAAACCGCTTCAAACTCGTGCAATTTGCTGCAAAGCGTCCCTAGGGCCCGCGGAACCCTAAAACAATACGAGAACAAATCGACCAAACGGAATAAGTAATGAGGCTCTCGGTGCAATATTTTTATTTGCCATCGTAGATTTAATAACAGTCTTTGTATAGCGCGTGTACTGGAAATATTTTCTCTACATTATTTTGTGAAAGCCCCGCCCACTGGACGGTAGTAGGTAGATACGTACATACGTTGATTATATTGTAGCATTTGCCCGCTTAGCCTGCGTTAAACTTTCCGAATAAAAAGAAGCCTAGGCCTTGTGTTGTGGCATTCACTATATCCACGCAAAATTTTATAAAAAAAGATATGTAAAAATGATCTATTTCAGTAAAACTACGATTAAGTAAAATCTAAAACTAACTAAACTAAGTAGAACTTACTTAGTTTAGTTAGTTTTAGACTGCTCTAGACACATTTAAGCATACTTTAATGTGTCTAGAGCAGTTTGTTGTAGTTTTACTGGAGCTAGTTTCATATACAAATTCCAATGATTTCCTCACTAGGCTATGCCTGTATCGAAAAAATCGGTTTTATTGTTGCCAAAAACTTTACGATCGTCGGTACTATTATTATGAAGGGAAAATAAAAAATAAATGATGATAATAAGCGTAATAGAAGTTAAATTAAGTTGGTAGATGTTATTTTATTGATTTGAGTTCCTTCGACACTCTTATAAGAAAGTAGAGCTAGCAACGAGTAGACGTAGACTAAGTGTTTTGCCTCTTTACCGGATTTATTTTTGATGTTGCAACATTTGACTATTTTATTATATGTGAGTATTTTTATAAAGCTACTGAGACGCTGAGCAAAGCTGGTTTGTGTTTTTGCCTTAGCAAAGATTGGTAGTCAGTAGAAGAGATAACTGTCCTGCGTGTTTCAATCGAAGTTTGAGGATGTATAGTTTAAAACAACTAAGAACTGTATCTTTATGTCTTGCGGTTGGGTACCTGTTGGGCTTACGGAGCATAGCTTTTAGGACCGACCGCTTAAATAAGAATAGTATGTATATACATATACATAAAAATATCTGGTTAGCCGTGAAAAGATAACAACATAATAACGAGTTTCTTTTAAAATTTAAATTGTTGGTATGGATAAAATAAAAAATAAAAAAAAATAATTGCAGGACATTAATTTCACACAGCGCCATCTAGTCCCAAACTAAGCATAGCTTGTAATATGGAAACTAGATTACGGATAGAATACTTAAATACATTTTTTTTTATTTGTAAATACATACTTATCATACAATACACACCCAAACACAGAACAAACATCTATATTCATCACAAAAATGTTTGTCCTGGGTGGGAATCGAACCCACAACCTACAGCGCAGAAGGCAGAGTTACTACCAACTGAGCTATGAGGCTTGTTAAAGGATGTATGGATTTTTCTAAAGCCTGCCTTAAATTAAAATGCACAACTGTAAAATATAGTTTTACTGGCTACTGTAGACATAATGTTTATAAAAAAATCAAACGGTCTATATTGAAACCTCAACCTTGGGAAGTCGCTTAAAAAGAGAGATTGGAATTGAGATAACTCGACCAGTCGAGTGGCCAGTTATTATCATCACCGATATTTTAACCCACACGCATCGTCGTGACATTTATTGTGTATGTCTTTTTCCTCTATTTACCTCTGATTTGGTTTTAGCCAGTCAATGTATTCAAGAAGAGAGTTTTGTGTGTTGGAGTTAGTATTATACATAATAGTTTATAGTTAATTGGCACCTCTCGTAAGTTCTTGCAGTGCGTATATTTAAAGATTCTTGAAAGCGCTTCGTTCTTATACGTGGAATATCAACCAGGTGGGGATGATAATAGGCTGTACGTCTGAAATTTTTATTATAGAACGGCGAAGGCGGTATAAGTTCGTGAAGCTCCTGAGGACACTCGCAAAAGTACAATCTGTAAAATACCGACAAACACGCATCTTTGCACGTGCATTTCGAGGTCCAGAGCTGACCCATGCCACCGCATACAAAAAAAAAATACAATAAAAGTGGTTATTATTTCATTTTCCGCAAACAGAAAATGTTTTTCCCGATATTTTTATATTCCGGAACAACAAAACAGCTCCCACCATAATGAATTTTACAGATAATGTTTCCACCGCATTTTATATCGAAGAGATGGGCGATGTATTTTTTACTTTTGTTTGATATATTCACCGTTCGATCTGATTTCGTTTCAAAGATAAAAATATACATTAAATTTAGTTCTGGTATTTATTATGAAGATCTGTAATTTATTTTTCTCAGCTCAAAATATCTTGCTTGACAAATGAATCTAAAAATGCAAAAATGTTCACTTACCTCTCTGCTCCTTGCACATCTTTTTAGCCGCACTAATTATTTTCAGGACCTGGCTTTCTAGAAAATATATCATATTGGCCGGATACGTTTCAATTGGTTTAGTCAAGCGTTTGACTACCAGCTTACATGTAAAACAAGTAAAGATAATATAGCATAAGATGGAGTACGCTTGCTGTTAAAGGAACATTTTTACTTTGGGCTTGATGAATCCAAAATTGTACTCGTGCGGAAAAACAGACGAAGAATTCCATTCCTTACTGGTATACGAACGTTGACAAATTGACACTCGACAAATATGTCGATACGTTATAATTTGCTTTGTCAACCTGCTTTCATCCATCCTCTCTATATGCCCAAACCATCTTATGCACCCCTTTCTCAATATGTGTCACTTCATCCTCTTTCAAACCACAACGCTTTCTTACTACACTGTTTATTTATCTATCAGTCCAAATTATCGCCATTATCGATATGTGGGATGAATTTGCAGTCACTATTTCGGGTCGATGTGATGATTACATAGCGAGTTCGAATCATTTGGATCTGATATTTTACAGCGCAAAAATGTTACACATTTCTGTATCATAGCAAATGTTGCTGGATTGTTTATTTAGGAGGAAATATTACTTAGTTATATAAATGCGAACATAATAAAATTTCTCACATTGCTGCGGGCTGAGCGCTATACTAGGAAGTTTATCACAGCCGGGTCGTTAGATAAAGTTCTTAGTATACGTACCATCACATCCAATTTGAGCTTAAATATGATAGCTGAAACGCTTAGACGTCTTCCTAATACGATAAGCGTGGCCTGCATGTAACCATTATACTTTTACAGAGACTTTTACCCTTGATCAGTGGGGCAACATTATTTGGTTGCCGATAGCGAACAATCGCTCATTCGTATGAATAAAGTCTACGAAATTATGTTGTCATGTGCAATATTAGAAAACTCTACAGGGGTTAGGGTTATTCTCGCCTATGTACTTATTTTTTTCTGTTTTATTTGTTTGTGTGTACAATAAAGAATAAATAACAGTATTGATGCAAGGAAATAAATAACGTAAGTAATTTAACAAGTTGAATGTTGACAAAAAAGGGTGTGTCGTAAAGACGCGAAACTTTTTTATTACAGAGAAATATTTTAATCTCCCACTCTACCCGACACAGTGCCCCACAACTTTTCGTCACACAAAAAGGTTGCGGATCAGAATTTCAAATCCCTCCCATCGTTTCACTTCAAAAACGAAAGACATGCAAATTAACTAAAAAAATCTATAAAATATAAAATGAAATACATAAATAATTAATATTCCAGGACATTACTTTTTACACAGCGCCATCTAGCCCCAAACTAAGCATAGCTTGTAATATGGGAACTAAATAACGGATAGAATACTTAATTACTTTTGTAAATATATACGTACTAAATGATACATTACTCAATTAATTAAAAATATATACGCGAAAGAAACAGCGCTTGTCGATACTCGCTGAAAATCGACTATGTATCGCCATGTTTCGCTAAAGAAACAGCGCCCATCGTGACTCGGTACGTCACAGCATACTAAATAACGCTGCGCGCACATCTGACGTAAACATAAAAAAAAATCTTACGTACACTCCCGTGGCAAACTAAACAGGTAAAAAAAAACTAAGTACAGTATGCATCATTATCTAATTGGTTGCCACCGGCACACGGCACCCAGGTTCAAATTACGCATGGGGTAAGCAGTTAAAGATAATTACCGTTCGCATGAGCACAGAATACTTAAACATGTGGTCATAGTCGTACTTGGGAGGCCTAATTACTCTCTAAGCTAAGTACCCCAAAGCCTCGGGTCTACTGCAGGGCTGCAGCATCCCCCAAAGCATATTAAAGAGTGCAATGCAAGGATCTACCATAATCACCTCGATTTGCCAATCAGTGGGATGAATTTGCAGTCACTATTTCGGGTCGATGTGATGATTACATAGCGAGTTCGAATCATTTGGATCTGATATTTTACAGCGCAAAAATGTTACACATTTCTGTATCATAGCAAATGTTGCTGGATTGTTTATTTAGGAGGAAATATTACTTAGTTATATAAATGCGAACATAATAAAATTTCTCACATTGCTGCGGGCTGAGCGCTATACTAGGAAGTTTATCACAGCCGGGTCGTTAGATAAAGTTCTTAGTATACGTACCATCACATCCAATTTGAGCTTAAATATGATAGCTGAAACGCTTAGACGTCTTCCTAATACGATAAGCGTGGCCTGCATGTAACCATTATACTTTTACAGAGACTTTTACCCTTGATCAGTGGGGCAACATTATTTGGTTGTCGATAGCGAACAATCGCTCATTCGTATGAATAAAGTCTACGAAATTATGTTGTCATGTGCAATATTAGAAAACTCTACAGGGGTTAGGGTTATTCTCGCCTATGTACTTATTTTTTTCTGTTTTATTTGTTTGTGTGTACAATAAAGAATAAATAACAGTATTGATGCAAGGAAATAAATAACGTAAGTAATTTAACAAGTTGAATGTTGACAAAAAAGGGTGTGTCGTAAAGACGCGAAACTTTTTTATTACAGAGAAATATTTTAATCTCCCACTCTACCCGACACAGTGCCCCACAACTTTTCGTCACACAAAAAGGTTGCGGATCAGAATTTCAAATCCCTCCCATCGTTTCACTTCAAAAACGAAAGACATGCAAATTAACTAAAAAAATCTATAAAATATAAAATGAAATACATAAATAATTAATATTCCAGGACATTACTTTTTACACAGCGCCATCTAGCCCCAAACTAAGCATAGCTTGTAATATGGGAACTAAATAACGGATAGAATACTTAATTACTTTTGTAAATATATACGTACTAAATGATACATTACTCAATTAATTAAAAATATATACGCGAAAGAAACAGCGCTTGTCGATACTCGCTGAAAATCGACTATGTATCGCCATGTTTCGCTAAAGAAACAGCGCCCATCGTGACTCGGTACGTCACAGCATACTAAATAACGCTGCGCGCACATCTGACGTAAACATAAAAAAAAATCTTACGTACACTCCCGTGGCAAACTAAACAGGTAAAAAAAAACTAAGTACAGTATGCATCATTATCTAATTGGTTGCCACCGGCACACGGCACCCAGGTTCAAATTACGCATGGGGTAAGCAGTTAAAGATAATTACCGTTCGCATGAGCACAGAATACTTAAACATGTGGTCATAGTCGTACTTGGGAGGCCTAATTACTCTCTAAGCTAAGTACCCCAAAGCCTCGGGTCTACTGCAGGGCTGCAGCATCCCCCAAAGCATATTAAAGAGTGCAATGCAAGGATCTACCATAATCACCTCGATTGGCAGGCTGGTAAGTGTTCGCAGTATTGGTGCTGCTGTCCACTCCGTGGTAGAGTAAGTCGCTAAGTACTAATATAAGTGTAAGTATAATAATGTTTAAGTATAACCGCCTGTGTAGTCTAGTGGTTCGCCCACCGGTGTCAGATCCAGAAGTCCCGGGCTCGATCCCCAGGGGGAGTATGAAATATCACCAACTAAACCATACATAATAATGCATGGTTGGTGGTAAGACTTTGTTTAAGTCGGCCTGGCTAGTTACCACCATATACCTAATTCTGTCGCCATAACAGCCATTCTTAAATTGAATTGTACCGGCGTTTAGAGGTAAGATAGCCAGTTCCTCAGTTTGTCGAGGATTCCGGGTGAAGTGCGCTTCCAGCTTCGGCCTTGTCGTGTAAAATTTTAAAAAAAGAACCCTCATCGCGAATTAACTTAACATTAAAATGATAAAACCTGTCAGCTTTGTCCTAATAGTCAATGACAAAGTGAGGCCCTATCAGGATAATTAATGACATCGCAACAGAAGGGATTTGGCAGACGATTAATAAGAGGCCCAGGTGTTTTCAGTACACAAATGGACCGGTGATGTTTTAAGGCTCACAATATTGTGATTGTGACATACAGAGGTGGAAGTTGGCGTACAAACTATCCATGGCTGTCAATCTATATCAACTATCAATGGTACAAGTGAACGAGCCACCTTCTAATTGCATTGTTGATGGTGGTATGAGGAAGGACCGTGTCCTGACGTAGACATGGTTGGACTAGACAAACCATATTTTTTTATTACTATCTTACCTCTATGGTCTAGTGCTTCGACTTCCGGTGTCAGATACAGATGTCCCGGGTTCGATCCCCATGGGGAGTACAATTTTGTGCATGGTTTGGTTTTGGTAGGACTTTGTTTAAGTCCACCTGGCTAGCAACCACCATCTTACTTAATTCTGTCGGCATAACAGCAATTCTTAAATTGTTGTGTTCCGGCATTTAGAGGTAAGATAGCCAGTTCCTCAGCCCGTTGAGGATTCCGGGTAAAGTGCGCTTCCACACGCGCCTTTTCATAACTTGAAAATCAGGTGATATAGCCTATGTCACTTCCACAATTAAGACAAACCAAACGACACCTGGCACGTAAAAACGCATCAAGCCATATAGGATGTAGAGGGTATCAGTAAAATAGATCTATTCTCGAAAAACATAATCCTATTTCCGAGGCAGCCGGTCAAACTAGTCAAATAAACAATCAGATTAACTTATGAACGAATTATATTGGATTATCACATTTTACTCTAAACTCTTTACTCTTTACAAACATCAGATCAAGGAATAACTGTAAAAAGGATCGGCAGGGAGATGATAGTAGTAGGTACATGTTTTCAGTAGTGTTTACTTCCGGGCTGTGTCTCTTTCTCTAGCTCTCTGTGTAAGCCAGAGCGTACACGGAGCCACAAGCCGCGCAGCACAGCACAGGGTATAGCCGCATATATTAAACTCTTTATCACAGCATTTTTTTATTACGGTGTATACAAAACTCGCATGACTCATTTATTTATTTAATTAAAACGGCAAATCGGTATAACCAATTGCTTACATTAAAATACTTATTCAACATAAAACAAATGGATGAAAAAATTATAATAAAATAAGAAAGTTCACAACACAATGCAGTTATTATAATTAAGTACCTAATTGAATTCATAATTATAACATACCTAGTCCAAAACAATATAAATCATTACACTAGTCATACGTAATCAACAACAAAATTACACACAAAAACACAAGCGCAAGGCTGCGCGCATAAATCTGTATCCCGAATACCTACTGCGCGACGCAGGTCTGCACAGGCAAATTTCTGCTTGTGCGACTTGCGCGCTAGTTACTATACTATATATATACGCTCTTCTATGCATTTGCATTTTATGCAGTGTATAATTGTTCACAAAAAACTGTGCTGCACAAAACTGTGTCGCTTGCGCGGCCTGTGACTCCGTATACGCTTAGCCGAAGTGTCAGTACCAAAGCATCTCAAGAACTCGCTCCGGGAAGACTCCCTTTATTACTGTAGTGCGGATATTGTCTATTGATTGATTTACAGTTACAGCTGTTTACAGCTTTGTGAAGTCACAAATCGTTAGAGAAGTAAATGTAAGTAACGGTTTAACAGTTGTATTTATAGCTTCAGTGAAAGGACCGCGCTTTGTATTCGTCTTGTATAATGAAATAGTGGGAAAGATACAATTAGACAATGTTAGAGTCTTAAATTCCAGAGTGAATAGGGTCGTTTTAGACAAGGTCCATCTTAGGTCACATCGTTACTTGTTTTACAAGTGATCTCGTGTTTGTTCATTCATTATGGTGTTTCGCGAATAATCTGATCCCTTCACTTCAGATCTCCCCAGGCCCTAATACATCTTATAAAGTTTAATGAGGGATCTGTTATACTCACAAAGTTTGGCAGGTGAGATGGTGATCGCTGATTGGGGTTAATAATTCAGGTGAATGCTGCTCTTCCCCTCGTTTAATAGTCCCCTATTACGTCACCTAACTACGGATAGTTACTTTTTGATAAATAATTTTAACCGCCTCTGTGGTCTAGTGGTTCAGCCCACCGATTTCAGATCCAGAGGTCCCGGGTGCGATCCCCATGGGGAGTACAATATATTGTGCTTGATTTGGTTGGTGGTAGGACTTTGTTTAAGTCCGCCTGGCTAGCTACCACCATCTTACCTAATTCTGTCGCCATAACAACAATTCTATAAAAAAAAATGTGTTCCATTGTGCCATTTAGATGTAGGCATGCGCCTCCACCTTCGGCCTTATCTCAACTCTCAACTTGTAACCAGGTGAGATAAAAGCCGAGCGCTTCCCCGTCGTACAATAAAAAAAAGTGCACTGAAAACCGATCATCCGTTGGTTGAACGTAGGATAGGAAAGACACCAATCAATGTATTGGTTAATTTGTCTCGCTATTTCACACGTTTCATCCATGTCCCGTTCTACCACATAGCAAGAATAGTATGCAATTCTAATAAACCTACACTCCTAATTAAGATTACATTCGCACTAAAAGGTTAATTCCTCCGAATCACCCCGAAAAAGTCCAATTTGTTACCCCCCCCCCCCCCCCCCCCCGTACCCCCTTAATAGCTGGGGGAAAGATATAAAACTGCAGTTAAGCTGGGAGGTACTCTGATCGGGATTACGATTTCTAGGGCAACTTGAAAACAGATATTGCCTGTTGAGGTAATTTGGCGGTTTATTTTAATGGTTAAAACAGTACCTAGTGATTGCTCGGGATTTATATTTGATGCCGCTACCACGTGGAAATTTCTCAAAATATTTATTTTGTGCACGCCTACTCATTAAATATTCTGTTTGACATGAGCTTTGCCAGAATTTTCACGTACTGCAGGCAGTTTGGAAACCGTAGTAAAGTTATAATAATAATAATAATAATAAAACGTTTATTTCAGACCATTGATCCATATTATACTATACCTATGTTAGTAACAATTAACAATTAAATAACTTATAATAATCTATGTTAGTTTAGAAAACAATTATTCTAGAAATTTATTAGTTATAATATTTTAGAATTATTGAGACACTAGTGGAGTGCGAGGCTTAAGTACAGCCAACCAGCCTGAGCAGAGATTTTCATTAACAACAGCCAGGAGGCTGTTGGTGCCCCCACGTATGCGGCGCATCAGTTATAAAGGGCCAAGATCACCACGGCAAACGGAAATAGAGTAAGCTGTGTGTCAATCGTCGTTAGTGATCTTGTGATGTAACTTGATTAAACCTATTCAATACTAAATTTAAGACGGTGAATGGATTTTCCAAATAATTTGCCCATATTTTTGCCGTTCTCCATTGTGTGTCTGTTGGGGTTATGAACCTGTCATCAGGGTCATCTAGCTAATTGATTCAGGCGCTATTTTGCGGAGATCCATATTACAAAATAAAATCTGAAAACAGAAAAAAAAATTAGTAATAAATCTGCCAAATCTCTCTGAATAAATCAAACCGACACGTGTTTCGCCTCTACACGAGGCATCCTCAGGAAATATGGTCAAATCAAAAATCAAATCAAAAAGACATTTATTTGCAATTCTTACACAAAAATCAACAAAAATAATAATAAATAGAGACAAAGAATAAAAAAAAAATTAAAATTAAATAGTTAGCACGCATAAAATTGCAAAAAGGTCTCAACTCAGCATTAATGCAGGTAGTCTTGCTGCTAACTGACTAGCCCTCTGTGGACGTGTGGCCGCTCCGAGCTCTGCGCTGCAAGTGAAAGAACACGCGTCGGTTTGATTTTTTCAGAGAGATTTGGCGGATTTCTCATTTTCATTTCATTGTCATCTGTCAAAAGTTAGACCTGATCTACCAAGATCTATCGTCGCAAACTTTTGAGGGGAACATCTCATTGCGCATACGAGTAATCAGAATTCATAAAAATATCTCTTTATTAATCTGAATGGAGTCCAGCCGTTGATGGTGATGATTTGTTACAAAACGCCCGTTTCCTGCCCTGTCATGTTACAATCGAATATCCAACGAAAGCTCTTACCTTTCAACTCCTTTTCCGGAAAACCAATAAAAGCTCCCACAAAAGCGTGGAAAACTCGCAAATTCATGCAAAAAGGTGTTTTACTTACAAAGATACGTGCATTAAACACGGCCCTGAGTGTTGAGACGTGACCGCGCATGTGGAGCAGTTTTTACCAACAATTTTAAGCTTCACGCTGGAATATTTTAACCGGTTAACTGGTTGTAACTGATACTGTGGGCATGTCTACTCACAAAATAGTTTTAGGAAAAAGCTGAAATGGAATATGGAAACGATTGTTTCCACAAAATATCCACGAAAAACGGCCAACATGAACAAGTTATTACTTTTCGACCATTAATTTTTGATCTGTTGTTTTAGCTCCAAATTAGGGTAAACTAAAACAAAACTTAACTACAAGTAACTACTAACTTATGAGCCAACATTATCTACTGGATTATCTATAAAAAAAAAATTATATACACGTGATAATCCAGTCGATCGTTCATCAGTAGATGGTGACAACGTGGTAATGTCGCCAGTATTAACAAGCCTCATAGCTCAGTTGTGGGTTCAATTCCCTCTCAGGACAAACATTTGTGTGATAAATATAGATGTTTGATCTGTGTTTGGGTGTTTTATTGTGTGATAAGTATGTATTTACAAAAAAAAAAAGTATTTTAGTATTCTATCCGTAATCTTGTTCCCATATAACAAGCTATGCTTAGTTTGGGGCTAGATGGCGCTGTGTGAATTGAATGTCCTGTAATATTTATTTACTTATTTATATTCTGGCCCCGTTATGTCTTGTAACCGGGCGAAACCTGGTAGTATTGGCGACATTACCATGTTGGATGGCAAGGCTATAAACCTACTAAAAACGACTTCAAATTAAATTGATTTTTGAACTGGTGGGTCAAACGAGTCCTTCAGTGCAGACCTAGTCTAGGCAAGCGTACTTGCCGCGACTACCGGCTAGATAGAGTGACGGCCTCCGTACAGTGGTGGACAGAGTGTGGATGACAAAGGAAGAAAATCGGGCTCAGTGGCGCATCTTGGTAGTGAACTGCAATAGGTTGATGAAGATGATATACGCCCATTCTTTGAGGGATTATGATAAATTCATATACTCGCGGGCAAAATAAAAACGAGAAAAAAAATCTTGTTTTTTTTATTTTATTATTGTATGACGAGAAAGCGCTTGGCCTGCATCTCACCTGGTAACAAGTATAAATAAGGCCGAAGATGGAGGCGCACTTCACCCGTAATCCTCATCAAAGTGAGGAACTGGCTATCTTACCTCTGAATGCCGGAACACAACCATTTTTTTAAGAATTGTTATTATGGCGACAGAATTAGGTAAGATGGTGGTAGCTAGCCAGGCGGACTTAAACAAAATCCTACCACAAACCAAACCAAGCACTTTATATTGTATTCCCCATGGGGATCGAACCCGGGACCTCTGGATCTGAAATCGGTGGGTTGAACCACTAGACCACAGAGGCGGTTTCCATGATTCCTAAATAATGGGGCCGCTTCAAGTTTTTAAACTGATCTCTTACTTATACCTTTATACTGTAGGTAAGGCGTGGAACATCTGTTCTACCGTAAAGATTAGCGTCATACCATTGTTTAGAGTTTTAGACCATCAGCAATCAAGCTGTCATTCCGTCCCTTCAATAGACGAAGGTCGGAGGAGTTAATATCCTGTTAGTCTGGTCACATTAATCTTGTTCTGACGTGTTAGAAAAAGCTGATACATTCTTATAAGGACCTGAAGGGCTGAAGTTTAGTCTACCGCGAAATTGGCGTTCGGTTACTGGCGATGGCGATATTCCATTAATGGGTAAACGTTGGCCAAAATAAAACCTTCTCAGTTTGAAGAGGGTGGCGTTTGCCTTAGATGATATTGTGTTGTGTTATATGTTTGAGTAACTTTTATTTTCAAGTGAAAAAAATATATTCAATAAAATGTACAATTTACAGAAACAAACGGCCTATGCAATATATTGTGCTTGGTTTGTTTGAGTCCGCCTGGCTAGCTACCACCAGCTTACCTATTTCTGTCGCCATAACAACAATTCTAAAATTGTTGTGTTCCGGCCAGTTCCTCAGTTTGTTGAGGATTCCGGGTGAAGTGCGCTAGCACCTTCGGCCTTATCTCAACTTGTTACCAGGTGAGATGAAGGCCAAGCGTTCCCCGTCGTACAATTAAAAGTAAAAAACCTTTCTCTTCTTACTCGTCTCCTTAATTTGTTATCTAATTTAAGTTGTGTGCTCCTAATTTTGCATGCTGTGTTTGTCTTTAATTTTGTCTATAATTGGTTGTGCAATTAGCTATAAATATTAATTAGGTTTAAAGTAAGCATGTATTGTTGTAGCAACCGTTAGTAAACCTAATAAATAAAATAAAAAAAAAACATCTCTCACTGCTGCTAGTGTAGTGTACTGGTTTTGGATACTCTAAAACTATATAAAAGTGAAATCTTACAACCTTATCAGCCTTTGGTTCAACACAATTCAAAACATGCAGTAAAATATGACACTGAAAAATAAATCTTAGTTTATACTAACTGATTTATAAGAAAATAAAACTCGGTATTGTCAGCAAATATAATAATTTTTAAACTTGCGAACTGATTCAACGAGATTACGCTCATTAGAAACGGTGAAAAACACGAGCTATAAATAAAAAAAGGTTTTTATTGATGATAGCCAAGCGAAGATGTGGCCTTAAATTAGAAAACGCAATTGACTGCAATGCAAATTTGCAATTTTGTCAACAACTGATTTGACAATTAAAAATGTAATTTTTCTTTTAATAACCACTCGTGACACTCACCTGTAGATGATTCGCCAGTTGAATTGAAACCGTTGGTACCAACGGTTGGTACTTGGCCTTCATCTTACCTGGTAACAAGTTGAGATTAGACCGAGGGTGGAGGCGCACTTCAACCGGAATTCTCAACAACTGAGGAACTGGCTATCTTACCTATAAATTCCGGAACACAACAATTTTAAAATTGTTATTACGGCGACAGCATTAGGTAAGATGGTGGTAGCTAGCCAGGCGGACTTAAACAAAATCCTACCACCAACCAAATATCATAAACGTTAACGTGAGTACAACCCGTGTTTTAAATGTAAAACCGTTGCCTAGTTCGAGTTTTTTAAATATATAGCAGAATTGGGTAAAACCAAAGGGTGGTTTTGAACAAACGGTCTGAGCTTTCGTTGGTGTGGCGAGGAGACTGGGACGTTTGAGCCGGGGTCGGGAACAGTGATTTGGGTCGAGGTGGATTAGGTTTTGATTGATAACATGTTTATCTAAGATTCAGTATACAAAACAAAGAGTAGAAATCTACACGAATATTAGCATCTGTCCGAGTCATGTGTAGGTTTACTATACAGCACGAGCTCAGAATCGTACACCGACGTATTTTGGAATTCGATAATATACGATATCCGATGCTTCAGATGAAGACTGTGTTTTTTTTATGAAACAGAAACGGATGCTCTTAGTTATGTTTATATTATTTTGACAAGCCTCAGTGCCTACTGAGGCTTGTCAAAATAATACCTACTACCTAGTAGGTCTGCCTTCTGCGTTTCTCCTTCCAAGGTTACCTGGAAGAAATCACGTTTAGCGATAAGGCCGCCCATTGTACTACCTAATGTTTGTTATATTCGATTTAGTTTCTTTAATATATTTTCGTCATACTTATTTTGTACCTACTGTAACCACACGGTAACTTTGTACCACATCTGCGATAGGCTTTTCTTTTGCGCATCTAAGGTAAAACCAACCCTTCGAATAAACAACACGCAGCGTTGCGAGTGTCAGCTAGTAATATAAATATATATATATATATACATACGAGTATACAGGTTGAGTTTTTTTCCAGGGCCACTGAGGCCAAGTCTGAAACCGTGAGAGTTATCAAAAAGTCATGTTAGGAAGTACTTGCTCGATTTAAAACAAAATAAGTTCTGCATGTTTTTTATAGTTTTTCTAGAAACTATAAAAAAAACTTATTTAAAGAAAAAAAAAATGCATTTATGAGTTCATTGTTTGATAATTAAAAAAATAATGTATGATAACTATGTGCCCAAAGTTGTTGGAACACTTTCAAAATTGAAAATTTATAAATTTATCTTTATGCATTTGAAAAATTGAAAAATGGAAAAAAAATCATTCTGTATTTGTATAGGTATTTGTATATATAAAAGCTTTTGTAGTGTTCGTTTTAGCTAAATTACAAAAGCACCTCCCTTACAGCTGCACTGAATCATATAAAGTAGACGACAAAGTTCTGCCGCAGATTCTAGGGATGTGCAAACAGTTCCAAGAAGTGAAGTCTTCTCTTTTACTTTTGTGTTTGTATGTTTTAGTCGATGAAATAACAAATGAAAACAGGTGAGTAATCTATACCAAAACCTGTAGTTATTCGTGAAAGCAGCAGATAACGTTGAAGAGATGGTAAATTATAGTTAATTTAAATTCAATGTAAGTTAATATTTTTGAATTAAAAGAAATGGAACAACAAACAGTAGAGTAGACAACCCAGTAGTACCGATTTCCATACAGACCTACAAACGTAATATAAGTCGTTCATTTCAAAATGTCAAGACAAAAAAAATAGTTGTTTTTTCTAGGGTCGCAGCGCTTTACATTTTCTGAAAACATAATTAAAATCTATATGCCTTTTGATAAGAACGCCAGACTACGTTCGTACGGGATAGTGGTAATACGAAGATTTTTATTTGATTTAAGCAAATATTATTTTGATCTGGTTGTGATTGAACACGTATTATTATTTCAATTGGTTTTCTTTATTTAATTTGATATTGTTTAGTAATACAATTATTTTTATTAGATTTAAGCAAATATTATTTTGATCTGGTTGTGATTGAACACGTATTAATTATTATTGCAATTGGTTTTCTTTATTTAATTTGATATAGTTTAATTTCAGTTTCTTTGACATTGTATGAATTTAATGAATTAATAATAATGATATAATATTATATAATAATTATAACTGTTATGTGCATGATTGAAATGTAATTGTACTTAATTCACTTATCTTATTTAGGGTGATACATATTTGCATGCAGGTAAGTCAATAAAGTAATACAATAAAGACAATATATTTATTGTCTCTATGTTAACGAATATGAAATGAAATTAAAATATGTTTATGACTACTTAAGCACATGATGTAATACTATCCTGGGTACCTAACATAGTGTTTTCGTAGAGTGGGTTGAAACCAATCTGTCGATAATCCCCTCACTCATCATCATCATCATCATTTCATCCCACATACGTCCTCTGCTTAAACGTCTTCCCAGACTCCGTTTCGCGTTTAATCGTGGTCACCGAGCGAGAACCTCTGCTCCCCAGCGGTTTTAGGTTCTGCGAGCTATGTTTCCTGTCCACTGCCACTTCAGCTTGCTATTCTGAGAGCTATGTCAGCAACTTATTCCGTTCCCTTCTCTAATTACGGATATCCATATTCCTTTCCATTCTCTAATTACAGATATCCATATTCCGGATTTATCCCCTCACTAGAAAATATAATATTGAAGCTATTTGCGATATCATAGACTATATCCATGACACATTTAGTAATTATACAAACCCAGAGTCCTGAATGTAGTCGTCCATTGAAACAATTGATTCAAGCAACTTTTGATTCGCTTTGCCCGCGAAAGTTACACCGTACTCACTAGAAAATATAATATTGAAGCTATTTGCAATATCATAGACTATATCCATGACACATTTAGTTACTATACAAACCTAGAGTCCTGAATTTATTCGTCCATTGAAACACTTGATTCAAGCCACTTTTGATTCGCTTTGCCCGCGAAAGCTACAACGTACCCTTGTACTTGTACACAATATTTTGTTAAGAAATGTACATCACTTTCTGTTGTGATACCGCAGAATGGTTCAGTCAGGTAGCGAAATAATTAATGAGCCGAGCTTAGTGGCGGGACCGAGTTTAGCATCTTGCTATATTGCTGGCTCACTCGCTTGTAATAATGTTAACTAGGTTTGTTTACATCTATTCGTCTTGTGTTTCTGGCTACTTTTATTATATAGAACTGGGGCGGGATTTTATCATCGCATCATCATTGCATTATCCTCGAAGCTGCATTAAAGCTGAGTCAAAGTACCTTTTTACCCAAATTTAAATTTTGTTATACATTAATTGTGTTCGTCATAGTGTAGCTTTAGATTGTAGATGATGTTAATTTAAGCTAAGTATCGTTTTATTAATTTTTGATTGGGTAAATAAATGTATTTTTCTTTCTTTCTTTCTTATAAGTAAAAAGTAACAGAGTCACGACATTTTCACAATACGTGAGAGGTTGTAAGTCTATCGCCGCTTGGTGGAATACTAGTCCGCGTGACACATGCCATTGTCAAATTTTCATGGAAACACTCATCGATTTTTTGATAGTTTATGAAAATAAACTATCAAAAAATCGATGAGTGCACGATTCTCCGGATCGGAATGCGGATGTGTGTGGGCACACACACACAGCTAGAATACAATAAGTCTGGATCATAATTCAATTCAATTCTTTATTCCAATTACAAAATACATTGTGTGTGGAGCTTAATTAATACCTAATTACACACGATTATTATATATTAGGTTAAATGAACAAAACAAAACAGAACAACAACACAATAGTACCTATCCAAAAGTAAAAACAAACATTATCTTTGCTAAAACACAGAGCATAGCATACCATACAGTGATTCATGGTTGTGAGTTGCCAGCTACGATAGAAAACCTACCAAAATCAGAACATTATAAAAAAATTCAAAGCATAATCTAAATAAAATAAAGCAAATAAGTTAAGCAGAGTGTTCAGAATAATGTCAAAATTAATTAAATGTCAAAACAAACTATTTATAAAATAAAATCTTCAGAATCGAGTCAAAATGCAAAAATGTAAAATGTCAGATCAAACTTATACTAAAACAAAAACAAACAATAAAGCAATGAGTGATTAGATACAATGTTAATGATTTAAATAATTAATTGCATAATAGTATAATTTAAGAAGTCTAAAATACAAAAAATGGTCACTAAAAATCAACAAACAATAATTTACGTATAAAGTGAACAATGTCAGAAATTTAAATTGCATAATAAAATGTGTAATGCTGAAACATCCTTTACTTTCAGTTGGTAGATCAATGTAGACTCGAAAAGAGAAGGCCCCATTGTAACTCTTCCCTAGGACATGTCTTTGACTAGTACTCTGGTAAGCGAGGAGTTTAAAACCTGTTACTTATTGCGGTTGTGGCCATAGGCTGGGTTGGATATGCATGTGCCTAACGTAATGTGTGAATATTTTTGTATTTCAAGTGATTGCACTTGGTCACAACGTTTACAAATGTTATTATAATGACACAATAATTCAGTAATAAATAATTACCTATAACTAGAAATAAATGTAATAAATACTAGTCATGTAAGAATAAATTTGCCGGAGTATAAAATATCATACTCTGCTTGACCGTTAAAATATATGACTGTGTACTACGATCTGACTACTAACCCTTATCTTTAATGGTAATTTGAAGAACCTCCCGCTTGAATCCCAGTTTACTGGTGTAGAAGATATCTGTGCCACTAAATTGTTTATTATAGCTAACATTAATCATCGACGTCTTGAAAACATACAAGCTAAATCTATTTGGTTTCGAGATTGAACCCAGATTCTGGTTGAACTATTATGTGCCTACGTCTGGCCAGTCCATTAAAGGCTTATAGCGAGTGCACATTGACGATGTAATACCGCTATTGTCTGAGCCGAATTTGTGGACTAAGCCTTACGAATATTGTACGGGGATGGTTCTGGTGATAATTAGAATATTGATGGCATTTTGGACTGAGGAATACGAAAACTATGTATAGAGTTTATAATAATTAAAACTACTGGGCTCAATATTTATATTATCATGATGTATAGGTTTTAGACCATTTATTCAATTATTACAATAATTGAAAGCTGATATAGATAACTCTTTATGTTTCACTACTTACAAATTACATAACAAAAGAAGAAACTTATGCAGGTACCATTTTGGGTAGCCTTACATAGATAGTATTAAAGGGAAATGATTTTGATCAGTAACGAAACCCCGGCCATAATTATTTACTATATATTTTTTTTTGTAGTATACTTATTTATTTTTATTATTTGAGTTTGCTATCTCATTTTTTCCATCAATATCCAATATAACTTACCTTTACCAAATCTGTATCTACCTATTATTTAATAATGTTTTCTGTTCAGTTCACACTTTTTTTATGTATATTCAACAACTAGAATGAAAACCTTTTATAGGCCTTCTGCGTGCTAATATTGTATCTATTTTAGGAGCTGTTGGTTTTCCTTATAAACAAATAAATAGGTATTAAGTACTTAAGTTTAAAAACATATACATGTTATATAAGATGATAGAAACCTAGCTTTTCAATCAATTACAATTTAGTCAATATTCCGTCATTGCATTCCTATAAGCCTCAAAATCTGTCTCCGTAGAGCAATGAGGCAGGTGTGACCCACGAATTGGGCCTATAAATTGCCAACCTCATGATACTCCCCTGAACTCCCCTCGTTTACCAATTTCGCATTCATTTTGCAGTTTCAGGGTACCGTGCTTTGAGGAAAATGAACCGCCTCGGGCTGTACTTTGTGCTCTTTGTACGATGAGTTATTGATCAAAACAGCCACTAGCGTCGCAGGGATTTGAGTCCCGAAATCAGACCTTTGTGAAAATATTTATTTCAATAAGTAATATATATATATTTATTTTTTATTCATTAAACACAATACACTTTACAACCAATTAAAAATACAACTAAAAAAAATAAAACTAAGGTACAAATCTAGATTGTAAGGTAAAAAACATGTGCTTACAAATAAGTAGATACATTTGGTAACGAACGGAGACTAAAAAAAAATGTGAACAAAAACATGACAACAATTAACATAACAGAGTTCTACCGGTTGACAAATGAGGAATTGGTATATAAAATAGATTTTAATTGTTTACTGAATTGACTTAAGTTGCCAACCTCATGATACTAATAACTAATAACTACTCATGATAATAATAAGTATATTGCAATTGTTTCTATAATAAACTTACATACCTTGTCTTAAAGAAAACTTTCTCACCGTATTTCTAGTATACATTTTTCGTGTAGGCTGTGTAACAAATCTAGTATCAGACTTTATGAGCCACCGCCATAGGTGTCTGGTATGTATATCTTCAATAACAGATACTAAATGCAATACACGGATGCAATGGCTTTTCGTTTACTCCGAAGCACATCATACTTATTTAACAACAAGGTTAGATTTAAGTCTGCAATGTCAAAACCAAACTAGAAAAAAATCTCCCATTGGTAATTATGAAGTGAATGTACCTTTGAAACGAGAATTACACTCCCTACCCCTAGATATACCAGTATCTGGAAGTAAAAGTAAACAAAAAGAGTTCTACGGAACCCTATAAGAACGTTATTTTTCCTCGAGGTCGTACAAAAATACTCACTGCCGACATGTATATTTTCCTTAAATTAAGGTAATGCTTCCCCTGATCCAATTTGAATTACGCCTCTCGGGAATTAGGTATTTTTGAAATATGGATCGTATAAAATTTATTAATAATAACGGATGATCCTAATTAATATATAAACAAGGTCGGCTCAGCTAATTTTTTACGTAAAATATAAAAATAAAATAAAACAATTAATATCATGATTGAAATGTTAATGTTTAAGGAAAAGTAGCTGCTTGTCTGACTGATGTACTCCACGGCGACGGAAGCTATTCAACCACAGAACAATGAATTCAACAGATCTCTATACCTAATCAAGAGAAGTAGAGCCCCTTGTGAATTGGCTCATCCGGGGAAGTACTACCACCATACCAATTTCAGCCGCCAAGCAGTATTGCTGTGTTCTGATTTGAAGGGTATGGTTGCCGGTGAAATTACGGGTTGACAACTTGAGGCACACCGTTATGCCTCAAGTTGGCAGGCGCAATGCAGTGCCGAGTAGGCTTTGTTCTTTGTGGATGTGACCTATTCAGTAAGGCATTGTTATAGGCAAGAGATGCACTTAATATCAGGTGGGCTACTTGCTTGTTCCGTCTCCTAATTGTATTAAAAAAAAAACCTCTTACCACCATGGCGAGGCATGTTTTTTTTTACAAATACAACATATCACATTGACGCGAATGCCTTAAACCGTCGACTATTGGACATGAGTCTACTCCAAAACTTGTATCTTGTCACAATCTCCAAGCTCAGTAAAAGTCAAACCCGTATTTGTTAATTTAGCCAATTTTTAGGATCAGTTTTTCCTCCTGTTCTGAAGAGCGACCAGCCACCAGACAAGTTGGAGACCACATTTAAATTACTAATACCACTTGATCTTGACTAAATGCCTAATATAGACTAACTATGTTGCATTAACAAAATTAAACATTCACGATACTTTTGAAATTTTGCTCCTATTTGTTAAGGATCAATAAAAAGTGATATGAATAATTCGAATAATAAATAGAAGCAATCTTTTTTTATATAAATATGAAATTGCCTTTCCATTTATGACAGTAATCAAAACTCCAAATGAGATTGTAAAAGCTCGATAAATCACTGTAACTAGGCGTTCCCAACCCGGCCCTTTTTGTCTGGCACGGATTAAAGGTGCCGCCTTTAACCTACGACTTTTAATCGTAACCTGTTACAGCTATTCTCAAACATACGGGAAGCCTTATCGGATCGGATTTGGATGCTTCAGGTGGAGATTCCGGAAACGCTATTCTTAATTCCGAAATCTAAAAAAAATACATTTATTCTTCGAAACTTCCAACAACAGATTTTCAAAACTGGTATGAAAATTGCGTTGAAGTCTATCGCATTCTAAGTTGAATTCGACAAAAAGTGAGGTTTCATATACAAAAACTTTCCGTGTGTTTGAGATCGCTACTCTGAAGCCATGTTGTCAAATTGCAGTACACCTTGTTCAGTGTGCCTACTACAGGACACGTTCATTTTCTATACGTGACTTAAGACAGTTTACATCGCTGACTTTGTACAGTCAAGTTTAATACCTATTTGCTAGTATAATATGGCGTTGTATAAGTATTAACACATTTTCTGACATTAACCTGTATTATTTTTAAATCGCTGATAGCCAAGCGTTTGACCGCCAGTTCACTTGAAATGCAAGTAAAGATAAGACGCTTGTCCAATAGGAGCTTCTTTACTCTGGAAAAGAAGATTCGAAGGTTGCACTGGACAGGAGAAACAGACGAGGACAACGAGCTCATAAATATTCGCCAGATTATTGACAGTATCAATCTATTCTCAATAATCAAACTATAATTGAAAATAACACTTTTTCAAGATCTTTCATTGATCTGTCAAAAAAGACCGTCTAATGGCATTATGAATGTCATTGGATAATAACACGCTAAGTTGTGGCTACGCAACGTCAAAATAACCGTAATAATTATTGCAATTTCTCGCAGGTGTGCCCTCAACATGTTTGCGAGGCTTGAGTATTTAATTACGCGCGCGACCCGGTCGCGCTTGCAGACGCCGGCTTTTTTAGGCGCGTTCGGAAGTGAACTGTGACACCCTCGTGTGGGCATTTAGGCATCGATTTCTGTTTGCTTCTCCATAATAGCTCGTGGTTAAGGGATCAAAATATTGATAAAATAAAAACACCTGCGACGATGACTCATCCATATTATTAATGACTGGAATAGTACGAAGTCAAAGTCAAAAGTCAACATTTCTTTATTCATTAAGATTTTTTAGGATCATTTTGAAACGTCAAATCTACCGCCTGTTCGAAATCGCGACCAGCACACAAGGAGAAAGGCAAGAACCTCGGGCTGGTTAATTTAAGGTTACGCTGTTTTTTTTATTTAATAATACGAGTTATTAGCTAGTTATATGAGAAAAAAAGGGTGTCATAAATACCGATTATGGCGTACTGAATTACTTAGTCATAGTGATCGCCAGATAAGTAATTTTTTGAAAACATAATTTAACACCGTTCGGTTTAGTGTTAAAGTATCTCAATAATAGTCATCCATATGTTAATAATCTCCTACAAAAAATTACATTACTTAACATACCTCAAACATAATATGTACTTATACTGTAGCTTAGTAGAAGCATTTGCATTAAATAAGGATGAAAACACATTCACTCGCTCACAGTTTTTTCCAATCGACAACTTACGTGTATATTGTGTGTATATGTTCTAATATGAACAATATGTTCAGAAGTCACCTTTTTTCAACTTTTTCACAATTCTGTTGAACGATACAAAGCTTACTAGAGGTACATCCACCGTGGCTAGTTCCAATTTGCCGAGAACAAGCAACTTTAGCTCAGGGCTCAGCAATCAAATGTCAAATCCATAACACACACGGCAGCAAACGAGGGAATTCAATTAACGCGTGTTCTAGCCGACCTGCCTAGAGCAGGGTACCCTCAGGACACAAAAAGCATGTCTTTTTATTCGGGCGAAAAGATCTCCGGGAGTTTTGATATGTTCATTGTGGAATTTAGAGCGTATTTAGCCCAACTTACTGTTGCGGTGGCAGGGATGACGATCAGATGTCAAAAGTAGAAACAGATCCATTGATGGATTTGTTTAATGGATTGCCGGTGAAATTACGGGTACCTGAGGCTTAACACCTTTATGCCTCAAGTTGACGGGCGCAATGCAGTGCCGTGTAGGCTATGTTCTTTGTGGGTGTGACCTATGCAGTAAGGCTTTGTCATAGGCAAGAGTGCACTTAACACCAGGCGCGCTACTTGCTTGTCCCATCTCCTAATAGTATAAAAAAAATTGGATTAGAGTGGAATATAGCGTCGATAGTTATGTTTGGATAGGCAGCATTATGTTATGATTCAAATAAATATAATTGATCTTTATTAATAGACGTGGCATGTTCAAAAAAACTTGTTACCAGGTGATATGAAGGCCAAGCGCTTCCCCGTCCTACAATAAATAAATATATATATAAATACAGGGTGAGTATTTTTCCAGGGCCGCTGAGGCCAAGTCTGAAACCGTGTGAGTTATCGAAAAGTCATGTTAGGAGTTATGTGTTCTATTTCGAAAAAAATAAGTTCTGCATTAAAAAAAAAAAAAGTTTTGCCTTTTTGAGTTCTTAATTTGATAATAAAAAAAAATGTATGATGACAATGTGCCCAAAGTTGTTGGAACACTTTCAAAAAAGAAAATGTATAAATTCATCTTTATGCATTTAGTAAAGGTTGTACGTTCAGACTATGCGTAAGCTAAGCTATTAAATCCTCATTTGCTGTATTTTTTGTTCGTGATGAGCTTATATTTAATCGTCATCGGATTAAAAAAACGCTTCGCTTTTCGTGGTAACGTAGCTGATGACAAGAAAAAAATCACGATGTTTTGTGGCGCAGCGCAGACGAGCACAGATCCACCTGGTAAGAAAGCCGCAGCCCGAGTGATTTAAATGGCAGCGCACTGAGGTGCGGCATGTTTTCTCACTCTTACTTAGTTTATTTGAGACGATACAAGTGGGACAACAACTACATGAGGCGTTCATTGCGTTTTAGTGTACATTATTATACATTGCTGGTAAATACTAGAATCAGAAGTTATCGATAGCATGAAATTAAGCTTTGGAGGAACTGTATAAAATCTACCTATTGATTAAGAATTTACACGAATGTGTCGCGCCGTTTCAGAGATAAATTTGGAGATATATGCAAAACACGGTATATTCAGTTTTTTTTCTAACGAGAAAATTTTCTGCAATCGTGTTTTCAAAAATACCACTTGCAAGACAAAACACCATAGTTTCATGTGCCCAAATATGAGATTTGTAGCTCTTAGAAGCACAGAGATCTATCTGTGTGTTTAAGACCTATTTTACATAGTACGAGCTCTTAACATCTACAGAATGATGTCTGGGAGAGAATAATATAAAATATAGATATGTATGTTTGTACACGTGCTAGTACAAGTGCGTACGCCGGCGTATTGCGAAGATTTGCGGCAAAGGGCTTTGGTGTATTGGTCACGTGTCAAGTCTGTGCGATTTAAAAGGCATTTTAAAAAGTTTTACTTCTACTGCATCTGAATGGCACTCTTGTTTTCTTTATTTAATAAACTACTCGCTTATACGCATTAAATTATCATGTAGGGTAGGGGAAGGGATGGTAAAATAGATGGAGATGACTTGATCATCCATGGCCCTTTTGAATAGGCTAAAAACCTCAGTGCAGAAAAGATGGATTTATGGAAATTGTGTTAAATCCTGAGACTTCAATGAAACGCAAAATTTACCGACAAATCAGGGTTTCGCTGTTTCTAACTATTTTATCAGCACGTTTCACAAAAGCTAGTAGAAAGACATTGTCCAGTAGGTAACTGTTTCATGTGCGCCGTACCGTAGTGGACCTTCCAACGTGCGCTGTGGAGAGCTTTAGTCGATAAACAATTAATATGGAGTTTGTTGATTTTTTCAGCGTTTAATTTAAAATCGCTCGTAGCCGCTTAACGAGTTTTTATGTGGTGAGCTTCCAATGCTTACTTACATTTGGAATTTCCTAAGAAAATCAGTGAGTTAAAACTATTTGAAAAACTTTAGTTACATTTGTTGTTTTCAAGCAATTGAAATGGAGATTAAAAAAAACAGTTTCGGCTAGATGAAATACATACTTTGCCCGTGCGAGGCCGGTACATTACCCTATTGTAAACAACAAGAACAATAGTATATTAACCTCTATCCACTATTAATCCCATTGAGGTCCAGCAAAGAACGCATATCAACTTCATTAGGGGACAATTCTATCCCTTGAGAAAGAGATAAGCCAGTGCTCTGTTTCTGACAGATTAGACTTTATCTTGTCTGAACAGTTCAGGGGAGATAGCCCACGTTGAGTTTAACCATATTTTGGCATTATTTTGTTATTCTTGAGTTTTTCTTTGCGGCACCGGCAAAATAAAAGTACCTAATATAATGATAATAAATCCTATTGCTTCATCATCATTTCATCTCACACCTTGTATACTGATGGCGATTCCGTCAATAATACTTCCGTCGATAACGTCGATACTGCCTGTAGCAGTAGATTTGACGTTTCAAAATGATCCTATTGATTTTGAGGCCTCGCCACTTGTGGCGATAGTATGTTTAACCATACTGCAATCACCAATTCACTTGCCAAGCGTGGTGACTATGCCCTAAAGCTTCAAGAATAGTACCTATTCATATTCTACATAATCGAATTCCCATATTTCTAGCTTTGCTTAGATTGAAGCTAGATGGCGTTGTGTAAAACGTCTAGTAATATTTAAATTTGAATATATTTACTGTGAGATGCTTGGGTAACAATAGGAATTAAACGACTGTAAAATCAGCGTACTTCGACGGCGGCAAACACAATTCTTATCCAAGTTCACAAAAGGCAAAATTAGGAAGCAATTTGCATTGATTTCAAAGTTTTAATCAAATATCCGGTCCATTTGAATTTGGAATAATCTTGATAAGTTCAATTCTATTCAAAGACTAATCAATGTTTGGTCTTGATTTGGTAGCCCGATGGTTTCTTACATAAATACGTAAAGTTCAATTCTCTTATTAGAAAGACTTGTCACTGTTTTGTTCTAATTAGGTGGCCCGATGGTTTCTCATTAAGTACGTAATTTATTCTCTTATTTGAAGGAATGATCAAAGTTTGATCTTTATTAGGTGGCCCGATGATTTCTTATTAAGTACGTAAATATCAATTCTCTTATTTGAAGAAGGTTACTCATCAATATTTGGTCTTTATTAGGTGACCCGAGTGGTTTCTCATGTAAAGTACATTTTTTTTTTTTTTTATATGTATACATTTATTCAATAAATTAAACTAACTAAGTACAAAGGAATCAGTCAGATTACCTAAGGACCGTTACAAACGGCCTATAGGTAACTCAACTGTTCCAGACCAGTACCAGACGGAAGCGTGCCCAAGACACTGGCTGCATTGCCACGCTGAATAGCTATGCTAATTCGCTGGCCTAAATAAGAGCCAGCCCTTGGGTCACGTGTCGCCTCAATCAAAAGCCCCGCAATATTTTTGAAAACCCGGAGGGCACCGGCTCCCCACGGACCCAAGGTCTCCACCCCAAAAGGCTCAAATAGGTAAGCTCTGTCGAGACCACTATATTTGCGCCTTTTGTGATCCTCGGCCGAATCAGCCGCCGCACCAGCCCTAACTGATGTCCCAGGCAGATGAGATGGCGCTAGGGTGTCGACGCAGGTAGCGTCCCACACCAAAGGCCTACCCATTTCCCAAGGGACAAGAGTCATACCGTCGGGCCGCTTACCATCATCACGTAACAGACCATTCGGTTCAAGAACGGCTGGCACATTGACACTGGTAATTAAGTACATTAGTTGGTTATTAGGTTGGTAGTAGGACTTTGTTAAAGTCCGCCCTGCTATCTATCTCCATCTAAGTCTGTCGCCTTAACAATGATTAAAATTGTTGTGCCCCAGCAATTAGAGGTAAGATAACCAGTTCCTCAGTCTGTTGAGGATTCCAGGTGAAGTGCGCTTCCACCTTCGGCCTTATCATAACTCGACACCGGGTGAGATGAAGACCAATTACTTATTCCCCGTCGTACAAACAATAATTAAAAAGAACATAAAGTGCAACTCTTTTATTTGAAGGACTTATCAATGTTTGGTCCTTATTAGGTGGCCTGACTAGTGAGTGTTCAAGCTTAATACTTTTTTATCATTTCAGGTATGGGATAATCATTTTTTGCTCTTCAAATACTGGGAACTGGTAAGTTAAGAAACGTATTACTATCATTTTAGGCCTCCTCCTTGCATTGATATCCTCACTGCTGAGGGTCTCGACCTTAAGGTAGGAGTAGAAACTTCGCATGCACGATGCGTCTCCATCAGGATCTGTCTTCAGCGACGCGAATGGCGTAGATTCTAGCGTTGAGCGGATTTGGTCGCTCCAAAGAGTAGGACTTCGCCCTCACAATCGTTTCCCTTCCACTTTGCCTGTTACCACGAGAATTGAAGCTCACACATCTCCATTGCTGAACTAGGCCTTAACCATCGACACCACACATAAATATCCTACGCTTCCTTCATTCATCGACACCCGCGACGCCACAATGGCGTCAGTCGTAGAGTGGGGTTTTTTCACACGTTCACTACTTAGTTTAGTTACTACCTAATAGCAAATAACCCAAGGACTCCGTTAGTCTTGTCTAAGTCCGTGCATAATCAGAACTTTAGCAAATACCCAACTGAATGTCTGTGTCCATTGGTCCGTTCATAAACATAAGGAAAACACGTGTATCCCCTTCGAGTTTATTCACAACCACTATTGGCCATCACGCAATCTTATCTCGCCGGTCGCCGAAAGCACGACGTACAAAGCTTTGGGATATCGGCCCAAGTTATAAGAACGAAAAACTAATTGATAAAAATATTATTTGGTAAAGTTTGCCTAGTTGTTGCCTAGTGTTCGAACGGCCGTCTTCCTTTATTAACCAATTCTGGTTGTGCACTATCCGTTAAGGAAATCATCATGGAGAAATGGTTGACATGTCTGTTGGATTGGATGGAACAAAAATCCTAACTAGACTAGACTTGAAACCTTGGCTGAACGGAGAAGGAAAATGCGGCGGGTATTCTGCTAATCAATTTTTCGATTTCAGTTAGAAATCAAAGAAAATCCGCCATTTAATTGAAACCCAAATAAAACGGCCACTTGGTTAATCGCATTCGTACCACCAGAATAATTTGGTCCAAGAATCGGGCCTGCCAGATGATTCTGATGCGACCGGATCACCATCCCCACTTACTATTCCGTCGTTTTAACCATCGTGAGGTTATTGTCTGAGCAACTGTTAGAGGTCAGATTACACCACTAGGAATGCGAACAATTTAAATAGATTTGAGCTAGCAAGTCTGACACGAGCTGTCGTTTGTTAAAGATCACTAATTGCGGCTCGATTTGTCTACCCATAACCTAAAAAACATGCGCCCGCGCGGGAGCGGCGGTGATGGCCTGTGCCTTATTCATTTCAACTCATTTCTTTATTTTAATTAATCAAAGCATTAACAAAAGGAAATAAAAACATAGCAGTAACATAAAATATCAAATTATCTACGCGTCGCTAGTGACGCTAATTTTTTAAACCGCTTCATCTTGTAACTTGCGATTCCTCAAAGGCTTTACTCCCAGACGTCCCGGGCAGAACTGACGGACAATAGCAGGCAGCCAGGGACCGCTATTGTGACCGTGTAAAACTTAGCGAGGGGCTGGGACTGGGAGATACGGGCTGAAATCCCGGAACTATCTAGATGAAGATTAATCCCATTTTGATCTATTTTCCAAGCCAACTACTTAAATAGGTCATGCCTCGAATTTGCGTTGCAAATTCACTAATTCTTGGCTCACTTCACGTCAAACTTAAAAGATTTCTGCTGAACACATCCATGCCTAAAAATTTACAAAAATACAACTTTGGCCCGCACTTGAATATCTGTCTCGACTGCTACAAGATACCGTATAACGTAAGTACATTTTTTTTTTAATGTTAATTATGATCATATTGCCACGTCAAACGTACCGCGCTGTCCAGAATCACGACCAGCACACAAGAAGAAAGCCAAGATACTAGAGCTAGTTCGTTTTTGATGATCCATTAATAGTTACTGAGTTTAATAGTTTTAATAACATTTATACACATTTTACAGGACTTTAATTTCACACAACGCCATCTAGCCCCATACTAAGCATAGCTTGTTATATGGGAACTAGATTACGGATTGAATACTTAAATACTTTTTATTTTGTAAATACATACTTAACATACAATACGACACCCAATATATATATGTAAATTATATAAAAATATGTATAAATATGTAAACACCTAAATACTTAATACCATCTTAAAAATATTGATTACTATCTAATGAGCAACATCAGGGCACGCGTTCAAGTCGTTGATAAAGTCACATGATTTGGAGTAGGCTCTTTTAATTAGGCAATCATTATACAGAAGTAAGTACATTATTGTGCTTATCTTATATAATGATTACATCGTTACCGTTGGTTTAATTATTTATTTACGTTTTGAATTTACGAGCAGAAAGCTTGGTGGCGCTTTGGGGAAGCTTATTATAGAATCGTACACAGTTTCCTAAGAATTAATGATTTACTTTCTAAAAAAAACCTAGGTACCTACTTACATCTAATTTATTTTATTTCGGTTTAATTTGCGTAGGAGTACTGCACTGATTAGTTTTGCTTTTTTGTTTTGCAATTATATTGGCCTACTTAACTACTACGAGTAGTAATTACCTAGTGTGTTTATCTATCTTTTAACTAATAATAAACTGCTAATATCACACTTTCATAATTTAGTTTTTTTTTTTCCTTCTGCTTACCTTAAAATGATTATGGCTTGTACTAGTTCAAAGCGTCGATCCGCTTTCACTCTATTGCTATGCCCTAATAGGGTTATTATGTATAATGTCATCATAAGACCATTGTACCTCTACATAATTAATGCAATAAATGACTATGACTAACCTCGTAGCACCTCTTACTGTTAGCACCCTGTGTATTTTTTAAACTGTTCACTGGACATGGCTGGATAAAACCCCCTATGTTTTTTCACAATCAGGCTTTATTCGAGAGGAGCCTGCTGCGAATTTTGATGGCAAGAGGGTGCAGAATTGCATTTAGTGGAGCCCCGCGGCTTGGCTTAGTTCCGGGTGGCTTCGGGCAAAATGCCGCTTCCAGAAGCTATGTCTGTAATATCACAAATACCGCAAACTACGAGTACCCTATATGGTATAATAACATGACATAAGAGTAGTAGAAGCCCCTTGTGAATAGGCTCGTTCGGAGAATTAATACCACCATACTTTGACTGCCAAGCATACAGCATTGCTCTGTTTCGGTTTGAAGGGTATGGTTGCCGGTGAAATTACGGGCACGCGAGGCTCAACACCTTTATGCGTCAAGTTGACGGGCGCAAGGCAGTGCCGTGTAGCCTATGTTATTTGTGGATGTGACCTATGCAGTAAGGCATTGTAATAGGCAAGAGAGGCACTTAAACGTCTATGATACGTGAAGTGGCTTAGCTTCAGCTATCATATCTTCTACAATACTGTAGCATTTACTTTGAAATTAATATATGTTATAGTTCTGGATTGATTCTAGAACGCTAATCTTTTGAGAACACGATTACATAAAATTTTCTCCATAGAAAAACAATACAAAGTTGACTCTAATTTGTACCAAAAATGTTTGCCATTCAATAAATACGCCCAATTAGGCCTTCACTTTGTACAGTAAATAAACACGGTATACAGCAGATGGTCTGTGTTTTAGATTTTCAAACTTAATATTTGTTTTACCGTGAAAAAACAAAACGTAGAAATTCGCGCATATTTCTGTCATCTGGTGGTCATAAGCGCCGTGGTTGAGCGCACAGCAATGTCACCTTTATTATTACAATATCTTTGTTCGACTAGAATAAAGTTGCGTCGAGTTGCTAATCTGAGGTAGTATAGGCCGTTAATTTACTTTACTACTTGCTTTTCCCGTCTCCTAGTAGCATAAAAAAAAACATTAAAAAATGAAATTAGCTTCCTAGATTCATTCGTTTCGGAGTAGGAAGTAATTGGAAGTTTTTTTTTCAATTGTACGACGGGGAAGTGCTTGGTATTCTTCTCATCTGGCTTACAAGTTAGGATAAGGCTGAAGGTGGAAGCGCACTTCACCCGGAATCATCAACAGTCTGCAGAACTGGCTATATTACCTCTCAATGCCGGAATTAGGTAAGAAGAAGGTAGCTAGCACACAACAATTTGAGAATTAATGTCATGGTTATAGCTAGCCACGTGGGCTTAAACAAAGTCCTCCAACCAAACCAAGCACAATATCGTACTCCCTCTGAGGATGGAACCCTGGGCCTCTAGATATGACACCGGCTGGTGTCCCACTAGACCACAGAGGTGATATGGTTGGATCACCTATCATATCTAATCGCTACGATGGAGTCTCTTCTTTATTACTCTAAGATATATATAGAACATGTTAAGGTTTTAAAGTACAAAGGATCTTGATTTATTAATTGAATGAAAATACTTCAAAACACCGTCAACATAAAAAATCATATAGAAATAATCCAAGTAAAACATGGACTTCTCGCTATGAAGCGATCATTTAATATTCAAATATCGTCTTCTATTTCTATCAATAAATTCAAAACCGCAAAGCTGAGCAGTGCAGGAAGCTGATAGCGAGACAATCAAGAGGACCCCTAGGGACGTCATCTGCGCCAGTAATGAACCTGGAATCCTGTGGAGCAAGGCTTTCAAATTCGTTTGAAATGTAATATCACGGGAGAACGTATTAGAACGTATTATACGGCTAAGTTGCCCGTACTTACCCGTTTGAAACAGTCGGTTAAAACTGGTAATAGTCACAATATGTTGACCATATATGTGATATGGAGACCATGGATTCGATAGGTCTCAGCTCTAGATTGATTTGTACATAAATCATGTCTTGTTTGTAGAACCATAGCCGAAAAATCCTTCGTTCATAAAATTTAGTGAGCTAAAATAATAAAGTACACCTCAGTATTTTTATCTGATTTGTCTTTTTAATGATAAAAGAAACAAAATATGTAAAAGCATTCACGAGATATTCGAACCCCATCGATTTGTAAAATATCTGAACATCTGAACAAATATACAATTTATTCAATTGCCTACGCTTACGGTCCCGAGATGGGCTGCCTTCGTGATAGATGGGATTGACTTCAGTCGACGCGATGTGAATCTTAATGTGATCGTCATAGTCAAACGTATCAAATGAAATATATCTTTATTTTACAATCGAATCCTTTGATACATTGCCGTATAATATTATAATAACTAGAATCCATGCAGTGCTTCCATGAATCCATGCTTAAAAATATTGAAAATATAGCTTTTTGCACTTCTCCTTATATAAACTTAGCTATGCTAAATCTTACAATCCTCCGTGAGCGCAAGAGGTCTGAAGTTTTCTCTTAGCGTAGGTAGGTACCTATTATGTTTCGTTATCTATATAAGATTACGAAACTCTGAAATAACCGGCCTAAGAAAACAATAGAAAAGTTACGTATGTTATAAAACTTGTTCTATGAACTGAACTTGTACCTTAAAATTAAAAATACATATTTTGATATAAAATTAGAACATTCATAAAAAATTGCACAGAAACCAGCGAAGTTTCCTCTGTAAGATTATACATACAATGGAAAACGTAAACAAGCTAGAAAAAAGTATATAACAAAAAATAATAAAGACATTAAAACTTAGAAGTGTGATAATAAAAAGAGACAAAACAATATGGTCAGGTTTTTATACAAACCTTTTATACGGAAATCTTGTGTCGATGAGTCAAAATTGTCTATACTAGCGAATCTTTCATTGTATATGCTACACTCAGACACATATCGTGGTCAAGAGCCGACCCATCGTAAATAAAAAAAAAAAAAACTTTGTTAAATCTAGTTAGTTCTAGATGTTGGTATGCAGAATGTTTTCTTCCGAGCCGGATCGGGCTTATAACGTATAACCTAGGGCACACGTAATTTCGCTTTTGCATCGTCGAGTCCTTTAGAATATATAGTCCTATAAAAGGCGACGAATGTCCAAGAACCGCATAGCATCGCTGTAGACCAAAAATACACAGCAGCAGCTTCTGTTTATTTGAAAGCTCCAACTCACCCAAGCGTGGATATTATAACGAACCAAAAAGGAGATCCTCCAAAGAGGTGAGATATGACAGCCGTTTACTGTTCTGTTATACTATAATTGCCGTGGCGGTCGCGGCTTAAGAATCGACCCCTCCAACTCAGCCAATTGGATGTCGTAAAGTCTTCTTGCTTCCTTCTTTGGATACCTTTACTGCGGTCACCAATCCGCCGCCAAGTGTGGTGATTATGGCAAAAACCCTCTTCCGACTTTCGAGGAGGCTCTGTCCAGCAGTGGACACTAATGGGCTGTTGATGTTATGTGATGTGATACTATAATTGATTATATGGTTATATCCAGCGGTGGACAGTAAGAAGGATTAATGATCCATTAAAGAGAAGTAGTTTTGATAAAAATGCGGATACTGCAATGTTCAGGTAATTCTTTTAAGAGCAAAGTGCATTGTGCAAACGAAATTGTGTTTTCCACGTGTACGTTGCGATAAAAGTAAGAGTAAGAAACGACGTAGGGGCAGCTTAACCATTCTTTATCATTAAACAACAGCACTTACGACATGTACCCTGGTAAAGGAAGCTAGGTAAAGGGGGCTGAAGCACTGGATTAGCGGATTTTGAAACACATTCTAGTAAATTCAAACTTTAGTGCTTTTTCATCTTTTTGAAATCGATCGACTGGGTTACCTATAAGATATAATAATTACTATAATTACTCAAAACAGTAACATTACCATCATTAGGAGTAGTAGAGCTCCTTGTGAAAGGGCTCATCTGGGGAAGTACTACCACCATACCTATTTCGGCCGTCAGCAGCATTGCTGTTACAGGACATTAATTTTACACAGCGCCATCTAGTCCCAAACTAAGCAAAGCTCGTAATATGGGAACTAAATTATGGATATAATACTATTTTTTTTTTTAAATACATACTTTTTTACAATACACAGAACAAACATCACATCACACAAATGTTTGTCCTGGGTCTACTACCAACTGAGCTGTGAGGCTTGTTAAAACTTCTTGCCTATAACTCAGCATTGTTATACGACAGTTGAATTCAACAGCAGATGGGGTGCTGGCTTGTTCCTCCACTAAGTTGTATAACCTGGTTGATATCCTACTTAGAAGAACTAAGCGCTTACATGAATCTTTTATTATGCGCACTGCAAGAACTTGAATAAGCTCCTAGCGTTTTCCGCTGTGTGACCCTTATGAAGTATTAGTAATGTCACACAGCGGAAAAAGAGAGAAAGAAGAGAGTTGTCAGGCACCTTCTGGGTGCCTACCCAGAAGGTGCCTGACAACTCTCTTCTCAGGCTCGCTCCACCGTAGATCTCATCCTTACCTGCGTAAGTTTTGAGGTCAATAGCCGACCCATTTTAAATAATAAAAAAAAACAACAGCCTGTTACATTTCTGTTCCTGTAACTGATGGACTTGAGAGCAAAGTGGTGGTTTGGTAAGTTTAGAAACCTTAGGTAAATAATCATGGCAAAAACCCCAAACATGGATTATCTTCTTCTTCAACAGCCCATTAGCATTGACTGCAGGTCAGACGGTTCCTCACAATTGAAGGGTTTTTTACATAATTACCACGTTTAATTAAAATAGTATAAAATATTTATATAAAATAGTTAAATAATAGGTATACAAAAATATTCAGCTGCTCTTCTTCTAGATCGATCTCCTAAAATCCCTTAGTCGACTTTTACTACATTCGCGGGTAGCGTTTGCATGGATCGATTTGATATCAACCACGGCGCGTGAAAAACCATTCTGTAAATGTGAAACTTGAACGAAAATAACGACCAACGACTTTTCGGTAACTAACCCTAATATTTTCATGAAAAAGGCAATTGAAGGAGCACTATTCCATCTAGAAGATCTCCAGGTCACGAGGTCAAGGCTAGATCTGTAGATAACTAGCAACATCTACATTCCACAGCACGCGTAGCATTAACTTTCTAACGAGAGGCGCGCTCGAGCCAAGAGCCCTGGACCTGAAGGCTGAGTGGCGAATGACTTGAGTGTGTTCGTGGAACGAAGAGGGACCATCATAATCTACATGTGTTTAGTAGATCACTCGACCAACCTGACCTTGACCTTGAAAATAGCTGTTTTTATTATACATGGAGTCAGAGCAAGCAAGCAGTCAACCATGTAAGTGGAACTCTTGCATATAAATTTGAAATGAATATAAATATTAAGGGACATTCATTTCACACAGCGCCATCTAGTCCCAAACTAAGCCAAGCTATATATAGTATGGGAACTAGATTACGGGAATAATACTTGTATAGTACTTTTGTATATAACACAAAACCTAAAAGAAAACATAACCTAAAAGAAAACATAACCAATATATAAAGAAAGAAAGAAATACTGTTAATATAACATAAGTACATTCAAGCCTAATTAAACATACATATCATATAATACAACACATACCTAAAACAAATACCTATATATACTGATAAAGGGGACCGAAGCTTTCTCCTCACGTTTTAGGCAGTATACAGAGTGGGGCAAATTTTTGAACCATTCAGGGTAGCTAATATATTTTCGTTTACAGTTATAGAGTTGTATAGACAGATAGATGACGAAGAGATGTTACTGTTCACTCTTGCACGTAGATTTTATTGTTCTGCATTACCATTACACAAAACCCTAGTTTTCCACTGTGATTAAATGGCCACCAACACATTTGTTCATTGTACCGTGATGAAGGTTGGCACACAATGGGACGATGTGACAAACTGCAATGGTGAATGATCATTCAAAATTATCACAATTTTATTGTGAGAATCTAATCTAACTACCTAATCGTAGCTTAGTACTGTTATGTATTCTGTGATAACTTAACTGAACTAGCTTTTGGTCTCGCCTTCACCCGTGGTACCTGGATAAATAGTAGGCCGTGCTGTTTCCCAACACTGTATTTTTACTTGTCACTATTTTATATTGCCTAGTCGTGTAAAAGGTAATCAAAAAAACAAATAGAAGTTACTTTCGAATGTATACAATACAATACAATATCATTAGTAGAGCAGCAAAAGTAGAGTGTTTATTACACCTCCATTCATTAAGGATGATAAGTCATCTAGCCATCTGAATGAATGCAGGTTTAATAGCACTTAGCCACCTAGCATGCTAGCTAGCAAGCAAGTAAGGTGGCTACCGTCTTAGCTCCTAGTTAGCGAACAGCAAACTGATAGCATTTGCGTTTTAGGACGGTGTAATAAGAAGCGTCTAAAAAGCTTCCTATCCTAGATTCTAACTAGGAGGACTGAATGTTGGAAGGTAAATTAGGAAGCCAACTGTTATTACATTATCCGTAATATCGGATGCTAACTAAGAGCTAGGACGGTAGCCACATGTTTCTTGCTTACTAGGATCCTAGCTGGCTAAGTGCAATTATTCAGATGGCTAGATAACCTAGCATCCTTAATATCGGATGGTATTATAAGCACTTAAACAAATTATGCAGTAACTATTATTACACACTTAATGTTACAGTAAATAATACAACATAAATAACTTGAAAACAGAAAGATAATGCACAAAGGTCGGTCTTATCGCTATATTTTTTGGATTGATTGGTATGACGCTTCTTTTCACTCTCGTTCGTCAAGCTGAAAAGATAAAATGTAATGTAAGAAAAATAAATCACTGACTGTTTACACAAAATATAGAAATATTCATACGATAGCCTTTATTTTCGTAGCGTTCTATTACTTTAGGATCGGCTGTTTGTATACAAATCCTTTCATATTTTATTCTTCTTCATCATCATCGACAGTCCATCAATGTCCATTGTTGGATATTTACAAATAAATTAAGAACAATACCTATGATGTTATTTATAATTTTTATTATTACTGATATTTATTGCTCCCAGAAATATTCTGCAATATTCTGTAATAATATCTTTTTTATTTTGATTGGTATATATTGTCTGCATCGCAAATATGTAAGAGCATATATCTTGGTTAATTCTGTAACTTATCCTGTTCCAGCTGCCTTCGGAATAATGGTTCACTGGTTGTAAGCATTAATATAAAAATAATATTGTCATTTTTTTTTTTATCTTTATTAATCAATTTAATAGGATTTTATCAAACACGATAATGCCACCCTCATAATTACACACTACACTTATAAACGACGCTTAACTGCTACTTTCACTAAACTATATAACATTTTAGCTTCCTTTGATTGAGGACTGGCTAGTATGCTGTTAAATAGTCCTAAATCATAAAAAAAAAATCCAATCTGTTGATAAAAATCAATTATTTCTGCTTCGTTCCGGATACATTCCACCAATACGTGATATACATCCTCTAATACATCGCATTCTTCACAATTTGGTGAATCGGTTTTACCCATTAGAAATGCAAAGTTGTTTAATATTGTTGCTTAGTATATAATATACAAAAGTGTGATTTCATCAAACAGTTTGCTATCATCCAAATTTACGCCCAGGTTTCCAATGAAAAATTTTGCATTGATGGAATAATATTGTCAAACTCAATTTTTTTTAGATTTTTTTATTAAAATCCATTTAAAAATACCAAATTCCATTAAAGGCTGATACAAGTAGAGATCAAATCTCTTACTTTAAGAGTAACAAATTTCGCATCTTCTCTGGCTTTTAAGGTGTCAGCAAGATTTTGCGAAATCTTTGCGATGTCCTACAAATTGTTCACGATGCTAACTTACATTTACAAGAAAATCCGGAATTACCATCAAATGAAATGTCAGGACTTTTCTCCGGAATTTAGATTTTTTAATCTGGGAACCCTAATCGTGAGCCACTCTTGTAATTAAATCTAAAAAACAATCTATAAATAATAAGTTACCTACTTTGAACAGAGATACCTAGCTTCATAGTAATCAGTTTAATAAGACTAGATTGTAACAACAAAAATGTTGTTTATGCGGTTCACTGGCTGCGTTCAATAGCCAAAGATATTGACTGAACGCGATATGAGCCAGCCCTCTTGTCTCCAGCGACGTCTTTGGACTTTATGTTGATTGATTGGAAGACATAATTAATTTTATTCAATTCCACATTTACTGCTCAATAGGCCTTCCCCAATCGAAGCCATTAAGAGCGATCTTGAGCCGCATCTATTCCCTGTAAAACGTCATGTAAAATTATCAAACGTAATATAATTAGTTCGTAGCGAGCTTGCAAACCAATTTGTTTTAATTACGGGGAAGCTAACCGAGTCGACCAAAAACGCAATAAAACGCCTAGGTCGGCTGGGGGGAAGCCTTGAATGCGTTAGACCTGAAATTGGGTTATTACATTTTATAATTAAAGCCCGTGTTTCTGTCTGAAAAACGGAATTAAAGATTTAAACCACGCCACTAATATTATTATGAGCTTTTGAGGGATTAATATAATTCCAACTTAGACCCTTTCTTGGATTATAAAGTAAGCCTGAGAAGCCTTTTTTTTTTAAACGAGTGTAGTATGTTTTTAGATTGTCTACTGTGACGACGCGGAAGCGCTTAGCCTTCATCTCATCTGTTTTTTTTTCTATTAATGATAAGGCCGAAGGTGGAAGCGCACTACACCCGGAAACCTCCAAAATTCCGGAGAACAAAATTTTTTTAGAATTGTTGTTATGGCGACAAATGTTGGTAAGATTGTGTTAGTTAGACAGGCGGACTTAAACAAAGTCCTACCACCAACCAAACCAAGCTCAATATTGTATTCCCACTGGGGATCGAACCCGGGACCTCTGAATCTGCCATCGGTGAGCGATCACTAGACCACAGAGGCGGTTAAATACAACTTACCTGAGGTACTCCATATCATAAGACACGGTCTATCTGTAGGTACCTGACCCGTCTACTTCCCTTGTAATAGTTAATTTACAATGTACATATATTGTTTCTGCATACATGATCTTCCAAGTAATTGAAACATTCCACAATGAAACTCACGTGCAATCTCGTCGCAATATCTCGATGATAAAAATCTCATTGCCAATAAACTAAACATAAGATTTTCCCCAAAATAGTAAAGTTATCGAAAAGCAATAGGCACCGGATTGCCATATATTGAATAAATTCACCCGAGGACGTTGAGGCAGGTGCTCCGATCCTTGGAAGATTGATTTGTAACTCCCGAGGTCTATTGGTATTGTGGTCGGGTATTTTATATACTCACAATGATCAATGTGGCCCTCTTGTTTTTGTATTGGGGATCGAATATTTGTAAATGTGTTGAATTTTAGCTGTGGTGAAAGACTTTTTAAGACTAGTCCTTTCACAAGGGGCTCTCCCTTGTGAAAGGGCTCGTCCGGAGAAGTACTACCACCATACCTATTTCAGCCGCCAAGCAACATTACCGTGTTCCGGTTTGAGGGTATGGTTGTCTGTGAAAATGCGGGCACGCGAGGGTTAACACCTTTATGACTCAAGTTGGCGGGCGCAATGCAGTGCCGTGTAGGTTATGTTCTTGTGGATTTGACCTACGCAGTAAGGCATTGTTATAGGCAAGAGTGCACTTAACATTAGGTGGGTTACTTGCTTGTTCCGTCCCCGAGTAGTATAAAAAAAAAAGACTTGCTGTCTGAGAACCACTGTGTAAGTTTAAAGGTCCATCCTTTTTGAAGTGAAAACATCTTTGGTCGTGTTGAGAGATTTTTGGGGTGAAACTTATGGGTTCGCGTTACCGACATGCTAAAGTAACGTGTTGAATAGCTATCACGATTTTATTTATGATTATAATTATAAAATATATACAAAAAAAAACATAACAAAAAAAAAGTTTATTGTAATTAAATTTAATAAATGTTTCTAAATATACATGTTTTCTATTTATTAAGATCCTCGAACCAACTTGAAAAAAATAATACTTCAGACGGTGGTATAAGAATTATTCTAAAGTTTATGTTTTCACTTCTGTCGGCAGTCCACGACTGCCTCTTTAATTCCGAGGTTGAAATCTCCTACCCTCTTTATTTTACACAGTAATCGCTTAAAGGTAATCTTAGGGACATGCCGCATGGTTTCTTGAAGATATTGTGGGAAATGAAATGCATGCCGACCGGATTTGAACCCACGACCGTCGGTGTCCATCCAATTGGCCATAAAAATCTTCTTAGTTTGTATAATATAGCATCATAGGAAAATAGTTCCCTCATCCCTAAATAATGCAATTCCAAGAAAATACATAATGTTACCTGAGGCTCAGGCGCCTGGAATATTATTTATTGAGGGTCCGCAGCCTGCAAAGGTTCCTCATTCATACCATTATGGTTCTGGTAGACCTTATCACTTTTTATGTTCGCGTAACGCCGGTACACCCATTATGTGGCGGCGTTGTCGTACGTTTTCAGAGAAATATGTTTCGCTATTTTGTGTGTACTTTTTCAGCTTTATAAAACCCCGTAAAAAAAGTAACAGACTCACGACTTTTTCTTTGTGTGAACGTGGATGAACTTGGAGCACCTATTTGTGGGTAGTCCTCTGGCTATCCCCAAATAGGTCAGCTTATTATCATCTCCACCTGGTTGATATCCCACTTATAGGAACTAAGCGCTTTCAAGAATCTTTTATTTTGCGTACTGCAAGAATTTAGAATATTCTCCCAGCGTCTGTTTTTCCTCTGTGTCACGACACTAATGTATTCAAGAAAATAATTCAGAGAGAGAGGCACCTTCTGGGTAGGCTCGCTCCATCGTAGATGTCATTGTATCCTGTGTACATTTCGGGGTGAAAAGCCGACCCATTTAAAAAAAACAATGGTACTCCGGAAGTGTCGACAGGTGTGAACACTTGAAGTTTGTCGTCAGAGGCAGTCTTCGAACGGTCCTTACCCGTGCCCCGAAGTTTGTCGTCAGTAGGTAGAGGCAGTCGTCGAACGGTCCTTACCCGTGCCCCGTACCTCTTAGGATCGCAAAGATAACGTGACGATTTGTTAAAGTCAAATGTGTCAAAAGTGCTGTCGGTAGGGTGTCGCGAGTTCAATGGGTTTTTCCCATCTCAAAAAAGGTCCAACGCGCCTAAAGAAGTTTTCGCTTCATGAAAACGATTTTTCGCCCGGGTAGACCACTAGGAGGTAGATACATCGGTACATTTTCGTTTCAAAAAACACACACAGACTAGGTACTATGTCATAAATGGTATAAGGTATAAATTAACATTGTGTCCGAGGCAGTCGGTTAAAAACGCGTCTGCAGTAATTTTAATATCATATTACGCGCATGTGGCACACATATTTTCAAGTAATTTTCCCAATCTCATAGCAATTGAGCATCTGTTCAAGTATTCCTATTGGTGTAATTCGCAATTCGCAACATTCCGAGATTGTTTTCGGGCGGCGGCGGCGACGCTCGCGTTTCGTTAACTATGCATGTGAGATTACAATATTACTTACCTACCTACTTACGTAGTCATAAGTAATTTAGGTAGCCGGGAAATTGTTTTCCCGGTTTTTTAGGAATCAAGTTTGTCTGCTTGAAGACAAACACAGTTTTATTTACAAAATATGCAAGGCAGTAAGAACGTAGCGCGTAGGTAGGAATTGATTTGTATCTTAGTATATCTAAAGATAATAGATACCTAACTGCAAAATTGTACCTATCTTCAGCTCTCCAATCATGTGTTGTTTAGTACCTAGTCGTACGTTTGACCACTTGAAGGCAATGTAGGCATGCCTAAGCAGGTATGGAGGATTCTTACCTAAAATAATTAATATAGAGGTCTTAATATAGAGATGAAATGAAATGAAATGAAATACATTTATTTGGCGATACACACACAAAAATTAAAAATAACAACAATAACAACATCATTTGAAATACTTAGTGCAGTACAGCCAAACGGGCCCAGGCTGAGATAAGTTTAATGACTCTCTAGTTCCGAGCCAATCCACAAAGGAATCGAATTAACCTGCCTGGAAGGTTAGATACTTTCAGTCCTGCACCTGCAACTAACATTTCCAATGAACAACTGTGGTTTTCTGTATCTTGGCCATCGGTGCGAGGCTTGCTTCTCCCTTTCCCGTGATTGGCCTGACCAAGTCGTCATTCGTTTCGTCCATCCTTTGGTGCAAATCTGTTAAGATTACAATATTTCGTCGATTTCACCGCTATCTAGTTAAGATTTTTGTTGTGAGGCGAAGACTGCTACTTGTAATGCCATCTAGCGAGGAGTAGCGGAATCACGACCTTGAAGCTTTATGTCGTGGCTACGTTAGAGTGAGCTGTAAATATTACGTTTCATACTAAAGGCAAGTGGAGCAAAAAAGTCTTCATAATTTACAGAAGATGGCGCTGGCTGTGCTAAAAATCATTTGATGATTTCTCACTAAAAATGGTTTGGTGAATAGGTATAGGCCGTTATCTTTTTCTGAGTAATTATTTTTCTGCTTTTCACTTATGTTGGTTGTAAAAGTGTGCTGTTAGTTTTCCTAGAAAATAAATAACCATTACCTAAACCCTAAAACATTAGATGCATAGTTAATTTCGAGTATTGGTGAGGTTATCTCACGTAGGTAATTGAAAAAAAAAAATGAGAAACAAAATACTACTCCGCCGCGACAGTGATATCACTGCCGTGACCAGGATTCGAACCTGGGTTACTACGGCCACAACGTAGGGTCCTAACCACTAGACGATCACGGCTATCGGAGAGATGTACGAGAAGGTGAAATTAGCTAAAGGTTTTCAGTTGTTGACGGAAGCCTAATATAAAAATAATAAGTACACGAAGAATAGCATGAAGAGTCGGACAATCCAAGATAAAATAACAAAAAATGTTGCCGAGTGACGATGATTCTGTCGAATTCGTTTTTGCATAGAACGAGTAGAATGATCTTGAATCAGCTGACTGAGGTGTACTTGGAAATTTTCTCCTGTCTAACACCAGAGTTATGGCACAAACGGCACAATTCACTGATTGATAAAACTTAAGTGACTTTTTTGGATCACATATCCCACAAAAGTCAACATTATAGGAATTCAACTTTTAAAGAATTCAACATTTTGCGAAACAAAAATTAATCAACAATCTGGGAAATTATACATTTTGTGAATTCAACTGTCTGATCCTAAAGGACAATTACAACGTCAAAATTAATTAATAAATCGGGAGTCTTCAAGCCCATAGGGAATAGGTTTTAAAGCTATGATAGCTGGGTAGCCAACACACAACACAGGTTTTCCTAGTGACCTAGTAGGGACCTACTGAACTCTTAAACTATATAGGTACCCATTTAATCTCCCAGCGTCTGAACATCAATTAAAATAATAAAGGCTAATGACCATTAAAATAAACATGTTCCTTATAGGCTACATCTTTACAAGGTTTTCAAGTGAGGCGGTCAACGCTTGGCCAATATTACAAAATATCACTTATTAATGTAAATAGATATTCAACTAATTGAATACTACTTACTTACGTAAGAATACCTTTTTGTGTGCGAAACGGTCATCCTATCTCACGGTTGCAAATTATGTCGTACCCTATTTTGTAGCACACATCCTGATTTTAGGGTTCATATTTAAAAGGGAACCCTACGAACCAGATGACCAGTATTACAGGCATTTGTGCCGTTTTCTTAGCAACACTAGTTTGTCTAACTAAACTGACCCAATTCATAAAAAACCTAAATTGACAACCACACCGCCACCCGCCACGTGGTTTTGCTCTTTCAAAATGAGCTTGAATTGAATTGAATAACGCTTTTGTACACAAAATGGCATTGAATAATACAAAAATTAGGTAACAAAGTGTAAAAGTACAATGGGGCCCTATGGCTATAGTGACCAGCAACCTTAGTAGGAGAACCAGAAAGTAAAAACATTACACATGGTAGAGAACAAATCATTTTTTTTAAATAACAAATACATACATAAATTAACTAACAATCACGTATATGTTTACAAACACTATTGGTAGTACAATTTACGATATTAGCATGGACATTAAATAGACGCAAGGCATATTTCTATAAAGTAATTATTCAGCTTCAATTTCAAAGAATTCATTACAGAGCTAATAATAAATATAAGAAGTAAGTCTTCATACGACCTAAGACTAAAATAATTTGAAGAATGAAGAAATTCAAATCTGTAAGGTAAGCATGCGATAGAGGATAAAAAGTATAGAATAAAGAAGATACTTTCTTAAACCATAAATTAACCTGATACAGAGATTTTTAAGACGCTCAAGAATTATCTACCTGCTGCTCTGTTATTATCAGGCATAGTCTAGTACTGGGAGAAGAGACTGAGCAAGGGTTTAAGATAGTTAACCGTGGAAGAGTAAAGTAAATTTATTGCAGTAAAACTTGTAACAATTTCGACAAATTAACTTAACATAGTTATATAAGTAGGAGTCACTATAGTTTTAAGTAAGCGTTAGGAGTTCTTCGCTTGAACTATAAGTAAAAACTTGTTGAGGCGAGGGCTCTGGTATTGTCAGGCTTCTGTCTGAGTGACACTGAAGAGTAATCTGTACACAACTAAAGATTTGCATTCAATTTCTTGAAATAAAAAAAACATTCAACATTAAAAAGTACTTAAAACTGTAAAAAAAAGTTTTCTATCCGTATCTAGTTCCCATATTACAAATTATGCTTAGTTTGGGGCTAGATGGCGCTGTGTGATATTAATGTCCCGTAATTTTTATTTATTTATAACGTTTACGTTTTTTATAGAAAGTTATTTATACAAGGTTCGGAACTTTAGCTCACGAAGCGCGACTCCCACTTGACCGATGTTCGTGGGGGGAAGTTCTGGTTCCACGTGTGACATGATATGAGATTTATTTATGTTTTTTCTTGTACTTGTATAACAGCGTGATGTGGCCGCCTTTAGAATTTGGACCAGCCTCGAACGGATCTGGTCATTTTGAACCCTAATTTGCATTGCGAAATCGGTATGTTTTATGGGATAGTAACGAGGGGATTTTATTGTGCTTGAGCTTGAAAAGATTAAGTGGAATTGTAAGCTTTTGAAAGAACCCTTTCATTCTTATCAAGATTTTAACATCTCGTTGATTCAGGTCTGGTTTAATTATTGAACAATATTGTATAGTAACTAACTGGCTGATCAAAAACGAAAAAGTGCTCACAGTCAGCCATTATTTCCAATCATCATCATGGGGTGGGTTTGTTGTCAAAGTTGAAAACAAACCCACCCTCCGGCTCTCACGCGAACGTTGCAGATGAGCTTCCAGGAGGCTCAAACCAACCATGGGAGATCTAGAAGATACTGAACCGCCTCCGAACCCAAGTAGGCTGTGGTTAGAGCCAAGAAAAAAGGGGTTACTCCAACACGCAATGCTCTTGTGGAGCCAACTCGCAGACCATGCTCCATCTGTCGTCCTGCCCCTTGAGTCCCAATTCCTGGCTAATGGAAGACCTATGCAAGGCGACCCTAGTGGCCCTACAGTGGCCACTCATCTAAGTTCTGGTGTGGCTCCTTAAACGAACCATCGACACGAAGAAGATCTTCATAACTGGCCTGTAACCATTTGCTGCTGCAAGCCGGTTGAAGTAATATTCGGCAGCAAATACGGCACAGCTTTGTTAATGGAGGTCCTAGACGCTGTGGCGCTCGGTCCAAGACGAGGTGCCTAAAGCGGAAAATCTAACAAGTTCTGTGAAAAATTATGCAAAGAAAAACATTTATTCAAAGTTTTGAAATCCACTTCACCTATTCACTAACTTGCTTCAACATCCTATTGATGTCCACGGGTGGACAGAGCCTCCTCTGAAATCGGAGGGTTATTCTACATAATCGCTACGCTTCGTTTAGCTGGCAAATTGATGATCTAAAGGTGTAAGAAAATATACCAGAGTTTGACTGCTGCCCTTCTGGTGAGATCCGTTAGTCGACTTTTACAACATCCTCAACCAATATAATAGTTTATTTAAGTACCTCAGTGGTTCATACGTTTGTTTGGTTCAACTTGGCCTAAATCAGCTAGAACGTCATCATCATCATTAGTTTTTATATAATCCAGCCGAAAAATATAAAGAAATAAGTTATCTGTGATTATATAAGGTCGTTCACTGTTTTGAAGCCAGATAAGATTCGTAGCTTTAATAGTGCGTAATATACACTAGTGTGTACGTTTTTGCGAGACCAAGCATCATTCAATAATCAAGAATGAATGAATGATTGAAAATACTATAGAAGCGAGTTCTTCCATTTAATGGCTAAAGAGGCTGTTGGTGGTGCTACAAACGAATAGGGGTCTATATTTACAATAGACATATAATACATATGTAAAGCTATGTCAGAAATATACACAAAATTTATAATCAAGACTATATTTCCTGAGGATGCCTCGTGTAAAATTATAAAGGCAAAACGCGCGACGATTACATTTTTTCAACGGAACTTAGCGGGCTTGTACTAAATATGTTTCTGTTTTCATATTGAAACAGATCGCCGAAAATTTATGCCTAAATAATTGGTTATCATTGAAGATGTGAGTCAGCTAGAAGCAGAATTGACATTCAATATTTGAGAATTACCAGTTTGAGACATGATAATTTTTTATTTTTTTTATACAACTAGGAGACGGGACAAGCAAGTAGCCAACCTGGTGTTAAGTGCCTCTCTTGCCTATAACAATACCTTACTGCATAGGTCACATCCACAAAGAACATAGCCTACAACGGCACTGCATTGCGCCCGTCAGCTTGAGGCATAAAGCCTCGCGTGCCCGTAATTTCACCGGCAACCATACCCTTCAAACCGAAACACAGCAATGCTGCTTGGCGGCCGAAATAGGTATGGTGGTAGTAATTCTTCGGACGAGCCCTTTCACAAAGGACTTCTACTACTCTTTACTAATTTTATACATGTTTGGAAGCTTGTAAAAATGATGGTGTAATACTACATATGTAAAAAATTTAAATCTTTTATAACACATGACACAAATTTGTACTATTAGTTTAGAAGTCACCATACTCACCTTGAATTTATCTTACATTATAATATAAAAATAAGTTTTTGCAAAATAGACGTGCAAAAATATTTCATCAAGGATTGTTCGAATGCCTCGAAGCAATAAATGAAATAATTGAATATGCGATTTAACTCCTTCCTTGCTTGAATAAAGATAAGATGGAAAAAATGTATGCAGGTAATAGATATATTGTAATCCTTTCACATCCCTCTCAGCTAAGTAAACATAGTATTGTAAAGAAATGCGAGCAATTAAAATTAACTGTATCAAAATGTTGAATAAGCCGTTACACAAATATCCGGGTATTACTGTATTTTTTGTTATAACAGGAAACCCTTTGCCCAGCAGAGGTACGAAGTAACAGTAGCAGATACACGACTTTTTTGATCACGGGGATCGTGGATCTCATAAGCATTACCTACTCAGAGGCATGTTCAAACTTGCGTTCGGCATATGCCCAGGGTTCGTAAGTAGCTATTATTCAATACATGAAAAATTGCCCATCGTCTACCAGCCAGTGACATTGCCATCCGGATTATTGATCATAGGGACATGCCGGTTTCCTCACGATGTGATCTACTCCGTCAAAGACTTTAAAAACAACAAAGATGCGACCGCATAAACTTCAGAAAACTGGAAAGTCCATTAGTGCCGATTCGATTTGAACCCACTACCTCCGGATTGAAAGACGGGCCCATTCCCACTTGACCACACCGCTCTTACAGGGGGATGAAATAGATAAAGAAATAAATGTTACAGGACATTATTTAATTAAGATAACTCTTTATTATTCACCACTTAAATAAACAACAAAATACTAGAGAAGACTAAATAAAGGAAAATACTAGCTTTTAGGAACTTAATCTAAGTAGGGTAATCGAAATAGGCTAAAAAAAATTTGAATATTCTTCATTGATACTGAAATATTTTTAAAAACCAGGTAGTAAATTGATCTTAAACTATCTATCATCAATTATAGAATTGAATCTTATCAACTTTGGGTTTGGCCAACCCAAAATGTATTCTCTATCTACCTTACAATAAAACAATGTCTCTTTCTACCACCTATTGGTCTACGTCAACGATTGCGGCTGAATCCTATTGCTATCGCTGGTGGATGAAAGGTCCGTTTGGCTTATGGCCACCGAAGTACGGTGCCAGGCAGTTGGCTGTGTTCCGTCGTCGGTGCACGGGAGTACCAGTGTCTTCAAGAGGCAGCTTCTGGATAAGACAGCTCCATCGCGGATCTCATTCTCGTTCAGGCAATGCCCAGGCATGTTTCGATGTTTACAGCATACCAGCTATAAAACAATGGCAGTTTGATAGTTGGGATGATTAGATGTGCGTCGAAAGGTAGAGTACCTGCACATTGCGTATATTATTTGGTGGAAACTATCAAATAATTGTATGCCTGAGAAACCGCGTAAATTTTATCCCTATTTTTTTTTATAGTATGGGGAAGCGCTCAAATATTTACAATTATGGCAATTTTTCTCCACTTTACGGCCATAATAGAATACCGCAACCCCTAGTTTATCTTCAAGATTTAGTAGAGCATAATTCAACCAAATTGTTTTCGTTTCAACTTTAAAAACATAGGGGAAAGGAGCTTTATCGTAATGTATTAGAGATCATGCAATTTAAGAATATCAAATAATATTTGGCACAAATCTTTGAATTCAAGTTTAATAAAGGGCGTTGTGAATAAAAGTAATATTTTTGAAAACATTAGACGGTCTTTGTTATTTTATGAGATATAGACATACTCGTACGCTCAGATTCTTTGATATAATATCGTTATACTTACGATAAAATATATATATATTCTAATGTTTATCATTTTGAAAGACTTCATTAAGCTTAGACCATAATTGTCTTGCCTTAAAATTATATTACTCTATAAGAAAAAATGAAAAATGAAATGAAAATTTATTTGGTAATAACAAACATTAGAGTAACACATATAAATTATTCAAAGAAGTGATGTTCCTGGTAATGCAATTTATTATTAAATATTTATTTATATTAATATTATTGAACTGTGATTGATTAGACGCATTTTCGTCAACGATTAAACCAATTGTGATATGATATACAAATTGGGTAGAGTTACCTGTCAATCATTGATCAACTGGCTACCTGTATATCGTGTGAAATATCACCCCATTACACCCCTTTCACACCCCAATTCGTTCTTCATTAGAAATGCATTCTCGATTTTGACTGACGTATGACATCTGAAGTCTTGTCATATTGCACATATACTTTTAACATCATTGTTCTTTAGAAAGGTTTGAGTACAAATCCGTTTCATATTTAAGGTCAAAGCATTTAGTTTAAGATGCTTATCTATTGTTATTTTTTAATCTTGTTTGATCTTAGATTTTATTTAGTTAGCTTTATTGATAATTTATATTGTTGTAAGCCATTGTGTTTATTTGATCTTTTATACTTCATTACAACCTTATTCTTACAACCTTACAACCTTATTCATTAAATCGCTATGCTATTAAAGGAGTAATGCCATACATAATGTCCCATATCTAAATGTGATGTTTCAACATTGAAAGTTATAATTATACCTTTGTGTTGATATCAAATGATCAAAAGCCACGGTCTAACATTAATTTCACAAAATGTGTGCTATTAATCTCTCACATACAGACTATTTACAATATAGGACTCATACTATGTATTTGGGTGCCTAGCTTAGCTATACTGTTAATTCCAAAATGCTTCCCATGAATTCCCAGGCCTTCGTCCTGATTCCAAATACTTAAACAAATTTTTGTTCGTGAAAACCGGTTTTGCGACGCGGAAGCTATCCTGCTTCCCTCAAAATAGTTCATTTCAAGTTTTGTGAACTTGAATGATGTGTAGCCTAATAACAGGGGTCAAAGTCTGGTTTAGCCGATGATGCTTCAGCTTCTTGGTCAATGACACATCTGTCAATTTGGATCTTAACCTTGTCAGTTTCTATTGTCAGTTTTGCAGTTGCTCCTGCTATGCATTTGAGATACATGCCCGTTGGCTATTGTTGGGAATGTCAGAATCTTGACGAGTTTTGATAGAAGGATCACAATGAAAAATATTTTTATTGTATGTGGAATGAGAATGTTACATTGTTACTTCCGTTTTGTTTATCCTTTATTATTAAAAGCAGCTTAAGTAACTAAGGTAGCTGTTTGATAGAACTATTTCTTCTAGGAAGTAAACAAAAATCGTTTTAGCTCAGAAGGTATTAGTTACTCTTGGTGGGTATAATATGAGGAGAGATAATAATCTGGAAACTCGCATACAACTTCCATTTGACGTTCTCAAAGTAAAATTTTGTTAGATATTAATTGTGTTCGTCATAGTGTAGCTTAGTTTATGTTTGTTTAACCTGAGTATAGTTTTCTTTTTTTTTTATTGGGTAAATCAATCTCTTTTCAATTCTTTTTTTCTTTCTTTCATTCAAAGTTGTCTCAAAAGTATTATGAAATCTCGTTTCTACGTAGTAAGTTATTCAAAGACAAAGATCACAAAACACGGTATTTCGCGATAATCTAGGTTTCTATAAGTAACTATAGTGATAGATGTATAACCTGTAATTTTCGATAAACTTATTCCAAACATTTTTTCACGCGCTTAACCGTTTTTGAGATAGATGGCGGAGAGAGCGCAGCCTAGTAATAGGTAGAAAAGGTATATATTGGGTTAAATCTTTCTATGGGGCTACACCGTAGTGTTTTTGACAATCGTAGGTCAATAATTTGTTCCACGAAGGACGCGTGACTTTTTTGCATTGTGCAATTTCTCAGATCAGTTCAACGATGCGTAGCGAGATCTTAGAATGACAATAGCATCCGATCCAATAACACCATAACTCAGTATGTTCACGTGATGATTTATTCGATGTCCTAATATGGTGTTACGCATCATAAATTTGTGCTTGCCTTTGTAATGCCGACTTAAATACAGTTATGTCAATGATAGATCCCATTGTGCGCGGCGTATGCGCAGGGATTTCGCTTGTTAGTCTGATTTATGGTCAGAATAAAAAGATAAGAGTATGCTAATACTAATGTGCATAAAGTTATTGTTTGAAATTTTGTGACAATAAGATTTTTATCTCGCCTATTGTCGATGTAGGTTTCTAAATAATGGTTTCCAAATATGTATAAATAAATGCATGCAAATATTATTGCTTATTATGTTACATCGTAACAATTTTTGGTAGCATTTCTCTTAAGATACCATATTTTCTTTCTGTACGCAACACGTTTGACTTGATGTAAGTTGGATCCGCCCATCGCTACCTACATCCAATCGTAAAGTCTTAAAATTGCAACTTTATTTCTACCCCTCTGAAGCATCCAAATAAAAAATACATCGAGGGTCCGTGTTGCCCGAATTTTTGATGGGCCCTGTTCCGAATTCAATTTTACTCTTATGTTATTTTCTTTTTTTGCACTACGTGGGATATATGTTGCTTTATTACGTTTCCAGTTTCATAGTAATCTTGTGTTGCTTATCTTTTAGGGGAAATCTTGAAGATCATGCTGGTTAGATTCTGATCAGGATTATAATGCTGTCTAGACATGATTCTCATCAGGATTATAATAATTCTCAAAAGTCATTCTGGATTTCGAATTGAGCAAGAATTCGTTATAAATACATTTTCAAAGGAGATTTTTGTGTAGAAAAATCGTAATGTGTGTACCCGTATAATGTCTTTTGGTAGCATTTGCATTACGAGTTTGAAGCCTTGCAATGATTTCAACGAAAAAATGTATCCTTTGTTTTATCTGAGTGGATTGTACTCCCCATGAATGTTATTGTAAGATAATACTGAACCCATTGTCCTTACTATTGTAACTCTATTGTTTTCTTCACGTTCTCACGACACGCACTATCGTGAAACCAAATAGTTTACAATTACAATCCACAAAAAACGAGATTTGTCCAATTCAATTAGCGATTCATCTACGTGGTTGGTACAAGACAAATTTATATCTATTGTTTCAAAGGATTATTCTAATTTTTATATATTGGTTGTTGGTGAGAATATTACAGATACTTTGTTTTTGGGTCTAATTTGTTACGGTTTCCAATGTCTTGTCTTTTTGTTCCTAATTTATTTATTTTTTAGTTGCCAGAACCACCAACAATACTATAAGTCACACATTCTACTCTACCGAGTATAACTGTAACTGTGCAACTTGTAGTCTGTTATTATAAATATGTATTGTTTTCTATGCCACCTTTTGAACATGGTGTGAGGATTACAGAAAACCCCTGCGGTTTTTCGTCACGGCCATTGCATTCAATGTCAAGTTCAACCCATCATAAACGATGGGGTATTTTGTCATTTTGGTTACGGATTAGCTAGAGATTATGATTTAACTGTTGCGTGGTTTTTGTGATAGTTGACAATGACATAACGGTTCAATTAGCAGTTATAACTACATACTTGCATATCGTTAAGAAATGATTTTTGGGTTACGTACCTAAAGTGTGCCAACAGGACCCTTATACTATGTCTCTGCTGTCAGTTTTTACAGTTTTTTTACGACAGGTAAGCACTTGGCCTTCATCTCACTTGGATAGGAGTTAAGATAAGTCCGAAGGTGGAGGTGCACTTTACCCGGAATCCTCAACAAACTGAGGAACTGGCTATCTTACCTCTAAATGCCAGTACACAATAATTTAAGAATTGCTGTTACATATGGCGACAGAATTAGGTAAGATAGTGGTAGCTAGCCAGGCGGACCAGCAAAGTCCTGCCAATAACCAAACCAAGCACAATATTGCACTCCCCCTGGGGATCGAACCCGGGACCTCTAGATCTGACACCGGAAGGCGAACCACTAGACTACAGAACTTCTGTCTGTCAGCGGGCTGTATCTCATGAACCGCAATAGGTAGTCAGTTGAAATTTTCAGAGTGTATTATTTCTATTGCTGCTATAACAACAAATAAAATAATTTAGCTCATAAAAGCAGTAATGCCTAAATAGCTCAAACTTAGTGTAAAATAGCCGCTACCTTGATACATAAAAACAAATACGAAAAATCGGCAAGCGTGAGTCGTACCTACACCGTTTTTTTGTTTTTTGTTGATTGGCTGGTTTATTTCATAGTAGTGAACTCTCACTACTATGAAAGTCATTGCCATATTTTTCTCTAAGGTAGTTTTTGTATTAAATAAGTAGCTGTTCTATCAATCAACAAGTCAGTAGACAAAAATAGAACGAACACTCGACATTTCCTTTATTGAATTTATATCTGTTAAATTTCTATCATTAGTTTGACATATCGATCCATCTGTCGTCCAAAATAGGTCATCTTTGCTAAAAGCTTTTTTGAATGGATCATTAGGTGAGTATTTCTATCAGGAAAATAAAAATTAATGGTACCAAGTAGTTCACATGAGTCATTGCTGCTCTATATATCATCACCTTTTTGTGAGAAAAATAAATGTTTCATTCTACTTTTTATTATGTTTATCATTGCTATCTTCACTATATTTTTGGAAAGTATAAGTGTACACGTTTTTTTTAAACGTGTGATTTTTTTTATTGCAAAAATTTGATACATTTTTCAACGCTCGAGCTACCTTGGTTTGTTTATCTGCCATAAGGTTTATTTTCTTATCTTTCTTTAAGATGCACGTACCTAGATAGACTACTTCTTGTCAAATTCTAAATACCCAACCCCAGACGTCACATCGCATCATAACAATGTCATAAGGTAATAAATTAGTTTTAAGACACGTGTAGAAAGAAAAGAAGAAGAGAATTAGAATGAAGCCCCTGGTGTTGTGTCTTCAATGCTGGTCATATGGCCCCTAGACATACTAGGGAAATTACTCTGCATATTGTAAGTAATTTTGTCAAAAAGTCTGATCTGAGTAAAGCCAATGTATTCCTCCTACCCCCTCCCGATCTCGATAAAGGTTTACTTATTCGAAAGGGGAAAAAATGTGCACTGACGCATTTGCATAGATGTGTTGTTAAGCTGTACAACTCTATGGCCTAGGATAACTATCCTGGACCATAGATAATAGATTAAAGTCATACTCTGTATGTATTCCTAAGCTTCCCAATTATGGTTTTAACTCGTCGTGTGCTCGTCCCGCTTTCAATGTAAAACACACCGTGAGGGTTTAACGCACACATTGAGCTAGAGAACGCTCAAGTTTTGAGAGCGGTTTTTATTGGTCTCACAGTTTGGTATACACTGCAAACTGCACTCCACTGTTGGTAGCGAGTTCAAATCCCACCCGGAACTAACATTTATGTGATGAAGATAGATGTTCGTTCTGTGTTGGTTTGGTTCCCAACAGACTAAGGAACTGGCTATCATACCTTTAATTACACAGTAATTCAGAATTATTGTTACGATAGACTTAGGTAAGATGGTGGTAGCTAGCCAGGTGACTTAAACAAAGTCCTAATCCCACCAAACCAAGCACAATATTGTACTCTCCTGGGGAACGAACCCGGGGCCTCCCTCTCGATCTGACACCGGGTGGTGAACCACTAGACCGCAGTGACTTAGTACCGTGTCTTATGTACCAAAAAAGTATAATATAAGTGTAAACAAAAAAGTAAAGTAAAGAAAAAAGTAAGATTTGTTAAGCTTGGGACTAGATGGGGTTGTGTATGTCTAAAAGACTAGAACTAGTCTAGATATTTGTAATATTTGTTTATGTTATGTTAAATTATCCAAATTATTTTGATTCGAAAAACGGGTATTTATCGCGTATTTTACCTAGGGTAATTCCGGGATATACGCCCAAGCGGGATAGACGCCGCAGTGCAATTGTGAGAAATGTAAGACATGTGATCAAAAAAATACCTTATAATATGAACGTGCCACTTCCTCACTTCAGTCTGCCACAAAGAGTTGGCGCGTGCGATTGTGCGTAGAAACGCTAGTGACAGTGACGAGTCAAACAGTCGTGATTTTACTTGATGGATGATTTTCAGCCCTCTATAACTTTGGAGTTAATTAGTAAGTTTTTTTGTTTTTTGCTTCTGAATAAGGAGTAATGTATATAGATTATTATGAATTACATTTTTACTATAAAATAAACGTATTAACCATTTTTTTTTTCAGATGCATCTATCCCTGTGAAAAGGGATATATGCCCCAATAAGTTTTGGGATATTCGCCCCTAAGGGCATCTATCCCTTGCTGTACTTTAGTGTATGTTATATGATTCAGTTTGGAAATGCACCGGAAATACAAACGTAAAGCCGGCGTCCAACCGAGTGTCATTACTCGGACCGAAGATACATTGGCTGCAGCTATGGCAGAAATGACGAATAAACTAACTAGCGTCAATGATATATCAAAATGACACGGAATACCATCTAGGACGTTGAACTTGCTGATGATTTGGTAGATGCAGACAATCCGGCAGTTACGAATAATATAATTGATGTAGACAATCCGTCAGTTATTGGTGATATTGCTACTTCTACGGAAAAAGAAACTCCATCGAAACTGCTTCATGAATCGTTACCAATTCCTACGCTTCCGACGCTCCTTTCATAAGGATTTCAACAAGGTGCTGCAGTGCTGAATTCAGATTCCAAAATAGAGGAAAAAAAGAAGAGGAAAGCTAAAAAAGGGATACCAGTGAAAAGAACGAAACAAGAAGGTAAAGAAAAAGTTAATTTGAAAAGAACCAAAACAAAGAAGCAAAAAAGAAATAATTCACGTCATTATGAGTCAAGCGATACAGATATTACTGAGAATAGTATAGAAAGTGATAAAAGTGAAAAAGAAACTAACAAAAAGAATAGCATTGAAAAACAAAGAAAAGACAAAATTCAAATCAAAAGGAACCCAAGGAAGCGAACAGCTATGAAAATTTACAGTTCTAGTGACAATGATTAATACAAAGAATGAGGACAGCAGTTTTGAAGTTAAAGAAATAAAAAAACAAAAACACGACAAATTATGTTTCAAAACCAAAGAAACGTCTAAAAAGGCAAAACCTGTTCGAATATATAGTTCTAGTGATGAAAATAGTGGAGAAGATGATATGAATCTAGATGAAGATTATTGCGTGGAATGTCTTGACTATTATAGTAACACCAAATCCAAAGTAGATTGGATCCGTTGTGTTATGTGCCTCAAGTGGCTTCATGAATCATGTACATTGTATCGCAATTACTGCAATAAATGTGGGGGCCTTAAAATTATTACTGCTAAAATGGGTCATTAGTTTTGCAGTTTTTAAATTATATCATTTTTGTAACGAAGATGATTGATCTCTTTAGTGTTTTAGTTGAAATTGTTTATGGTTAATAAATTAGTAACGTTATCCAATGGCGAATTAGGCTTGCCGTGTTTAATATGATTAAATTCTTGTAACTAAACTTATTGATCTCATATATAATTTTTTTAATTAAAAGCACTAGTTTTTTATTACCATTTTTATATAAATAGCTGAAAAGAATATATATATTTAATAATTTATAATGTTGATTAAAACGTTTATTCAAAATATTTGTTTTCTTGCAAAGGGCATCTATCCCCTCCAAAAAATTTGCTCTTGGGCATATATACCGCATGTGAGGCATCTATCCCGTTATGTAGTTTTATTTTTAACTCAAATTAGACGCTTTATTTATTGAATAGTCTACAAAAAGCACTACAAAGCGATTAAATATAAGACTAAAGTAAGTGCACATATGAAAATCATGTGCGTATTATTTGTATATTAGGAGATAAGATTAAAATAAAAAAAGTTGGGCATATATCCCGGACTTACCCTATGTTTATCCTGACGTTTCGAATCAAAATAATGTGTTCTAATCGCGAAAGATTAAAAAAAGAATAGATTATCCACAGTTATGCATATCGGTCTGTCTCTGATAAATGATGAAGGAAGTACGGTACCTTTAGTAGGTATAGTGTGATAATTATGTTGCGTTGCGTGTCACACACCCTAACACCCTCGCATACACTCCACAGTCGTCGCACTGTGACTGAGGGGGTGTGTCAGCATAACGATCGATCGTGAAGTGACAGTGACATTTTTTCACGGTGTATTTTTATGCAGGTCAATTACCTTTCCGTAAATTCCGTTTTTTATTGTTTCTGATTAACCTCCTGGTAAAATAATGTAGCCCATGATAAAATAAAAATGACGAGCTAAAAATAACAGAACTTAGGAAAATCCTGTATTATTATATTGTTTATATTATATTGTTGTTGCATATGCCAGCGATTTTTTGCCCGGAGTAGACTGGGAGGTAGATTAAACCTACCTACTACTCCTACTATGTATAGGTACCACGCGGACGAAGCCATGAGCAAAATTAAGTAAGTACTTAGTACTTTTATAAAAAATATACCTCCTATTTTGGGAAGGTGTTATTTACGTCCCAAGTGACATGCTTCGGGCAATGAAATCGCTGGCTGCTAGGCCGAGTGATTGCAACACTGGTAGGTTCCATTTGGTCCATCTGGCAACCGATCCTGGCGATATATATGGTGCCAAGCGATTTGCCGTAGGCCGTCGATGCGCAGCAGAGTCCATATTTTGATGGACATAAGTAAGTCATAAAATCATGTATATCTCAATGTTAAAGGTTTTTTTTTATTCATTAAGATTTTTTAGGATCTATTGAAACGTCAAATCTACCGCCTGTTCGGAATCGCGACCATCAGCACACAATGAGGTAGGCCTCTGCATACTATCTACTTATCTACTTTTTTTCTTTTAATTAAACTTACTATTTACAAGGGAAGCAGGCGGGTTACCTAAGGACCTTTATAAACGGTCTATAGGTAACTCTTCTGTTCCAGACCAGCATTGCCACCCTGAATAGCTATGCTAATTCGCTGGTCTAAATAAGAGCCAGACCTTGTCTCGTGTCGCCTCAATCAAAAGATCCGCAAGTTTTTTGAAAACCCCAGAGACCCAGGGTCTTGACCACAAAAGGCTCAAATAGGTAAGGTATGTCGAGTCGAGACCACTATATATGAACCTTTTGTGATCCTCGGCCGAACAGCCGCCGTACCAGCCCTAACTGACGTCCCAGATGAGATGGCGCAAGGGTGTCGACACAGGTAGCGTCCCAAACCAGAGACACCCATTTCCCAAGGGACGAGAGTCATACCGTTCGGCAGTTTACCATCATCATGCGACAGACCATTCGGTTCTAGAACGACAATGGCTGGAACATTGACACTGGTAAAAGCTCGACGTGTATTGTCATTAAGAGAAAAAATAAATCCGGCAGACCTAGTGCGTGAATTTTCGTGTATACCAAGTCAATCTACAGCCGCACCGCATTGGCACTGATTGAGGAATTATATTACTATACCTACTTCAAAGTAAGGGCGAGGGTGCAAGTGCAAGAGGGTCGCAATCCGTATATTCCTTATAGCACCCCAACTTGATTGATTTTTGCGGTATTTGAGGGAGACAATGGATATGAAAATTTTACCCGTCCATAAGCGGTGACTGTTAGACGCGATGAACCTTCTTCAAAACCGGCTTTTCATATACTTAACAAGCCTTATAGCTCAGTTGGTTGTACTCTGCCTTCTGCGCTGTAGGTTGTGGGTTCGATCCCCACCCAGTACAAACATGTGTGTGATGAATATCGATGTTTGTTCTGTGTTTGGGTGTTGTATTGTATGATAAGTATGTATTTATAAAAAAAAAGTATTATATCCGTAATCTAGTTCCCATATTACAAGCTATACTTAGTTTGGGGCTAGATGGCGCTGTGTGAAATTAATGTCCTGTCCTGTCCTGTAATATATATGAAGAGATGCCGCTGCCCATTTCTATTTCGCCTCGCGGTCGCTGGTCATGAATCGACCGCGCTATCTCCCGCGGATGTCGTAAAAATCCCTCCAGTTTTGAAGAGGCTCTGTCCAACAGTGGACAATGCTGTCGATGAACCCTAGTTAGATTCCTATAGTAGCCTACTACGGCAACTACGCTGTTGTAATTCTATTCTAGAGTTTTGACACATCCGCGAATCCGTCTCCGAGAACCAAACTTCATAGTTTCTAAGTTTCAACTTGCGCACCTTGAGGGTACTCTATTGCAGCTAAATTGGTTAATTGGCACTCCCAACTTCCTGTTACGTTAGGGCTTACTGTATGTTACTAAATATACCTCTAGTGCCTCTAGATCTCAAGTTGGGCTCTAAACAATTTATATTGGTTTATTAACAGGTATCGATGGTCTATATGCTAGTTTTGTGGAGTGGGACCACACACTCCACAAAACTAGCTTTTTAAATGGGTATATTTACTATGGCATTTAGTAGGGTAGGGAACTTGAGTGGGATACTGTAATGGTAAAATCTTTGCTAAGTACTAACCTGACCTTATAATTATAATACCCTTGTACGCCTTCAAGCCAAAGTGTGCTGTAAGTAAATGTAATACTCAGCATCCAAAGGTTGTCTGGTAGATCGCTGCTTTAGCGATAGGACCGCCAATCGCGGAGATTTTCGGATATCCGATCGTCCTTAAAGAAGCTTCCGTTTCATAAAAAAAATAGTCCTCTAGCTTTTTTTACTGAAAAATTACAACGCAGCTGCTGCAACGCAAGATTGATCAGAATGGAGAACATAACTGTGATTCGGTTCGACTTGCTAATTATATTAGACCTCGATATGAAACGACATTTCGTCGCGAGTTTATTTTCCACCGTCGAGTATGTCAAGGTTCCTTCGTTTTCCTATAAAAACGTTTTATTTTCATGTCGCTAATCGACCGTCGACCTCGTCGCAATTCGGTAGGTGACCGTTCACCGTGACAGTCTCCTTGCTCCAACGGGTACGGAACCACGGAGTGTTGTCCATACAGGTATGCACTGTAAGTTGATGACTGAAGCGGGAGAATTTGATAAAAACATAGGTATGTTTACCGATAGATGTTCTTTGATGCGATTCCTTTTATCCTTTTCTACACACAACAAGCCTCACAGCTCTGTTGGTAGTAGCTCTGCCGCCTGCGCAGTGGGCTGTGGGTTCGATTCCCACCAAGGACAAACATTTGTGTGATGAATGTAGATGTTTGTTATGTGCTTTGTGTGTTGTATCATATAGTATGAATGTATTTCCAAAACAAATAAAAAAGTATTAAAGTATTCTATCCGTAATCTAGTTCCCATATTACAAGCTATGCTTAGTTTGGGCCTAGATGGCGCTGTGTGACATTAATGTAAAACTTGACTTGAACTGTAAACTACACTTGCCCAGGGTCCCGATGGTATCGTAGCAGAATTGACACTATAGTTGCTTATTGGTATTCTAGTGGCCATTCTGCGGTGATACCATTATCATAGTGAAGCGATTGGTTTAGTAGGGCCCTGGTGTCAGACTTTACGAGCCGTCGCCATTGGCGTCTGAAATCGCGAAATATGAAATAGAGGAAAAAGTATGGAATGATTTCCCTGTTAAAAACGATTTCTTTCCTAAAATAATTATTCATCATTTTGGCCAACAAATCATACAATACAATACAATGAAATAAGACTTGAATATCAGGTCAGAAGTATTCTAAATCGATGAACGAGGATGAAGAACGTGCTGAGAATTAGATTGAATAAGGCAAAAGAGGGTAAATACTAAGGGGTATGTATAGGCAGATTTGCAATGACTAGGCTCATTAAGTAGTAACGTAGTAAGTTGAAATGTGTTATCTCAGTCTCTGCAAACAGGCAGGCGTGAGTCTACGTATGTACCACGAAAACATTTTAAGTTCCTTCGTTTTCATTGTAATGTTTTACATTTTAGCAACTAAAACGCCTACCTGTCCTGACTTAGGTCATATAAGAAATAGCCAGATGTTTACAAAATCGACTTTAACTAATTCACCCTTATAGTTGAACCCCCAATTTGTATTTAATTGATTTCGATATTATTTTAAATTAGCTGTAGAGAAACGATTAAAATGCGATTATATTTTTATAGCATGGCTTTTCAAGTTGTTTAACATTTCGGGTAAATTTAAATTGTATTGTAACAGTTTTATAGCATGGCTTTTGAATTCGTTTAACATTTTGGGTAAGCACCATCAATATTTTCTACGTATCCTTATTACTAATAGATTATATAACTTATACGTTCGTTGATTTATCAATATTCAATAAGTAATTTTATCGACTACTAATACTAATCTAATCCTATATTTTGTTCTGTTTGACCAAAATGTGAACTGACTTGAAAAGTCATGCTGCAGACATTTGAACCAAAAACGTACCGTACGATCCCCTTCGTATCTTTTTTTTTTAATTTTTCGTTTGCTTTTTATGTATTCGTTTTTTTTATGTATCTTTTGTATATATATCTGTTAGTGATTTACATCCGAGTTCAGATATTCTTTTTACACAATTGGTTGGTGGGACGCAGATTTTTTTTTATAAATCCTTCTTATGTCTAAAAAAGAATTATTTTCTTCCTTTCTTGAATAAAGTTTTTACAGAGTTGTATCAACATATAGTTAGTATATTTATTAGCATAGCTCTTGTCTTGGGTACGCTTGCGTCTGCTACTGGTCTGATACAGGTGAGTTACCTATAGACCGTTTGTAACGGTCCTTAAGTAATCCTGCTGCTTCTTTTGTACTTAGTTTCATTATACGTATTTTTTATTGTTTGTAAAACGAACAAAATATTAGCAGAGTATGAGGGCTTACTACGCTTCCGTAAACCCAAGTGAAAGTCTAGAATAATACTTCCGCCTGTTGACAAATGGAAAGCCACAATAATTATCTGCAGTTTCTCCGTATTGGTTATTGTTGGAAATAAAACGACTTATGTGAACAGATTGTCATTAGATTGTTTGAAGTTCCAACGACTTATTTTTATACATGAGTCCTACGACGACGATGTGGCCTACGACGTAGCACGTTGGTCTCGAAGACCAACTCACTATCGCCTTGAAGAAAACCATGTTGTAATTTTCAGGACATATGAATATAATATTTATCATAACATGATTAAAGTCGAAAGAGCACAACGATCTGTCCTCAAAGTTATGTTCTCCAAACCTTTCCGTTATTCTACAGAGTTATTGTTTAATGAAAGTAAGCTACTCTCAACACGAAAATTATTTATTTTAAATTTAGTTCTTGCCCATCATAAGAAAATAATTTTTGCACCTGACCATTACGCCACTCAAAGACGATCTAAAAAAGTATGCTGTGGCACAAAATGTAACACGTCATTTGCAAGACGACATTCATATTTTCTTGGGGCATACATTAACAACAAACTCAATTCCCTACTAACCATCTACCCAATGACTAGTACTAAATGTAAATTCACTCTTAATACCGGGCTATTAGAACTTAATTATGATGATACTGAGAAATTACTAATCGTATTGTCGTGATTACAATTATAATCAACAAGAATTAGCACCATAAATAGTAATCAATTTAGTTTTTCTCTCATTTTTTTCTACACATACACTTCATGGTTCACTTACATACTTGATAGATATATTCTGATGATTTGTCATATTTTTAAATAAAATAATAGGTAATATATTTATATTAATTAGATAATAATTACTTAACTACCAACAGATAAATAACGTAATATTTATTTGCATGTTACATTACATTTGTTAAATCACGCTTAGTTCGGCGGAAGGTATAGGTATACCATAGCACAGGTTTATCCTAGTTTGGGTACCTATGTTTTCTCTTTTTTGTTTGTTCTAAGACGTTTGTAAATACGAAATAAATTATCTTATCTTATCTTATCTTATTTATATTAGACATATTGCCGAGAAATAAGTTGAGTATTTGTTATTGTTGTGTTACATTCGCGGTCGTGGTCAACTTTTCTTCCAGGCAGATTCTCGACCAGACGCGCCACTCGAGTTCAGATTAAATTAAGGTTTTCTTCAGTGTCCGCCTCTGTGGTCTAGTGGTTCAACCCACCGATTTCAGACCCAGAGGTCGATCCCCATGGGGAGTACAGTAGATGGTGCTTGGTTTCGTTGGTGGTAGGACTTTATTTAAGTCCGCCTGGCTAGCTACCACCAGATGGTGGTAGCTAGTCAGGCGGACTTACCTAATTCTGTCGCCATAATAACAATTCCAAAACTTGTTGTGTTTCGGCGTTTAGAGGTAAGATAGCTCCTCAGTTTGTTGAGGATTCCGGGTGAAATGCGCCTCCACCTTAGGCCTTATCTCAACTTGTAACCAGGTGAGATGAAGGCCAAGTGCTTACCCGTCGTACAATAAAAATAAAAATAAAGTATATAAAAAAGCTGTATGAAAAAAGGGGTATGGGCCTTCCGATAAGGAGGTTGGGGTATCTATGCCGTGCACCTATGGACTTTTCGCTTTTTCCGAAGTTTATATGTGCATTTGACACATGCACAAGCCATGACGATGAAGGTCACATCGTGAGGAAACCGGCATGTCCTTAGGACAAAAGTCTGAATGATATGTGTCACGCTAATATAATATTCTCCTAATCTTAGCGGTAGCAGCTTAGTCCTGTCATGTATTGAATACAAGCAACTTGCAAACCGGGCTTGCAACCTGTCACGTATTGAATACTAGCAACTTGCAAACCTTGGGCATGTGCCGAACGTTTATACGTATCACTGACTAACCCCTAGTAGGTAATCCTCATCTACGCTCTGAGAAGTGATCAGAGGTGAATCCTTGTTTTTTTTTGTTATTAATTCAGTAGGTAGCTTTGCACATTTATAAATTAGGAGCTCGTGATTCGTGAGAAAGTTCCAACAAAAAGTAATCGTTTCAATCGAGTCATACGCCCGACCGATTTCCACCCAATAAATAATCGGTAATCGTTATTACCTCTATCAGAATCGGAAGTGACTCGTGTCTAATGCGGGGAAGATCGTACGATCGTAAATTCTATTCGTTTTGGCTCGTAAAGTAATCGAGCCCGGTAGTTTGCATTGTGGTTGTTTATTTATGGGGGTAGGTGATTGTGTGGTAACTGAGAACTGCTGAAGTAAGTTCGTTTGCGTTATCGCCGATTCGAAATTTACCTACCTAAGTATTTTGATTGTAATGGATCCTGGGTTTTAATTTTACCGAATGTGACAGCAAAAAGCAGCCACAGCTGGTAAAAGCGAGTAGATTAATTGTAGAAGGAATTCGGAGACAAAAAAAATGCTTACTGCAAGTTTTTTTTTGTCTTGTATGTTTCATCTAGATATATGATCTAAATATATATAACTCACGAGGTGACTGACTGACTGACTGACATAGTGATCTATCAACGCACAGCCCAAACCACTGGACGGATCGGGCTGATATTTGGCATGCAGTTAGATGTTATGACGTAGGCATCCGCTAAGAATAGATTTTTATTAATTCTACCCCCATGGGGATAAAAGTTTGTATGAAACTTTGTCAAATTTAAGCTGATCGGGCTGATTGCCGCATGCAAAGCATGCATAAAGCTACTATGACGTAGGCATCTAAGAAAGGATTTTGAGATTTTGCATTTGTTTTGTTTCGGTTTAGTAGTTTGGTTATAGACTCTGCTTTGTATTTAGCATTTGTTTTGTTTTCGTTTGGTTTAAGTATAGGTTTTGTCGGTTAGACTTTTTTAAAATGGCTACAGAAAATCTGAACGTTAATGGAGAAGTTGAAGAATGTACCGTTGTTTTTAAGTTTTGTAGGCCCTAATTTTTTACACACGCTAAACAAAAGTAAAGCCGCAAAAACTATACCTAATTAATAATAATACTTCGTAACGTGAGCGAGGCGCGAGCAAAAGCTGGTATTAAATACATATGATTATTTTTATAATTGTTATCTCTATATAGATAAAGAGATACCTTAGCCCGAGGGACATTGTAGGTTTCAAAAAAGTTATAATAAATAAAATAACAGGACATGAATTTCACCACCTAGCCCCAATTAACTAAACTTGTCATATGACAACTAGATAACGGGTGGAATACTTACTTATACACTGTTTTTGTGAATATCTTACTATACAATTAAAAACCCAAACACAGCACAAACATCTATATTTATCACGCGAATGTTTCTCCTATATGAATTCGGCCTATAATTCTTTCATTGATAATAAAAATCTCAGCTTAGCCCTATTTTCGTTTGCGTAGACGGAACAGTTTACAAATAAGATGTATTAATAGAGTTTTATCTCGGCTTCTTTTACATTGTAAATGAATCAGTTTTTACTAAAACAAACATATTCCACCTGGCTGCTTCCGATCCATCGTCCAGAATGCAGACTTCGGTTGACGTCATTGTAGAAATATATTAATATCGACCTGGATACTTAAATATTTAGGGAACTTGGTACCGCCCACGGTGGTATTAATGTCTCTAGAGTAATGAGGCTTAAGATTTATGTAACAAAATGATCAACTGCGATCAGAGGTGTATCCTCGCAAGGCGAAAAGTCGTCAGTCTTGTTTTTTTAACTGAGGAACTGGCTATAGAGGTAAGCCTCTAAATGCCGTATTTTAGAATTGTTGTTATGGCGACAGAATTAGGTAAGATGGTGGTTGCTAGCCAGGCGGACCCAAACAAGGTCCTACCACCAACCAAACCAAGCACAATATATTGTACTCCCCCTGGGGATCGAACCCGGATCTATGGATCTGAAATCGGTTGGTTGAACCACTAGACCACAGAGGTGGACTTTATATTATCGACGGGGTAGCGCTTGGCCTCCATATCACCTGCAGTCAGGATATGATAATGGGGGAAGTGCATTTCTCCCGACATTCTCAATAGTCTGAGGAATAGCTATCTTCTAGATGCCGGAACATAGCGACATACAATGACGTAAGATGGTGGCAGCTACCGAACACAAATTTCCTCTGTATCTGTTACTGGTGAGCGACCCACTAGAGTCTAGTTTCTAATTATTTTCTTCAAAAGTTTGTCATTGAGCTACCGATATCATTTAAATATTTAAAAGTTAACTATTTAACAGCCGGTAAAGTGCGGCCAGTCCTTTCAGGTGGGTCGTATGCTTGTTTGCCGTTTTAAGTAGTTGTATAAAAAAAAAAGTACCGGATACTTTCTTACGGGACACTCACATATCAATTTGGAAATTGCACACGCAAAACACAGTTTATTTAGATTTTATTTCTTTGAGATAAAATTGACACCACTCGTATGAAAACCCAAATTAATAACAAAACACCAAAGTTTCATGTACATACGCCAAAAATAAGATCTGTGGCTGTTAAAAGCACCGAGAACTATCTTTGTTTTTAATAGTACAACATCAAGTGCAAGAACTGACATCATAATAAATAATTGATATAGGCAATTATGCTGGGACGCACATTTTGTTCATCAGTGACTTAGTTATTTATAAAGGAGGTATATTATATTTCATATCCATTAGTTTTTCTTTAAGATTAAAATGTATTAGGGTGCGATGTGACTGTCATGCCATTTTTGGCAAGTCACGAATAAAAATAGAAAAAAAATAAAAAAAACCATTTCATTTCGTTTAAAAAGTGTTTAATAAGTAAAAGTAAATTCTTAGTGGATGTGACCTACGCAGTAAGGCATTGCTATAGGCAAGAGATGCACTTAGTATCAGGTGGACTACTTGCTTTTCCCGACTCCTAGTTGTAGGTATAAAAATTTAAATATAAATTTACCTGATTACCAAAACACTCGAATAAACTCGACCTTTAGTTGCAAAGTACGAAACGGTGTTTACTTCAAACCCCTATCATGAATAATTAACATTCGTTGCCATTTCATGGCTCATTCTGCTATGTGGGTCGGATAAACCAATTTCGTTTTAATACTCATTTATATTTAAAAGCAATTGCGGTGATTTTAAAATAATTTAAAGCTTTTACATGTTTAAATATAGTTGTAAAGGTTGACTGACTGGCAATCTAAGTACAGCATACATTCTGGACCCCGATTCTACTAAACGAATCACTTCACCTGGTTAAGTAGAATCAAGCCCTGATTCAGATATCAGTATAAAGGATGGTGGGCAATCTAACACATTTGTAATGGGAATCATCGATTACAAAATACTGTATCTGTTACCATTCAACAAGTCTCTCTCCATAATATTTTTCATCACCGTTTAGGTTAAGACTAGACGCCAATTGTCATCTCTCATTTTCATCACAAGGCTTGGTTCAAGTTTGCTGATTGTAAACCTGTTTACTGATATAGGTTTGTTATTTTTTTTTCGTGCCATAACATTAAAAAAAAAAAAACTTTCTTTTTAAAATTTGTTAAATTTGTTGGTATAAATCTTGGTATGTCTGCTTTAGATGGTTGTAGTGGTGTAAATGCGTGGCATAACTCCTAGCTGTTTCTATGATATGTTTATATGATCCCTCAAGACTATTGGTTGAATGTAAGAACAGGAAGTACAGGTAATTACATAAGGCCTTACTGAGATTATAGACGTAGGACAGGCTCTATATTTAGTGACTGGTTTTACCCATAAAGATAAGATTGCATTGGCCGCGTCTATTTTGGTAAGGTGTCGAGTACTGGCATGAATAATTACAACATAATTTACATATATATATAGTAATGATTGGATATTTTGTAATGTATTGTATGTTTTGTTATTATTAATTAAGTAGCTATATAAATTAATGTTTATTTTAGTACACCGCTTTGTCTGCTCTTTACTATCCTTTCCATCCAAAGGTTGCCTGGAAGTGATCGCTTTTAGCGATAAGGCCGCCCATTGTACCTAGTTTTCTTGCTTGTCTGTTTATTTTTGTTTTTTGGTGTACAATAAAGAGTTTTTATCTATCTATCTATAATCGATTTCGTTTGACTGAGTCTTTACCCGTCGTACAATAAAAAAAAAAAAGTTTCCACCACATTACCTAATCCTGTCGCAATAACAACAATTCCTAAAAATGTTTGTGTTCCGGCCAAGTAAGATAGCCTGTTCCTCAGAGGATTCCGGATGAAGTGCTTACCCTGCGGCCTTATCATAACTTGTTAATCACGAAAGATGAAGGTCAAGCACCTCCCGGACGTACAATAAAAAAAAGTTGTGTGTTTTAAATCTTTTACCATGCAGAGAAATCTTCCCGACTGGATTTCCGCAATACGGCCCTCTGAAAACAGCTTTGGAATATCATTTGTTCATATAAACCGCCTCGTTGCTAGCAATTACATTATCATATTCAAACAGTGAATCTGCATTAATAAGTCATTCACTTTACATGCATTAACGTAACTATTTACATAGCTGTAAGGAGGTCTTTATAAGTTATAAGAATACGAAATATATGTATATTTATAATCGGCTCCCCTGTACCAACAGCCTCGAATAACAGGCCATAACTATCATGGACGACATCACTAAGCTCTCTGACGTTTTATAATGACCTAGGATTTTCATACGCTTATTGTAAACTGGCATACCAGGACTTTGTTTCCATCATAACGTAGGAATTTAAAAAAATACTTATTTATTGCACCAAAATCGCCCTATACAAAATAAGGAACTCTAAAAAAATTCTGGTATATATATATACTGGATTGCTTTAGTTAATTTAGGCCCGGAACCCTAATTATTTTTCGCAGTAAAAGCCTAAAATATTCCTCATAACATCAGCTATCTGCCAATTAAAGTCCCGTCCAAATAGCTCCAGCCGTTTCCGTGTTTAGCCAGAACAAACAAACATAAAAAAATATATATATAAGTATTGTTTCATATATAATTATATTCTTTCACATGCATTTGTGATTTCGTATTTTGTGAAAACCCGAACGGAGTAAACTTGTTAAAATATCGCACGCGAACTTTTAATGTTATTGATTTTTATCGAATATTCGAATACATTAATTTCAGTGTTCGAATATTAGAATTCATATATTATTAGAATTATTCGAATGCAAGCCCTAATTTTGACATTACAAATCGACAATTCGCCAACATCGACTTCGGCGGGAAGTAGTAATGTAATACCATGATCGTAATACAATTACCATATATAATTACAATACTATAGATTAATGGATCATTTGGTGGTTCTTCGGATAGTTTCGTAACAAAACGAAAATACATGTAACTATTTATTTTTTTGTATACCTGTTTTATTATCTGTGTTATAAAAACGACTTTTATGAGAGTCTCAGAAGTATAGGACTCGTAAAACATAACAAAAGATTAAGTTTAATACGTTTACGGTCATTTAAAAGTCGTTGCATCATGTTTCTTTTATTAAGGTTTTGATGCCGTCACTTTTTTATTCGTTATTTATTCAGAGTTTATCAGTTTAAGCTCTATCTAATGAAGTATTATCTTTTACAGGTAAGCATCGAGAATCTGATGCTGGCATTTAAGTGTATGTAATTCTTGTTTTTTTCTTATCATTATTTTTTATCTATCTTTCTCTTATTAATAGTAGGTTAAAACCTAAGTCTTGGTTAGGGCTAGTAGCCAAATGTTGGCTAATAACATCCGACAGTAAAAAATGAATGTATTTTGTAATGTAAATATTACAGGACATCAATTACACACAGCGCCATCTAGCCCAAAACTTAGCATAGCTGTCTATATTAGATAGTAATATCCGAACTAAATCACAGATATAATTCTTAAATATATATTTTTTGTAAATACATAGGTAGGTACTTAACATAATGATACAACACCCAAACACAGAACAAACATTGTATATCATCACACAAATGTTTGTCCTGGGTTGGAATCGAACCCACAACCTACAGTGCAGAAGGCAGAGTTACTACCAACTGAACTATGAGGCTTGTTAAATATGTACCTACCCATATGTTTAGTGTATTTTGACTCAAAATGCCAGTAAACATTTGAACTGTCAGAAGTTTCTATCTTTGGTCATGCATTGGCGATGTTAGTAGGATTCGATTCGATCTACTCACACGTGTCTAAAGTTGTTTCTTAGCTCTATTATGAAAATATACGAATATTTAGTAACAAATCCGCTAAGTTAAAAAATCGTGGATTATGTTGACGAGCCCCTAGCCGACGTGTTGCCCCTCCGAGCGCTGCGCAGCTAGGCTATTATTTCCTGAGGATACCTCGTGTAGAGGCGAAACACGTGTCGATTAGATTTTTCAAAGGAACTTAGCTTATTACTTTATATTTTTCTGTGTTCATATTGAAATAGATCCCCCAGTGACGCCTGAATGAATTAGTTATTCTAAGATCTAGCTACTAATTAACATTAAGTGCTTACTGCCTACACGGTGTACCACAAGGCCCTACTCTAGACCCCGCTCTCTTTATTAGATACCATACAACTGGTTGGTTTCAGAAACTTGATAAATAATTACAACGCCCGTAGGAGGACAGGTGCGTAGGACATGGCCTTGGGCTATGTGCTCGTTTATAAGGACCCGTAACTTGTGTTATAATAAAGGTCAAACGGACAATACCGTAGTAATTATATTTGTGACAAAAATACAATGTAAGTACTCGTATATGTAGCTCGAGGGTTAAAGTACGTTGGACATTCTTGAATAAGTATCGTATTAATAATATACCTTGTGTGATAATAAATTCTTGATTAAGTACTTTATAAATTTATGATCATTATCACATGGTAATGATAATAAATTAATTAAGTAGGCTAGCTATTTAGTAGGCTATCATGAAGTCGGTTTAAATTATATTAGCTTGTTTCTTTACTCATTCCTTTGTGAGAGTAAAGTAACCAGATAACTTAAAAATATCTAAGGCTTTAGTAATTTTATTTGCCGTCGCGGCGATCTCGGCTTCTGCCTGCAACTGATCTTGCGGATGTGGTAAAGCCGACTAAGAAGCACGCAGCTTCGATCTGAAAAAATATCTGGCCCTTTACTTAAATCACCAATCCGCCAGTCAAACGTGGCAAAACCCTCCAGCCTTGGAGAAGGCTCTGTCCACCAGTGGAAAATAATGGGCTAAAGATGTGTTTTGAAACAGGTAATTTATCTCGTCTTTGTAAAATAGTTTCAGTTTTATTTCCGTTGGGCACGTAACTAATTAGGTATTAGTAATAAATCATATCATTTTCTCCCGGTAGCGCTACCACCCACTCCATACTACATACGGGTTTTCTGGAAGAAAATGCTTCGTAGCATTAAGTTCGCCCATGTACTTTTATTTATTAATTACATTTGAATAAAGCATAAAGTATTTTCTATATATCTATTTAACCAAATTACGGCTAGAAGATATAAATTGTATGGAATCGTTTCAGTTAAATTAGGTGCAAATGTGTAAATTACCTGCTCTAATTTTTAACCCAGCTACTTTGATACTTTGACCTTTCCCACAGATACAATAACAATTCAGTTCCACGTGGAATAATAAATTATGAATTTAGCCCCGAAAATTTCACAGGGATCATTGGAATGTCTAATGGCAAAAGTTTATTGCGGGGAATATTTGTATGTGTGGGAGGGACCTTTCTAGTTTCACGAATAGTAAAGTTTGTTTTCTTTGAATCTTTTCACGAAGCACTTAGAGGTCGCAATTGATGACATGACATTAAACTATGGAGCAGCTTCAGGTCCGAGACTTTAAATAAAAGAGTTGCTTATTTTTTTTGTGTAGGGATGTTTTTATTGAATACTTACTATATTCTCCAGCCTAGCTCAAAAGGTTACTTGCATATTGGATACATTGCAATTGCTTACCTTTCTCCTTGTGTGATGGTCGCGATTCCGAATAGGCGGTAGGTTTGACGTTTCAAAATGATCCTAAAAAATCTAAATGAATTAAGAAGTTTTGACTTTGACTTTGTTGGAAAGTTGGACACTGATTGCGTATCCATGCAATACTGGACCGGAAATCACGTTTGGCAAAATGTGTTTTACCAGCCTTCTTTACTTCGTGTTTATTTTTTTTTTAGCCTACCTATTCTGGATATGGACTTGGTATATGAAATTGTACGACGGGTAAGCGTTTGGCTTTGAGGCCGATGGTACGAAATCCGAAATCCTCAATAGACTGAGGAATCGGCTTTATTACCTCTAAATGTCGAAACACAACAATTGTGACAATTATAAATAATAGTAAGACAATAGTAACAATTTTGAATTGTTATTATGGCGACAGACTTAGGTAAGGTAGTGATAGCTAGCCAGGCGGACAGTAAACAAAGTACTAAATACTACAAACCAAACAAAGCACAATTTTTTATTCCCCTAGGAATAGAACCTGGGACTTCTGGGTCTAATACCGGCGAACAACTACACTACAGAAGTGGTTTTGAATTGACTGTATCTTTTTTTTTTTTAACATTTTATGTATAATTTAGTAGGTAATTTATAATTTCAACAGCGTTCGGTCATCTTAAATGTAGTCGATAACGACTATATTTAAGATATAATTTAATTTAATTACACATTTTACAATTTAATTAAATCAGATTAAAAGTAGACATTTACAAGCAGCATGCACCAGCTGGTCCTGTAATCCTGGTTGTGTGTAATGATAGTCCAGAGAATGTGGTCTCACCTCGCCCACGTGACCATGTGGGACGACTCGGGAACCGAACCGGTTACACTCCTCTTTCAAGATAGTGTTGTTTCGGAAGGATCTCATTAAGTTTGAAAGATAAACTCGAAATTCATAGTAGGTTCCCCTAGCTTTCGAATGTTATTTTAGACCACCACGAGAAATAGACCAGCCAGAGATTCCGAACAGGCGGTAGATTTGACGTTTCAAATAATACAAAAAAATCTTAGCGAATAAAAATATTTGACTTTGACTTTGCCTATAAATAACTGCTGGGAGTTAGTGACGTGCAAAGGATTTTTTCCATATGCAAAACCAATGCTTTATAAAATAATGACCTGTTAGATAGCCAGTTCATCAGACTGTTGAGGATTCGGGGTGAAGTGCACCGCTTCGGCCATATGTTAACTTGCAACCAGGTTAGATGAAGGCAAAGAGCTTACCCATCATACATAGGGCATCCAATCTCGCATGTTATTTGCAATCTCGGTATTTGCGAGATCGATGATTTACGATCCCGCGGGATCTCGGAATTTGCGGGATTTTAAAGTGTTTCCGAAAAGTGATAATCTGTGTTGGTTCCAAGGCCAAAATCGATGAGAGCTTTAGCGATGCATAGTTTCAGTCTATTAAATGTTTCGATCATGTTGGTTAAACTGTTCCATTGTGTTTTACAATCTGCAACTAGCTGCAATTTTTTACCGAACTCTGTTTGAACGTATTCCTGAAGTTTATATTTTTTTGTTGGAGACTTCTTTTTTTTATTTTTATTGTACGATTAGGGCATCCAATTATTTCGAGATCTCGAAATACCGAGATCCCGCATCATTTTGCCCGCAAAGAAGCGGGATTACCTGTGCGGGATCCGCGGGATTTGCGGGATTAGTATAAAAAGTGTATTTGGGAGTAAATGTTTACCCGCTTCTGTGGTCTAGTGGTTCAACCCACCGATATCAGATCCAGAGGGAATTATGATGATGTCTATGGCAAAAACCAGGCCCACTTAAGGCCTTCTAGGACTTGCTTTGCTACAAAAGCTCTTTGTGAATATATGTAGTCAGACAACTGGTATAAGTTGAGCCATCATGATCATTATTTCCATGAGCATTTCACGATGTGACGGTCACGGGAAAGCTCTGAATACAGTGGATTTGTAATGAGGACTACATCGTGCCGATTCCACGATAACACTGCACGATTTTGTGATGCTACAGGCTTAGGCTGACTTTTAGCTAAAAAGCGCTTCTAAGCAGCATGTTTTCTAAATTCTAGAGATTGTTTAGCTTCGTTTGCTTGTTGCCCGGCAAAAAGTATAATTATAGAAGTGAAGCTGAGCTATAAATCATATTAAATTACAGACTTAATGCTTTGTAGAAAGATTCAGAGCGAACTAACAAAGCATTGCTGAAACAGTAAGCTTTAATAACAATTCGCATAAATTACTCGGTTCGGGATGAAAAGCGCAAAAGCGGCTAACTCCGCGAAATGAAATTTCACGGAATATGAAACTAGTACGAAATGAAGGCACTTCATATGAATGATCTCAGGGTTAACGGTGAGCGCGTTTTATGTGAAATAAACAGTTTGTAATGCAAATACTGACAGTTGAAGTGTCTCGTTTAACTGCTTTGATAATTTAAAACTATGTAGCCTATGACACTCATACTATTCACATGTCAAAATCGATCAAGCCGTATAGACTACAGAGCGTTACAATGAAATTAATAAATAAATAAATATTACTACAAACTAAGCATAGCTTGTAATATGGGAACTAGGTTACGGATAGAATACTAATATACTCTTATTTTTTTTGTAATTACATATGTACGTACAGCACCCAAACACAGAACAAACATCTATATTCATCACACAAATGTTCGTCCTGGGTGGGAATCGAGCCCACAACCTACAGCAAAATAGACATACATTAATTCTCTCGAAAAACATTACCCTCCTTCTGAGGCAGTCGGGTAAAAAGGGTATAATTTGACTTATATTTTACAAAAATTAAAATAAATAATCAGAATACTATTTACAATTAAACTATCTCTATACAAGGGAAGCAGTCGGGTAAGGACTGTTACTAACGGTCTATAGGTAACTCAACTGTTCCAGACCAGTACCAGACGGAAGCGTGCATTATTCAATGCTTGTAATAAAGGGTTATAGTACCGCCAAACGAGAGAAAAGCTGAGAGAAGCAAAGATAAAACATTTCTCACGCTGTACGCAGCATTTTCACAAATTCACAACGCTATCTATAACTCAGACGCAGCCCATTGAGATTGAAATTAATTTCCATACCTACCAATCTACGGTTATCAAACGACCTTCAATAGGTAAACCGTGATAATAGATTAGCAATGCTCACCCGCAAACCAAACCACCGCTCCCCTCCTTATACCTACTATGCCGACATGCATGCCAGTCTTGATCCGCCGTCACGGAGGCCGCACGTGTGTTCGCGTCTTACTCAAACGATTCCAAATATGCCAACAGGATAGTTACGCTACGTGTAGAATAGTGATGAGTTGAGACAATAGTGATTTTATTGGTGACACAATTCAAATAAGGAACAATAGTGACGTTTAAGTGGATTAGAACGGCCTTGTGATGTAGATACCCTGTGGATTGACAAATTGAAAATGGAACTTGCAAAGTTATGAAAACACTTTTGTGATTCTGTTTTTGAACTTTATCATAATGCTGGCTGTAAAAAACTTTTTCATGCCGGAGAAGAGAGTTGACTCTCCGAGGTTCTCGCGGATGCCTGAGGCTCTGATGAGGTCCATCAGGCGTCGATCGTTGAGAGTGAAGAGGACTAAATCCCTGGTACTGGTCAATGAGAAGAGGAAATCCGGTGAGTGGTAGTGTACCAGGTTTTATTTTCTCCAAGACATCTTAAAAATTGCTAGTCTTTAGAAATGTTCTCTATTATCAGCATTGACCATATTTTTTGATAACGTTATGAGGACTAAATCCCTGGTACTGGTCAATGAGAAGAGGAAATCCGGTGAGTGGTAGTGTACCAGGTTTTATTTTCTCCAAGACATCTTAAAAATTGCTAGTCTTTAGAAATGTTCTCTATTATCAGCATTGACCATATTTTTTGATAACGTTATCTGAAATCATATTGTAGGTAAGTAAACTAAATATTGCGTAGGTATTTTTTTTAGATAAAATAGTTTATTACATGATTATATTTATACAGAATAGAGATAGAAGATGATACAAAATTATTTATTGTTCACCAATATAATACAAAAAAAAAAAACAAACAATGAGGACAATCAAAATAGTGTAACAATGGGCGGTCTTATCTCTACCAGACAACTTTTGGATGGAATGAACTGTTAGAAATAAGATAGGGTAACAATACTAGGAATCATTTTATAAACTAGGTAGGTATTACAGTTGAGTACTTATACCAAATGAGTATAGATATAGGTACTGCAGTATGTTCCAAGCAGTATTCAGTCGCAAGAGGACAAATAATGTTCCTGACCAAATTAAAAAATCAGCAGTGTTTTAGCCTGTGTAATGGGAAACAGGCAACGTTGCTGTGTATTACGGCAATTCCTTTACTGTATACAGTAAATTGCCGTAATATGAGGCGGAATGCTCAGGCATCTTCAGTTGATGAGTTTGAGACGCGCGTAATGGTCGGGGGTGAGGTTGGGCGTGATGACAAAATGTCTTGCTTTTAACGTGAGACTAATGATTAAAATAGAATGTAACCTTTACAAATTATATAATTTACTAATGGATTCCTTACCTCATTCGTTGACTAAATGTAGCTGTACCAGAGATAAAAGAACTGGTTTAATTATTCGTGGTTAAGTATTCCGAGCTGGCTTTGTAACAGAGTACTAATTACAAGTTTTACTAAGGAGGATTCAATTCCCTGTTGCTAATTACAGAGACGCTACAACCAACTACGTAAGTAATTGTGAAGTATTTACTAAAGTAGACTCAAGCTTGAGGAAGGGTAGTCAGAGACAACAGTTATAAAAAAAAAGTACTTTTCCTTCGGGTGGCATAAAAAAATCCAACCTGTATATTTTGTGTCCGTAGTCCAATTCTCTTGATTGTACTTATATTCACCGTAATTCAAGTAATAACATTTTAGTGTTATTATCTTGTCTGTATTCTCCAATGTAAATAATTATTTATTCATAAATATTAATTAGTATGGCAAAACCAGTATTGGAATAGGCCCATTTCTTACATTGGAAGGTCGGGTGTTGATGATGATCGATCAACTTTTTCTCTCGTTTCGTTCTCGACTTCGTTTTTGACTCAGTCTATATTTAACGAGGACAGGCGCAATTTAAAAGTACCTATTGAGTAGAGGTGGATATGTGTTTTTATGACAAGCGTACTATAAAATTACCATAAAGAAGCGAATGTTCATGATTGTGTTCGTATACACATGTGGCTGTTTGCTTTTATGTTTACTTTTATGAGCTACAAAGTAGGATTCGAACGATATTGTACAGAACTGACACGATTCTCATGAAACTGAAAAGCGACCTACATTATGAGTTTATCCAAAGTAAAAAAATTACACAATGGCCCAAATTTTCATAATAGCCCAGAAATTAGGGAAACTAAATAAATGATTCCCTTATAATTCAGGGAATCACTTATTTCGTTAGCTCAAATTGACTTTTACATTTTATTTATTTTCGAAAATAAATCTGTCAAGTGGTAGTAATTAAATAACTAATTAAGATGCATTTACCACCATGCCTAATATTTCAAAATAACTTTAATCGAATTGGAGATTCCAGATGAAAGATAATTAATTTGCCATACACCTAATTGGTTAACCCAGAGTAATCAAATGTATCGTCGCAGGCCATGCCATGCCATACATAAACCAACGGGTATGAACTGATATTAGCTTAATAAATAAAATAAATAAATATTATAGGACATTAAATAAATATTATAGGACATTAATTTTTACACATCGCCATCTAGCCCCAAACTAACCATGGCTTGTAATATGGGAACTAGATTACGGATAGAATACTTAAATACTTTTTTTAAATACATACTTACTATATGATACAACACCCAAACACAGAACAAACATCTATATTCATCACACAAATGTTTGTCCTGGGTGGGAATCGAACCCACAGCCTACAGCGCAGAAGGCAGAGTTACTACCAACTGAGCTATGAGGCTTGTTAAGTTAGCTTGTAGCGACATAATGATCATACATCATAAAATATAATAACGATTACAGAAAATGATTTTTTTTTGTATAAACATAATAAACCTTTGCCTGGCAGAAGTCACAACACAATTAAATAATGAAAAATAATAATAACATTGATTCCTTTGTACATAGTTCAACTCAGTCTAACTGCCGGCATCTGTCAGTGACTGCAAGAAGAAAACTTGCTGTGCTAATGACTCTACTTCACCTATGTGTGAGATAAGATACAGGCAGGAAGGATCAAAGACATCATCATGTCTTTGCATTCATGCATAAATTTAGACACTTTTCTTAGGAGAGGTTTATTTAGAAATTTACTATCACAAGTTTTTTTTTTTTATTGTACGACGGGTAAGCACTTGGCCTTTATCTCACCTGGTAACAAGTTGAGATAAGGCCGAAGGTGGAGGCGCACTTCACCCGGAATCCTCAAAAAACTGAGGAACTGGCTATCATACCTCTAAACTAAATGCCGGAACACAACAATTTTAGATTTGTTATTATGGCGACAGAATTAGGTAAGATGGTGGTAGCTAGCCAGGCGGACTTAAACAAGGTCCTACCACCAACCAAACCAAGCACAATATATCGTACTCCCCCTGGGGATCGAACCCGGGACCTCTGGATCTGAAATCGGAGGCTTGAACCACTAGACCACAGAGGCGGTTATAATGTAATTAAAGATTGGCAATATTTTATAACAAGTTACATGTCCAACACAGTATTGTAGTTGAGGATTTGCTCTTTGACTGATATCTGATGTTTCCGAGAATGACATGCTACACAACACGCAGTGTGTAGACCGCAGTCAAAGAGTTATTATATTGATGGCAAACTCTTTGTTTATTTCTTCCGAAAAAATGCCACTCCCAGCTATAGTTATCTTTCTACATATTCCTCTGTTACCCCTGTTCGATCAACCTGTACATCAATAGACTGATAGGAGTTTACATGCGATTGAACTGTCATCACTATGGTATACTCTGTGGCTTGATGTTCATATAATTAGATCAGGTACATCAACCAATATAACCATCATAATCATCGATCGTATCCATCCAATACTAAGTTAGGCACGCACAGGTCAGGCATTATACTCAATATAACCATCATGATCATCGATCGTATCCATCAAATACTAGAATAGGCATGCACAGGCGAGGCATTATACTCAATATAACCATCATGATCATCGATCGTATCCATCAAATACTAAGTTAGGCACGCACAGGCCAGGCATTATACTCAATATAACCATCATGATCATCGATCGTATCCATCAAATACTAGAATAGGCATGCACAGGCGAGGCATTATACTCAATATAACCATCATGATCATCGATCGTATCCATCAAATACTAGGATAGGCATGCACACTATGCACAGGCAAGGCATTATGCTCAATATAACCATCATGATCATCGATCGTATCCATCAAATACTAGGATAGGCATGCACAGGCGAGGCATTATACTCAATATAACCATCATGATCATCGATCGTATCCATCCAATACTAGGATAGGCACGCACAGGCAAGGCATTATACTGGCCTCACAGCTCATTTAGTAGCAGGTAGTAACCCTGCCATCTATGCTGTTGGTTTTAGGTTCGATTGCCACCCGGGACAAATATTTTTGTGATGAATACAAATTATTATTCTGTGTTGTGGTTTTATATTGTAACGTAAGTAGATTTTTAGTATACCTACGTAGAATTTAAGTACAACAAAATGTACTCAAATTCTTCGTAATCTAGTTCCCATATTGCAAGCTTTGCTCAGTTGGGAGGTAACGATGATGGCGTGTGTCTAGTAATCATCATCACCATATAACTAGTGCGGTACACTGCTGATCGTAGGTCTCTCCTAAGGTGAGCCCTATCTTTGGCCTTTCTCATTCTCTCTATGCTTTAAATTGAATACCCATTACGTATCCATCCAACTGTATCGACCTAACTATGACACTAATTAATAAATAACAGTGGCAGCACCGGATGCACCTGGTTGGCGTGTGCCAGTAAATGTCACAATATACGTTAAATAAAAAACCGAAACAGGTTGAACCTTTGTTTTACTTAGAACTTTAGCTATCGAGGGTCTTACTAAAATGGTACTGAAGTAATTGTCTTTTTTTGACATTGACATTAGATTACATGTATTTTTGCAGCCGTATTGTTGGTTTGGTTAAATTCCATTGCATAAGGGCACAGATATGACTGTACCTAGTAGTACCTACTATATACTTACCTTATCTACTTAAGGTAATACATTTATTTCCTATAACAAAACAATTAGCTAATGTAATTTGATAAATGAATGTAAGTTTCCTGTTATTGCATCAACTGACATACCTTACCGTCAACCTTCTTTTAATGTGGTTTTCTCAGTTCCTCTAGAAATGTATCCCATAAATTTAATATGTGAACTGAGCTGACTCGCACTGTATCCAATTTCCTAATGCATCCGTATCATTCAATATCTCGCCTTTGAAATATTAATTTCATCGAGTGAGAATGTCGAACGTGGTTACAAGCTATGAGCTTTCTAATACTTGTGTTCCTTTTTGAGTTCCTAGTGCTTTTGTCTGATCCTAGTATACAGAGTGTTTTTTTTAACTGGGACAGTACGGGGACCCACACATTTTAATAAATTTGGTATTGGTTAAATTCGATACATTAAAATGATCCTACGGGACGGAGTCGATTGGCATCAACATTTTTTTTTACCAATTTCATTCATTTTAAGCTACTCACGATTGACCAATTTTGTTTAATGCTAAAATGTTTTTTTTTAAAGACGCAGATGTTTCAAACTAAACTGCACCTGAGTCTCCTCAGGTTATGGTTGTATCCGTACCTACTGTCCCAGTTAAAAAAAAACACTGTATAGAAGGGTAGAAATGTTGATGTTGAAATAGTTATTACTTCTTCTGTGCACTTAGAACTTAATTTTCCTGTAACAATATGATTACTTTAACAGCCCGTCAATATCCACTGCTGGATGAAGCATCGTATGGCAATCGGGGGGCCTTGATATAATCACCACGCTTTACAGGCGGATTGGTGGCACACGGAAGTATCCTGTTGCCTTTCGGTGAGATCACTCAGTTAGGATTGTTGTCGTTTGTTTTGAAAATAAATGTAGTAGTTGTATTATAATGTATGTAGAAGTTGAAAGCAGGGTTGACATAAGACATGTTGAAATTTGAAAAAACTTAAACCCGTCTGCAAAACATTTTAATAATTTAACAACGCGTATATTTTTTTCCGGTGGCGACATCTAGTTTAAATTGAAATAAGTAGGTATACATAATTATAATTGTGATTATATGCTATAATATGCTTTGTTTAGAATAATGTTCAGTAGATAAGCATGTGTTTACATTTCTATATAAACAGGTGTTCTATATAATAGACACCACCAGCTTACACAGACGATAATTTCAACAATAGATTCAAGGTACGAGTGACTTACTTTAAACTTAATTTGTGACTTTATCGTAGCATCAAAGTTGTTTAATATATATATATATATATGTTTAAAATTGGCATATTGATGGAATAGAATCATTTTTTGTGTCCACCCCCACTCTTACTTTTGATTCACACCCCCCATAAAAAAATAACATAGCCTTTGTCACTCCCACAATTCAGACGAATCAAATGAGCAAGCCGAGTGGAAGTTCGAAATTCCATACATACATACATACATACTCTCGAAAAACATAACCCTCCTGATACAGTCTGGTAATAATAACGTCGTCTTACGCCTCAGTGTAGACAGCATCATTTGATCTAGGTACATAGAATAGATTTCTCGACACTTGACATCGCTAAAAGCCTAAGCACTAAGCTTGTTTTGTTTTTTTTATTGCACAGGCAAAATGATAGCAGCCTCATGAGAACATCTGCGAGCGAATGCAGACCGCATGCTAATGGACACTACTCGTAACTTTTGTGTTCTATTTTCAAAAAACGTTTCGAGATGTGATAACATTTTGCACTACTGAGAAGACTTTTGGTGTTCTAATTTTAAAATTAGGTTGTATGAAGATTGATTTCCTTACCATACCTATCGGCAATTCAATCTGTATTTTCTATCGTTGTATTTTTCTTACGATATACGAGTAATTATGTGTCGTATTTTTTTTAATCTTGTCTAGCAGCGGTCTGGCGCTATGCCATTACGTTGTAGTTTTTGGATTCGGGCCAAGTTTTGAGCATGATGAAGTTAATAGGACTCATAACGATGATGAGACTTCATGGTGCCAAGATGTCATGGCTTGTCACAACAAAACAGTGAGGTGAGTTTTGCGGAACACATTTAATACGAATTAGCATAGCTATTCAGCGTGGCAATGCAGCCAGTGTCTTGGGCACGCTTCCGTCTGGTACTGGTCTGGAACAGTTGAGTTACCTATAGGCCGTGTGTAACGGTCCTTGGGTAATCTGACTGATTCCTTTGTACATAGTTAGTTTAATTGTACTTATTATTGAATAAATGATTTTATACTTAATAATAAAATATAAACTGAAACATTAAATAAAAGAGGCTGAAGCCTGAAATGGCCCTCAAAAAGCATAGTTTTTGTCAGTTTCTTGGCGGCATTGCTTCTTCAGCTTCAGATTTGGTCATTAAAAAATATTCTTCAGTTTTTTTGCTAAGTTCGGGGGTTCCTAGACAAAGTAAATAATCTTTGGTAAAGAATAGTTGCAAGAATAAAAGTGCGACGCTGTGCTTGCGCTAACTGAATAAGGTAGGAATTTATTGTATTTTTTGTGTTGGAATCTTATCTACCATTTCTCTACATCCCTGCCCGGCCCATTTTAATTGTAAATAAGCGTTTTTCGTTGACATGACATTGTTACAGTCCTTTTCGAATTTAATTTCAAATGGCCTCCAAATTCCGTCGGTTCTAGCGTCTATTTTTTCGCTGTCTTACGTTGTCTTCAAATGATAGCTAAAGTTAAGGCGCGCTACGCAGCTAAAATCGCGGCATAAACGATTATGAGAGTTGACAACGGCAAGCTATAGGTGGCGCATGCGTATCGTAAATAAAACCTTTTGATAATTCTTATTCTGAGATCGCTTTGCTGGTATGTAGGTAGTTACTGTGACCATATTATGATGGTACCTTTACTGGCACAGAACAAATAACTTATTTAAATTCGTTCTAATGTTTATTCTGAAGCTAGGTGTTGTCTGACCGCTACGAGGACGACAAGCACACGTCCAACGGCGACAGTGGTCACAGAGCTACTGATTGAAAGGCGGGCGCGCGGTGCGCCTGTAGTTTTTTTAATAATTCATGATTAAAATTAAATTTGAATTGGTATCAAAAAACTAGCTTACCTTTAATGTAGATCAACATGTTACCTATCATTTAAAATAAATCGTAAGTCAATATTCATTGTAGGTATCACAATATTTCTCTTGTAAATTTTGAAACGTAATATTTTCAATAAATAAAAATTGAAAATTTTCAGCTATTATGTTTTCAGCTTACCTCTTATGTAGATAATACACATATAATACCTGAAGTAATACAGATATAAAAAATAGAATCGTGACTTGTTCAGAAGTACTATAATTTTCCTTTGGAAAAAGAGGAAACGTCTAATAACAGGTCCTTAAGGCACCTTTCGGGCAGACTCACTATGGAGTGTCAAAGTCAAAGTCAAAGTCAAAATTTCTTTATTCATTAAGATTTTTTAGGATCATTTTGAATCGTCAAATTTACCGCCTGTTCGGAATCGCGACCAGCACACAAGGAGAAAGGCAAGAACCTCGGGCCGGTTAATTTTTTTGATGATCCATTCAACATTTAGATAGGTACACAATTTGTAATTATATTCTAAGTAGATACAACAAAAACCTAAATACTTAATCTTAAAACATTTGTTATTACCTATCTACCTATGGGCAATTTGTTAACATTGAGAAATCACCATTTTGCTGTCAACTGGTATAGCAACATCGGGCCACACGTTCTTATCGTCGATATAATCACTAATTTTGTAGTAGGCACTTTTAATTAAATTATTCTTTATATACAATTTGAATTTACGAGTAGAGAGTTTGGTGGCGCTTTGAGGAAGCTTATTATAAAATCTCACACAGTTTCCTAAGAATGAATTATTTACTTTTCCTAAGCGAAACTTAGGTATCTCAAGTTTATTTTTATTTCTAGTATTAACACGGTGTACATCACTTCGTTTACTAAACTCATCAATGTTTCTGTGAGCGTGCATTAGGTTTTCATAAATGTATTGGGAGCTGACTGTAAGAATACCAATCTCTTTAAAACGTTCCCTAAGAGAGTCACGAGTTTTCATTTTATAAATTGCCCGTATAGCTCTCTTCTGTAGAATAAAAATGCTATCAATATCAGCTGCATTTCCCCATAAAAGTATGCCATAAGACATAATACTATGAAAGTAACTAAAATAAACTAACCTCGCCGTAGCTTCATCAGTAAGATGCCTTATTGTACGTACAGCGTATGCAGCCGAGCTTAATCTGCTAGCTAATGACTCAATATGAATACCCCATTGCAACTTAGCATCAATATTTAAACCTAAGAAAGTAGTTGCTTCAATAAAGTTAAGTATTTCCCCATTTAAGATAATGTTAGCATTGCTGACTTGAACATTAGGCAAGGTGAATCGGATGCATTTTGTTTTTTTCTCATTTAGTAGGAGGTTGTTAACTGTAAACCAATCAAGAACTTTAGCTAGAGAAGCATTTACACAATCATAGTTATCTTTAGCCCTATCGACTCTAAATATTAATGAAGTATCGTCAGCAAACAATACAATGTCACATAGGTCCCCTACATAGGATGGTAGATCATTGACGTAGACTAGAAACAGAAAGGGCCCTAAGATCGATCCTTGTGGTACACCTATGTTAGTGGAGGTTCCCGAAGATCTGATACCGCTAATATCCACTTTTTGAATGCGATTTGATAGGTAACTATGCATGAGGTTTATTGCCTGATTCTGGATGCCGTAGTGTTTAAGCTTTGAGATCAGGGTGTCATGATCTACGCAGTCAAAAGCCTTAGATAGATCACAGAATACTCCAATGGCATCCTGTTTTCCCTCCCAGGCTTTAAAGACGTACTTCAACAGCATAGAACCAGCGTCGGTCGTTGAACGGCCTTTAGTAAACCCAAATTGTTTTTCATGCAAAAGCCTGTTGCAGTTAAAATGTGACTGTAACTGAATAAGAATCAGTTTTTCAAATATTTTACTACATGCAGGCAGAATCGATATTGGTCGATAGTTTGCTGGATCCTTTTCATTACCAGACTTGAATAAAGGGATCAGTTTGCTATGTTTCATCAGATCAGGAAAAATTCCTTCGTCGATGCTTCTATTGAATATGTATGCCAGACATGGTGCAATATCAATTACTATCGTACTTAATATCTTTACGGAAATCCCCCAAAGGTCTTCGGATTTTTTTATATTCATTGACTTAAAAGCTTTTACAATACAGTCAGAGTTGACGTGTCTAAAACTAAAGGAAACATGACACTTTTCAACACTTGTTTCAAGTAGAGCCAACGCACAATCAACAGATGAGTTTAGTGGCCGAGTAACAATATTAGGTATGCTAGAGAAAAAACGGTTAAATTCATTAGCAACTTTTAAATTATCAATTACAATTGTATCATCTACTTTTAAAGCTATTGGTTTTTTTAGAGGTTTTGTTTTACCGGTTTCATTATTAATCATTTTCCAAGTAGCCTTTATTTTATTTGTTGAGTTCTCTATTTTCCTTTTTATTTGCAAAGATTTTGCTGAATGACATACCTGTTTAAAGATTTTAGAGTATTTTTTGACGAAACTAATAAATGGTAGATCATGTAGCCTTAACTCTCTCTCTGCGTAGAGTTCATATAGTCTATTCCTACTTTTATAGATACCGGCTGTAGCCCAGTCTGCAAACACAGAGCCAGATTTACCTTTACACGTTAGTAGTGGGAAAATATCATCGTGTTCTGTATGTATTATGTTAGACAATATGTTATAAAGTTCATTCGGATCATTTAAGCATGGAATAAGGGGAATCATTTTACCAATGTTGGTTTGAAATTTCATGATGCGAAATTCGGTGATTGGCCTGTAAGTGAGTATGGTCTACGATGGCGTAGGCCACATCCTTGCATGGGCAAGTTACAATGTCAAGAGCTGTCGGTACTTCATTTAAATATACTTGCTACAAGTAATTGTTTTTGTAGTTGTTGTAGAGACGGGAAAGTGAAAGCCATAATGAATGAATGCATTAATGAAAATTCTTTATTACACCAAAAACATATAGAACAATTTTAAAACTTAAGTTAACAGTAGAATGGGCGGTCTTAGCACTCAAGTTTAGTTAATCCGTCGACGGGAGAAGTAATACTAAAAAAAAAACGAACAGTAAAAAAAAAAACTGTTGCAAAGGTGAATTCGAGGTTCTTGCAAGCGTGGATGTCTAATAGGTCGGAATCGGAACGCAACTGGAATGTATTCAATGTTCGATCCGACCTGATTGTAAACTATCGGGTCAGTGGACAAGTAGAGTGTCCCATCTTTAGGCCATTTGATATCTAGATCACTATGTTATAGGCGTAGTCTGAATTCCTGAAGTTCGCTCTTGCCGAGCCGCAATCTGCGGGATTTCAATAAATATTCCTTTAAACAAATTTTCATTACCGGGGTTAAATTTACATTGCGCCATCTAGCCCCAAACTAAGCGTAGCTTGTAATATAGGACTAGATTACGGATAGAATACTTTTTTTTTTATATAAGTTTTTTTTGTAAATAAATACTTACCATATCCTATTACAGTTTTTTTTTTTTGTTCTTGGTGTTGTAGCAGCAAAAATTAAAAAATATATATATATGGATCACACAAATTACAAATAGACACTGACATAAAGTTTCCTCGTCGTACAATAGAAATAAATTGTTTAATCTGTCCGACATGCAAATGGCCTAAAATTACTCAAGTATTAATCATTTTTTTTATTAGAAAATAATGTTTAATTATTTGGTCAGCTTAACATCACAAGTTATCTACAATCTACGAGTGTTATCAGCTAGTTTTTTTTATCGAACTCGCACTTGGCTTGTTTTATCGGTTTGTAAGACCACAGATAACCTTAAACTTTGCCCACAACCCGCAAGCCACGGCCTTTCCGCAATTTATTGGGGTACGAAGGGCACAGGGCTGATATTGAAAAGGTTCTGTCGGTTGTTATTTCTCAGCACGGTGCTCTTGGGACTAGGGTAAGCTGAAATTGGATAAAGAGGACGTAACTCTAATTGGATGATTTAATGTTTTATAAAAAAAAAAATTTTACGACGGGGAGCCTTTATCTCACCTGGTTACAAGTTAAGATAAGGCCGAAGGTAGAAGCGGAAGGAACTAGCTATCTTACCTCTAAATGTCTAAACTCAAAATTCCTTATATTTTGGTAATTACTATCTAGCAATGCCTAGCGTAAACTTATTATCTCGAAAAAGTTTCAAGAACAAGGTATGAGTATTGACACATTCCTATGTGTCCCAAGCTCAATTGAAAGTCAAAATGATTTTAACCGCCTCTGTGGTCTAGTGGTTCAACCCACCGATTTCAGATCCAGAGGTCCCGGGTTTGATCCCCATGGGGAGTACAATAGATAGTGAAAGTGGTTGGTGGTAGGACTTTATTTAAGTCTTACCATCTTACCTAATTCTGTCGCCATAATAACAATTCCAAACATTGTTGTGATTCGGCGTTGAGAGGTAAGATAGCCAGTTCCTCAGTTTGTTGAGGATTCCGGGTGAAATGCGCCTCCACCTTAGGACTTATCTCAACTTGTTACCAGGTGAGATGAAGGCCAAGCGCTATCCCGTCGTACAATAAAAATAAGAACTGATTTCAATTAAATTGAGTAAAACGTTTCATTTTGAAACAATTAAGGAATTACTCGGATATGCCACAGCAGAATCTTCTGAAAAATAACAAAGCACCCATATGTATAATTAACACTCAACAACCAAGATCCGTGATGTGATTGAGTGATGAGTAATCTTATGCAGGTATTATGACTGCATCGCTTCATGCATTCGCCTTACCGACACTTGGTAGAAACATTTCATGCTAAATCGATATTTTTTTGCTAAGAAGTAGGTACCTAGCGGGGACCTAGAGGATCTAGGTTCTTACCGCTACTCTTCGCCTAATATACATACCGCAGGGGTTAAAGGATTTTGTATGGCGACCACGATTATAAATATTTTACATTTGCAATTGGACATTGATTTCACACAGTGCCATCTAGCGAAAAACTAAATAAATAAATATTACAGGACATTAATTTTACACAGCGCCATCTAGCCCCAAACTAAGCATTGCTTGTAATATGGTAACTAGATTACGGATAGAATACCTAAATACTTTTTTGAATACATACGTACTATATAATAAAACACCCAAACACAGAACAAACATCTGTATTCATCACACAAATGTTTGTCCTGGGTGGAAATCGAACCCACAACCTACAGCGCAGAAGGCAGAGTTACTACCAACTGAGCTATGAGGCTTGTTAAATTATGTAACCACCTTTGGACCAGATGAAAGATAATAACAATTTCTTGAATGCTTTAGCTCTTAACAACTAAACTTGCAAGCTTAGCTTACCGTCTATGTCCGTTTCGGATTATTAAAATTATAATATTTTAAATTTTAAGTTATCTTGTATTTTATTTCTGTGTGTGTGCAATAAAGTATAAATAAATTTCAGGGTTCAAATGGCAGTTTCTTACATATATTTATACAATCTTCATTTATTGATGATCACTGCATGCTGTCATCATCAACCCAATCTGTGAGTCATGAGTGTCTGACTGTGACATTGACTTTTATTGCCGCACGGTCAACAGCACGAATTGACCTTTTAAATTTTAATGCATTCGAGTCTGTCCTGACTCCGATTGCAAGCCCAAGCTTAAATTAGCAATGATTTCGAAGGTTGTCACTTATCACTTCAATTTAAAATATCTTGCGGGCCTTTTAATTGATGCGACACGTGACCCAAGGGCTCTTATAGACCAGCGAATTAGCATAGCTATTCAGCGTGGCAATGGAGCCAGTGTCTTGGGCACGCTTCCGTCTAGTACTGGTCTGGAACAGTTGAGTTACCTAGGTAACTTTAGGTTATCCGACTGATTCTTTTGTGCATTTTAATTAACATATATAAATTAATATATAAGATTACAGAGATGTACGAAGATGTGCATATACAATGATAGCAATGAAGCGATAAGATTAGATTTGAAGTAAAACTCAAAAACCCGGCTCTAATTGATGATAGAATCGGCATCTTAAATATTATGTATAACACGTAATGCAATACAGTACTGTGCAGGCTCTGTTCTTTGTGGATGTGATCTACGCAGTAAAGCATTTATAGGCGGGAGATGCATTTAATATCAGGTGGGCTACTGGCTGGTTCCATTGCCTAGCTGATTAAAACAAAAAAAACGTAGTCCTTACACAGTTGTGTGTAAACATAGCCGAAGAACGAAATAAACAAACCTCTTTTATACCGACAAGAAGCCAATAAAAACTAAAAAGCGATTACAGAGTGCTACTGCGGACGAGGCGCCCAGATTGAACTTCAATCTGGAAGCCTCGTGTTCGAAGTTTTCAATCATTGAGCACTTCCCGAAGCTGTTAGAAAAAGGTATAAACAGAAAGCGGACAACACGTAACTAGACAAGAGACGGCTAAAAATCTTTATCTGCGATATTAAAGACTTTTCTCTCCTACAAAAATAAAATTTGGCCTGTCACGTCTATCCTCCCTAGAAATCCATATAGGTAAAGTAGCTACCAGGAGGGATAGCTATAATAGATTTTCCTTGAAATTACTTGTTTCAAAGACTTGTTTTGAAGTAGGGACTTTTACAGGAAACAAGTTTTTTTAGATACTTAAAGGAACTTTAGTAAGTATGTCTCTCTGCCTACCCCTCTGGAAAACAGGCGTGAGTCTATATATGTTTGTATTTGTATTGAGTTTTTATTAATGGTACTGAAATTTCGCTTGTTCGGACTGTTTTGGACCATTTAAGTCAACTACATTTACAATGATTAAACTAAGTAAGTAAGTAGTTCTACTGATTGGTAGTATCTCTGCCTTCTACGCTGTTGGTTTGATTCCCGACCCGGACAAACATTTGTCTGATGAATATAGATGTGTGTTCTGTGTTTGGATGTTGTATCATATAGTATGTTATGAACTAAATAAAATAAGTACAAAAAAAAACTATCCCTAATCTAGTTCACATATACATTACAAGCTATGCTTAGTTTGGGGCTAGAAGGCGCTGTGTGCAATTAATGTCCTGTAATATTTATTTGTTTAGTTTAGCATCTGACCGTATGTACATCTCCTAAACATATGTAATATTCAATGTTTTTTTTATTTATTTTATTTATCTACAAAGGAATCAGTAAGATTATCTAAGGACCATTACAAACGGCCTATAGGTAACTCAACTGTTCCAGAACAGGATGTACCAGAAGCGTTCCCAAGATATTCAATGTTGTATCGACCAATTCGCAAAATAACCACCTAAAACTGAGCAACCACTCGTTAAAAATCTCATCTCATAGTCCCACCGGGAACATTTCCAAAGAAAATGCTTGAAAGTGGGTCGCGCCGTGCAATCGGAAAAGCCATTTGCCCGCAGCCTGATGCACTATGCCACGGGCACGGGTGACCTATTTCAAGCCTTTTATACCACAATGCAAACTCGTTAGCGGCCGACGGAGAAAACAGCCCACAATTCGTTTTTGTAAAGGAAAATGTGACCTTTATATACTTTAACTCGGTGACCCTTTGCGGATTTAGTACTTCCTAAAAAATTCATAATTTAAAAAAAGATCATTATCATTCCACCTAGTTGATGTTCCATTTATTAACCGCCTCTGTGGTCTAGTGGTTCGTCTACCGGTCTCAGATCCAGAGGTCCCGCGTTCGATCCCAGGGAGTACAATATTGTGCTTGGTTTGGTTGGTGGTATGACTAAGTCTACTTGGCTAGCCATCTAACCTTATCCTGTCGTAATAACAATTCTAAAATTCTTGTGCATTTAGATTTATGTCACCATAGCCAGTTCCTCAGATTGTTGAGGAGTCCGGGTGAAGTGCGCTTTCTACCTTCACCCTTATCATAACTTGAAAATCTGGTGACATGAAGTCACTTCCCCGTTGTACAATAAAAAAAAGCGCTTTATAATAAATTTAATATGCGCACTGCAAAAACTTGAAACCAACTTCTGTGTTTCTGCTGTGTTACGATCCTAATACTTTTAAGAAGAGCGTTAATAGGCACCTTCTGGATGAGCCTATCGCACCATCTTCGATTTTAGAAATAAAGAGCAGACCTTTTCTTTAAAAAAAATAGGTAGTCTATGTACCTGGGAGGTTGAGTATAATTATTGAACTGCCTCAAACCAGTATAAAGGCAAAGAGTATGAAGGATGTAATTGTATTCTTGCATTCGGTGGTTTTCTAGATATCGAATGATCATACCTGAGTAGAAAGACATGCAGGCAAACTTGTGAACACGTTCACTGCCATCTCCAACCCGTATGCCAATGCGTGAAAATATGGGAAAACCCACTTAAGGAATAGACTTGGCTTATGTGCAACGGTGTACGATAAGGAGCTGTTGATGTGATTATGTGATGACGTATCCTCAGTCTGTAGCGTACATCGCACGATGATTATTATCATTAAGCCATTCAATTCGTTGAAAGGGCGGTATTATATTGCGTCGTTAAAACTACGTGTACGCATGTCAGAATACGTCAGCTATTGTTTACATGACATCGCGACACGTTCGTGCCAAGCCAACTCCACCGGTTTTGGGTTGGTATTTATTGGCATTATTTAATTTGTCATGTAATAAACGAATGTTGTATCGCTAAAACTATCACTCTCTCAATAAATGCTTTTGAAATTCACGTAATTCAAAAATAAATTATCAATGAAATTGATTCTGACCACCGATCTTTTGAAATGTCATCGTCGATTGCACACAGACAGAATTTAAACTTGGAACGCACGTGGCTCTTTGGCGGCGCGCGACAGGAAGCGGAAGCAATTGTTTAGCGACTTGAATCGTAAATCGAATGCGTGCTGCGTGCTCTCGATACCGATACGTGCTGTTTTCCCAACACTGTTACAGTTTTTGGACGGTACGGCTTCCGCTGGAGATTTTGTTTTTTGCAAAGAACGTGAATCAGTTCGTTTCGTGTACCTAATCGAATGATTCAATTTTATAAATAGTTTTTCAGTGCGATGCGGATTTTTTTCGCGGAACTCTTGTGATGTGTAAAATGGAAAAAGAAACATGAGAATAAGCCTATAGGTACGCCTATCTGCTTAGTAAAATTTGATGTACTGATTGATTGACTGAATGCGTGATGCCTACAAGTAGTAGATTTGCTGATTCAAAATAAAAAAATCTATATGTATACAAAAATCTTACTGATTTGATTTTGAAGTACAAAGAGCTTTAGTGATATTAGTCATGTCCGATCCGAATAATCCCATAATAGTGCTGTGCCGTGCCGGTGAATTGACTAATATATTTCGAACTGTAGCACGGTTTGTGACACAAGTTAGCACTGTTATGTGGCAGTGGCTCACAAGTGTGAACGTTATCCGGTCAAACGCGACGAAGCAAATGCGAAGCTCGGTCCGTAGATGGCACACAGATGCTGTTCATGTCCTGTGTGGGAAGTATTCGTGTTTAAAACGAAAACGACACTTGGTTGTGATCTTGTGATTACGCTGTTTTAAAGGATGGATATATCCGAATGACATGTTTGGACGATAGTGACGTGAAATCTTTCGGGTTGGTTTAACTTAGCTTCATGTATACCTAACCAACTCTACCGAATGTCGACAGGCCAAAGCAGCGGTATCGAATTATTCACCAAGACTAACACTCTTAAACCTTAGGACTGGATCTCCGAATCTTAGTTGGGACATTGAAGGTCCACTGCCAATTAAATAAACACCTGTCCTGGAATGCATGGGAGTTACAGCACAACGCACGGAATCCCCCAAGAACCCGGGGTCGCTCCGTGAAGCCTGCTTAAACACCAGGAATATTCTACGCTTCTGGTCGGAGTTAGGCTGGCTATACTAGGCTGACATTTCACACGCACAATGGACAACTTAGGAGTCTAAGTGCGGTGGAGTATTTTTGCATATATTTTATTTACGTGGTACCTATTTTGATGCTAGTTTTTAGCTATACACAAAAGAAACAAAGAATGTTTCCACTTTTTAAAGATGTCAGCTGTGCTACAGAATCTTTGAACCAGTATTAAGTTTTATTTCTCCATAAAATCCTTCCAAAATCAGAAAAAGCAATTGGCATAAAATCAAGAAAACTTTTTTTATAATCTTACTACACTAACCCTTTAATTTCCCATACACGTCATCTGTCATAATTTAAATTTAATTAGAGAACATCCGCATCAATTACCATCACAAACAATTCCCATAGTTGACAAAACAAAACTCCAAACATATCATTAAAGCGTGCGAAACGCGCCCTGCTGTGAAAAAGAAATAAAAAAGGATTAGTGGGTGTGTCCCTTTACCAAGGATAAATGACTCAATAATGATCCGTCAAACCAAAATTCACGTATCGGAAAACATGTGATTATGTTTTTTTATTCTACCGCAGAGGTGGAGATTTAAGGAAGAGGGACGCGACTTTTTATCGATGATTTTATTAGTCTGATCTAAAACCAACAAGGTACGAAAGAGCCCCGGCCCCCATGTTAAGCTTAGAAAAAAACAACTGAAAAGCAAAGTCGAGTTTCGTTTTCGAGTACGAATTTGCAATGAGCGGCAGTTTTTCGATGATCCTAGTGGTTTTATTCATTACAAAAACATTTACCTGTACTCTGATTAAAAAAGATTCTTTACTACTTTGTAATACCAAATTTTGTATACCGTCAAAGGTTCATTGTTTTATCAGTTAACAGTAGAAAAATGTATCATCTATTGTTATCTGTCTGATCGATCACCCCGATATCAGTATCACATCTAATACAGTATAGCCCTATTTAAACTCAATTTCTACAACAATTGTTACTATCTTATCTGTTCGAATGATAAAACTCATCGATTGGGGGTACTACTATTACTACTAGTATTTGAACTCTTTGTTTGATTATAATCGAGCATTGATCTTATTACAGTCATAACATCTATAGCATTTATTTCAATTTCAGACCATATCAATATTTATGCCCCATTCAGTTTCCTCAGTTTCTAGTGTTTTCAATTATATCACGTTTCACAGAACTGCACTATTCCATATTCACGATTCATCGATAAGAAACAATAACAGGTAGCTTAGAAATACGCAACGCAAGTTTGGCTTAGCATAGTCTTTGCACACATGAGTTCTAAAGAACGAAACTCTATTAAATTCGGTTTGTTTATGCTATCGTCTCGATATCGATGACCTAACTGTAGATCCGGCCCGCCACTATCTAAGATCAGGGTTGCACCACACAATTCCTTAATCTATTCGCAAGAAGGGTCCCACAATGGAGGCGACTGGTGACTGAGCAGATGTGCAGGTAAACTGGAGCAAGTTGGCAGATGCTGGAGCCGAGTGATGCCTCTATTGTTGGCACTTTTAATATGATTATTCGCTGTTTTTAAGCATAAAAAGCTTCTAATAATAAAAAATTAAAATGGGATATGAAGGAAATTGATACAATAAGTTTAAGGGTCACTTTTAAGGAATAAAAAGCAAATAGATCATGAAACAAGAAAGCTCTTTTTTTATATTCTCAACAAAAACATTAGGTTCCCTAAAACAACATTATCTAGTAAGTATTTTATTTTTATATTGCTACGCTACATACTTATTCTAAGAAAGTTAGCATTTCAAGCTTCTTACAAAGATTTCGTCCTGTTCTAATCTGTTTGACATTTCAAAAGATATCTTTTCAAACCTACATTATTTCTTTGCAGTTGTCAACCCTATCGGGCGCACGACTCGGCAGTTTCATTTCACGGTCCGCGAAACATTGCGCAAAACATCGTTTCTTAAAACCCTGTTCGTTATTCGCTATTCAAAAACTATAATTTCAATTTTATTTTTATAACGCGGAATATATACCGTTTCACAAAAATGAACGTATAAAATTACGGTAGCTGAATAAGCAGAAAAAGAACACTATAACTTTCAAAAAATAAAATAAATGAAATATTTCGTTCCAAAGTGTGCAAAATTTGTACAAGAAGTTGGTAGATTAGTTCCCGTCTTTCCGATTTTTTGCAAAACTTTCTGAATCGGACTTAACCTGAAAAAGTGTACTTAAAAGCTTTTATCAAACCTTTTTTTGCGGTCACAAAACTTCTACAGTTTCAGTGCTTACAAAAATCCGTATTTTTAATGCATTATTACTGATTTTACCAAGACCTTGTTAGTCCTAGTGAAAACCTAGAATATTGCGTGTGGATTTAAATGTATTCCGTGTAAATTGGTCTAGGTTTGCAAATCATGCTAATTCCACTGCTATAGGAGTGGCCGTGATTGTTGATGAGATCATAACTTTGGCTTTTATTTACTTAGTTAAAACAATAGTTTACCTAAACCATGAACTACCTATATTGGAGCTCTTTTTGAAAGCTCACCAGAAGAACGCTTCAATCAAAACTTCTCCACAGCGTGATTGATTTCACACAGCCCTAAAAAAACTCATATTCTCACGATTGCCCTGTATTTACTTTGTCCAATCCATAACGTGAATGAGACGCAAACTCTGACTGTAGAAATCCAAAACTCAATGCAGGCCATACACGGTAAAGGACACCGTCCAATTTGTCCAAACGTATATATTGAAGGCATCTAAGAGTACTCCTACATATATATACGCCTACCCAAAGCACATGAGACTTTAGTTGTCAAGTATACTTCGTACGGGAGTGTGGTGTCTGCTGCTTACGTTAAACTGATCCTGTATGGTCCATATCATGAAAATAATATCATGACTCATTTGAATTGGACGTAATATATGGTAATACTTTATAATGTATGGTCTGCACTAGGAATCGAGGCATAGTCAGTCAGCCGATTTATTATTCACATTGCAATCAACGGCAACTCTAAAGTGCAAGTGCATTATCCAAGCTCTGCGCTTCTATCACTGTCAAGGGTTTGACAGCTTTGACATGTGGCGCCAGTGCACAGATAACTTATTGCAGTAGCTCTTCCAAGAAATGGCATTGATACGCTATCGTCGGAAGTACTTCTGATAACACACATTTTGATTTTATGAATGCTTGTTATTATAATTGTCATTGACCATAAATCATTGGAACTAGTAAGTACTTCTTAGTTAAACTTTTTAAATTCTTTCGAATTGTTAATTCTACTAAAAACAACCTATAGGAAAGAGAAAGTTGTCCCAGGTAGTTGAAACAATTACTAATTAGCTTATTTTTTCTTAAAATGCAGTACAAAACAAAGTATATGGAAAAGAGTGTTTGTATAGGAATACTCTTTTCCATATATTTTGGTATGTATTCTTTTTTTTAGAAAAAGTTACGCACCACAGACACAGATTATCCTTATCAGATCATACCTGCAAAATTAATATTGAATCGGAATTGCCATTTTGAAATAAACGAGGAACTGCGTTGTATGGGAAAGCGGGACTACTGGGCCCTACAACATAAAAAGCTTCTTGTAATACATATCTACTTTTATTACGTCAGCGAAATAAAATGGCTTGGTCTTAATGTTTGGTTTCATAAAAAAAAAGCAAACCGTTTTTTTTTCGAAGCTGCTTAATTCGAATAACTTAACACAATTAGCCATAGAAGTTTGTCCCTATTTTGAAACCGCGATGTTAAAAATAACCCTGATATCTTTATTCGAGTATGTGATATTGTACCACCTAAGAAGGGATAACAGTAAAATCTGTGTACAGTTCCAAGACCGCGTCGATGCCCAAGAGCATTTTCTGCATGGCAACTTCTATTTATGGTAAACTTCCTAAAACACTAGGGAAATGCCGACCTCACTGTTTCAGAGTAAGGTAATCCACGTTATTAAATCTTATCACAAGATCCAACAATTTGTAATATCCCAATTTTATTATGCATTAAAAAAAAGTCAACCGTTATACATATTAAATTCCATAATTTTTTATTTTTGTTTTTGTGTCCTTGTTAATTTCATTAATTTGACGAGTATAATTATTATATTATTTTATCATTAAGGTACTACTTCATTGTCAATATATATTGCGAGCTGTATTAAGGCATGATACCTGGGGGGTACCACAACCTCTTAGACCATTTTTGCTTTGATATTACTTTACTTTTGCCACTATCTATCCAGTGTAGAAAGAACGAGACAAAAGTAATGTAACTAATATCAAAACGAGAACGACCCCTGGGCATCAACTACGGTAAATTATCGTTTCAAGACGATGCGTGAATAGACGATGCGACTAACGTTGATCGCTTCCTCAACGGTTCTATGCTAGATGTTGCTATTACGGTCATATTTCGGAACGTCCCAAGGCACTACGGTAGAATCGTTACAGATAATCTATAATAGAAAAAAAAATAAGAAAATTTGAGGCTTCCTTTATATATATTTGAGACTAAAATAAAAGTTTGAGCATTTTGTTGCCTTTTTATTACACATATAACTCGGAACGTTTCTAGACTTCGCCTCGAAAAAGTTACAAAGACAGTCTTTCAACGCTTACGTTGCGTTTCTTACGTTCAATTTTAACTTTCAAGTTACCGTAATACGAAATTTGTGGAACAACTGATGTGCAAGTATGGTGGGAGCGTCCAACGTAACACGCTCAAGCCCTTCCCGAACAACATAATCGCTCCCCTGAACTTACCACAAGTAAGGTTTTCAAGTAGTAAATGTTTGCTTTTTATTTTTTGCCAAAAACAGCTAAATCTATTAAATATCGTTACATCGAATGATGACTCTTTTAAATATTATTATTATGAATCAAATAATGTGAAAGTTACAATGGTGGTCCATAAAAATAGAATTAGGGACTAGGTAAATTTAAGATGTTGTTATAAAATACACAGTATGTACTCTTATATTTGTGTGTCCCCTGTGAGTTTGTGTGTGTGTAAAGTACATCCACTTGCTGGCGCCGCTGCTGTAGACGCGACGACTAACGTGATCAATTATGTATAATGTAGTCTTATTATTTCTCTTTACTCGTCGGTACCTAACCAGTTTTGTGTGATGATATAAACATCACCATCATTTCTTTTTCCGAACATATCACAGTTCTTTAGTATTTGGTCATCATCACCGTTCGATGATAGTATCTCCTACCAGATTTTTGTTTCAAGACGTTTCACACATTATTATTTCTTCGATAGGCTTACTTGAACTATTATTTTTGATTTGCATGGATAAGCTTCCTCGAGGCTGGGCTGGGTAAGGCTGAAGTGTATGATAGGGCGAGCTTGCCTAGAAGTTGCCACTTCTACGCACCTACGGATCACTGCGACCTGTCTGGAGCCGAACTTTGGCAGACAAATAGATACATTCTTTTTCTGATAGAACATTATTTAGTGTTCACCAATGTGATGGGTGGTTTTCTCGCTTAAAAGCGGAGCTCTACCAGACAACATTTGCATGGAATGGACTGTAAAAAGTATGATGGTTAACAATGGTGTTTACAATACAAGACATCATATTCAAAACGAATACAGTTAAGTAATTAGGTACAATGATTATCTACTCATGAAGTATATTCAATAAAATAACTTTTTTAATTGGTGATAGCCAAGCGTTTGACCACCAGCTTACTTGAAAAAACAAGAGAAGATGTGGCCTAAGATGGAGCATGCTTGTCTAAACCTATTCACCCGGAATCCTCAACTAGCTGAGGAACTGGCTATCTTACCTCTGAATGCCGTGGTGACAGACTTGGGTAAGATGATGGTAGCTAGCCAGGCGGACTTAAACGAAGTACTACCACCAACGATTTTGACGTTTCGTGAGGTGTCCATTGGATAAATTGTGGAGGTGTCTTTTCGCCTTTATGGTCTACTGGTTCTCCTACGTCCCACTGGAATCGGACCCAGGTCCCGGGTTTGACCTAATGTAACTCATTTGGCGATACATTATCTGAATTGTTTAGTTTACGGTAACCTTGTGAACGCGGAATTCCTCGTTTTAGAGATTCACTGTAATCGCATTGTTGACCATTATTACAAAACATTACTTATAATGGTAACCATTAGCCATCAAGCCTGCCATTGGCTGCCAAGGTTAGCTCTGTGGGCAGCTCACTCGAGCGTGAGCTTTTGTCTTGCGATATTTCATCAAATTCAACTAAATAGTAAAGGAAAACCGGAGTCCATCTAGATAAATCATGAGGTAAACAGGTTAAAAGTTGAAAAATTAAAACCCGACTGCAAAATTTCAAACTCAATGGTTTTACAAGAAAACTATGTGAAGTTATCTCTTGAAATGACAACATATCTAATATTTCTGTCTGTAGGCTACATACGCGATGCAATAAATGCCTACATAATTCTCCACTTAATAATTATTTTCTTTATCTAGCCGCCTTACCATAGGACCTATCGACATTTAAGTTAGCCCTGGGGCGTTCCAAATAAATGCGTTACACTACAATGCAGCACGCTTTCGAGCACGCTTGCCTAGACCTTACCTATTAACAAGCCTCACAGCTCAGTTGGTAGTAGCTCTGCCTTCTGCGCTGCAGGTTGTGGGTTCGATTCCCACCCAGGACAAACATTTGTGTGATGAATGTAGATGTTTGTTCCGTGTTTGGGTGTTGTATTATATGATAAGTATGTATTAACAAAAAAAAAGTATTAAAGTATCCTATCCGTAATCTAGTTCCCATATTACAAGCTATGCTTTTTGGGACTAGATGGCGCTGTGTGAAATTAATGTCCTGTAATATTTATTTGAATCAAATATTTAATTAGAATCGGCATATACCTTTCTTTTGATTTAGTTATAATAAAACAACTGATTGTATGATCTATTTAAATTTTTAGCTACTCACTCCCACAATTTAGTAAAGAAGAACCAGAAGACACCTCCTAAAATTCATCAAGCTATCTAGGCTGCATCCAGCCTTAGGCTCTAGCCCTGGCGACCGAACCCTGGTCCTCTGGGTCTGATTCCGGCGGGAGAACCATTGGACCGCAGGGGCGGATAGACACTCGCATAATTCATCCAAACGGCACTTCACTGGGTTTGATGGCCAAACGGCTTGATAGAGAGCGTAAGTACATAAGTACATACTCTGAAAAAACATTACCCTGCCGCAGAAGAATCTGAGGCAGTTGACAATGAAACAATGAAAGGTTGCCTGACAATCTGAGAGCACCGCATTTTTTATTGCAATTAGATAATTACGAAATCCGCAACCGTCTCACACATTTCATTCAAACAAAACATTTCTAGAAGGGACACTCACAATGGCCACTTGAAAGAAGGCTGGACACAATGGGCCAAAGGTCAGGGTCCATGAATTATACAATACCGGCCAAACTGTGAAGGGCCGTTCAAAAAAGTATTGTGGGAGTTTTGTTAGAAACCCCGGTATCAAAAGAGGCCATAATTCGTGACTAATCAGGCGCTATGGTCATTTTTTTTTCTGGGGTTCGATGTCTTTATTTGGACACCACTGGGGTCCGTATAAGGGTATACGGGCAACATTCTAATGGATCAGAGTTCATTGCTCATAGTCATAGAATCATTGAGATACCGGATCAATTATCAGTTTATTTAGATATCATTTGATGTCTTTCCATTTGTCTAGACGATTTAATGATATTAAAGCATAAATATATAAAGCATAGATTTAATGGTATTGAAGCATTAATATATATGAAGCAGATTCCGTGGACAGCCTACCGCACCAATTTATGGATCCTAAAGGAAGATCCACATCAAAGAGAGATTGTAGTCGACTGTTCAAATACGAATACGGAAATTCTTTGGGCACAATCCGCAATGACTCAATGGTGCGTCTTATAGTCCAGAATGGAGGGCAAGAGATCCCGTGGCCGCTCTCCGACCAGATGGGGAGATCTGATTAAATCTATCACCAAATCTACTATGACCGACTGCTCACACAATGCCTACAATAGAGCAGAATGGAAACGCATGGCAAGAGCCGTCATTCATCAAGACCCACCCATGACCTCAACCACTCTGCCAAGAGTGCCCGACTGAGATGAAGAATATAAACCAAGTTACCGAAAAAGAGCAAAGGGGTTAGACATCAGCGCTATTCTGCTGATGTACGTGGTTTGCTATTGCCAAAGGTCTACGCAGGGCTGTTTATGAGGATCAGAACAGGATCGTGGGACTTTCTGCTCAGTCAGAGCAGAAAGGTCCAAATACCCAGCTGTGAGTTAAGTCAGGCTACTAGTGTTGATAAAAACTCATTGAACGGTTGCAAGACTGCAATTGTATGTGCCATTGTACATACGACTTGTAAAATATATCTTGAAAAAAAATTGTAACACGTGTCCAACAAAAAAATACCTTTTGACCACTCACCCCCCCTCACTACCGGCAGATGTGTTGACTAGATACTGTACTATTCATGTTACAAGTCGAAGCCGACTGCCGATATTATTGCTCTGTGTATTTGAACCTTGAAAAAACCCCAATTTGGACAATGTTATTCTAACCTGATCTTTCTTTTAACAGTGTTAAGGTCCAAGCGAAAAGGTGCGCAAGAGTTTTTGTTCAGTAGGTTTCGTGATCTAGTTTTTTTTTTGACATTGATTGTGAAGTATTGTGTTCGAAGGCGACGTTCATAGTAGGTTAGGTTTTCTTGTCGACTTTTAAAACCAGTTCGTCCAGTTTTTTAAGACGTTAAACCGGATTCGGAAATTTATAAAGAAAAGTCATTGCTAAATTGATCGCAATGTGCTTTAAAATAAGTAGGTAATAAAGTACAGGCTACCTAGTTCTTATTTTAATTTACGATGGATCAGCTTTTGACCTCAAGGCTTGCCTGGGCATGGATGAGGTCAACGATGTCACCTTCCCAGAAAATGGCTACGTACGTAACTGGAAAAGCGGACGCTGATTCTGAATTTTTACAGTGCTCATTAGAAATATTTTTTAATGTGCGGCTGAAATTTCAGATATGGAACGGTGACGGCGGAGTATAAACCTGTAGAAATCCTACAAACACGTAACCTCACGCTGTCGTTGGCTCAAGCTATCGAACTTTGCTTTGGCAAGACCAAGGTGGCGGCAAGGTGAAGAGTTGGTTATAACCAATAAGTCTCCTGGCCCTGCGTCACCGAGTCTAATGCGGCAATACTCCATATACTGGAAAATACAAATTGTGGTAATAAGTATTTATTACCATCGAAACCGAGGCCATGGTTGAATGCTTAAGTGTACCCACAGCCTCGGGGAGTAATCGCTCAGATAGAACCCCGTATGGTTTTAGCCGGTAAGTTTGGCATAAACTTTTTGAGGATACCTCCTGATCTGAGGGGCTCCCGGTCCCATTAGACGAGAGTATAGAGGTATCCCCATAAAAAAGTTCCAAAGTCCTAATTTCTATTTATTAGGACTTTTTATCAACAACAACTTTTTATCAACCAAATTGGGTGATGATTAGCTGCACCGTAACTGTCAGCTAGAGGAGTGGAGGAAGAAGTCATGTTGTACCAACTCCAACTATTGTGGGATATCGGGCAGGAAGACGATGATAAAACGATTACAGGACAGGACAGGACATTACGACAGAGCAACGTCATGAAGATCCTGGGCACTCCGAATTACAACAACCTGTAGAATACTGTCAAACACACAACTTCACGAGGGTGGCTCAAGGCATCGAGCGATTGCTTAGGCGAGATATCTTCTCATGTACTATTTATTCTCTATTACGTTTTTATACACATATACTCGCCCTACAAAAAAAATGAAGAATCTTTTGAATAAACCATAGATAGACAAATATATAATACAGAACAATGTAAGTGTATTTATCGTGTACGTTTACGCTACATTACCTTAAAATTCAGGCACACAGCATTATTAACGCAATAAACAAGGGAAGCACTCTGGTTACCTAAGGACTGTTACAAACGGTCTATAGGTAACTCAACTGTTCCAGACCAGTACCAGATGGTAGCGTGCCCAAGACACTCACCGCATTGCCATGCTGATTAGCTATAATAATAACTACAATACATCCTTCAAACCTTCATAATCGACGCTAAATTATCATGTCTACAAACGAAGCCCACCCGTACCGTCAAATATTACTTATAATCCGTTGGTAAGCAACACAGCTTACCTGTAAAATATCCAAGCAACCATACATATCACGCCTACTAAGGTCGTTCAAATCAAAGCGTTGCACCGCCCGCGCCCGGCGAAGCTCCCGCACTGAGCGGAAGGAAGCCATATTGTCGCTTCCCGACCCGAGCGACACATCTAGCAACGCCTGCCCATTAACACCTACGTACCTACATACATCTACCTATACATGTACATGTGTATAATAGATATAACGTTACCTATAGGTACATATTTTAAGAGTAGTAGAAGCCCCTTGTCAAAGGGCTCGTCCGGAGAATTATGCCATACCTATTTCGGCCGCCAAGCAGCGTTGCTGTGTTCCGGTTTGACGGGTATGGTTGCCGGTGAAATTACGGGCACGCGAGGCTTAACACCTTTATGCATCAAGTTGACGGGCGCAATGCAGTGCCGTGTAGGCTATGTTATTTGTGAATGTGACCTATGCAGTAAGGCATTATTATAGAAAAGAGATGCACTTAACACCATGGTGGGCTACTAGCTTGTCACGTCTCCTAGTGGTATAAAAAAAACACATACACAATGAGAATGACGCTTTTCGGCAGTTTAACGAGGAAAATGTTGGTACGATTACCAAGAAGAGTTTTCTTTTTCTTGTCTATTGTTGGCAATGTTTAAGGCTTGATGTTGTGATCGTTCCTAATCAAGCTTTTCCCCTTTCTCTTGTTTCGGACTCTTCAGGACTAGGGACTTGATATAGCAAGCGGAACGGGCGTGCGTTTGGGTGTATCAATTCCCATAGTTTATAATATGCTTTCATAAACAAAAGCTAGGAATTACGTTTAGTGATATTACCTAGATGTTAAGGAATCGTTTGGTCTCACGAGGTTATTCTGGATCTCGTTTGCTCTTGTCTAGTACCTACTCATCTAAAAAGTTATCTATGAAATGCTTGATTTTTTTTTTATTGAAAATGTGAAGCGTAATACAATCTCATCAAAAACTGTTTCAGTTCCAATTTATTTGTTCAATATGAGTAATCTGAAAACAGAAAGATATATAGGTAGTAACAAATCCGCTAAGTTAGTTTGCAAAAATTCAAATCGGCACGTGTTTCGCCTCTACACGAGGCATCCTCAGGATATATAGCCATGCTGCTAAGCTGACGAGCCCTCTCTCTCCTATTTATTTTCTAAAACTTACAATAACTCCAAACGTGTGAACGTGGACTGCGATTGTGTCAGGTCAGGGTCAAGGTTTCTCTGCTCGTGCAGTAATCTAATTATGTGGGTGGCAGGTTTATACGGTATGTAGTTGTGTGCTATGATAAAATAAACTTCGTGATTGATGTTTGCTGATTCGACACGCATTCTGTTTTGTGAAAATGTATCGTTTGACCTAGGAACAGTTGGCTTCACATCCACCTCACGTATTGACCAGAGGCTGCTGACTAAGCTGAAAGGATGGTAAAGCAATGTGATAATTGACAAGCCTCATAGCTCAGTTAGTAGTAACTCTGCCTTCGGCGCTGTAGGCTGTGGGTTCGATTCCCACCCAGGACAAACATTTGTGTGATGAATATAGATGTTTGTTCTGTGTTTGGGTGTTGTATCATATAGTACGTATGTATTTATAAATAGTATTTAAGTATTTTATCCGTAATCTAGTTCTCATATTACAAGCTATGCTTAGTTTGGGGCTAGATGGCGCTGTGTAAAATTAATGTCCTGTAATATTTATTTATATTTATATTTATTTATATATGAGTATGATTTACTCCATCTACTTCATATACTTAAGCATCGTTTCAATGAAAATGGGAAGATGGAAATTGTATCGCCATTTTTTTTTTGTTGTATGATGGTGATGTGCTTGGCTTTCATCTCACCTGATTTTTCAAGTTATGATGGATTCGCACTTCACCCGGAATCCTCAAAAAACTGAGGAATTGGCTATCTTACCTCTAAACAACAACAATTTAAGAATTGTTGCTATGACGACAGAATTAGGTAAGATAGTGGTAGCCAGCCAGGCGGACTTAAAGTCCTACCACCAACCAAACCAAGCACAATATTGTACGCCCCTTAGGGATCGAACACGGGACCTCTGAATGTGACAGGCGGGCGGACCACTAGGCCACAGAGGCGGTTGAGTAGGTCCCATTTGTTCTATGGAACATGACGTCATCAAACAAAATGAGACATTTTCTTCCCAATTTTTTCCATAGAACTACATACTAGCTTTTCACCCGATTTTCATGCCATAGAACAAAATGCAAATCAGATTTTTCCAAAATCTTCCATGAATCTGCCTGCCTAAATGACACTGATAATGACAATTATTCTGTCATACCTGAATAAATAATAATAAATAAAAATAAAATACGAATAAAATAAATCGGAAACGTGGGGAGGACTCTCCAGATTATGTAGAGTATTCTCAATCTCAGAGCATTCTAGTACCACCAGTTCACAAGAAATATAATCTTAAGAGGTCTCATTTGCCTTGTCCTATAGAACAATTTGAGAAATAAAAGTATTACATGTTCTATAGTACAAAATAAGAAAAAAATATCGAATTTTGTCCTATGACGTCATGTTCCATGGAACAAATGGGACCTACTCAACCGCCTGGGTTAGATTAAAATTAAACGTTAAATACGAATAAATCTCGAAAACCACTGACAAATACTAGATGTGGCTTTAAACATGTTTAAAACTAGTGCTCAAAAATTTGTTTGGTACATTTCAAAGTACAATCTCTTTAAAACCGGTGATATTAAGTTCTTTGTGAAATAAAGACTGACATAAGATAAAATCGTTTAACAAGAGCAACTTTTGCGCTCGCTGCGGTCGTAAAGCTGTCATCTTGTATAACATTCTGAATAATACAGTCTGTATTGGCGTCGAAGCCAGTTCAATAAATAAAAAGATCTATTCAACAACCCCTTATTATCCGGAGTAACCCCAACGACACCAAAACATGGTTAAATACTCATTTCACAGTTAAATACATCGTAAAATATTGCGATGGTCGGTACATGAATATCAATTCGAGTAGGGCCAATTATTACCTACATAAACGTATACAGGTAAAGTGAATAGTTTCCTTATTTTTATTAATTGAAATATCTTTAAAAGCTAGTCGATCATTTTGTTTACGATAGGGAAACGCTTGTTTTATCTCTGTTTTGAGATTTTACCTCTAAATACCGGAACACAACAATTAGAGTTGTGTTATGTCGCCATAACAACAATTCTACTATGCCCGATTCCAACAAGATCCGTTCACCTGATTAATAGTAAATGATTAGTCCATTCGCGTTTGTCCATAGACAGCTGAACGAATTTATGACGCGGTTTGGATATGGATAAAATATGTATGGATTCGTCTTCGCCAAAAAACCTGGGTACCTATTTGTAATGAGAGAAGTAAATGTCTATAGCATGTTTGAACTGTATGGGTTAAGTTTTATAGGTGTACTTAATCTTGAACACCGTTTTTTATGGAATGTTCCTTGTGACTGTGGATAATACAGCGAAGTGGTGTGAAACTTGAGCAATATACAGGAGTAATCCTCGTCTGTGGTGATCGAGTAATGGCGTCTTCGTGTGCTTGTGAAAAATAAAATTACCTACCTTTTTATATATTTTTTTGTATTTCAAGTGATTGCACTTGGTCAAATGTTATAATGACACAATAATTCATAACCCTCATCAGCGCTCAAGCCGAGTATCAATATGACACAAAAATTCGGAATCTGCGTCAGACCCTCGTGGCTCAGTTGGTTAGAGCGTTTCCGGCTTTAGGAAAAGATGCGGGTTTGAGTCCCGTCGCGGGTTATGAATTTTTGTGTCATTATAACATTTGTAAATATTTTTACAAAATATCTATAATTCCTTAAAAAGCCCGAGCATTTTGTACTTGCAAAACTCTGTCCAGGTCTAGTTTTAAATACAAATAAAGTTACTGAACTTGCTTTCCATCATGTTTTACAAGTTTCGCGTGACGGAAATAATGTTGTAATGACATAACTACTGTCGATGGCCATGGACGATTAGTTAGACCCATTGTGTAGACTATAGACCGAGCAGAGTCCAATTCGTAACGGCCTTTACAGCATCGTGGAAGATGCAGCCGCAACATTCTATAGAGGCTGCGTTAGTCTCAAGAACAAAAACTACGTGGACAGCTATTTAATATACATGAATAACTGTACTATTTAAATTATTTACACGGAAACGGCATTGCCTGTAATAAGAATTTTAAGGGCTTTAACAATTGGTCATTTGCATGTTAAAAGCTATGATAACTTGACTGAAGAGCATATAAAGCTTTACTAATGTAATATTGCCCGCCTCTGTGGTCTGCCACGTTCCGAACGGCATCTGATCCAGACCCTGGTTTGATCCCCGAAGGGGTACGAGTACGATATTGAGCTTGGTTTGGTTGGTCTTAGGACTTCGTTTAGGTCCGCCTGGCTAGCTACCACCACCTTACCTAAGTCTGTTGCCATTACAACAATTCTAAATTGTTGTGATCCGGCATTTAGAGGTAAGATAGCCAGTGTGAAAATCTGACAGGGTATAAAACATCAGAGACACTTTCTAATTGACCGAGCGAGCGAAGCGTCTCAGTTTCGAGATCGGCCAAAAATGCTTTAGTCCGCTATCTGTCGGCTGTCGGTTTGTTTGATTTTGATTAAAATTGGCACACATGTTCCTTGATTTATTAATTTTTTACAGTCGATCGCGATTTTTGATCGGGGTGAAGTTTGCTGTTGCGTTATTTATGAGGTGACGGATGATGTGTGTTGGTGTGAGTGTACAGGACATTATTTTCACACGGTGCCATCTAGCCCCAAACTAAGCAAAGCTTGTAATATGAGGACTAGACTGCGGATATAATTTTTAAACCTTTTTTTTAATACATACATACCTACCTACTTATCATACAAAACAATACCCAAACACAGAACCTTTTTTTATTGTACAACGGAGAAGCGCTTAGCCTTCATCTCACCATCACATCTTACAAGTTAGATAAGGTAGAGTATATATAAGGCCGAAGGTGGAGGCGCCCTTCACCCGAAATCCTCAACTACTGAGGAACTGGCTTTGGCTATCTTACCTCTAAGAGCTGGAACTCAACAATTTTTAGAATTGTTTTTATGGCGTTTGTACAGCGCAGAGGGCAGGGCAGGCAGAGGCAACTCTACCAACTGAGCTGTGAGGCTTGTTAAAACCACTACTTCTAGATGGCGTGATGTTATGAACACAATAGGTGAAATCATCTTGTGGGTTCATGACAGCGCCATCTAGTTCGTGGATTATACTGTCAGTCAGTTTCGCTACTAGATCATAGGTGGCGTTGATGCTTTACTCGAACAATTCAACAACAACTCACTTTGTTACTTACTATGTTTAATATAATTATGGTATTTTGTTGTTGCAGATTCATTCGTAAATAGTCAAGAATGGACAGCGGCGCGAGGAGTAACAGAACTCAGAGTGGGAGTCCTGGGTTCACCTGATAGCGGCAAGTCGGCACTAGTACATAGATACTTAACTGGGGCTTACATGCAAGAAGAAAGTCCTGAAGGTACAAGTCCTACTTATGTTTTTTGCAAGCGATTTCTTTAAACATCTGTTTATACAATTGATATAAAATACCTTTGAACAAAAATTGGTGCAACTTACATCTACTAGAAGTTTTACGTACCACGTAGCTTTTGACAGTGAACAAAAGTTTCGTTGTTACGCTGGTAGATGGCAGGGCAAGGCAGATTGGCTGGTAATTGTTGCTCTGTTCAATGTCAAACCTGAAATCTGAATCTGAAAGCTTTTTGATTTGATCTTGTTTATTTTACTAGCTTGATCTTACTTACGTTTTCGTTCACTTTCTATATTTTATTTGCAGGTGGTCGTTTTAAAAAAGAAGTTATCATAGACGGTCACAGCTATTTACTACTAATACGAGATGAAGGGGGATCTCCTGAAATGCAAGTAAGTTTTTCAGGTCTAACTAATGACATTTAATGACCTTAGTTCTTTATGGTTCTATAAGTTTAACAAGCCTCACAGCTCAGTTGGTAGTTAGTAGCTCTGTTTTCTGATCTACTTAGGTTGTGGGTTCGATTCCCACCCAGGACTAACATTTGTGTGATAAGCATTGATGTTTGTTCTGTGTTGTATTGTATGATATTATCTTATTGATCCGTAATCTAGTTCCCATATTACAAGCTTTGCTTAGTTTGGGACTAGATGGCGCTGTGTAAAAGTAATGTCCTGAAATATTTATTTACAATCAATAAAGTACGTAAGTACCAATAAATATCTGTGTAAAACATCACGTGAACAACCTAACTGCAACATAGATCGCCGCAGTCTAAGCAGTCTTAGATAATACATAGGCAATGCTACCCTTCTAGTTTTTTTTTGCATGGCTATATTTTCTTAGGCATTTGGGAGAGGTGTTCCGGTGTGCATTTCCTATGTCAGTATTATCTCCGTCCAGCTCAAAGATATCTTTTAAATCTCTTTGGATAGCTAATAGCCACTATGTCACCACGGGGTTTGGATGTATATAGTCCGTTTTTTGTATAAGTATGGTGATATCGACGTTTACCACTTCCGCGGGCTGAGCTTAAGGGTTCGATTACCTACCGCCACGGCTAACAGATCGAATTTTTACTTTTGTGTTTTTATACAATATTAAATAACATAGGGATTTAATATAGGAGTAATAAATTAAACTACGTATTATACATATATTATAAGTACTTATTGGTAATATAATTATACACATACATTATTTAAAATATAGTACCTATTGCAAATACATACCTACATAAATATATAGATGAAATAAAAACATGTATGGTAAGTTTATTTTAGAATAAGGACTGTTGATTTAGTAAATAAAAAAAACTATAGTGCTCTTTGAACTCTGCTCTTGAAGATAGTAAGTACGGATATCGTGGGGTAAAGAGTTCCAAAACCTGACTGAGTTCACAGTCACCTACCTACCCTACCTCCAATCATCTACCTACCGAAAGACGATAAATATTTTCAACTGGTGATAAAATATTCAAATCCAAATCAAACAGCTGAGCATCGCGTGTGGGCTGACAATGAATATTAATATGTATAGAGGATGGAAGGTATAGGTACTAGGTACCAATACCTACTCCAACGCTCTGTAAAAGGAAGAGATAGGTCGATGGAAGTTCATGTTGTTTCGAAATAGCTCGAGTGACCTACTGTGTACTGTAGCAACTTTTATGTTTCGCCTGATATGATACGATACGATTTTTTTTATTCGCCATGCCATGAAATTCTGAACTGAGACAGGTAATATCGGTAAAAGTACCGGTAGTAGGTATGTACCTAGGTACTAGGCTAGGCATAGTATAGGTAACCTTAGCTATGTGTTGGATTGGACCACGGGTAAAGTATGATGGACTATATATAGACAAAAGTCCATAAAGGTATTTTTTTATACCACTTAGGTGGCAAAAACACGCATAGGCCCATCTAATGAGACGTTAAAGTTGCCAATGGACGCTCTTAGCATCAGGATAACTCGCGCGTTGCCGACCCTTAAATAATTTAAAACTTCCTTTTTGAAAATCCCTACAGTAGCTAGTAGAGAAAATCTTCGCAGGTATGGTCTACTCCACAATTTTATGGTTCGCGGGAGGAAGTTCCTTTTGAACCTGACAAAGGTATAGTCTCCAAAGTGTGGGGATACAATCTCTGTCGATGGCGAGCGGTGCGGTGATAAAAAGATGCTTCAGGCATCATATCAAACAAATCCTCAGAATACAACCCATTATAAAAGCGGTAGAACCAACACAAGGAGTAAAGGTCTCTCCTCAGACAAGCTTAATTTAGTTTTGAAGTTTTCTTTGCTAGTTGTGAATAAAACTGTGAGGCACTGAGATATAAATAAGAGACTGAAATATCGTATCGTATACACGTACCTTTTGGATCGTACGGTCGTATCATCTAATGTCAACGCACTTCCTGCGTCAGGATGTCGCTATCGATTCGTACTTCATAGGGGACCATTTAATTGTAAACTAGTAGGTTATTAACGCCAAAGGCTTCTCGGAATTTTACTGTCGGGTCTCCGATTTACAAGCGGCTTAGACAGTCAGCTATAATTTATACAGTCATGCCATAAAATATTTCTTATAGAGTATTTATTATAGGTAGGTACCGAACCTCACTGCTAGTGTTTGAAGTAAGATATCCTGAGAATCGAGAATGAATCGATTACCGAATTGTCCGTCATAGTTGTTTCGAATCTTCGGACATTTATATGAAGTGGTCTTGGTTTACCTGCATTATACCTAGATAGGTACATAATCTGCAGAATGGGAGGCGAAAATGTGCGCAATAAGTCCTACTAAATAATTCATGAAAAAGACCGGTTTTTTTGCTCAATTCTGATTCTTCAGTTCAATTCTTCTTCTACGAACCTTATATTTTGATAGTGCTATAGCGGGACGAAACGGAACGCGCGCGTTTTGAACCTCGCTCACCCTGATATCCTTCTATAAAGGTTTGTAAATAAATCTCATACGAGTAAGACTTTTTTTATGGGTCCGGCTATTGACATCAAAACTTGCACAGGCAAGAATTAGATAACGATGGAGCGAGTCTACCCAAAAGGTGCCTATTAACTCCCGAAAATGAACTAACATTCGTCAATAATAAGGTTTGTGGGAGTTCTAGTTCGATTTAAAAATGAGTTCATCATCTGCGGTATTGACACGATATTATTATGGTTCCTTCTAAGGTAGGTGTTAGTAAGCACCTATTACCTACCAGTTATAAAAACGTTCGACATCCTGTTTTGAACTGGGCACGTGGGCGTATCGGGTAATACAAATTGTAAAATTTTCACCTAATTCCGTCGGCAATGTAACTGCATAGGAATGAGGAAGGAAGCAATTGCCTTTAACTTGATTGCCCTAATTTCACGTACTGTTCACGCCATTCACAAGGAATGCAAAGTGTCATTTTGTTTACTACACTACTACACTACACTATTTATACCTAGCTATCTAGTATCGATCTACCATCATCTAGAATATCCTATACCTATAACTTGAAACCTAGAATCATCATCATCATATCAGCCGGCCCACACTCGTCCACTGCTGACTATGATCAGCAGTGGACGAGTGTGACTGAGAAATCGACGCCATAAAAAGCTGTTCTGAGCCTATCAATTTCTTCGGTGAGAACGTCCTTCCCTTAAGACCTACCTATGAAACCCCTGACTTATTTGAAATACTCTTTGACACTATTGCGTTTCTTTTTATTTTTAACTGAAAGCCACAAATCAGAGATGGGGAGGATTTTCAACTTATAACTAGTTCTGAGTAAGTTCCGTATTCTAGAACGAGTATTAAACGTCCGTGAGTTGCGCTTCAAAGAATACCCAAGTACCAAGTACCTAGCCTTGACCCGACTATTTTTTATAGAGTGAAATACCTACCTAGGTATTTCACTCGAGTCGGGTCAAGACACCCGCTTTAAAACCAGCCCAACTTCGACGCATAACGAATTGTGAATCGATTCGAACTTATCGAGTCGAGTCAAATAACTACTTAGGAGACGTACCTGAAGCTGAATTGAACCCTCATGACCCTTATACGAGTACTCATACCTATCGGTATTGGTCCTTATCAATCTATGTCTATGCAGCTATGCAGTAGATGCAGTTCCTACACCCTAAAAATTGACAATCATTTTTTTGACAGTGAAATCTACGCTAAATATCCATTGTCCGATGATTGATCTGACCATGGCCACCGTTCAGTGTCTCTGGATAGATTATATAAATCTAATCAGGGACACCACGGTTAGTTCTTGGTTAGATTAATACAATCTTACCCAACTAACAGGGGAAAACAGATATCCAAGGCCACAATGCTTCCCCAAAGCATTAAGTTTACACACAGAAGAAAGCTGATGCCTTTTTGATGCAACCCCTTGGTATATTTTTATGTCATCCGCGGGCTGGAGGGGTAGATTTTTATACCACACTTATACCAATATTTTTATACCACGGCAACTATTTTGAGAGCATTTTTCAAGGAACATAATTATATCAACCTTTTCATAATAGGGGTGGCATATTCACTTATTGTAGTCTGCCCACCTACTATGAAGTACGGTCGGTGCAATGGTGCTTTGTTCTTATTATGGCTTTCCATAGAATGAGAGTTAGCAACGAGAGAGATTGATAAAAAGAGTGCTTAGAGTAAGGTGTAATATGGTGTAATGAAAGCACACTAATATGAAGTGTTAATAGTTTTATTTTTGTGTGATAATCTCCGTGATTAAATACACAACACAAACCAGACATCACGAGATTTCGGGGGAACTGATAGTTTATAATAAATAAAATGTTGTCTGTCTGTCTATTAAAGCTTATCTCCGTAACGGCTGGACTGATTTGGGACTTTCATTGGTAGGCAGCTGATGATGATGGAGTTACTTAGGCTGGAGGTATTTTGGAAAGAGAATTAGGGTTCCACGCAAAGTAATTAAAACCGATGAAATCCAATATGTAGGTACCTCTAGATTTTTTTATAATTGCTTCCTTTCGTGGTATAGGGAATAAGGATGCAATAAGAAAGGATTTAGGGAAATTCCCACGGGAATACCCGAACGAAATTCTGGGCGTATGCTAGTTATTACACAATATTTCCAGGGAACTTTCGCTTACGGAACGCTCCGGCTTGCATCGAAAATCAGGGTCACGCAAATAATCTGATAACCTAACCCTTCCCATCGAGATTGGTATGACGTCATCGCATCAGTAGGGACGGATTGACCCTCACGCGAACCATGAACCGATTGCACGTTATCGCAAAGCCTCAAATAGATTGGGGCGCGTGCGGTGAGGCGGTGACAATGATGAACGGTTGAATTGAAGTCCGCTGGATGCTAAGAGTTCTGATACAATAGGTATCTTATCTTGTAACATTTACCTGCGTAAACGAAAGCTTAGGTAGGTACCTAAAGAAAGAAAGAAAGCCGCCTCCGAGGTCTAGTGGTTCAAACCACCGATTTCAGATCCACAGGTCCCGGGCTCGATCCGCAGGGGGAGCAATATAGTGCATGGTTTGGATTTTGTCCGCGTGGCTAGCTACCACCATCTTACCTAATTATGTCGCCATAATAACAATTCTTAAAAAATGTTGTGTTCCGGCATTTAGAGGTAAGATAGCCAGTTCCTCAGTTAGTTGAGGATTCCGGGTGAAGTGCGTGAACATTCGGCCTTATCTCAACTTGTAACCAGGTAAGATGAAGGTGAAGTGCTACCTATCTAGGTACCTACCTATTTTCACTAAAGTTCAAAATTTTCATCAACATTTCTATAATAACGATTTACACTTGCTACAATCCTTGAACACCGTTCCTACTACTAGGTAGGGAGGGAGGTAAGTACTAGCTCTACATACCTAGCCTAATAATACAATCAATGACGAATGAAGAGGTGTCCATGAAAATTACTGCCGTATTTCCACAGCTATAAAGCAGTAATGACTTCCAACACGACAGAATATAAACACCTAGTCTATATTGCCGCCGCCGTACCTAACCGAAATCGTCCATTACCAGAATGATCACCGTTGCTTTGCCGTCCGTTGTTCTACCCAGTTACCTAGACATAGGTAGGTATACTAATATTCATTCGGAATCCCAATGAATAGATAAAGAAATAGGTACCTGCCTTTTTTTTAAGTGTTAGATAGGTGTCCATCTGATTAAATTCATGGTTTGAGCACTCTAGGTGAACCACCTAGGTACTTGTGTATGAACATCTTTGTCATCATATAGGTACATAGTTTGACGATAACCCAAGTTAGGGAAGGTCATAATGTACACCTACCTATATAATCAAAGGTCAATTGGGTACTAATAGGGTAAGTATAGTCCCTACCTAGGTATTTTAGGTAGGTACCTAAGATGTAATAAATAGTGTAGGTAGGTACTCTACCTAGGTAAATATTTATAAGTTCGTATAATAATATAAAAAATATCACTGTTAACTAGTAAATACCCACTTACCGTAGTTTTTAATGATTCTATAGCCTTATATTAGGTACAGCTACATCACTAGGTAGCAGATTGATACATAATATGAATACAAATAAAAAGTGCTAAAAAATTTAATACAAATCCCGACCATAGGGTCCTTTTCTAGTATAATTATTGTTAGCTTGCCTATTCTCTTCTCTTTGGTCCTGTCAAGGACACCGCCCGCGCCGCGCCGCCACCGCCGCCGCGTACCGACGACCCCGAATTAGGTTCAAAAACTGAATGTGAACAGAAAAGTGCGAATGAACACATCGAGTTGAGATAATGTCACCCTTCAAGTCTACCGACTGGCTGGACATGAATGGGCTGGGCCAAGCAGGTGCAATGCAAGTTCTATAACCTCTTATCATAGGGTAAATTTCCCGAATTTTGAGGAAATTTCGTTTCAATCATTCAAGGGCAGTAGGTACCTAAATACACTATAATTGTGTGTGTTTATAATTATATTTATAATTATTACGCTGTGATAAATGTACAAAGGGTTTTGTAGGTAGATGCATTATCCATACATATATAATTACCTAAATATATAAAACTATCGTAAAGTTGACTGACTGAAAATTAACGCACAGCTTAAACCAGAGGTCCTCGAGACTTTTAGCTTCCTTTTGTAGTATAGGGGAAATAAGACAGGAAATATCGCAAAAGTTCCATATAATTATCTCAATAACTACACACCACACGTAGGCACTTGAAAATAGATATGTTGATTGCCCCTAAAAAAAATTCAAATAGGTAAGTACACGTTTTTTATTTTAAAGTTTGAAAAAAAGTTTATCTTTGATATTGTTGATTTTATGATAAACAATCGAAATAATCTTTTATATTATTTTTCGTAAGATATGATATCTAATAGCATGGCGAAATTGATTGACTGGCTGGTATACGGTATAGTATACGTGAAGGCTGTGTGTTGTAGGTATACCGTATACCTACAACGCACTGACTAAACCGTTTAACCCAGCTACTTTAAATTAGGAGGGCCTGTTCCTTGTTAGTGGTAGAGGTGTGCTAAGAAAGGAATATGGGAAATTCACACGGGATGACACCGTATACCTACAACGCACAGCCTAAACCGTTAATCCCAGCTACTTTAAATTAGGAGGCCCTGTTCCTTGTTAGTGGTAGAGGTGTGCTAAGAAAGGAATATGGGAAATTCACACGGGATGACACCGTATACGTACAACGCACAGCCTAAACCGTTAATCCCAGCTACTTTAAATTAGGAGGCCTTGTTCCTTGTTAGTGGTAGAGGTGTGCTAAGAAAGGAATATGGGAAATTCACACGGGATGACACCGTATACGTACAACGCACAGCCTAAACCGTTAATCCCAGCTACTTTAAATTAGGAGGCCCTGTTCCTTGTTAGTGGTAGAGGTGTGCTAAGAAAGGAATATGGGAAATTCACACGGGATGACACCGTATACGTACAACGCACAGCCTAAACCGTTAATCCCAGCTACTTTAAATTAGGAGGCCTTGTTCCTTGTTAGTGGTAGAGGTGTGCTAAGAAAGGAATATGGGAAATTCACACGGGATGACACCGTATACGTACAACGCACAGCCTAAACCGTTAATCCCAGCTACTTTAAATTAGGAGGCCCTGTTCCTTGTTAGTGGTAGAGGTGTGCTAAGAAAGGAATATGGGAAATTCACACGGGATGACACCGTATACGTACAACGCACAGCCTAAACCGTTAATCCCAGCTACTTTAAATTAGGAGGCCTTGTTCCTTGTTAGTAGTAGAGGTGTGCTAAGAAAGGAATATGGGAAATTCACACGGGATGACACCGTATACGTACAACGCACAGCCTAAACCGTTAATCCCAGCTACTTTAAATTAGGAGGCCTTGTTCCTTGTTAGTGGTAGAGGTGTGCTAAGAAAGGAATATGGAAAATTCACACGGGATGACGAAAACAAAGTTCCAAGTGTTCGCTATAATAGTATTATATATTCTATAATGTACCTAGGTATAGGTAACAACTACCCCATCTACCTGCCCTACACCTATTCTATTATTCCGAGGGTGAAGTGGCATTGCGTGTGGCGCCATCCTGCCGAGTAGGCAGTCAACAATATAGGTACAAACACACAACCCATACAACAAAGAAAACTAACTAAGGCTCCAAAGTAGGATTTTGTACTATAATTGCTGTCTTGCTTAACATTTAAGGTGTATCATTAATCATAATAGTTTTTTACGAAAAATGATTTCAAAATACACATTCACAGAAGTTACCATACCATAGAAGCCTTTCAGAAGGATCTTAACAGATTGTATATAGACTTTCAACGTCTTTTTCTTTCAAATTTTAATGTCTTTAATGCCAAAAATACAATTACATACCATTCACCAGAAAAACAAATAATATAGCATACATTTAAAACTTCAATAGCAATAGAGTGCTAGAAGTCAGGGACCTAGGTGTTCTCCTTGACAGTTAACTATCGGTCAATTCCCATTATAGCACTATAATTTCTAAAGCTTATCGTATAACCTACCTTCTTTGTTTTGTACTGAGGATGCGCAGAGATTTCATCGATTTCCTTCAGCACCTTTACCAACTGACTTTACCATAAATCTGGATGCTAAGAAAATAATAAGAGAACTAAATGCTCTTGTTTCAAATTCCGAATAATATAACTGTCATAGCGAATTGTATTTACAAGATATTGGTCGAATTTGTCTTCGATTATCTGTTCGAAAAAGATAAATGCATAAAACATCCAGAACTAATTATAAAAAAATAAGTCTAACGTGTAGCCAATTAGCCTGTATTATTTAACTAGTAACACTACTAATATTAGACCTAATAATATTAGAGACTAATATTACAACCCAATCGATGATTTGTATTTTGTTTACAAGTTTTAATATCAGGATTTATTTAATAAAATCTAGCTTGCTTACGTTCTCCATTGTTTGTATAATCTTACACAGGAAACTTCACTGGTCTCAGTGCTATTTTTATGAAATTTTAGTACCTAGACTGTCTGTTTTCCCTAATAAAATGGAATTAAAAATAAAACTCTATGGCTAAAATAAATAACTTAGCTTAATTACAACAAAATTTACCTTTTGTACTCGGAAGGTACTAAGTACCATACCAGTCCCGAACTAGGGACCGTTATTTCACTTTGAAAGTACGTTGCTCTCTTAGGTCACTGTCACCGAGTAGATCAGTGATCAGAGCAATCTACATTGACTGTAAAAGTGTGTATTGAAGGTCAAATATTTATTTAGCATGGGTCAAGCCTGTCGTTCATAATTTTAATGAGATAAGTTCAAAAAATTACATTATTTTTGAGTGATGCCTTTGATGTTAAAAGCGTTCATAGAATACGATAGAGGGAGAGTCGTATATTTAAAAAAACATGCGGGGCTGTCTTTGGGGACTGCCGATAGAAGTGAAAACTAAGTAGCTTGTAAATTATGTCGTCGAGCTATTAGATGATTATTTTTAAATTATTTTTGGTTTGAAAAAAGTATTAAAGAACACATTTAAACTTTAATCCTTGATTATTAAACACTATTTTATAAACCAAAATTATTCGAAAATAATAATCTAATAGCTCGACGATACAATTTACAAGAGCGTGCGGTGACGATGACGCGAGTTTCACGCTTTTTGTTCACCAAAAATTACACATATTTCAATTTTCCATGAGCATGATGTATATACAGTATACATATAGCTCATGGAAAGCGTTCGGTGACGATGTCGCGAGTTCCATGATTTTTGTTCACCCAAAAAGTGCTCAACGCGCCTAAAGAAGTTTAAAAAAAAAACTTTAGTAATTGCTGCATATAAAGAAAGGTGTGATATTCAATAACGCTATCCGTCTACTTTTTTAAACTGTAGGATACGAGTAGACTATGAAAGAAAAATACAACATAATCTCCACTAGAGACGATGAATCACGGCTGTAAGATTATGAAATAGGTTCCTAGTTTTCTATTCAATTGTGCGGAGATGAATAGAACAAGAGTTATGTTTCAAAGTTGCTATTCTAAACGTGTTGACTTGACCTAAAGAAAAAAACTAATTTGACTTGTTAAGCAAGGCTGGCTCAGTAAGATTAAAATCCGTTAAGATTGAAACCGTTGTTAGATTTTCAACTGGTATTAGCAGTTATGTGTATTTTGTTTTACTTGAAATTGTCTTTTCAATTCATCGTCGTGAGTTTTATAGAATACGATCCTACATTTCAACCGCAAAACTGTCATGCTGGTAAATTCGTTTAGTGTAGTGATAGTAGGTGCTATAAGGGTCACGTTTGCGAATCAAGCTACCTGCCTCGACATTATTCTCCTATTCATGCTCCGTAAAAAAACTAGCAGCACGCGAACGAGTAGTAGGTAGAGATATCCAAAGGACCCATTGTTTGAAACACCCTTTTGCTTTTGCTTGAAACAGCTCTTGTGGGGGCAAAGTTGGAGGCTTTGGAGCACAAAAACCTGTTTTGTAGCACTAAGAAGAAAACAAATAGACCAGATTGTTAAGGACTGCAGATATGAGATGGAAATTATATTATCTTGGTCGTATCAGCAACGTAAAATGAATTTTCTTAACTGCATACGTAATGTAGGTAAGGTAACTATGTATTTTTTTATTTCATACTAACTCCGGATATGATCGAACATGCTATCGCTGACATTTGCAGTTTCATGCGATATTCCGTTTGGTGCGTTGGCTCGCCCTACATATTATTTATTTTATTAATAATAACAACAATTTTAAACTTCTCTCCATCTTGTGAGAGAGGAAAAAAGGGTAAATCCAAAATCGCAATGTGAAACTGATTCGATACCACGATGATGAGCTAAGCTGTCACCGCACGGCACGCATGAGTGCAAACTACGATTACTTCCTCAAAATTCCGCTTCCCCATGTCTAGTCCGTTGGTTGATCGAAGATGAAAGTGCGTTATCGATAATTGCGTTAGGTCGGTGTAGTAGTATGTATGCTAAGGTACGGCATTATTATTTTACTTCCATTATTTCCATACAATAAAAAATTTCAACCATCTTAAAATGTATGTAATTAATAACAAAAACGGGTCTTCATCGCGTACCTTTTTATATTCCCGACAGTTTCGACCGTGCTACAACGGCCGTGATCACAGGTAGACTTTTTTTGTTATTAATTATGTGTAATAATCACAATAATTTAAAAAACGCTATTAAAATTTATGGTTTCCATGAACCAACACGTTATAACAAACCTCTACCTCAAACAAACGCAAGTAATGACAAACAAAATTGCCAAGGCGCAATTAACTCTTTAAAATGATGAAAACGTACATTTGCAACACTTTTAAAATATTTGTTGAAAGTAGGGGTTCAATATTCTTAAGTGACCTTTATCAGAGGCTGTTCATCTGATAGAGTTCATGTTCATAGTTCATACAGTTCGTAGGCCGTCTGCTGAAAGTCTGAAAAAGTGGCCCTCTAAAGTATTTTTTAATACCTCTCTATAAATAGAAAATGTTTCTATAAAAAAATATGTTTACCTATAACATTAAAGGAAAGATTATATTATTTTGAAACAGACAGAGAAAATAATGATTAGGCGATCATTTTACTTGATACAATGTATACCTACGATTTTATTTCATAAACGAAAATCAGAAGGAACAGATTTTATAACTTACTTTTGCAGCTTACTGCAATAGTGCGAAATCGATGATTTGGTATAACTTTATGCAAGAATTTCAGTCTATATATTGCAATTTGCAAGGTCTGACATTACATCCGATGCAAATTGAGATGGTGGCTATCCCTTTCTAAACCATTAAACGTGCCATGTGTGAGGGAAATAGACATAACTGAGGCTTCGCCGCTAAGCAGAAACTCCCGCCCGCCCAGTCACCAGTGGTGCGCCGCCCTGGATACAGTTTCATAGTATGGGCCTCGTCGTAATGTTATTTTATTCAGATTGATGTATTTTGGTACCAATCAATCAATCAAAGTTGGTACCTTAAATTTGCAACTGCAACAACATTGGCATCGGCATAAAAATGGTGTAATAAACTGGTAAGATAATACATACTTTAAAGTTCATTATCAAATTTTTTTTGTTACACAATACAACTACTACTCGAAAAGTTGGTTTATTTAGAATCTTTCTTGCACTCGAAAGCTAATTACTAACATATTGTTTTCGCGTATGTAGCGTGTATAATTATGCCTTTAAAAACCATCTGAACATCGCTACAAATACTTTACTATTTTTATGGTAAAGGGCGATCCGATTTAGTTTATACCCTGCTCAGGTGTTCTGACACATTTTTCATAGGCTTTGTCAATCAATGTTTATTAAACTGAGAGAAATTATGCCTTTAAAAACAATTTGACGTTCGTTACAATCACTACTATTTTATGGTAAAGAGCGATCCAATTTAGATTAAAACTTACCTAAGTCCAGTTACCTTTTTCATCGGCTTTGATCTACTTTTAGTAGTCAGTATTTTCTTGAATGATCGAACAATTTGATATGATTTGGCCTTTACATTACATAATCTTCTAGAACCATAACATTTAATTAAACGCGAGTTGATAAAATAATCTAACAAACTGAATAAGGTCGATTATTGACATTATGAAACATTCTCTCAGTTCAAGTTGAGTGGCAAATTTGATTGAGTGATTAAATTAGTAGTTGGGTAGTTATACGTGTAGGTGCTGCAAAGGTAATATCGCTGTACTTTAATTTTAATTTCTTAAACTTTAAACCTTTTATAACCTTTTCTTTTTGCTTAGTCACATTTCGCATGTCACATGCAAAGAACTGATAGATCGGCTCTAATTTCTGTATTATTTAATTCAATCATCTTGCTTCAAAATGCAGAGTTAAATATTAAATTCAAACTGTTTAGTGTAGTTCAGTAGGTTTAGGTCTTTTTTCTCATATCACAGCTTTACTCACCAGAAATTTGTATTTTTTTCACAACTTTTTTCATTCATTTGATGATGCGCCTTGCGTCGTCGATTGTTCATAGAAAAAGGGTTGACTTGACACCCTCCTACGCGCGTCTTCATTCAAGTGGAAACGACTATACTTACGTACATACACTTTTATAAAGGAGAATATAATAATAGATGTTTAACAAAACGCTTACATTTACAACGTTTTCATTTCCTCAAAACTAAAAAACGAAAGTTTCTATTAATTATAGTTTTAATATGCATAAGGTGTAAAATAATGACGCAACTAACCTAACGAATCAAACTTGGTTAAATTAATCAACAACTTACCAACCATTAAATAATAATGAATTCATTACAACAAACTCGAAATATGTTATCTAATCATTAAAGTTGGTGTCCGTTCTTGCATATATTGTTGCAAAAGTATCGTGTAAGTATCGCATAACCCTTCCATTAGAAACCCCTACGACTGCTTGAAATAACCCCACGTAATTACGATTAGAAGGGCGCGGTTTTTTCTTCAGACTCAATTTTGCAATGGTAGGGTTACCGCTGTTAGGGGGCTTTACGTAAGTATATTGGATAGTAAAAACATGACATCGGCTGTTGCGATAACATTACCCGACATTACATTCGAATGTTTTCATGACAAGATCCTTGATCTCAAGGTTGTAGGTATTGTACTCACCACCAGTATAACGTTTTCCTTTCCATTACATGGAAAAAGCAATTGATTAACCAAATCTTGTTTCAGTTTACGGCCTGGGTGGATGCGGTTATATTCGTTTTCAGCCTTGAAAACGAAATAAGCTACAATACTGTGTCCAACTACTTCAACAAGATGTCTCATTACCGAAATTCTGCTGAAATTCCCATCATATTAGTCGGAACTCAGGGTGAGTTTTTTTTAATATTTTATAGTGGACCTATAACTAGGTAGCTCCATGTAAATAAATTTGTTTCTCTCAACTTACGTCTACATATACAGTACTTACTACAATTCAACATGTTCTTTACAATAGAAAAACCTAACTTATATAAACTAAGAAATTAAAATTAACATTGAGTAGCCTCAAATAGGCATATTGTAGGTACGTACTAAATAAGAGGTTTTGTTATGTGGGTAAGTTAGATAAGTATGTAATTATTAGATATGTAATGGGTTAGGGTAGGATGATTTAGATTAGGGTTTCTCCTCTAACTTTGGTATAATTGGTCTTGTATACTTTTTAATTTGATAGTTTGCTTTGTTTGGATAGTTTTACATAGATGTATCAAACGTTTAATAACACTTTTTTTGCAAAAGAAAAAAATCTCATGCATAAAATCTCTACGTAGATTGATAAAATGATTAAATCCTAACATTTTTAGTTTTATTATTTAAGATTTTCACTGAATTGAGTAGGAAATATAACTATGTATGTATCGTACAATTTCCTTTGATAATAAGAAAAGCAATCAATGATTCAAGCTGGATTTTTACTACATGCAATGACGCCGTATTTGTATTGCTTATATATAATAAACTGTTTCAAATAAAACTATTGGTTGCTCTTCCAGATGCCATAAGTGAAAGTAGTCCACGCGTCGTGGATGATAACCGAGCTCGCAAGCTATCGAACGAGCTGCGAAGATGTTCCTACTACGAAACTTGCGCTACGTACGGCTTGAATGTAGAACGAGTTTTCCAAGATGGTGAGTATAACGATCTGATAAACGTAAACAGAATAATTTAATCACGATGATGTCAGTTCTTTCGTTTTTTCACTCGTCGGGTGACTAAGGAATGTTGTTACCGTTTCTTATTTACATTGTTTATTATGTTCGATTCCAACAGGCATTGTATGAAATATTTTCCGAGTGGGGAATATTTAACATTTGGTTTTGTAAAGTGGTGGTATTGGGTGCCAATACCTATATTTATAAAATCAAGCAGTTAATCATTAATGATGATGATGTTTTTGGAAGGGAATAACTTCTTAATATAATTATGTGATATAAATTCATAATAATTGTAGCTTTTATCAAACCAATATTGATCCCTATACTGGGTTTAAATATTATGCTGTTTGTAGAGTAACGTAGGTAGACCGCGATTTTACTACAAATCTCGATTATTTTTATAACTCGAAAGACCAACAATACATATCTTTTATACTAACCGCTCTATCGAAATCGTACATAAGTACTTACACCTAGGTATATCTAATCTCATTCGAGCGCGCGGTTGTTAGCCCGCGGCATGCGGCTGGCTGGGATGGGAATTGCGTTTCCTATTCCTATGCAGTGGCAATACCGGTCCCCTGCTGTGCGGTCGTTGTCGGTGAATCGGTGATCGGTCGTGGTCGTTTTAGTTTCGTTCGTTCTTCGCTCCTTCGCTCTTGGCCGTGTTGTTTACATTTTTCGACGCTTCCAAACAGAATTGTTTTGGTTGGTTTATTTGTCGTAGTAATTCACATTGTAAATGGAAATATGGAAAGAACACTTATTTTGAAGTCGAACATGTCTCCGATATCAAGTTTGAGGCGTAGGAGTTCGTGCTACAACATACAAAGAGCTGAAGAACGCGATCGTAGAAAATCGTCGAAGTTTGAATGTGCGTGAATAATTGAAGATTTTGTGATGTGCACTATATTAGTGATTGAAATTGTGAAAGTAGGTACCTATAGCGTGGTGGTTTGTTTTTCAGCTTGTCAGAAGATCGTTGGAACTCGGCTGTCTGCTTCATCGCAGTGTTTGGCTGGTGGGTCCAGGCCAGTAACTCCTCAGCCACTAGCAAATTCTCCAAGCCACAATCATTCCACATTTCTATACAAGGTGAGTCTTGAACGCAGATTTTTTATTTATCTTGAATAATTGGCATTTTATCGTATAGAATATGGATAGGGATATCTAGTAGATTTTCCATGCCAAGATCTTCCTCAATTGGTCATAAAACTAGATAGTATTCAGGCATCAATTTTTTCGGTAATGACCAGGGAATTTAATAAAGGCCTTTTCAAATTATCTCTGTTTAAATTTACGTTTTGAATGGCATCATGTTTTGTTTACCTTTATTGCATTGCATTATACTTGTTACATTATTCATATTGCAATGCTAGAATAATTTATCAAATGTTTCATAAATAATAGTATCTTTGCATCACTATTTCAATGATGAAAACCCTTTTGACTTTACCATGAAATAGATATATATATTTTAAAGGTTGTTATTGTCATTGTTATATTATTGTTGGTTATATTGGTATATAAATAAAAAATCAATAGCATGTGTGATTATTATAATATTTGCACTCACTAAAGTACATTCTTGAATAATTATTTTACCCTGTATAAATATCCTAAAATACCTTTCTAAGTAGTATACCTTTAAATACACACACATTAAAAAAAAACATTGCATCTCCTTTTGACTATGAGTCAATCAGCTACACAATAACTTAAGTAGGAAGCTGAAAAACATTTTTATATATCGGATCATAGTAATATTATCAGCACAGTATAGATATGTAATCCATCTGATTTGTCAATTCCCAGACATATCATTATCTTGATAACATTTAGTAGGAAATGTGTCGGAAAAATATTATCATTCTTGACTGTTTTCAGTGCTGGGATTCAATAACATTGAGCAACCCACAAAATGGTACTTTATGACTTTACGTCATAAAGTAGCTTGCATATACCATCATCACCATCCCAATATAATCCATAGTTGGGCAGAGCCTTTGCCATAACGCTTGGCTTGACAGTCGATTGGTGATTGCAGTAAGAGAGCTAGATAATACATAGAAAGAAGCTGCTGCCCTTCTTCTGGGGAGAGCTCTTGGTTTACTTTTACAATATCAGCAGGCCGCTTTGTAGGGATTGATTCTTTTACCACCACAGCAAAAATTTAAGAAATGATATTCCATAATGTACTTAATTTCTAACATCATACTATTGTAGGTAAGAATTTGAGATTATGAACTTAACTTGCATAAACCCTACATGAAGCTAGTTGTTAAATTAAGGTGTACCTATACACTTTCCATATAGAATTTTAAGAAGATTTGTTTATTAAATACCATGAAGTTTACCCAAAGAAAGGTAACAAACAAAAAAATCAGACACTTGTAAATGTATAACTAATGGGTTTGTATAGATTGAAATACTTTCCATTCAGGGATGTTAGCTATTCAGCAATTCATAACTCAATTCAATACTCATTCTACCAATTACACTTACGGTATAGTTTCAATTCTTCCTCTTCATTGTCAATTTATAAAGTCCTTGAGATATGATTGGACCCTTTTAGCTTGTTGGGTGCTGTAAAACACACATGGGATTCTTCATAGACAGCTAAAGTTTGCCACCCAATGAGCTAAACTACTCAATTAAATTTCTTAATACAGTATAAAAATGTGAGCAGAACCTACACTAAGACAAAGGTCTTGTGTTGTATCATAGGTATGCCCTTTTACATTGCTGTTCACAGATTTCAAATCTGTAAAAAAATCCAGAAACTTTTGCATATAATGCTTTTGCCCGAGGATTCAATCGCTTGGTATCTGGATGAAAAGTAGCCAACGATTTTTCCCACTGGGTAAACTATATCCATACCGAATTTAATTAAGATCCGTCAGCAATTTAGTAAAAACACGAGAACTATTAGTATAGGTTTGCATGGATTAGCTTCCATTGTTGAAAACTATCCTCAATTAATATCACCAGATCATCATCACATTCAGTGCAGCCATGACATCCCACTGCTGTATAGGCCTATAGTCACTAGTCTGTTATGTAAATGTAAGAAATCAATTATGCAATAATCAAACACTTATTTCCTGACACAGTAACATAAATAAAGAAATTGACACATTTTTTTGCAGGAAATGGCATTAACTTGCAATAACTTTTACTACTTACTGTAATCTGATTAACATGTTATTTGGGCCTGTGTGTTATGTAATCCAAGTGCATTACCATTATGTTATATCAGTATTCAATTTGTTTTAATGAAGTAGGCTTGTTGATTCAAATGTTTTTGCAGATAATTCAATTCTTTTTGAGAAATGCTTGCATTATGGAAGATTATAACATAATAACTTACTGAGAAACTATGATAAATTGTGATATAAATGTAATGAATGTATGTGTTACAAGATAAACAATAGGTATATGCAGATTAAATCAAGATTTTCAAATGCCATATCAATTACAAGATCTATATACACTCTGGTTTTAAAATAATTCTAAAAATGTGGGTACTTTGGTGAACACATTCCAATTAAAATGCTTAATAAAATAATATATATCGGATTTTTGCACCATAACATAATTTGTAATAACTATGTGGATTAGAAGGAACTTTCAATTAAGATTGTCAATTCTCTTTATTGTCAGAAACTGGTTTAAAGTTGTAAACCGGAATGCAACTTATCAACTTCGTTGCTTTACGAAAATAAAGTATTCCTCTATTCTAATATGAAAACGGTATGTTAATTAATACCTTTCATTTGATAACCTAGTGTTGCAATAAAACATCTCATATATTATTTATAGACGCACTCTTTTATAAAAAAATGATGGCCTATGTCACTGCCACCATTTAGATAGACCAAACAACACCTAACATGCATATGAAAAAGACATACATACATACACTTCTATTCCGAGGCAGTCTTGTATAAATTAATTTGTGTTTTGTTTCCAGGATTCCCTACCGCGAAGTCACCACACGCTATCTGCCTCATCTCACCACCTACAACGCGGCGCTCAATCCTTCGACGCTTCATCCAACAGTAGCGGCATATCGTCCACGCACGTCGTTGAAATTCACAGTACTAATGGATCTGACACCTCTTCGCGATGGGGCAACTCTCTAGGTACATGATTTGACTGCTTTAGATATGCTATCACTCGATGGACCAATGTCAAACATCGTGGCGGTCGCTGGGGAGTCGATGTATGGACTATTTGGAATTGAAATTACTTTAGCAGTAGACAATTTGCCAGCTGAGATGATGATGACGATGACATGGTAATAGTCAAGCATGCCATAGCCATTACAGCTACTGTAATGGCCGGTGCAAATGCATGGGTGTGCAGAGCTTTCTTGTTACAAAAACTCAATAAAATAGTATATAATTTAGTAAAAAAACCTTTTGATGCTTACTTGTAATAGACCTTGTATGAACAATCAGTTGCTAGCTGTTGCTAAGTTATGCTGTATAAAGTTTGCATGTATATGTATGATTGTGTTAAATCCTCATTCCTATCAATGGTTCACTTGGATTGGATGTTAGGTATCCTTGGAGGAATATTTGCATAACGCTCCACCGAAACTAGTTTTTTTATCTACCGTTAATTCAAGTGGGTCTCAAGGTCACCTTGGAAATCTATTTGAAACTTATTTTGCCTGTCTAAAGTTATCCTCGCGCGAATTTCGAACAAATACGAAGTTTTTTTCAGTCGGATAATTATTCACAACATTTTTGCTGATGCTACTTTCCATTTTACTTTAACAAGGTTCCATCACATTCTGGATTATACCGACTTATATACATATCTTGCCCTGTATGAATTTGTTAACAAAAGTATTACTGACCACGCTAATATGTTTCTGATGATTTCAGGAAGTCATGGCTCATCATCAGGCCTTGTCTCCATCGCAACAGAAAACAACAATGTAAAGTACACCACCCCCCACTGTCTCGACAACCTACAAAAAGACAAAGACCTACCCACGCCATCATCCACACCTACCACATCTAGAAAGTCCAGAAGAAGATCAAATCTCTTCACGCCTTCCAAGAAAGATGATAGGTTAAAGAATGGGGAGCTAGGGTCGGGCAGAGCAATACCGTTGAAGCAAGGGTATCTGTACAAGAAAAGCAGTAAGGCATTGAACAAGGAGTGGAAGAAGAAATATGTGACGCTGTGTGATGATGGAAGACTCACTTACCATCCAAGCTTACATGTGAGTATCCTGAAGCTGATTGGCAGACTGGAAAAATAATATATATAGTACAATTCACCATAAATTTACCAAAGATACTGAACTTTATAATATTCTGGGACATCTTATTGAAACATGATTCAATTGATTAGTCTCAAAAATATTGCTAAAATAAACATCATTCATTCATAGCTGTATTTCAGCATTCAATCTTTTTTTTGTACATATAATTGAGTATTTCATTGAGTTTGAATTAGGTCAGGCCTAGGTCGACCTCTTATAGATTGAAGTAGACAATTGAATCAATAATGGAGTGATCAAGCAGTAGAGTCGTGAGTTAAATTGGTTTCAAGCTTTGTTTTCACTGTTTTAAAAATAAATGCTTTTCTCAATAACAGTTATACCGCGCGTGAAACGAAAAGGCGCGTTGCCTTTTCGTTTCACGCGCAGTTACTCTATTACGTTACGTTACACGCTTTTACACATTGCTTTATTACTTACATATTTTTATTCCATGTTTGAAAACTGGCCAACTATTCATTAAAATACTACTCATGATTGACATTTTACTGTCAATATTCAAATAAAACCTGTACTAATGAATTCCATTTTATCCTATGATAGTGAAGTTACTAATATTTTACTTCTGGTGTTTTTGCAGGATTACATGGAAGATGTGAACGGTAAAGAGATATCTCTTCAGTATGTAACAGTGAAGGTGCCAGGGCAGAAGCCACGCGGTTCCAAATCAATCATCACGACAGTGCCAGGGTACAATGGACACTCGGCCAGTCTTGATATTCATGATAGCATTGGAGGACTCTCTATCGGTAAGCAGATTTTTTAATTTGAATTGTTTTTAGCCTGTGGTGCTAGCTAGTAATGATTTTGTCTCAGAATATTCTGCGCTTCTGGTCTGAGTTAGGCTGGCTATACTAGCGGGACATTAATCTTGTTTGTGTGTATGTGTGGACCGCTATGACTGTTTGAAGATAATGGTCTATAAATTGCACATTATTGAGACCAATTAAAATAAGTCATGATTTAATCTGTCAATTTAATTGTATAGGTTACAAGGAGAAGCCACAACGGGCGACAGACAAGGCTCTTCTATCAGCATTTGAGACGTTGAAGGAACCGGCGTCGAGTCGACAATCGCTGGTGGCGGAAGTGGAGGTTGGATCCACGAACGGCGCTGACAAAGACACCCCGCACGTCAAGAAACGGCATCGTAGGATGAAGAGCAGCGGGCTGAAGAACGGAGATGAAGGTATGCGTCATTTGTTATTCAAATAATAGTTTTAGTCAAGTTTAATTGATTTGTCTGACTCACTCACTACGCCTATGTCACGTTGCGTTGTAGTAGGTACCGGTGTTCCACAGTTAATTAATATTATCAATTGAAAAAGATATCATCATCAGTATCACTGTAACATCAATATGGATGTTCTATACTACAAGACTGTCAAATTAATAGTAATAAGCCGGCTTTTGTCAAATTGATAGTAATATGTGCGAGTCAGACACGCACACCGAGTTCTCCGATCCATTTCATGGAAAAATATGCTGGTATTAAGCATTTCGTTCTGGAGCATTTGTGGTCTGACTCACGCTTGGCTGATTTTGATTATTTCCTGTTATAAAAATATAAATCGATGTATGGACTATTATCACACCACCTTTACCTTTTTTTTTTTTTATTTGTTTGCTGTGATTGTTGTCGGCAATACACACTCTATAATAGAAATGCACACTCTGTAAAAACGGTTGTAGCTAGCATGATGTAATATCTATGTATGTAGGTAGCTGTGTAATGATTAGTTTCAATTCCAGATGGGGATTTCACATCGTGCGAGTTTACGATAGTGAGTTTGGATGGTAAACGTTGGCGATGGGAGGTGTGCAGCCTCACGTGCGGGGCGGGGGGCGCGGGCGCCGCCGCCGCCGAGCGCGACGCCTGGGTGTGCGCGGTGGAGGCGCAGATACTGGCCTCGCTGCAAGGACGCGTACGTATTGTTTGATTTTACACTGTTCACTATCAACTTTGACATAATCCATCCGACTGCGCCAGATAAATTAAGACTTATAAACTAAGAAGAAAGTAACAAAATGTGAACCACATAAATATGTAACTGAGCAAAATACATCTGGCTGAGAATAAATATAATGTAGATTTAAGTTATCAACTTAAATCTACTCTTATCTGGCTGAGCCAGTTCTAAAAATAGTTCTTGATCTCAAGCCTTGCAAGCCTAATAAAATGATTCTCGTAATAGATATAGAGCCTATGATATGTTAAAACATGGTATGAAAGAGCTTGCTTTGTTATAGTCTCATGAAACAGTCTCTACATCTTAGTTTTGTTTGTGTACAACAGACGTCTCGCCAGCCACTCCCGACGGGCGCCAATACGACGGGCGACGTGCGCGCCACCTATTACATCAGACGGGTCCATGGAAACTCTGCGTGCTGCGATTGTGGTGCCATGGGTAAGCAACACAGACTACTATCATTATTCTATTCCTAATTTTGAAATAAGTACTTAATTCAAGTTAAGTTAACATTTTTGAATAAGAAGTATTTTACGTATTATTTTAAATAAATATTTTTAAATCATTTAATCTTAAAATTCTACAAACTAGATTTATATTTGAATGTGTGATCTTTTGAGGTTCATCTAATATTTATAGATGTGGAGGCTCATAGACTAAATGTATCTAAAAACCTGCCGCAAATTATTGGCCAAATCAAAACTTCCTGTATGGATGAGGTAGACTGTGTCGGTTGTCACCTTTAGCAATAAAAAATATCTTATCTTATCTAGGGGCTAGTCAGAGGCAAGTCCAAACTTACGTTCTGCACATGCCCACGGTTTGCAAGCAGTATATATATATATATATATATATCTTGATATGTATTTCTAGATCCGGACTGGGCAAGTCTCAACCTAGGAGTGTTGATATGCATCGAATGCTCTGGCGTACACAGGAATCTAGGATCGCACATATCGAGGGTGCGCTCTTTGGACCTTGACGAATGGCCGTAAGTATCATAATATCAGCCAAAGATATCAATAAATAATTAATTTATCACAGCCCTATAAAGGGTATCAAAAGCGCACCAAATAGTGCTTCTTGGAGCACGCCCTTTTTTTCATAAATAAATTGGATTGTTGCAGCTTGGGGCATGTCAGCGTAATGGTTTCGATAGGAAATACGCTGGCGAACTCGATATGGGAAGCGGATCTGAGAGGACATATCAAACCTATCGCGACATCGTCTAGAGAAGAGAAAGAAAGGTTAGTTTGTAGTCTCTTTCCTTGCAATTTCCTTTCAAGTCCTACAGCAAGTGTAGAACTTGTAAGAAAATGGGTTTTTCATATTGATTGCTCCCTATTTTGTTTTGTTGTACGACGGGGAAGCGCTTTGCCTTCAACTCACCTGGTTACAAGTGGAGGCGCACTTCATCCGGAATCCTCAACAAACTGAAGAACTGGCTATCTTACCTCTAATTGCCAGTTAAGGCAACAGAATTAGATAAGAGGGTGGTAGCTAGCCAGGCGGACTTAAAACGTTGCTGAGCCCTTACTTATTCACCTAGTGTCCTACAATGAGGCCTTTTTAAATTATTTGGCTTGTTTTTTGGTCTCGACTTTTCTTCCTTTCCACTTCGCGCGTTTGGCGTGGTATTTGTGAACAGACTCGATGAGGTTGAATTGTTCTCAGATGGATACGTCTGAAGTACGAGCGACGCGCGTTCCTCTCGTCGACCGAGGTGAGCGGCAGCTCGGAGGCGCTGCGCGGGGCGGGGGCGCGGGGGCAGATCGGGGCGTTGGTGCGCATGCTCGGAGCCGCGCCGCCGCGAGCCCCCGCGCCATTGGAGCGCGCGCTCGCCCTGCGCGCCGCCGCCGCCGCCGGACACCTGGCCGCCGCGCAGCTGCTCATATGGGTGAGTCACGTGACAACAGGCAACATCAAAAATTCTATTCAAACATTTTTATCGGGAACTATACATTTTAGGTTACATACGTTATCATTGGAACGATGACACTAGATAAGTTTTGTAATCACTGAATATTTTTTTATCTGTTTTCTGGGGAGGGTGCTGACGCAGAGTCAGCATACATACTAGAAGAAATGACATTAAATCTAAAATATAAAACTAAGCCTAAGAATATAGTATATTCTAAGGCTTAGTTTTTAGTTTACCTTTGTTTCTATATCATATATAGAAACAAAGGTTCCTAATGTAAATAATTATATATGAAATACACATCAACCAACACCTTCCGCTAACCCACACTGCTACACAAGGTGAAGCAGCATGAGCCATCGTGGGGAGGTGCTTGGCCTTCATCTCACATGACTTTCAAGTTAAGAAAAGGTCGAAGGCGTAAGCGCGCTTTAACCGGAATCCTCGACAAACTAATAAAAACTGGCTATATACATTTTTTTATCGTTGTTATGGCGACAGATTAGGCAAGATTGTGGTATCGAGCCAGGAGGTCCCGTTTTAAAGAAATTTCAACCGCACAGCTAGTTATCATCCCCACCTGGTTCATGTTCGAAAGTACTAACATATTTTTTTTATATGCGCACATCTAAAATTTGAAATGATCTCAAGCATACAGTGTCATCCGTTGTGTTACGTCCCTAATATCTTCAAGAAGAGAGTCAATAGACACTTTATGGGTACGCATCCTTGCCTATGCAACATCCAAGATCAAGCCGATCCATTCTAAAATTAAAGTTGCAGACCGTCTAGGACATTCCCACAGACCCTTAAATCGGCAGTAGCTTATTTCATTCTGCATTTTGACTAGTCCTTGGTCTGAAATGATTTGCGACTAAACCTGAAACGTTAAACGTATGTTATGTAATTGTCTTAATATTAATTTAGCCGTAACATTCTCACCATCCAAAGCTTGTCTGGAATAAATAGCTTCTAAACGATAAGACCTTCCATAGTATATAATTTTAAGTAATTCCGTTTTATTTTTAAGGTGTGCAATAAAGTATTTTCATTTATTCATTAATTGTTTCAGCACAATGGCAATCCGAATTTCCCGGACAACGACGGTCACAGCTGCGTGTTTTACGCGCGCGCCGCCGCCAACCACCTGTCGGGCATCCCGCCGCAGTATCCGCGGAACTTGCAGCTCGCGTGCCCGCTGCACCCCAACCCGCCGGTGCTGGCGCCGGGCTCAGGTAACTACATACTCTACTCAGAGTAGCTAGATACTGTACTCAGAGTAACTAGATACTCTACTCAGAGTAGCTAGATACTGTACTCAGAGTAGCTAGATATTCTACTCAGAGAAGCTAGATATTCTACTCAGAGAAACTAGATATTCTACTCAGAGAAACTAGATATTCTACTCAGAGAAGCTAGACACTCTACTCATATTATTTTGATTAAAAAAAAACGGGTATTTAATATTTTACCTATATTTATCCCGACGTTTCGGCGGGGTTGCACCAGCCGTAAACTCGATAAATACCAATTTTTCGAATCAAAATTATGTGTTCTATTTGCGATAGTAGTTAGACAATACTCAGAGTAGCAAAACGCCACTCGGACTAGACTACCCAAAGTAGCTAGACACTACACATAGTAGCTATACTCTACCGAGGGTAGATAGACACTTCATAGTAGCTAGTCACTCTACTGGGACGATGCTTTTTAGGCAAACGGTAACTTAGTGTTAATTCGGAAATAAAACTTAATATCTGTATCTGTGTGAAATTAATGTCCTGAAATATTTATTGATGATCATTTATTTATCCAACGCGGATTACAATCAACTCGTCATTACTCTGTCTATAAGTGTTATGCGTTGCATATAGGGTATTAGAGTTAGACCCTGTCTTACAGTGGTATCATTCACAGGCACAAATTCCACAAGCTCCAGTTCAAGCGCGAAATCCTCCATCAAAAACCCGGAACCGGACTGCAACTGCATAATATTCGAGCTGCTGAACGCCCAAGCCGCCTCCAACGCGCTGGTGGACATACTGATCGCCCTTCAAAACAATCAGTACATGAACGGGTACGACTCCAACACGATCAATTCCTTCGGCCACGCGACACTGGGCAGGCCTAACCTCTCACTTACTAATGGAAAGTGCGGTAGTATAGTTTAATCTGGAGTCTGTATTACCTTTACGGATTCGTCCGTACTGTTGAAATACGGATGCATCTGTGAGTGGTGATTTTAGGGCAATACGTACGTTTGATTTACGGATATCCTTGCTGTTGATATGTTGAGTTGTTGTACATTTTGAACATATTTACGGATTCGGGTACCCACTGTCCCGTGCCATATCTACCACAGTTGTAATATGGAGTATGACAGTATTTTGCGAGTGTACTGGGTCCTGATTCACTATGACCAATCGTGTCTTAACGCGCCCGCGTTACGATATCTGTGTGCCCAGATACAGTTACGGTCACGATATGTTTCACGGTACGAGGTAGTGGGTTTAGACCCTTATCCGTACTTTTGATTTAATGATTTGTCCGTTTTGGATTGGTCGGTTCGCTGGGATCAACAGATGTTTACCTTAGCGTGATATGAGAATACGTAGTTCTATTATGATTCTATATAATAAAGACGCAACACTAAAATCATACCGTATCCTTTTAAGCTGTTTAACTTTTGGACATAGTAATATGGAAGCGTCATCAAGCTTTAGATATTTCTGTTTAGTCAACTATGGATTCGTATCGTACCTTCGCAGTTTTTTTTTTCAAATATTAAAAGTCATAATGACTTGAAAGTATTTTGTTAGAAGCAATATTTTATTTAAATTATGCAAGTGAATCTGAATAATTTATTAACACTTAAATATTTAAATTAAATTTATATTAAACAGTATTCGTACTGTTTCAAGTTTTTAAATTAAAACGATAAATATTTCGACTGAAAATTGTTATCGAAATTAATTGTTGTTGTAGTTACCAAGTTGTATCGAATACACGACTCATTCGTACTTACACTGCTTAATTTTACCTCATTTCATGATAATTACAAAAAAACACTGCACATAAATTGATGTTTGGTATATAATGTAAAGTTGATTATCATTGCAAGCTAAACAAACAAAAAAACTGAAAACAGTCTAAAAAAAACTATTTGCAATCTTCACAAGGGTTTTTTTTCTATTACATTACGAAATTACTAAGCAGTTACTCTAATCTAATCTTATCGATTGTTCTCAGAGTATGATAAAAAAAAAATTGCTTTTACAATCTTCAGTGTATGTATGAGATGGTCGTTTTTACTAGCGTTATGTGGATACGTAATTAAACGTAAATAATATTATGTGGCGATACGTTGTGTATACCCGAATGTATTGAATCTGTACGTACTTAGCGAAATTTTGTGTCTGTCAATTTAAAAGTTAATTAACCTAGAAATTTAGTGAACCCCTCACGCATATCCCGATAATTGTAGTTCAAAATGTGTGTAAAATTATTTTGCTAGTTTAGATAAATTTTAGGGTCAACTTGTGTTGTAGTGTTCCTCAAGTATTGCACATTACATGTTATAGGAAGTTTCAAGTCGTGGTTTTTGATAATATGCTCCGGTACTTAAACATTTAGTATTGCTATTGAACTTGAATTGGTAAAATAAACTTAGTTTGTTACAGATGGCCGAAACATTAATGTAATGCCCATTTTTACATTATGTTAATGGTTCTATTATATCTATGCATTTAGTTCAAAACGGTGTCGATGTTAGTACGGATTTTGTTTGATAATTCGTAATTGTTTTTTCCGCGGGCAATATATTAATGCTTCGTTTTGCATTAGGGTATAAAGTAGTATAGGGTGACCTTAAATTGTTTAGGATGCAAGATCTCAGCTCAATGCTATCGTAGGGTAAAATTAGAATTATTGTAATTAGTGGTAATTATCGCTTTACCCTAGCGCCTTGGGTGATTTCGTGTTATTTTCCCTTCAAAATGTTCAGGTCTTTGTTATTTTCCCCCTATTCCTTAAAGGGTTTTCTTGGGAGATAGCTCTTCGTTTCATATGATATCCCTTCTAAACCGGATTTTTTTACCACCATTTCCAAGGTGGGTTATGGGTGTAACCTTATAATTATACTTCTTTAATATATTTATGACTCGAAAGACATAGATAATGTTCTAATGTTATTTCAGTAATAATATGTTTGTTATCAAGTATTGACATTCCATAATTAGCCACCCAAGGTTTAAATGTAATAGTTGATGTGATACCTAAGGATTTCCCATATTAAGCCAAATGTACTGACCCCTTCGTGCCTACTCTACTAGCTTAGTTAGTTACGCTTAGCCGGTTTTCATATGAAAGTCTAGATCAGTTTGTTTAAATATAAAATTATTTTCATTGGCCACATTACAACTTAAAATATAGATTGACATGTAAATAATATAAATATAAAAAAAAAATACCGAACTCACCAAACGTAAATATGAAATTGACTTTGACGTGTATAAAATAAAGAGATGGTTTGTTTTTTTGCTGAGGCTAATGGTACAACTACAAATTTTACTTTCAACTTCTTTTTTTTTTAAACTTTTTGAATAGGTAGGTATTGAAAAAAAAAGATTTAGTATCTTCAAATGAAAACAGGCAAGTTTATACCTTTTAATAAGACAGGAGTTGTGAGACGTTATTTAAAAAATCATGTTAATGTTTTCTATTTAATAATAATAATGTCTGTCTCCTGAACTATTTTAAGTGTTTAAAATTTAAATGGTAAAGTGTATTTTCGTCACGTAGTTACACTAGGGAATTCTAAAGTTATTGATTCTGGGCTTGATTCTTCATGTTATTTAAGATATTGAAATAAAATTGACATACAATCTGTATCAAAACAATGCCTTAAGATGCTTTTTTAACAAATTATTTGGCAAACAAGCGCACGGCTTGTACATAGCCGACCGGTTTTGAAATGAATAAAACCCTCTTTAGATCCCATACTGTGGTCTCAACGAAAAAAAAAATAGGAATAATGTCCGTATCTTACCTAGTCGTTGACGCAGAATCAATTACTTTGAAACACTGCAAGTACTTAGGCTTAAATAAATTAGTAATGTGCATTTATTTGAGATTTATTCAATTTGAGCATTGTTCACGATCGAAGAGTTTCACATTTAAAACTTGTGTGAGTATTATTGTACATTTTAAACACGCATACGCTAGTTTATGAAGGCACCCACTTTGTTTCGGTTCTCCGAGGGAACCATCGTCAGGGTGATTGTCCGACGAGATCGCGGTCGCTGTGCGAACAATCTTTCTGTTCGACGTCGCGTTTCACACTATAATCTGGGAAACCCGAAACTAAGTTGGTGCGTTCTTCAATTATAAGTGAGTAAAGCCCGTGTTTGAAACTATCTTATTTATTTTACATAATATGGAACTCATGGGATCGCGCTAACACGACGCAACGTATTAATGACAAATAAAAACCATGCTATACGAAAATGGCACGAAAATTTCGTACCAGTTAATTGGTACAATTTTATTATTAAAATATTTCTTTGTAGATATAAATTTCATGTTTCTACATCTACGCGGAAATATAGAGCTAAACGGGTAGGTCCCATTTGTTCCATGGAACACGACGTCATGGGACAAAATTGTAACACAAATTGCACATGTAATACTTTTATTTTTCAAATTGTTCTATAGGACAAGGTAAATGAGACCTCTTAAGATTATATTTCTTGTGAACTGGTGGTACTAGAATGCTCTGAGATTGAGAATCCTCTACATAATCTGGAGAGTCCTCCCCACGTTTCCGATTTATTTTATTTTTATTTATTATTATTTATTCAGGTATGACAGAATAATTGTCATTATCAGTGTCATTTAGGCAGGCAGATTCATGGAAGATTTTGGGAAAATCTGATTTGCATTTTGTTCTATGGCATGAAAATCGGGTGAAAAGCTAGTATGTAGTTCTATTGAAAAAATTGGGAAGAAAATGTCTCATTTTGTTTGATGACGTCATGTTCCATAGACCAAATGGGACCTACTCAGCTAAACTTATTTGGCGGGTTAAAAAAACAAAGGATATCGTACGCTTTACTGCACTCAAAATAGTGGCTTTTAATGTCATGCGATGCTAGTAAAATCTAGCAGCATATATAATTACTGATTTGCAAACAAACATTAACTCTAACTTAAGAAATTTGGACTTAAAAGTAAGCTACTTTTCCTTCCGACCTTGTCAGACAGCGACTAACTGAATGAAAACTGCTGCGGTGCGTTTTAGTGGAGTTTTAGGTAAGTAAGACGCATTCGGACGCGATATCCTTTGTTTTTTTTATCTATGGGTTATTTATAGCGATAAATCTCTATATTATATCTAATTAACATTTCTTTCGAAATTAAACTAGATTTTTTGTAAATTTAAAAGAAAATCGTTAAACCGTCGTCAGTATTGCGATTTGTATTTGTATAAATGCACGTTAGTTAATTTCACGCACGTTTTATTTGTATAATTATATAATTACGCTGTTGAAAATTTATAATTTTAAATTATGTTACCTTTGACTTTGGTTAGCTGTTTTATTATTTAAATGTTTTTTTGTATATATTTTGTAAAGGCCAAAGAGCTTCTTGTAAATATCGAACGCAGCTGTAAGTAGCTGCAATCTTACTAAGTTCCGTTATTGTAATTTTTAAGAGATTTGTTGATGTTCTTAATCTATTCGAAAATAAAGTGTAATGAACACGATGTAATTGTTTCTTTTAAAAACCTTGGTAAATAAAGCGGTCAAGTGCGAGTCAGACATGCACTAGCACGCAGTCCAACCCACAACCAAAGTACCCAGAACGAGTTCCACAAAATCCGCCGCCATCTCTCACTGCTGCTTGCTTCGAGCACTGATTAATGGGACCGTTAGAGGGTCCCGGAGTACCGCTGATTTTCGCTCTCCAGTACTAACGTAGTTATTTTAATAAATACAGGGCAATTACAGGACATTAATTTCACGCAGTTCCAAACCAAGCAAAGCTTGTTATATGGAAACTAGATTATGGATATAACTTAAATTCATAAAATAGATTGAACTCAATTCGTTCTAGAAGATACTTTCCTGCTGGAGTAATGCACACAATACTGAGTTCCTTTTTAATTTCGAAGTGGTAAGTCTGATTCACAGGAGATTTTGCAGGTATAATCGGCAAGAAATATTCTGTGACTGGTGCGCTGCTTTTTCTTAAAACGCTATAACAATGAGTGTAATTAATGGAAAAAGTCTTTTCCAAATATTTTGTTTGTACTCATGAGTTTTTTAGAAAAAGTAACGCACCACAGACACAGATTATCCCAATCCGATTATACCTCCAAAAATCTTTTGAATCAGACGTGTGCATTACTCCAACAGGAAAGTATATTCTAGAACGAATTGATTTCAACAAATACTTGGAGCGATATATGCTGTATTAGTGCGCCAAGTATGAAATTAGTGTTTAGGAATAAAACGCGAAAAACGTTTCCTGCTTCACCAACGTTCTTCCAGCAGGAAGATTCTAAACGAATGACCGTGGTCATAAGTTACATATATGGGCAGATAGCTTACATTTGTAGTGTGTAAAAGTGCGCGAAAAATGGAATTTGTGGGCCTTAAGGTTTTTGAGATATTTCATTTCCTACTGGGGGTACGTTTTGCAGAATCGTGTTTATCGTAAACCATTAGATGTGCACACATACATGAGTAGCTCATCATTTGTGCGTATATGTGACATAGTAATATTATCAAAAATATATACCGTTTTTGAGTAATATACCTTTTTTTTATACCCTAAAAAGTATGTAGCTCTTAAATAGGCAAACATACAAGTTCATTGTAAATGGTATTCTTGTTGTTATTCTATGCAATCATAAAAAACTTCAGGAATGCACACGAATCAGACTTGCCATTTCAAAATGGAAATGGAACTACGTTAGTATGGGAAAGTGAGACTACTGGGCAGTATATATAAGTGCAGCTTTTATCTGGTCGGTCCAGCGTAATGGCGACCTGCCCCGTGCTCCTGTGCCTTCCATTTTACCCTGAACTACTGAGTTCCTGCGACACATGCCCAAATTAGATAAAGGAGAGACGCTGTTTGACAAGAATGGATGTGTTCGTTTGGAACGCCGTCCATGAAATCTTTAGCATTTTGCTACGGCACCACATTTCGACTACATTTATCGTCTTCTTCTCACTCTCTCTATGAGAGTACAGCTCAACGTTAATTAGACCCCATTAATGATTATATTCTCTACAGGATAGCTTCTCTGAAATGCATATCATCAATACGGCTTATCGTTTTTGGGATTTGCACACACTCGTTAAATTAAAAATATCATTCTTTTGCATTTGTGCCTGCATAGACTATAGGCGCTTCTTCGCGCGTTTGTCGCGAGACAAGACGCTTAGTCTGTCAACGAAATTTTATTTGAGTAGGTAGGTCTAGAAAGACGGTTGTTTTCTTCACTTTTGAGTGATTATGGATCCTCTATTTACCTTGGTGCTTATAGGTAGGTTAGGTACTTGTTGGACATCGGGTGATTAAAGCATGTGTCGCGACGAGTAGATCGCGAAATATTTCGAGAGGATAAAAAATACTTAGACTGTTTTGAACCACACCCTTTTTGTACTGTCAAGTCGGACAGATTACACTGTGACAAGCAGACCTTGCGTCTCAAACGTCAAAAGTCAAGCACTTGGTATGAATATTGCAATATCATTCATAGATTGAACAATATTTTGCGCATTTGTAGGTCCTACGCGAGGATTAGGATATTAGTGTTCTGTAGTTCTGTGATAGTGAAGGTGGGCAAGTGATACACCAGTTGAATAGAAAAACATTTTTTTAATAAACTTTACGTTAATTTATTTAACAGTATAAAATTTTAAACATACATTACAATGACATGGGTTATTAATAACTTAGTTTTGTTTTATGTACACAATAAGTATAATAAAGTCACATTAATGAATAGCTCATTATGTCAATACCTACGGATTATATTCCTACATAACTATACGGACATTTGAGATACTTCCTTCTGTGAGTGAGAAAGAAGAGTGTGTCACCTCCGCTCCTCTTGGAGGTGCTTCGTGACGATGAGTTAGCTAATACTCAGAACGCAGGTAGTGTAGTCAGATACTTAGACGGCGTTGTCAAGCAGCTAAGAAGTGGCGCGGTTAGAACTGGGAATGCAGATAATGAGACGGCGTTGACTAAGAGCGCAGGAAGTGGCGCAGCTTGAATTCGGGACGCAGTTAATGAGATGGAGGTTTCTAGGAGCGCAGGTTATGGCGCGGACAAAATTCAGAATGCAGGTGGTGAGACGGTGGAGACTAGGAGCACAGGTAGTGGCGCGGCTAGAATTCGGAACACAGGTAGTGAGACGGCGGCGGAGACAAGCAGCTCAGGTGGTGGCGCAGTTAATAATACTAGGAGCGCAGGTAGTGGCGCGGCGTGTAGACGCGCGTCAGGTCGCGCTCGCTCATGGTAGGCACGCGCGGCTTCAGCTCCGGAATGATGGCGCACCCAAGGACTGAAAGACCGTTATTTGCCCTGCAACGAATAGTTTTGACATTTAGGAATCCCTTATTACTTTATGATTTTTGTCGTATACAATTTGTTATAAAATACTTAATATATAGGGAGTTACTCTACATTTATAGGTATGTATCTGTGCGGATACATATATGTATAATACCTACACTTGGTAGGTAGCTAGTTACCTGAGAGGCGCGGGCTCGTCTTCGGGCAGCCAGCAGTGCAGGGAGTACCCGCGCCGCGTCTGAAACAACCGCCTTCTGGATGTCAATACACCACGCGCACACACCCTCAACCTCACACACATACACTTTCACTCTCACACGATACTGTCAGTGCCGGAGCACACGCGCCGCGTCTGATACAACCGCCTTTTGATGTCAATACACAACGAACACACCCTCAACCTCACACATACACCATCTCTCACACATACACCATCTCTCACACGAACACGAACACTCGGCAGTGTAGGGAGCACCCGTTCCGCTTTTGAAACAACCACCTTCTGAATGTCAATAGGTACACCACGCATCACACACACATACTCACCATCACACACACTCCCACCCTCCTACACGAACATTCAGCAGTGCAGGGAGCACCCGCACCGCATATGAAACAACCGCCTTCTGGATGTAAATACACCACGCACACACACAAACCATTTAAACCAAGTTGGTGCATCACCCTTATTCTGTATGACCAATTCTGTCTTAACGCGCCCGCGTTACGATAATGTCAATACGATATCGTAACGCGGGTGCGTTGAGGTAAGGCACGATTTCGTTTCACATTCACACACACATCCTAGCTTACTCGTACACCGACTAACAACAATATACCACGTTATCATACACAAACTATAGGACGCCATCTCATCGCTTCGATCTAACCATCGATGTCCACCCTGTCTGTGCAGGTAAGAATGACATAAATATCCAGGTCGTACCTTGACGGAGCTCTTGACCTTGACCTTACTCCTGTTGGCGCGGTACGTCTCTAGGTCCGGCAGCTCGGAGGACTTCCGCGTACTCTTCGTGGCCACGAGCGACGAGTCTGAAACAATCGAAGTTGTTGCGTCACCACGCAAACTAAGGTACGGTTGATAAGCAGGTACAACTGTAGCTACATACCTACTTATACGGTTACAATAAAATTAGTAGGCATCTGCCATTATTGCGGAATACAACCCACATGTCATTCGGATTCGGATAGCATTTTTGGTCACAGAGACATGCCGTTTTCCTCGATGTGACCTTCACCGTCGGTCAGAGCATGCGTAGTAGATATGTGTCAAATGCATACGAAAAGTCCCTTGGTGCAGGATTGGACTTTAATCTACAACCTCCGGAACGGAAGGCTGGCCCAGACCCACTTGGCCACACATCCTATTTATTGTTTTATGTAGGTAAGTACTCGAATTAAGGAAATTTCGATGTTTATTAACCTTCAGCTTCCTTCTTCATAGTGAGTGTGAGGCGGTCGCGGTCGCGATGGAGCCACGAAGGTGGCCGTGCGGGGGGCAGCGCTGGCGCGGGGGGGACGCCGCTGTCGGCGCACATCGCACACGTGCACTCCTGCCATTTATAACATACGTACATGTCACCGTTCGTTACCCATGTCGATTGGCTTAGTTAAGCAGTAAGTAAACCTATAAAATAATTTATATCGCACCTGATGGGCGGACGAAACCCGGGTGGTGAAGTCGCGGGGCGCGGGGGGTACGCGGTGTTCGTGAGGGAAGCGCAGACGCATCTCCACGTCAGCGGGCAGCGCGGCGCGGCACGAGCCCGCCACCGTGACAGACCAGCCGCCCGCAGCCCCCGAATGCGCAGGCAGGGGGGGCGCGGCGGGAGGCGGGGGCGCGCGGCGCGGCCTCCTGTGGTGGCGTGAGTGCGCTGACAACCAACGCGGCGCCAGCGAGCACAGCAGCGAGCCGCCCGAGTCTCCGCTCGAGCTGGACGCGCCCGAGTCGGCGCCGCCCGACTCACCGCCGCCACGCTCCACCCCCGCCGGTGAGCACGCGCCCGCCGGGGGCGCTGCGCTCGTGCGACTCGACTCATCTTCGCTGGCGGCGGGGTGCATGGGGGCGGCGGCGGCGGCTGCGCGGGTCATTCGCCTCGTCCTGTCATTCTGAGTTGCCGCCGAGCGCCTCTCCGGCCGCACGGGTTCGCTTCCCTCAATGGAACCTTGGGGTGGGTGAAATTAAACGACCGTTATTTTGTTTGAATTTTATTGTTTATTTGATACCTACTTAATTTAAATTAAATAACCACCTTTTTCTACGCACCGATGACTTTAATCGAGATTTCAAATCCGATGAGTGTCAAAATAAGTAGTAACATGTTATGCGATAGTACCTATGGTGCGTGTTGTGCGCTTACTCAGTTCTAATCTACGTCGTGTGCAGTCCGTGAAGACGATAGTGACGCGGTACACGGTGAGCTTGTGAGTCGGACGACGACTACTCTACGGCGAGAGAAGCGGTGCGGTGCAGCGTCGGGCGGAGTGCGCAAACGATACCTGCGCGCGCGAGCGTCGGGGGGCGAGGGGGCCTCGGAGGTGGCGGGGGGCTCGTGGCCGCAGAGCGCACGCACGGTGACGTCATCGTGGTCTGCGTGCAGCGCCGCGCCTCCGCTGGCGGGGAGGTGCCCGTGCTGCGTGTCGCCACCGCCGGTGCCGGCCTGGAGGGGACCTGGCAGTTCGCCGCCGTGTCGTCGGATGAATCGAAACTGAGGCTGGTGCGCTCCTCCGGGATCATGTCAAACACGCGCTTAAAGCGAAGTGAGTTAGAGCGCGACCGCGGCTCGGAGTGAGCGGCTCGAGGCGCTGGGGACGAGGAGACGGAAACGGAGGTGGGGGTCGCCAGCGCGCGCAGCAGCAGGTCAGCGACACCACCACCCGTCAGCCGCATGTGCTCCCCTCGCCCCGCGGCAGCGGCGCACGGCACGGGGATGCGCGAGCGTCGCGTCCGCGCCGTGCGGCCTTCGTCGGTGGGAGTGCTCTCGGGGGAGGAGCGCGATGCGTGAGAAAACTCGAGGATCTCCAGAATTTCGATACACTTGTCCCCCTCGTGGATTTCCGACTTCTGGTAGATGCGACGCGAACCGCGCTCGGCGGCCGTGGTCGCTATCGAAGGCCGCGCGAGTAGTTTGCCGCGCAGCAGCTGCTTGTCAGCGCGCCGGCCGCGCTCATCTTCGTGCCGCGCGTCTCGCTTGCTGCTCCGATGCGCGTCCCGTGCACGTGACTCCGCCTCCCGCCGCGCACCATCCCGCTCACGGCGGCGCACACGCAGACCTCTGTATTCGTCGTGGACCGCGCCGGCGATGACGTCGTTGAGCAGGTCTTCGAGCAGCGCGCTGCAGTCCTGCGCCAACTCGTCGCGCCGGCGCCGCTCAAGTTCGTCTCGCAGCTGGCGCACGCGGCCGCGACGCGCGCACTCAACGCGCAACTCTCGCTTGCGATGTCGCCGGTGCAGTCGCTGCCGAATCCGCTCTGGCATACACTCTGCCACGCGCGCCGCGTCTTCCACCGGTGCATCGTCTCGGATCCGTACGAAGAACGCCTCGCCCCCAGATCCATCCCGCTCCTGTGCTCCGCTCGCACTTTGAGCTCCATCCGGCAGCAAGTCGAGCACGTCGAGCCTGGAGCGGGCGAGCGCAGGTCGCAGGCGGGATGGGAGGCGCGGCGACGCGGGGTCGTCGAGCGAGTCCACGAGGCTGACGGCGTCGGAGGCGAGCGCGTCGCCCTCGGCCTCCTCCTCGGAGGAAGTGTTTACCTCCATGCTGACAGAGTGCGGCATCGCGGAGCACCTCGGTACGAGTGCGAAGTGAGCGTTGTCAGGGTAGTAGTTGCCGGTACCGACGCCGGCGATCGGGGTATCGGCGTCGCCTCCGCACGACGTCAGCGAGGACGGTGCGTCTCCGGGCGACAGGAACACGCCCACGTTGGATATCTCAATGTGCGAGATGGCGCTGACGGCGTCATCGCGCGAACTCGTCTGTTCCTCGCGGTGCAACTCGTCGCGAAACAGTTTCTGTATCTGCTGCAGCACAGCGCGGTTGACAGTGTCGTGCTGGATATCGAACCCCTCAAGGGGGGTGGGAGTGGGGGTCGGCGAGGGTGAGTCGGAGGGAGCGTTGTTGTTGTCTTCCATTGCAAAGCACTCGGGGGGCTCGCATGGGTTATTACACGCGTCACGCTGCGCACCGCAGCCAGCGCCGGCGTCGCACGCGGTGGTGCTGCGGCGCCGCTCGTCGCAAAGCTCCGCATTCCCGAATATGATCTGGTTGTTGGAAGTGGGGCTTAGATGCACTATCGTGTTGACGGCCGCGTTCTGCAGGCGCACCTTGATCTCCTTCTCGACGACACTGACGCTCTCCGTGCCCACACACTCCAGCCGGTCCGACAGCGTGTGCAGGCTCTCCACCAGCACGCGTGACACGTACTCATCGATGTTGATCCCGCCGTGCGGGGGGTAGAGTACGGGGCGGGGGTAGGAGCGAGGTATGGCACGCGCGGGCGGGGACCCGCTCGACAACTCTGAGACCGCAATCTCGAGCACCTCGTAGGGTCTGTTGAGGGAGGGCTCCGAAGTGTGTGTGGTCCGCTGGTCGCTGTCGATGCTCAGTTCGCGCACTCTCGTGAGTCCCCCGCGGTGCAGCTCGGAGGAAGCGAGCCCTGCTGACGAGGAGAGCGGTGCTGGGGTCTCCTTTGCGGTAGCCACGGACGTGGAGAATGTTTCTTCGTCTGTGGTAGAGACGGCGCGTAGAGGAGTCGGGGGTGACGGAGATACGGTGGCATCACTTGGGTCGCCCTCCTCAGAGACTTGCGCGGAGGGGAAGCGCTCGAAGCACTGGCGCTTGGGGTCCGGCCAGCGTGCGCGGTTCCCCTCGGCGGCGCGAAGCTCGTCACGCGACCCGTCCAGCGAGCGTGTCTCACAAGTGCAGATGGGGGTAGGGAGCTCGGTGGGGGCGGGGCGCGCCCACATGCGCCGCAGCAGTGCCGACTTGCGCATGAGCTCACGGTCGCGGCGGAGGTGACGCGGAGACTCTCCCGCGCTGCGCACCGCCGGGGATGGGGACGGGGAGTGGGACAGAGACGCGCATGCGCCGCACGAGGTGTCCCATCCGCCGCAAGTGGTACCGCACTCCTCAGAGTCAGAATTCTGTTGAGCTAATCGATATCTGAAAAGAAGGAGTTGATGTTGAACAATTGCCAGCAGCTTCTATCTTGTATACTTTATACTGTGTGATTATTTGTTATTTTTTTTCTGAGCCTATGATGTTAGTTATGTTCTGTTTGTTTTTCATGTAAATTAAAAAAAACTGCGAACATCAACTCGCCCTCCAAGCGTGGTGATTATGGAAAGTCCCCTAATTAAACTCGTTGAGAGATTAACTAGATAAATACCAGCATTGCGATCACCAACTCGCTTACGTGGCAAGCGTAATCCATGTCTTGCATTAGTAGGTTTGGGGAGTTATGAAAACGATGATCAAAATGTCAATCTTGACGAACAACCCTTAATTTCAAGGCATTTAATGCGGGTTTCTTGCATTAACATAATGTAGTGCGGGTCTGACTCATGCATGGCCGATTTTAGTTATTTCACCATGATACTTGTCATGCCAAACGTATGGCTGATAGGCTCTGACCTGACTAGTGCCCTAGCCCTACCGCGAGGAGTAATAAAGACATGACTGACTTCCTCATGATAGTCTCCGGCACGGAGTAGCGGCGCCGGAAGAGGCCGGGCGAGGCATCTGGCCGCGGCTGCAGCGCTAGATCAGCGCGCGACCGATTCGGCGGCGGCAGCCCGCTCCTTCGGCCTGGAGCCACTGCCAGAGCACTGACGCTCTCACTGTCGCTGGCGCGCTCCAACGCGCCGCTCAGGGCAAACATGCGACTCATCACACGGCTGAAAAAAAACATTTCGTTTTCAGAACACTACAGATACCTATTCCAACCTCATTACACCACAACAAACCTCACCTAGGTAGGTACCAATTCACTTTTTTTTCTTTTTTTGCACATCGATTCAGCGTTTCTCCTGAATGTGCTTATTGGTAATGCATACGTAGGTACCAACCTAGATACACTTGGCTTCATTTATATTTTATGAATTGCGTTTTACAATAACCGTAATGTCCGTTTTTCTGTACATTTTCTTCTGCGATTCGCTCCGTTTGCCACAAGCAACCAACCTACAAGAAAGCTAACGTTTTCTATCGATGATAATGATAATGATAATGATGATTAAGTATAATAATATTTAATGATAATGATAATTATATTTTTTAATATAATGATAATGATAATTATAATTTATCAGTAGTTCGCCCCTAACTGACATCTCGATGTTTGGCTTGTGTTAGGTTAGGTTATCCACGGAGATTATCTCAATAAAATAACATTGTTTATTTCTTACTGAATATACCATTACCTACAAAGTTATTTCTTAGTCATTAAGTCAAGCTATAGAGAGGTATAAAATATGTTTGGCTTTGACAGATGGTACATGAAATGAGCAATCAATAAATATAAATTAGCATTTCTATAGCCCTTCGAGTCATTTCATACAACTAGGAGACGGAACAAGCCCACCTGATGTTAAGTGCATCTCTTGTCTATAATGCCTTACGGCGTAGGTCACATCCACAAAGACCATAGCTTACACGGCACTGCATTGCGCCCGCCAATTTGAGGCATAAATATGTTAAGCGTCGCGCGTCCGTGATTTCTCCGGCAACCATACCCTTCAAAACAGAACACAGCAATGCTTCTTGGCGGCTGAAATAGGTATGGTGATTACTTCGCTGGACGCTGGCTAGCTACCACCATCTTGCCTAATTCTGTCGCCATAATAACAATTATAAAATTGTTGTGTTCCGGTATTTAGAGGTAAGATAGCCAGTTCCTCTTGTTGATGATTCCGGGTGAAACGCGAATTTATTTCATGAAAGGTCCTCCTCAGGCTTGCCCTGTTTTTTGTAGGTACTTAATGTCACTCCAAATTTAAACTTCAATCAACAATGACAATACTCGGAATATAATTCCTACCTTGCTAAGTTTCACAAAAAAACCGTACATATAATACGTCACTCGGTTCGATTCTTAAACATTGTGAATGAGAATGAGAAGACGAACACAGACAAGGACCGACCGCGACCGACGGCCTGACGCGACTGACGCGACTGACTGCACTGACAAATAAAAAAACCTCTGAACTTCAGATCCAGTCATCCAGGATACAGATTCAGCCGGTCTCCGCTGCGCTTTCGATTGAATACTTTCTACTATTCAGTGAGTCATAGGTACTACTTATATCTACCTAACCCTACCTATGTGACGCCAGCTCGTAGGTACCTAACTAGTAAATAGGTCACATCATCTCATTAGCGTACAGTTCCAAACAACGCCGACCTGTCACCGCTCACAACGCTCTCTCCTGGAAATCTATCAATTCTATGAAAAACAATTTAGGCCACGCGACACAGACATTCCCGGTATACCTGTATACCTAGTACCTACCCATACCCACTACCTGCACTGTGCTCTATATTTATATGTCACACTTAATGGCTCCGCTCACAAAATAATATATTTTTGGTTGGTGGTAGGACTTTGTTTAAGTCCGCCTGGCTAGCTACCACCATCTTACCTAACTCTGTCGCCATAATAACAATTATAAAATTGTTGTGTTCTGGCATTTAGAGATAAGAATAGCCAGTTCCTCAGTTTGTTGAGGATTCCGGGTGAAGTGCGCTTCAACCTTCTACCTTAGCATAACTTTAAACTAGATAAGAAGAAGGCCAAGCGCTTCCCTCTCGTATAATGGATGATTTTCCCAAAAAAGTTATTGCTATTATTTTTGCTTGTATTGGATAATAAAACAATAAGAAAATCACACGTTCGTACAAACTTTCACTCCCAATTTAATCCCTTTATTGAAGAATTTAATGGAATTCCATTTTTGCTTGGTGAAAATTTATTTGTTTATAGAAGCTGACGAAGAAAAGAAGACGAAGTTGCATACAAGCGATTTACTCGTATATCTATCATATATAGCACACTCATCCATTTGCACAGACAGGGCTTATGGCAGGGCTCGGATGGCTGAGTGAAGATGCCGCACATTGATGCCCCACATTCACATACCTACCTACCGTACAGTGGGCATCGACCTTTCTACACCCATAACTAAATACATGAAGTGTAGTGGTGTGGAGCCGACTTTTGCATGAACGGAATGTACTCGCGTGCCTCAAGTGCTAGCGCCAATGTGCACATGTTCGGTACTATATACTATACAAACACACAAACATATTACTAATAACATACAGACATACACACAATCTTACGCTTTTATAATATTAGTAGGATACGCCGACAATTATTTAAGAGCAGTGACTTCGCTGTTGGAAGTTACTTACAAAACTATTACAATACAAACAATACCCTAAAAACTAAGGTAGTTAATACTAACTCATTAATCAAAACTCCAAAACATATCCCCTATTTTATAGTCGGATTAAAATGATGTATCAAAACAGATAATATTCAGTACCAACATCTGCTAAGTTCCTTTGAAAAAAATTAATTGACACGTCTTTCGTCTCCACAGGTTGCCTCTTGAGGAAATATAGGGATGCTGCTAAGTTGCCAGCCCTCGGTATATGTTTTGTCGCTCCTAGCGCTGCAAGAACCTTACTTGTAGCGCAGAGCTTTTTTCAAAGGAGCTTTGTTTTCTTAGAATGATGTACCTTGGTGTGGTGAAGCAAATACTGACCAGCGATCTCTGAGCGAGGCAGGCTCGGCCCAGGCGTCGCGTATGGTGGTGAGCACGTGGTGTAGGGCGGGGTGTAGGACTTGGAAGCGGTGCTCCCCAGCCGGCGTTGGCGGCGGCACTCCGCGACCTGTAACCAAAAGATATGTCTGTTACCACAACCGCCTCTGTGGTCTAGTTGTTCCCCCATCGGTGTCAGATCCTGAGGTCCCGGGTTCGATCCCTAAGGGGTGTACAATATTGTGCTTGGTTTGATTAACGGTAGGTGGTAGGACTTTATTTTAAGTCCGCCTGGCTACCTACCACCATCGTACTAAGTCTGTCACCATAAAAATAATTATAAAAATTGTTGTGTTCCGGCATTTAGAGGTAAGTTGCGAGGATTTCCTGGTGAAGTGCGCTTCCATCTTCGGCCTTATCATAACTTGAAAATCTACTTGGCGGCCGATTTAGGTAAGAATTTAGGTAATATAGGTACTTTATTTGGCTGATCGGACTACGACGGCCACGCAACCTTTTCCCTTCCACCCTGCCAGTGACTACGAGCTTCTCCAGGCTAGCGTCCATTTTGCCAATGTGACCGAATTAGAACAGACTCTGGACTACAGAGTTCCCTTAAGTCAAGATGAGCTGTGTGGTTTATTTGAATTGTTTCAGGATTGATGCGTTCGTCCAAGCGTTACTGCTGCTGTAATCTACCTAACTCCATGGATGAACAGTCCATGTACTTATCTACCTACTACCACCGCATTGGTCGTTAGCCGTGGGTACTGTAATATGTAGTAGGTATATACCTAGGTATATCTAGTTAGACAGGACGAGTGTGAGTGCAAAACAAAATGCCGCAAATACGGCAGCACCTTGGAAACTGTTGGACAACAAACAACGCCCTAGGTCGGGTCGATGCACTAAGACCTATATTTAGGTGAGCGACATCGCCGCACGTGTTCAGTCAGACAGACACCTAAACTTAATTCCTACTCATCATGTTAGTTGACTCATTCGCAATCGCAAGTAGCATTGCTCACGCACGTTTAATGTTCAATGTACTAAGGTAAATAAGTTAATATTTTTATTCGAAAAAACGGTACGGTAACGGTATTTATATCGTACCTATATTTATCCCGACATTTCGGAGGGATTGTTACCAGCCGGGGTCGCGTGCGGGCACAGAGTCTGCCCACACACAATATAATGTGTTCTAAAGCGAAAGTTGAAAAAAGACAACAAGTTTTTGTTAACATTTTAATGTGAACAAAAACTTGTTAATGTAATTTCATCTATTTTGTTTGCCAACTCCATAGGTACGTAGGTACACTAGACCTACATATAGATGATGATGATGATTTCGTTTAGCTTTTTTATCCCACGACAGAGCTAAAATAGAATACCTATTAGTATCACGAAGAGGTATATGTACCGCATACCTCTTCGTGATACTATTTTGGTGCTTATAGTAGAAACAGTAGAAAAATTATACCAATAAAGAAAATAATCCAAGGAAGTATTTTTTTTATAAATTGGAGCGTTTTCAAAATTTGTGCATTCGCTTACAATCTGTAATACGGTACGGTAAACAGTATATATATGTTTCTGTAAAGGGAAGATATATATTATTTTTTTATTTATTTTGTAGCCAACAATTATTCATATGACATTCTATTAAACATTTAAACAAACATGCGTGCTAGTGCATGCAAATCTAGCATTATTTTAGTAGGTAGATAAAATAAATTTAAACAAAATGAAAAAAAATAATTGAACACTAGCTCCCACACTACGATACCCTGTGTTGTGGTGTGTTGTTATTATATAACAGGTTTGTTTAAAATGATATGTATATTTAATATCAACAGTATAACTATATGCTTAATTGAATGTAGTTTATCGTATTATGTCAGGTATATGTTATTTATTAATGGTGTACGATTTTCTCTTCTATTCAATCTAGTTTCTATTTCTACCTAGATTTGCTGGAAGATAAATCTTTTCAGGGTTAAACTCGCCCTTACCATACTTTTTAAATTCTATGTTTGTATGCTCATATAATTGTGAATAAAGTATGTGTATAAATAAGGTAGAAAGTTGTTCTTTTTACTACTTTTTTAACGTTGTAAGTTGCGACGCGTCATGGTAATGTCTGTGGTAATGGTAATGTAATGTGTGGAAGAGAGGAAGGTTCCTTACCGGGCGACCTTCGCGGCTACGAGACACGCGTCACACCTCACGTACGCTGCACGCTACAAGTGGTTTTGTATAGGTACCACTAAGATGGCCAACAGGCAAACGGACCTGATCAGATCTGACCTGATGTGATTACCGTCGCCTATGGAGGCTTGCAACAATCATCATTCATATATCCTACTTTCCCTCCTACCTTTCTCAGTATGACAGAACAGAGGGCCTTAAGCTTTTGATGCAGCAATTTACTTCCAAACATCAGACATTTTTTTTGACCGGGGGAGTGGTGATATCCCAAACACAGGGAAACCTAGTTCGGGGTTGGAGCTCAGCCATGTTATAATTAGTGTATCTACCTACGAGCCCATTATCAAATTGTCAACATGTACCCACTGTTGTTTTTAAATTATGTTAAAATATAACTAATTAATCTGGTTATTCTGTACAAATTTTTACGAAATGAATGTTTTTTTTATATTTTTATTTATTAATGAATTTAGTGCTTGTGAAACTGGGTATATCTACAATGTGGTACAGCTTGGTATATCTGATAGGTCCTGCTAATTAGCATACAAACACGTTGTTTGTTTATGTTGTATTGTAACAACATGAACAAACAAGCCTCATAGCTCAGTTGGTAGGAACTCTGCCTTCTGCGCTGTAGGCTGTGGGTTCGATTCCCACCCAGGATTAACATTTATGTGATGAATAGATGTTTGTTCTGTGTTTGGGTGGTGTATCATAATAGTACCTACGTATGTATTTACAAAAAGTATTTAAGTATTCTATCCGTAATCTAGTTTCCATATTACAAGCTATGCTTAGTTCAGAGCTTGATGGCGCTGTATCAAATAAATGTCCGATAATATTTAATTTAATTTAATATTTAGTAATAATTAATTCTACTTACATATCTAATTTTAAATTAATGAAATGTCAAAAATTTGTAAAAAGATTGATATAATTTAAAACAATACCTACGTCAAAATAAAATTACAGTAACTTCTAGAAACGGTCGTTAAGAAGCTTATTTAACGTTTAATAATTTTAATACTAAAATATCACTTAATCGATAGGTACATAAATTGATTCGTTGACAGTGTACGAACAGATTTGGGGATTTTATTTTAAATAAGTAGTTGGAGCAAAACACACACAAACAAGTCTTGTGTCAGCTGTGTTTTACAAGTAAAAGATGAAGATTAGGTACCTTCAGAGAGAATTCCATTAAAAAGGTTCTATATACATATATATTTACATACTTCATAAATATAATGTATGGAAATGTAAGATGCTTTAATTCAATAAAATTATCTTTAGGTAAGTATTGGTTAATCGCGCTGACGAAGTGTTTTAGGTTTTCCATAATGTAGAATCGATGATACATGACCATGATAAAAGTAAGGCTGTAAGTGGAGTCGATAATTTAGAAACTTTCCTTAGCTTTAAAAAAGCATACGAAAATGATTTCAATCTTAAAAAAATTTCGTCCACATTTAATTTCCATTTTTTTTTTTATCAATGGTGAGTCTTATTAATTTAGTATTGTCAACTTGCACTTCAGTGCCATGGTAGTTAATAACAATAGATTAGTAGTAGTACGTTGTTCAAAATTCATATATGTTTTTGATAGATTAATGTTCAAATCAAATCAGACATGCCATTTTAAATGTACTAATGGAGAGCGGAAATCTGCCGTACTCTGAGGCCCTCTTAAAGGTGGCGAAGATAACCCCCATAACAGAATGAACTCCCTCTTAACTAATATTTTCTTTCTAATGAATAAAACTAGTAGTTCACTCCGAACTGAGATCTCGTGACGTCTGGTTTGTGACAATATTAACCACAGAGATCTGACTCACATAAAAAAATATCAACATTAAAATAAATGTGTGCATTTATTACACTTACAGCTAACTCTAAACACAATTTTACTCAATCTCTCTATATTCACCTGAGTATTCAAGGTTCTGTCTCATCGCTAGCATTCTTTGCAAAGCAAGAATGAGAGCACAGCAACGACCGTACGTCAAAGTGAGTGGGCAGAATACAATCAATGCATAAGTCACTCCGAACTATTATTAATATGTTAATATGTATGTATACTTTGTTATACTTGTAACCAGGTGAGATGAAAGCCAAGCGTTTCGCCGTCGTACAATAAAAAAAATGTATAAAGGCAACCATTGCTGTGGTAGTCGTGGTTTAAAATCTGCCCCTCCAGACCACGGATGTCATAAAACCTAGTCAACCAAGGGGCTTCACCTAAATGGCTGCAGCTTCTTTCTGTGATAAAACAAGACATACGAAAACTTCGAACACCAAACTTCCACAATTTTCTGTTTCTCCGACAAAGGTTGACTGGAAAAAATCGCCTTTAGCGATAAGGCCGCCCATTGTATTATGTCATTAATTACGTACTTATTGTGTTGTTATAATGTTCGATGTTATGTTGTGTACAATAAACCGTTATTCAATTCAATTCACCAATCTGCCTGATGCGTGGTGATTATGGCAATTACAGTTTTGGAGAATGGTTTTACTGCATTGTGGTGGACAATTATGGGCTGTTGTTAAATGGTAGTTCGCCCCGAACTGGGATCTGGATGATGTCTGGTTTGAGTTAGGTTTCATCTGAGTACCCGAGGCACTGTTATTGTATGCAAAGCCAGAATGAGAGCAAAGAACCAAACCACCGACTGTACGTTATACGAGTAGTAAGGTGGGTAGAAAACAGTAAATGAAAAAGTCACCCCTTACTTAAATGAAACAAATATAAATAGGTTAATGTAGTTTTGAAAAGTGATCTCAAAACCGTTGCCTTAGTAATCGTGACTTTAAAAAATCTAACCTTAATAATCTAATTGACTTTACGACATGGGCTGGAGCTTACGGATGTCGTAAAGTCAACCAAGGGGCTTCAACAAAAAGGCAACACTGGCTTTTTTCTAGTATATAAACAAAACTTATACTGTACGCACCAATCTGTCTGCCAAGCGTGGTGTTAATTGCCGATCCTTAAAGTTTTAGAGGAAGTTTTTTTCACATTATGGTAGACAATAATTTGCTGTTGATGTGAGATATGTGCAGTCAATCCCCATGCATAACATTCTAAAAGTAATTCTTGGATTTTTTTGACACCCTTGCCTTGGAAAACTTTTTGACTGAATTACATAAAATAAATAGACCAGTTTTCACGAGATTTCGAATAACCCTCTCTTATCTTACAAGACCTGATAATCATCTTTGGCCCCCTTCATCTTTAAAAACCAGGGGCAAAAATAAAAAAATATGATTTTTATATTTCAATTAATGATATTTCAAGTTTTCAAACATTTTCAAGACTTCAATCTTATTCACTCCTTTTGCAACCCTTAATGTTAATACAGGGGTGTTTAATTGTGAAGTCAACCTCCTTTTAACAGTATATCTTACAAGACATTATTGACCGTTTTACCTTCATAACGCACCCCTTACTTAATTATACCACCCCTATTCAAAAGTTTAATCTATATTTTATGAATGTGCAGCCGATACTCTTTCAAATGATACCCCACACGCCAAAAAACTTCTTGCCTCACTTAACACTTCTATTTCTCAAAAACTACCCCAGTGTCAAAAAATCCTCATAGTTATCGATGAGTAATAATATCATCTCTGCATACTAAAAGTTTGGAATTGATCGGATCAACCTTTTAAAAGATATTTGCGAAAAACTGTACATCTTTTCACCCCAATATTTCAAGAACTACCCCACATATCAAAAATTCCCCGCGACCATCAAATTATATTTACGTTATCTCTTTACAGTTTAAATTTGTCATGTGGCAATGTCACAAACATTGCCACATACATACATACAGTGCTGGATTTCTCAACTTAACTGAGAGATCTCGTTCGCTTCGCTCACTCGATCAATTATGGAAAGTGCGCAGTCAAACCCCTTGCATGACATCTCAAAAGTAGTTTTTGGATCTTATCGACACTCTTAACTTAGCAACTCTATTGAGTAAAAATAGAAATATAAAACCAGTTTTAATCTAAATAACTTGCTAAAAACCATAATGTATTATCTTGCATCTTCTTGACCTGATGATCATCCATTGCAACCCTTTATATTTGAATTAAAAAACAGTTTCAGTCACTTTTGCCACTCCAATTAATAGGGGTGACAAAAGTAAACTAATTTGGAAATCTACCATGAAATTTCCCAAGACTTCTTCTCTACCCCTTACTTATTATCTTATTTACTCCCCCCTATTCAAATGGGAAAATAAAAAAAATGGGTGGTTTCTGTAAATAAGAGGATAAAACACTCATGTTACCAAAACCACCCCCTTTCAAAACATAAATTACTTTTTTGAAATCTGCAGTCGATACCCTTTCAAATGACAAATGACAAGTAGATCTATGTATTGTGGGGTGTCCCCCACAATACATAGATCTACTCTACATCTACTCTACTTGTCTTTCTTTACCGAATAATGAGTCTTATAGAGATAGAGTAGAGATCTCTTAAAACCTTAAATTTCGAATCGATCGGATTAACTATTCCCTATGTTCAGTGGCAAAAACTACGGGACATAAATAATATTTGGGAAATAGAGTTCAACTGAAAGGAAGTTCCAAATAAGAAGGCTTGAGATTTTGACTGATTAACCAAAGTTTATTTGGCACCCAGCAACCATTTACGCAGTGCAGCTCGCATTATCATTTTACAGATTAATCTGTATTATAACTGAAACCTGTGTCTAATAAAACCGTCTGTTTTTCCGCAAAAAAAAAAACAATCTACTTTTTTTCGGCTCTTGACAAAGTATTTTTTTATGTAAGTAACCTGAAAACAGAAAAATATTTAGAAACAAATCCGATAAATTTCTTCGAAAAAATCAAAGCGGATATGTTACTTCATATTTTTCAGGGAATATTGAAAAAAAGATCTTTGTTAGCAGACTTAGCGTTATTTAGGTATCGCCTGAATTAATTAGCTATCTAAAGTTCTTTTGAGATCTCTCAATATTAAAATCAAAGACAACATTTTATATTTTTTTATTATAGAAACGAAATTAATGTATTATTTGCGCTACTGCCCCACTGCTCAACTAAATTGCTCAACTGCATCAAGCTGAGCATTGGGTACTATATAACTAAAAACACTTCTTCCCCGCTGCTCAACTTAACTGCTCAACTGCATCAAGTTGAGCAGTGGGTAATAAATGACTAAAAAACACTTGTACCCACTGCTCAACTAGATTGCTCAACTAGTTGAGCAGATGAGCAGTAGGACATAGTATGTATAACCGAATATTTAATATAGTTGATCAGTAAATCATCCTGTTATAAAATTGAGCTAAAACCTATCCTGCTCCATTGCTCTTGAGGCAATGGCCACTTATATAGTCCCACTTATATATGACCTCTTTCATACCTTTGTTTTGTAATTGATATTTTTATTGTCACTCATTGTAAATGTTATGTTATTGGATTATTTACTATCTGGACACAAGAGTCTGGAGACGTTCTTAGTGAAGACATTATTAGTTCAAATGAAAGCTATGACCAAGATCTACATTTTCTATGACAGTTGTAAAAAGTATATCTGCCATCTGAAATGTAGTTCTTTTCAATAGCTTTCATTTGAACTAATAACGGAGAGTCAAGGACGAGTAGTTTCAGAGATATAGTCGTTTGAAGTTTGACAGCTGTCATTGAAAATGTAGTTCATGGTCAAAGCTTTCATTTGAACGAAGAACGGAGAGTATATGACGAGTAGTTTCAGAGATATAGCCGTTTGAAGTTTGACTGCTGCCATTGAAAATGTAGATCTTGGTCATAGCTTTCATTTGAACTGAAAACGGATAGTAGTAGTAAACAAATCTATGAACAATAATACTAAAACATTGTTAAGATTATTTAAAATACTAACTGACATTGACGTGCTTGCTGTAGATAAAATTACAAACAGGAGAAGAAAGAAGTATATACACAATGACGACATCATTATTTATATACAAATGCAACTATTAATTCAGAAATCTCAATTGGACACGAAATAACAAAAAATAAAAATTACGATAACACATTTAAGAAAAAATAATTAAAACTTCATAGTAAGTAAGTGGGTGGCGTAGGTATATTAAGAATACATAATTAATTATTATTTTTAAAGTTCGTCAACACCTACTTATCTTCTGAGAAGAAAGGAGATTTTTTTTTTTTTATTATAAGATTTCTTAGTAGTTGATTAAGTATTTTTAATTTCGAGATTTGGAATTTTTATTTCTATCTATAAATATAGTTCTGCAGTTTTTGTTGATCAGAGGATACCCACTGCTCAGCTAAATGCAGTTGAGCTAAGTTAAGAAGTTATTTCGGGAGAAGCGGATTTTTTAACGAGATGACTTACTGACCAACTAAGTTGAGCAAAAAATAGTTGAGCTATAGAGCATAAAATGTTCGGTAATGCAAACTATGTCCTACTGCTCAACTGCTCAACTAGTTGAGCAATTTAGTTGAGCAGTGGGGAAGTAGCGATTATTTGATGTAAATTTTGTGTACCTACAGTAAAGTGTTTCATTCAATTGCTTTTTTCAATACTACCTGAGTGTACAATAACCCAAGCAAGCACTAACATACGTTCCCGTCTACGCGCCGACGCGGCAGGCACGCACGCAAGGTATTGAAATGTTTGGTAAGTTACTTTAAGTAATTGGGTCAACTTTTATAATATTTGACGCACCAAAATTTTTAATAATTGGGTCATCTTTGAAACGTTTGATGTACATTGAAGTTCAGTACATTGTAAACTTTTACCTATATATTAAACAAAGCAATGACTAGTTGCATATATACACATCAACAATGTCTAGGTATATTGTACGAATTCCTTCATACATATTCAATTGAGATGTCGTAAAGTTAGTTCTTCAGACAAATTTTCTATAGAATATTTTATTAAATGAAATAAAATGTTATTGTTTCATTAATTTTGACTCAATTTTTCTTGATTCCTAGTTTAATACCATTGGTGTAACGGTAAACGGTATACGTAGTAACTAGATTTTTTTTGGAAGGGCGTACTAGTGCCATTCGTGTAATGTAAGTAAAAATATACAAAATTCTGTTTTTTTTCATTCAAAGGGCATCAAACAAGCTTTTATTAAATGTTTAGTTTTAAAAATATTGTGTTAAAATTTTCTAAAATTCAAGTTAGTTCATAATATCCCTAGTCATTGTTGATGTGTGTATCTATAACTCACTAAGTGAGAGGATAAGAAACAGAAAAGGATGACCTCATTGGTTGTAACTACGTCATCAAGCAAGGGAATAGCAGCGGGAGCTTTCGCACTTCGCAGCACTTAACCTTGTAGCTGTTTTTAGTTACCGAAGCGAGGTCGCAACCGAACTCATTCCACCCCTCAGTCTCAAAAACCAAACTACGACTAAAATTTATTTCCATTCTGTATCGGTGACATGACGCGATACGCTTAAAAAACCATTGATTTCAGTTCCGGTCCCGATCCATTTGTAAAACCAAAACAATAGCCATAAACCCTCATGCGACAATGTTTGTACTTTAGGTATGTAGTAATGAAACAAAGCCTCAGAACAATACAAAATGGCCGAGAGGAGTTCCCAGAGCTGATACGATCACGCACTCGATTAATTCATGAGTTCTGATAATTGGTGCAGAGAGAAGTGTACCACTCCGTTAGTTATTGTAAAAACCAGAGTATTCGGTCACCCGCCAACCACACGCGATCGCCATTAACAATCATGACTTTCTCACAAACAATCTCGGAAGCATCGAGAAATTAGCCATAAATAAATTATGGTAATCGCTAGTCGTCAGTAACTAGTCCATAGTGTGTAGAACACTACGGTATGAAATGGCCTTTACCGTGATTCATCAAACGCAGTGCGATTCTGTTTCTTATGCCCTGGCCTTACTCGGAAGTTGATTTTTGAAATCACTCTTAGTACTTATATAAGTGTTCTGTGCTCAGGAGCCTTATCGCTCATCTTTGTTATGATAATTTATCGTATTTTCAACTTATCGATATCAAATCGTTCTATACAAATATTTTTTTAATGTGATCGATTTAAATCGTTGTAGGTATAACGATAACTATCGTTGTTACGTTTCGAACTACTTAGTTATCGTTACGTGCAGTAAAGTGCAGACAATTTAAATATTATGGACAAAGTATCTAAATTTTGCTACTTACTTAATTACTTACATTTTACAAAACACTTTGTTGGACATTTCATTTTGCCGAACTCGTAAGTTTACTGCGTTGATCATAGAAAGATAGGTGTTGGTATGCATTATGGAACCTACTATGCCAATCACTCCACCTGTATTATTATTATTTTAGGTATGCCGTCAGTGACCCACTCCTGGTTAAAGGCCTCTCCTAACTTCCTCCAGAATTATCTTCGATCATGCTTCCAGTCTTCGAGAAATGTGTCAAGCCTGCTAATAGTAGGTGGTTAAAATCTAAATCTCAATATTTAATCAAGGTTATCCCCTCCCAATGTGCTGAAATCGGATTAACAATTAATAATGTATGGATCAAAAGTACCTATATTTGGCATAGGTACCAACGTAGATATTGCCTTGGCGGTCACGGATACACGACCCCAGCAACTCAGCCCGTATGTTGTAAAAGTCGATATCTCTCAGTAAACTGCTGCACTTCTGGGCAGCATTTTACTTCTGTGTATTATCTACCAACACCTTTACTGTGATTACTAATCCGCCTGCCAAGTGTGGCGATCATGGCAAAACCCTCCAGCTTTGGCGACTCTGTCCAGCAGTGGACACTAATGGACTGTTGATGTGATGTAATGCGACATAGATATAAAACTTTGTGATACATAAACAGTATGACATGCATGTAGTGTAGCTTGCAGACAGAAGGTATATTTTATGATACAGTTATAAACCCACATAGGTATTTTATTTTTTAATTTGTCTGTTTTTTTTTTAAGATTCACTGCAAGTGAATCTAACCAGACCAATCCGACGATTTGATTTAGCAAAACTAAGCTTGTATCGTGGTGTGGTTTCTAGAGAGATCATCTAATAATAGGAACGTATGCCAAGTGCACTGAAGATCAGTGGTAACTATTATTACCTAGAATACCTACACTGCCTTTTACTCTATATTTATCGTATTGCTTTATATGTTTTATCGGTATGACTAACTGATTAGGTAGTTACGTAGTTACATTTTATGCGAGTAATGTGATATGGAATAACTCAATCTAAACTAATGGTATAATAATGAAATTGAATGAGAGTTCAATCCGACACACCTACATGGATAGACAACTCGGCTGTATATACGTTTTTCGATTTTTATTCGTTTTGGTTTAGTTTTTTTTTATTGTTAGATAAAAACTCAAAACTCAATGAACTTAATATTATTTGTACTTTGCCTTACTTACCCAGGAGCCAAACCACTATCACCATAGAATGTATTTTAAGATTATAAAATATTTAACCACTTACCTCAATTTATTGCGGAAATACAAACGGATATCTTCAAAAATACTATTTGAAAATGTGTTCTACGGTTTGAAATAACAATTACAAATTATTCAAATTATTATTGGGTAGAAAAACTATTGCATTATTCCAGTTCCGATTAGATGATACGACAATAATCCTAGTCATAAGATCGCCTGGCTTAGTCCTTAGTCTGAAGATCGGACAGATGAGACTTTTTTAATAGTCCAGTGTTGCAGACAATTGGACTACTTCAGGCTTTTAATTAGTCCGATTTTAATACTCTTTTATGGTGTGCCTTTGAGTTCGATATTAACCTAGGTATACAGGATGTATTTTTCAAGTGAGCGTGCATCTCCAAATCCGAAACTATGAGGAATATCGAAAAATACTCAAAGTAGTCTCGGGCCCGATTTCGATGAAAACTGAAACGGCATCTTTAGATTTAAAAAAAAAACAACATTAATCCCAGTTGATTTTGAAAAAAAAACACATTGTTTTTTTATACACTATTCGATAGTGTCGCTAATAAGAAACAAATTCTAGGAAGTAATTATATACGGCAAACCTAAGGAAAATGTTGAATTTTAATAAACTGCTTCATATTTTAAAGTAGGTACGTATAATGTCTATTCACACCAAAACCTGCTCGATAATGCCAAATTACATATCATGCCAACCTTACGTAAAGCAAGTCATTAAAGCCCTTGGCTTTTGCCGGGGTGTAATGTTGGACTGAGTCTCATTATAACCCGCTGCGTTTTAATATTTTTAAAATAATAAAATAAAATAGTTCTTATTGTAATGGCCTGAAAGTCTCGAACTCTCGACTCGAAGGCCGGGGCCGGCGCCACGTCGAACTTATTTGAAAATCGAACTTTTTCTAAAATCGAGCTGGCCACGGCAAGCTGAATGGAACACATTTGAAATTAAACAAAAACCGCGAGTATTGTAAGACGCTGCAATAATATACGTAACACTCAAATAAACTCTACCTCAACATCGATAAACGTACCAAATAAAAAAGTTTGTCTTTCCACAACTGGACTAATGTCTCAAACATCAATTTTCACTTTTAATTTTAATTTACCATAATAAAACGCTGTTTTTAGTAGCCTTGCTTTTTTGTTGTCTCGCAAAAGGTGAGAAAAGTAGAGTACACTCCTCGGGGATAAAGCTGTTTTTGTCTTGGGCGCGCTTGAACCCCTCGTACGTAAAAAACGAAATCTACAAGGACACGTACAATACAATTGAAGACTTGAAACGATCTTTGGAAAATATTCTAAACGGGATCAATAATATTGGTACTGGTCTGGAACATTTGAGTTACCTATATACCGTTTGTAACGGTCCTTAGGTAATCTGACTGATTCCTTTGTACATAGTTAGTTTAATTGTACTTTTTATTGAATAAATGATGAGTAAAAAAAAAATATTGTAATGTTGAATGCAGTACAATCCTTGAGACGTCGAATCCAGTTATGTATTGAAAACAATGGCCGTCATTTTGAACAATTAGTCAGTTAAAGGATTAGGTAAGGTAGGTAACATAAGAAAAATAAAAATGTATTTTGTTACAAATGAGCTCTTTCCTTAACTTTGCCGTATATCATTACTTTCCAGAAATGGTTCCTTATTAGCTACACTATCACATAGTGTAATGATACAATGTGTGTGTAATTTTTTCCAAAATCAACGAGTTCGATTTCTGGCTCGGGATATTGATTTTTCAAAAATCCAATGATGCAGTTTAAGATTTCATCAAAATCGGGCCCGAGACTCCTTTCAGTATTTTTCGTTACTCCTCATAGTTTTGGGTTTGGCCTTGCACGCCCACTTGAAAAATTCACCCTGTATTATGTTGTATACCATCATTCTGGCAATAAAGAAAGTATAATGAAGATAAGCATTTTCATTTTCGTAAAAGTAACGTACGATCCGTATTGAGAATCTCCCCTTCGGGAAGTCGAATCGGTTTAAAAGATGAGGAGCATAAGACAAGAACCAACGCTAAACTAATTTAGTAACAAGTGGTTGTATCCTGTGTAGCGGAGATAATGCCCATGTCTACGAGTATAACGTATATAAGTTTATTTACAGCCGAGACTTTGCATTGGTCAATGTGTCTGGTGCTGTAGTTCCACGAAACACTATTTTTTATGTGCAACCTTCTAAGGTTCACCTTAGGACATCTATGTCTGATAAGTAAGATGTGTGTATAAGATGATCCCAGCACATTATTTAGTACCCCTTACTACCTACGGCTGCAGTTGGCAGCAATTGACTTGTCAACAAAAATCCATGACAGTTACCTACGGTGGCGGCTCGTAAAAGTATCTCGACCGTTGTTACACTACAAACTAAAAATAAGAATTAAATTAAGCGTGATTCTGTATTATCTGTATGTGAAGCAAAACACGACTCTGTTCGTTAAGTAAGAATGTTACTTACATATTTTATTAGACCAATGTTTGTGTTCCGCTCGAATTGGAATAATGCCAACGTCATGCTAATAACTCCAAGAAGTTTTCATATCTGAATAGAAATTGTATCAAGAGTATTGACTAAGCTAAAGTTTGTTTGCTGTGGTCTATGGTTCAGTTTTACTAATTTAAATATTCGACTGTGCAAACTCTGCCTAAAACGGAATCTGCCACAGCCATAAAACGAATCTGCCATATCCAAAATCTGTCCTAAACAGAATATACGCTTCTCCGAAAAAAGAGCTAGTTCTTCCTATACAAAACTAGATACCTGCATAGAATATTTTTACATGAAATGGGTAGGCTCTTGACCTGAAAACTTGCAGTAGCACTTGCACAGCAAAGGTTGAGGTCTACGACGGCGCGAGTTTACCCAGAGGGCACTGGCTCTCCCGCCACTAACGCAACACAGCAAACTGCTGGGCGCTGGACTTCGGCTGGAGGGAAAATAAATAAAGTTTTTTTACGCAGCGCCTTAGCAGTGCTAAGATAAGATATATAAGGGGTTAACTCCTTATATCTTAGCAGTGCTAAGATACGATATATAAGGAGAAGCTAAGGCGCTAAGACGCTAAGGCTAAGGAGAGCTAGTACCCACTTCAACTAAGTTTAAAGTGAATAGATTTTAAAATGGTTTTTTTTATTGTACGACGGGGAAGCGCTTGGCCTTCAGCTCACCTGGTTACAAGTTGAGATAAGGCCGAAGGTAGAGGCGCATTTTACCCGGAATCCTCAACAAACTGAGTATTAGCAGTAGTAAATTAGAAATGAGTAGGTAGGTAACGTCTATGAGTAAGCGATATCTGACTTTGAGTACCGATGTACTCAACTCGACGGCTCGGCTGGGCTTGGCTCGATGGACCGCCACCGCCGTGCCTCAGGTCAAAGGCCAGCGGACAACACGTCCAACTCTACCATAAACCACACCATAATCATAATGAACAAGTAAAATCAATACAAAGTAGGTACAACTTACTCGTTCGGCGCTCGCCTTGCTCGGCAACTGTTTCCGAAGCTTTCAAAGTCACTGAAAGCCTAGTGGCTTATCGGGTAAGACCGCGTAGACTCGACACCCTTATGGGTTTATGCGGGTCGCGGCAGTCCCGAGTGGGTTGTCAGGTAATGAGTGACTTGTGGTGCGAAGACGCTCGTCTCAGTTCAGCCCATAGGGCTCTAACTGACGTGCGTTGCGTGCGGTCGGATCGAGACCGCGGGCCACTGTGAGGTGAGCGCCGCCCCGCCGCCGCCGCCGCCGAGCCGCCTCTACCTACCACCTTGGTTTCAGACTATACATACCTACTCCATCAGTCAATGCGTGTATTATAGGGTGACCTCCGCGCATGCATTCACACTTGCACCATTTATTTCTACTTACGATCATGATGTACTGTCTGAAGCGACTGAATGACAACGCACTAAGCCGGTGGATGTGGAAACTTGAAATTTGGCAGAGAGAAGCAAAGAAAGGTTTTTGAAAAGCAATGTCCAAGGAGCCGTGATATAGGGATTAAATGCTTGTGTGAAGGTTAGGCTAGAAGCACGAACATTAGGAGGTATCTTATACAGTATTTAGCTCTCTGTTTATATTAAAAGTTGAATAGGTATAAGTAGGCACAACTAGAATCAAATAAATACTTAATTCAACGTAAACTGGTAAAAGCGCAAGTTTGTATGGAACTTCGTAAATGTTTGAAGTTTAGATTAAAGATTTTTGAGGATTTCTTTTTTAAATCAACATTTACATATTCGGGAAAATCATTCCCTACGTGGGGGTTAAATGGGGTCTTATAGTTTGTATGGCTATGTTTGTAAGACTGACTTACGTATTTGAAAGAACGATCCTAAACTACGATCCGTGATTCAGTCGAACTCTTGCTGGAGATGGAGTGACACGTACAGCGGCGTTTTCGAAGCAACAGCAACCTTTCTTTTGCCTTCCTTTTTTTATATTTGGTACTTCGTTGGTTTGTTGCCCATATCACGAGAAATTTGATGTCTTGACATCAAATTTCTCGTCTCTAACACCTCTATTAGCGTAAAGGAAATTATTTGGGTACCATAAACATTTTATATTCCTTGTTAAGGGATGTTAAGCGGTGACTTTACAGGATTTCCAAGGCTGATCGCGCGATCCACGCACAACCGTCCAAAATGCGCACTTTAGGCCCCATGCCAAAAAAACCGACAAAAAACGGATCGACCGCAGCAAGGAGAGCGCGCTCCAATTTGTGCACTTGGATCGCACGCGCGGCGCTTCCACACCAACCGCGCCTTTGGATCGCGCTCCTGCCGCCCGCGATTGAGCGCGTTGGATCGCCCGGTATGGGCCTAGCTATTGAAGAATATTACTAGCTGCTAGCTATACGAAATCATATCCATTTTCTTGCACAGATTGCAAGCACGCGCTAAAGATTAGTTAACTATAAAATATTCTGTATTTCAGAATTATTATTCAGATTTTTTATTTTCATTAAATTCTGCAAGCATTGTATTTATTATAATATAACAAGTCGAGATCGCGAGTGGATTGTAAGTTATTTTTGGTAATTTAAGTCTAATATAAGAGCGTTTATCGCCCGTGGTCCGCGGAGTTCTATTGGTCGATCAATGGGCAATATTTTTTGTCTGGGGTTCTATCAATCGAACCACCATTATAAAAATATCATATTGTGTTGGTTCTGGATCTACCGGTAGAGTAGGACTAAAAAATAGTTTTACCCATGTTACTACTAATAACATTAGTTAGAGAGAAAAATATAGCAATTAGGTACCTACATATATAGAATAAAGTACCTACATAGTTTTTCCAAAAATTTTTTTAACTCCAGACAATAAAAAAAAATAGCTTCTAACGAACTAAAAAAACATCTTCTTATTAAGTAGTATTTATATTAAGTAGTGATATCAAATCAGTATCGTCTCTAATAACGCATTTGCCCATGGTTCGATTGATAGGATCATTGGAAAAAAAAATGCCCATGGTTCGACCAGTAGAACTCCGTGATTGGACTATGGGCAATAACCGTATACGAGTCATGGATCATCAAAAAGCTAACTAGCCCGCCTTTATTCTTGTGACTGGTCCCGATTCTGAACAACCGTATTTATTTTAAAATTATCCTAAAAGTTCATAAGTATATCTATTACCTACTTACTGACTTTTAATATCAATGTCATTGCGATTATTAATAAGTACCTACCTAATCATACGTTGTAATGTAAATTTGATTTGGTCATTAACCATTAAATCGGATTGTTGGAGACGGAAGGCACAAGGTATGTATTATGTGTAGGCACAACTAGTAGATTAAAACTAAATATCATTTATTACTGTTGTACAAAATACATAAAAAACATTGAGCCCTCGTCACCAAACTAAGCTAAGAAAACTTGTTCTTTGGCAAGGGTACCAATGATATGGCAAATAAAAATTGGTAAAAATCTGTACTCTGAGCAATATGGCTGAACAGTATATTTTTGGTAATACTTTTTGCGATGTACTAGAAGGTATCTCAAGGCCGTTTGTCTCTAAGGTCAACGACCAAAGAGGTGGAAAACAAGATCAAACCACGAGGTCACTCTCAATGTCATTGAAGCTGACCCTGTTCTCCCATCTCACAATGATACTCGCATGATTTGGCGTTGTTTTTTTGTCAAACCCTACTTTTCTACTGTCTGTCCGGTTTCCTTTACCCATGCTGAGCCCGTATACAGTAGCTAGCATTCTAAAATTTCAAACCTGATTTTAACAATTGAACACTTAAATCAAAAAAGCCTACTGATGCCTGGTTTGAGCCGAGATCGGTTGACATTTTTGCATATGATTATTTAAGAAATTATGCCGCCATATTCTAATGCAAAAACTTGCGTATGAGGTAAGCAATTTTTTGGAAACCATTTTAATACTATTTTGTGTCACTCGTTTCGCAAGTTCTAAGTTACTAAAATTTTACGAACGTTTTCGTCTAATTGTGCGTTATCGTGCCAACTGAAAAATTGTGATTACTAGCATAGACTACTACGAGTATAATGTACCATTATAAGTTAACGGCGATCTAACTAGAAATGTTATATGTATCATTAACAGCATAATTACAATATCAGCTCAGAGTTTGCACTAGCATAAATATTTTACCTTATTTTTATTTAGTTTCTTTGTTTTTGCAAGGGTTTTTTCTGGTAAACTAAGCTGCTCTATGTGTTTGTCACGCCCAGTGTTTCAGCATGCATTGTAACCGGAGTACCCGTAGGTAAATTATGTAGGTACCTACTCAGTACTTTCAGACGATGCCTACATAAGTAGGCCACGCGCTGGTCAGACCGGTGCTGAACTGAAAGAGGCATGCCAGCCAACCGCGTCGGAGGTCATTTACACGCCACGTTCAGCACAGAGTCCTCATAATATCCACGATCACGACAACGACACGACACGAGTCAACTCTCACAAGCCTCCTTAGTTTGTTGAGGATTCCGGGTGAAGTACGCCTTCACCTTTGGCTTTATATCAACTTGTAACCAGGTGAGATGAACGCCAAGCGCTTCCCCGTAGAACAATAAAAAAAATGCATATCTTCGGGTTTACAAAGCGTAGGTTTATATGAGCTACGCTACGGTAAGGTGGTGCGATAATTTGCGACCACGACGGTGAAGTAGAAGCTGAGGAGCACCGCGGCTAGCACCGTGCTGCCGTATAGGCAGCCGAAGAGTGGTTGGCCAGCTAGTGCCGCCGCCACCGCCACGGCCGCCGCCGAGGCCAGCAGTGCGGGCCACAGCGCCGCCATCACCCACACGTACACCTCGGTGAAGGTGTCCGCGGCGGCGGGCTGGGGTCGCAGCAGCACCGTCAGCAGCAGCAGTAGGTGCGCCGCGCCGAGTAGCACGCCGAACGCTCCGTGAGCCGCTCGCAGCGCAAATCCTAGTGCGAAGGGCGGCGCGCCGGCTAGCGCCAGCGCCGCCCGCCCGCCGCTCGAGAACAGGGCCACGTAGAGCGCGGCCCACACCAGCCCCGCCGCGCCACAGGACGCCGCGCCAGCCCGCAGCGGCACTCCGCAGCACCCCTGCACCCTCGGACACCGCTCCAGAGAGTACCCCATCGCGTCCAGATACCTCCACACTCCCACGAACGAGATACAAAGTAAGCTAGTGCGGTACGGTTTCGGGCCAACTCGGCAGGAGGATCTGCTGACATGCGCTTACTCGTAGTTGATTTGAATGTTCTTTGAAATTGTTCCTTATTACATGAGGACTAGTGACTAAAGTAGGTACGTGTACGTTTTTCCAAAGGTATAAGGAAGTATCATTACAACTGGGCTTCCGCATCGATCGTCGACTCGTTCCATTGAGGAAATAATTATACGCTGTAACTACGAGAGTTTAAAGAATACTTCCACCGAAAATAACAGTTTACTATAAGTACCTACTTAGATATTTAGGTTACTATGCCAAAACAACGCGTGATAAGTCTATTCGTGTGACTGACGATGACAAGAATAATGACAATGACAGCACACGGAAATATGACGGGCAGGGTAGCAATAAACTTCTTACAGGAATTATCTTTTCCCATTAAACAGGTTGAAATAGAGATCCATTCACGTTACTTTATCCCAACCCCACTCGCTTTTTGATATACACATCGATAACACAGCTTCGTAGCAAGGAGAATGTCAAATAACACGAGACATCGTAGCACGCGCTACGATACTATGCTACGCTGGACCCGCGTACCACACAAAAGATTTCAACGCGCTCTCACTTTACTACAATAAACTAAAATTAGGTACCTACTCAAAGACATTCTAGATGAAATGTTTAATTTTCCTCACCTCTAAATTCGAAGACGTAAGAAGTTGCGGTTTTCACAATAAAAGAAATAAGTAATTCTTCCCTTTCATGCTCACGAAAAAATAATATGGAAGGTAGTCACCTCTGATCGCTCTCTGCATTAGCCCTGTGACCATCCGTCGCACGTCAGCGCCCCCCCGCCCCCGGCCCACGCCGCGACCTCGCCAACGGCCTCGCCCCGCCTTCCGCACCCTGATCTGCCGCCTGGAGCGGGCTACACTCTCCACCCCGGACAGCTCCTCGCGCCGACCGGATACTGGGCCAGAGGGCGATCTCCTCGGAGACTGGTCGGGGGGAGGCATCTCGATCGGTGGGAGGGAGAATCGGTTAAGGCCCTTGCGGGGCCAGACGTCCACGGATCTGCAGTCGGCGAGGTCGCGAGGGCTCGGCAGCCGCAGCGGTGGCAGCATGCGGGCGTACGGCGCGCGCCGCGGGAGCTCGCTGCTGGAGGGGAACCACAGGTCGCTGGCGAATAGCGCCGACGGGAGAGAGGATTCGCGACGCGCCCCTGCGCCGACGCTGAGGGGCGCGGCGTGTACTCGCGCCGGCCCTAGCTCGTACCGCACGCTGCTGAGCGGCGGCGGCGGCGAGCTGTCGTACCGTCGGGCGGGCGGCGAGGCTGGGCTGGCAGCGCTCGACGTCCACAAGAACGGCTCCATGTTGACGAAGGCGCGCGCGAACCCGGGCGGCGCAGCCGACACTTGTGGCGGCTCAGGGGATACTATGCCGAACGGGTGTGTGAAGTAGAAGAAGCACAGTGGAAGATCCTGCAATGACACAAGCGAAACATTGTCATTCGAACTGCCGACCTACTTAAATGGGTTACTAAGCAATAAATGAGCAGTAACATCCTCTTAAGTATTAGGATCCAAATATATGCTATTGTTATCTTCTCTGTGACCTCAACGAAAATAAATTATATCTGTGAAGTGCCTCTAGTATTTGTTAATGGATGTCCAACAGTGGAGTTTGATGGCGAGTGGTTCGATATGCAGTGTCGGTAAGTTGGGATAACGAGTTCTCTGGCCAGATGACGCAGAAAAGTGTCATCTAACCTATACGGGTAAGTTAGTCTTCTTAAAATAAAAGTAAAATGAGTTCAGAAAACCATTCGTTTCTAATGCTTCAGTAAATAAATACAGTGTTATCATTTCTTTCTTTCTTTCTTGACAAATTCTAATATGGAAAAAGCTCGAGCGGGAACAGGAAACTAACTGACCTTCACATCATCAGCAGTAGAAGTGGACGCGTCGGATCTGCCGCCATCCATGTTCGCCAACCTCGCTCGCGTCACAACACTAATGCATCTCCATATCACGCTGTCTTATCATCACATTCACATCACAAGTAATTGATAAAAGGTATCTAACACTGCACATAAATAAAAAAACATCAGCTCATCCATGTCCGGACTTAAACTAACTTAAGCGTTCAAGACTATGTTCCCATTCTATGGTTCTCAGTCTTGAACGTTTAAGTCTCCGTGTCCTGTTGTTATATACTGATTACTGATGCACTACCTTTGTACCCCGCTCTTAAGTCTCATGACAAACAAAGAGTCACGATACGACATGATATGATACACAGCACACCACTACCCCCCGGCCACCACCGATCCATTTGGCAAAAAAAGTCATGGCAAATACAGAAAGCAGGCTCTCTGGCGTATTGCTCTATTACTTTTCAATGGCGGGGTCTAGCCCTTTGAGGAAACTGTGTCAGTAGTTCAATCCAAGCGGTTGTTGTAAATTGTTGATAGAAGGGTGTTGTCTGTTGTCTTGGTGAGTGGCGAGCGCATGGCGGCGATGGTAGCAGCGCGCGCAGCCGCGTGTCGGTGGCTGGCACCGAGCGCGCCTAGCGCCTGACGAGTCGCAGATGATGCAGGGATGTATTTTGCCATATCGGAAACGTGTGAAAAAAATCACAAAATTGACAATATGACATGAAGGGATTGACAAAAGCCTCGGCGGTCGAAGCATCGTAATTCCGCATTGGTTCTAAGGTCCAAGATTTGAATCTTGGATTAGGTTGGTTCACATCCTATCTTATTCCGAATATTAAATGATTTCATGCTTCGGACTACATACACACGTAATAAAGTAAAAATTCTACATTTCGCAGCAACAACCATTTTTTTATTTCTTATTAGATTCGCTGATCGCAAGCATGTATCACCTTTCTCATTACACCTGAGAATCGCCGAGAATTTTGAAAATAGAGAAGTCTTTTCTATTTTCAAAAATACAAATGTAGGTTTTTTATTGAGGCGACACGTGACTCAAGGGCTGGCTCTTATTTAGGCCAGCGAATTAGCATAGCTATTCAGCGTGGCAATGCAGCCAGTGTCTTGGGCACGCTTCCGTCTGGTACTGGTATGGAACAGTTGAGTTACCTATAGGCCGTTTGTAACGGTCCTTAGGTAATCTGACTGATTCCTTTGTACATAGTTAGTTTAAATGTAGGTATATTTTTGTGTTTTATGAAACCAAAGAGAATACAGAACTATGTAAGAAATGGAACATCGAAAAGCTGATTAATTCTCTATGAGCACAATATGTTATTAAAAAAAAAAAACTTTTTGCCTCAAGGCATTTTAGCCCTACTACGCTTGTCACCGTAGATTTACGTAAGTATATTCTATTTTATTTTTTATTGTAAGACGGGGAAGCGCTTGGCCTTCATCTCACCTGGTAACAAGTTAAGATAAGGCCGAAGGTGGAGGCGCACTTCACCCGGAATCCTCAACCAACTGAGGAACTGGCTATCTTAACTCTGAATACCGGAACACAACAATTTTAGAATTGTTATTACGGCGACAGAATTAGGTAAGTTGATGGTAGCTAGCCAGGCGGACTTCAACAAAGTCCTACCACCAACCAAACCAAGCACAATATATTGTACTCCCCATGGGGATCGAACCCGGGACCTGTAGATCTTAATTCGGTGGGTTGAACCACTAGACCACAGAGGCGGTCAATTCTTGTCACAATTTTCGAGCAAGATTTTCAACCGTTTTTTTTGTAAAATAATAAATACTTATCTCATCTGATCTTATCTTAGGTAGATACATACTGCCTCGTTAGATAGTAAGATTATGGTATCTCGAGATGAGCCATGAAGAAACACTCTAATGGTGGCTAGCTATCCAGGGCGGGCAGGGCTTATTAAGTGCGATACCTCTAACTACGTACGTAGGTATCGTAGGCAAGTCACTCCTGCGGATTTCAGAAATCAGAGAGCAGCTCCGTTCGTCACATGCTCCATCCACAGGTATCGTTACAAGATTAGTACTTGCGCGATGGATAAGACATGAAGCAGTAGGTCCACGCTCCGCCCCTGTACTGAACAGCTGCACCTGAGCGAGGGCGGTTTGGCGCGGTCCTGGGGTTCGGTGGGATCCGGAGATGTCGCGGATTGGAGCTCACCTAGTTCCGACAGGACAGGAAGGCAAATCTTGTCCAAATCGAACTTCAAGATCAACATTTTTTGGGTAGGTATTGTTCTAGATAAATGACTATACGCCACTAGCAACTTTAAACAGCAACAAGCAACGCGAAACTAGTTAAAATAGGACTTTAAAATCGGAACATCGTAGACGTAGATGTAATCTAATTTCTAGTTTCGGTGACCGCAACAGTTTTCAGTGTTGCATCCGCGCTGATCAAAGCAATGACAACCATGGCTTTGGGCAGTTACTTTGGTTAGTATTGGTACCTACCTAAAAAAACTTAAAAAAATAAAACACATTATTTTGATACGAAAAACCGGGTTTAAAATACCGAAACATGTGATTAATAAATAAAATCCGAGACATAAATTTCATACAGCGCCAACTAACCCCAAACTAAGCATAGCTAGTAATATGGGAACTAGATTACCGATAGAATAATTTTATACGATAGTTCTGTTTTTTAGAATCAAAATAATCTTTGAAAGAGCCATCTAGTAAATTATCTACGAACTAGGTAGGTTTTACAGTACCTACCTCAGCGGGCCTAGCATGGGGTTTCTTGTCTAGGGTAGAATAGATTAAAAATGACATAAAAATGACATTTAGGTGTAGAGAGTAGAAAGTTTTCTTCGATCGGGAACATGGCGTTCGAAAGAATGAACGGATAGAAATGTTTTCTAGTCTACTCTAGACATGAGTCTACCACTGCGAGCATGCCATTCAATTTACTCTACTTTTGACGTTTGAGAATAGAAACATTTCTTCTAAAATTATCTACACCTCTCGAGACCTAGAGAAGCGTTTCTCTCGCATAATTTAGTGAATATTTTTTACGGTTACTATGAACGGTGGAAGAAATTGGCTTCTGAGCCAGTACGAGGAGAAAAACGACCGGAGACGTTTAATGTATTGTTATGTAATAAATACCTACTAAGGCCTTTTTAAAATTGTGTAGGGAAGGTCTTTAGGTACAAACAAATACACAAAAAATTACAATACCCACACCTGTAAAGATGTACCTACGTAAATAGCTAATTATATACCTACTTTGGTTTGTAATACAGGGTGTCCGCCGGCAGATTTTATACTTCAAAAAATAAAATAAAATAAAAATATGAGTACAATCAAAGTTATTTATTTGTTATCTTACATAATAATAATGCGGATTTTAGTTTTTAAAAATCACTCCACTCAAATGGCGTCCTTCAAGCCGCAAACATTCTTGCAATCTTTCCCTCATGTTGGCGAAAACTCGCTTGCAAAGTTCTGGACTGATAGCTGCGATCTCTCGTCGGATATTTTCTTGTAGGGCCTCTATTGTTGATGGTGAATTAGTGTATACACGAGATTTGAGATATCCCCATAAGAAAAAATCACAAGGGGTCAGATCGGGTGATCTAGGCGGCCAGGCTATGTCGCCGAAGCGACTTATCAATTTTCCAGGAAAAAGCTCTCGCACTTTAGCCATTGAGTCCCTAGCAGTGTGTGCCGTGGCTCCATCCTGCTGAAAATGTGTTCTGTTATTGTAACCAACATGACGATGCAGCTCCGGTATAAAAAAATTGTCCAGCATCGCGCGGTACCGTTGTGCGTTGACTGTTTCACCTCTGCCAAAAAAATAAGGTCCAATTATGCCCATTTCCAGAAACGGCGCACCAAACTGTAGTCTTCGGGCTGTGGAGAGGCTTTTCATGGACTTCTTTTGGGTCGCTCGCACTCCAATAACGCATATTCTGTTTGTTAACGTACCCCCCAATGTGAAAATGCGCCTCGTCGCTAAAAAAAATGTTACATAAACGCGTAGGGGTAGAAAATCGTTCCAGAACGACTCTAGCATAATTCAGCCTTTTTATGTAGTCATCTTCTTTCAATTGCTGGATGATTTGGAGCTTGTATGGATGGAACTTCAATTTTTTTCGGATAATTTTGTGAACTGAAGTCTTTTTCACACCTGTTGATGCTGCAATCTTTCGTACAGACTTACGCGGATTTTGTAAGATTTCCCTTCTCACAAGTTCTACGTTTTCAGGAGTAGTTACAGTCGTTGAAGGTCCAGGCCGAGGTTCATTTCCGACTGATCCGGTTTCTCTAAACTTCTGTACCCACGCCCATATCAATTGGTTTGACGGGCCATCCTTCAATCGTCGGATATCAAAGTTAGAACAAAACCGACGCCTTGCTGCATTGATCGAATTATTGTTCGCAAAATACGCCTCAACTGCAAAAGCGCGGTGCGCGCCCGTCCACTGACTCATGGCTACTAAATAACCCGCAGCACTCCCGCGTCGAGAGATGCCCCGCTCTCCCCGCTGCCGCCTTCCCACACGCCGTGAGCTCAGTTCAAAGTGTAAAATCTGCCAGCGGACACCCTGTATAAGAAATAATTAAAAGCTTCTGCGTCATATATCTAACTAAGTCTAATCTAACATAATATATAAGTAATTAATTTAATTTTGCGAAATGAAATTTAGTAGGTACTTAAATACCTACCTACCTAAGTATAAGGTTTTACAAATATGTAAAAAAAACACAGCTATTTTAAGCTCATATAGATAGAAAACACAATAGTACAAGAAAATACACAAAATTTGAAATAAAGGACTAAAATACAAACAAAATTAAACTAGTAGTTCGCCCCAAACGAAGATATCGTGATGGTCTTAAGTATACAATCACGGAATTCTTTCTCAATAAAGAACGTAGTAAACAAACCTTACTTACCTTAAGCACTGTTTTACTCAATCTATTCTCCTGAATGTTCGAGGCTCTCTCTTGTTTGTAACTCTCATTACCCCTTGCATGACATCCCAAAATTAAATCTTAGTTGTTATGGACATCCTTGGTTTGGCAACCCTTTTGTGTGAATAACAAAAAAATATAGCCCAGTTTAAATGAGATTCCGAATACCTCTTATCTTGCAACACCTGATGATAAACTTTTATAATAAACCAATATTTAAATCGGCAGTCTAAGCCCCCATTTCACATGACATTTCACGCTTTCATACATTTTGAAGAATTTACCCCTTTTTACCCGTTTTGCAATCCTTAAATACAGGGGTGATTTTAACATATAAAAAAAAGGCAACAGTATTATCCTACAAGACTATCAGACGTTTTACCCTTTTAGTGCGTTAAAAATCCCTTTGTTACAAAAACCACCCCTATTATAAAGTAGGATCAAAAATAAAAAACATGTATTTTTTTAATATGCAGCAGAAACCTTTTCAAATGACACCCCAATAGCCAAAAATCTTCTTGTCACACTTAACACCCCTATTTCTCAAAAAATACCCTAGTGTCAAAAAAATCCTTACACCAATTGATGAGTATTTATGATATTCTCTGCATATAAAAAAAAAATCGGATCAACCAATCAAAACATATGGGTGAAAAATGGTATTTCTTTTCACCCCAATATCTCATCAACTATCCCACTTATCAAATATCCCCCGCGACATTCAAAATATATTTACGTTATCTCTATTCAGTTAAAATTTCATGAAAATCGGATAACCCGTTCGAGAGTTATGCCGTCACAAACATTGCCACATACAGTGCCGGATTTCCTAACTTATTTAATCAATAATAATTTAGACATTCACATATTGAGACCACATCTGGTGCCTACCGTGGCCGTCGTATTATGTTATTGTTGTTGTAAAGTAAAGCACAACTTCGCATGTCGGTGAAGCTGTCACGTAAGCATGTCGGTAGCGCGAACCCATAAGTTTTACCCTTACAAAAAGCTCTCAATGCCGCCAAAGAAAAAAAAAATGTGGTGTTCTCATCTGTGTGCTGCCCGCCCAGATCAGAGTGAGAAGACGGTAACCTACCTGCTCTGGCTAGGTGATAATGATTCTGGGTCATTGTAGCCTGCAGGACTCATTTCTTATCCTACATTCCCGATTGTTATCTTATCATCCTTAAGTTCATTTTAGTAAAGCTTCAATAAAATGTCGTAACTGCGACACACAATTAGGTTCAAATCATAAGAATGTTTAAACAAATGGGTATATACCCAGACCCAGGTACCTATAGGCAAGAGGACCCTCCATTCCATTAATAAGAACGCAAAAACAGTTTCTAATAAACTTAAATTATTCATTAAAATGTATCCACAATAATGTGCAAGTATAACTTTTTTTTATTGTGCTTGGCCTTCATCTCACCTGGTTTCAGGTTACGATTAGGCAGAGGGTATGGAAGTATTAAATTTTAATATAATTAGTATTAAATGTTAATATATACGATTTTGTTCTCAGGGTTAGCTGCCACACCAGCGTATTAATTACTCGGTAATTGCTAACAATTATTGATGGTAATTAATTTTAGAGTACCTACTGTTGCTGATAGTTTGGGATTTTGAGAATTCCAGGTGAAGTGCGGTTCTAGCTTCGGCCTTGATTTATCTTACCTGCGCCAGGCCAAGCCGTCGTAGAAATAAAACAAAGCATGATATGCAAGCCTCCATAGCATACAGGTTTACACAGGGTGATCAAAGCGAAGCAAGATGGGCAGCTACTTGAAACTTTGTTGTAACAAGAAATCATTTGTTTTGTGGCTAAGATAAAGAGAGAAGAGAACAACCGCAGCTACAAATTGATTTCCGCATTTTACAAATGACATCACATCAACAGCCCATTAGTGTCCACTGCTGGATAGAGCCTCATTGAGAATCCAAGTGACACAAAGCGGTTGAAATAAACCCGTGTCTTGGAGAACCTCCCTTATCAATGAGGGTGAACCGATCAATGATTCAAGATCCTACACACCATCAACACACCAATATATCTTCTTATATTACGCCAACTGATCACAGATAATATTTTAAACAAAAAAACATTTTATGATACCAAAACCAAACTAAAAGTCCCTTGTAATTGTAAGGTAATAGCAACCCATTTAACAATTCATATATAAATACCAACGTTCTAGACTTCGTTAAGTTATGCAAAATTAAGGCCATGCCATGCCACAGCATAACTAGTAAACGGCAGAACTTATATAAATAGGTACTTGCATTATTATTGCAAGAGATAACCAAAAGCCGGAATGCCGATTCAATTCCCGCCTTTTTGACAGTTGCTCGTGAAGGGTGCACGCGCGAGCACGCCTCGAAAGCGTAGTGATGTGAAATAAGCGCCGCACACGGCACCATGCGCTAGACGCCATAGACAATACTCCAGTCGCTGTCGCTGGATCGGAACGGACCGAACCGTATTACGTCGATATTACATACTTACATACGTACCAAACCTAGCCTACCTACTCAAACGATTCCAATATAGTAATGATTTAGTGCACTGTGTTAGTGATAAAACTAATTAATGAGCAGTGCTCTTGTTTTGAAACCAGGTCGGTTAGAATTGTTTTATGATTAGATAAAATAAAATTACATTTCTAATGTAAATATATATAGGTAGGTAGTTTTATCAAGTAGGTACATATACCTAATATTCCAATGATTTATTTATTTTCACACTAGTAAACTTTGTACGTTTTACATTATCTTATCATCTTATAGTCTTATCACGAGTCTGATAGCAAATTTAACTTTAATTGTTCCGGTTTCTTTCTAGTCACTTTTCATTGTTGCAATAATTATTCGTTCACACTTCAGCATTCAGCCCACATCGACCTACCACGTCCATTGCCGAAAATAAGGCTACCGCAATCGGCGCCAAGCGTTAGCTTCCTATTAGTCTGTGATCGGCACTATAAAAAGTGACCTTTACTCTAGCTCACGGCACAGGTCCCTACGTAGGCCAAGGCACGTTCTTGGAGACCCGGATGACCCACTCACCACCGCAAACCCGGAGGTGACGGCATCCATTCATTAACTATCTCGTCACACAGAGAAAACACTATACAGATACACCGACTCCGCCGGCGGAGTCGATGAACCTTTCCGCCTCAAAGCGTTACCCTGGGTATCGCCTTCGGCCATTCCTATCCTCCCCCATCAAATGGCTACAGCCCAAGAAGAGGTCCGTACCTAAGTGGTGCCCTAAGTGGCGCCTTCAGCGCCAGCCAGGTCCGCGCAAAGCTGTCGCCCTCCAGGTTCAGAACCAGGCCAGCGTATTGTCCTTTCATAAAAAAAAAGCTCACGGCACATCATTTTTCGCAGTGCAGTGGGAACAGTGGTTGGTCGCTACTTTTGCAGGATTCCATTGCGTAGTAGGTACTTGGAGATCAATTGGCAAAGTAGACCAATGAACCGTAAAATAGCGTGTTACCTTTTATTGATACCAATAATTGTCTGTCTTACCATCTGAATTTTAATCTACTGGTTGAAGCTGTGCGTTGCAAATAATTTAATGTGGCTGGCTGGACACTCTCGGCAGGATGGAAATAGCGAAAATGTCATATGGTACTGCCATAGAATAGGTAACAAATACTTCGCACTATTGGGTAGGTGAGGTAAGTAGGTAGCTATTTATTGTAGTATGTATTGTACCTATTTAGCCTAACTCTCACACTGCTGCTCTCCAATGCGGGGCCTTTTTGAATCGAACTTGCCATTTCAAAATGAATCACAAACTACGTTTGTATGGTAGAGCCGTATTACTTCATAAATAAACCCACATAATAAATGATAGTAGCTATAAGATAGCTTTGTGTTAGTTGGGTACCTACCTACCTAGTTTTTATAATTTAAATGATGGGGCTAATTTTATTTATTGCATAAATGGTTACCTACTTAGGTATCATAATATGATCAAGTGTCGGTTTTACAATGATGCGGTCAAATTCCAATATGGGGTCGGTACTGAAATTTGAAAGCATTCATCTGAGACATCTGAATCTTTTTTTTCTTCATTTTTACTAAGCCATTTTATAATAAGTATTGGTACTACTAGATATTTAGGTACCTACCTAATAAAATAGGTACAATCGCAACTGACCTATTCATTGCAGAAATATGAGAAATCACATAGGTTACCTACTGGCTCTTTTATTAAAAATGAAGTAGGTACCTAATATAGAGATAGATAGTATTGGTTTGGTACCTATATGTACACCACAAAACAATCTATTTAATTAGAATGATCAATTATTATTAGTATGAATGATAGGGCCGACCCGACTCAGATGGTGGTGTCAACGAACTCTAATTTAAGATGTTCGTGCGTGCTGTGCTGTGTACAGTGACTGCCGTTTAATTCAGTAGTAGCATGGACGAATTTCTTCGTCCATGGTAGTAGGTAGGTAGATTTTTATAATGAAATTTAGCACGAATATTGTGGACATAGGCTATTTTATCCGGTTACCTACCTACCTACCCCCAGAGTTGAATTAATTTGGATTCGTAAATGAAATTAGGTAGGTAGGTACCTAATTTTGTTAAATTAAATTTCAGTTATATTAAATAAAATTAGGTAGGTACCTAATTTTATTGAATTGAATTTATAAAATAAAAAATAAATTATTGACTAACAATCAACGCACAGCTCGAATCAAGTCTTGAAATATTTAATCCTTTAGGTTGTGTAGGGGTGCACTAAGTCCCGGTCCTGGGAGTTTCACTAGTATAACATGAAATATGTAGTAGGTACCTAGATAGGTTCTCGCCATACATTACCTACGTAAAGAACAAGTTCAAGGATACTGGCGAGATTCAAAGCCAGACTCAAGGTGAACTGCATGCACCTAAAAATATACACAACCAGGCCTAGAATATACTACCAATAAAAAGGAGAAAACTCCTTTGAATTAAATAAATGTACATATGTAGATACCCTTAGTTAGGTTAAAGTGCTTAGATTCTCTTTGGTTAGGTAACTTGGGTACTTAGTAGGTAAAAATGATATAATGAGTGAGTACCTACCTACCTAGTTATCGGTAGGTACTCACTCTTTACAATTTTATATTTTTCGTGGCGCGGCGTCGCGCGTCGTCAGTGGCGTGTGACAAGACGTCTCGCATCGCGTAATTAGGGAATAGGTATGTTAGGGACAATGGATTGGAAGTTCTTTCAATATCATCACATTACAGTCCAAAAATGGCTTCTTGATAAAGTTTGTACAAAAATGAATAGGTACCTTATGAGTACCTACCTACTTTTCTCTATTATGATCACGACTATACCTACATGTTTACTAGGTAAGGATAATAATTATTAACACTTAAGTAGTACTTACCTAAAGTAGGTGCCTATACCTGTTCTAAGTTTGAGTGGAAGTGTTAGGTAAAATAAGTTCTCGATTTGCCATCTTACCTTAGTACGTAAATAAACTAATTCACGGAAGGTATTGAATTAACGTGTTGTGAAAGAATAAACAAAATACAAGTGAATATTGTGATTGTTTAAATGTGCGTAATGTGCAAGTGCTACATGCGTTGAGATGGCGTTCCTGTCACCCTCTATGGGAAGGAGAAAAATTACTTGGATCGTTGAAGTTGGCGAACCACCTGTCAACTCATTTGCTCCGTATGAAAATCACCTAAATCACCACAAAAGTAAGTCAAAGCTATATGAACGATATCAGTAGTAGCTAAACCGAATTTCTATTTCCCGCCAAATTCCCCACTGTTCGTCAAGTTTTTTTTACATAAAAACTCAAAACAAAATCAAAAAAGTTATACCTATGTGCCACAGTATTCTATGGATGTATCACCGTCTTTGTCAGCAGGTCAGCAGTGAAGCCGATAAAAAAAAATCCGGCTCCTCTTGTAAATAAACGCACTCACGCACACACATGCATAAAAACCAAGCTCATTTTCACTAATATTTTCATCAGTTAGAAGCCCTAACCCGGAACTAAAAAAGAAAAGCTGTACACGTCTAGATTGATTGATTGAAAAACAAAAGTTTAAGGTACCTATATTTAACCGCCTCTGTGGTCTAGTGGTTCAACCCTCAGTCTTTCAGATCCAGAAGTCCCGGGTCCGATCCCCAGTGGGAGCAATATTGTGCTTGGTTTGGTTGGTGGTAGGATTTTGTTCAAGTCCGCTTGGCTAGCTACCACCATCTTACCTAATTCTGCCGCCATAATAGCAATTCTTAAAAAAAGTGCTATGTTCCGGCATTTAGAGGTAAAATAGCCAGTTCCTTAGTTTGTTGATGACTCCGGGTGAAATGCACCTCCACCTTCGGTCTTATCTCAACTTGTAACCAGGTGAGATGAAAGCCAAGCGCTTCCCCGTCGTCCAATAAAAAAGGCATACTATTAACTTTTTCATGCAATTTGATGTTGTGACAACCCAAGGTAGTGAAATCGCGACCGTCTCAAAGTATCCTCTTCATACCGACGATCGACGACGCGACGACGACGTTACGATTTCGAATCCTATGACTCCACTTGGATTTTGTCTTAAGATCTTGTGCTCCATTATCGTTTGTATCATATTATATTGAATGAACAGCGAATGAACTTAGCTTTCTATTGGTGCGTAACAGACATCACTGATTGGTCTAAATTCGAAGAAAAAAATTCGTAAATTCGTCAATGGAAATCTGTTGAAATTATCAGTCTGGCGCGAAATTGGACATCCTTTGTCGTCTCGTTTTTTTGTGAGAATTTTTACAGTATATTTTTGAAGTGAAAAAATATTTTATTTGAGATGGTAAAAAACCATTGAACTCGTGACACTTCATACATTATCGGCACCACTTTTGAAACATTTGACTTTAAACACATTGTCATTGTCACGTTATCATAACGATCCTAAGAGGTACAGGTAAGGACCGTTCGAAGACTGCTACTACCTATAGACAGACGGTTGACAGTCGTGATATGTATCTATCAACATCAGTTCAAAGAATTCATTGTGTCAGTTGTGTTGCAAAAACCACCATCATTATTATATATCGAGACCAACGTGACAGCATTTAGACTTAAGTACCAACATCTCAGCTGTTCTCTTCGGCAAAGATCGATAAAATTTCAAGCTTTCACTTCTGTTGGCACTCCCGGAGTGCCAATGTTTTTATAGCCTCTTATCATTTACAGTCGAATACGCGTGAATAACGTATTCAATGTCTTTCCGCCCTTTTGAGGTGAGTTTAAGTGTTCTTTGACAATCTTTTTTACACAGTCAAAGTCCTCCTCTTTATAACTAGATGGCGCCGCTCAAATGTTTCCGTGATACATGTGTGAGATCGTGCAATCGTTGCGTTTTACAATCCTCAATAGAAGCTATTCAAGCTAAATATGTTACTTGCCTATGGTATATGCCTACGTATCCTATACATACCCACAGTAAACAATTATGTTTTTTTTAAGAGCGACTATCAACATCAACTAAAACTGTCGACTCAAATTAAGAAAAAGCTAGAACTGAATACGAGTTAAAAACTCGTTCACACTTAAGATACCTTGTTGATTTCATACTAAATCCTTGAAAAATTGCGCCTCGCAGGGCGGGAAACCCCACTGGGTGGCGTGGCGTATTTCTGTACTGTGCCTACAGATAAATGGTAGTTTTAAATACACTTAGGTTCAATTCCGGCCGGACACCAATACAATTACATTTTGGTGGTAAATAGTGACTGGTATAAGTGACAAATGTGTTTAATTTATTGAATTGAATCACACTACTCTATCAGAAGTAAAATAAGCTATTTAAAAAAAAACGGCTTTACTAAAAACTTGAAAATAATTCCACCTATGCTTTGGAAGGCGTTGCTTATAGTTATGCAATGAGATTACCTTGAGACAACGATCATGTAGTTTGGCTTGATAAATCGGCACTCGGTACCAACTTCAAACATATATTATTATCTGAATCCAAAGTAAAGAAGATCAATCTTCAAAATTTTTCTTATTTTTTTTTCTCTTCCAGAGCAGAATGATGAGAAGTAAAAAAAAACGAACACTTCATTTACAGCAAAAAAATCATCAAATGAAAATGTGGTAAGAAATGATGATGATCATAGGATATTTAGCGCCGTCTATCGTCGACCCACTCAGACTCACAGCTGTCAAGCCTCACCTCATTTCATTGTTTGTTCTGAGTTTCAATTATTTTTTTTCAGCCTTGATACTCTCGATAAAAAGTTACTCTGTGTTCTCGGGTCGGACGCTGTTTTGGCGATGTCTTCTGTGATTTTTATTATTTTCTATTTGTTTCGATAATTTAACGAATAAAGTGGAGGATTAGTGCGAGTGTATACCGCGCGTGGAGACCGCGCTGGCCGCCACCAATACTTCTGCATTCAAATCGCCTTCTCAGACTTGTTTGAAAAAGTTTGGACAAAGTTAACAACTTGCGAGTGATTTGTGCTGTGATGTCTCAAGAAAACTTTTTATCATCGCCTAAGTCGATTGATAAGTGAAGCAGCAGCTGAGACGCAGTGGAGATGGAGAAATCGGAGTCGAGTTTCGTAGGTCAGTAGTCTGTAGAAGGCGTGGGCGGTGCAGGTAGAAGGCTCGTTCTCGTAACTTGTTCGAGCGAGACCTTGACTTGGCACCGAAAGCGTAGTGGTGCTCAATGTGGGAATGGGAAGGTGCATCGCTATTGAGTCAATGATGCAACACCGCTCCCGGCCCGCTGCCGCCTTCACTCCCATCTCTATCGTTATCTTATCTCCGCCGACAGCGTGTTGTGCACACAATGCTGATAAATTTAGGAACCACTTCTCTCTTATGTCTGCCCTGTGTGATCTGAGATAATCCACGCTTTGTCTGATAAGAATCCCTCTCAATCCAAAAATGTATGAAAATGTGTGCTCAGATCATACTTTCCTGAATTGTTTTTACAGCATCATTGTATCCAGAAATATCTATAACTCCTCTTTAAGACTTAGCCTAACTTTTTATTTATAATATATATAAATATGGTATGAATAAAAATGTATTGCATTGGTTTTGCAATACAATTTGTATTTAATTTAAAAACATATTTTTTAAAATTTAAAACAAGCTCTTTAAATTAAATGTTCTGAAAATAATAAAATAAGCTTTAAAATAAATCAAACCAATGCAAACCAAACCCATGATTTTGTGTCATTATGCAATTGTTCATGATATAAAAATATGTTCCAAAAATATATAGGTATATCTTGACATACATTATTATTATTTGATAATAGGTGTCATTACTTTTGTATTCCAACCTGATAGATATTATCATACTTGAATACCAAATGATTAAAATATCACCAGTTGTGAATACAAATCTATTTTGAAAATGATCAAGTGGTATGTACTATTAGTGCAGCGGAATGTACATATCACAGCACTCCATTGTACTCCAATAGCACATTCCACAGTACCCATACAATGGTATATAATGCTATTGGAGTCTCACATATTATCAACAATCTTTAACTGACAGTTTATTGATATGTTTCATATCAGCCATCTATAAATATCTGTCCCCAAAATTTTTTGAAAACATTTTTCTATAGTACTTTTGTATAAACTTAAGACAAGACAGCATCAGTTGGCTAGTCAAGTAATAAAATAAATCACAAACATTATGCTCAAGCATGCGGCTGCCTTTTCTGTTTTGTTTTCGCTCCTATGGTGCACTGCATGGCAGCATCACAAGAACTGCTTGTGGCGATACTGCTGCAGCGGTATCAGCGGTAGCATATAACAATCTTTTGTTAAGTTGTTCAATAATAGTGGGGACATTAATGCCACTGGCATGGCACAACGCAATTAAACCCTCAATAACAGGTCACCGCGAAGCCTGTGAAGATTTTTATATAAATAAATAAGTTAAATAAATTAACCAGTTATCAAAATATGATTGTCCACAATTGTTTGTAGGATCATAGTGAAGAAAGTAATGTAACAATAAACACTGCCAACATGCTTTCAAAACCCTAAAACACTTCCACAACATTGCAGGCACTATAATGCAGCATTGTGTAGTGGTCTTCTGGGAAAACTTTTGCTGCTCATAGAATTGGTGTCATCATGTGCCTTTGCACAAAGCCAAACTCCCCTATACTAAAAAAAGTAGATATTTAATGATCACTCCGCTAATATGTATAATGATTCGCTAGCTTTTGCCTGAGACTTTGCGTGTGTAGTACCCAGTTGCCAGTTTTGGCAACCACAACTAATTTGTAATATAGCTTATATCACAAAATGCAATAATACCTAGTACAAGATGCATTTAAGATAGAATGTGCAGTTAACTAACACTGAGACAGCTCATGTGTCTGTCATGCACCAAATAAGCTGAAGAAAGCTATGAAATATTAGAGGTTGCCTTGAAGCAGATCATATTATTCCTTATCAACTGGTTAGACCGCTTGCTGTACTTTTTAATAATATATATAGGTAGGTACATGCAACAGGACTTAGCTCAGTTCATAAAAGCTTAATTAATAAAATTATTTATTATTAACCTGCTAAGGTGAGGTAACATTGATTCTTCGGATAAAATTATGCCTTTACAAAGACCGTTTAATAACTCAATGTATGTTTACCTTGGAAGGTTCCTTCTCAGCAAACATCTTGTTATCATTGAAATATTGTTAAAATCACATTATTATACCTGAAAATAAGTAAGTTATGCCAAAGTCAATAATCTTACCAAAATTATTGTTTCAATTGCTGTTAAAGGTCAAGGTCTGCTGAATGAAAGGTGTGTCTCAATTTAACTAATGTCATCAAAATGAGAAAAGAAAAACGTATGGTACGTAGTTAAGGTAATTCAGAGAATTTGAGATGGCACTGAGAGGTAAGAAAGCCAGTTCCTCAGTCTGTTGAAGATTCCTCATGAAGTGCATTTCCTTGCTTCTTACCTTCGGTCTTATCATAACTTGACACCAAGTGAGATGAAGGCCAAGCGATTCCCCGTCGTAAAAAAAAACCTGAATAATTACGATTTCTATCTTATTACCCTTCCTTGCGCACCCGCATCATAAATCTCAATGAAACGGCGACAGCACAAACGGCCCGCGCACGCATTTCAATCATCGAATGTTTGTTAAAGTCGACACAAGTCTAACAACTTAGTGTATATGCTGTAGCCCTAACCCCCTGTTTATCAAGCCATCTCTATAAATTTTCAAATTGTAGTATTTTTAAATTGTTAACTGTGTATAAGTGCTTGAAAATGAAATAAATAAATTTATCATTAATATTATTAAAGCGTTATAGGTATAACATTAACACATAACATTGAATAGAGAATTGACACGCATTGTCAAATCTAAGCTTAAAGTAAAAACACCAATAGGACACAGAACTACAAATGAAGGAGCATCTATCAATCCTGTGAAGTAGACGTCTCTTACGTATCTTTGTACCTGTACTAAGAGTAGGTAAGGTAGACATGTCGTAGGCGTCAGTAGGTCAAGTAATGAATTTACGTCGAGCGAACTTCACGGATCACGTAATCTGCCACCGATGGACAGGTTACCGCCATTGCATAATGCCGTGTGCGACCCGCTGCCGACAGAACCGCACCTTCGACTCGCACTCTACTTGACATTACCATGGTTTCGTACAAGTTATCCGAAAGCGACTGATACCGAGGCTGCTCTGAAGGTAGATGGAAACAGTGGAGCAAGTCACCTTGCTGGCACTGCACAGTAATCGAAACCTGGAGAAAATCTGTTCTGTAAAATTTGATTCAGTGCTGTTTACCCACATGTGGACAGTAGTGATTTCAGTATCAGGATCAGAAATTTGCTAATGGAAAAATCTTACTATTCTCTTGATGAAACACTTGCTGATAAATTAGGTTGACATGTGTGTATGATGATGTTTTTGAAATGTTGTATTGAAATTGTATTACTATTGCTTGATCTTAGGTTATCTACCTACAATATTTTTTTAGTTTACCTTTTTTATGACTTTTCCAAGTGTACGGTAATGTATCTGATACCTTGGGGATGTCCAAGGTCTTGTTACGGTGGTGGTGCATAGTTTACAGAGCACTTGTTTCTGTCCAGCACACTGTAAAGACAGTACAGTATACCACTGTCATGTATTTCTATTTTACATATACATTTAAGCATAGTAGAGCCCCTTGTGAAAGGGCTCGTCTGGGAAAGTACTACCACCATACCTATTTCAGCCGCCAAGCAGCATTGCTGTGTTCCGGTTTGAAGGGCATGGTTGCCGGTGAACGGGCCCGCGAGGTTTAACAACTTTCTGCCTTAAGTTTACGGGCGCAATGCAATGCCGTGTAGGATATGTTCTTTAATGTGACCTACGCAGTAAGGCATTGTTATAGGCAAGAGATGCAGCTGATGATTAAAATCAGGTGGGCTACTTCCTTGTTCCGTCTCCGTCCGTCTCCTAGTTGCATAAAAAAAAAACCTAACTTTGAATTTCGTAGAGGGACTACGGACAGGACATGGTAATTTATATTTGCTGGTTTTATTTAGAGAATAACGTTCTATTAAAGTGATGTCTAATTGAGTTGAGTGCGTCAGTTCAGTACTGCTTAATTAACACATTTTTGTCCATCACGTCAGCCTGCCGCGCTCTGCTTCCTGTGACTTCAACAAAATCTGTACCTATCTATAATTCAATTTCAAAATTATTTATTGGGATCTATATAACTTTTAGGGTACATACGTTATAATTGGTATGATGACACTGCAAAAGTTTTATAAAAAACTGAGTAGCAGAGTCAGCGCCTTCCTCCGAAAACAAATCAAAAAGTTCCATTAATGACATTAATTAATATATTAATCTACCGCGCCACCATTTATTGATAAAATTCTTCACGATTGAATGTTTTGAATGAAACGATTATAGAAAGATATAAGTCATTATCGATAAGGATGTTTCCTAAAACTGGAATAATGATGGTCGATAATGTTTGACCTCATACGCGATAGTTGGCCGTAGAGAATGTTGCTTGATGAGGTCATCCACCAATCCATTCATGACACTCGTGGATTGTATTAGAGGAGTACTCACTAGAGACCTAAATAAGCGTCTAAGACGGACTGGGGAGCACTTATACGCGTGAGAAAATATGTCATAATTCCGGGTGTCCTGGTTCCCAAGATAGATCGTGACATTACATCTTCTGTTGCCCACAATTTAGAGTGCAATCATAATTAAGTGCTGGCAAATTAAGCCCAGATGCTTGGTTTTCTTCGAACTGGTGCTACCAACCATCGTTTTGCTTTACGTTCAACTGTAAGAGTAGTAGAGTTCTCTGTGAAAGGGCTCGTCCATGGAAGTAGTACTTCCATGGACGAGCCCTTTCTCGAACATCATACTTATTTCGGCCGCCAAGCAGCATGCTGTGGAAGAGTATGGTTGCGGGCACACTGGGCGCAGTGCGGCATAATGTCCTTTGTGGATATGATCTACGTAGTAAAGCTTTGTTATAGGCAAGTGGCACTTAACATCAGGTGGGCTGCTTGCTCGTTAAAAAACCCCTTTGGAATCATGCAAATGTGTGATGAAATTCTCGTAGGGACGTTCTGGCTACATTTGATGAGCGAGTGTATGAGGATACTTTAAATTACGATTTATGACAAGCTTCCCATAACTGCTGCCGCTTGGCGGACAATGGCTCACACTCACAATAACTATCCCATTACTATGCGCAGGCGCCGACGACGCGCCGAAGCTGCTTGCCATCACACTCTATTTACCACACCACACCTTACTGTCGATGGGTTCATCCACATGATAATCGTTTTTTCGTAGCTCATCGTTTTCAAACAGACATTCTACTTGGAACATTTACTCTTCCCGTGGACTGAGCCGGAACAGAATAAACGACGTAATCTGACTGTACTATGCCTGCTCGGAAAGCGCCTTATCAAATACTCATAAAACTAATAAAATGATCACCTTCTTTCATGGCCACATTCTCCCCTCGGTGAAAATGCTATTCTACTCTTGAAATGGTCGAGATGGCGCCATATTATTATATACCTACGGCACGAGTAGCTCGTCCCTAGATTCTTTGTTCGACTCTAGGATCGGTTTCAGAAATAATTTTAGCCTGATTGTGGACTCGTCGACTCACTAAAACCACCTTGGTGGTGGCCGGTCGTAGATAGCCGATCCTCAGTCTGTTGAGGATTGTACTTGACACCAGGTGAGATGAGGGCCAAGCGCTTCTCTGTCGTACAAAAAAAATGATCAGAACTTGCAAAAAATCGGAAAAAATCAGACGGTAATAGAAATTATGATTTACAGGAAATCGGTGTCTCTATCTTTATAGTTTTTAGGAAACCAACAAAAAACCTCGCCTCAACCGCAATGTGTTAAAACAACAAGAACTCGATAACTTGAGGCTCTCAAATATACTGAAATACGCAAATATGAAAGTAGGTATATTAATAAATAAACAAACATAAATCTTGAAACGATGATAGTTAGGAGATATTGCATTTGTGCTTACTTGTTGAGTTTACTCCTAACTGTTAGTTACTGTTAGGCCCTTTATATGAAAAAAGGTAAAAAAACCTCTTGTTTAGCAGCAAGAACAAAGGTTGCCTGGAAGAGATCGCTTTTAGCGATAAGTCCCCCCATTGTATACATGTTGTGCCCTTTACATGAAAAAAGATAAAAATACCTTAGATGAGAAAACTAACAACACACTCTTGTTTAGCTGAAAGGAAAAAGGTTGCCTGGAAGAGATCGCTTTTAGCGATAAGGCCCCCCATTGTACCTAGTTTAAGTATTTTCTTGCTTGTCTGTTTATTTTTGTTTTTGGTGTACAATTAAGAGTTTATCTATCTAACATCTATTATGCCAATGCACGAGACTTCCAGAACAGTTACTATTCCAAGGAAATAAAAAAAATAAGTGACTTCAAATGTCCGCGACTTGGCTGTCTCGATCTTTTCCAAAGCAACCCGTGAGTAAGGAATCTCTGCTGTTCGTTATTCGTAGACTGTACGTACGTAGACGGGGACGGTAACAACGTATACGATCCATACTAGGTTGTCGTCTCGTGGTACTGTACCGTTGCTGGGAGTGGTTGTGAGTTTGCTCACGTCTGGTAAATGAGATGCGGATATATTCCGGCGTGGCGTGGATCATTGACACGCCCGGCGGCGGCGGTACCGGTACGGCGGTGGCACACTCTCGCTGAAAAGTGCATCACGTGCCGATTCTAAACTCACGTTTTTTTTTATTGTATGGCAGTTTCAAGTTATGATTAGGCCGATGGTGGAGGAACTTCACCGGAATCCTCAACAGTCTAAAGAACGGATTTCTGTAATGGTGACTTACTTAGGTAAGATGGTGGAAGCTAGCCAGGTGGACTTGAACAAAGTCCTACCACCAACTAAACCAAGCACAACATTGTACTTGGTTTGGTTGTCTCTCTCTCTCCCGGGGGTCGAACCCAGAACTTCTGGACCTGAAACGGGTGGGCGAACCACTTACCGTGGAGGCGGTTAAAATTTATTCGGTTGTGGGAATTTAGGCAACGAAAACATCTGTTGATGGAAATTGTTTAATTTAACACCCACGAAAAAGCAACTCTACCATTGTTGTTTCGCACTCAAATGATTTTACGTAGGTATGTTTGTCGTATGAGCATGTCGAAATGTATCGTGTTAGGAAACAACAGAACTTTGCCGTAGTTCGTATATCTATCTATATATTCTATTCGGCACACAGCTCGTTTAGACTCGATATATATATATATATTACAGGACATTAATTTCACAGCGCCATCTAGGACATTAGGACATTAATTTTTACACAGCGCCATCTAGCCCCAAACTAAGCATGGCTTGTAACCCAAAACCCAAAACCCAGATCGCTAATTTTGTGTTCAAACATTAGGTAGAAACCATGAAGTCATCATGGCGAAGTCTGGCGAAGCAGAAGTGCATCGAACTTGCATGTTTGTATGAGATTTTCTATAATCCTACATTGCATTATGCTAAGTTCGATGCGTTGCGGTGTCTCGCACGCTCTGCCAGATGTAGCGCGCACGCGCAGAGAAATTAGAGGCTGTTTAATTGCGCGCTGGAATGTCTCGACGTGCTCGGTAAAGGCGACACGCTCCATTCCGTCCTGTACCTATTGCCGACAAGATCATCTTAGTTGCGCTGGCTGAGCCTGCGCAATTGAGATATCAATATTGACGACGTCTACGACACTACAAAAAAAGCAAAATAATGAATTCTTTGCTGATATTAAGTAACTTTAATCGCGTGAGTTGCATTTGCAGACGAGCTGAAGTCAATGATATTCCGCTGTACTCTCGGAACCACCTCGGATTCCGATTGCTATGCAGAATTGGCTTTTTATCAACCATTCACAGGTTCGTAAAATAGTTAATTAGCAATGATTGCTGGATTATTAAGGGCATTCGGGAGTCCTCAATTTTGGGATGAGTTAGGCGGAACAATTATCCAAAAAATTATTTAATGCATCGGCGTCGTTAAATATGTCAGTACGTGGGACGCTGAAAAATTGACAATGTAATTTGGGCAGGCTTTAATAGGCAAGTTTTTATTGAGTGATTGTGGTAGGTATGGGAAGGCACCCATCTGAGCGTATCGAGGGCCGCCCACTGCCCGCAATCCAACTTGGCGTCACGGGTCCATACCCACTAGACAAAAACAAGGAGTCCAGACCCGAACCATCTCCTAGATAGATATAGATATAGTTCATTCCATTACTTTGATGCCGCTTACTGTTGTACACCACAATACCATTTATTTACCTGAATACACGTTGCACAACGATACTTTCGAAGCCCATGCATGTTATGTCCGAGTTAGGGATACTTGGCGGCGTCGTCGGCGGTTGGTGATCAGCTGGTCTATTACCTAACTCTTTCATATGGGTATCAATCGGTTTCAGTTCAAATGCCGGTTTTTCCGATTGAAACCAAAAAATAAAGTTTCTTTTAGATATCGTGATAGTTTTTTTTATATTGACGTGATACTGTGGTAAATGGACACAAAAAAGGGAATTCAAATGAATTACGTATATCATCATTATGAGAGAAGAGAATAGTGGTGTTCACTTGGTATCGTAATAAATCGTTACAGAAACAAGACAGAATATGAAGTCATAATAAATATGTAAGTTTACCTTACAAGGCTGGAAGGGCTGGCAACACGTGTTCGGAAGGGGAGCTACACAAATAAACAGTTGCGTGCCCTGACGGTCGTTTGCCATTACAATAATTACTTAATATGCCAGAACATTTGGTAGTCACCGTGCGTTCGCGGAGGAAGGAAGTGCTGCAAGCTCATTCACTTACCATATCGTCGACGAAACTCTTTTTTTAAACCCACTTTGTCCATGGTCTCCTTAATGTTCCAGGCTTTTCGTGTAAATTAGTTTTAGTTTGACTTAGATATTGAACAACATTTTATTTTATTTTTTATTTTACTGCGGGGAGCCTGGCCTTCATCTCACCTGATTTTTCAAATTATGATAAGGCCTAAGGTGGAAGCGCACTTCACCCGGAATCCTCGATAAACTGAAGAACTGGCTTATCATAACCTCTAAATGCTGGAACACAACAATTTAAGAATTGTCGATATGGCGACGGGATTAGGTAAGATGTTACCTAGCCCGGACTTATACAAAGTCCTACCACCAACCAAACTAAGCCCAATACTGTTCTCCCTGGCGATCGAACTCAGGACCTCTGGATTTGACACTGGAAGATGAACCACTAAGAGCTGGTTAAAAACTGTTCACTGACAAATAAAGAAATTACCATATCAAATGATGTCACAGAATTACTTGTGTAGGAAGTAATATCATAGTGCAGTCTTCGTAACATTATGTTTTATGACTCATATTATCTCTTATCTTTACTGCCTTCTGTAAAACATATTTTGAAATAATCTGACCTGTACGTTGATATATGATTGAGAATTACGACGGGGTTTATAATTACTACATAGGTCATTTACTTTGATACTTCAAGTAGCCAAAATATAAATAAAAACAATGGCTCCATAAATGATTTAATTCAGCTCTACCTCTATAATTGTCTGACGTAGAGGTGTGGCAAAAACTTGACCTTGCGGTTATCTGTAAACGGGTGTCCTCTACTCACAATTCGCACATCTTTGTAATATCTTGTCAAATCCAACCGACTTGTTTTATGTTATTACGTATCGTTTACGTATACCATTCATTGTATATAAATATATTGTTTTGTATCACTTCTCGCATATTCTCGGCGTGTTACCTTGTTTTCTAGTGTCTTGTGTGCGTTATAATGTTGGCTCTTGTTATTTCTACTGTTGCGAACTTGTGAATGCGTTATGGCTATTCGTTTTGTATACTTATTTAATAAATACATGGAATTGCTGTATGAGAATGATGTAATGAGTCTGGTTTTAAGCGGTAAAAGTTACTTTTAAAGATTAATATTACAGGACATTAATTTCACAGCGCCTTCTAGTCCCAAACTATGCAAAACTTGTAAATACTCAGATCATTTTTTTAATACCTACATAACCACTTATCATACAACACAATACAACAACCAAACACAGAACAAAGCGTCTGACTGAGATTCCTAGGCAAAAATATTATTCGAAAATACATCATTAATAAGAATCTGGGAATCAATAAATAGCAGCAATTTTTCCATGTTTAATTTTGTGTGATATTGTCTAGTGTTGTTTTCATTGTTTATAAGTACCTATTTGTAAGCAGTAAATAGTTTTTATTTGATTTTAAATGAAATTTTATAATTTATATTACTTAATATTGTAAGTACAATTTTAATTGTTCACCAAAATTGCACGCCGTATTACGGCAGGATACATTGATACTTATAGTTTATAACACCTTACCACATGTATTTCAAGCAATAAATGTTTACTTTACTTTACTTTACTTTACTCAGCCAACTTGTGTTTTTTATTTATTATTGTACGACGGGTAAGCACTTGGCCTTCATCTCAGCTAGTTACAAGTTGTGACAAGGCCGAAGGTGGAGGCGCACTTCACCCGGAATCCTCAACAAACTGAGGAACTGGCTATCTTACCTCTAAATGCTGAAACAACAAATTTAGAATTGTCAATATGGTGACAGAATTTATTAAGATGGTGGTAGCTAGCCAGGCGGACTTAAACAAAGTCCTACCACCAAACAAACCAAGCACAATACATTGTACTCCCCATGGGATCGAACCCGAGACATCTGGATCTGAAATCGGTGGGTTGAACCACTAGACCACATAGGCGGCCTTGTGATGCGTTCTTTGGGCTGTCGTCAGGAGAAAGTACCTATATTTTCTGAATTCGATACCCGTCACGATAAGTCACGCGTCGTTTCCGTTTCCTAATTCCTGATCAAATCGCATATGCAGTGTCTGTGGCGAATGACACACTTTTCTCTCACGACTTGTGAACAAACGCGTGTGAATAATTTCAAAGTTACGTAAATCGATTCTACTAATTTTACACATAAGTAAAATTAGTAGAATCGTACGGGACGCTGTGTATCCAACTCCCCTATCTATTGAACGTACATTAATTTTCATAATATAATAATTGTTTCAGATGAGCGGGAAGATGTCCAGAAGAAAACCTTTGCCAAGTGGATTAACTCTCAGCTCGTAAAGGTGAGTGTCATATCTCCGAAAGTCCAAGGTTTTACTAGATGAAAAGAGGGTTCGTTGGTACATAGAGGGTCATAATAAAGGTCATTAGCCACCGCAGAGCATGCTAGTCGCCAATTAACTGTGCGATTAGACGCTGACTGAACTGAATCATAGTTGTTGAGAGCTTCTGACCACACACGGCTCTAAATAGAACAATTTACATGGTCTGTTTAGACACAGATTATAGATCAATTAAGGGCAACGGCCGACAAACTTTCTTGGCGCCTTGAATTGTCAATTTACGAGTAGGTACAATTTGAAACGACGAATACCTACGCTATTTAGCAATATATAGGACGAAAATCACTGAAGTAAAAAAGTAAAGCTAAAGTATACAAATAAATGTTATGTAGAACTCGTCACCATAATATTATAAAAGCGAAAGTTTGCTTGGATGGATATTTGTTCTTACTTCACGCTAAAACTACTGAACGGATTGAGACGAAATTTTGCACATACGAGTATACCGCCTCTGTGGTCTAGTGGGGCTCCGTTTAACGTAATAACAATTCTAAAATTGTTGTGTTCTAGCATTTAGAGGTAAGATAGCCAGTTCCTCAGTTTGTTGGATTCCGGATGAAGTGCGCCTCCACCTTCGGCCTTATCGCAACTTGTAACGGTGAGATGAAGGGCAAGAACTTCCCCGTCGTACAATAAAAAAATACCTCTGAATGCCGGAAAGCAACAATTTATAATTGTTGTTATGGCGGATAACGGATAACGGAATAACTTAAGTAAGATGGTGGTAGCTAGCCAGGCGGACTACCACCAACCAAAATACAATTTCAACATGTATGTTCATGAACTGAAATAAATGTCACACTACAATATGATACAAATACTATATTATACTATTTATATAGATACTTTAACTTCGATGTGTAAGCAGGATGAGAGGAGAGATGGGTGTGAAAGCCCCGGGGGTTTCACCTAGTGTTATCTTTGTGCGATTTCCAGAATGACAAGCCGCTGGTGGAAGACCTGTTCCTCGACCTCCGAGATGGCGAGATCCTGCTCTCCCTGCTCGAGATCCTCACCGCGCAACAATACGTAAGCACCTCTCGTTGGTTTTATCATTTCTTGTTAGTTCTGCAGCAAGCGTTATTTATTGATGTATCCTGACCCGATGGTAGGGGTTGAGAAGACTAGCAGCATTGTACACATATAATTGGAATCGTAATAAATAAATGTTACAGGACATACATTTCACACAGCGATATCTAGTCCCAAACTAAGCATACCTTGTAATATGGGAACTAGGTTACAGAAAGAATACTTAAATACATTTTTCTTTTGCAAATACATACTTATCATACAATACAACACCCAAAAACAGAAAAAACATATATATTCATCACACAAATGTTTGTCCTGGGTGGGAATCGATCCCACAACCTACAGCGCAGAAGGCAGAGCTACTACCAACTGAGCTATGAGGCTTGTTAATAGAATCAAAAGAGTCTTAAATGCACACATAGAACTTAAATATTCAGAGTGAATAAAATAAATACTTCAGAGTGAATTTGAGTGAATTTGAGATTTTTTTCCCTCAGGGAAAGGGAGGGAAAAAAATCTCAAAGAACATAGGCGAAACAATTGTTAATGGGAATTGTTAAGTGTCGAGTAAGCTGGTTCTCTTCCATCACATGGTCTACTTAAAGTTTAACAAATTGTCGCATGTATTGTATATGTATGCGTGTCGTGTAGAAACGCGAGCGCGGGCGCATGCGCGTGCACCACATCAACAACGTCAACACGGCGCTCGGTGTTTTGGAGGCGAGCGGCGTCAAGCTGGTCAACATCAGCAGCAACGACGTCGTCGACGGAAACCCCAAGCTCATACTCGGTAACACCACACCACACCCACTCACACTCTACTTACACAACGTCAACATGGCGCTCGGTGTCCTATACTCGGTAATACCACACACATTACACCAAACAAATAAATATACCTACCACCACGCTTCTATTGCTGATCTGCCGGTGCCAAGCAGTTTACTATGTTCGGTCGATGCGCGGGAGTGCCATCGCCTTTAATAGGCAGCCCAGGTAAAGACCAGGCAAGCTTTTAGGTCAAGACCTAACCCATTTCGAATATGAAAATTATGTCTTCAGACCTTGTCATGCTACCTTAAGTCCAGAAAGTCGATTATGACGCCACACCATACACACATTCAAAACCCTGAGACTTCTGCTTGACAAGAATTTGAAACGAATTGGTGATCGTACATAGTGAGGGAACTAATCAGTAATCAGAAAATAATGTTATCCATTCTCCGGTCCTATCGAACATTTGCGATTCTCTATGCCCTTTCCTAGAATAGAAAATAGCCCGATCGGCCGACAATATTTCAATTTGGTGTAATCACCGTTCGTCGGCTTGCAGAACACCTTAGTCATGTAGAGACGACAAATTATTTTTAAAATTAAAGACAGCGCTTTTTTGTTGTAATAAAGATGTGTATCTGAAGGTCTCGTGTGGAGCATCATCTTGCACTGGCAAGTGCACTACCACCTGAAGGAGCTGATGTCGGAGCTGCATCAGACCAACCTCGAGAAGACTCTTCTAGCGTGGTGCCGCACTCATACTCAGGTAAAAACGCTGGCCATTCCTTGCTCAAAACTTTTGATATAATATCAGAGATCTTCGCTCGAAGCTCGCCTTAACCATAAAAAAAGACTCCAAGTCAAAAGCCATGAATTTGGGGCAGACGTACTTATCCTATCATACTTATGTCTAACTGAACTTTCTGCCCTGCACAGCCCATCCGACGTTAAGCTGAAGTGAGTGTACATTTAATTAAGAATATTCTTCCTCGATTTCAGAACTACAGCGGCGTGAATGTAAAGAACTTTACCAGTTCGTGGAGCGACGGGCTGGCGCTTAACGCTCTGCTGCACCGATGGAGGCCCGCGCTCTTTGACTACCGCGCGGTAGTGGCCCGCAGTGCGGCGCAGCGCTTAGAGCACGCATTCGCGCTGGCGCATTCGCAGCTCGGGATACCGCGCCTGCTGGATCCAGAGGGTGAGACACCTAGATCTGATTGGTACCATTGCGGGCCAATTAATTCCTGCTCCGTTACCCGCTGCTCTAGGGATTTCGGATGGATGGCTCATATAAAAAACATACTAAATTTGATGAAATGCGCTTTCAGATGTAAACACACCGAACCCGGATAAGAAGTCCATAATGATGTATTTGATGTGCCTGTTCCAATCGCTGCCGCACTCTTCGGAAGACGTCGCTGACCTGGAGAGTCTTCCCTCCGAGCCCGCCTCGCCTCTTGACGCTCCGCCGGAGGTACTGTACACGTACGGTGCTGCATACCTGCCTTGAGATACTCCACACTCACTTTTGTATTATCTTTACACATTTTATCGTGAAAAAATGTATTAAAAAATAGTATTAACATGGACGGATCAAGCGTCGTATCAAGTTTGCAACTAAAGATGTTGCACCTTTTAAAATGGTAATACTTGCATAATAGTGTTCTTGGTCCAAAGCTTTATCAATATCCAAGAGAAGAACCATAAATATGGTGTACGTATTTAGGTAGCAGCGCTGAGCTCTGGGACGGGCAGCGGACGTCCGCTGTCGACGGGCACAACCGGGTCCGGGGAGCTGGGCGGGTATTACGGGGCTTTCGAGGAGGTGCTCGCGTGGCTGCTGGAGGCCGAGGAGCGGTTGGCGGGGGACGCGCCGCCTCCCACCACTGACCTCGCCGCACTCAAGGCACGGTTCCACCACCACGAGGTATGTACTATATTCGAGGAGGTGAAAACTCTCTTTTTCAATTTGCTATTGAATCATTGAAATGTTTGAACGTTTCAGAAATTCCTGCTGGAGCTGTCGGAGCACCAGAGCCGAGTGGGCACGGTGCTGGAGCAAGGTACTCGCCTCATCCTCGAGGCGGGGCTGTCGCGGGAAGAGGCCGCGGAAGTGCGGTTGCAGGTACGTTAGTCACAACATTTACAAATGTTATAATGACACAAAAATTCACAACCCGCATCTTTTACTCAAGCCGGAAACGCTCTCAACCAGGAGCCACAAGAATTCTGATGCGATTTGCGGGTGCTATATTAGATTCAGCTAAGCGCTGATTATTTGAGCAATCTGTGGTTGTGCGCAGGTTCGACTGTTGAACCAGCGCTGGGAGCAGCTGCGCCGGCGCGCCATGGACACGCAGGGAGAGATCCACACCCAGCTGATGACGCAGCAGCTGCACCAGCTCGACCTGTTCCGGTGAATACTTTATTTATGGACTACTAGTCGATCGACCGCCCTTCGTTCCCGACATTCAATCGAACCCTTTCTTAGTGCACCCTTTCACTGCGAAAGGAAACTGCCCCGAAAATGTCTAAGACCTCTGGTTTTGGCTGCAAGCATAGATTTTTTTAAATGTTAGAATATTTATGCCAAGACAGATATCATTATATGACGAGCACATGCGTTACAGTGGCGATTTATCAAAAACATGTACGTATTAATCTAACGAGCAGCAACTGTCTCTGTCGGACGCATAGGGCGGCTGCAGGAAACGCTGAGATAGCAATACGTTTGTTAAATACGTACCTACACCGCGAAAACAGTTTCGGCATCACGATCCTTTTATACGACAACGTAGTGTATAATGGATTCCGAGTGTAATTGGTGGAGTGTGGTGTGTTGCAGTCAGTGGCTGACGGAGACAGAGGACCGCATGTCGCGGCTGGGTGCGCTGCGTGGTGAGCGGGGCGCGGTGGGGGCGCAGTTGGCGGCCGTGGGCGCGTTGCACGCTGACCTGCGCCGCCACCAGCCTACCGTCGACTCGCTGGCCGACGCCGTCATCGTCGTCGACGAACACGACACCAGTACGTACACTACACACTTCACTTACGTTTTTTTTTTTTTTTCTACGACGAGGCAGTTTTTGGCCTTCATCTCACTTGGTATACAAGCTATGATAAATCCGAAGGTAGAAGCGCACTTCACCCGGTATCCTTAACGGTCTGAGGCACTGGCTATCTTGCCTCTAATGCCATGGGCGAACCACTAGACCACAGAGAAGGTCAACATGATGAACAGAGAAAGGCACGACACTACATTTGTGGTTCATCAGTGCCATTTATTGAATACTGTTCGTCAACGAGTGATATACATAGCAACTGTCATGTCACGTTCTGTATCAAGGTGATTGTGTTTGTTCCAGATGTGACGGAGATCGAGGACCAGCTGCGCGCGCTCAGCGAGCGCTGGGCGCACACCTGCCAGTGGACGGCGGCGCAACTGCAGCGGCTGCAGCGTGCCCAGCGCGCCTGGGACCTGCACGATGAGACGTATCGCACGCTGCTGCAACAGTGCGACCGGCTCGAGGCCACGCTCAAACAGGTACGATGGCGACCGAGAAGAACTAGGGTCTACCCCGTGGAACAAGGAACAGTAGTGGATGTTCTGTCCATGTTCCAGATGGAAGCGGAGCCCGTGTCTGAAGTGGGGCTAGTGCTGGGGCGGATAGCGGAGCTGCAGCGGGTGAAGCACGCTCTGAGCGTTGCAGGGAAAGGGGCCGACGACCTGGTGGGGGAGGTGGGGCGACTGGGGGGCGGGGAGGGAGCGGCTGACCGTGCTGAGGCGCTCCGAGACCGTCTCGACGCCTGCAACATGATACTGCAGGTGCAGGACGACCGGGTGAGTTGTCTTTTGACCATCGTTTTATTCAGTTTTCACACTGGAAACAAAATGTCATGTAACACATCGTTTCAGATCAAAGAGTTGGGCTTCGACTTCGACATCAACACGTCTGAGGCGTCGATGGACGTGGACAGCACCACCATCACCACCACCGCAACCGTCACTGTCTCCTCGCCCACGGCCACGCCCACGCCCACGCCCACCATTGGACCAACCCCCCCACAGGCGAACAAGCATGCGTCTAAGAAGCCACGACTGGACGAGACCGGCGCCGACTTCCAGTTGGGATATAAGCCCTTTGAGGACTGGGCGGAGAACGCTGAGAATACTCTCGATAAGGTTATCATCGTTATTTGTTATCGCCCCGTTTTGACCTCAAAATAAAAATATATTTTAGCATGCACTCCTTTATCATGTAAATCAACAGACCAATAGTGTCCACTGCTGAACAGAGCCTCCTTCAAAGCTGGAGTTAACATTTTTATTTTTTTCCTTAATTACCGCGATTGGTTTGATTGATTAGTAGTTTTTGTCTCCGAGAGTATCGTTTGCGATTCAAAAATCTAGTGGGCTTGTGTAGCTCAATAGGTTATACAGTTATCCTGTTCTCTGGCGCCATCTGTCGGAGGCCCTTATGGTACTTTTATCTTGTCTTGTATGTGGCCATATGGAATAAGAACACGATTATTTGGTAATTAATAACAAACGGGTCTTCATCGCGTACACTTTAATATTCCCGACAGTTTCGACCGTGCTACTATAGAACTATAAACAGACTATAATTATAAAAAGGTACGCGATGAAGACCCGTTTTTGTTATTAATTATGTATCAGAATAGCGATAATTTAAGAACACGATTATTTTGTATTTCAGTGCCAAAAACAGCTAGACGACTCATCCGCCTCTCACTCCGAGATAAGCAGCGTCCTGGACACGGTGGAGAGAGAGCTGAAGTCGCAGCGCGCAGACTTTGCGAACGTTGAGGAAATACAGCGGCGGCTTGCCGACGTCGCTGAGTTACAAGGTATGCGTACTGCACTTTGGAGTTGGAGGCGGTAATGTAAATGTATTAATTACGTTTTAAAACTAAAAAGAAAACCTACTTCAATGAAGAATATGATACAATTTCGTTTACATGGCTGGCGGATTTTTGCAATTAATTTGATGGAAAATGGACGGATGCGTGATCCTATAAAGGGTCCGTTTATTCTTTACTTTAACACACCCATGATTGATGATTGAGGCGACACGTGACCCAAGGGCTGGCTCTTATTTAGGCCAGCGAATTAGCATAGCTATTCAGCGTGGCAATGCAGCCAGTGTCTTGGGCACGCTTCCGTCTGGTACTGGTCTGGAACAGTTGAGTTACCTATAGGCCGTTTGTAACGGTCCTTAGGTAATCTGATTGATTCCTTTGTACATAGTTAGTTTAATTGTACTTTTTATCATAAATTATATATGTACAACCTAGAAAAAAAAAATATGTAAATCAATTCAAGTGTGCCTTTAATATTTGAAGAGTTTCCTTGATAACAGGGGTCCGTTTTTTTCTTACTTTTGAGCTGACTGTGTTGGAGGCACGTTACGGCTTGACTTCGCGAGCGTCTGGGAGATACAGCGGTGTAAATGTAATAATTGCGTTTTAAAACTAAAAAGAAAATCGACTTCAAAGATTATGATACAATTTCGTTTACATGGATGAAGGATTTTTTCCAATATTTTGATGGCAGATGGACTGACAGATAGACGATGCGTGATCGTATAAAGGGTCCGTTTGTTCTTTACTTTTGAGGTAATACACCCTGATAATACCCAAATCGATTCAAACGTGCCTACAATATTTGAAGAGTTCCCTCGATTTCTCCAGTATCCCATCATCAAATCCTATCCTGATGACGATGGGCCGCCCACCTGTGAAGTATACCCTTTCACACTAAACAAAAAAATAATTTTACAAATCGATCCAAGCGTCTTCGTGTAATCGGGGAACAAGCATAAAAAAATCCCACGAGTTGAGAACCTGCTCCTTTTTTTGAAGTCGGATAAAAAGACTCCCGTTTCCGCACTTAGACTTAGACTCCTAAGTGGTCCATTGTGCGTGTGGAATGTCCGGCTAGTATAGCCAGTGTAACTCCTACCAGAAGCGCAGAATATTCAGAAGACATAAATAACGATATATTTATAACCCTGACATTGTAATATATGCTGCAAATTACGTATAATTTTTTGATGAATTGATGAATTTAAATTGTTTTTAGATTACAATTTTATTTTTGAGTTATTGCATGCTTGTAACGCTGAAAATGGTGACACAATATTATTATTAGTTTAAGACCTACATAATGTACCTACCCAATAAATAATTTGAATTTGAATTTGAATTCCTAGGGTCTTTGCAGGCCTCAGGTAATACAGCGGTGGCTGGCCGAGATCACTGAGCCGCACGGTATAGAGCGCGCTGACGCAGTGCCGTGAAAGAAGCTGCAGAAATTATAGAAGATAACTGAACTATTATTGTCACTTAAATAAGGTTTATATCCCTAGAGAGACTTAGACTTCTAAAGAGTAGAAGTGTATTTTTTTAGTCAAAAACTATATAGTTTCTCTGTTTCTCTCTATTTAAAAGTATATTGTTTCTCTGTAACACGTTATCGGATGTAATTTTCGTGAATTAAAAAAAAGGTTTTAGTCTTTTTGAAACTTTTGCGATTAGAACACATTTTTTTTTTCTCGTAAAACGGGTATTTATCGCGTATTTAACCTAGCTCTATCTCATTTAACTGGATAACTGTTTTTGCATGGTGGTGCAGTTCTCATAGTAACATCAGCGCTATCTATTTTTGGGTTGGGAGACTTATACCCAAATTGAGCTCGATTGAATTGCGGTTTGTAACCAAACTTTTGTTGTTGATTGAATTGAGGTTTGTAACCAAACTGTTGTGGTTGATTGAATTGAGGTTTGTAACCAAACTATTGTGGTTGATTGAATTGTGGTCTATAACGTTTTGTCGGTGTTGCACCAGCCGTGGTCGCGGGCAGGCTGGAAATATGGAGCCACTGTCGAGCAGTGAAGGCGTTTTTAACAACTACCCTCAGCTTGGTCTTGATATTGGTAAAATTCACTATAAATTGTACCTATTCTAATAATAAGATTTTTTAATTAAAGTTTAAATAAAATGTACGTTATTACTTGTATTGTCTGTAGAATTAAATCGTTGAATCTGCAGGTCCTTCCTCCCGATGGTGGACCGTAAGGTAAGTAGCGTGGCTACATGTTGTATTTTCTTTGGTTGTGTCAATGTTTGTCTTGTGTGCACCCCCTACCATTTAATTTTGAAAATTATAAAAAAAAATCAAATTTTCGGAGTACGGTTTCGAAGATATGCAACATTTCACTCTGAACTTTGAACGCCATTTAGAACCCTTGGGGCGCAAATTTACAAAATTCCTTTCTTAGCGGACGCCTTCATACCATGACAAACATACCCTCCAAATTTCAGCTCTCTATGACCAGCGGCTTAGGCTGTGCGTTGTATCTAGTTGAATCAGTCAGTCAGACAGTCAGTCAGTCACTCGGGACCTATCCTTTTATATATTATATCGGTTATATTATTTCGAATATAAGTATAAGTCCTCAAGTCGCCTAAGTCGAACTTTAGAGGTTTGTCGTGTTTTAGACGAGGCATCGCAGCACCTGGCGAGCATCCACTGCCTACAGCAGCGCTGGGAGCTTCTCGAGCGGTCGCTAGCCGCCGCCCGCCATCGACTCTCCGCGCTTGCCTATCTCGCCGACGTGCGCTCACTTGCCGCTCACTTGCAAGACGTACACACCTGGAAGGACAAAATGCTCACTGACAGGTCTCTTACATTCTATTTATACTCTTGGAATCAGCAAAATCACATACCCAAAACATGGCTACTACACTCGGGTCAAATATTGGTGGGATGAATACAAAATGTTGTTTCGTGTTTGGGTGTTGTATCGTATCATGAGTATATATTTCCATTATATTCCTGCCCGTTATCCCATTCTAGGTGGGGTCGGAATAAATTTTTATTATATTTTTTTAGTATCAATGATTATAAATTATATTTTGGAAAATGCATGATCTATTTTCCCTCATTATCATTAAAAATAATTGTGGTCGGTGTTTGGTTGCAGGTCGGCAGGCTTATTTATCGCGCAACAGGTTTGCAACAGCCGTAAATTTTGTGACTATCGCTGTCAAACGTCATTTTCGTATTATGTATCAGCACATACAGAGCAGGCAGCAATCGAGCACTAGTTTACATCGATTGCTGCTCTGTCGCTAGTGGCGCCACTTTCTATGACCAAATATATATGCGGCGGGCGATAAGCTTACATAATAACGTTTCTAGTAACATTTTACAACCGATCACGTTGCTGTTGCTGTTGCTGTTGCTCTGCTTCTGCTGTCGCTACTGCAAAATTATACGTAATAAGCCTGCCGGTTCACCCCAGTATAGTACACCATAGCTACAGATAGATGACTCATACATCCATACCACGTTGGGGTTTCGTATCTTATTCAGAGCATAGGAAAAGCATGTGAAACCGTTGTATGAGATCAGAAGCCATGTGATGCTTGTTGCAGACCGACGAACAACCAGCTGATCCACCTGCGGAACAAGATCCGTGCGACGAGACAACTGGAGCCGAGGCTCGCGGAGCTTAACGCGCGCTGCATCGTACTGCAAACCACACCTCTCGCGAAAACACATAAGGTAACTGTTTTCTCAGGTTTAAGTCAATGCAAAATTGCATTAGGTTATTCATTAGATAACAGGCTCAGCTCAGCGGAATATGAAGTACGTACAATAAATAAATAAATAAATATTACAGGACATTAATTTTACGCGCCATCTAGCCCCAAACTAAGCATAGGTTGTAAGATGGGAACTAGATTACGGATATAATACTTAAATACTTTTGTAAATACATACGTACAACACCCAAACACAGAACAAATATCTATTTTTACCACACAAATGTATGTCCTGGGTGGGAATCGAACCCACAGCCTACAGCGCAGGAGGCAGAGCTAACACCAACTGAGCTCTGCGGCTTGTATATAATGTATTTTACTAATGAAGCTTGGCGAGGTTAGTTTTTTAAGTATTTTTCACAGTGTTATGTAATACGGCATATTTTTGTGGGGAAGTGCTTTACTTTACTTTATGTTATGTTAAGTCACCGGCCGAATAGCCAGATAGTTTTTGTTTAGTTTGATAGTATGGTATGGTGACTATTAAACTTTGACTTTAACCTGCTTACGTTTTAGCTTTCGGTGGTTTATCAATAACATACATTGTTTTTCACAAACAACAAGCCTCATAGCTCAGTTGGTAGTAACTCTGCCTTCTGCGCTGTAGGCTGTGGGTTCGATTCCCACCCAGGACAAACATTTGTGTGATGAATATAGATGTTTGTTCTGTGTTTGGGTGTTGTATCATATAGTAAGTATGTATTTAAAAAAAAAAATTGAAGTAATCTATCCGTAATCTAGTTCCCATATTACAAGCCATGCTTAGTTTGGGGCTAGATGGCGCTGTGTAAAAATTAATGTCCTATAATATTTATATTAATTATTATTTATTTTCAATAACATATGTGATTTGTTTGTTGACAGGACGAAATCGAAAACGAATCGAAACGAATCACCGAGGAATACGAAAGCCTGGTCCTCTCGCTGAGCGGACGGGAGGCGGAGTTGAAATCGGCGGTCGGCAAGGAGCCCGGGGAGGGTCGCGAGGGGCGGTACCGCGCGTTGCGGGACCGCGTGCGCGCGTTGGAGGCGCGGGTCGTCGCCGAGCTCGGGCTGCTGTCGTCGCGCGCGCAGGCCGACGCCGGGATCCGCGAGCTCGACCAGCTGCGGAGCGAGTTCGCCGCGCTGCAGGCCACCTTCGACGCGGTGGTCGCGGAGCGCAGGGACCTCCACGAGAAGGGCAGCGTGCACGATCTCGATCTCAACTGCAGCTTGGAGAACCTCGTCACACGCTTCGGGGACTCCAAGGCTATCCTGGACCAGAAGATCGATAAGCTGGAAAAGGGTATGTGGGAAATCACTTTGTACATAAACGTGCTCGCGGCTTCGTTCTTGTGGAACCTACGGGCAATAATTTTTGCGATAATCGGGTCGTTGCGTAGACCAGACTTAGCGCGGTTATTTTACTATGACATTCAAAATGGTATTTGGCATTATAAGAAAGAACTCGGTTTTAAAAAAGTGTAATTTTCAACGGATAGCATACTGACATTTGACGCTAAATTCTAGTGTAAATGCGAGGTTAATTACTGTCAAAAAGACAGTAATTTCACGCAATAATTACCGCGTTCAATCAGTTTCATAATCAGTTTTGTGTGGCGATGTTTGACATCTCATTCCCATCCCAAGGGATCAGATGCGAAATGGTGTACAAGATTACACGTGCTAGATTATAGTCTGTTTACAATACACCTACTGGTTGTGAAAGCCTCGTGGGGAAACGGTGTGAGCGAATGTACACTTTGACCGGAAAATATTATATTTAGACTAAACTAAACAATTGAACTGATTTACAAATAATTTATATACTTATAACAGACTGTAATGAAAGCAATAACAATGAACGCACATTTTATAGTAAAAGCACATTTGCGAGTGCATTTTTTTTCGGGCAGACTGGGAGGTACTTGACCTTTATCTCACCTGATTTTTAAGTTGTGATAAGGCCGAAGGTGGAAGCGTGGTGCTATTATTGTGATTTGATCAGAACGATTGTACGTCCTAGGTGCGGGACTGCTCGAGCAAGTGGAGAGCGACTCGCGGGACGTGCGGGCGTGGCTGCAGCGCGTGGACACGTTCTTGGAGGGGCTCGCGGACGTCCCGCTGGGGGATGCGCAGGCGTTGGACACGGCGCTTGACGCCAGCAATGTCAGTCACGTATACTATACCTACACGTTATATACTTCACAAGCGAGTTCACACGCGCACACGTTGCTAGACACGCGCGTTTAAGTCTTTAGAAACTTTATGGTGCCATTTGGTGGAATTGCACTAGCATAAACCGTCCTGAAAAGTATCTTATTATTAAATAAGATAGCTTAAATAAAATAGTTACAATTATGCCGAACAGTTTTCGCTTAAGGGTTTACATGTTTAACTGAAGCTAATTACAGTACAATCGTCATTGAACGTGAACCTTTTCGGAACTAGTGCGCGTTATATTTTTCAGAAATTCGACGAAGAAAAAGATATATACAAAGCCAAAGTCAATGATGTAACCACCGCGAAGGAAGCCATCGTGGAAGACTGCGAGTCGTCGCTCGCCAAGTCACTGGAGAGCAGCACCGCGGCGCTGCGCAACGGGTTCGAGCGCACCACCGCGCGCGCTCGCCAAGTGAACGAGAGCCTGCGGCGCGCGTTGGAGCGCACGGAGGCGGCGTTCCGCACCATCGACGAGATGGAGGCGTGGCTCGAGCAGACCGCGGCGCAGGTGCCGCGCGAGGAGGACTGCTGCATCACGGACTCCGCCGACCTCTACCAGATCAAGACCAAGTTCCAAACGCTCAAGGACCGCTGCGACGACAAGACGCAGGAGTTCCGCAATCTTAACGAAGCTAGTGAGTTGATACGTGCGTGTGGAACTCGCACTCGGTGACCCGGGAGGACTTTAACCGCCTCTGTGGTCTAGTGGTTCAAACCACCGATTTCAGATCCAGAGGTCCCGGGTTCGATTCCCATGGGGAGTACAATATATTGTGCTTGGTTTGGTCGGTGGTAAGACTTTGTTTAAGTCCACCTGGCTAGCTACCACCATCTTACCTAATTCTGTCGCCGTAATAACAATTCTAAAATTGGTGTGTTCCGATATCCGGGTGAAGTGCGCCTCCACCTTCGGCCTTATCTCAAATTGTAACCAGGTGAGATGAAGGTCAAGCGCTGCCCGTAGTACAATAAAAAAAAGATCATAAAAAAAAATAGTTCTCAAAACTGGTTGTTACCCTTATACAAGCTTTATTTACAAAAAGGTATTGATCATAGGCTAGTGTAGAGCCTACTTGACGAGAACACAACATACAATACAAAAACTACCTACTACTTACGAAACAATAGTAAAACTCTATAAGACAAATAACAAAAACAAACATAATATAGGAATATCTACGCTAGGTATTTTTTTTTAACATGCTGTCTCTTGATAGAATAGACTGAAGAAGATAAAATACCAATTTCGTGACATAATATCATTGTAAGACAAACACATTCGGTAAATTAATGAGTGTTGACTGTTGTTTGTATGACAGAAAGGAAGACAAAACGTTTTTCTATTATGGAGCCGGCTGCAGGGACGCGGTACGGATATATGAAACTTCCGGAGTAAACCAGGGCTATCAATTTTACCATTTATAATTTTATACAAAAACAAGATGTCTGCCAAGTTCCTTCTATATTATAAAGTATCCAGGTGGAAATGAGTAAGATTATTCGCGAATGCGAGATGGTATAAAAATGTCTGTTGAAGTCCCTCTATTCTACTAATATGAACCTTATAGGAAGGGCGCCATATAGGACTGCAATATTCTAATAAACTTCGGACGTAAGAACTGAAAAGTATGGCATCATTCAGCTGAACCCGCTAGCAGAAGCCAGCGATTCCGTTGCCCGGAGCAGACCACTATGAGATTTCCACTCCAATGTATTTTCCTGTGAAGTATGTACTCATGTTATGTGTGTGTGTGTGTGTGTGCAGGTAACGACATCCTGGTGGCGAGCGAGGGTGGGCGCGCGGCTGCACTGGCCAAGCGTGTGACGCATCTCAACGCGAGGTGGAACGAGGTCATGCACGGCATCTACGAGCGATACAAGTAATATCTCCTATCATCATGACATACTTAGGGTCTATCCCTAAAATAAAGAAAAATATAGAACTCTTAATTTGTCCGGTCTGATCGCGAGGCCATAATTCAAAATTCCGTTGAAGACTTCCACACGAATGTGACATCAATTTGTGAATCCAAGATGGCGGAACTTTTTTTTCTTAGCAAATATTTTTGAAGTGACCTTTTTACTTATAGAATTACAAAAAGAGGCCGAGGATCACAAAAGGCGCAAATATAGTGGTCTCGACAGAGCTTACCTATTTGAGCCTTTTGGGGTGGAGACCTAGGGTCCGTGGGGAGCCGGTGTCCTCCGGGTTTTCATAAATCTTGCGGGGCTTTTGAATGAGGCGACACGTGACCCAAGGGCTGGCTCCTGTAGGCCAGCGAATTAGCATAGCTATTCAGCGTGGCAATGCAGCCAGTGTCTTGGGCACGCTTCCTTCTGGTACTGGTCTGGAACAGTTGAGTTACCTATAGGCCGTTTGTAGCGGTCCTCAGGAATCTATATATAAACTATGTACAAAGGAATCTGACTGATTCCTTTGTACATAGTTAGTTTAATTTTTTGATAAGCCTCATAGCTCAGTTGGTAGTAACTCTGCCTTCGGCGCTGTAGGCTGTGGGTTCGATTCCCACCCAGGACAAACATTTGTGTGATGAATATAGATGTTTGTTCTGTGTTTGGATGTTGTATCATATAGTACGTATGTATTTACAAAAAGTATTTAGGTATTTTATCCGTAATCTAGTTCCCATATTACAAGCTATGCTTAGTTTGGGGCTAGATGGCGCTGTGTAAAATTAATGTCCTGTATTATTTATTATTATTATTATTTTCTTTGATTTTATCAACTCAACTTATTTAAGTCGGAATAACCTGGCGTACACGGGCCTAAGCCAAGTGCACGTCAGTGATAGCGGGCCTGGAAGTTAATGATTGCAAGTTTGGTGAAAGGGTATCGGTGGAGGTGTCCGTTTGAAGAAATTTGCGGACAATTCTGCACGTGTTCAAAATAATAGCTTTTTGAAGCAAGGCGAATGTGTGTTTAGGTAAGTCTAACAGCTCAAGTGACTGAAACAGCTGTTTGGGAATGACTCCTGTTGAAGAAAGCACTATTGGGATGATTGAGACCTTTTTCAGCCTCCACATTCGTGTGATTTCATCCTTGAGATCAATGTATTTTGAAACTTTCTCTCCTATGGTGTTTTGTAAATTGTGTGTGTTGGGTATGGCTATATCGATGAGCAGTGCTGTTTTGTTTAGTTTGTCTACAAGTGTTAGGTCCGGTCTATTGTAATGAGTGGTCTTATCTGTCAGGATTGCTCTGTCGAAGTAAAGTTTGTGAGTGGAATTTTCCAGCACCGTCTGGGGGATGTATTTGTAATACGGAATCGGTCTCGCTGTAAGATTGTATTTAGCCGCTAAGCGCTGATGAATAATATTAGCCACTTGGTCATGCCTGTACTTGTAGTCCGTTTGTGCTATAGATTTACACGCCCCCGTGATGTGCTGGATGGTCTCTGAAGAACTATTACAGCGTCTGCACATGTCAGTAGCCATGTTACGGATCTTCATGATGTGTTTTTTGTAGTTCCGTGTTTCTATTACTTGGTCTTGGATCGCAATCATGAACCCTTCAGTCTCAGGGAAGAGTTCTCCTCGACTGAGCCATTCGTTCGACGCCTGCATGTCGACGGTGGGTAGGCTCAGGTCATGGTGATGTCTTCCATGGAGAATCTTCAGGGTCCATTCGGAGAGTAATGATTGTCTGTCAGTTAGTTCTTCGTTCTTCTGTTTAAGTTGATCCTTTAGGTTAAGAGGTGTAAGTTTTTTATCCATTTCTACTATCGACTTGTGAAGGGATGATGTTTCGGCCTTGTAATGGAAATAAGCTCGTAAGGTTGTAATTTGTCTATTGTGAAGGTTGCATATGTTGCCGATACCCCTGCCTCCTTCTTTTCGCGGTAAAATCTGTCTCTGGATGCAAGCTCGCGGATGGTGTTTGCGGTGTTTGGTCATTGTGACGTTTATTTTTCGTTGTATGTTTTTTAATTCAGACTTAGTCCAACTTATTACACCAAAAGAGTAAGTAAGGACAGGGATGGCATAAGAATTTATAGCTTTTGTAGTGTTTTTTGAGTTTAATTGTGTCTTAAGGATCGAGTTTAATCTATGTTGAAAATTATGTTTCAGTTTGTTCTTAATTTCTTTATGGTGAATTAACTTGGATTGGTCGTATCCTAAATATTTGTATGATTCGTTATCTTGTAATGGCTCAATGATTTCACCAGATTCTGTATAGTAAGTGTGTTGGTGGCTTTTTCCTGCGAGGATAGAATTAATTTTACATTTATCGATTCCAAAATTCATGGATATGTCTATGGAAAATTGTTCCGTGGCCTTGATTGCTAGTTCGAGGTCATTTTTGTTTGAGGCATAGATTTTAATGTCGTCCATATACAACAGGTGAGTTAATGAAAGATCTCGGTTGTCAGTCAGTCTGTTAGTTGCTGTTTCAAATCTGTAGCCCAGATTCATTGTATTAAGCATGTTAGATAGGGGGTTTAGGGCTAGACAAAACCATAAAGGACTGAGAGCGTCTCCTTGGAATATGCCACGTTGTATTTTGATTAAGGGGATGTTGCTGTTCCTATCTAAAGTATGTGCTTGCAGTTGAGTTGTCCATCGAGTCATAGAGCTCCCTAGAAATGAAATAAGTTCAGGGTGAACTTTATAGATCTCCAGGATTTTTATCAACCACGCGTGTGGTACCGAATCGAAAGCCTTTTGATAATCTATGTAGATGGTGTACAAGTCGGATTTCGTTTTCTGCGTTCGTTGTAGGACCACTGAGTCAATCAAGAGATGCTCCTTGCAACCCTGGCTGAATTTCCGACAGCCTTTTTGCTGCTCAGCTAGTATTTGGTTACTATCTACATGTGTGTAAATAAGTTTCGATACGCAAGCCGTTATAATTTTATACAGGGTCTGCAGACATGTAATTGGCCTGTACTTTGCTGGATTTTTAGTGTCGTTGCTATCCTTTGGTATCATGTAAGTCGTTCCTGATGTAATGTAGTTAGGCATTATGTCCGGGTTTTTGATGAAGTTATTAATGTGATTGTATATGTACGGGTGAATGTGCGTGAGTTTTTTGTACCAGTAACTATGTATTCGATCTGATCCAGCTGTTTTCCAGTTATGTGTAGTTTTCAACACATTTTGGAATACATCTACGGGGATATTTTCATATTCCATAGATGTGAGATCTGAGTATCCTGCGTATTCATTCTGAATCCATTCGGTTCCTTCTTTAAGCTCGGCTGGGTTTTCCCATATACGAGCCCAGAAATCATGCATTTCTATGGGATCCAAAGCATTGGTGTTTATCTGGTGGCTGCTGTTTGTATTAGTTGTTCGAGTTGCGCGATTAGTAGTTGACTGTGCAATTGATTGATAAAATTTTCTTTCGTTATTGACGAATTGATTGTTTTGGGTCTTTCGTTCAGTGCATTCCTTGTATCTCCTGAGGCGACTGCTAACGACATTTAATCTTTGCTTAAGTGTATCTAAATAATGAGTTAAGTCTGCGTTCGGTACTTCATGTGTCGTGTGTATTTTGTACTGATCTACTATTTTGTTAACATGTTCTGTGAGGTCTCTTCTTCTGTTACCGTTAATATATTGTGTCAACCTTCCTATCTTTTTACGATAGTCGTTAACTCTTTTCTCAAGACGTTTTTGCCAGTTAGGTATTTTTCCACATTGACCTAGGTTGTTAGTATCTTGAGGTGGTATTTTGAGCTTGGACCCATTCACTTTAGCCGCTGTCCACGCAGTACAATATATTATTGTTTGAAGTTCGCTAAAACTCGTGTCAGCATTAGTGTTTTTAGGAAGGACCATGTCATTGAAATAGCAAATAAGTTTTCCGAATTTTTTGGTAATTTTTTGTTTGGGGATAAACGGTCTTTTATCAGGCTCTATTTCACGGAAGTATTGTAAAGCTTCACTAAAAACAAGATCTACTTCTTCGCGTCTTTCTTGGTGTACACTGTCCGAGTTTATACGTGTGTGTTGAGTTGTCGTGTTGAACATATCTATATATATCTACATATCTACATATGATTCTGATTCAATCAGAATCTATATTTTACAATGCACATGAGACTGTGACTGTGATGCCCACGATCACGACCATAGACTATAAATTTTATTCATTTTTTTTTTTTTTCAATAAACACAGATAATTAAAGCTGAATTCATATAGCATACCTATTCAATCCTATCCAAACTCCTTCTTAATATTTATTATTATTATTATCGTAATTATAGTAAAAATATCTTATAAATAAATAAATAATTAATAAATATTACAGGACATTAATATGTAATTAAATGTATTCATATCTTATTTTAGTTGCTATTTGTTATGCGTGATTTCGCTCGAGTGGGTTCCACCTGAAAATCAGCGCCTCTTCACTCCATGGTGGAGTGGCTTTTTGCTGAGGTGGTACCTTTTTGGCCCAGGCCGACCGGCGCAGTATAATATGTGTTTACTTACGTATTTACCTACTCATTTTATTTATTTATTTTTTACCTATTGTTACTAGATTTAAGTTAGTGTGTTTATGTGTTACTGTGTGTTTTATGCGCTGTGTTTGTTTTTGGTGCCAAATAAACATTTTTCTTTCTTCTTTCTTCTTTCTTATATCATTGTGTAAGTTCGTTGTTTCATTGAGTGCATCATGCCAATCTGTCGAGTTTAGGTCCTCTTGACTTTGTTCAGTTCGACTTGTATTCATTTGTGTGTTTGATGCCCCTAATTCTGCAGACACTTCTCGTCTTATAGTGTTTAGCCTATCTTCACAAATGAATTTGTTCGCTATGATGGCTCGCCTCTGGTCCGCTATTCTTTGTTCGCTGATGTGGTTCGAATTCGGGAACATACTGATAAAATGTTGATGAAGTGGCTTTCTGTATGCTGTTTTATTCGTTTCAAGCTGAGTGATCCTAAAATATTCCCTGACGATTGTTTCATTGTGTTCAGCTGTCCAGTGCATGCGATGTGTAGGGTGTGCTTGAGTTGGAGGTATATTTGTTTCGACTTGGTGAGTTGTTAGGTATGACTCTACTTCCCTACGTATATCAGATATACTGGATGTTGATAGAAGTTTGCTGCGGATGATAGCTCTACGCTGGTCGCCTACTCGTTGCTTACTCACTTTCATGTCGGGGAATACTTCTTCGAACTTACTGTGAAGCTCTTTAAGGTATGATCTGGTTTCCGTTTCTAATTTTGTTATGATGAGGTATGTGCGCAGGATGAAGATATTCATTTCCTCGGTCCATTTCTTTCGCGCACGTGTTTTGACTTTGGCGGGTACAGGGTCAATGGCTTTTGCCACCTGTACAACGTCTTCAGCCAGTGAAAGTGAAGATCTCCGTGAAGAGGGAGAAATAGAAGAAGGTTTAGAGTTAAACTTAAGGTATGAAGGTGGGGAAGAGGTGATAGAAGAAAATAGTGATTTAGGTGAGGATGTAAGAGATTGGGCCTCTTGGTCATTTTCAGCCCGCTCGTGATGTGTCAGGCCTCGCTCCTCGATCGGGGCCAGTTGAGCTGCTCCTACGTCGTTCATACTCGTCGTGTTGCGACGAGCAGTACCGGAAGATGTTCTCCGGCTCCTTGTTTTCAGTGGTCGTAGGTTATACCTCCTGTTGGACTCACTTTGTTCGGGTTACCCGGCAGAGGGCCGCCCATTACCCTCGCCACCGATGGCTTGCATGCTGTGACGTCCAGCATCGGCTCCAGACGTGCCCCGGCGATCACCCCCGGGAAGCGACCATATACGTACTTCTTTACTGTTCTGCTCCATCTTGATGGGTTTGCCCTATCCCTTTTGGTCACCCGTTAAGTAATTTCGTTTCGGGTGTCCGCCCCTCACGTGGCATAGATGGTCAGCACGGACGTGGGGTTGGCCTTTGAGGGGCTTATTATTATTATTATTAATTGTACTTTTTATTGAATAAATGTAGTTTTGTAACGTAACGTGAATGGTGGTCAGGGTTCTCGGGGAGGCGTGGCATGAGTCGGGCGAGCTGCGCGCGTGGCTGGCGCAGGAGACGGCGTGGTTGGACGGGCTGCAGCGACGGCTGCGGCGGGACCCCACGACGCCGGCCGATGCTGAGGAGATCGCGCACGATCTCTCGGTGAGTACACTAAACCTACACTATACTAGGTGAAACAGAATATGTGTACTAAGCAGTGGGGGGGCTTTTCGGACCAGGAAAAGTGTTTGTTGTGGTGGGGAGATAATAGTGAATTCCCATTTTCAGTTTCCCATACAAATCTTTTCAATGACAATAAATAGTGACGACCCTATTCCTTTACCGCACTATGCATGTAGGTAGGTAGGTATCAGTTGGTGCAATTGTCTGTGTCAAAGAGTATTAAGGACAGGTGAACCAATTTTAGTGAGAACTTGGAGTCATCTCGTGAAAGTAGGTTATTAGATAGAACATACACATTGATAAATTACATAGGCACCTAAAGTTACAAAAAGACGATAAATGCGATATTGGACGAACAAAAGTACATTATAGGAACGATTATTTTGTATTTTAGCTAACAGATAGATACTATTCTTATTGATTTGACAAATTAAACCTTCTAGTAATGGATTGTCTCATTAGCAGCCCAGGCTTTTCGACGATTTTCCTCTGTTAGTGAAAGTGCTTTTCGTTCTTTGTGATTGTGACCTTCTGCTATGTTGCCTCATCTGTCTAGAGCTGAGTTCATTAACGCGAGTTAAGAAACAGCTGATTTTAGGGTAGTCTCAACTCAAAAAACCAGCTGTTGGTATCAGAACTTTGATCCTGTTTCATCAAAAACTTTGAACCAAAATTCAAAAAGTCGTAAAACAAACGTTCCACGAGTCGGGTCGGATAACCCCGTTTCGGCATAGTACACAAATTGTGTTACAGGTTGTATAGTGTATCACTTACGGATGTATGTTCCTCCAATATTATTTCCATTACCAGAAAGTATTTGTCTTGTGTATTTTAGATGTTGGTTGAAAAGAACACGACACAGCTGGTTGATTAATGTTTGCGTTGTGGTGCGTACAGGATTTGGAGAACTACCTCCAGAACCACAGCGACGAGCGTCTGTCGCGTATCCAGGACGTTGGCAGGCAGCTGGCCGACGCTCACATCATGCAGGGCTGGATCCGGGGGGAGATCGACTCGCTCACGGCGAGGTGGAACACGCTGCACTCAGAGGTTAACATTTACCAGTCTCTTCCAACACTGTGACATAATCTCTTTGCATGGTATATCAGACCTTGTATATCTTAAAGCAACCATGAATCGTTGAAAGTACCAATAACTTCGTTAATTCCCGTCATCAGCATCGCGCCGTACTCCCAAATCGCTGTAAAGCTCTCGCCGCCGCGAATAAGGCAAACTTTCTATAGTATAATATATATATATTATATATATATCTTCCCTCTTACGCCGTAAAACGCTGCTTTCCAGCAATAAAATATTATATAAAAAACACATTACCAATAGGTGAAAATCAACGGTAAAGTAGTACTAAGAAAAGCCCTGTATCTTATTAGCACTAATTTGGGGCTAGATGGCGTTGCGTAATATGTCTAGTATCAAAAAAATATGTACATGTGTGTGTATAGGCGACGACCAGAAGTGCGGAGCTAGAGCGTCTTGGGAGGGAGGCGGCGCAGTCCGAGGTATGCGTGGAGGGGCTGCACCAGTGGCTGGAGGAAGTACGGGGGGCGCTGGATGGGGGCGCGGGCGAGGAGCGGCTGAGGGGGGTGGCGGCGCAGTTCGGGGAGCAACGCACTGTGCTGCAGGGAGTGGAAGCGCAAGCAGACGCCTACCACGCCGCCGGAAAGGCGGAGGCTGCCTCCCGACTGCGGGACCAGCTGCAGCTACTGCAGGTACGTCACGTGCAGTAGTAGGAGGCAGGTGCATCTTCCAAGAACCACTGGGGTCGTGGGTGCCTATCTATTTATGCGGTCGGTTCCAGTTTGGTTAGGATGTTGCTAGAAACTACCGATTGTACGATCAGGAAGATGGTTCATTCCCAGTCCCGTAGCTCATCTCTGGCAGTCCTAGAGCTCCGTGGAGACTCTTGACTGAGGTCAGGTTTACTTAACAGGGGGAAAACGCTTTTACCCCAGCTTGAAGGGGTATCAGGTTTTAAATAAGATGATCCCTTGCTGCTAAGGACACATTGAGTCATCGGTATTGGGAGCTGGAGCCAGTTGGAAAGGCCAGCGGCTCGTCCATCAGACACTATGGTTTTACAAAGCCCATTCGAAATTTAGCAATTACGAAAATTCCCTGATGCTCGATATTTTTACTGTCACTAGAATTTTATTGTTACTGTAGCTACGTAGCTAATGAATGTTGTGTTGTCAGAGCAAGTTCGAGGAGACGGAGCAGCGCGTGGCGGCGGCGCGCGGTGGAGACATCGTGTCGCGGCTGGCGGCGGCCTTGGTCGCCTTGACCGGCGTGCAGCGAGGGGCGGCGCGCTGCGCGGGGGGCGCTCCCGGCGCTGAGCCCGACGCGGTGCGCGCGCAGCTCCGACACTGCCTCGTGAGTACACAAGTCACGCATTCAAGGAAACATACCGAACGATACAAATCACAAAACATATCATACACAACACATAGCAAAACATATACAGTACACATCACAAAATGCGGTGCTGAAGGAGACCACTTGGAGTGTTTTAGACTGAGTTGCGCACCAATGTCGATACTCCAGGAACTAAGAATCAAGCAGCGTTATCTTCCTTGTTTAGTCCCGCATGTTACGGTTTTTTGGATATGTGACAAGGCGAAAAGTAGATTCCATTGTGCGCCTTTCGTTAGGGGCGAGTTTTAACCGCCTCTGTGCTCTAGTGATTCAACCCACCGATTTCAGATCCAGAGGTCCCGGGCTCGATCCCCATGGGAGTACAATATATTGTGCTTGGTTTGGTTGGTGGTAGGACTTTGTTGAAGTCCGCCTGGCTAGCTACCACCATCTTACCTAATTCTGTCGCCATAATAACAATTCTAAAGTTGTTGTGTTCCGGCATTCAGAGGTAAGATAGCCAGTTCCTCAGTTTGTTGAGGATTCCGGGTGAAGCGCGCCTCCACCTTCGGCCTTATCTTAACTTGTTACCAGGTGAGATTGAAGGACAAGCGCTTCCCCGTCGTACAATAAAAAAAAAAGACACAAAGAACATGACCACCAGCAAGGTCATCTATGCGCTGGACTGACTGCAACAACAACCATGTAAAAATGGCGAGATGTCGTGAGCCGTGCCACATCACGCTGAAATAATACACAGTGACCACGAATCTCTGTAGTGTAGTTGTTCGCTTACCGGCGTCAGCTCTAGAGGTTCGATCCCCAGGTTGAACAATATTGTGCTTGGTTTGTTTGATAGATAGATACACTCTTTATTGTACACCAAAAGACAAAAATAAACAGACAAGCAAGAAAAACACTTAAACTAGGCACAATGGGCGGCCTTATCGCTAAAAGCGATCTCTTCCAGGCAACCTTTGGATGGAAAGGATAGCAAAGAGCAGACAAAACGGTGCACTAAAATAAACATTAATTTATATAGCTACTTGTTAATAATAACAAAACATACCATACATTACAGAATGTCCAATCATTACTAATAAAAAAATAATATATATATATATATATTTTAATAGAAACTAAACAGCAGTAGCGAACGAGACAATTATAATTTGGTCGAGGAAAAGTAATGACAGCGTAAAGTTTGAAGTTTGGTGGTAGGACTTTGCTTAAGTCCGCCTGGCTAGCAACCACCATCTTACCTAAGTCTGTCGCCATAACAACAGTTCTTAAATTTTTGTGTTTCGACAGCTAGAGGTAAGACAGCCACGCATCACAAAACATCGATGCCCATTACAAAACGTAACATATACATTTCACATTAACCACATACACTACACTACACGACACATTGCAAAATATAACAAACTCCCCCTCCTATAATTAGAATTATTTTTGTGGTTCTCATTTCGTGGTGCCAGTCAACGCAGTTCCTCTTATATTTAAATAACTCTTTTAAATGTTTAAATGCAAATAACTTTATGAGACAGAAATAAACTATTATATTCTATGTTCTTTCTGGATGTGACCTATGCAGTAAGGCTTTGTCATAGGCAAGAGTACACTTAACACCAGGTGCGCTACTTGCTTGTCTCTTCGTAGTCTCGTCTCGTCGTAGAATTAAAAAAAAAACGCGTAATAATATAGGGAAAAATAAGGGTTACAGCAAGGCCTTTGCTGCCCCTTTTAAAAACTCTTTTAAAAAAAATGAGCACTAACAGGTTAGCAATAGTGATTTATTTTGGATGGCACTAATTATTTGGATTTTAGGAAAAAATGTCACACGTCTACTCTGTAAGGTTGCGAACGACGGAATTCACACCTATATAATAACAATAAATACTAGCACAAACTTTTTTAATCACATTATTCTATTTTATGTAATTATTTAAATTACATAAAATAGAATAATGTGATTAAAAAAAAAAATGAATGAATGATATAAAACATTGAATTAATATTTTAAAGTCCTACTGACTGCCTACTAAATGTTACAATTCTTAAAGTCGAAGTCAAAATTAGTTTAATAAGTACGATATTTAGGATCACTTTGAAACGCCAAATCTACCTCTTATTCGGAACCGCGACCAGCACTCAAGGAAAAGGCTAAAATCTTGGGCTTGTTAGTTTTTTGATGATCCATTCCATAGAACCTAAAGAGTTTTAAATAATTTAAATAACATTTTAGTACATCATTAATTAATATCATAAAACTTATTTCCACCTTATGGGCAGTATGTTAACATTGAGATACCACAATTTAGCTGTCAACTGGTATAGCAACATCGGGACGTCGTTTTTATCGTCGATATGGTCACTTATTTTGTAGAAGGCTCTTTTAATTATACTATTCTTGATATACATCTATACCTCTATAATTTGAATTTACGAGCAGAACGTTTGGTTGGCGCTTTGAAGAAACTTGTTATACCTCTAGAATTATTTACTTTCCCTAAGCGATACTGCGATATTTACTTACCCTAAGCGATTCTTAGGTATATCAAGATAATTTCAATGTTTTTTGTTTTTTTAATATCAATGTTCCTGTGAGCGTGCATCAGATTGTCATAAAAGTATTTTGTTTCGTAAAAGTCGTGTGAAGCTAGACACATGTGCAATAGAAAAAAGCGCAGGTATAACGCGCAAGATACCATTGTACAACGATATATTTGTTTCAATCGAAAACTACGTGTTACGTTCAGAGATGAAATCAAGCCAACGACGAAAGCTGCAAACATGTATGCACACGTTGCTGTCAGATAAATAGGATGTGATATGTAGCAATGTGCACGTCGCTGTGACGAGTAGGACAACAGAAAGCTAGGTAGGTATTGGTGACCCGACGCGCTCCACTGCGCACCATCCTATTGGGTAAGGCTACACATTTAAATTATCATTTTTATCCTTCATTATTATTATTATTATTATTATTATCATGATTATTATTGCTGTAATTTTATGTATGTATATTTTATTTTATATTCGTTATTCGTATAGTCCGCCATCCTTGAAAGTCGTTATCTTATCTGTCCATCCAGCGGTTGCCTGGAAGAGATCGCTTTCAGCGATAAGGCCGCCCATTGTTTTACCAGTGACGCTTAGATTAAGTTTCCAATATCTGTGTTTTGTTATGTTATTTGTAAATGGTGAACAATAAAGAGTTATCTATCTATCTATCTATTTATTTACTGGCTTATTCCTTAACATAACTTCAACCGTTAAGAGGGATTCTTATTTAACGTGTTCCCCGTTTTCTTCCTGGATAATGCCTCTAGAGCAGTATTTTTTCAATTCATCTAGGACTGCTGTAGATACGCCCATGACAATTTATTTTTTTCAGCAACTAATTGCTACTTTTTATTACCCTATGTGACTCACGATAGCACAAGGTTAAACCTTAGTGGTTCTTTAGTGCTATTTTTATTTTGATTTATGTGTACTTTTTGGTGTAAATGGTAAATAAAAAATGAAAAATGTGACCCTCAAATCACAAAAATTGCCCCATTTTTTTTCTGTAATCATAGGACTACAAGACAAATCTGAAAAGTTTTTAACATAAAAAAAAGTCATAGAAGCGTAGACATATCCTTCTTTAAATTTAAATTCAAAAAAATAATTGAATCGACTCACTTTTGAGGAGAAAACAGGGGAATGCGAAATGTCTATCTCGTCAAAGTTTTTGTAGGTATAATCGGTCTGAGCTGCAGCTGTCCCGCACTCTACAGTGGTAGACATGAGGTGAAGGAGGGTCAGACTTACACATACAACTAGGGAAGATATTGTTTTATTGATTCTCTAGTGATGTCCATCGATGTCGATGTTTATACTATGTTGCTAAAAAGCTTATTGTTGTAGATAGGTACTTGTTTCTACCACTTCATTTGGCTGCGCTAAAAATAATGACTGATCTTGTCTAGTACCTATAGAAATAAATATTACAGGACATTAATTTCACGCAGCGCCCTCTAGCCCCAAACTCAGCATAGCTTGTAATATTAAATGAGATCAAGATCTAATCGGAAATTATGGAAAAACATTGTTAGCGTTAGAACTAGATTTTGATAAAAATAAGAAATGCATTTAAAAGATATAGGAAAACTAAAATGGAACTTGGGCCGAATGTGGAGCTGAAAAGTAGAACGAAACCAGAATTTTTAAAATAATATCTGCTATGGGCCGTATACGGCATACAAAGCGGGACGAAAGCAGATTTTTAATGTGGTGGAACTTCCGAATATGGCATAAATCGTTCAAATACAAATAATTAATGAATAATTCCATTATTTATATATAAAAATCATTATTTATATATATAATCCATAAAAAATCAACTCGCTCTTAAAAATAAATCTAGAATTCTCATCACTTCATAATTCAAACAAATTATTAATTTATGTGTTTTTATTTGTGGCGGAGTGATATAGATCTATGTTTTAAAGCTAAGTAAACTAAATTTATTCCAACAACAAACAACTTACTTTGTACTAAACATGCTTATATACGTATATTCACAGTAGTTGAAATTAAGTTTATTAAAATGAATAAGGTAACCTTTCTAGGTGCCCCAAATGAGAGTGACGGCGCTACACAAACTCATACTGAAATGAATAAGCGGGATTTTATTGCAAAAATACAACTTTAACGAAAATATTTAAAAAACACTGAATTGAGATATACATATTTGATATCTATTTAAATAACTACTAAAAACGCGATATTTCATAGATAATTTATTAAATGTGTGCAAAACACAGTTTATATAGAGAATCTTTCACTAATCGTGTTTCTGAAAACCCAAATTGTAGACACACCATCATTACCCGAAAATTCGATCTGTAGCACCGAGCACCGAGTATTATCGGTGTTTTTAAGCCCTACTTTATCTAGTACAGCCTCTTAAGAGGATCATATACTGAAACTGTTTTCGCGTTGTAGGTATTTTGCGAATATTGCTATCTTAGCGTTTCTTCAGCGGCATCAGACAGAGACAGTTGCTGCTAGAGTAGGTATATTTTTTGATAGTATTTACGTTTCGGGGCATCGCTCTTTTCACCTCCTAAATTGTAACAAAAGTTTTGTTATTGGTGTCAATCGCTTGAATATAATGTATTTTAATTTTAAATATTTTATTATTTTCGAAAAAGTTTTTGGTTTAGGATAAATATTTACTTTTAATAGTCATAGTTTCAGTGCAAAAACATGACTGGTTAAGATGCTAGTACCCATAATGTGATTTAAAAATTTGGCAAAAATAAACCTTAATAAACCAACATATCGGACAATATTATAAGGTAGAAAAGAGCTATTTCTTTATGTACGGACTGGTACGCGGTATATGATCCTCTTAAGAGCGAACGTTTGGTACACACGTTCTCAGAAGTCTGTACGTTAAATCTTAGAGAGTTTCGTAATGCGTACGCGTCGCTAGGCCGACACAGGGCAGTCACAGTCGCCCGGCCACTGTCCGCGGACATTGTGTGCTCGTGTCGGTTGTAGATGCTGTGCTCTCGAGTCACTACAATGGACAGTAGCCACCGGAACTCATCACACATTGTTTGATTGCGTCATCACCCACCGGTAAATACATGAACTGTAAACTTTTTTTTCGTTTTAATTTACGAATAATGTTTAACGCAGGGGCTATAGCGAGTTTCGATTGACAAGATTGAAAATACTATCAATATGAATAATCGAAGGTGAAGAAGTCGTGAGTCTGTTACTTTTACCTTTTTTTATTTATCATTGTTTTAACTCGACTAAAATATAACCGCGATAGTTACCAGCTGGCCTAATACCTAATGCTCTACACCTCATAGCTCAATTGGTAGTAGCTCTGCCTTCAGCACTGTAGGTTGTGGGTTCGATTCCCGCCCGGAACAAACATTTTGTCATGAATATAGATGTTTGTTCTGTGTTTGGGTGTTGTATTGTATGATAAGTATGTTAAAAAAAGTAGTCCTGTATTTTATCCGTAATCTAGTTCCCATATTTAAATATATCGCTGTGTGAAATTGATGTCTTGAAATGTTTATATGTCGGCTTTTCTTCTGAACTATTTTTCGGTTTCATTAAATGTCGCCATTTTTATTGAAACCCAAATGACACAGTGCTAGGTAATAGGAATACGATTTGCCTGTATCAGACATCGCGTGTCGACGCGGAGTCCGCACTCCGCCCGTTGAAAGGATTCTGTGATTACAACCATTGACCAGGATTACAATACAGTTTGGATAAGGCATTTCCTTCACCATAGACCGATTACACATTCGATTATTAAAAACATTCTTATCGCGTATACCAGCCCAGAGTGGAATATATTATGTACCCATCAAATCAAGATTTCCAAGAAGCATTTTGTTTTATAAATACGAAGAAAATTAAATGAAAAATCTACATTTTTAAGCCCTGTTTCACGATAGCTGATTACCGCTACTTGACGATATAAAATCATACTCGCACTTTCTGTTAACATGTCAGAAAGAAATATTGGTATATTTTGTAATAATATTTTGTCGGGTAAAGCTATTCAGAGATCGTGAAATAAGAGCTTGGTTTATATACATCTGCATGCCGGACTTAGGTTTTGGTATGTTTTCTCCAACCTTGTGAGAATAGCTCATCCCAAATGTACCACCTCGCATCGGATCATAGTACTGGGCTTCGTTTTATTTACACTATGTTTTAGGCCTACATTCGCACTTCAGTTTAGTTTAGTAGCGAGTGCTGTCGCCTTACTCGCTAGTCGCGCCGACCCGACACCACTTGCCTGTGCACGTGACATTGAACTAGCCTCGCCTTGTAATGGGCTATAGCCCATTACAAGTATTGTGCTCCCTCGAATGTACAGTGACCTGGTATCTTCGGACATGAGTTGGGACGTGTTGTATTTACTCGCGGTTATGACGCTAATCTTTTTCAAATGTGTCGTAAGTAACAATTTTTGGTTCAAAACACCAAAACAATTTAGAGGTACATTTAAATATGTAGTTGTCCGATTCATTTTTAATTCGTTGTGTTGAAGAAGTATATTTAGTAAAGGAACTCCGGCACGCTTGCGATTTTCATATTGTTGAAGAAATATCTAATTCACTGCTAGTGATGTAAACATAATAATATATTAAAAATAATATATTAAAATATAATATATTCACGTTTAACTGCCTTCGCCTGTACGACGGGGAAGCGCTTGGCCCTTATCTAACCTGGTTTCAAGTTGTGATAAGGCTAAAGCTCACTCCACCCAGAATACTATTCACACTGAGGAACTGACTGACTATGGTGGTAGCTGGTAGCTAGCTAACCAAACCTAACACAACATTTAACCTTCTGGGGATCAAACCCGGGACCTCTGGACCCGACACCACAAAAAAAATTCTTTGACAGGTAATCCGCCGTAATAACACCCATATTCCCCGATTTTTTATTTGGATACCTATCCCATCTACCTATTACCTAAGTCACAGCTTGAAAGATGCAGGTCGGAAAGACAGTCAGACATACGGTCGGACAACGAAGTCTTGATAACGGCGACCTGTTCAACTCTTTAAAATCCCTAAAACATAAAACCACAAAAAATAAACCACCAAAACAATGTTGGTTTTCTTTGATTGCTAAATGCGAAAACGCTCTGCCAAAATTTGGCTCAAGAATGTGCTTAAAACCAGTAACAAACAATACACCAATAAGGAAAATTAAAAAAAAAACAAGATTTAGGACTCTATCATCTTTATCTCTTTATGTGCGAGTAGTGAGAGACTCGCACATAATGGCACAGTTATAGAATGTATCTCACTTCTGAGGCAGCGCGCTTTTCCGTTATTGTAGAGACGAGACTTTTTTTGGCTGTGATGATGATGATGATATCGTAAATTCTATTTTAAATGTTCATTTAATCTGTAAACGATGATCTTGCACTCACATGGGGGTATTGTGCATTTAAACCAGAAACTGTATCGCACGCTGAGCGAGATCAAGTCGGAGGTGGAGAGCATCATCCGGGCGGGGCGGCGCATGGTGGAGGAGCGCGCCGTGCCCGAGCCCACGGACTTGTCGGACAAGATCGACTCGCTCAAGGAGCTGTACAACAAGCTGGGCGCGCTCGTCACGGAGGCCAAGGGGCGGCTCGAGGGCGCGCTGCTCACCGCGAGGGAGATGCACGCCGACTTGCACGCGCTCTCCTCCTGGCTCGCCAGCATCGACAGCCTCGGCCCGCAGACGCTGGAGCTCGAGATGTCCCGCATGGAGGCCATCAAGGACAAGCTCAACGCCAACCTGCTGGAGTACTCGTCGTCGTGCGAGGCGGCGCAGCTCGCCCCGCTGCGCCGCCAGGTCGACGACATCAACACTCGTTGGGACTCTCTCAAAAAACGCGGGGCTGCGAGGCGCGCCCGTCCCGGCGACGCCGACCTCCTGCACAAGTATCTCAGCGACATAGAGAAGGAGCTGGACAGCGAGGAGACGATGTCGGCCGCTAAGTTAAGGGTTCTGGCCGGGGAGGTGGCGGCCAAGGGGGGGGAGGTACGTGCCGCGGGGGTCGGGCCGCTCGTCGACCGGTGGGACGCTGTCATACGGAAGATCAAGGTAAGTGGGCTCTTGTTGGGAACTTTTGTAATCTGGGTTTGATTCTGTGTCTCGGATCGCATCAAACTGTCGAAGAGTGTTCATTTACCTCACAACGTTTTCGGAGCGTACTCGGTTATATCGAACTTCCTTTCTCCGTGGCGCGTGTCCGTGGTAACCGAGCACGCTTCGAACGCGGCCTCAGAATCATCTCCATTGCGAGTGAACGTATCATCGGCTGTGAATCACTCTCGCACTACTCGAAGTCCTCGTTTGCACAAAACGGTTTTCATATCTCCGCCTGGCCTTTTGTTGTTGCTTTGGTGTCACTGTTTATAAATCACGCTCACGGTGAGTCATTCCTCGCATACATCCGCATACTATCGGTGTCGAGTGTTTCGTGTGGAAGTGAAATAACAAACTAAAAGTACTGACGAATGTTTGTGGTGTGTCCGCGCGGTGAATACTAAGAAAAACGCACCGATAAACGGTTTCATACGATGTACATACGGTGTTTGAGGAGGCTTTGATCACGGCAACCCATTCATCGAGCTTGGACTCACCGGGTCACGTCACGCTTACACCAGCTATCGGCGAGTCGCAACACTAACACTGTACAGTAACATGCCCGGCGTGATGCCGGCTGGCGGCGGCAGTACAGCGCGGTTTGTGTTGCAGGCGCTACCCGCCACGCTCACCGCGCCGCTTCCCGCTTCGCTCGAAGAGTACGAGAACGTGACCGACACCATCAAACGTCGCCTCGAGAGCCCAGTCAACACCCCCGAAACGGAGAAACCGGACCTCAAGAAATCGAAGATACCACTTGCGCTTAAAAGTCCGGTGCCGATCAAGAAGCAGATCAAGGAGGGCGGGACCCGGGGCTCCTCGCTTGAACGTAGGGGGCGGACCGGAAGCTCCTCGGCGGAAAGCGGCCACGCGGTTGAGCCGGCGGGAGGAGTCTCCGCTCCCTCTAGCCCCAACAAGGACAGCAGCACCTTCAACCTGCTACAGGACAGCGACCTTTTCACACAGATATCCAAGAACAAGCTCCACGCTAAGGAACCGGCTGAACGACCGATACAACGAAAAACCGATCCGTGTCACGTGGTCGAAGTCAGGGCAGGGGAAATCGTGAAGGGTACCGTGAGCCCCGTGGAGCCCGAGACGGCCCCCGACGCTGCAGTGGAGTTCGTCCCGCAGGAGATCGATGACTCTGAGTCCCCGGCGCAATGCGGGGACCGCAACCGGAGTTCGGCCGTGGACCTCGGCACCGAGCCGAGGACCTTCGTCATCGAAGTGAAAACTCTGGAAGCTCGCATGAAGCCCACGCTCGGCATCCTCAAGAGGAGAGTTTCCGCCGACGTACCGGACCTCGTTCCACCCCCAGACGGATCCATGGAGACCCCTCCCCCGACACCCTCGGACGATCAGTGCCCGCTGCTGTACGACCTAGCGGTGCGTCAGAGGGAAACGCTGAAGAGCTTGCGAACACACGAAGCTAACGAGTACTTGATACTGGACGAGGTTCCCAGGGACCAGGCTGCGCTACCGGAGCCCTCGCTTACCGGGGAGGCGGCGGCCCAGCGATGCGACGAAGGGGTAGCTGGAACCACCCACGAGGGGATGCGAGACAAGTCCGCCAGCGCAATGGAAGAGGAGGTCATTTACTCGGAGGTCGAAGATATGCCTCAGGTAATAGGGAAAGAAACTAACATACAATTTGAATTCCAATCGTTTCAAAAATCAAAAATCAAATTGGAAAACGGTTTATCATAAAAAATGCAGGGAACGTAGGCATCGGAATTATTTCGTAGATTGTGAGCTGCGAGCGACTCGGTAATGACGCTGAAGTGTTTTGAAATGCCACTAAACGGTAATGTTATGTGGATTTAGATTTTACGAGTAAAGTGACCGACCGTTCCTAACTATTAGGAATGCGGTTAGCTTTCGTTGAGTTATTCCAGCGTCCTTCGTAATACTTTGACGGTTTTGACACATTTCTTCTCGAAAAGTGATGGAGTTATTCTGACAATAAGTATTAAACCAATTAGCAATAATAAGGCTTTCCTACAAAAAGTTCCAAGAATGTGTCTAAGCCGTTGTTTTTAGACATATACTAAGGCCCGTGTTAGACGGTAGCTACAACAACCCCCAAGGCCACCTTACTCGTTGTTAACTGCGGGTACGCTCACATTCACGATGGTTTGTCGTCTCTTTTGGTAAGTTGAAATTGGTCGGCAAGCAACGTAAGTCACCTTTGTGGGGAGGCTTGTTGTTAGTTACGGTCTAGCATGGGCGTCAGTTTCCCAACCTTGTGTGTGATGTAGCTGCGGCAGTCACCCGCGCCGCTGACGCTGACGCCGACGACGCCGCTATCGCCGCCGCCTACGACGCCGCTAACGCCGCTGTCGACGTCGACGCCTATCAAGGACAGTGCGCGTGCGCATGTTGTCGCTATGTCACCCAAACTCATCAGCGATGAGCCGCCGCAATCTCCCACTCGCGACAACGACACGTCGCAAGCGCCCGCCAGTAAGGAGCGGGAGATAACTCCCGAGAAGTATCAGAACAAGGAGGATACTAGTAAGGTGAGAACTGTGTTGTGATAGTTGTTTTCCTTTAGAGCGCGACCACGACCATGTTTGGTGATGACGCCGCATTATGATCTGGTTTGGACTGTGACTTGGTGTCGTACGGTTGATATTGGAGTGAGTTGAATTATGAATGAAATCCACTAATTTCTTTTTTTACTTGTTTGACGGGGTAGCGCTTGGCCTTCATCTCACATAGTGTCAGATACGTGTGTAAGATAATTATTAATTTTAACGCACAGTAAGAGTGAAATATTGTTAGGTTATATTTACATTTTTTTATACTTCAACTTCAACATTTGACATCGACACCTTGACCTGACTACGATTTTTTGGCCACAATTAGGCATGTATTCTGTTAACAGAGTGTATTGTGTTACCTAGAGCGCATACCTCCGGGACGTGCTGAGTCCAGCGGAGGCGCAGGAAGTAGAGGCGTGGGAGGAGGCAGCGAGCGGCATGCTGAGGCGGCTCGACGTGGTGTTGCTCACGCTGCAGGGGGTGGCCGTCGAGAGAGATCCTCACAAGAGGCTGGAGGTGATGTGTTTGTCTTCTCTTGAGGCATCGAGAAGTCGTGCTGGAAAGTAAACGGGAGTGTTGGTGTGATGTGATCATGCTTTTAGGAAGTTGATGATAGCCAAGCATTTGAACAACAGCTTGCTCGAAAAAAAACAAGTAAACATGCCAAGCATCTGACAATTAGCTTTCTTAATTCACTCTGGACTTCAAGGCTCCTTGATTGTACTCGTGCGGAATAACAGACAGCTTCCGAGTTTTTGCCTTTGATGACGAGAGTTGTGTCATGTCTATATTTTACAACATTGTGCACATTAAAAAGCGTTGGTCCATGTACGCTGCCTTGCGGCACACCGTAGCTACCACGACTAAAGTGATTCTGAAAATGTCCAGGGTTATCATCTGAATCTGAATTTGATATAGCGGGAGAGGAATCGAAATAGTGTCGAATGCTTTCGTAAAGTCAAGGAAAATGCAAAGACTTTTCGTCTTGATCTACGAGTGTGGCTAACGGTGTATGTGTGTGTCTCAGATCCTGAAGAACCAAGTGGGCGGCGTGGCGCCGGATGCGGCCGCGCTGATGTCCCGTGGCGATTCGCTCGTCTACTCGGCACACGCGCACTCGCCGCTGCTTGCAGACTACCTGCTCACACACTACCAGGTCAGTGACTACTCTTACGTCTCAGAGATCATTTGTTTGTTGATGCGTTGATGTTCTGTATATGAATCGATGTGAAATACGCTTATTATAAGTGTTTGTGTGTAGGACAAGCTGCGAAACAAGTGGTCGCTGGTGATGTCGGAGGTGGAGTGCCGACGATCAGGTGCACTGGCCGCGGAGGACCACCTGCAAGCCCTGCGCGACTTGTTGCCGGAGCTGCAGGACTGGCTGCAACGCTTCCAGGAGAGGGTCACACCAGACAAGGTCTGTATGCTGCTACGACCTATAAGTGCTCGGGTCAAGCCTTTTGTCTATTCTCTTTCAATGATTCTCTATTTATAATATAACTGGTGGATTTAATATCGACCTACACTGTTGCCTCAATAAATATTTCTACAATCTCTATTGTTCATTCTAATACTCATATTTTAACGCTGAATGTTGATCAGGGGCTCTAAACTATCGTCAGCCAGAGAGAGCTGTACCACGATATTGTTAAAAGCAAACGATTGTAACTCACATTAGGACCCGTTTATTCAGCAGCAAACAAATTAATCTTAAATCAAATTAACTACACTATGTTCAACATATGAACATCACTACAGTTCGTATTCGCACTTTAATATCACTTGACGTTGACTCGTAATTCAATACTGTTCTGATTACAAGTCACGCGCTATATTTATAACCAACTGTATGGATTATTCTATATCATGTATGTGCGAGAACAATCGCGTTGCTAACTATTGCGTAAACTAGGACTATTGTATTCGGTTGTCGTAAGCAACCCTTTTCAAGTTATTATTGTCTCATTTTCGCGGAAGTATGTGAAGGCTAATTCAAAATTGTTGTTCCGGGATTTAGAGGTAATATTCAGTTCCTCTGGTTGTTCAGGATTCCGGGTGAAGTGCGCTTCCACCCGGCCTTAACTTGTAACCAGGAGATGAAGGCCATGCGCTTCCCAGCCGGACAGAATGTTTTCAGACCTATTGGATCGGCGTAACAATATGCTGTCCGTTTCCCATCGTCTAGGCGGAGTCGCTGAAAGAGGAGCTGGTGTCCCGTGAGGGTGACATCGAGCGAGTGCAGGAGTTGTGTCGGTCACTGAAAGCGCTACACGTGGGGTACCCAGAGCGGGCCGTGACCGACGTGCTGGTCGCGTGGACTCGCGCCGGGGATAGCGTGCAATCGCACCACAAGGGGAGACAGGTGTGTACATTCGTTGTAACAAACATTTATGTGATAAATGTAGATGTTTGTCCTGTGTTTGGGTTTTGTATTGTATGATAAATATGTATTAAAAAAAAAAAAGTATTTATGTTTTCTATCCGTAATCTAGTTCCCATATACAAGCTATGCTTAGTTTGGGACTAGATGGCGCTGTGTGAAATTAATGTCCTGTAATATTTAATATTTAACACAGACTACAATTACCTAATTCTGTCGCCATAACAATAATTATAATATTGTTTTGTTCTGGTATTTAGAGGTAAGATCGCCAGTTCCTCCACCTTCGGCCATATCTTAACTCGTAACCAAGCGCTTTCACGTCGTGCAATAAAAAAAAAACACCTTCGAGGATTAACATATTACTCATAGCGTGCATCAGAGGCACGTCCAAACTTACGTTCGCTTAGGGCAGGGGTCGGCAACCTTTTGAAATGGTAGAGTCAAATATTACAATTAACAAAATTTTTAAAGAGCCAAAAAAATGTTTCTTGTCTGCAATTAATTGTTCTTGCTTACTAAATACAGTTTTTTGATAACGGTAACTAATCTATTTATTCATAAAAAAAACTATATATTCATTTACGTAAAAGAAGTGTTTTTTTACAAAAAAAAAACACTTATAACTATAATCATAGAATTGAAACTTGTGTGGCTATGCAACATAATTAAATAAATTAAACGGTTATTACCACAAAATTTATACGTCGATTTGCTGACCGTTTAATAACCGTTTTGGTAATAACCGTTTCATTTATTTAATTATATAACTATAATTTTAACGCTTTAATAAAAATATAATATATATATTATCAAATCGCAATAAAAACTTTAAAATAGGTAATTCATTATATTATATAGACAGAGTGAGTTTTTTTCCAGGGCCACTGAGGCCAAGTCTGAAACCGTGAGAGTTATGGAAAACTCATGTTAGGAGTTACGTGCTCGATTTAAAAATAAGAAGAAAAAAACTAAAAGAAGAAAACTACAAAAAAAAGAATTTCTTTAATGCTGAACTTTTTTTTTTTTAAATCGAACACGTGACTCCTAACATGTCTTTTCAGTAACTCTCACGGTTTCAGAATTGGCCTCAGTGGCCCTGAAAAAAAAACTCGCCCTGTATATAATATATATATATATATATATATATATATATATAAACACTTTCGCGGTAATATAAAACAGAAACAGTATACCTAGTACTTTGTTTCTTTTTTGACAATTCTTATTGACTTTTGGAAAAAAAATTACATGTATTTTAAAAATATAATACTTATTATGTTACCTAACTTTAATTCGGTTTTTTTATTATTACTATACATACCTTTGAGAAGGTAATTCGCTTATAACTCTTCTACTTGAAACAACAAACTATACGTCAAAGCCAAAGCACTGGTGAAGACGCCAAACTGTTTTGCGTAGAAAGCGAATTAGAACCTACATTCGAGAGCTTCCGACGGACTGACAGTGACGACGCATGTCCCATGAGAGGGGAGCGGTGAAAAGCGAGTACAAGTGACTGAGAGATAGAAATGGTGCCTAATCCTCGTTAATCGATTCAGAACTATTATATTTTTTTTTATATAAAATAAATATATTTGCTTTTGGAACTAAAGAGCCGCATCTTCACATCCAAAGAGCCGCATGTGGCTCGCGAGCCGCAGGTTGTCGACCCCTGGCTTAGGGGAATACTAGCCAATGATCCTATTCGATTTTTGGTCCAAGGGACATGCCATTACTCACGTGACCTTAACCATCATAGAATATGCATTTGTCACAAAACGGCTCTTTGTTGTAGGTTCTAAATATCTGTTGGAGGCTATGTATTACATCGGGCGTGTGATATATTGCAGGCGGAGGTAGAGGCGCGTGGGTCGTGGGTGGTGCGCGCCAATAGCACGCGCGGGGCCGTGGCGCGAGTTGCCGCGGTACTGCGCTCCCCGCCGCTGGCCGGACGCGACTATGACGAGTTCCCGCTGCAGGAAGACGCACTGCAGGTACCGTGCACTAGATGTAGCTACCACCAGGGACGGTACCCGCGACCTCGGGGTACCACAACCTCTTATAGCATTCTTGTTTGGATATTACTTTACTTTTGTCACAGTTTGTCACTCTATCCAGTGCAGAAAAACGGAGACAAAAGTAATGTGGTTAGGCCCCTGAATCATAATATGACCCTGGGATGGATCTCATAAATATATGTCCGGATATAGACCTATGAGTGATCGACAGTCGAATGCTCTATTACTTTTTTATTATCGGTTCACAAACTGGATGTTACAAATGCATAACAAAATACAATATACAAACATTACTATTTATACAGCGCAAAAATTTCAAAGTCCAATAGCCTTCTAGATATGAACACAGCGTGTACACTCTCCGAGTAGATTGGTACAAAAATCTTCTTATACATTTTGGTATAAGAAGATTTTTGAATGGTGGACTGACTTTGACTTCGTGGTTTCGTGGTATGTTTCAGATACAAATCTACAGACCTTTGAATTGAATGCCATTACTCGTTGAAATTTTGGTATGACTCGTCCACAACAGATACGATTTTCATCACTTTCGAGCTCCACATTTTTTTTCAATGTTTTGCAACGGAGCTCTTGATAGTTTATTTGTCAATGTCTTGTCTTGACATGGTGCCTTCAACTCTGTTGTTATTTCTCAGCGCGTCAAGATCTCGATGGCGGAGATCGAGCCGCAGCTGGAGGAGACGGAGAAGGAGTACAGGTGGCTCAGCAATAAGTACAAGTCGCCGAGCGCGCAGGTCGGCCGCGTGAGAGACAAGCTGGCGCTAGAGTGGGCCGCTCTCAACCAGATGTACACGCAACGATACCAAAGGTCAGTTCACAACACGCACAGATACTAGCTGGTCCTCAAGAAAAAAGGAAGAAAGAAAGAAAGAAAGAAAGAAAGAAGAAATACATTTTATTGACACACAACAACACAGCACAGACAATTTATGTAATGTAAACACTATAATATGATAGATAGATAGATAGATAAACTCTTTATTGTACACCAAAAAACAATAATAAACAGACAAGCAAGAAATACACTTAAACTAGGTGCCATAGGCGGCCTTATCGCTAAAAGCGATCTCCAGGGAACCTTTGGATGGAAAGGATAGCAAAGAGCAGACAAAGCGGTGTACTAAAATAAACATAAATTTATATATAGCTACTTATTAATAATAACAAAACGTACATTACATTACAAAATATCCAATAATTACTAATAAGATTGAATTAAAAGAAGAAGAAGATATATACATGCACCAATCTATGTGCCAGGGTGGGCATGTCTGGAAAATAAACTTCCATTCTAGTGTTTATAGCAAATGGCGTTCTACTCGTTGCTAGGGCATATGTTTCTTTAAGTGGTTCCCTGAGTAAAATGATCATATGTGGAGTATATACAAGGTGAAACAGAATATGTGTACTAAGCAGTGGGGGGGGCTTTTCGGACCAGGAAAAGTATTTGTTGTGGTGGGGAGATAATAGTGAATTCCCATTTTCAGTTTCCCATACAAATCTTTTCATTTTCTCAATGACAATAAATAGTGACGACCCTATTCCTTTACCGCACTATGCATGTAGGTAGGTAGGTAGGTATCAGTTGGTGCAATTGTCTGTGTCAAAGAGTATTAAGGACAGATGAACCAATTTTAGTGAGAACTTGGAGTCATCTCGTGAAAGTAGGTTATTAGATAGAACATACACATTGACAAATTACATGGGCACCTACAGTTACAAAAAGACGATAAATGCGATATTGGACGAACAAAAGTACATTATAGGAACGATTATTTTGTATTTTAGCTAACAGATAGATAAAATTCTTATTGATTTGACAAATTAAACCTTCTAGTAATGGATTATCTCATTAGCAGCCCAGGCTTTTCGACGATTTTCCTCTGTTAGTGAAAGCGCTTTTCGTTCTTTGTGATTGTGACCTTCTGCTATGTTGCCTCATCTGTCTAGAGCTGAGGTCATTGACGCGAGTTAAGAAACTGCTGATTTTAGGGTAGTCTCAACTCAAAACACCAGCTGTTGGTGTCAGAACTTTGATCTTGTTTTACCAAAAACTTTGAACCAAAATTCAAAAAGTCGTAAAACAAACGTTGTTCCACGAGTCGGGTCGGATAACCCCGTTTCGGCATAGTACACATATTCTGTTACGGGTTGTATAGAGATTTTTTTTTTCTTAAAGATTAAACTTAAATTCGCTAAGCCGAATCCATCCTTAGTGTCAATAATATAACAATTTTATGTGATTCTTTTTCGCTTTATCCCTCATTCTAAAAAAATCCCGAAATTATCAATTTTCTGACTTATATTATCGATCTTCTTCTAAACTGGGAAAAATATCATACTTTTGAGTGCAACGAAAAAGAAAGACTTCAAACAAAATCTGTTCTAATAATGATATTTCTTAACTTGGTCTACTGAATGAATGAAAATACTTTATTGCACACCTTAAAAATAGAACTGGATAACTGTTCTTTTTTTTGTATATGTGTGCGGTCTTATCGCTAAGAAGCGATTTCTTCCAGACAACCTTTGTGTACCTAGTCTTCTTTTAGTATCGTTAGTAGTTATTTGTGCGCATACATCTCACTATCACGCGCGTTATACCTTGTTGTTTTATGAATTTTAGTATTACAGATTTATAATGGAATGGAAAGGAATTTTTCATTTGTCTCATTGTTTTTGTTTATAATAAGGTTGTGTACATGGGTGTGTTTAGATGGGTGCAATGCCAGGGCGTGTGGGCCTCTCTTTACTCTGAGCTGGAGACGTGCGGCGAGTGGCTGGACGCGGCCGAGCGCCGGCTGGACGGCTGGACGCGCGATCAGCTGTCGGCAGCAGAGCTCTCTGATAAACTCAAAGAATTCGACGAACAGGTTCGTGTCATATTCTAGTACTGTGCCAGTCTCGGCCTTTACGCTATTTCCTTACGTTTAACCACAATACAAGGAAACAAGGTATAACAGATGTGATGATCACGTGGGTGACACTTGAGTACGCCATCAAAATGGCGGCACCAATCAGTCCGTTGAGACTGACAGAATTCTGGGAGTGTATAAACATAGCTCCCGGCTTTGATCTGACTTGTGCGAATTTGAATAAATCTTGTGGTTTTACATAAAAGTTACGTATAGAATTAGTGTTTTCTATGATCACATATTTAATCAGATAATTTAAAGTTTTTTTTTTATTGTACGACGGGGAATTGCTCGGCCTTCATCTCGCCTGATTTTCAAGTTATGATACGGCCGAAGGTGAAAGCGCACATCACCTGGAATCCTCGACAGTCTGAGAAACTGGCTATCTCGAACAGCAAAACGACATCTTGGTACTTGAATTCATTCATTGACTTTTGTTTTAGCGTCTTCTTGATTCATAAATTACTTCTGGAGGTACAAAAGGACAATAAATTTGTCCTACCTACATTTGCTGACAGAATTTGGTCAGACAATTTTCCTTGGTGACATGTTTATTTTTATTATAATGGAATCTGGATATTGACGTAGGAAAGTATCACTTTCGGGAGTTCCATATCTTGTTTTTGTATTACCATGCATTTTATTAGTGTATTTTTAGGGTTGTACGACCCTATTACCTACTTCATCGTCTGACCATCTGTCTGTAAGACCTATTGAGGGTCGTATCTATTTTTTAAACAGCATTAGGTAGTATTTTTTTTTCATAAAAGAAACGTGTAATAATTACGATTGTAATTTGAAACAAACGGTAAACCTATAAAGCTGGTATATGCTATGGTTCTTACCTTGCAATATAAAAACAAATAATAAACACCGGCCAAGCGAGAGTGGACTTTTGGATTTGCGTTTAGGCAAATAAAATGAATACCGATACCGCCTTAGTAAACACGCTATGTTTTGGCTGATAAGAGCTTTTTTAGCTTGAGAGAGTTGAGTGAGAGATTCAATAACTTTTTGTGTGTTTTTACATTGAATTGTGGCCCGGAACCTTCGGTGTGCATGTCCCTTTCGCACGTGGCCAGTTTATTACCCGATTACCTCAGATGGAGACTAATATTTCATACATAGATACATATATAAATATATTCTTACTGAATAAACGGTGATTGATTTTGATGTTGTGTAGATGTCGCCGGTGCAGCAGACGCTGACGCAGGCGCGCGCGCACACGCGCAGCGTGGTGGCGGCGTGCGGCGCGGGGCTGGCGCGTGACGTGCAGGGACAGATGGACGCGCTGCACGCGCGGTGCCACGCTGCGAAACGCGCCACGCACGCTCTCCGTGAAAGGTATTGTACACTATGTAAAGAGTCGAACACCATCCTGTAGACAAATCAAACCCGGTCCCATTAAAGAGTCGATTCCGTGACCGGTACTTTAACTCGCGGCGTGATCCGTCTGTGCTATATTTTTGTCAGGTAAACGTCTATGTTGATGCAGGTAAAAGTACCATACCCGTTTCGGCCGCCAAGCAGCATTGCTGTGTTCCGGTTTGAAGGATATGGTAGCCGGTGAAATTACGGGCACGCGAGGCTTTACACCTTTATGTCTCAAGTTGACGGGTGCAATGCAGAGCCGGCTATGTTCTTTGTAGATGTGACCTTTGCGGTAAGGCATTGTTATAGACAAGAGACGCACTTAACACCAGGTAAAAAAAAGAGGTACCAACGTTTTTAATTAAGCAGGTTAATCGTCATCAAGGTTAGTGTTACTCGCAGCTGAGGCAGCCTGTATCATCATAATCGTGTACGTGAGTGAATTCCATGTTTTAAAATATAGTTCAACTCACGCAAGTTTTGACTAATACGTTGTATATCTATGGCAGGCGCTGTACACTATTCATACATTTATTTTTATGTATACACTACGCCCCAAATTGATCTCAAACGTCTTGGAAAACCGCCAAAACCTCAACATCCTTACACCATTTTTTTATACCACGGGAGTAAGAAGCGCTTGGCCTTCATCTCACCTGGTGACAAGTTATGATAATGCCGAAGGTGATACCGCACTTCGCCCGGAATTCTGAACAGGCCGAAGAACTGGCTATTACCTCTAAATATATAACCTATAAAACAACAATTAAGAAATGTTGATATGGCGACAGACTTACGTAAGATGGTGGAAGCTAGCCAGGCAGACTTTAAACAAGCCCAACGTCCAACCAAACCGAGTACAAATTTGTAACCCCCTAGGAATCGAACACGGACCCTCTGGGTCTGCCCACGGTGGGTGAACCACTAGACTACAGAGGCGGTAAATGTGATATTTGTCGAGCAGAGTGCGTTCCCTGGAGAGCGGCGCGGCGGCCACGTGGCTCAGTGCGTGCGGCGCGCAGCTCGCCGCAGTCAACGAGCTACTACACACCACCTCGCCCAACGTGTCTGACGTCACCAGTCTCAACATACGCAGCAGTCTAGTCAAGGTAACGTAGCTCTCATCACTAACACACACACACAAACACATCCTCACACTATATACAATACACTCACGCAAATCTATACAATATTATCTCTACGAACATGTTTACTTCGTGAAACCTGTAAATGCTACGAGTTTGTGAATTCACACATTGTAGGCAGCAAGTAGTATCAACAAATAAATAAATTATTTACATAATACAGATGACAATATTTATATAAATACACGCAATTGTAACAGGTTCATGTTGTTGGTGAAAAAGTAAGAACTCAGCAACATGATGGTTTTCAGCCCCCCCACTCTTTTATCAGTATATATCGGCCTTATCTCAACTTGTTACCAGGTGAGATGAAGGCCAAGCGCTTCCTCGTCGTACAATAAAAAAAAAATGAAAAAAAATGTTATGTTTTTCTGTAAGTGGTGAACAATAAAGAGTTATCTGTCTACTTTGATGAAAATATAAAAAATGTTCGCAACCGCCAAACGGCTTATGCGGCTTATTTTAGGTCTGTTCTGCACACGGGTACGTATGCCACAAATGGCTAAATCACTCGATTAAATTTACTTACAAATAAAAAAAACTAATAGGTAATAGATTTTTTTGACACGGTTACCGGGCCCGAATGTTTTATAGATACCTCACTTACCGACTCCCACAGAGTAATATTTATGATGAGTACCGGTGCCGGCGCCTGATACCTTTGATTTTCAGTTGGAACGCATCGCGACGTAATCTCAAATGCAGGGGTGTAGGAACTTTTACCCTACTCCCACTTTCAGTTTGTGAAAAAGACTTTTTTTTTGTACGACGGGATATGCATCCTTGCATCTTACTTGATTTTCTAGTTATGATAAGGGTGGCGGCGCAGAATTAGGTAAGATCCTACCACCAACCAAACCAATCACATATTTGTACTCTCTTTGGGAATCGAACCCGGCAACTCTGGATCTGACAGCTGTAGGCGAACCACTAGATCACAGGCGGCTTTAGCTACTTTCACACCTGGTTACGTGTGGATGCTCAATTAAATTTTCAAACAGAACAAATTGGAAGAAAAGTCTGATTTCGTTTGTTTAAATTGAACATAAAAAAATGCTTTTGAGTCATATAATTTACATGTTCTTAATTATTAAATTACACGAAGTTTTTCAAGAAAAATTGCGATACTGATATAGATAGATAGATAGATAGATAGATAACATTTATTCACTTAATATAGCACACTACACAACATCACAAAACGATAAAAACATAGTAGGTAAGTACAAACATAATTTTATGGTAAAAAAACTAAGAAGAAAATTTAAAAGGTAGGTAGGTACTTAAAAAATAAATGAAACACATAACAGTAACAGGTGTGTGTGTGCTACAGTAGCAAAAAAGTCTCGGCTCAGCATTAATGCCCGCTTAACACAGAGGGCGCTGTTTTTCAGCCTGGACTCAAAACGGTCCTAAGACCCTGTGAGAACTTAAAATGTACTATGGAAATAAAATGAATATATTTGTAAAATTACATACATAAGCATACTACATAATTAAATGCTAAAGTTATACATTTGATAAATAAAAAATATGATATTAAAAATACTGAAATATAAGAAAATTCGTGGCGAAATATAATAAAAAGATTTTATATATGTATTCAAATAAAAATAATGCTATTTACATACATACATTATTTAATCATAAAATGGATAAATATCGATTACTTATAATAGTAAGATTTATGCCATTTATAAAAATATATGATTATTTGGGGTTAGTATTATTTTTGTCTAAATCTATGTTACAAAAAAAAACAAAAAAAAGTATAAACTAACAAGTAAAAGGGGCATCGGTACCAACCAACCCAGACTTCTGCTGGTCTATGATAATACATTTGATACGTTTTTTAAATGTATATTTCGATTTTAGAAGACGCAAGGGAGGAGGAATATTGTTCCAGCATTTGGTTGCTTGGTACCTAAAACTACCCCGGAACGCAACAGTTTTATACTTAGAGTAGTGCAGCAAATTTCTGTTTGATCTTGTACTATACTTACTCCGAGACTGGTCAAGCTTGGAAAATAGGTATTCCGGGGATCCAGTAGTCACAACGCCATGAACCATCACAGCCATGTGAAGGGCCCGCCGCGAGACCATGTTAAGCGTGGAAGAGTTATTCAGGTATGGTGTGATGTGTGTACGCGGTGGGATCTTATAACAAAACCTACAGCAGGCATTTTGTATCCTTTGGATGAGACGGCTTGTTTTTGACGTGAGACGTGGACCATACACCAGATCTCCATAATTGAGCCGCGACAGAATCAGAGATTCACAAACTTTGAGTCGCACCTCCTCCTTAAGATACTTCCTAACCTTGTATAATAACTTCAATCTGAAGAAACAGGTCTTAACCAAGTTCAATATGTGACTCTCAAAACGCAAAGAACTATCAAACATAATACCGAGGTTTCTGGCCTCATGAACCTGCTCGACATTCTGTCCCAGTATGTTAACATTGAGAGTGCAATTCATAATGGTTTCAATTTGGTTTTTTGAACCTAATACTAAAAATTTTGACTTGGTGGGGTTCAACACTAGATATCAGTGAGTCCAAGTTTGATTTACATTATATCCATTTATCATCAAATAGACTTTTTAATTTGCCGAATAACTTTAATAACCGGAATGATCCTTACAAATACAACGTCACGGGCGTTCGACGTACGACGTACAAGTACGAAGCGGACAGTGTCCTGCCACTAACTTGTCCCGGGACATCCTGGCAGCCCGCCAGTACAACAACATACCTATCGAAAACCAACCTTGACGCTTACCTGATAAGATTCACTTTCAAACGCAACCGGCAAACTGGCCATTCAGTTTCCGCGTGCAATCAAAAACCACCCGTGCTTAATCATTATAAAGTATAGTTTACGTTGGAGGATACGATCACTGCAGTGCGATTTCTTTGCCATTGTACCGATTTACTACCACGTTGGTTTCGCGAATTTGTATTCTATTTGTATGATGCTAAGGTATGTTGTGAGTGAGTTGCGATGTTTGTAATGGTTTGTTTATTTGGCTTAGGGTTGTAATTGCAGTTCGGTTTCGCCTCGTATCGCGATAAGAACAAAGCTGCTCTTAAATGCTGGGTAATGGCGTTGTCGAGACTTATCTACTTGGGATGTGTCAATTGTTGGACAGCTAATAATTGGCTTGAATTTGTATCGGCGTCTATTTTAATTGATTGGAATAACCACTATTGACCAATCAAAAATGGAGGAACGGATAATTGTATTTCAAAATTATCCCTTATATTGGCTAATGGATCGAGATCAGGAGGTTCTGGTATCGTTTGTTTGATTATTCTTTTAAAATGAAACAGGCCATCGAGGTGTTACTTTGTGGATATCCATTTTTCAATACTAACCTGAAAACAGAAAAATATTTACGAACAAATCCGCTAAATCTCTTTGACTAACCTTTGAAAAATCAAACGACAGGTGCGTGCGGCTCTACACGGCTGCAAGAGCAAGAAACTAGCAGTGTAGCGCTCGAAAATAAAAACCAGCAACACTATTAAACTTTCAGAATAAACCCACGTGACTCGCCTGCGTGTCACTTACCCGGATAAAAGTAGTCTGCCATATCCAGAATCTGTCCGAAACAGAGTCTGCCCATCGTAACAAAGGTCTCCGTGGCATCTAAATATATATAACTCAAAGGTGACTGACTGACTGACTGACTGACATAGTGATCTATCAACGCACAGCTCAAACCACTGGACGGATCGGGCTGAAATTTGGCATGCAGGTAGATGTTATTACGTAGGCATCCGCTAAGAAAGGATTTTGATAAATTCTACCCCCAAGAGCATAAAATAGGGGATGAAAGTTTGTATGAAACTTTGTCAATTTTAAACCGATCGGGCTGAGACTTTGCATGCATAAAGCTACTATGACGTAGGCATCCCCTGAGAAAGGATTTTGAGATTTTGCATTTGTTTTGTTTCGGTTTAGTAGTTTTGGTTATATACTCTGCTTTGTATTTGGCATTTGTTTTGTTTTCGTTTGGTTTAAGTATAGGTTTTGTCGGTTAGAAGTTAGAAGTGTTAAAAAATGGCTAAAGAAATTTAGGACGTTAATGGAGAAGTTGAAGAATGTACTGTCACACTGTGTGTTTTACACACGCTAAACAAAAGTAAAGCCGCAAAACCTATACCTAATTAATAATAATACTTCTTAACGCGAGCGAAGCCGCGAGCAAAAGCTAGTACAATATATACATGCCAAATTACATCCAGATCCGTTCAGCCGTTAAGTCGTGAAAAAATAAACAACCTGGCTCTTCTAATTGATAATATTGGTTTGGATGGATTAATTCTGTAAAAATAAAATTGTAATTGTAAAGTAATTTAGCAAAAAATTAAGAGCTATGCAGGTCGAAAGATAGGTTAGTAATAAGGTTAGCTTCCGTTACAAGATGGCGCCTTTTCACGATTTTGGTACCTATCCCAAATTCTATCAATTTGATTGAATTCCGATTCAATCAAATTGATAGATTTGATTAGTTGACGATTGGATTAGTTGACGCAGGTAGTTACGGATACCGATTAGAACCTTCGTATTGTTTCCCGGCGCAATATAGTCACACTTTGACGGTAGGGCAGCTACCTTCACCGCGGTACCTCACCAGGGGAGGTTTAATTACACGTAGCGGGACATCCCGCTGCCTGACAAGTGACAAGTGGGGGCGCCACCATCGCGGGGACGACACAACGTGGTGGGCGAATACGTAAATGCAATGAAACTGATACAACTTAAATAAACATGTCCAACACCACACTAATCAGCTGTTTTGGTAAAGTAGGGAGTAACTGGGAAAGTAGAAGAGCCGTGAAGATGCACACCTATGACTGGATATTAATATTTATTACTAGCTGCTCCCGAGTAGTTACACTTGCGCAAAGTTGCTAAAAAACACAGCATCACTAATCTGAATCCGTCTATACGTTTTGGAGTAGTGACATTTTAGATACACAAATATTTGCCATAACAAGTGATTGTTGAAATTATGCGTGTTTCTACATTATGAATGGCGTTAGTAAAACTTGAAATAGTTGTGTGTTTCTCGCCCATTAGCACACCGAGGGCGAACAATCGAAGGGTTCTCTCCCCCCTTTCGCCTCTCGGACAACCCTCCCCCCGCTGTGCGCTTACAATTGTCATCGTGATTCGTTTACATTGTGTCATGTCGTGTCATACATCGCCTAATACAGTGCCGGCGTTGGCACTGCATTTAGTGATGTATTTTTTTGCTCCACCGTCGATCACGTCCATGCCCAGACAAGCCTCGAACTCAAGAGCTGATCCATCGTAAAATAAAAAAATACTGCTCCATTAAACCCCTTAGGCGCAAACAATAACAGGCTAGGTGCAAAGGACAACGGAATCGCTAGCTAACAGTTACGGTTGAATGATCACAACACTGGTGGTCGGACGTGTAAAGGTCCACCTGGCTTGGGATAAAACTCCTGCCGAAGTTTGGCGCCAAACGGTTCGCCGTATAAGGTCGATACGCGGGAGAGACAGTGCCTTCGAGGAAAGCTCGCTCCATAGTAGACCTCATCTATGCTATGTATGTCTCAGAGCTAGACAAGCCAAGTCAAGTTTAAGCTCGGTCAAGAGCTAACCCATCATTATAAAAAAACATATAAAAAAAAACACACCTTGCCACCAACCAAATCGACCCCAAATATGTACCGGTCTGGGGATCAAACCTGGGGCCTCTGGATTTGTGAACCTACCAAGGTGGTATCTGGTACGTGACGCCAACCTATGATGCGTCGAGCCATCACGGCACCAGACCACCACCGGCTGTTTATTTTCTTAGCATTAAATACATTCTAATTAATTTACGATACAGGAAAGTGCCAGACTAATGAGTAATTTGACATTGACCTAGATTTATCAATCTAGTTACGACTAAGAATGTGTCCGTTGGAGTCAACTGTTTCTATGTAGGATTATACACTTTGTTGTGTAAAGGTGTGTGGCCAAGTAGGTGTCGACCCGCATTTCGATTTGTGGAAATCCAGTGTTGCACTAATGGAGTTTTCGGTTTTTCGGAAGTTTATGTTATGAATGTCACGAGCATACATGCCGTGACGGTGAAGGTCACATCGTGAGTAAACATCCGAATTGCATGTGTCACTATTCCGCTAAGCGGGGATGAGCTTGCAACCTGTCACAACAAAGTCGTGAGTTTCTGTTTTTACTTTTATTAGAGGAACCTATGAATGTTGACGAACAAATGGTATAGTTTACATTTTAAATTGGAAAATAAAGTTATGGCTAACACTGGAATGTAAACAAAAGTTTCATTCATAGAAATCTCATTGAATTTGTTTGCTTTTGCCGAACTATACACAGAATTATGTTTGTATATATGTTGTTTTTTTTGTACGACGGGGAAGCGCTTGGCCTTAATCTCATCTTGTAACAAGTTGAGATAAGTGTGAAGGTGGAGGCGCACTTCACCCGGAATCCTCAACAAACTAACGAACTGGTTATCTTACCTCTAAATTCCGGAACGGAACACAATCATTTTTAGAATTATTGTTATGGCGACAGAATTAGGTTAGATGGTGGTAGATAGCCAGGCGAACTTAAATAGAGTCAATAATTAATACCACCAACCAAAACCAAGCACAATAATACTGCCCCTGGATCTAGACCATAGAGGCGGTTAAATGTTATGTAAATGTATCGAACTTTAAATGCACGAGTATCGAACTTGTTTGATTTTGTTTTGTTTAATGCAAAGAGGTAGAACATATCCGTATTGTGCGCACAACTCCCGACTATCGGCGGCGCTCCCTGTTTTCCATAAACTTGATATTTATAAACATAATTTCACCTCCGACATTTACCACTTCGCCTTTCGACGCGTGTTACATCAGTGCGAGTGGGATACATTCGTTGTTACGGGTGCAAAGAGAAACACTGATTCGTTTTTGCTGTAGTATAATTGGGGATGTCAGTAAGGCAATATAATCTGCTGAAAGACATCTTGTAACAATATATGACGCACAGAAACGTAACTCAACCTGGCACTATTTGTTGAACGCAAACAATCGATCACCCGAATTTTAGGTGTTTGTCACCGTTTCGCGTCAAAACTACTGTATAGGTGGGCTAAAATTACCATAAATAATCTCAGGAAGTATATGCTAGTTATCAGTGGTGCCACGCGGCCAAAGCTGCAAGCAGAAGATAGAGCAAAGTAATTGGAGGGAAGTTGTTTATGAATGTTGGTCATAATATGCCTGAACAGACTTCCTCTCCCGGGTTTCACATCTATATTATTATACTGTTGGTTATTTGTTTGTTGCTCAGACGTCAGTCAGTGGTTTGTTGGTAGCTACAACATCATTAGCGGCGCTTGTAAACAACTCGCCCGCGACGACCGAGTGTTGAGTGACCGATTTATATTCGCCGACCGTCATTACTGTCACTTCAATCACGCTTGCCAACTCATAACACCATCACTTTTGATTGACACAGCTTTGGACTAGTCGTAGTGGGCAGAATGAATGAATGAATGAATGAATGAATGAATGCAAATATTTTACTGCACATCTTTAAAAATAAAACTGAATTACTTTAGAATAATAATGTGTACAAACCTTTGGACGGAGAGGATTTAATGCTTAAAGAGGAGTTTCGTGGTCCACATATTATTGGTCTAGCTAAATTGACTATACTAGTAGTTTGCCCCGAACTGAGATCTCGTGAGGTCTGGTTTTGAGTTAGGTATTTAACCACCGAGATTATTTCTCATTAATTACGTTTTAAAAACTAAAAAGAAGACCGAGTTCAACGAAGAATTATGATACAATTTTGTTTACCTGGATGACGTATGGACGGACAGACAGACAGACAGACAGACGCGTGAACCTATATGGGGTCCGTGTTTTCTTTACTTTTGAGGTAATACACCCAAATCGCTTCAAGTGTGCCTAAAATATTTGAAGAGTTCCCTCGATTTTTCCAGGATCCCATCATCAGATCCTGACCTGATGACGATGGGATCACCTGGGAAGTATACCGACCCTTAAACACCCAAATCACTTCAAGTGTGCATATAATATTTGAAGAGTTCCCTCGATTTCTCCAGCATTCCATCATCAGATCCTGACTTGATGACAATGGGACTACCTGTATACCCTTTCACACAAAAAATCATTTTTGAAATCGGTCCTGACGTCTTCGAGTAATCGTGGAACATAGGTACATAAAAAAAAACCGACGATTTGAGAACCTCCCCCTTTTTTTTGAAGTCGGTTAAAAGGACGTAATTAACAAACAACCAAAGTGTACTTTCATTACACCTTACTGAACTTGCACTCTTTTTCTCAATCTATATGGGCACATAGTTATCATACACAATTTTTTTTATTAAGATTATTAAGAACTCAGATATGCAAAAAAATGTTTTTTTCTAAAACTCTCTTTTCCAGAAAAACTATTAAAAACTATTAAAAAAAATAGTTTTTCTTAAATGCAGAACTTATTTTTTTTTTAATCGAGCACTGACATGACTTTTTGATAACTCTCACAGTTTCAGACTTGGCCTCAGTGGCCCTGAAAAAATACTCACCCTGTATAATAATATACTCTCTTGTTGCTAACTCTTTTTGTATGCAAATCCAGATAGAGAGCAAAGCACCAAACCACCGACTTTACGTCATAGTAGGTGGGTAGAAAATAGTAAGTGAATAAGTCACCCCTTACTGTAATGAAACATAGGTTAATGTCGTTTTGAAAAGTGCTCTTAAAACCGTTGCCTTAGTAGTCGTGACTGAAAAATCTACCCTTAATAATCTAATTTACTTTACGGCATTCGTGGGCTGGAGCCTACGGATGTCGTAAAGTCAACCAAAGGGCTTCAACAAAGAGGTAACAGCTTTTTTCTAGTGTATAAACAAAACTTTAACGTTTAAACCTCCATTTCAAATGATATTTTAAGTTTTCACACATTTTCAAGACTTCAATCTTATTCACCCCTTTTGCAACCCTTAATGGTAATACAGGGGACCACCCCTGCATTACCATTACATTGCTGAAACCATTCAGCAAAGGAAAAAAACAAGTTAATTGTGAAGTCAAACCTCTTTAACAGTATATCCTACCAGACATTATAAAGCGATTTACCTACATAACGCGCCCCTTTCTTACAAAAATCTATAAATCTATATTTTATTAATGTGCAGCCAATACTCTTTCAAATCAAATAGATTTATTTCAGTCCATCAAAGGACAAATAATAGGTAAATCTAGAACAAACAAATTGCAAACACACATCATAAATATAGAATTATGAAATAGGTACAAGAAATTCAAATAACATTATGAGACAAATTAAATTAATTATTAAAAAATATATTTAATAAATAAAAAGCGTTTCTTTATCTATGACGTGTAAATGCGCCAAGCGCCAAAGCAAGAGGCATTTATTTTTTTCAAACAACATACTTATTATGCTGTACTATGCTACTACTTTCAAATGATACCCCACACGCCAAAAAACATCTTGTCTCACTTAACACCCCTATTTATCAAAAACTACCCTAGTGTCAAAAAAAATCCTCATTTGTACATAATTTGGTGTAACGCACTATTGCTGATTATTAATTTAATCTCTGCATATTCAAACTTTTGAATTGATCGGATCAGCGATTCAAAAGAAATGGACGAAAAATGGTATTTATTTTCACTCCAATATCTCATAAACTACCCCACTTATCAAAAATCCCCGCGACAATCAAATTCTATTTGCGTTATCTCTTTACAGTTTAAATTTCATGAAAATCGGATAACCCGAGGTTTATGCGTTCGAGAGTTATGCCGTCACAAACATTGCCACATACATACATACATACACACACACATACAGTGCCGGATTTCCTAACTTAACTGAGAGATCTTGTTCGCTTCGCTCACTCGATCAATTATAATACATTATGTTAAACTACAAATGTACACACTACTAATATGATATAAATATAGACATATTTAACTATGTACCTACATACAATACAAATAAAATACACAAATAAAAAAAAAGACCATGTTGTAGCGGTCTTGTTTCGTCGCATTATCTATGTTCATCAGTGTTGCTGCTGGTGGAAATAATGATACAGATTTGTAAAATAGCGACGATAACATATAACTCTCCATTATCTCTCGTTAGCAAAGCTCACACACAAATAGCGTCACAGAAATATTGTTATGTTTTTTTTTTACCAGTTAAACAATTTAATTTTGCAAACGTAATGTTAATTATTTTTGCCTTTATTTATCATAATACTACATGACTTGGTTTGCCATATACAATCAGAAATTACGAGAATAATTAAATCGGTGGAAACATCAAAGCTTTGCGCATTTGGAATTTTGGCTTACCACAGAATATATTCAAGTTGTTAGGTAACTACGAGCAGGAATGCCAAAGGCACTCACTAGTATTTTAATGCGCCGACGACGTCGCAAGAATGCGTCATAAATCAAAAAGCAGATTATTACATTTGTATTCATTCAAACGCGCGTACAATAGAGAATAAAAATCCAATATTAGCTTTTTTCTAAATACAGTAACACAGCCAGCATAGTTGTCTCGACCGACGCCGATTTTATTTACTGTTGAGAAATCTGGTAAAAATGTATGTATTTAATAGCGATAATTTTTGGTACAGAGTCAACTTTGTTTTTTTTTCAATCGAGATTTTTTATGTAATCGTGTTTTCGCGTTCTAGCTTCAATCCTGAACTATAACATTATATTAATATCAAGCGAAATTCTTCAGTATCGTGAAAGATATCGCCGATGCTAAGACATTTCATGTATCATCGACTCTTAACGTGTGCAATTGTTAACGACAAAATGCGTCGTGGTCCGTGGTCGTCGGCGCCAATAAAAAAACTACGAATTAAAAATACACAGTGTGCATAGACCCTAAGTAAACACGCGTCACGCCGCCGCCGCTGCAGTATGCTTACAATTTGTAAATGACGCTGGTTATATTCTTCTCTTTTTCTATGTGGATTGTCCTCACACAATTGCGATGTGTCGGTAATCGCGACCACTCAAAATTTCTTACTAAAAAGGTGCCATACAAAAATAATGTGATGTCTATATTTAGTCATGTCAATATTTAGTCAAAAGCGTCCAAAAAGATACACACTTTATCTCGCTCAAAAGCGCAAAAGGTGAAGCTTACCGGAAAGCAAATGATTAATTAGTTAAAGCTGTAAACTTGAGAGCTTTAAAGTCTCAACAATTCAACTTTGTATCATCAACATGAGTATGTTATATAATATTGTAAGGAATTCATTATCAAAGCTTGATCCCAATGGTAAAACATCTCAAAATAATCTCGAAAGTTGTGCTCCGTAAAACCCTGAATGAACAAGGTGCTATACTGAAATCACTGAAATAATTTATCGAGTTCTCAAAGTAACTTGGAATAAATTATCCAAGAAACTGGGGAAAGGCTTTCATTGAATTTTAATTGGTAATAAGACTCCTCTAAAGCTGCTGAAAAAGCCTTAAAACGATGAAGCTACCTGGAGAGCGAGCAGTGACTGCGTGATGAGTACGGAATGTCAGACATCACCTGAGTATAGAACAAGTCTATACTCAGGTGATGTCTGACATTCCGTACTCAAACGTTTCAGATTTATAAACTTCCGTATAAGGAAAGATTGTGTCGTGCAAAGCGCGTGTCACCGACGCCCGACGCCGACAGTGCGGCGTGCGGGTTCTATTTGTAGTCGACTCTATGAAATGAAAATATATCTGTCCCATCGCGTCTTGTTTTCATCCCACTTCTATAACGCCTTTAGAACTGCCAAATCTATTGAGCATCTAAAATCAAGCACGTTATGGTTCACGTTTGGGCGACGTGGCTCTTTCTAGGATTAAAGTGTAGAAGTGTTGCGTTTTGAGTTAGTTTCCCGGTGGGCATTTCCATGAGTGTTTGGGTGCGATTCTGCTGCGTTTACGTCGCGTGTGCTGTGCGGTCGGGCCTTGTCTGCTCAGCGGTCCCTTGGGCGGGGGTTGTACACAGTTGGGAGATAGTAGTTTGGCATAATTTATAGTGAGTGGGGTCGATTACCGCGAATCTAGCCGATTCAGTTAGTTGATATATCGCGTGGTTGTTATTGATCCAGTTTGAAGGCGTCTTGGACACGTGAGTTATTTTGGTCAGTTTATTGGACATTTCCCTGATTTATTGCTGGACATCAACTGGTCATTAGTTTCTGATTGGTTCTTATCCTTATATTTCGGTTTTATACAAAATTAGTCTTTGCAACTTTGTAAGAAATGCTGACTTGGTTCGATTGATTATTTGCATTCCACTCTTGTTAATGCTAGAGTATGTAATTATATTTACTTGAAGCAGATCAGTTACGGTCGAATAGTTTCTCTTGAGAAAGGGGTCGGAAGTTCAATTTCCCCGACACGACAAATGCATTATCTGCTAACGTATCCATATTTTGTATGTGGATATGTTATATGTTGTATTGTGTACAACATATAACACCGTAACATATACCGTATACTGCTTAGGCAGTATACGGTATATGTAACCCTTTCCATAAGAAAATAATGTATCTTCTAGGGTTTCGTCCAGTTATGTACTCGTAGATTGGATATCTAATACATCGGTAAGCCAGGTGTTTCTTGGACGTTGTTATTTTTTATTGTACGACGGGGTAGCGCTTGGCCTTCATCTCACCTGATTGACAAGTCATGATAAGGCCGAAGCGCACTTCACCCGGAATACGCAATAGTCTGGAACTGGCTATCTTACCTCAACATGTCGGAACACAACAATTTTAGAATTGTTGTTATGGCAACAGAATTAGGTAAGAGGTGACTGCGAGCTTAAACAAAGTCCTACCACCAACCCGGACCTCTATATCTGACAGCGTCAGACGAATCAATAGGCAACAGAGGCGGTTAAAATTAAAATCCATTTTAGAATTCCGCTACGAAACAAGCTTATTATTTTCTCCCACGTAACCTGTGCTGTTTCTGTCACGATTGAACGTGTCTGAATACGTAACATGGTGAGACAAGTGTATGGAGCGTGTGGATACTGCACTCTCGTGGCGCTCGTGAACCTCCAATATTATATTTATCGCGCATTCCCCGCCCGGCACCCGAGAGGATGACAATTTATTTCGTCTGCCGATCGTCGGCACAGCTATCGGCTATACAGTACACTGACTACACCTGTACTACAGTGCACTTACTCAAGAATACTCAAACTCTGCAAAATTTCTGCATGGTTAGTAGTTGTATTTTTTTATATTATCTCTGTATTCAAAGTGATTGCGCTTGGTAACAGACATTTAAAAATGTTATAAAGACACGCAAATTCACATCCGCGACGGGACTTGGACTCGCATCTTTTCTTCAATCCGGAAATGCTCTAACCAATTGAGCAATGAGGGACCTGACTTAGTTTTCGAATTTGGTGCCATATTCAACTCAGCTTAAGCGCCGATTAACGCCATCTAGCAGAGGTTCACGAAACTGTAAAATGAATGTCGTGTAATATATTTATATTTATTAATTTATTCTAACTGCCCTGTTTCTGAAAATAGATAATCAGCGAGCTTAAGCTGAGATGAAGATGGCACAAAAATTCGAAAACTGCGTCAGAACCATTATAATTTTTTTTAAGACGTTGTACATCTACCTACCTAACCTAAACTAAATTACTCGTTACTCTTTTCCCCTAACCCTTTTAAAAAAAAATATATATATATTTAAATTGACTACCACCATGTCTCGATCTACGTAGAGTCGAAATACGCTTGTTGAGAGTAGGGAACATATTTGCCGTCGGGGACGGTAACGTTCAGAACAGACTGTACGGATCGGGTCGCCGGGGGCAGCGGGACAGGTAACAGGTATCACTGACAGCGGGGGACTCACTGCATCCACGTACACTACCCCTTTGTGCCCTCTACAAGAATTCCCGAGTCTTGTCTTGCAATTCAATAAATCGAGGACCGTTTTAGCATAGGTTATATAGGTGAGTGGAAGTCTCAAAGCGCTCATTTTTCGCGGAACCAATTCCATAATGGCTTTGCGAAGTGCAGCGCGCTCGTGAGATGGCATCGCCATGATTTACGGCACCACCGCGCGCTTCCGGGAATTTTGTGAGACTATTTGGGAACCGAAACTCACAAATAATAAGCTTCTTACAGTAATATTTGTATTCTGCGCCACAGAATGCTGGACAGTTAGTTTGTCTTCACGCGAAAGTTCGGCGGCTTTACGTCGCCTCTATAAATTGAAAAGTTTTGTGAAGGCACTCTGTTTGAGGCGGAACACACATTATAACAATTCCATGGCTTAATAACCTGTCGGAGCTTACACAGTTGTCAGATTGGTAGAATTTATAGCTGTCATTCTACAAAAACGTTGATGTTTTCGTGTAAATGAAAGCTCCGTTAAGAATGAAATATTTTTAATACGTTTTCTCATGGATAAGTTGGACTTACTATGAACCCGAAGCATATTCTTGCTTGGTTTGGTTTATAGTAGGACCTGTTTAAAGTCTGCATGTCTAGCCACCCCACCTCACTCAACCAGATTACCGGAGTCCTGAATTTTTTGGGTGAATTTTGCTTGCACCTTCGGTTTTATGACAGCTTGACACCAGGCCAGATAAGGGCCAAGCGCTTCCCCTTCATACAAAAGTGTAGGATAATGACAGGAATGTGTACCTCTACATGTACGTAGAGTAGTCGTTATAGAGTGGTGTGTGGTTGCAGGCTCGCTGGGAGGAGGTGGGCGCGCGTCTCCGCGACATGGAGGTGCTGCGTGGTGAGGAGCAGCTCCCGCCGGCGAGTCAGCTCGGGGACATACAGGCGCAGCTAGAAAAGGTAACGTGTAACGTGTTGTTCACACACATTGATGTGATTCTTGTCTCTGTCCTTTCCCTCTTTTTTCATTGCAGGTCACATACCGACTGCGTGCTGGCAGCTTGATAGAGCTCTGCCAGCACATCTTAAAAGTCCGAGTCAACTCTGATTGTTTTTTTTTTAAATTATTCTTTGTTGTTTTTAGTTAGTTGAATTCGATAAATTGCTTACAGAAATTGATTGACAACATAACGTAGGTTGATGCGACTGTTGACTCTCGGTACAAATAAACAAAACTTTCAAGTAAAATCAGAACCCATCACCTGGGCAGTTACATAAAATCTAATAAAGCGTGTTTCCTCCTCGATTTTTTTAAACTGGTCTGAGTCGATTCTTCATCAATAGGGTTATTGAAGTCCTCCTGAAGCTCGATCCCAGTGGAATTCCGTTGAAACCCCATTGAGGTCTTTCAGGACTCTTCGTGTATGATCTGTTATGTTCCTTGTGGTTGGTACTTCATAACTGAAGCTTGATCACCCGGTACTCGTTGACCTGTTAAACGTGTTACTTGAGACGACCACATTACGAAGGTCCAGTACCGACGACAAACGATGTTTGAGAGCGAAAGCACTCCGGGGATTTCTTCAGAGACAACCAGGTAAGCTGCTGCGTCATAGTTTAAATTCGTCATAGCTAAGCGAAGTAACACCTTTCGTACATTTTTCCGTTATCCACAAAAAGTTGTCCACCTGACACCTCGCCGCCGCCGCCGCGTCATCTATCGCGAATCCCCGTCACCGCACCGAGGACGACCCTCCGTTATCTCGGATACAGCCGGGTTCGGCTTACCTGACACATTTGTAACGGGAACTCTCATTATTTAACAGTCACGAGCCGCGACAGCTGCTTACTAAAAGTACCATGGTTGTTGTAAATGTTGTCTCGGAAATCAGAAGCAGAATAAATTGTAGGAATCAGGGAATGGTATGCCGATAAGGGCGTTAAAGAAACCTCCGGGGGCGTCGGCGGTCCAGCCGCAAATCAACGAGCTTCATCGATATATAATGCAACGTTGACTAAGGCAGGATTGTGTCCTGGCGAAAGCATCACAACATTGGTGGTAGGGCCTACTAAAGGTTCTGGCTATCGACGACCCTCCTGCCTAAGTCTCGCGCCAAATGTTTTGTCGTGTTCCATCAGACGCATCTCAGCTCTGGCCTAAAGCTAGACAAGCTTAGACTGCCTCTGTGGTCTAGTGGTTCAACCCACCGATTTCATATACATTGGTCCCGGGTTCGATCCCCAGGGGGAGCGATATTGTGCTTGGTTTGGTTGGTGGTAGGATTTGTTTAAGTCCGCCTGGCTAGCTACCACCATCTTACCTAATCCTGTCGCCATAATAACAGTTCTAAAAAAAATGTTGTATTCCGGCATTTAGAGGTAAGATAGCCAGTTCCTCAGTAGAGGATTCAGGGTGAAGTGCGCCTCCACCTTCGGCCTTATCTCAACTTGTTACCAGGTGAGATGAAGGCCAAGCGCTTCCTCGTAGTACAATATATATATAAAAAAAAACCAAGCAGGTCAAGGTCATGAGGTCAAGGTTAAGAGGTCAACCCATCATATTTACGAAATAAAACGTGTAATAAAACTTTGCATATATGATTCCATACCAGTGAAATTGTAAAATCCACGCACCATAAACAAGTCCGACCGTGCGGTCAGCCGCTGAAACTGACTTACGACCGCTGAACGGATTACCAACCTCTGACTCTGGGATTCGACGCCGTTTGATTTTATCGGGCTAGTTTTAGGTAGCCCATCCCTGAGAGGTCTGCGGCCTATTCACTCGTGATGCCTCCAAACGACCCATTTCACAGCGGAATCGAATCATTACAAACAAATATCACGGCTTTAAGGAAATGGAGTAAAAGCCATACATTAGCGGCCCTCGGTGGGATGTAGGGCGCCGCGGGACGCGCCATTACGGCGTTGGAGCGACAACCTGCCGACCGCACACGTTCATCGCTACCACTGTGATCGATCCGGTCGTTATTGTCCTCATAAATATCGATTTGATTTTCGTTTCATTGTTAAAATAATGCGATGTTTTTTTTTATTTCAATTTATCGTTTGAATTTTTCGGCGATTAGCTGCAAGATTTTGCGCATTTTATACTGACTGAAGTTTACGGTTAAAGGAATTTCGAGCCCGTTCAAACATGTCCATGAAAAGCACAAATTGAATGAGGTGAAAGGAAGCTGAAGCTTTTCACGTGTTCCGTCCTTTTTATGGGCTTTTCACTGGCACGTTCGCGAGCACTATGGAACATTCTCTGCTAAACAAATTAAAAATAAAAACTACATCACTGCCATTTTGAGCCGTATAGTAGGCTCCAATTACTATGGCAGATAAAGGTTATCTTATGTTCCGACATGCTATTAGAATGTAACTCGCGCTCAATGTGGCTGTTAGCCATTGGCCCTCGTCAACGTTTCGTGAAATTAGTCATTTGCACGCAACGACCGCGGCCATCGATACTAATTAGCTGTCCTGCAACTGACGCATTAATGGGATCGCACTACCCGACTCCCTCGCCTGATACAAGCACAGCACTAATTCACTTTCCCACGGGAGTGCTTCATAACCGGCAGTTTAATGAAGAACGACGAGTACCAATCAATGACTCTGAATTTCCTCACGCGATATCAAAAGCTGTGTACTGTATAGCCATTTTCAAACACACGGAAAGTTTTCGGATCGAAACGTCACTTTTTGTCGGATCCGACATAGAATCCGATAGATTTCAACGCTATTCTCACACCATTTCTGATAATCATCTTTAGGAAGCTAATGATAAAAAAATTACTAATGTAATTGAGAACGCCATTGAAAACAAAAATGTTTGTTCTACAATTTTCTTAGACGTAGCCCAAGCATTTGATAAGGTATGGCACGAAGGTATTATACAAAAACTAAGAAAACTTCTACCCAAACCATTCGCCGATATTCTGCAATCATATTTGACGGATAGAGTCTTTAGAGTAAGGCAAGAAGATGCCTACTCAGAAATCAAGAAAATTAAAGCCGGAGTGCCGCAAGGAAGTGTTTTGGGTCCGGTCCTGTACCTATTATACACCAGCGACATCCCTCATCTAGAAAATAATACCCTTGCGACGTTTGCTGACGATACAGCTATAATGGCTGTTGGAAAAACACATGCAGACGCTGCAGAAAAGGCTCAAGATGCAGTCAACAAAATTTGGGACTGGACGAAAAAATGGCGAATCAAACTTAATGATTCAAAATCGGTGCACATTAACTTCACAAATAAAAAAGATCAGTATTTCCCTATATATATCAACAATGAGCCTATACCGTATGAAAACACTGCGAAGTACCTAGGCATGACTCTTGACGCAAAGCTACGCTGGAAAGCTCACGTCAAGAAGAAAAAGGAAGAGTTAGATATTAGATACTATAGAATGTACTGGCTCCTAGGAAGGCAGTCAACATTGTCAACACACAACAAAATTCTGTTGTATAAAGCAGTCCTGAAGCCAGTATGGACTTATGGTATTCAGCTGTGGGGCTGTACCAAAAAAAGTAACATCAAAATAATCCAACGCTTTCAAAATAAGGTACTCAGGGATATAGTGAATGCACCTTGGTACATCAGGAACGACGACCTCCACAGGGACCTTAACATAGAGTTCGTTGATAAAGTTATAAAAAAACATGCAGAAGCTCATGAACAAAGACTTCATAAACATGTGAACCTTGAGGCAATCCAGCTGCTAGACAACACAAAAACAGTGAGAAGACTGAAAAGAACTAAACCTTTTGAGTTAGTGTAGTGTTAAATAGTATAAAGTAGTGTCAGTGTAAGTGAAAGTGCTACTTCAAAGAACACAATAACGCAGTGTCTCCCCTTAAATAGAAACTGTAAGAAACGTGACATTGGACACATTCTTTAAAATAATTAATTTTATAAAACTAAGTTAGCATAAAATTACTCATTAGCCTACATAGGCTAGATTGTAATATAGTTTTAGAGCATATACTAAATTAATATGCACTAAATATATATAAAAAAAAAAAAAAAAAAAAAAAAATCTTTAGGAAGCATCGAATTCTAATGTCAAAATATTGAGATCTCTGAGTTAAGAATGACGTTCTCGGAATCTCCATCGGAATCTTCCGAATTCCATCCGATAACGCTTTCCGAATGTTTCAAAATAGCTCCCTCTTAAGTTTTTGTATGGTAATTTTCAAAAGGGTGTTATAACATTTTTAAATCACGACTTCGCGCGAGGTGTTGCTAACGTCCACAGGCGACGGTAATTGACGGCCCGGAATTAACACAATTCAATATTCAAAACAATTCATTTGATTTAAAACAATGTATTAAAACTGATGTAAAGAAAACGTTCGCATGTTTTTTTTAAACTGTGTCGCAAAATCATTAAATTGGTGTAATTATATTAATAAGAAGTACTTTCAACTAACATAATTATTATTATTTTCAATTCTGTGTCTGGCTGTTGTATCACAAAAAAGTATTTATGTATTCTATCCATAATCTAGTTCCCATATTTATTACATACGAGTATATAGATGGAAGGCGCTGTTTGGAATGAATGTCCTGTGATATTTACTTACTTATTACAATACAACCTAGGACGTGGCAGTGTGTAAATATTGAGTATTAAGTGTGGAGTATGTATTTTGAGTATATTTGCTATTGGTAGTGAATTGATCGCCCGAAGACATAAGTTTCGTACGAGTCTGGGCAACGGGAGATTATGTGTGTTGATGTGCTTGTGATAGTTGATAGTTTGTGCGTAGTGTTGCGATAAAAATGATGCTCACGAGGTTTGAGGATTGATGATTTGAATAAAAGTGAAGTGTGTACGCTAGCAGAGCATCGTACGATCCCCTCTCGTGATGTCTGCGGGAGGCAGACGCGCCCTCGACACACGAGTCCTTTGTCGCATTTACCTGTATCATTATGCAGACGCGAACATGCATTCTGTCCTCCCCATCAGCTCCCGGAACGATGGCGGGGCTGAAACGTGATCGGAACTTGATTGAGCAACGTATGTATATCGAATTTAATGGGATGAGATAAATGTTCGCCTCGACAAAACGAATACCGTTCCGATTTTACTAGCAGATGTTCGATTAATACGTTTAACTCCTCGGGTACTGGTGGTCCAGTACAGCACAACACGACTGTGTTAATCAGCACTCAACGAGAAAGCGATAGAAAGATTTCACATTTTCTAAACTATAAAAATGAATTGGATTGAGTAAACGATCTCTTTCCATTTGGCAATACTGAGTACGTTCAATTGAATAGCGTAATTGAAGCGAACATACGTCATTTCGACTGAGTAGTCGAAAGCTAGCGGGAGATGACGTCACAAAGCATGGCCTCCGGTCACATAATGGAACTAGTGTGAATTAACTAGCCTACACCAAGGCCTACAAAACGGACACCTTCTCACATGGTTTATTCAGTGTCTAGAAGCTTTTCCCTACACTATACTGTATATTTGTAAATTGGAATGTATTATAGGGTCTGGAGTGCGCGAGTTATGCTTCTGTTGCAAGCGTCAATACGGGACAGTAACGATCAGTGTTTTTCAGTGTCTTTGGTGGATAAATTTGGTGGAAGCGAACGAGATCTCTCAGTTTAGTTGGGAAATCCGGCGCTGTTTGTATGTATGTATGTATGTATGTATGTATGCAGCAATGTTTATGTAGCCATAACTGTCGAACGGTTTATCCGATTTCGGTAAAATTTGAACTGTAAAGAGATAACATAAATAGAAATTGATTGTCGCGGGGGATTTTAGATAAATGAGGTAGTTTTTGAGATATTGGGGTGAAAAGAAAATAAATTTTTCGTCCATATCTTTTGAATGGTTGATCCAATCTATTCACAATTTTTAATATGCAGAGAATATATTAATACTCATCAATTGGTACGAGGAATTTTTTGACACTCGCGTAGTTTTTGACAAATAGGGGTGTTAAGTGTGACAAGAAGATTTTTAGCTTGTGGGGTGGCATTTGAAAGAGTATCGGGTGCATATTAAAAAATACATATTTTACTTTTTATTAGAGCTGATTTTTGTAACAAAGGGTTTCGTTCGTAGAGGGTAAAACGCTTGATATGTCTTGTAAGATATACTGTTAGAGGGGGTTGTCGTCACAATTACCTTTTTTAATATGCTGAAACCACCCCTGTATTGACATTAAGGGTTCCAAAAGGGGTAAATAAGATTGAAGTCTTGAAAATGTGTTTAAACATGAAAAAAAAAAAGAAATATGTAATGAAATAGACTGATTTCAAAATAAGTTTGTTTTGCCCTTAATAGGGGTAGTTTTTAAGATGAAGGGGGCAAAGGATGATCATCAGGTCTTGTAAGATAAGAGAGGGTATTCGAAATTTCATGAAAACTGGCCTATTTATCTATTGTTACTCACTCAATACGGTACGGTACGGCCATTATCGCCACGCTAAGCAGCCAGATTGGTGTTCACAGTTAAAGTTTTGTTTACAGTTTTAAAGTTAGTAAGGATACATTACGTCAGCTACGAGAGAGAGCCTCGAACACTCGGGTGAATAAAGAGAGTTCGAGAAAAAAGTGCTTAAGTAAGGTGAGAAAGGTGTAATGGAAGCACATTTTTATCGTTTGTTAATTACGTTCTATTTGAGAAATAATCTCCGTCACAAGCCAGACATCACGAGATCTCAGTTCGGGGCGAACTACTAGTTAGGTAGATGGACGGAAAAGCGTTAACAATCAGCAGTACAAGTGTCGTTCTTACCGTTCGCATAGTTGGACATTTAGAATCGTCTTGATCGATAAAATTGTTTGATGGACCGTTGCAAATACGGTAACCTTACCGATCGGTATACATATCTAGTACTACTTTTACAATACTTTTATATACTTAAGTTCGTATTGTTTTATCATTTTTATCGATAAACTTGGCATATAACTTTAGTTTGACGTTTGATATCGTATATTTTGTCACGATTGTTTTATCAGCTTTGAAAAAGGTCTCTGTAAAAGTTAGTGAGCATTAATATGAGCTACCGACTAGAGTTCATACTCTCAAGGAACGATACGATTCGATAAATTGTATCGACCGTTGCGATTCGCAAATAAGCAAACGATATGAAACGATATGCACGATTCTCGCACTACAGATTGATGCCTGTTTGCAATCTTAGTGGTACTCATAAGAAAAATATCTGAAGTTGGTATTGCATGATTTGTTTTTACCGTCGAAGAGAATTACATTCCGGATGTACCTTGATCATAAATTCATTTCATCATAAAACCCATCTTAGAATCAAGTCTCTGCCGTAAAAGCGAGTCCCTTCATCTCCGAAATAGTGTTATTTCTTAAGAAGTACATTTTACTGCCGGTGAAACGTTCAAAGGACTCGTTATAGTTACGTACTGTGTTCGAATCTGGCAGCTCATAAAGTTTATGCCCTCTCGTGGGTCACACTTGACCTGTAGTTATATTATTTACACATTAACCGATACGACAATCTGATTAGCTAATAGTTCAAAGTGATTATAGTGTTTGCGTCGCATGTTCAAAATCAGGTGGCTGCAAAACTTTGACCACAAATGGTTAGAGATGGGGATGGAAATCCTTAGCGGGAGGCTTTTACCGCATAAAGACGGTCCACATTACTTTCTCTTAATTGTAATAAATCAAATATAACCTACATTATTTAAGTTTATTTAAGGCACTAAAAAAAATGAGATTTAGGTACCTGTAAGATTTTTTGTTTAATATGTGTGCGGAAGCTGTAAAGCTCTTTTTTTATTGTTATAATCAAAATCAATGCAATGATTTTGATTTTGATCATATCCAACCCAGTCCCAGTTTATATAGTACACTATGCAACTATATAATTAACATAATATTAGGCTAAACTAGGCGTCGTCCTCTACATGCTCACTGGGAAAGCATGTATTGAGATAATTGCAGCAGCGCGTATTCGTGGGATAATCGCCTTGTATTAATTAAGATATTTGCAACTTATATACCTGATTGGACTACAGGTTCAAAATGAGGAAAGGCGGATTTTTGTACATATATATATATACAATACAATACAAACTGCTGGCCTTGGTCACCCCCACCCAAAATCAGGGTGTGTTTTTTTTGCGATTGTGAGATATCAAGTGACATTATGGAATCGTGTGTTGAAATGCGCCTCCTTCGTCCAAATCGGGAGCGACTTGGTGTCATATCTCAGCTAGTTAGTTAGTACTTGCTGACTACATACTTCTAAACTCATCGAGGGTATTATTACGTACGTATATGTACGATGCTAGATGTTTAGGTCGCTTCCGTTATATCACGGCATATTATGACGACAAACAGTTCAGCAGAGCGAGCTTAGTTGTTTTGAATATTATATAATCCTTTTAATTCATCATGTAAAAAACATGGTACAGTAAAATACACTCTGGGCATATATAGAACGCAACCAAAAAGATAACATAGGATCTATAAATGCGAATTTTAAGGAATTAATGAGCAAAGTAAAATTATTGCAATGCATAATGTTGATAACAAATAAACGAAGAAAACAAAATGCAGATCGGAAACAAAAGGCGTTTGAAGTGATTCCTTTTTCAAATTTAAAATGTTGTGTTTAAAACTATATGGTGAATAATAATATTTTTTTTGTAAATATTCCAAACTTTTTTTCGATCGATGAAGCGTTCCTCTAAAATTAGTCTACGTGTGTATATTGTACGATGGCTAGCGATGCACATACGAGGGTCATTCAATAAATACTTAGCCTACAAAAAGTAAACGAAAATTTTGGAATAGTGGCAATTTATTTTTCAACATAGTTTCCTTTTTGTTCGATACACTTAGCCCAGCGATGCTCCAACTTTTTTAACCCGTCCGAAAAATAGTTTTTGTCAAACTCTGCAAAATAGGCCTCCGTGGCGGCGATGACCTCCTCATTTGATCCATATCTATTCCCGGCGAGTGATTTTTTCAGATTAGGAAACAGAAAGAAGTCACAAGGGGCCAAATCTGGAGAATACGGTGGATGGGGCAGCAATTCGTAGCGTAATTCGACCAATTTGGCCATGGCAACGGCAGACGTGTGAACCGGTGCGTTGTCGTGGTGAAACAGCACTTTTTTCTTCGCCAGATGGGGTCGTTTTTTCTTTAATTCGGCGTCGAATCGGCCCAATAAATCGGCATAGTAAAGTCCTGTAATTGTTTTACCCTTCTCGAGGTAATCGATGTAGATCACACCTTGTGAATCCCAGAAAACGGTGGCCATAACTTTTCCGGCCGATTTTACAGTTTTCGCCTTCTTTGGAGCACGTTCCCCGGTCTGGATCCATTGTTTTGATTGCTCCTTGGTCTCTGGTGTGTACCAGTGGATCCAGGTTTCATCGATGGTCACAAAACGACGCAAAAACTCCGCTGGATTCCGCTTAAACAGCGCCAAACACGTCTCCGATGTGGTCTCACGGTTGCGCTTGTTTTCCGGTGTGAGTAAACGCGGCACCCATCGCGCCGACAGCTTTCTCATGCTGAGTTCCTCGTGAAGAATATGATGCACTGTTCCTTCTGAAATGGCTACAGTCTCAGCTAGCTCCCGAACCTTCAATCGGCGATCTGCCAATACGAGATCATGGATTTTTTTAATGTTTTCCTCCGTAGCAGCTGTTTTTGGTGCACCTGGACGTGGTTCATCAAAAACCGACGTACGGCCACGTGCAAACTCGTTGAACCAATTCTTGACGGTGGCCATCGATGTAGAAGAGTCACCGTACACAGCATCCAAGCGCTCTTTGAATTCGATGCGCGTTTTCCCTTCCAAAAATAGGAATCGAATCACCGAACGATATTGCTCTTTTTCCATTTTTGTAAAACCGATCGACATGTTCGCTTCAATAAGTTGTCAAATTAAAACAAATGAAGGGATTGGAATGAAAATTTGAAAAAATAATTAAAAAAGAATGTGCTACACTGTGGTAAAACTATTTTGAAACTACAGCGCCCTCTGGCGATGAGGCTAGGTACTTATTGAATGCCCCTCGTATAATACACACATATAACATAAGCATACATAAACTGATGATTCGGCATGTAGTAGTTCAAATCGGTCTCGAAAGTTGTGAGAAGACTCGATGGACCGACGACATGTGGTGGGGGGTCCTAGTAAGACGTGTTTGTGTGCAGGCGCAGGCGCAACTGGCGAGCCACCGGTCGCTGGTGGCGGGCAAGCTGTCGGCGCTGCACAAGTACTGGGCAAGGCTCGAGGCGGCCTCGGCCTGGGTCGGCGAGGCGAGGCGCGGCGCGGAGCGGGCTCGCGCCTTGCCGGACGCGCAGCGGGGGCCGGCGCTCGACTTACTGGCCGTGAGTGTACTAAACTAGCGGTGAAGAGACGCGCATACAAGACATTTATCTATTTAATACATTTACATTGCCTTTACAGTGACATAATACATTGGTGTCATAAATGCGCGCCTCTCGATGTTTTGTTACTTGTAACTGTAATTTTTGTCTGAAAGTTAACCACCTCTGTGGTCTAGTGGTTCAACCCACCGATTTCAGATCCAGAGGTCCCGGGTTCGATCCCCATGGGGAGTACAATATATTGTGCTTGGTTTGGTTGGTGGTAGGATTGTGTTTAAGTCCGCCTGGCTAGCTACCACCATCTTACCTAATTCTGTCGCCATGATAACAATTCTTAAAAAAATGTTGTGTTCCGGAATTCAGTGGTAAGATAGCCAGTTCCTCAGTTTGTTGAGGAGTCCGGGTGAAATGCGCCTCCATCTTCGGCCTTATCTCAACTTGTTACCAGGTGAGATGAAGGCCAAGCGCTTCCTCGTCGTACAAAAAAAAAGATACCATAAATACGAAATGAACTTAGTTGTTGGTGAACAATTGCAAAAGTAGCTCATCAACGTCGGATATGTGAACCGTAATAAAGCTTTGCTTTGAATTATCATGATATATTCACTCTGACCAGACAGAGAACCGTCGTCGTGGTCAGAAAATGAACTAAAGTTATTGCCTTTGCTCTATCAGCGTCATAGGTTCGACAACCGGTATGAGAGGTCCCGGATTAGATCCCAAGGAAGGTACAAATTTGTGCTCGGTTTGGTTGGTGGTAGAGCTTGTTTCAAATCCGCCTGACTACCACCATCTTACCTAAGTCTGTCTCCATAACAACAATTCTAAAATTGTTGTGTTCCAGCATTTAGAGTTAAGATAACCAGTTCTTCAGTCTATTGAGGATTCCGGGTGAAGTGCGCTTCCACTTTCGGCCTAATCATAACTTGACACCAGCTGGCCTTACCTAACCCTGTTGCAATCGGAAAAACAGCAATTTTAATTGGATCTGATGAAAACCCAAATAAAACAAAATTAGGTAATAGGCTAGTAGGTGAGATGAAACCAGTTGCTTTCCCGTTGTAGAATAAAAATAAAATCATTGGATTCGAGAACGCTTGTCTGACAAGATCACAGGAGCACCCCCAAACGTAAGTCGGTTCGCTCTTTGAACAGAGTCAAGAGATGGTGTGTATCCTGACAAGGGTTTTGTATCTGTAGGCGTCCGTGAAGGACAAGGAGTCGGAGATCCGCGAGGTGGTGGAGAACTACAACAACATGGAGCGCGAGTGCGTGGCGGCGCGGCAGAGCGTCGGCGCGGCGCTGCGGGACCAGCTGGCGGCGCTGCGGGGGGACTGGGCGCGGCTGAGGGACCTCGCGGGGGTGGGGGGGCCGCGCGCGAGAGATACTTCCGTGTCGAGCTCGGGCTCACGCGACAGCCTCCCGCGCGATGAGGCTCGCGATACCTCCCGGGAGGGTTCGGTTCGCGAAAATTCGGTTCGCGAAAAATCGGTTCGCGAAAGTTCGGTTCAGGAAAGTCCGGTTCGGGAAAGTTCGGTTCGCGTCCAGTCCTCGGAGAGCTCGCGCAAGAGTTCTGTGGATAGCCAGCACAGTGGTGAGTGCGGGGGTGTTGCGGGCGGTGGAGGGAGGGGAGTCACTTGATTGTACTCGGAGACTGCGTCGGGATTGGTTCTATGCAACGAGGTCTATATAGATACTTACTTCCTTGAGTGAAGAAGGATATGACAGTAGAATCAAATCTTTTTTCATTGTCATTTGTATATTTTAGAATTCAAATTGATTTGGGATATTCCAATTTAATCATTTATGATCGATGCTGACGTTGGCTCCGAATGTAACAAACTGTAATAATCACAACCAGACATCGCCCCATGAAACTATCATTATTATAATTGAACAATGAAAGTAATTGAAATAGTAATGTTTCAAATAGTGTCTGTCTGTGTGTGTGCGCTAACTTGTGATGTTGTAAAGTAGTTAGAACTAACCTGGTTCGCAATAAATGTTTGGGATACTAACAGCTCGTTTCATTTACTTACATTTGTAGTCTTGGTGTTGGTGGCTTTTTTGCATCTAACTTATTCGAAATACTAACATTATATAGAAACTTGTAAGGTTAAGAATTGTAAATTTACACACAAAACATTTCATGTCAAAGTATAATTTGCAAAGTACATCACACATAAATTTAACCGCCTCTGTTCAACCCACCGATTTCAGATCCAGAGGTCCCGGGTTCGATCCCCAGGGTAGCAATATTGTGATTGGTGTGGTTGGTGGTAGGATTTTATTTAAGTCCGCCTGGCTAGCTACCACCATTTTACCTAATTCTGTCGCCATAATAACAATTCTTAAACAATTGTTGTGTTCCGGCATTTAGAGGTAAGATAGCCAGTACCTTAGTTAGTTGAGGATTCCGGGTGAAGTGCGCCTCCGCCTACAGCCTTATCTCAACTTGTAACCAGGTGAGATGACGGCCAAGTGCTTACCAGTCGTAAAAAAAAAACATTCCATTCCAAATTGATTATGTGAAAATTTCAAAAACACAGTCCCAGAAATTTCAAATTTTCAGTTTCGTGTAGTGGATATAGCTTAAAATCTACACCAGAAGAAGTATTTATTGATTTACTAGAAAAGCTAACTCCCAGTGTTGTAATCAGATCGTCGGTTTGTGGTTACGCAGCTCGGAGAGATACTACTAACCGCAACCGGCCGATTGCAGCTAATTAACTATTTAACCGCCAACTAACGAACGCACATAGAAAATTAACTAACTAAGTACTTTAGTATCAGCCGGTGCTACCAGCAAATGCAATATATTTTTGCTGGTAACACCCACTTAGAAAAATGAATAGGTACCTTAGTATCAGCCAGTGCTACCAGCAAATGCGATATATTTTTGCTGGTAACACCCACATAGAAAAATAAATAGGTACCTTAGTATCAGCCAGTGCTACCAGCAAATGCGATATATTTTTGCTGGTAACACCCACATAGAAAAATAAATAGGTACCTTAGTATCAGCCAGTGCTACCAGCAAATGCGATATATTTTTGCTGGTAACACCGGCTGATTCGCTCCGAAGCCTTGACAGTCACATATATTCCAGCCCAGATTACTAATCATCCTTCTAGAATTATGTCAAGAGGTCATATTCGCCGGCTCGACTGTAGTTGTTAAACGAGCATACAACGTGTTTTGGGGCAAGGATAGCTTATTAGTATAAGCTAAGTATATAAATAAAATGTACAATGTACAGTGGCCTGCGATATAATAAACACTTCATAATGTCTGAATGGTTCTGTATCCATATCAGGTAGTTTTTTTTTACATTATTTAAAATGGATCGGCTCTTGTGGCAGGGTCGTAATACAGCGGAAAAACTGAGTCTGGGAGCTTATTCCAATAAAATATTCTCCGAAGCGCTTAGTTTATGATATCAACCAGGTGGGGATGATAATAGTCTGTGCGTCTGAAATTTCTATTGAATAACGGCAAAGGGGGTATAAAGTCGTGAAGCTCCTTAGCACACTCACCGAAGTACAATCTTCAATCATTTACAAATGTTATAATGACACAAAATTCACAACCGATACAAGACACGAACCCGCATCTTTTCCTTAAGCCGGAAACGCGAAACCAACTGAGCTACGACGGTCCTGATGCAGATTCCGAATTTATGTGTCATTATAACATTTGTAAATGTTGTGACCAAGGGCGATCACTTGAAATACAAACATTTAATCTTCAATCAATTTGGTATCAAAGTGAAAATATCTGTCAGGCTAAACTACGAGTATACGAGTATAAGTAATGACATAATTTAACAGACGTGAATATATACAGTAGGATTTAAAACTTTAGCTATAAGTTAATGGTTTCGTTTAGTTTGTGTTATAAAATTTTATTAACTGTTAGAATTGAGGGCCCATTTTGAACGAAGATATACAAAGTACGACAGCGTTTTGCAATAATATCTTGTTTTCACAAATTGTGTTAGGCATTAGCTTAGATTTTGGCGTAAAGTCATAAAAAGACTCCTTTTTATTAAAGGCCCTCAATCCTCTATGTGAGGACTGAGGGCCCAACTATACAGTCCATAACTCTCTTATTAGACTTACACAAATTCTGATTACAACTTTCACAATTCTTTGGGAATCTTCACTTAATCCTAAGCACATTTTCAAAGAGTTTTAACCAAGTGGCCCTCACACCACACGCACATGGTAATGGCTACACAAAGACAAGTCTAAACTCTGTAACTTGCACATAAAACAGGGCACCGGCTTTAAGTCTGCTTATATAGTCTGTGTGTCGCCCCTGGTGCTCAAACGGCTTCTCTTGTGAAGCGAACGTGGTGACGCGGATGAGGCCTGAACGCCCTTTCATTTACAAATCTGTGGTAATTGCTCGGCTGAACACAACACTACCAAGATAGCACTTGAATTACCGTTTACCTATGTTGAACATGACTCGATACTTGAGTAAACTATATAGGTATGTAAACTATATAGCTGTTGTTCGCACACGTTGTTTTTGGATTTTTAACTATACGGCCATTTTTGGTGGCTGATAATTTTAGAACTGTAATACCAGGTAATCCGTCATTATAATTGCAGAAATGACAGAATTGAATTGATTGTCGATCTTGGCCGAATAGATTGAGATAGTTGGTAATTGAATCTCAATGTGTCTTCAATCTTAATGCGTAATGCGCTGTATTTTTAATGCGCTTAATGTCAAATGTGTCAAAAGTGGTGTCGGTAAGCGTAACAGTGTCGAGTTCTATGGAATGGAACGCCTAATGAAGTTTTCACTTCAAAAACAAATCGAAAAAGACTCCCGACTTTTTCCCCTTCGAGGATTCACCTCTGATCACTACTCAGAGGATTTTAGAACAGTCAGCTTCAAATACTCTAATCACTAAAATGTCTGTTTCGGTTTTCTTAAAAATGGTTGGAATCTTAGCTACACTAGAGAGCATTGCTGTGCTTCCATGTTCATGTATTCATTTATTTGAATAAACATAAAACAAATAATTACAGGACATACATTTTTACACAGCGCAATCTAGCCCCGAACTAAGCATAGTAAATACATACATACTATATAATACAACACCCCAACACAGAACAAACATCTATATTCATCACACAAATGTTTGTACTGGGTGGTAATCGAACCCGGCTGTGGGTTCGATTACCACCCAGCGCAGAAGGCAGAGTTACTACCAACTGAGCTATGAGGTTTGTTAATTATTTATAGTTTTCAGGTGACTAATATCTTTTAAACTTTGAAAACTAGATAACCGAGATTGCGCCACCGCGCGTAGCCCGCGTATGTACAGCGTAGCGCGGTTCATTTGCCGTTTTTCGATGAATTCACCATCGACCGATAAACTTACTTCTAAAAGTAATTTCGGCGGAGGTTTTCCTACCTGATGGAGGTAAATAAATGAAATCGCCCACGGCGGTGGCCGCATAAAGTTACGGACTCTACGAGTAGGTTGTGGCGCGATAAATCGAACTGACTTGCTACATTTCTTGCCGGTCTCAAATATGACGCGGCATCAGACTTATTAACCGACTTTCAAAAAAGGACGAGGTTCTCAATTCGTCAGAATCACCCCGATTACCAAAGACGCCTGGACCGATTACGATTTTTTTTTTTAAAAGGTAGGTATATTTCACAGGTCGTCCCATTGACATCAGATCAGGATCTGATGATGGGATCCTGGAGAAATCGAGGGAACTCTTCAAATATTGTAGGCACACTCGAAGTGATTTGGGTATTTTAGGGTGTATTACCTCAAAAAGAAAGGAAAAACGGACCGCTGTCATCAGGTCAGGGTCTGATGATCAAATCCTGGAGAAATCGAGGGAACTGTTAAAATATTAAAGGCACACTTGAAGTGATTTGGGTATTGATTGGGTGTATTACCTCAAAAGTAAAGATAAAACGGACCCCTTATAGGAACACGCATCTGTCGTCTGTCTGTTGGTTCGTTCATCTGTCATCAAAATCATTGAAAAAAATACGTCATCCAGGTAAACGAAATTGTATCATATTCTTCATTGAAGTCGGTTTTCTTTTTAGTTTTTAAACGTAATTATTTTGAGAAGTAAACTTTACAAGGAATTTCAATATCGGTACAGCTTAACAGTATGTAACAGGTATTTTACGTAAAAATTGTGTCTTGCGTCGCAGAACGCAGCCATGAATAATCAAGTGGCGTGTGCCAGGCTGTAGTAAGCCAGCGAGCTTTCACATTAGCTGCGAAGGTGCAAACAGGCGGTATAGTTTCGTGTGCTGTGACTGGCACAGACCACCTGTTGACCGCCTCTTTGGTCTAGTGGTTCAACCCACAGAGGTCCCGGGTTCGATCCCCATGGGGAGTACAATATATTGTACTTGGTTTGGTTGGTGGTAGGACTTTGTTTAAGTCCGCCTGGCTAGCTACCACCATCTTAACTAAATCTGTCGCCATAATAACAATTCTAAAATTGTTGTGTTCCGGTAATTAGAGGTAAGGTAGCCAGTTCCTCAGTTTGTTGAGGATTCCGGGTGAAGTGCGCATCCACCTTCGGCTTTCTTGCCATCTTGTTACCAGGTGAGATGAAGGCCAAGTGCTTACCCGTCGTACAATAAAAAAAAGACCATCCACACAGCTGGTTTTCTTAATCAGTTCTCTTCATGTTACGGAACTCAATTCTCTGACTCACAACTATTTATAAATGTACGGCGGAATTACCTACTAGGTGTATCAAGTTTTGTTGCTATCTATATACACGTACTTTCTTAAGAAAGCTGTGCTGTCTCTGCGGGCTGTGAAATCTACCAAATCCAGTGCTAAATTCTGTTTTAGTCCCTGCCAGCGCTCTTCAGGGAATATTCCCTTAAATTAATATTCCCTGAAGAGCGCTAGCAGAATAGTCCCGGCCACTCTAACAGAACATACGGGGACGGATTTAATGTCACATATGATGAAGCCATGACAGTCGGCCATCTTGATCCATTATTAATAGTCTGATACAATTAGTGTCCGACAACTGTCTTCAAGATGATATAACCGCCATCAGAAGATTAGACTTCGGATCGAGAGCCGGTCGCGACATGACATTCGGTTATGATCTCTCCCGTGCCTTTCATTTCCGTGATGTGACCAGGTACGCTGGTACGAGTAAGGTCAATCACTTGCCAATTTAAAATTCATGAGAACGTTTCCAACAGTTTAATACGTAATAACGTACCTTGGAATATACATTTCGTGTTATGGCTATACATAACTCGAAGTACTTGCGAGAATTTATCGATGTCAATAAAATGCACCGGTGACGACAAGAAAAACGGAGTTGGTACTCACAAATCAGCATGCTCGCCGCCGTCAGCGCCACGCGCGCTAATCCTCGTGCGCCCACCGTCAACAGTTCATTTTATTTAAATCCGCATTACGACTTGCCTCCAAGGATCTCAGCTTGCACGAAAAGATGTGCATGTCTCCAGCTTGCACAGAACGAATCTGTAATTTCTAAATATGTCAATATTTGGTTCAAATTTGGTTCAATCTGAAAATATAGTAAATAATATAGTAGGTGTGTAAGCCAGGGACAGGGTCTACAGCTTACACATGCTGGTAACGTCAAACTGGTCAAGACTGGGCTATAATTAATAGCCTATAATTCAGTGTAATATGGGTTAACTAAGCATCACAGATTTAAGGCCTGTAGCTGTAGTACTTTCAGAGGTACAAGGTAAAGACAGCTTACACATCTGGATTAGCTAAATGGCTGAATACTGGATTGTGATTTATATCCTATGATGCCTAAAATTCTGTGCAGAATGGGTTCACAAAGAACCAAATATTTCAAGCCTGTAGCTATAATACTTTCAGAGATACAAGGTAAAAACGACGTCTGTAGACCCATGTCCCCAGCTTACACATCTGTATTAGCAAAACGGCTGAATACTGGATTGTGATTAATAGCTTATATTAGAGTCCAAAATTGGTCACATACTCACATACTGAGGCTTGTATCTACGAAGTTTGATTGGAACCTAAATTTTAAACTAGATTTTCAGATTTAACCAAATTTAAACCAAATATTGACATATTTAGAAATTACAGATTCGTTCTGTGCAAGCACATCACGAAAAGTGCAGTCCCAAGAAGCTAAACGAATTTTCTTTTCATTTCCTCGCTCACATTTTCTTTATGACTCATTCCTTTGCACTTGCCTGAAGTTATGACAATCTGCCGTCTGCAAGCGTTGGGTAAATCTCTTTCAAGAAATGACATCTTCTCGTTCCTACTCTAGCCGAGATTATCTTATCCGATATCTTATCCGCATTCTGACATTTACTTTGAATGAATGATGGTACAGTAAGTAGCAGCAACAGACTCACGACCTTTCCCATATGACGATTCACCTCTGTTTTCCCATATGATACACCTCAGTCTGGATTTTATGAGGTTCACCTACTAGGGTAGTAAGCGGCACTGAACTTACGTTTGGTTTATGTTATGCAAGTATGGTGTGTTTATGTTATGCCTATGGTTTGCAAGTAGTTAGTATTCAATACGTGACAAGTTGCAAGCGCATCGCCGCTTAGAGGAATACTATGACACATGCCATTCGGAATGATGGTACAATTAGGACATAATGTTTGTTGGTTCGTTGACGGCAACAATAGGATCGTGTAGCCTTTATATCGCGGAGTAATACGACAGCTACCGAACTGCGCTGTCTGGGAAATAGGAAGGCATCTGCCGCAACGTTAGCGCTGACTTATCTGGTATAAGGCACGAAAATTCAGCGTACAATCTCATGCAGGATTTAGTTATGACTAGCTATTACGATAGGCACATTAAATGGAGGAATCCTTAAACAATTGAATAATAAGCACGTAAATGCTGGTAAAACTAGCTTTCACGACACCATACCGTTCCATGAACTGTTATCAACAAGGACACGTTAAAACTGTCAGATCTGTATCGTCCAATATATGTTCGTGGTAGTGGAATATGTATATATGGTATATATGTTTCTGGCCAAGTTGAGGTTTGCGTGGTGACCAAGGGGTGGCTTACTACAAAGGGTGAATAAAAAGTAGCAAATTGTACAGAATTCGCACGCGGCCGCTGATGTATTACAAACTCATAATTTAAAAGTAACGTGATGTTTACAAGAATTTGCATAAAAACATGAATAATAAAAACACGTATCGAATACTAACTGGTTGCAAACCGTGGGCAAGTACCGAACGTTAGCTTGGATGTGCCTCTGACTACCTGCTAGTAGTGATTCTTATAAGATCCACGCTCTAAGTCATCAGAGGTGCATCGAAGTGGCAAAAAGTCGTCTGTTACTGTTTTTTTATTTACTTTGATGTTATCAAAGTTATTTGAAACTCTGTTTCTAATACAAAAAAGTTTCCTGCCTTACTACTTGTTTATATGGTCGCAATTCCGAACAGGTGGTAAATTTTACGTTACAAAATTATCCTTTAAAATGTTACTGTTTTTTTTTCCTCTCATGTCAGTCAATTATCTTTAAACTTGCACCACAGCTCTCTCAAAGCTTGTAAATTTCCCTATTATTAGCAAGTTTGTAGCAACATTCGGTCGCAAGAAACGTGCAGCAGCCAGCATTCAGCTAAACGAGCGATATCTTTGTAATTCCTGTGGAATATTTCGGTTCCATGAATTTCCGAGGTTCATTTCACGTCAGCCGAAGTAGGCTGCGTCGCGACCCAGTTGACAAGCCGGCGACGTGAGACGGCACTCCAAATGGCACGAGTCAAGGTTGAGTCGGCATCTCTGGAGGGTTCTCTACTGATATTGCAACATCGTTACTAAATTACACGGGACAGAACCTTGGAGCCTTGTAAAGAAATGAATAGGCTGTTTTTGTTACAAAACAAGAACATAATTTAAACATGACGTTTAATATTTCAAACTGCTCACCAAAAAGCTGAGTTGGAGGGCCTCGGCAAACGATTCTCGTTTGCCGACTTCGTTCCAACTCAGCCCATGGATGTCGTAAAAGCCAGCTAAGGGATCTCACCAGAATGAAGGAAGAAACTTCCTTCTGTGTATTATCTACACTTGCAATCACCTATCCGCCTGCCAAGCTTGATGATTATGGCAAAAACCCTCCAGCTTTGGAGGAGGCTCTATCCAGCAGTGGACACATATGGGCTGTCGATGTGTGTGATGTAGGCAGACTGTGATACACTTGATTTTTTCAGAGATAAATAATTGCATAAAAATATTTTTTTTGCTTCATACATTTTGAGTAGGCGCCTTATTCTTTATCCTTATAATTTCTGTAACATAACGGCCTATACTACCTCAGATTAGCAACTCAACGCAACTTTACTCTAGTTTCGAACTAAGGTGTAGTCATAATAAAGGTGACATTGCTGTGCGCTCAACCACGGCGCTTATGACCAGATGACAGAACTACGTGCGTATTATTTTTTTACGATAAAACAAATATTAATTTTGTAAATCTAAAACACAGACCTTCTGCTGTATACTGTGTTTATTTACTGCACAAAGTGTCATGGCCTAATTGGGCTTATTTATTGAATGGCGAACATTTCTGGTACAAATTAGAGTCAACTTTGGATTGTTTTATATCGAGACAATTTTATGTAATCGTGTTTTCGCAACTCTAGCGTTCTAGCACCAATCCTGAACTATAACATATAATAATTTCAATGTAAATGCTACGGTATTGTGGAAGATATGATCGCTGAAGCTAAGCCTTTTCAGGTATCATAAACTCTCAAGGTAAAGATCGCCACGTCAAGCTTAAGCAACCGGATCTTTATAATGAATCTATAAAGATTATATTTTCATTGATTCTTAGAGATCTCTGGAAGTATAATAGCAAACAATCCCCGCGGTAGTATTTTGTTCACAGCCACAAAGAGGTATCTGGGGCGCGAAGCCGCGGGAGAGCACTAGTAATCACCACTCGGACCCATTCTCACGTCTTCAGAATGAGAATACAAGCACATGCTTTTTGTATTACGCTACTTTTCTTTCAGATTGAAATAGGTGAAGCCTAATTCTCAGGTTATAAGATTACGTGTTACAAAGATATTGGAAAATATATATAATGTGGAAAATCTTGAATTTAAATTCATTGCTGACACCGTTTTTTTTTGTCCTACGGGCCTTCATTTCACCTGATTATTCAAGTTATGATAAGCCGAAATAGAGAATTACCTCTGAAAGCCGGAACAAGGAAAATTTCTTCGGCCTTATCTTGACTTGTTACCAGGTGAGATGAAGGCCAAGCGCTTCGCCGTCGTATAATAAAAAAGAATTAGAAATGTTGTTATGGCAATAGAATCGGGTAGTATGGTAGTAGCTAGCCAGGCGGACTTAAACTAAGTCCAACCACCAAACAAACCAAGCACAATATTGTACTCCCCTGGAGACTGAACGAACTGCTAGACCACAGACCGATTTAGACTCGTTTCATTCTCATTTCTATCACTGGTCAAGTGGTTCACCTACCGGTGTCTGATCCAGAGATCCCGGCTCGAGTCCCAGGCGTGTGCAATTGTGCCTGGTTTGGTTGGTGGTAGGACTTAGTTTAAGTCTGCCTGGCTAGCAACCACTATCTTATCTATAAGTCAGTCGTCATAATAACAATTTTGTATTGTTCTGTCCCACTTAAAAGTTTTGGGAATGACGGCGTAGTATCAAACCAGCAGATTGTTACTTAGTACGCAGAAAATGTAATTTTCTTGTTCAGTCAGATTTAAACAAAGAGGTGGTATTTGAAGCACGTAGCAATTGTAAAATGAGTTTGTATATTACAGGACCTTAATTTCACACATCGCCATTTAGTCCCAAACTAAGCATAGCTTGTAATATGGGAACTAGATTACGGATAGAATACTTAAATACTTTTTTTTTTGTAAATATATACTTATCATACAATACAACACCCAAACACAGAACAAACATCTATATTCATCACACAAATGTTTGTCCTGGGTGGGAATCGAACCCATAGCCTACAGCGCAGAAGGCAAAACTACAAAAAAAAATGTCCTGAAAGCCTTCAGACATCTTATGTAAAGCCCTAAAACTATATTGAAACCTAGCTTGCGTAGACTAATGAGTTATATATGCGTAGTATAATAACATAAATTGTTTTTAAGAATGTTTCCTATGGCATGTTTCTTACAGTTTCTATTTAAAATTTGTTGATGTTTTGTTATAGTTTTATTTATAGTAGGCCTATCAGTATCATTGTTATTATTGATTTTTATTACTAGTCCGATATGTCCCACTGCTGGTAGTGGGAATCGGACTAGTAAAGATAGTATATGTTATAAAAAACAAGTTGAAAGTGGAAAAAAATGAAAACCCGACTGCAACATATGAGGATAAACAGTTTAGTCTCGTATTGTCTGTTACATTAGCCGAAATGCTTTGACAACGAGTGCAATTTTTTCCTGTGGCGACATCTAGTTTAAAATTTAAAAAGTACCTATACATAATTATGATTGTGATTACATGCTATAAAATACTTTGTTAGTTATATTTTCAGTAGATAAGCATGTATTCACATTTTTATAAAAACAAGTGTCCAATATTAACAGACAATCACCAGCTGACACAGACGATAATTTTAACAATATATTCAAGGTACGAGTGACATACTTTAAACTGTAGCATAAAAGTGGTTTATTTTTAGAATCGGCATATTACTAGCTTTCATTTGATACCCTATTTATGAAAAAAGAAATATATATATTGGTGATCAAGTCAGTCATAGTCAAGCGTATGACCTCCAGTTTACGTGTAAAACACGTAAAGATGTGCCCTAATATGGAGCACGCTTGCCTAAAAGGAACCTATTTACTCTGGACTTGAAGATTCCAAGATTGTACTCATAATAAATATCGAAATAATCGTAATCGAATAATTTTTGTCGAATAAATTTGTAAATTTTTGTTGTAATTTTGGTAGAGGGTGTGAACCCCCCATATTAAAACAATAAAGCCTTCACTCCCAATTCAGACAAACGAAATGACACATCACAAGCCAAATTTCATCATGCCGTTAAGGCTGCAAGTTGAAAGTTAGAAATTCTATACATACCTACTATATACCTACATACATCGAAAAACATAACCCGCCTTTCGGGCAATCCGGTAAAAATAAGCTCGTAGTGTGACGATTATAAATTGCCTAGGCAAAGGCCTGCCCCCGGGATTTTCCAATCGTCACGCTCCCGAGCTTGTTCAACCCAGGCGTTGTCAAAAATGTCATCCTCATCTCGCCATCTTTTCTCGGTCTACTTTTTAACGATAAAAGCGTCGAGTGGCGTTTAATTAAAATGTGCACCTGACGACGGCGGTATCCCTGACGGAATAAATCATGTTTCGGTGTCCACGAGAAAAAAGATCACGAAAAAAAACAGTTTTCTTTTATGTATATATAGATATGAACATAGCTAGATCAGATATGCAGATACTTATTTGATACAGATAGTAATTACAGAAAAAAAATCGGGGACGACCCGTCATCCCACTGGACTTTCCCACTGGTGGTGGTTTCCCATTGGGTGGACGGGTAATTCACGATTACCCATTGCGCTAGTGTGAACCGAATTAAGTATCTAGATATCGATTTATTTTTTAATTTCGATAAATTCAAATAAATTGATACATTTATATATACTTTTCACAATAACTTATCCCATAATTAGTTACTAGATACGTATCCTTATAATGGCGCATACCTTTTAAATACTGTGGACCACTCCTAAACTTTCCGTGGATGTCGTGATAGCGACTAAGGGCTTCATATTCATATACAGATTTATTTATTGCGAAACATGGGTTACAAATAGGGGCAATAATAAATTATTAAAGTACAGCCATGATCAGATTACAGCATGCAAAAAAAATTTAAATGTAAACATTAATATCGAAATACAATTCATTAATTAACGTAAAAGTAAGTTTAAAGTCAAAAATAGATTAGTAATACCTCTTATTAAACAGAGGGCAAATACCAGACTATCAGAATCAGAAATCGATCACGGCGTAAACTGTAAAGACAGCTGACCTGTAAAGCGTTTATAGTAAATTCCCCCCATTGTCTATTTTAGGGGAGACTCATGTCATGTTGTATAGGAATAGGTACTCTTTCGAGCTTTCATGATGATTGTTTCACTACTGCTACGATGTAAAATCACGGTACCTAGGGATTTATCCTTGACTGTTAAGAGAGCGCTGCAGCTCTTAAGAGTGAACAAGTCCCTCGTCGGGAGGCGCGACTCAAATCTATGCTTTCTCATCAGACTCTACCATCAGGTAGAGTGTGCGAACGGGACAGACTATAATGAAGAGCAGCTAAAAGAAAGCCGTCAAAGTTCGTTTAATTATTAAGATTTTTAGGATCATTTTTAAACGTCAAATCTTCCGCCTGTTCGGAATCGCGACCAGCACATCTTTTGGATATTCACATAGTAAAAGTCTGTAACAAAATGATTTATTATTGATTTATGATTTACGACCCTCCATATAACTGTCTATAGTGACTTTAAGCGCAAGAGTTTTTATGAAAAACTAATAAACGGATCTATTCAAAATACATTGATCCTTTATTATTAGATTAACCCTTTGAATATATTTTCAATGTCCGTACGGAAATTATTTTAGTAATTTAATTCTCGGTATGTTATTAATGAACTCCCGAAGTTGGGCCCCAAACGCGAAAGTATAGAAGCTTGTAATTTTTACATATATATAAATATATATATTCTACGATTTGGCTTGCATGCCGATATAGATCATGAAATAAATTTATTACATTCTTAGTTTTGTATTATCAATATCAAACAGTGGTAGTTATCCTTCGACGTTTGTTCTTGTTCAACCTTAAATAGCTCCGAGGGGTTAGGTAGAGGCAATACCACAAATTGGTGTGGGAACTCGCGAGTGCTTTACGCCCGCCACGTTAAAAATGCAAACGATCACGTCCCAGCCTTACTCTGACAACCAGAACCGGGACATACCGGTTGGTCGTATGACAAGCTCGAATACTTATAAAGTAGGTACATTAAGAAATGTGTTGTAGGAACTGTCTGTTTGACAATGTATACGTATACATTTTATTTTACATAGTTAAATAATATGACGAGAGAACTATTGAATTACTCGTTCCATATGAGACAATTATGTAGCGACATTTGACTCGTGGTCCCACTAATTTTGACCTACCGGCCTTATGGTCCCACTAGCTTGAACGTATGGTCCCACTATGAACAAAATGTAACAAATACCGTATCAATATATCAATAACCAGATTATTGGCTGGTGGTTCCAAGTTTTATTCACATAAAGACAATAAGACCTACCTCTCCTTATAGATTCATAATATATTAATATGTATATCTATGTTATGTATATGATTATATTTGTATATATTATGTTTAAAACTATATTTTTAGTAAGTAGGTATATCAAGTATTATTGATAAATATAATATAATTTATGTGTCTTAGTTATATGTTACTTATTAAACTTTATTAAATTGTTATGTATACTATTTCCCAAATTTTATTTTATCGTATTATCTTTTCTCTCTCCACATCACTGGTTTGCTGGAAGAAAACTCTTTTTAGGGTTAAGCTCGCCTTTGCCATGTATTTTAATTTTAAGTTTTTCTTTGTTATTATGTTTATGTGTGCAATAAGGTAAAAATAAAATAAATTAAATAAAAAATAAATAAGAAGTCAAGAGCCATAGCTGTTAAGAGTCATCTCAATATGAGTAAAGTACTATCATATAAAAAATAACATAACAGAAAAATACTTTGCAACAAATCCGCGATCAAGGCTGAGTCGGCCGATTATATTTCCTAAGGATGCCCAAAACACGAAACACGTGTTGCTCGATTTTTTCAAAGGATTTTCCAGGAAAACTCCGAAGATCAATTATCTGTATAAAATGTCGTCTAGTATGGTAAGTAAAATTAATTAGTACAAATGCTTTCAAAAACGAGATCGCACTGTAAAAGCTCGCTCCACTCACGACGCTGCAGTAAAAACTACGGGTACAGAATGCAAAAATATACCAAAATGTTGTCTTATTTTTGCTCCCGAAGGATTTCAACGCTGAATTTCGGTGGAATTTTTATAAAACCATTATGGACCCCTCCCCCGTGCATGCCCCGCGCCTACCCCCCGGGAGGGGAAACTATTTATTACAGCTGTGTTTCAGTTTCAACTGCGATTAGAATTTTTATTGAAACAATTCGTATTCAATTCAGTAACTGTGTTAGGTACAAGCGGTGTTTTTAGCTCCTACTGTGCTTTTAGGAATGTTTAGTGAAGTTAAACATATTTGGTTTAAATTCATTTATTCTCATAAAGACATACAAGTCACTAACATGAGAACAATTTTATCTTAACAAATTAAAAGTAGGTCGTTCTAACAGGTAGGTAGCACATAAATATAGGAATTGTAAGACAAGTAGACGTGAAAGTAAGTAGGATAGGTACCCAGGAATTAGAATTAAGTTTGTAGATTAAACGCATTTAAATTGCTCTATACGTAAGTAGATACTTTACCTACAGGCTGTGTTGTAGATTTTAATAATAAGTAGTTAGCAAGTCTTATTTTAAAAGCGTTCAATGAGTTTACATTTTTTATTGCCGAGGGTAGCTTATTGTAAAGCTGTGCTCCTTCGTAGGTAATTGCTTTCTTGCCGAAGTCAGTTCGCACTATAGGTAACACAATAAAATATAAATAAAAATATATATTCTATAACAAATGAATATTCAAACTAGTTGTTGAAGGATTTACATCCTAAAAAAGCAGGAATCGAAAGGAAGAAACCAATGATAGTCTAAAAAATAAATAAAGTAAATTCCCTATTTACGGGTAAGTAGTTTATCGCAGTAGGTAATTGTCAAAGTAGTTTTTTTTTAATCCTAGTATGGCGACCAGTTGCGAGTAGTTCTAAAAAGGGTGGAGTAAATGCTCCATCCGGCGGCGCCGAGCCAATAATTGACGTCTGCTGTTCTGATTGCAATCGTCATTTGACCCCCAGTCCTAGTAAGTGATGGTCCAGTTTCTGTCTCAGTCCTTTTTCCTGTCCCAATCCTAGTGCCTGTCCCGGCCTTAGTTTCTGTTCCAGTCTTAGTTTCTTTTAGAGTTCTCAGTCGCAGTCCAATATGATCCATAGTCCCTTTCATCTCGAAAATTCGACATGCTCGCGAGTGTAACCGTGCGGGATGTAATATTCTAATCAAACAGAAAACTTTTTTTTTCTACTTGGAGACGGAAAAAGCAAGCAGCCCACCTGATGTTGAGTGCATCTCTTGCCAATAACAAAGCCTTACTGCGTAGGTCACATCACCAAAGAACATTACCTATGGGCATTGCGCCCGTCAACTTGAGACATAAAAGAGTGAGCCTCGCGTGCACGTCATTTCACCGGCAACCATACCCTTTGACCGAAACACAGCAATGCTGCTTGGCGGCCGAAATAGATTTAGTATGGTGGTAGTTCTTACCCAGACAAGACTTTCACGGGGTTCTACAACTCTTAGACTTAAACTGGGAAGTGGGAATGAAAATGTGCCATTTTCATAACATAAACCTTTTGTAGGTACCTACCTTGTGCTCTGAAGGAGGCAGTAACTCACTCCGATGCATTTCAGGAATGTGTTACTGCATTCGTACCAAAACCCTTATTTCGCGAGTCATAAGGTTCATATTCGCAGTGATAATGTTAGGAATTTGGAGGTGGTTTTGGCTCAGCGTCGCAATGGCCAAAACTAAGCGCCTAGCCTCTTATGTATATTGAAACTAATAAAATGGAGTTGATAGATATTTGTCATTGCACAGCACGATTTTTCAACTATACCTACCAACTTATCAACAAGTTTTACCATAGAATTATTAAAACCACAGCTTTCACGAAACTATAAAAAGTTGTGAATTCAGTCAAGGAACATTTGTGGCATGGTTTCGTGTCCCTTACACATCCGCGACAAACAGATTAAGAAGCAACTTTCTCTAACATTTGCTGTCATCATCAATAGCTCATTAGTGTCCATAGTATAGTCTTTTTTAAACTTTCGCGATTAGAACACATAATTTTAATTCGAGAAACGGGTATTTATCGCGTATTTTACCCATATTTAAAAACGCCTTCACTTCTCGACGGTGGCTCCAAAGTTCCAGTCTGCCCACGACCACAGCTGGTGCAACCCTGCCGAAACGTCGGGATAAATATAGGTAAAATAAGCGATAAATACCCGTTTCTCGAATTAAAATTATGTACGTCCATGTAGATAATACACAAAAGGAAACTGCTGCCCTTCTTCTGGTGAGATCACTTAGTCGGCTTTTACGACATCCATGGGCTGAGTTGGAGGGGTCGATTCTTTAGCCGCGACCGACACGGCAACATTTTCTGTTATCGAAATCATTTATTTTGTGGACAAACTTATTTTTTTTCTAGCTTATATTTCAAAAATTGTGAGGTTTCTATTGCAAGATGAAAGTTGAAACGAAATTCATATTGTATCAAAACAGTTATTTGCAAAGTTGTGCAAAGCGTCGGATTGCTAACAAGGCAACAGTTTCGCTGACCTGCTTGGTCAGCGATTCGTGTTTTGTTAGTCATTGACCCGTTGCTGGTAAACTACTTGCTATTCTGTATAATAAAATGTATATTCAATGTATTTATATTTGTTTTAATCTGCAGTCTTTCTGAAACAATATGCTTAGATTAGCGTCGTGTGTAAATAAGACGTAAACGTATTTGTTACCATACTAATGTATCATAATATGCTGAGTTTGGTTCATTATTGACTGATAATGGAATCTGTTGAACCGCCTTTGTGGTCTAGTGGTTCGCCGTCCGGTGTCAGTATCCGGGGGTCCCGGGTTCGATCCCCAGGGGGAGTACAATATTGTGCTTGGTTTGGTTGGTTGTAGGACTTTTTAAGTTCGCCTGGCTAGCTACCACCATCTTACCTTATTTTGTCGCCATAACAACAATTCAAAAAATGTTGTGTTCCGGCATTTAGAGGTAAGATAGCCAGTTCCTCAGTTTGTTGAGGTTTCCGGGCGAAGTGCGCCTACACTTCTTAACTTATAATCAGGTGAGATGAAGCGCTTCCCCGTCGGATAATAAAAAATAAAAAAATAGAATGAGGAATCATCGTTTCGTCCGAGGTGAGGAATCTGGCGGATGTGACTAAATCTAACAAAGTACAACAATTATGGACAGCACAAATCCGTCTCAAGTATTTACGTCTGCCCTGAATACTGCCATGTCAATACAATTAGCACAATGCGTCCTGTGTGCGTACATGTTTTCATGTAGTGATGTAGGTACCTTAAATAAAATAAATAAATATTACAGGACATTAATTTCACACAACGCCATCTAGCCCCAAACTAAGCATAGCTTGTAATATGGGAACTAGATTACGGATAGAATACTTAAATACTTTTTTTTTGTAAATGCATACTTATCATACAATACAACACCGAAACACAGAACAAACATCTATATCATCACACAAATGTTTGTCCTGGGTGGAAATCGAACCCACAACCTACAGCGCAGAACGCAGAGTTACTACCAACTGAGCTATGGCTTGTTTGTACCTGTGCGTACAATGTACAGTACCTATTATTGGATCCCGTATACACTGTCCACGGTTCCGCAAAGTGGCACAGTGCGGTGCTCACGGTATACGAGTAGAACCAACGTGACGCTCATACGCTATGGGTATTTTATGAGTAGACCAACTTTGCGAACTTATATTATTTACACCATTATAATTACAATTTACAGTTTTGAGGCTTTTGACCTCAAAACTTGCTTAGGCACATGCAAAGGGAAGGTTAAGGTTTACAATGACGAGCATACCCAGTGTGCACTGGCTTTTCCGCCCACCGACGACGGTTGCACTAAGCTTGGAGATCCTATATGTAATCAAATAAAACATAACATATACATATCTACAAACGATACGATATCTTACGGAACGGATATCTAACTATAGTTGAAATACTAATATAATCTTTTACAACTAAAATGTTATATGTTACTACTATCTCTCACATCCTCAAAGTGATATTATTACAAGTGTCATCAAGACCTCTAGACAAAGAGAACTCTGCTATCACAGGTTTTTATAACCAAACATAAGAGATTTTTTGATTTTAAGTTTTAGCATTTATACATAACATTTGTAGCTCGTAGCCAGAGCTACGGAAATGCTACGAACGAGCTACGAGAGCTACGCGGACTCGTTTTGAAGTAATCTACAAAATAGGATTTCTATTATAGTGGGCTACCAGTGTGTTGGTCAGATATTTGATGTCAGAAAACTCAATGTGAAGGCAACTGGTATTTATTCCATCATTCAGTTCACTATACGTTTACTTACGTCTTACTTGTGATCGCATACAGCGAGTCGATGTGAACGGCCAGCGTTCTTCAGGGTATTTAGTTACCATTGGAGTACCGCGGGGTACGATATTGGGGCTTTTCTTGTTTTTAGTTTATATCAATGATCTGCCCCTAAAAGTTCAAGATGATCATGAGATTGTATTTGCAGATGATACGTCACTTCTTTTTAGAATGAAGTGACAAATGACTAACTTTGACAACGTATATAACAATTATAATACATTTATTCAATAAATTTTACAATTAAACTCACTATGTACAAAGGAATCAGTCAGATTAACGTAAAAGTTTTGTAACGGTGCTTAGACCGTTACAATAAATAAGAATAAACTAAGCTGTTCTCTCAACTGGGCTCTATAAAGTGAATAAGTCGTTCATAGGGCAAAATGTACTCTTATATAATAATCTACCAAGTGCTTAACTTGTCAAATAATAAATTCATGACGATAACAAGAAATCGTAGGATTAGGCCACGGCCTTTGTAACAACTGGGGGACACTTATTAGTTTGTTTGCTTGGTCACGTGGTGCAACAGGACTCGTCGTTTCTGCTACTTAAGTTTCATAATATGATTGCGTCTGTCTGCTTGGGGTCTGAATTTACTTGTGCTTCCATTAACATTCTACGTGGTGATGGTGCTTACTATACGAATGTTTGGTTTTTACAAGTTTCTTGTTCTGTTTTTTATTTAAATTTCTCTTTCCAGGTACGTATTAATGCCCCAGCCGTAAAGGTTATGATTGTGTTCGGCACTCTGTATAACTGGGTGAGGCATCGCAGCAGTGGCCGTCACTCAAACAGCTGGTAAAAAGTAACAGTAACCAGCTACGTACTCACGAGGTATTCCTCTTCCGGCACCTTCGGCCTCTGATCTGAGGTATAAGGGCGTAGTCAGAGGCACGTGCACATTTTCGTTCGTTACCCAGGGGTTGCAAGTATCTAGGTAGAGGTACCTAGTATTCATTATGTAGCCTTAGCGGAATACTAGCCAGTGACACATGCCATTCGGATTTATGGCAGAATGGGGGCACACGGTAATACATTATAACCGTGTGCCCCCACTGTTCATACGTGGGGGCACATAAGTGTTACCGTCTGCCCCCACGTGGGGTCGTTCGTGGGGGCAGACGATAACAATTCGTAAAAAGTCATCGTGAGGAAACCGGCATGTCCCTAGCATGTGTATTATTTCTAATAATCTTTCCATCCAAAGGTTGTCTGATAGAGCTTTTTAAGCGATAACACCATCTATTGTTACACTATTTTGATTGTTCTCCTTGATTGTTCTTGGTGTAACATATATTGGTAAATAATTTTCTATCTATCTAGGCCGGTTTCAATAAGCTTGGGAAATAGGTAGGCGTTTGGTGTGGGACGCTACCTGCGTCGAAACCCTTGCGCCATCTCATCTGCCTGGGAGATCAATTTGGGCTGGTGCGGTGGATGTTTCGGCCGAGTATCACATGAATCGCAAATGTTGTAGTCTAGGCAGCTTACCTGTTTGAGCCTTTCGGGGTCGAGACCTTGGGTCCGTGGGGAGCTGGTCTCCTCCGGGTTATCAAAAAACTTGCGGGGCTTTTGGTTGAGGCGACTCGTGACCCCAAGGGCTGCCTCTTATTTAGGCCAGCGAATTAGCATAGATATTCAGCGTGGCATTCCAGTGTCTTGGGCACGCTAACATGTCTAGTACTGGTCTAGAACAGTAGGGTTACCTATTGACCGTTTCTAACGGTCCTTAGGTAACCCAACTGATCTCCTTGTACCTACATAGATAGTTCAGTAGTACATATTTTTTATTGTTTGTATATATACGTAAAAAACAATGTGCTTTTTATATTAAACAGGTAAAGTTTTCATGAGGATTTATCATGTCGATAAGAGAGAAGTTTTAAAATTGTTTTGGAAATATAGCCTCTTTGTTTGGCTGGTCTCTTCAAGTATTGACTGGAGGGTATCAAGCTTCGTGCGGAGAGATCCGAACAAACTTTGTGTCCCTTTGAACTCGACAAACGCCAGCGAATACCCGAAGTCGGTAAATTACCCAACTTACGGAAAACGAAGTCTTTGTGAAATGTATTTTAACTTACGCGCAAAATTAAACCGAAAGGAATGAACATACCATTGGCAAATATAGCGTGCGTAGAATATTTTTTGGGGCTGTAATTATACAAAGGGTGCTTACAAGACCTTACTTAGACCCTACGCTGCCTTTTGATGGTCCTACCTTAAAAGAGATCTTATTTAGGCCAGCGAATTAGCATATCTATTCAGCGTGGCAATGCAGCCAGTGTCTTGGGCACGCTTCCGTCTTGTACTGGTCTGGAACAGTTGAGTTACCTACAGGCCGTTTGTAACGGTCCTTAGGTAATCTGACTGATTCCTTTGTACATAGTTAGTTTAATTGTACTTTTTATTGAATAAATAAAAAAAAATTAGATCTAGTTTAAGATTCGTAATATTTGTAACTTTCAGAACATAATTATGTATAATCATGGCGATGGCATAACCTGATAAATGATAAAAAAAAAATGATTAATACAAATAACGTAGGTAACTACTTTTTTAAAACGATTACAAAGTTAAAACTTAGTGCGATAATGTTTCTTATACTGATGCAATACAACAAATACTTAGAATCGGCCGAGCGTGAGTCCTACCTACAAGAACACTTCACAACAAAATAAAAAACCCTTCAAGACTACATGAGAAATTACAATTATACAGCAATAAATCAAAAAGTAGGTATTTAGTTATGAGTTTTGCGAAGTAAGAATAAAAGTTTAGCAATGAGGGTAGTTAGTAGGCCGGCCAGTAATTCTAGATTCGTATATTTCCCTATTTAATCATAATCCCGAATTCGAGTGCATGATGCATATGTTTTTCGTAAAGATTTATGTTCAGGTTTTTAATTCCCACAACTTCAGCATGAATCTATAGGAGCCTCTTTTCTGTAGGTGTTATTTTTCCCATCCCAGTTTAAATAATAGCAACTATTCCCAAACTGAGCACCAAACCAACAATCGATACGTGGCTCTTAGTGGGATTAGGTCAGGTCCTATTAGATTATTAGATTTAATAGGACCTGATAAATACATATATAATATTATGTAATATGATAAATACTAGATAAATGTCTCAACTATTTGGCTAATGATTAAGAATCTTTTATATCTTATCTCTCCACTCTTCACAGGGTTAATCTCGCCTCTGTATACATGCCTTTGTTTATATTTTTTATTTTTAGGAGATATAGAATTTAAAAAATACAAAAAATTACTTTTCATTACCTGTTCATTACAAACCATAAATACCTCTTACGAACCCTGCGCGTACAGCCCTCTCAAGTAATTAACCGCCCTAAAGAGGCGCTCTACGCACTGCCTAACGGTGGCCGTGTGTAAACAGCTTTATTATAAATCTCCAGTTCTCGGCTTCTTACCGAACGAGGACGATATGCATTTAGAGTGAACCAAGACTATACTATTTTAAATAGTATTCTAAATAGTAGTATCCTCTGTGGTCTAGTGTTTCGCTTACCGTTGTCAGATCCAGAGGTTGCAGATATGATCCCTGGGGGGAAAATATTGTTCTTGGTTTGGTTGGTGGTAGGACCTTGTTCAAGTCCACCTAGCTACCACCATCTTACCTGATTCTGCAGCCATAACGATAATTCTAAAATTGTTGGTATTAAGATGTAAGTTCCTAAGATTGTTGAGAATTCCGGGTGAAGTGCGCTCCCCGTCGTACAATAAAAAAAAATGATTAGATGCAATACGTAGTACTCTTCACCATGTTAAACCATTTACTGGAAACCTATAAATCTCCTAGGAGAGGTGGTCTCTATCAAAATTATTCCTCCAACTTCGTGGATTCCACTTAAAGCGAACCAGAGAATATGGAATCTCATTAGAATGGGCAGTTCATCATTATTCAAACCCAACGTTTGTTGCTGAACGTAGGCTTTTCCCAATCCCCGCCAATCAGATCAACAGTGATCTGAACCACTCTATGTACAAAGGAATACCTTCAAAACGATCAACATTCAAAACAATTCATGTTTGCGACTATTATGTAGTTCTTGTTTATGCTTCAGTTAAATATACTTGAACACAATATCAAATGCAGTGGATTGACAGATTCTGATTAATGTTATTTTTGAATAAACGATTTATTATAAGTATTATAATCAATCGTTTTTTAGCGCAAAGTTCACTCAGTATATTGAGGATTCCGGATGAAGTGTGCTTCTACCTTCGGCCTTATCATAACTTAAAAAGCAGGTGAGATAAGGCCAAGCACATCCCCGTTGTAAAAAAAAAACAATGATGTGATGTTGGTATCTGTTTATTATTTCATTACACAATACAATAACCTATCATGTTTTAATCACCGTAAATAAACAACGAACGCAATTATCCTGCAATAACCCAGGAATGGTGCATTATCACAAATAAACGAACTTACCCATAATTACTTTCCGACATGCACACAATTGTGTGGCCCGTATTCCGAAATAACGTACCGAACCAAAAAATAAACCAATTAGTGCTTGGATGTCTCGCGTACCGCCGTCCTCAAATTGATGACACGTAATTAAAGTGGCTCGTACTTACTCCGCAGGTACAGGGGTTGAAAAAGTTATTGCAGATTGTATTCCAAATCCGTTTTAAGGGTAGCGTAACTAAGGGCCCGAATTACAGAAAAACTACTTGATGAGTCTTTATCTCGACTATGTTCTTCGATATTAACAAGCCTCACAGTTCAGTTGGTAGTAACTCTGCATTCTGCGCTGTAGGTTGTGGATTCGATTCCCACCCATGACAAACATTTGTGTGATGAATATTCATGTATGTTCTGTGTTGTGGTGTTGTACTGTATCATAAGTATATATTAAAAAAAAAAGTATCTAAGTATTCTATCCGTAATCTTGGTCCCATATTACAAGCTATGCTTAGTTTAGGACTAGATGGCGCTGTGTAAATTGTATGCCCTGTAATATTTATTATTATTTTTATTATAATATTATGAACGGTAACTTCTCAATTACACTTTTAACTTCACCTTTTTTTGGGAAATTATATTTTGTTTGGGTATACTTCACAGGTGGTCCCATTGACAACAAGTCAGGATCTGATGATGGGATCCTGGGAAAATCGAGGGTACTGTTTAAATGTTATAGGCACAGTTGAAGCGACTTGGGTGTATTACCTCTAAAGTAAGGAAAAACGGACCCATATAGGATCACGCGTCTGTCTGTCCGACCATATAGAGTACAATTAGACAATGAAGTACTCGACTGTCGACGATTGGTATTGGTTCGAACTATTGTGTTTTGAAGCAAACAATGAGTTAGTTCCCTTTTTTAATACGTAACTAAATTTACGTTATAATCAATCAATATTTGCAAGGTAAGCTGTCGGATTACCTAAGGACATACGGTATATAGGTAATTATACCAGTGTCAAATGGAAGCGTACTCAAAACACTGGCTGTATGGCCACGACTCTTGTGAGAATATTAAAAAAATTAATAATATTGTAGAAATGGTTAACAATGAAAGTATATATGTACAAGTACAACATAGTAGCTCCCAGACCGACCCATGTACCACAGACCAGCCAGTGACTCAGGCTGCTTCATCGGGATGTGTGGAACCACCGGTACCAGCAGTTGTGCAACCCGATTCCCCTGTGGTACTACTACCAGAACAACATGTGCAGGCTGAGGCAGGTCCAGTACACACAACACAGCCTCTGGTTAGGCAACCTCAAACCTGCCGACAGACCCAGAAAACTGTGGTGTACTCAGATAGTAGATATAGTAGGGTTGGGTCGGTTGCTAAGCGATAGGTTAGGAGACCAAATGGTAACTAACTACTGCTTTCCTGACTCTTCTATCCATAGGCTGATAAAGAGCTTAAATGAGGCGTCTTTTGACAATAAAACAACATTGATTGTACAGTTAGGTAATAGTAATGGTATCAAGCGCCTATATGTAAATAAATTAGTTGAATTACTGTTACATAAATTGGACATGGGGTTGGGTAAACTGATATTGTGTGCATTCCCATACTCTAAATTGCTTTCGAAAAATGAGAATGTTAATATTTTTAATATTAACCTTATGCTTTACAACTTGACATGTCGTCATAGTGACATTTTATTTTTTGACACTAATATTTTTATTAGTGACTTTAGGTTAACACCAGATACAATGTATCTCAGTAGATATAGTAGGATTATTATTGCTAAATTGTTAGCATTTAATATTTGTGACAAAGTTATAGGTACTATAGCTACAGACACTGACGGGCTTACAGTTAGTAGCAGTACTATCATGGGCGTTCAAACAGTAGGATCAGATGACAAGCATTTAAACTGACCACCAAGACAACGGGAAAGCCTAATAGGTTACACATAGTCCATCAAAATATTCAAGGCCTTTCCAGCAAAAACTTAGAAGTAGAATTATTTTTAAGTAAAATGAACATCAGTGTTATGGGCATCACTGAACACTTTATATTGCATCAAAAGTTACTACCTCATTATGAAGACTACTGCATTGTAAGCGCATACAAGCGTAGGAATACCACTCAAGGTGGTTCTTTAATTATTGTAAAGAAAACTCTCAAATGTAAGGAGCGTAAAGATATTGTGAAACTCACCATTGAAGAAGTTATAGAGCTGTCATGTGTTAAACTGGAGCAGCACATAGTGGTATGTGTCTATCGTCCTCCCCAAGCAAATTACGCGCTATTTGAGTCCACTATGGAAAATGTACTAAGCAAAATATTCAGTCGTAATAAATCAATAATAGTGCTCGGTGACTTCAATATTGATATACCTGTAAATCCTCTAACTGAAAAAATCATTAACTTGTTTAAATGTTTCAACCTTAAGCACCAATTCGATAAACCAACTAGGGTAACTCTAACAACTGCCACTTGCATAGATAATGTATATTGTAGTGATATTCCCCTTGAAAAAGACGTGTTTAAAAAATTTGATTCAGACCATTATGGTCAATATGTTTTATTTGATTGTAACTTACAACAAGAGCTACCGGAAATCACATGCAGACCAATTACCGAAGCTAGCATCATAAAATTCCAAAATAACATAAGTCAAAAGATTTCCCTGATCCCATGCTTGAATGATCCAAATGAGCTTTATAATATATTGTCTAATCTAATACATAAAGAACACGAGTATACGTTTCCACAAAAAACGTGCAAAGCTAAATCTGGTTCCATGTTTGCAGATTGGGCAACAGCCGGTATCTATAAAAGTAGGAGTAGATTGTATGAACTTTATGCAGAAAGAGAGTCAAGGCTACACGATTTATCATTTGTTTCTTTTGTCAAAAACTACTCAAAAGTCTTTAAAAAAGTATGTCATGCTGCGAAATCATTGCAAATAAAAAGGAAAATTGAGCAGTCATCAAATAAAATAAAGGCTACCTGGAAAATGATAAATAATCAAACAGGTAAAGCAAAACATTTGAAAAAGCAGATAAACTTAAAAGTTGACGATAGAATTTTGACTGATAACTATGAAGTTGCTAATGAATTTAACCGTTTCTTCTCTTGTGTACCAAAAATTGTTACTCGACCATTAAACTCCTCTGTTGATTGTGCTTTAGTCTTTCTTGAAACAAGTGTTGAAAGGTGTAATGCTTCTTTTAGCTTCAGACACGTCAATGCTGATTGTATTCTAAAAACTTTTAAGTCAATAAATATTAAAAATACTGAAGATCTCTGGGGAATGTCCGTAAAGATCTTAAGCACGATTGTTTTTGAAATAGCACCATGTCTAGCATATATATTTAATAGAAGCATCGACGAAGGAATCTTTCCAGATCTTATGAAATATAGCAAGTTGATTCCTTTATTCAAATCTGGAAATGAAAAGGATCCAGGAAATTATCGACCAATCTCAATTCTGCCAGCATGTAGTAAAATATTTGAAAAACTTATTCTTAACCAGTTGTTGTCACATTTTAACTGTAACAGGCTACTTCATGAAAAACAATTTGGGTTTACTAAAGGTCGTTCAACCACTGACGCTGGTGCCATGCTGTTGAAGTACGTTTTTAAAGCCTGGGAAGGAAAACAGGATGCCATAGGAGTATTCTGTGATTTATCTAAGGCTTTCGATTGCGTAGATCATGACACCTTAATCTCAAAGCTAAAACACTATGGCATTCAGAATCAGGCAATAAGCCTCATGCGTAGCTACCTATCGAATCGCATTCAAAAAGTAGACATTAACGGTAGCAAATCTTCGGGAACATCCACTAACATCGGTGTACCACAAGGGTCAATCTTGGGGCCATTTTTGTTTCTAGTCTATGTCAATGATCTGCCTTCCTGTGTAGGGGATTTATGTGATATTGTATTGTTTGCAGACGATACTTCATTAATATTTAGAGTTGATAGGGCTAAAGATAATTATGATTGTGTAAATGCTTCTCTAGCTAGAGTTCTTGATTGGTTTACGGTAAATAACCTCTTATTGAATGAGAAAAAAACGAAATGCATTAGATTCACCTTGCCTAACGTTCAAGTCAGCAATGCTAACATTATCTTAAATGGGGAAATACTTAACTTTATGGAAGCAACTACTTTCTTGGGTTTAAATATCGATGCAAAGTTGCAATGGGGTATTCATATTAATACATTAGCTAGCCGGCTAAGCTCGGCAGCTTACGCAGTACGTACCATAAGGCATCTTACTGATGAAACCACGGCGAGGTTAGTTTATTTTAGTTACTTTCACAGCGTTATGTCCTATGGCATATTTTTATGGGGAAATGCAGCAGATATTGAAAGCATTTTTATCCTGCAAAAGAGAGCTGTACGGGCAATTTATAAATTGAAAACTCGTGACTCTCTCAGGGAACGTTTTAAAGAGATTGGTATTATGACAGTCAGCTCCCAATATATTTATGAAAACCTAATGCACGCACACAGGAACATTGATGAGTTTGTTAAAAGAAGTGATGTACACAGTGTTAATACTAGAAATAAAAATAAACTTGACATACCTAGGTATCGCTTAGGAAAAGTAAATAATTCATTCTTAGGAAACTGTGTACGATTCTATAATAAGCTTCCTCAAAGCGCCACCAAACTCTCTGCTCGTAAATTCAAATTGTATATAAAGAATAATTTAATTAAAAGAGCCTACTACAAAATAAGTGACTATATCGACGATAAGAACGCGTGGCCCGATGTTGCTATACCAGTTGACAGTTAAATGGTGATTTCTCAATGTCAAGAAACTGCCCATTAGATAGTTATGTAGTAATCAATGTTTTAAGATAATATTAAGTTTTTAGTTTTATGATGTAGGTAACACTTGTAATGTTATTAAATTATTATAAACAATGTACCTAAATGTTAAATGGATCATCAAAAAATTAATCAGCCCGAGGTTCTTGCCTTTCTCCTTGTGTGCTGGTCGCGATTCCGAACAGGCGGTAGATTTGACGTTTCAAAATGATCCTAAAAATCTTAATGAATAAAAATATTTGACTTTGACTTTGACTTTGACACGACAAATAGCTAGGTTAAATAAGAGGCAGCGTTGGGTCACGTGACGTCTCAATCAAAATCCCCACAAGATTTTCAAAAACCTGTAGGGTACCGGCTTGCCATGGATCCAAGGTTTAAACCCCAAATGGCTTTAACAAGTAAGGTCATATTAAAGACCCATAAACTTAACACCCCGTGTGCACATTTTGCCGCGAGTACTTCCTCTTTTAAAAGTTGGTTAAAATACCTTTATCTCGGCACATTTGAGGCAATTTTTCACAATAAATCCAGCAATGATAATAGGATGCGATGGAATGCAAAGCAGTGATTCACGAGGGTGGACTCTGACAGCTCTATTTTATGGTTGTGATGATGGATGGCGTCTGGAGACAAGGGTGGCTGCGGGAGATACCCGCTACGCCACGGCGCTAGCTCATGAAGATATCATCACCTTTGAAGGTATTATTGGATTCAATCTTGCCTATTTTGGGCGCTAGTGTACAATGGGTACTATTATGTATTCTGTGGTGATGGTAGAACTGATTTATTTATTTGACAGACATATATTATGAATAAGTTAGTATTTGGATATCGGCCGTGGCGGCTCTTGCTAAAAAAACCACCCGTAGATGTAATTTATACAAATAAGATCTAGTTACGACATTTTCAGTGGTTCTTTAGCCTCTGCCAAACTTGATACACATAAATTAATTCATATTTTTTTTATTTATATTTTTATATCGCTTCTCTTTTGTTGTAGTACTATTCGTTCCTTCTCTTTTATATTTGTTAAAAAAAAAAAAACGTACGATACATCAAAGCATGCTGTGTTCACTGTTTTTTGGAGACTACGCCGCCGATAAGGAGCATTTTGTTGTATGTTAAGTTTCAATTTGTGATCCAAAGAAAAACAAATGTAAAAAGAAAGGGTTGGGATAGCACATCTTGAATTTGGAACTAATCTTTTTGACACCAATATACTGTCATCACCATACATACAATACATGCCTTACAAGCGTGGTGATAACGTCAAATCTACTCTAAGTATTTTCTTAAGAAATCTTTGTTGTAATCTGTGTTAACTGAATTAGTTTTCACACTGTATTTTTAGCTGTTGGTTTTCCATTAAATAATGACAATGTCACTCACGACTCTGTATTATTCGACACAGGCTATAAAAACATGATAATAACAGCCATGGTCAATGACTAATTGTAAACAATCAATCTTCTTGATTTCAGATTTCAGTTTACACAAGAAGACACAGAGTTAAAATAATACATCGATAATATGTTAAGATATCTATGATGTCAACAAAACAAAACTACAGCTATGGTCATATTATTCTGCGTGATTAGGATTACAGTCAAAGGTGCTGCAAGTACGAGCAAACAACCTGTGCAAACAACTATAAAACGAGAAACAATTACAAGAGAAATACATGAAAAAACAAATGATTCATCATGAAAATTGAGATTCTACAGATATTGTAGTAGCCAGAACCGCAATTGTTCATGACTTATTGAGACTTTCTAAAAGTCAACGATTATTAAAGAATCTCTGTTCCAGACCACAGCAAAGGTATCATGATCTGTATATTCGTCCCAAGACAATTGACTTGGAACAAAATAGAAAGTCTCACGTCCGCAAGTTTTCAAACTTAATTTACCAGTTCCATACGTATCGCGATACTCCCGACTCTGCCCCCTTTACCCCCCTCACATAACAGTATCTCAGGCAACCCTCGGCGAACACGGCAGGCACGAGGTTCCACGTAAATACCTCTGACTTGACGCATTTTCCGCGGGTTCTATCGAATTGTACATACAGGCCTTTATTGTTGATATCGATAAGTTGAACAGAAGGTTTTTTTTCATAAAAGCGATAATGCGGGTGTAGCAACTGTAGGACACACGGCATGTTTACAAGCAGTTAAGCAAATAATACTTTGATTATTAACTAATGTAGCATTAGAAAGGCAGTTATCTCGTCGGGTGCTGTAATCACTCACATGGGATTATACATAGACAGCTAGGGATTTGGCACCTAATGAGTTAGCTGGTCGGGTGCTGTAAAACACTCACGTGGTATTTGTTACAATTGTTTTTTTTTAATTAAAAGTTAAAATTAAACAAATTTATACACAACAAATGGCGGTCGCGGCTTAAGAATCGACCCCTCTAACCTGCTCGTGGATGTCATAAAAGCCGACTGAGGGATCTCAATAGACAGCAGCTTCCTTCTGTGTATTATCTACATCTTTACTGCGACCACCAATCCACCTACCAAGCGTGGTGATCACGGCAAAACTCTCCCACCCAACGGAGGCTAGGTCCAGCAGTGGACACCAAGGGGCTGTTGATGTGATAACACTCAATTTACAAATTCTGGGAGTTAAATAGTAAGTCAAGAAAAATAATACGTGTTACATTAATCTTTCATATACTTAAAATAAAAAAAATTAGTCTACAATTTGGGAATAGCTGTTTTTTATGCTGTATAATAATCCCCTGATTTGATTTCTAGTAATAAAAACGATGTAAGTATAATGTTGGTTCGAATCGTCTAGTTTAATTTGACACTAAAACTACATAACTTGTATATAACAACATAACTATAACATAACAAAACTACATAACGTGTATATAACAACAGAACTTTAACATAACAAATTACATACCTTGTCTCGGTTGTCTCGAGTTCTCGTTCACTGCAGTCGGGAAGCATTCATTTCCTCTATTAGTGAAAGGCGTCAATGAAACCAACACATTCACTAGGAAAAGTCACACCGAAAAGGAAATACAATAAAGGGCCGGCCGAACAGGGATGGAAAACGGTAGGGGATGTTTTCGCTCTCGTTTGGGCGGCGAGGGCGCTGGGCGGGCGGTAGACTGAGTCGGGCGGCCGCGCGGTTCGGTCACGTCGCGCCGCGCCTCGGCACGTGCTTCGCGCCGCGTCGTCTGTGTGCTGTGTGTTGTGGGTGATGTGTGTGATCTGTGTGTGAGAGGCTAGGTTCTAGGGTTCCAAGCACTGTGTACGTGCCCTGAGGTTCGGGGCCTCCGCGCCGGTTTCAAGGTTAATTATGTTTTGTTTATGTAAATACCGGATAAGTATTGAAATTCAATCGTTTTGAAGGCTTTAGTCGAGTTAAACGACTATGCAAATTCATTGAATTTGCAACAGATTTGTTATTGAATTTCCTAATCGAATTTCATTAAGTTTCCGTTATGTCAAAGAACTAATCCTACCATACTTCTTCGTATTATGCAGTTTGTCTATCAATTTCATATGCAAGAGCCCGTTCTATACATAAATAAACATTACTGGAAATTATTCGCAACGCCATAAATCCCCAAAGTAAGCAAAGCTTGTAATATGGGAGATAAATTACGGATAGAATACTTACCTGTACACTTTTTTACAAAAATACATACTTATGATACAATATAGTACCCAAACACAGAACAAACATAATATGTTTATTCCACAAATGTGTGTGCCGTGTGGGAATCGAACCCACAACCTACAGCGCAAAAGAGCAGGCTACCCCCAATTACACAACACTCCTTTCAGTGAACTCTATCTGATCCAATCTAATATCTTAAACAGTTAATGAGAGCTTTATTTTTTACCATTGTCCTGTAATATTCATTATTAATTATTATAAATAATAATTAATTAATTTCACACAGCGCCATCTAGCCCAAAACTAAGCATAGCTTATAATATGGGAACTAGATTACGGATAGAATACTTTAATTTTTTTTTTTTTGGGAAATACATACTAATATAACACCCAAACACAGAAGAAACATCTATATTTAATACACAAATGTTTGTCCTGGATGGGAATCGAACCCACAAACTATAGCGCAGAAGGCACAGTGTAGTAACTTTGCCTTCTGAGCTATGAGGCTTGTTATAAATAAATGATCTTTTATCATACAAACTAGGTATTTTAAATATTACATGCCTTATATTACATGTATTTGATAATACATAATTCCCAAGAGCTCCACCGCTGCCTGTCAAGTGCTTGAAACTCATTTAATATTTATCACTGCCAATGTTTCATTAAATGACAATATGTATACGAAACATTGTAATATAGCTGTCAAATATGCTCCCGACTATCAAACTAAAGTGCACTGAATAGAGTCTGAGATTGAATTTCCTTAGGATGCGTGTAAAGTCGTTTCGTTTGTTTTTTTTAAGGGACTTTTTTTCTGTTTTCATATTGAAATGTATCTTTCCAAAGTGACTGAATCAGTAACTAAACTGTACTGTATCAGCTATGACCAGGTACAAGGATAGCCGATATAAAACAGTCGGCACCAACCCCGACCCCAAGCTGGAGGTCTACTACGAAAAATCAAACATGACGGATCCGATCGCGGTTTGCACGTTTTTCAATACGAAAATGACAGTTCTTTTGGATCCGAAGATTCGATCCGATTTAAGATTTTCTTAGTAGGGCCCCTGGTCATCCAATAATGTTGACAACTCAAGACATGTTCCGAGGTGAACGGCGCGTCTCGCATACCAAGGCATCGGTTGTCAATTTCACTCGCAATGTCACCCCCACCCTCTATTATCTTATTATTTATTGTCCTCTTACTCACCCCCACCTCGGATTAGATTTACCGGGTAAATAAGTAACGGGAGCTTATTATAAGGTTATAAAATTTAAGCGCTTTCTTTTGAGAATTACTTTTCCGGGGGATTAAATGGGTTTTGTTTCGGCAAATTTGATGCTATGTTATGTTGTTGCGGAATTTGATGTTGGTATTTTGTCATTTTAATATGAAAAGAATCCAGAGAGTGTCAACAACTAGGTACATTTCGTGCTTTATAAATAAATGCACCTTTTAATTCTATTTTCTCAAGGGCCTTTACAAAAACAAAAACAACTGGAATTTCCAGTATTTTAGTTTTTTTTTAATTTGTAAGTTAAAGTGGGGTTTATCTACTCGGACTTAACACTAGATAGCTACTTGTGTACATAGGTAGATAATACCTTACTTTTCATACTAGGTAGGTACCTGCCTTGTATCGCCGAGCTATTGTCGGCAAGGTCAAGGGAACGTGATGAGGGTAGCCATTGTGTTATTACGGAGGGTAGATGCAGGCTCGAGGGATGAGTGGAGGGATGAATAGGACGGCTGATTAGACGCTGTACGCTGCAGATAAGGGTTATAATGTTTCATTTAGAATTACAACTGGTTTCAATGGTTAAACATATAAAAATACTAGCTTTTGCATGCGGCTTCGCCCGCGTGGTAAATGTTTTACAGAACAATATCTATACAAAACTATAGCTCAATCTGCTTTCTATAGCAAAGCCGCAAAAGACTAATCTGTTTTGCGATGTTTGACATTTCATTCCCATCTCAAAGGAGCTTATTTTTGTCATTAAATTTATATTAAATAGCCTATTTGTTATTTATGCCTAGAGAAACATTATGCAAGGTTTCAACTCAATCGATTCAGTAGTTTCGACGTGAAGAAGAAATATTCATTCGTCCAATCATACAAACAAACTCTCACATAGATAATAAACTTTAGCTTTCCTGGTACTAAATTGCATCCAAATTAATTAAGCCGCTTGAGCGTAAGTAAGTGACAAATAAATTTGAATTATTTCAAAGTTTCACGGGAATACTGCACTTTCCCGTATTAAAAGTAGCCTATGTTTTCATTCAGGGTAAAAACTATCTTTGTACCAAATTTATCTAAATATGTTCAGCCGTTTCGGCATGAAGGAGCTGCAAACATACATACTTACATTAACACAAACTTTGGCATTTAAATAATTTAATTTTTTTTTTAGTGTGATCAGAAAATAAGCTTAAAATCGTTTATAAAATAAACAACACAACAACGTCTAGAAGATGTATTTTATAAGAAATACGTCTTTTGTAAGAAGAGAGTTAATGAGTTCCGATTGTGTAGACTCGCTCCATAGTAGACCTTAACTTACCTGTCGAGTCGAGGTCAAGAGTCCTTTTAAAAAATCACATGTTTTTCATAGCATAAAATACGGTAAAAGTGCGAGCGGTCTTTACCTAAATAGATTCCTCGTTCCTTGTTGGGATAATTTAGATGCAAATAAGGTCACCCACTTTAGTCCGTTACGGTACCTACCTGCAGGAAACCTAATAAAAACATAATAAACCAGGTAAACGCCGTAAACTGAGGCAGAGCGTCCAATAAACGACGGTTCATCTCTCTGAATTGGCGCTTGATGAATTGTGAACCTTACTTTCTATTGTCTAAGATATGATTTTAGCTGTAAACTATTATAATCCAAGTACAATTAATTGGGTAGACAGATAAATTGAAGATAGTTTGAAACTAAAATACGATTTCGGTATATAATTTACTAGGGTTTAGATAAATCGTATTAAGGTAAATGCTTTAGCAGCACTTAATAATTGATTTATCAAATTTATTCATAAAAAAAACGTACAAGGGTAATTTAAACAAATAAACACAACTTGAACTAACTAACTCTTCCTTCTAGCTTATGACTAGTATTTAAATAGAAGAATATCGAATGGATTATCACTTAAAATAATATTTCATATCTTACCCGTCGATCGTTACACCGATCGATATGGATACGGTAATGCAGCCAGAATACTGGCGGCATTACCACGATGGTTGGTACTCACCTGCTGAGCAAAATACAAGCCAGCAATCTGGTCACGTGTAGGCTCTTTTATCCTATCGCCTATTGTATGTGCCCCTGGTCCTCAATGCCCAAGAGTTTCTACCCCAAACGGCTCAAATATATACCCCTTATCAAGGAGCGCAAATTGCTTGCGCCGTTGGGTTCCGCTGATGTTGCTGTGGAACCAGCCTGCATTTTTTTTTGTACGACGGGGAAGCGCTTGGCCTTCATCTCACCTCGTAACAAGTTAAGATAAGGCCAAAATGGTGGAGGCGCACTTTACCCGGAATCCTCAATAAACTGAGGAACTGGCTATCTTACCTCTAAATGCCGGACACAACATTTTTTTTAAATTGTTGTTATGGCGACAGAATTAGGTAAGATGGTGGTAGCTATTAGCCAGGCGGACTTAAACAATGTCCTACCACCAACCAAACCAAGCACAGTATAGTACACCCCATGGGCATCGAACCTGGGACCTCTGGTTCTGGCACCGGTGGTGGAATCACTAGACTACGGAGGCGGTTAAAAAACATGGAAGGTTTAGGGATATGGGATGGTGATAGGGTATCGACACAATTTATTTATTTATATATACATAATTAGAACGGAATTTATCCAGTTACTCCAATTAGAAACATTAAAGATATTAACAAACTGGGCTAGACTCAAACCAGTTAATAATGTTATAAAGCTATACATTAACATAATTATTCCTCTAGTATAGTTGGACTAATAATTTCCCTGTGTTATCAACGTTTCAGTTCATCAAATGTGTACTCGTGTTTGCATGGGCACTTGTGACCCCTTGGCTGTACCCGTTGCGGGTTGAATACACCCATCTCGGCTGAAATACGTCCTTAATATCTATTTGTGTTTATCTGGTGTGCGGGTATGTCTCCATTCGTGTAGGTATTATAAAACATGACAGCTTATATAAGTGAAGCTGGGACACTGGGTTTCTTTTTTTAGAATGGATCGCCTCTTGTCCTTGAAACTTAAACAGGCAAGGATGAGATCAATGATGGAGCGAGCCTACCCAGAAGGTGCTTGGTACCTCTCTTTTTAAAGATAGGGTCACAACACTTTGGAATTTTTTAAACAAAATGGCGAAGGCGATGTACGGTCGTGAAGCTCCTGAGCACACTCACGTAACCTTGCGACGATGGCTCAGGCGGTCGAGCCTTGCTTTGGTAAGGTACTCTTCACCTAAGATGAGTCGGAGCACACTTTCACCTCACACAGTGCCATCACCATGCCAATACATAGGCGTTTTATAGGCGAGTTTATATAGCGAGCGTTTTGATAGGCTTTTTCGTTTTTTACCACGCAATACCTTTTAAATCTTGCCTGGACATACTCCAGATTGTACTAGTGCGGAATGATAGATGAATGCAACGAGATCTATTCCTGACTATTAGGCGAACCGCTGGTATCAGCATAATGAAACGTCTACAAGGAATAAAAATCTAAGAGGAAAGCAACCTGCAGGATGTCGGCTAGGCTCTTGGTGGAAAGGAAAAGGTAAATTAAAGGTTTTAGATCATGACCAAATACCTCCTTTTTTCCACCAGGTAGGGTTAACCATTTCCTGGTTTACTGATGAGCTTTTTTTCTAAAGTAAGTAAACTAGCTGTAATAGTCAGCTGTGCGCGGCAGCTTCGCTAATGAGTTTGCGCGTTGTCGCCTCGAGGCCGCGGACTCTGTGCGTATTTGCGCAATAACAAAACGGCCTGCAGATTTCAACTATCACAGATAAATCCGACAGCGAGGTCCATGTGCCAAAGCCGCAAATAACTTTAAACGCGACTACGGGTAATCACCTAAAGGGCATCAGCAAGAGGCTTTTTATAAACTTTAAACTTAATATCTAACTATACCTTCATTGCAACATTTTTGCCTGATAGATTATGGCAAAATCGCCTCTGTGGTCTTTTGGTTCGCTTACCGCATACCGGTGTCAAATACAGAGGTTCGATTTCCAGGGGGAGTACAATGTTGTGTTTGGTTAGATTGGAGGTAGGACTTTTTAAAGTCCGTCTGGCTAGCTACCACCATCTTACCTAATTCTGATGTCATAACATCAATTCTTAAATGGTTGTGTTCGGGCAGTTAGCCAGTTCCTCTTGTTGAGGATTCCGAGTGAAGTGCGCTTCCACCTTCGGCCTTATCATGACTTGAAAAAAAAGTGATGAAGGCTAATCACCTCCCCGTCGCACAATAAAAAAAACACTCCAGTTTTGGAAGACTGGTGTTTTTTTTATTTTACTATTTATGTCTTGTCATATTGGTCACCCATGGGCTATTAATGTGAATGTTGACTTTTTTTTATGTCTTTATTCTTCTTGTTCTTTCGTCAAAACTTAGATCAAAAAACCATCTAATGGCAAAAATTACGAAAACTTACTACTGATATAATATGTCTATGTTTGCAAAGTAAAGCAGCTGTATGCTATCGCGACAGACAGGGTGTCGAACCTGCTACCCGTTAAACTAATTTATTTTCTCCGTCAACCTTTTAACGGGCAGTATTTCCGGTCGACCCAAATAAGGCTATTGTCTGCTAAAGGCCATAAAAGAAGGTGCGTTGTGGTCGAGGCGATGGCTCAGGGAAAGTTTGCCCTATTTGTGGAACACATTTTAGGATAATAGACTTTTGATTGGATGTTTTTGAATAGATCCGTGATATTTTCTTTCGATAACTGTTTTTATTGATATCTACTATAAAAAGTTACGAAACTAATAAACTCCAATAAAAACAATATGCAAATACGTAAGCGCCTTTATTACGTAGAGCCTCTACGCCGTAGACGTTACTTTTTCCTTAACTTGACATATTTTATTTAATTACCTGTTACCGAAAATATATATATAATTCAACGCAAACTAAGTATAATCGTTTGTTCCTTATCTCGTACCTACCCCTAAATAGTTTCACCCTTCCGCGGTAATAACAGTCCAACTCTGCCGTGGTGGTCCAAAATAATATAACCAACACCAATACGACAATCTCGTTGTCTCGCCCACAATATGGTGGATTCCACCAGACCTACCTCCCACACGACCACAGCTTGTACTTACTCTCAAGGACTGTATGTTTCGAAGTTTAGTTACGAGGGTTCTCTTTTGTTCTTATAACTACGAATTTGGAACAGTATTATCTTATTGTCTATTATATTATGTCTTAATTTATGCAATTTAAATGATTAAATTATTCCCTTGACGGTAAACGTCGGCTCTTCTCTGAACACGTGGTCTACCGTGCAACAGAATCGCTGGTTTCTGGTGGTATTAAGTATATTACCTATTAGTGCCAGGCCAGTTCCATTACAGCTAAGCGGCTGTTTCAACAACAGCGGCGATTTTGTTTCTAGAGCGTTGTATGGTATTATGAGCGCTATAGGTTAATTTAAATTCCAAGATAATACAAATTTACTGTTAAAATAGGTCCTTTAATTGTCTAATTGTAAGGTACATGAGTCGCCGAGGCTGGAATCGGTTAGGATCACATCATCATATTGAATATAATATAGCTTTAGTATAACAGTCAATTTTGCTAGACCCCTATTAAATTATGTGCACCAACAACCACCTCTTTAGCCATAAAATCCTCTTCATCCAAAAGTTGTCTGAAATAAATAGCTTCTAAGCGATAATACCGCCCATTGTATATATATTTTTTAAAGTAATCCAGTTTTATTTTTAAGGTGTACAATAAACTATTTAATATAACTATTTTCATTCATATATTCATTAATTCCTTCATAATTTATCGCAACTATAACACTGTTTCAATTGCGTACATTTTAAGATGATGATGTCCTCTCTATCGCAGGATGCGGAGATGCTTTGTTAATTATGGTAGGCCAAGGTTTTTTTGTTCATAATATTATCTGTGATCGGTTTGCGTACCTACTATAAGCAGATGTGTAGGTGTGTTGATGTAGTGTAGGATCTCGACTCATTCGTCGGTTCTCCCTCAAAAAGGAGGTTCTCCAAGACACGGGTTTTTTTCAACCCCTTTGTGTCACTTGGAAACTCAATAGGAATCCAAGGCTTATGTTAAATTAAGTAGTTACCATATTTAAGTAACAATGTACAAGGGAAGCAGTCGGGCTACATATGGACCGTTACAAAGGTCTAGAGGTAACTCAACTGTTCAAGGCCAGTACCAGTAGTATTTCAGTGCCTCATCATTTATTTCAGTTTCTATAATGTCGTTTGATACTTTTTGTTACTTATACGATTTTATGAGATGATGTGACATAAAGCAACAAAGAGCTTATCAATACAAAAACAAAACACTGTTTGGTATTAAATAGTTTTAGATGTCAAACTGTCGTGGATTTAGAAATTCTTTAAACATCTGATAGGCGCGTATCTACTGAGCGAACATAGCGTAGGGTCAGGTCACAGATCCGTTTGAAAATAACAAGTCGCGTCTTTCCTTTTCTGAAGAGACAGTAAAGTACACACAATAGGTCACCCGAACGAATGAAAAACAGGCTGAGACAACGATCCTCGGATTTGTGATGAATGGGAACATTTTGTAGTTATGGCCATTCCACCATCTTTTTTTTTTGAGGAACTGGCTATCTTACCTCTGAATGCCGGAACACAACAATTTTTTTAAGAATTGTTATTATGGCGACAGAATTAGGTAAGATGGTGGTAGCTAGCCAGGCGTACTTAAACAAAATCCTACCACCAACAAAAATCAAAATCTGGTGTGACATTGATCAAACTATTTATATAAAATATTAATTTATAGATACTCCATTTGATATTCAAATTTGTTCTATCTGACCCCGCGCAGTTGCTCCAACGTTCTATGTTCATCACTCATTTAATGGAGTTCGGGGAGGACTCTCCTTTGTAGGTATTCCTAGCCCAGGCAAGCCTTGAGGTCCTGAGGGCTGACCCTACGTATACTCGTATAGCAAACACAGGTTTCGCCAGTGATCATGAACTGCTTACTTAACTCCACGTGACTGCCGCTCATAACACATCTCTCGATGATGTTGCGGCCAATTTTTATGCAAAGTGTGGTGTTTATGGCTTAAAAAAATTTTATGAAACAACTAGAGGTTTTCCCATATTCATATTATTACTAGCTGTACCTGAGCAGTAACTATGTCACTTGCTTATGACATAGTTTTTTTTACTACTGCACATTATTTCACACATGCATGCAAACATGGCATTTTACAGTGTAAATGAGTAGGTAGGTACTTCAATTATTTACAATCGATTGTTGGTTGCTGGTTTACATTTGTTTTTTATTGTACAACGGGTAAGCACTGGACTTCATCGCACCTGGTTACACAAGTTGAGATAAGGTTGAAGACGGAGGCGCACTTCACCCGGAATACTACACAATTATACGTAATAATTCTTATTTATAAATTAATAACACAATTATTAGTAAACCAGCGTCTATGCTGAGTTGATACCAGAATCAGTTTGTAAATCTGCGTAAATAATTCTAGCCTTACCCTTTACTCTTGATATCGATTCTTCTAGAATCCAAAAGTTAAATCACTATATTGAGTTGAGTGAAAGACAAGGTATACCTTGTTTTCGGTGAAGTATTCGAAATCACGATTCCAACCTAAAGCTACTTGTGTACAAATGGGATTACGATCTATCACTGGCTTTGCTTAAATTCCCGGAGCATAACCAGCGGAAAACTTTAAGCCCGTTCAAAATTCACTTCCAGTTAGCAAACAACAATTTGATAAAACTAAATAAAACAGCGCAGACGATCGCTTTGCGAATCAAGCTGCAAGTCCACCGTGCAGGCTGTGGAATAAATCGAAACGCGAATCTATTGAATCACCCCTCGTTTTCATAAAAAAACATCTCGTTCCATCAAATATTAAAATATTGTGGCTCCATAAATAAATATTTTGTTGCTTTGATGTGACTAAAATAAACTAAGTCACCGAAAGTAAAATTATTTACAAATGTTTGGTAAAAGTTCCGACTTAAATACGCCTTTTGAATACAATTTCGGTATACTGTACCTGTAGCTTCTTACAGCAAATGAAAAAAAGGTCCATAACCACTAATTGCCTTAACACGCCGGGCGCGGCCTTTAAATTAAATTTACCGGATTGCTGGCTTTTCATAGAATCGACACATGTTTCTCCAAAGATATATTGAAATACATCGATTTCAAATAACCGCATCTGTTGTCTAGTGGTTCGCAGGTGTTAGATTCAAAGGTCCCGGGTTCGATCCCCAAGGGGAGAACAATATTGTGCTTGGTTTGGTTGGTGGAACGACTTTGTTTAAGCCCGCCTGGTTAGCTACCACCATCTTACTTACTTATTTCTGTCGACATAACACACTTCTAAGATTTTTGCTTTCCGTATAGCCAGTGCCTCAGTTTATTGAGGGTTTTGGGTGAAGGCCGCTACCACCTGCGGCCATATCATAACTTCAGAAATCGGGTGAGATGAAAGCCAAGCACCTGGTCGTAGTAAAATAAAGAAATATGATACTTTTTATGGGTGTAGATTCTCCTAATAACGTCCTAATTACAAATGATGATACGTCGTTCCACCTCTGGAGACTCGGGACGTGTTCCAGGTACCTGAATCATGGATGTAACCGATGGCTCCCCAGGGACGCCCTCGATACGCCAACTTGGATCAAACTCCCGGCGACGAATGGAACTTATAATTTCCTAACTGTGATCTGGCCGCTGGGAATCCAAGTAGAGATGACATAAACCTGTCTCTACTTAGTAACTATTTGTCGAAGTAATAAGAAAGAAAGGATGACAGATTTATTTGACAAACAATAATACAGAACATTACATACATTATATGAGAAGGTCAGAATCATAATCATAAGCATGTAGTTAATTACAAAAATGCGCAGTGCCGTGTCCGACAAATGGTATCTCTCTGAACTCTTAGCTTGATAAGACCGCCCATTTGCTTTCCGTGTCTTGTGGCAACTTTTATATAGGAATGTTTCTACCACCAGCAGCATTCAGTGAGTCAACCACTTTGCGAGTTTCTGATGCATATCGTAAAACATCTCTGCTTACGTAGTACATACTCGAGTTTAGCCATAGCTCTGATAAGATACAATACAATAAAATACGCGAAAAAAATATTACAAGAAGAATGGACAAGAAACTAATATTTGTTTTCGTTATTTTATTCTAAATGTATAACCTACGTATGATCTTGAAGGTAATATTTTGTCAAAATTGACGCATAGATAAATAAGAATATGCTTAGTTGTTTGGTTCCCCAGTTACATTTTATTGTTCTCCTAATGATGCATGCCTTCTATTTTTTTAACGTAAAACTGTAAATAAGCGAGAGGCGAATATTTATTTCAATCGTAAATATCTGGTAGGTAGCTTTCGAAAATGTCAATAAATCTATAGAATCGATTATATAGACATTGTTTGTTATATTCAATGTACTTACACGTCGCCATGCCACAGATTATACACCAGTGTGTCAAGACCGAGTTGACAAACACGTAAACGATAGGAAAGCTTTTCACAATTCGGCCTCGTACAATGGTGGCACGGCTTGCTGGCAAACAATGAACATAAACAAGAACCCCTGCTAGCTCCTGTGGGGTTGGTTCTGAGGGGCTGATGGGTTGATTACCTGAGATTGAAAAAAGTGTCTTTGACTGTAAAGAGGAGCTATGTTTACCAAAAGCCATGCAAGTAGAAATTCGATCGAAATATAAATTGGCTTTCTGCACTCTTATTCCAGACTTTAATAGTGCCAAATCTCACACTCACCACATCAATTTTCTCATAGCGCAATACAAGATAAATGCATGCAAATATAATAAACAGTAAAGGATTTTTGTGTTGCTAAAATATTACTTTATCACCGAAAACGTTATAAATCATATTATATTAGATAATATAAATCCACTCCCAAAATCGATAAAATCAATTTGGGAAGCGACATGACATTGCCGTGGAGGTCGCTGGTTAAGGAGTCGACCCCCCAACAATTACAGCAACGGGTAATGCACTTTAAGATGAAAATTTAATAAAAATAAAAATACCCCAATTCAACCTATGCATATCGTAAAAGCCGATTAAGGGATCTCACCAGAAGAAGGACAGCAGCTTCTGTGTATTATCTACACCTTTGCCACGATCACCAATCCATCTGCCAAGCGTGGCGAAGCTATAAGCTTTTGAGGAGGCTCTGTCCAGCATTGGGCACTAATGAGCTGTGGATGTGATGTGAAGTGACATGATTTTTTGCATTTTTTGCACTGCATTGGATTTTTTAGCGTATATCATTTTTAGGATCTTCCTTTCAACGCAGAATCGAACACCTTGAAATTCGAGTCACAGATGCACGTCGATAAAACTCGAACGATCACTTATCCCAGCTTAAAACATAACTCCAACGAGAGGATTGCAACTTATCCTACTTTACCGATATACGTGATACCTTGCACAGAGCGGTATGAAGCAGCTAGTCTAATAAATGATGCATGCAACGATCTACTTCCAACCCTTACCCCTTACGCATTTCATCAGTAATATGAAAATATATGCGTGTTAGAGCAACTTGAGAAAAACCATCCGGGTGATTGAGCTAGCTGCTTGTTTAAAGGCTTGTGCTTTCGCCAGATGATATATAAGGCCGGCGCACACCTGCGTCGAGAAGTATGGCGATTTAATTGAAACTAAGGCGCGGGTCACACAGGCCGAGATCCCTGTCAGTAATACTCTTAGTCGAAACCATAGCTTGACACAAGTAATTTATGTTCAGCGACAATTCGCATAGCTCAGTTGGTAGTATATACCATTATAACCCAGGACACACATTATGAGTGAAGAATGTAGATGTTTTTTTTTTAATCTTGGTGTTGTATTATATATTAAATAAAAGTAAGGTAAAAAAAGTAAAGTAAGTTGTGGCTAGATGGTACTATGTGAAATTGATGCCCTGTAATATTTATTCTGTAATACCTACCTATGTATGTTTGCGGGGGTGTCTTATTTCTTTACATATTTTTATACGTTCAAATAGATACAACAAACAATGATAACTCTGGAGATATGAAAACGTGACCAGCCTCGTTGTCCCCGGGTTAGGTACCTATGTTTTACATTATAAGCAAGATAAATAAGCAGAACTAGTTACTTCACATTCAAAAATAATTCTGGGAACTCCCAGGTATATATTGGATATTCACTACTTAATTTTATAAAGATTTGCACAATCTTAGAACTATAAGAGCATTAAACCAGATTACAGCAATAACTAGTTATTGAGTTCATAAGCGTGTATTCAAACGGAACCCTAATATCAGCGTCTTATCCGGGATTAAGAGGTACGCCTGTTCGTTACTACGCTTTCATTCATTCGTGTCTACCTTTCAGGTATCTAGTAAAGTATTTTCGGTAAAGATATTCATGTTAATTAAAAAAAAAATACCTTTATACGTTATACTTACAATTAGATATTTACTCTTAAGTATTTCAATTTTCATCATCAAACTTTTGCCATTCTCCTTGTGTGCTTCGAACGGGTGGTAGTACTGCATCTTACCGGACTTACTCATTTATTTAAAGAGCTGTATGGCAAAGTGGGTATGGGCTCTCCATTTGATCCCGGAGGTTGTGGGTTCAAATCTAGATGTGCAACAATGGACTTTTTGATTTTTCGAAAAGTTGATACATGCACATGCCCTGACGCTGAAGGTCACATAGTGAGGGAACCGGCTTGTCCCTGAGACCAAAATCCAAATAGCATGTGGCTTAGTATTCCACTATGCGGCGATTGCTACATGCATGGTTGGCATATGCCAAACGTAAGTTTGGACGTGTCGCTGACTGTAGACTGTATGGTGATCCTCATAAGTTCCACGCTCGTGAGTAGTGATCAGAGGTGTCGTTGAAAGGGTCATGAGTCTGTTACTCTTTCATTTTTATATTTGGTAAAGTTTTATGATGACGTTTTATCCAGCACTTATTCGAGATTCAATCAGTTAGAGCAAAAAGTAATGTCGAATATTTTAACGATAAAAAATTTGTGTAATAATTTTGAAATACCCACTCTGCGTTATTTCCCGCCTGAGCGTTCAGGAAACAACAATTATTTTAGCGAAGAATTTTAAAATGTCACTTCCTTTTTCATTTAATGATTTCCACCCCTTTTGGTTGCTTAATTTTGTGTGAAATAATGGATGTTTTACCTCTGGAATGTTTAAAGGTCGGGTAGGTAAAGAGGGAGACTAACTATATCAACATTTTATGCATGATTTTAATAATTACCACTAGATCTCCGAAATAAACGAAATAGGTACCATTATACCTACTCTTTATAGCGCTTTTGTACTAATTACTATGAAAAAAAAAAAACGTAAAATTTAAGCTTCATTAAATCAGATATCTATACCTATATACCTACCGAAATATTTATACCTGTCCCGCAAAAATGTGCCATTGCTACTAAACATTATGTAGGTAGATAAATTAATTTCTAACATTAACGAGAACTTTGTGATTTTTGAAAACAATGCGGAGATCATCGAAGCTTTCGCGGCAACGAGCTGTCAGATAACGTCACAATGGCGGACAACGTGGCGGCTTTGGCGCGAACGTGAAAGTAGAACAAAGTTTTGATATTATGTCCTCGACAATCTAGCTGTAGGTTGGGAAACTTAATTGTAGGTTCATTGTGGTTCATTGGTGTATCATATTAGGGTGCAAAGTGCAGCAGGTACTTATATTTTGCCATAACCAGCCATACACCACACAAACATTTGTGTGATGAATATAGATGTTTGTTCTATGTTTGGGTGTTGTATCATATCGTAATATAATAATATATCTATTTAAAAAAAAGTATTAAAGAATTCTATCCGTAATCTAGTTCCCATATTACAAGCTTTGCTTAGTTTGGGGCTAGATGAAGCTTTTGGGTGTTGTATCATATATTACGTATCTATTTACAAAAAGTATTAAAGTATTCTATCCGTAATCTAGTTCCCATATTACAAGCTTTGCTTAGTTTGGGGCTACATGAAGCTGTGTTAAATTAATGTCCAGTAAAAAAAATGGAAATAAGTATATATGATACAGAAAATATTGAGAAACTTGTCATAGCAAGTCTGTAGAAAACCGTTTTGGTTATTTGTTTCTTTTCATTTGTACACAATGAAACAGAAAAATTCAGAGGGGTAATCAATTAGTGTGTTTCTAACATCCACATAGTATATTCTAGATGACGATTTATTAAACAACGTTAATTGTCATTTTCTGAAAAACTCGCTCTTTCGTTACAACTAGGCAAATAGCTTTAAGTATAATCAACAACAGTTTTAGGTAAAATCAAGCTAAATGATTGTATGTACCGTATAATAAACCCGGCGGTTTGTGACGTCACTAATCCTGGGAGCCCTTCTAATGTGTTCGTCGAATAGGTGATAATGGCAACACCGGGATTGTTGCCACAGAATTATGAACTTTATTAGCTACAAATACGGCTTGTACTTGTACTGTTTTAGGTTAACTTAAAATGTAGATTTATTCAAATGTGTTTACAGATAAGGTGGGATAATATAGACATAATTTTAATAAATACTAGTTTATCCCAGAAGACGAATACAAAAGGAAACGTAAATAATTAAAGTAGGTTTTCGTTAACATTGGGACCGCAATGATAATTCCTTTATTGCTGTGCGCATAAATGCGTATAAATGCGATTTGCTTCCAGAAAATTGCAGCTAAATGGTAGGTACTTAATCTACATAGCCCTTAATATCTACTGCTGTGCTCCTGCGGTGAGTAAGATCACCAGAGTTCTTTTAAAAGGGTCAGCAACGCGCGAGCGATGCTTCTGTTGTTGCTAGCGTGCATAGGCGACTGTAGCCACTTACGATCAGGTGGTTGGTGGTAGGACTTTGTTTAAGTCTACCTGGCTTCCAACACCATCTTACCTAATTCTGTCGCTATAATAACAATTCTAAAATGTTTGTGCTCCGGCATTCAGAGGTAACATAGTTCCTCAGTTTTTTGAGGATACCGGGTGAAGTGCGCTCTCCATGCTTCTAAATTAGCCATCACAAATTTGTATTCCGAGCAAGCAATGAGTCATTGATGTCATAATGTTCAACAGTTTTGGCAAAAGACTTTTTTTTGCGATCTTTATAAAAATATTTTTTCATTCTTCATTGATGCAGTAACTGGTTGTTTTGAATTCGTGATTCACAACCGATGTGATTACTAAAAGGGTGTGCTACCTCCTGGGGGAGATTCGGGATAAAGGCTGCTGTGCAATTCATATTAAAATTGTATCGACAGCCCTCGGGCGCGATGCGTGGCCTGGTAGCGTGAGTGGAAACTCAAGTGAATGTTAAGGCCTGTATTTTATGAGAAAATAAAATTTAACTAAGAAAACATTTTTTTTACTCAAAGTTCATTGCGTTCTTGTCTTGCCTGATTCATCTCCATAGTATTTTTTCTCGCTTTATACTTAGCGTAAGTGTATTGTAGTTCGTTCTATATGGAAAATGTTTACATATGTGACACAACACTTAAGTGGTGGGTTTTCATAACACACCTAAGCGAGAAATAGTTTTATTTGAGTCTCTGTTACGAACTTGATGGGTAAATATTTAAACTTTAGTCTTGGTTGAATGTCCAGAAAATTAATCCTAAATGTGTTTTTTTATTGATAATAGTCTTGCGTTTGACTATCATCTCACTTGAAAAATAAGTAAAGACTTAGCCTTAGATGGAGCACGCTTGTCTTAAAGGAACTCTTCACTCTGGACTTGACGACTCAAAGATTGTACTCGTGCGGAAAGACTGACGAGATTCGTCAGGGAACCAAAGCTACTGTCAAATGCATTATTAGCAAGCAGAGTGGTAGTGGGCAGGCCAAAGAGCTTGCAGAACCGATAACGGCTGGACAGTATAGGCAACTCGAATTGAAGTGTGGAAAGCTGAGATATCCACTAGATGGACCGACATTGTGGCGGTCACGAGGAGTCAATGGATGAAGGCGGCTGGCTATTTGTGGAGTCGATTTGATGAGGTCATGCTGACCATGACGTGGACAGTGGACGCATGTGACATAAATGATGATGATGACGATGAAGCTGCTTATAGTTTTGGAATACAGGTCACATGCATGATACGATGAGTGACGTGAGCCGAGTTACAAGTAACACTACCAGTAGCAGTAGGTACATACATAACAATTCTTGTTCGTTTTGTCTTTTAGTTTAATTTTGATTTCCATCAATTTAAAATAAATTGTATGTTTGAAATCGTAAAGTGTCATTTCGTTTGATTCGAGCGTTCCCCTCTCGTTCGACAAGTGTGTACGTGAACGGAAACCCGAAGTGATGGCGCTTGATGAGTTCTGTAGAGCTGCGTCATGAATTACGTAGGTACTTCAGTTTGAATACATAAAAATACGTAATAGCGTATTAAGCTACGATAAAAGTACTTGAGGGTTTAGCTAGATATAAGTACAACACTAGTTCTTATATCATAATTTGTTTATAATTATAATTATGATCTTTTGACGTGTAAGTAAAAAAGCTAAATATAGGCTTCCTGCAATCGACGCCACACGTAAAGATACTAAACCTCCTCCATCCATTGACTTCCCGCGACCGCCACAATGTCGTCAGTCCATCGTGGTTGTCATGCGAGAACCTTTGCGTAAGCATGTACACATATTAATTAAATAAATGATTGATTGATTGATTGAATTACTCCCTAGTGAATATCGGTTATGCGAGTCATGTGGCCTGCCGACTGCTACTTCAGCTTAGTTCTTCTACGGATATCAAAACTCTGTATACCTACCTAAATGTAAATAGATCATCAAAATATTAACTAGCCCGACTTTCTTGCCTTTCTCTTTGTGTGCTGGTAAATTGCTGGTTGGTCTCGCAATTCCTAACAGGCGGTAGATTACACGTTTCAAAATGATCCTAAAAAATCTTCATGAACAAAAAAAATGACTTTTACTTCGCTTTTTATCACGTAGTGAATCTCGCAGTATAGCTATCTCCTCCTCTATGTATATATCTCTCGCTGAGCTTTCGTTTTTGAACTCTCTACTTATTACGAGGCCTATAGCCAGCGACCGCATCTCGGATCCATAGCTCATCACTGGCAACACACACTGATTAAAGACTTAAGAGGGATTAAGGCTTAAGTTCTAACATTTCAGACAAAATTATCATTATTGAATGTACAAATTAGTTCATGTATATAGTTCATGTATGTTTTTTCTAATAGACCTTAAACATTTAATAGCCGTAACATGATGTAACTATTAACTTGTAATGAACAGTAAATTTGTAACTAATACAATTATTGAATCAAATTACAAATGTTATGTTTAAATAAATTGAATACAATGGACCACACGAAACTATTATGGAAGCATTTTGTCCGGCGCTATGTTATTGGAGTCACTAAATTATAGGGTGTCCTAAAATAAAGCGTGGCTCGGCGCTTTCACGCTCTGGTTGCGAAGAACCTACGCTGCACCGATCACCGCCGAATTAGTCACGACTTATTTATTTGCATACTGATATTCTGGCCGATCTTGCATTGGTAAGGCGACGGCCGGCGGCGGCGACAGACAGTGATTCCGTTGATACAAACGTTGAATGTGATTGAATTGAAATTGAAATTGATTGAATCAGGATTCGACAGGTAAAACATTACTGCGGGCGTGCTTCAAAGTGGTGTTATTTCTTATTTTCTGTTTTATTAATGCTATCACTCAAATTATTTCATTTTAATTTAAATTCGATGAGTAACAATAAAAAAAAATCCTTTGCCCCGCTATTTTATACAGGTTCCCCCATCTCATATTCTACAAACGCAGAAAAACTTGGTATTAGTTTTGATGCTTAGTCGTCTTGTGTTTAACCATGACAATATCTAGTAAATACATTCACTTTTCATTCCATTCTCTTAAGCGACTCTAAAAGTTTCTACCTTTTGAGAACAAGGTTTCTCTTGTTACCTCTCTTGCACTATGCCGACTCTTTTTTCCTAGACACCATGGAGTATTTTTTTAATCAATTGGAGCGTCTTCAAAATGTATGCATTACGTGCACTGCAAATACTAGGTATCAGCTTCCAGCGTCGGTACTTACGCTGTGTTACGATCCTAAAGAGTTTAAGAAGACAGTTGATAGGCTTCTGGGTGGGCTTAATCCATCGTAGACCTTATCCTGGTCTATGCAAGTTTCGAGGTTAACAACCGACACATTCTAAAAAAAAACACAATTTGTAATTTTCGCCACAATTTACAGTATAGCGAGGTCTCGGTACGGCAAAAGTCATTTTTAATACGTGCCACCGGTAACGCCCTCTAGCGACAACAGATTATATCTCGTGGATACATTTTATCTGTTAAAAGAGCTACATTAAAGCCTTTAAAGCGCTTTTCTTATTAAGTTTTAGTCAGAGTTTCAAAAATATTTTAAGATTCACTGAATGCTGAAACATTGATACCCAATAACGTAGTCGGAGATTAATTCCCAGATCCCCGTCTATCCGGATCCGGGACTAAGCGGCTATTACCGAGGCATTGTCCGCTCAAGTCCGCTCGCGGATTAGCTCCGCTGCTGGAACGTTGATCGACAAGTGACGCTTCGTTTGATTAAGCTTAAGCTCTAATCAGCTTTTGATTCGAAAATCGCCAAATACTTGAGGTATTTGGCGCCGCTAGGGATTTTCGTTACAAATTTCCGTGATACCACTAATAGGTACTATTGGAAAATTTGATTATTCGTCATTTTTCTACAAGCATAGCTAGTAGTAGCTCTGCGAACTTCGCTGTAAGTTGCGGGTTCGATTCTCACCAGCACGAACATTTGTGTAAAGATGATAGTTCTGTGTTTGTTGTATTATATTATAAGTATGTATGTACTTAGAAAACTATTTAAGTATTGTATCCGTAATCTTGCTCCCGTAATACAAACTTTGATTAAATGTGCCGTGCAATGAATACCGTGTTGTGTTTTTTACATAAGAAAAAAAAATAGCTTTGTTTTGTAGAGTAACAATAAACAAATCTACTTTAAACTGGAGTATTTTTTTTACAAAAAAGCTCAAAGCTCTGATTTTCAACGGCAAAGAAATGCTAATTTCAACATAATTTCCCACTTAGTAGGAAGTTGGGAAAGTTGGGAACGTTGGAAATGCCTTAAAGGTTCTCTAGATTCGCGAACTTACGGTGTAACTTTATAAACCTAATGTGTGAATATTAAGGTAGGTACCCTTGTAGCCAGATTCATGCAAACGCGGTTCTAGGAGAGCACCGGCTCAACAAAATGCTCAAATAGGTAAGCTCTGTCGTGACCACTTCATAGTTATTCTAGTGATTGAAAACATATTCATCTGAGTTTGAGTTTTGCGTATTTATGATGATGATATTGAAGTATGCTACATCCTGTTGTAGAGATGCTTTGGTCCATCCCTACGAGATCAACCACAAACCGCGATCGCTAACGACGTAGTTGTGTTTATATGCAATAGAATAGGGAAGCCTAGCAGTCGTCTAGCTTATTACAGGTCGATGACTTGTGTTGTGCGAATTAAATGGATTGGACTCTTTTTTAGCTGTAAATACGTCTTGTCTTCCATGAATAATGGAAATAAATAATAACACAAAATACATATACTCAGAAAATGCCATGCTGTCGAGGGTTCGGCTTACCCTTAGCATGGCATTTTCTGAGTAGCTTATTATTAAAGTGGCAAAGGATATCAAGATGGATTTATGAATCCGTTGGATGATGGGACAAAACTTAAGACATTCTGTAGCTTTGAGAATAAAACTGTACTTAATACTAAAACTACTGCCAATTTATGCTAATGGAATTCAAATACCCACTGCACTCTACCAATCTAAATCTTAGACAAACCTCAAGAATAGAACAGACCAACTCAATAACCATTCATGGAATACCCGGAGATCTATCTGATAGCAGTTCCGAATAATCGGGAAGCAGACGTGCCGGAGAATACCAACCCGTTGTTATTCGATATTATACCTACCTAATAACCCGCAATCCATGCTCAACTAGTAACAAGAGAAGTGCTGGGGGTTGATGTTGAAAACCATTGCTTTTGCTCAGCTCACATATCGCCATAACTAAGCTACAAAAGTACCTAGTTGAAAGCTTTGTTTATGGACTAGCGATGGTTGAATTTGGATTAATTGTAGGTATATACATGAAGATCCATCATGGACCTACAATTTTTTGTATTTTTAGTTGCTACGTAAACGTACTCCAAACATTCCAATGAGTATTTTTTTGGATTATCTCATTATATTTATGAAATAGGAGGATCATGCCCTGAGTTTTTTTAATAAGATTTATATCTAATCAAAAATGGAAATCCTTTGATAAGACTAAATCCCTGAAGCAGATGCATCATTTCATTCTTATCTATTTTTAGAATCTGCATAAAGGTCTTTGTCCATCATGTTTTTTTTGTCGCAAATTCCTGGATTTTAATTAAACTCGAGACAGGGTTTGCCGACGTAAGTATGGTCTCCGGCTAAGGTTGCACGTTACTACTTTGTTTATTACTTGTTAGCTTAAGTTATATTTGATAGTAAGTTGTAGTGTATAGTGCAAATTTTTGCGCATGCGTTCCGATTCCGACCCACATTTTGAGGCACATTTTTATCACGTTTCTTCTTGGAGTTTTTCTTCTATTTCCTTTAATTTTTATTATTATTATGTGTAAAACACCCTGGAAGAATTAAACTGATTACCTATGACGGTTCATGAGATAAACCCCCCCACACGAACGAATAGATTCGGATAGATGAACAGAGTTATAGGATCCCATCGGAACCCTTAGGATACACTACAGTACCCTGAATTGATGAAGTTGGATTTAATGGTAGCAATTAAACTCTTATTTCTGTGTGCTCTCTTGTTGATTATAAGGTAATGCTATTAATATATTCAATTCAAGCCGCCTTACGATTTCTGACATAATATTTACAAAGTTTTTCTTCATGTTTTTAATAACTTTAAAAGTGGATTAAAACTTGAGGCTACACTCTTGGCCAATAAACTGAGATAACACAAGTTTGAGTCGAAAAATAATGTGTCTGGAATAAGTAGAAAAGTTGCAAAACTTTTTAATCTGCACAGAATAGGAAGTTTGAATAGCGTCGTTTTTTTAAATTTCCAAAGGAATCTGGGAACCCTGATTACTTTTTTGTATTCATGATTTGAGTAAAACATTGATTTCCAGGATGGATAATATATATGAAATTATTATATTTTTTCATGAAAATACCAATCAATTGTGTACATTTCTTACGTAATGCATTTTTTGCAACAATTCTTATTTGTACTTTTATTGCAAACGCAATTATTATATAGAATTAAAAAAAAGTATGGCAAAGGCGAGCGTAACCCTACCCCCAAAAGAGTAACATACCTAAAATTATACGATAAACTACATTATATTATACATTTAGAGGTAATTGTAAATGTTTTGTAAACATAAAAAAGACAGCTATTAATATAAATATGCCGCCAGCTAAATAAATATCTCATAAGATTTTTATATAGATATAGATTTCCTTTAAAGTTAAAGTCTAGTTGTTTTAGATGCATGATGGACTTTGACATCTGTAGGACAACAATTTCCATATAATTCAAGATTTTCATGATTTTGTGTAAAAATAAAGACTTTTGTTCCAAAACGTGAATCTCAAGTGTCTATATTATGACTAGGACTGTGGTAGTCCCAATGTTTTAGTATATTATTTATTCATATGCAAACTATGCCAGTACTATATCAACATAGTTCTGTTACACGGGCTATAGATCAGATGTGCATCATGTGGTATAATTATTAACTTAACCATAATTATGTTTTTTTCTTTACATTAAAGGATGTGTTTGAAGAACACATGTGGTATCGGCCAATGAAGATGCGTTTTAGTACGTAGTAGATACTATTAGGGGAGTTTGTAGCTAAAGCCGGCGCTAGTGGGGAGCCGGTCTAATACCCTACCATACACACTACAGATATGTCGTAACAAGTGCTTCCTCGTCGAACAATAAAAAAAACGTTGAAGCGTATAAGCAATCATGTTATGGTAAAATAAAATAAATGACTTGATAGTACGTGTTTATAAAGTGTTTGTGGTTGTTACAGAGTGGAGCCTGCGCGCGTCGGGACGGCGGCGCTCGGCGCACGCGCAGCTGTCGCCGGCCGCGCTGCTCGCGCACTTCGATACCTCGGTGCTGCAGGTAGCTACGGAGACTTTCATACATATATACATAAGATCTTCTTTTTCTTGCCCTTATCCCACACCAAGGCGGGGCTGGTACAACACGTTTTCTTCCACTCTTTCCTGTCAATCGTCAACTCATCATCCACGCCAATAATCCAGGTTCTAACGTATCGTGTCTAGTCGAGTTCTGTCGGTTTTGATGATAATACGGATCAAATTTGCTCATCCCTACCTAAATAACAAGTCCTCCTTAGCGCTCTAGTTAGTCCAACTAGCTGCTAACTCGCTTCACCTTGTCTCCCTCTCCTAGTCGCCAATGATCCAGGTTCTAACGTATCGTGTCTAGTCGAGTTCTGTCGGTTTTGATGATAATACGGATCAAATTTGCTCATTCCTACCTAAATAGCAAGTCATCGTTAGCGCTCTAGTTAGTTCAACTAGCTACTAACTCGCTTCACATCCCGAGGGGAATCTGCTCTGACTTAGATTATGGTCGATCCGTCTTACCGCTCATTGTAAACCAATTTCAAGAGACGACAAGGTGCCAGATATAATTCAATCGCCAGCGAATTCTGTGTCGGGCAAGCAAATTGCAATAAAATCCAACTCTAGAAAACCTGAGCTAAAAATGCATACAACATTTTTTTTTAAAACAAAAAACAGTAATAGACACGACTTTTTCCCCTTCGAGAAATCAAAGGATATATAATCAAAGAGTATGAACTTCAGAAAGACAAACAGACAGAGAGACGGACTGACAACGAATTATTTATAGTGATAGATGACAATAGGGCCCCGTTGGTAATAATAATAATAAATATTATAATAATAATAAATATAATATTATTAGTTTTTACACAGCGCAATCTAGCCTCAAACTAAGCATAGCTTTATAAGAGGGTATGGAACCTTTAACATAGAATATCTATTTTTATTAACCGACTCCAAAAAAAGGAGGAGGTTCTCAATTCGGCTGCATGTTTTCTGTTTTTTTTGTTTGGGGTATTAAAAATATATTTATTGGTAAAGTCGGTTTAATTTTTTTTTCAAAAACAATTTATTATGGTATTTTTTTGTTGTGGTGAATTCGGTTCCATTTTTTCAAAACAACGTATTTAAAATATGTCATCTGTTCAGTTATAAGTAGATATATTTTATATGCGTAAACTTCATGAGTAGATAATTAAATATAAGAAGGTACTTAACTGTCATCTTCATCATCATCATCATCATCCTCAACACATCCCTTTAGTGTCCACTGCTAGACAGAGCCTCGTCCAAAGCTAGATTGTTTTGCCATAATCACCACACTTGGCAGGTGGATTGATGATCGCAGTAAACGTGTCGATAATATACAAACGGAAGCTGCTTGCCCTTCTTCCGCTGATATCCCTAAGAAGGCTTTACAACATCCATGGGCTTAGTTGTCGGGATCGGTTACCGCGACCGCCACGGCATTGTAAATACTATTTCTAATAGGTATTGGTAACAATATTGTTACCCATCTAATATTTAACAGTCCCTTCCTTCAAAAAGTTTTTTTTTATTGTACGACGCGGAAGCGTCAAAGAAGTTAAGCCCGTGGAGGCGCACTTCACCCGGAATCCTCAACAAACTGAGGTACTGCCTATCTTACCTCTGAATGCCGGAACACAACAATTTTAGAATTGTTATTATGGCGACAGAATTAGGTAAGATGGTGGTAGCTAGCCAGGCGGACTTCAACAAAGTCCTACCACCAACCAAACCAAGCACAATATATTGTACTCCCCGTGGCGATCGAACCCGGTACCTCTGGATCTGAAATCGGTGGGTTGAACCACTAGACCACAGAGGTGGTTACTTTTACTTTTACTTTTACTTTTTTAACTACGTTAAAAAAACGGTTTTTACCGGACAACCTGTCCGGTAAACACAGTTTTTTTCTAAATAAGACCGCCCATTGTTTCATCTTTTTTATTCGTCTGCTTTGTCTTCTACTTCTTGTTTGTTTTCGTGGTATATTGGTGATCAATAAATAATTTACTCTATCTATCTATTTTCTCTAGGCATATAGACATCCGCATTGCGTCCGCAGCCGTTAAAGACCGGTGATATGACAACTGTGGTGAATGGTCCGTCCATTATCCTCGGCGTCCATGTAAATGTGTGCATTTATCTCGTCCGCGCAATTTGCCCTGCCCTTTGAAAGCGCGACTTTATAGAGTTATTCCAGGTTTACGCGCACATTTCCAAATACCAATGAACATTTTTATATTTTGCCATTTTTGATGTAATAAAACCGGATATGGCTCTGCTGGAAGATGCCTCACAACTTTTACTGTAGACATTGGCCGTTGTGTTTTGATATTGGACTGGTGAATGTTACATGTTATTCTAGTGAACATTTCTTGGAAATATTATTAATATCTACCCCCAACTACCAAGTCACCTTATAGCAAACTTGTTAGTTTATCACTTAACAAAAGTACAGAGAAAATTTTGAAATCTAATAAAAATATTTAGTTCATTTATCAGGTCATATTATAAATGAAATCGATAGTGCCTAGGTAGGGTTAGGGTCGCAATATGTACATATTAGGCATCCAAGTATAAATAGTATCTAATAAACTAATAGAAAATAGAAGATGAGAAGACTAAAATAGTAGAATAGAGAATAAAAATTAATTAAAAATTATACAGTCAAATCTCTGAATTAATTATCTAAATAAACAAACTGTTGACAAATATAACGGTAATTAATTAACAAGACCAATTTTGTTTCAATAACAAAACAATAAATATATCCTCGTTACACAGGTTTGTTCGCAAATTACAACGGACAAGCAATGACATACGAGCAATTTAAGTCAAATACATAAGACAATGAGACCCTAATAGGTATAAATTGTTAAATTGCTGAGTGAATGGCAGCCTGGGAACAAACGCGTTAGATGATAAAAAACACACGATTGTATCACATGTACACGGCACTCAGAACAGACTTAAGAATGTAGTTACACTAGCTGTACCTATTTCTAGACTACTCGCGATCATCACAGAATGCCACTAAAAGTGCAAATAGGTGTCTAGTGACTATTCTGCGACTATACCGTTGACATAGCAAAGCGAATGGTTTAGTAGAATCGGGGCCCGAATAGAATATTCACACACATTTAAACCGTTTTTGTGTACCTCGTTTTTGTATATTAAAAACATTTTCTTTACGAAATTAAAGTTTATCTATCTATTTTATTTGCACAACCAGAATTTGAACACACAGCTTCCTAATTGACAATGGAGTACCGAATTACCTTACCAAAAGAAAAAAAAAGAAGTAAGTAAAAGTTTGTAAAGAAGGCTGGAAAGTTACCAGTCTTCTAAACGGCAAGAGCTGCTGGGAAATTACATATGAATAAGGAAACGGAAACTTTTATTTGGCCTATTTTGTGTATCATATTGTGTAATTTAAAATTGCTCGCTTACAAGCACCACTGAGAGCTGTAATCAATCTTGAGGATTGAACACTTCGAGTCCCGTATCTTCATGTTTTGAAACAAAAATAATCAGTTCGTTAGCAGAGAGTGCGGAACCACACCACGGCGCGAAACAATTTAGTAGTGTTTTGTTCAAAGACAGAAACAAAGAACGCTACCCGAGCCAATGTCTAAAGTCCTTCATGTAGAATGAGCTTAGCGTGGTATAGCTGTGAGCGGTGGGTTGCTGTTGTTGATTCGATTATAATTCGGTTCCCGCATTGTCCAAACTTGATAACAAAAATTGGTTTTACCTATTGCGGATGTTACAGTAAAACCGAGACTCAAAAACTGCTGTTATTATTATTATATACTTAGTATAGATTCTTTCGTCAGTTTTTTGTGCAAATACAATTTTATTCTTCTTTGAAAATACATGAAAATGAATGAAATGACTGAAAAATACTTTATTGCACACCTAAAAATAAAACTGGATTACTTAAAGTATATACAATGGGCGGTCGTTATCGCTTAAAAGCTATTTTTTCTTCCAGACAACCTTTGGATGGAGAGGATTTTATGGCTAAAGAGGTGGTTGGTGGTGCACATATTAATAGGGGTCTAACTAATTGACTATATATAATTCATTATGTAAAGCTATGCTTCAACATATTCAAACAACATATATAAAAGAAAATATATAAAAAAAAAAATTTAGACATGCTTGTCGGATAGATTTTGTGCAAATAAAGCAATTTATGGATATTCTTTTAGATTTCCGACTGTTCTTTGACAGCGTAAATCATTGTGTAAAATTCATAATATTATAACATCAATTTGAACCGGCTTCGAAATTAATCATTTTACGCTCTTTTTGCTACGGTTTGGTATCATTATTTCTCACTATTCCATCAAAAAATATGATATAGGTTTGGCATAGCTGACTGCGCTGTCTGAATACCGTCCTGTTCTACAATAAATACCCTTAACCCTCAAATCAGTATTCTTCGGGGGTAACGGCCGCTGGAATGTCGGTCTAAGATGACCCAGTCTGGACTCAAGAGGGTTCAATTCAACAAAAATGCCACGTGATCTCCAAACCCCCTATTCACTACGATGGCATTAGGGATAGAACACTTTAGTAACGTTCAAAAAAAGTTAGACCCTCTTAGGTATAAATTAATTTTAGTTAAGTAATTGATATTTAAGTACTTAATTTATATATATATATAAATATTTCATAACAAATCCGGTAAATTCCTTTCATATTAAAGTTATACCTATTTGAAATCGTTGCCAAAGTACTATTTATGTCATAAATGCCTGCGTCTCTAAGGCGACAAGTCATAATCTTTCCGGTCTTGACCGAAAGTCATAAACTGTTTTGCTTAGAAAAGATAATCATTAATTCTTGAGAAGCTATGTACGATTCTTTATTAGGCTTTCTCAAACGCGACCAAACTCTCTGCTCGTAAATTCAAAACGTGCAGGAACAAAAAATTGTTTAATTAAAAGAGCTTACTACAAGTGACTTAGTGACTTTATCGACGATAAGAACGCGTGGCCCGATGTTGCTATACCAGCTGTAAATTTTGATTTAACGATGTAAGCAATAATTCTGCCCCTTAGGCTGTAATAAATAGTTTTACGATGCCTAGTATTATGTAATAAGGTATATAATTGTCAAAATAAATTATTTTAAACTCTGAAGCGCTAGTTTTAGACTATTTTAAGCTAGTTAGTAACTTATCTTGATCACGCTTCCGTCTGGTACTGGTCTGGAACAGTTGAGTTACCTATAGGCCGTTTTTTAACGGTCCTTAGGTAATCTGACTGATTCCTTTGTACATAGTTAGTTTAATTGTACATTTGATTTTCTTATAGCGCCAGTTAGTTGAATCCCTAGTATAGTGAAATTCCTTCCCGTCGGCTTTAACGACATCCATGGGCTGAGTTAGAGGGGTTGATTCGCAAGCCAGAACCGCCACGGCATTATTTATGTATTTCATTAAAAAAAAATATCCGTGCCTAACCATTAAATGAATCATGAAAAAAACTTACTAGCCCAATAAGTGACAAACTTACAAAAAACTTAGCTTACAAAAGTCTTCTGTTTTTTTTTCTTGACTTTGACTGAGACATGTCCAACAGTGGACGGTTACTCGCTGTTGATTATGATAGGACATGAAAATAAAATCCTAAAGTGCAGTTTTATTTTAACTTTGTAAGTGGTAGGTGTACATCGTTGCTGAATAGGGGAGACTCAGGAATGAATAAGATACCGCTCTTAGAATATTTTTGTACGATGATCTGTTTCCGATAGCGACATTTGTTTTTTATCTGCGGCCGATGGAGTGCCCGCTGTCTCACGGGAGTTGCGAATTCAATAGTAACGCAAAAATACCACAGGCCGGGATTTTTTTTTTTTTACTGTACGACGGGAAAGTGCTTGACCTTCATCTCACCTGGTAACAAGTTGAGATAAGGCCGAAGGTGGAGGCGCACTTCACCCGGAATCCTCAACAAACTGAGCAACTGGCTATCTTACCTCTGAATGCCGGAACACAACAATTTTAGAATTGTTATTATGGCGCCAGAATTAGGTAAGATGGTGGTAGCTAGCCAGGCGGACTTCAACAAAGTCCTACGATCAACCAAACCGAGCACAATATATTGCACTCCCCATGGGGATCGAACCCGGGACCCCTGGATCTGAAATCGGTGGGTTGAACCACTAGACCACAGGGGCGGTTAAATTACTCGCCTTGTTATTTCTAGACCGATACAAGATAGCCATCTCACCTGAGTTCATCGCCATAACAACAATTCTAAATTGTTGTGCTTAGGTAGTACTTCCTCAGTCTGTTGTGGATTCCAGGTGAAGTGCGCCAACTCCAGTCTCATCATAACTTGAAACCAGGTGAGATGAAGGCTATATAAGCGCTTCCACGTTATACAATAGAAAAATGATAAAGCTTGTTTGTTTGTCCATTAGATCCGGGACTGGATATCGGTGGAGGTGGACATGCTGCGCGCGCAGGTGGTCGCAGTTGGCGACGCCGGCGACATACTTGTGCAGATCGACAAGCAGAAGGTTGGTACCATCTCTTCTACAAATCTTTGTCATGAAATTCTTGTTTTGACCGCTGGTTCGCGGTTCAACCCACCGATTTCAGATTTAGAGGTCCCGGGTTCGGGGAGCAATATTGCGCTTGGTTTGGTTGGTGGTAGGGTTTTGTTTAAGTCCGCCTGGCTAGCTACCACCATCTTACCTAATTCTGTCGCCATAATGAAAATTCTTAACAAAAAATGTTGTGTTCCGGCATTTAGAGGTACGATAGCCAGTTCCTCAGTTTGTTGATTCAAATTGAAGTGCGCTTCCCTGTCGTACAAAAAAAAAAGCTTTGCCGTATTTCCCAAAATTATTTCAAAAAACCCACGAAACGATCCACTGACTTACATAATATGTAACTCTCAATTTATTAGCCTTGAATACGATGGCTCGAATTTGCGGCATTTGATGTAAAAAACTGCAACAGTTACTACAAAAATAAAACTATTTGACTTAAACGCCGATTTTTTTGAAGACGTGTCGGTGCTCAAAAGATTCAACACCGGCTGTGATCATCAAGTAGTATGAGGCACTTTGAATATCAATTATAAGCTTGATGAAGTCCACGGTCCGAGTCACGCTCCGACCAAATCTGCTCCAAACCATTGCAGGCCACGAAAATTCTAGCTGACGCTGAAGAACCGATTCGAAGCCTAGATACCACAGCTAAAAAAATACTGGTCTACACCAGGGACCTAAAAAAGGTAACTGACGTTCTTATGGTCTGCTGTATGCCATGCATGCATCGCAACCCGAACCCCATCGTAAGGATGTCAAAGCCACATTAAGTCATAATTACATAGAAGACCTGCGAGAAATCAGCCTCGACGAAATTGAGATGGCTTTAAAACGGTAGTAAAATGGAAAAGCCCCGGGGGAAGACGGAGTTTCAAACGAACTCTTGAGGGCGTGAGGTTGTAAACCAGGTCTTGAAGAGCTCCAATGCATATTTAACTACGTATTGGACAATGGAAGATCTCCTGAGGTTTGGAACGGCAGTTTGATGGTTCTGTTCTTCAAAAAAGGACAAAACCTTTAGAAGAATTATAGACCCATCTTACTTCTGAGCCATATCTACATATTGTTTTCCAGGGTTACGGCACCATATACCTCATACACACGGTACGGCAGGTTATACAGAAGTCCGAAGAGTATCAATTATACTCTTTGGATTTCTATATAATCTGCTCCTATGCCTAGCATTTGTGAGGCTTTGCTCGGAGTTTCTCTAAGAGATAAGATCCGAAATATGATAAAGAGAATATTCGTCAGAGAATCAAAATCACCGACATGGCTCAGATATTTAGCACTCTGAAGTGGCAGTGGGCCGGTTATATGTGCTGAAGAATAACATTCGCAGGAGAAAGCGAGTTCTGGAGTGGAGACCTCGTCTTGACAAACGTAGGACTGGCCGACTACCGGCACGATGATGGAGCGATGACTTGCGCAAGGTGTCTGGTAAAAACTTGATTGGGTGAGCCGAAGTACCAGCTCAGTGGTGAAACTTGGGAGAGATATATGTCCAGCAGTGGACTGCAATTAACATTTATTAAGTAAAATGTACAATTAAACTTACTATGTACAAAGGAAACAATTGGATTACCTAAGGTCCATTGCAAACGGCCTTTAGGTAACTCAACTGTTCTGGACCATAACCAGACGGAAGCGTGCCAAAGACACTGTCTGCATTACCACGCTTAATAGCTATGCTAATTCGCTGGCCTAAATCGCCAAAAGAGTCAGCCCTTGGGTCACGTGTCGCCTCAATCAAAAGCCCCGCAAGATTTTTGAAAACCCGGAGATACATTTTACTAATAATTAATTAATGGTAGTTCAGTTGCATTATGTGGTATGACACGTAGCTATTGTTTTGCGCCCTTTTCTAACACTATTTACAGCATCCTGCGATCATAACGATTTCCACAACCATTATTTGAAAATTGACTGCTAAAAGCAGCTGTAAACTTGCGGAAAACCCTATATTTTGGATGGGTAATATTAATTGCGCGCCTAAAGTGGCATGGCTTGTACGAAAATTAGGGAGAAGCAGTTTACGAGAACCTATTACGGGTTAATTTAGTGTACGGCGTTAATGTAATAATTCAAATCTAAGGATTTACAACTTTAAACTTATTAAGCCATACGTATGCTTTATTGTACGACGGGAAGCGCTTGGCCTTCATCTCACCTAGTTGCAAGTTGAGATAAGGCCGAAGGTGGAAGCGCACTTACCCGGAATCCTCAACAAACTGAGGAACTGGTATATTACCTCTAAATGCCGGAACACAATTTTTTTTTAGGAATTGTTATTATGGCGACAGAATTAGGTAAGAAGTTGGTAGCTAGTTAGGCTGACTTGAACAAAATCCTACCACCCAAACCAAGCACAATATTGCTCCCCCTGGGGATCGAACTCGGGACTTCTGGATCTGAAATCGGTGGGTTGAACCACTAGGATATAGGTGTAGTTTTTTTACTACTCCGGTGGTAAATAGGCATACGGCCCACCAGATGTTAAGCAGACAGGTACCGCTGCGAATGTACGCTTGCATCACCAGAACCCTTAACAATTTTGAATACATTATTTGATTAAAAACCCCAAACGCAGACAAAATTTGAAGGTATAAAATAGAAATAACTTTTGAAGTTTGTAACTATAATATACAAATATTATTGTTTGTAGAGTAGGGGCTTGACAGCATTAGCGAAGCAAGACTGATTATTTCTGCCTGTGAATAGCTTAAGTTATAGTAAATGCGAGTAACTTTGTTTTCGCGATCGATTTAGAAATCTCAAACATTTGCTTCTTTAAAAGTTCAAAAGTTGTATTTCAAGTTTGTAGATGTCGAGAAACAAAAACATAAAAAAATACAGTCCGGTGAAAAAAATCTCGTGGTTCTATTTCTTAATGAAAGTCAGATAAGATTATGTTAAAAGGAGCCACAACCTAAAGCTATTTCAAATTAATTAAAAAGGTTTCACTGGCAGATCTTCAGTGTCGATGTAAAAGAAAAGTCTTTACTTTTTTGTAAATTTACTGAATCTAAATTACGATCTAAGGTTTTATAGCCTGTTCTAGTTTAATTATATTCTTTCCCTGAATTTGACTAAAACATCTTAAAAACTGTTTCAGTTAGTTATTTTGATCTAATATTTTATGAATATCACTTTAAAACAAAGCTATGCTTTCTTTGTGCAAAAATATCCGCCAAGCTTTCATTACAATAAAATTTTGATACCGCAATTTCTTTAAAGTGTTTTTTTATTAGCTAAAATATTCTTTTCTAATTACGCGCAAATGAGATTGCCACTCAAAGTTCCTACTCAATTAACTTATCATTTTACAACCATTTCGACACATTTTTATTTACGACTGTTTTCGTCACCAGCTCTTTTGCTATTTCCTTTCACAGCTGAAAATTAAGTCTTAAAGGGCATATTACACGGTTCTGTTCCATTTTTTGCCATCAATTCTAAAAGTGTGAACGAAAATTAATTATGTTATTCGGGAATAAGGTTATTTTTTGCTTAAAAATAATGCAAGTAAGAAATCAGTATGCTGCCCGAGTAAATGTGCCCTATAATTCATAAGCCGTAAACGTTGGTCCTTCTGGATACCAACTGAACATTTTGTACAGCAGCAGTAATCATTAAATCTCATCATTTGTCTGGATAATTGGAAGCCCAATAATAATTACTTTTGAGGATATAATAGATAGACTCACGACTTTTTTCCCTCCGAGCTTTTTTATCTGAACTCGGAGTGTCTTATGAGGATCATCTACTAGGGTGTAGTGAGAGGCACGTTCAAACTTACGTTCGGCACATGCCCACGGGTTGCAAGTAGCTAGTATTCAATTCGTGACAGGTTGCAAGCCTGTGTATATATATAGGTCATATGTAATTCGAACTTTTTGTCAGGGCATGTGCATGCGTCAAATGCGCACATAAGCTTCCGAGAAACCGAAAAGTCCATTGATGCACGACTGGATTTGAGCCAGATCACTTAGCTACACTGCTTTTTTATGCTTCAATGGACATATTATAGTCTTTAGATGAATTTGTAACCTATGAATAGTGTATTAGGCAATAGTACGTTGTTTGTGAACGAAACCATAACACTCAAGTATATACCCAGTGTATACCCAGGTTTGACCCATTTCTAAGATTTGCTTTTCTGTCACCATAAGAACAATTCAAAAATGGTGTTCTAAAGTTGTGTTCCGGCATTTATAGGTAAGATAGCCAGTTCCTCAGTTTGTTGAGGATTCCGGGTGAAGTGCGCCTCCTTCGGCCTTATCTTAACTTATAATCAGGTGCGATGAAGGCCAAACGCTTCCCCGCCGTGCAAAAAAAAAAGGAAAATAATATGCTTGTTTATTTTTGGTACAGCAAAGCTTTTAAAACGAACCCTTTAACCCGCCCTTTGGACTCTGTTACACATTATCTACCAGCCTCAGGTGAAGTTCGAATCACGGAGCTTGAGGCTGATAGAAGAATGATACCGATTCTTGCATACGCGGGCTTTTATTGTCAGTGATGGCGCATGCGCGTAATTTAGTGAGGGGACACAGTCGATGTTTTTTTTTTCACAATACTAGAGTAACAATTTTAACACTCGTAGAGATCTCGAGATCACTCGACTCAATTGCCAGACCCAATTTGTAAGTTAGAAAATTTATTAAAATTATTTGTACATAAAAAATAATTAGTAAATAAATAACCAGTAAATCGCCCCGAACTGAGATGTCGTGATGTCTGGTTTGTGTTTAGTATTATCGGTTATTATTGGTCTTGCAGAAAGTTATTGCCCTACAGTAAAAGTGTGCTTTCATGACACCAAACTATGCACACACTTTTCTCTATCTTGTTAATTCCACTGAGTGTTTTATATATTTTTTATTGAATTCTGCTTACAACTATTCGAGGCTTATATCTCGTTGCTAACTGCCGTTCTATGCAAAGCCAGGATGAGAGGCTTAGCATTTTTTTTTGCGATGTGCAGTTACACTTATAAATGACGCCCACAAGAAATTATTGAAAATATTTTAATAAGAATCCTTAACCGATTGATGAGTTTATGTTAATGCATAGTAAGAAATCTAATTGACAAGTGTTCAAAAGATATGGGCGAAATATTGTAGTTCTTATCACCCCAATATCTAAATACCCCACTTATCAAAAATCCGTGACAATAAATTTAGTTTCTTTTACGTTCATCGATAACCACAATATATCGATACCATCCTATCGATAGCTACCTCTTCCCCAGTACCTCATGCCGCACCCCTCTGCCCGCGAGGGGTGTGGTTGCTAGGCAACGGCTCCGCCGCCAACCGGCAAGCTACGAGCTGCATCAATTTGCCGGTAACCTCCGTGGTCACTATACATCAAAGCCACGATCAACTACCATGCCAGGCAATGCTTATGAAAAGTACATGGTCCGAGAAAGCCTTAGTTGATAAATGTGTGCACCACGTGAGCAAAAGTTCGTCGCACACGTGTCACTTGTCAAACAAGTCAGCTGAGCTACAAGACTGTCAGACACACGTCAGATTCGCAAGGTGACTCAATTTTGTTCAGATATATCTGCCCCGTGATAGCTTGACCGTCTCAATGTTCTACATACTAGCAAAACGTTAGCCGTCATCTCAAAGCCCCGTTTCGTGGATTAAGAAGTTTGTGGGTAGAGTAGGGGATAAAGTTTAGTAAGGGATTATGCCCTCTCAGCGATGCGTCTGTGAAGTGCATGTAATATCAGCACCATACAGATTTAACGAACGGTCATGAACAATATTGTCTATGATATAATATATGAAGAACAATTTAAACCCCCATGAGTATACATTTTATGTACAGGTCTGGAACAGTTGAGTTACCTATAGGCCGTTTGTAACGGTCCTTAGGTAATCTGACTGATTCCTTTGTACGAAGTTAGTTTAATTAAATATTTTTATATATATCAGAGTCAGAATTGTATTTATTCACTATCAGGGCACAATCATATTTTGTTTATTCTGATTTCTTACCTCCATATTATGAATGGGTTTTTTACTCGTAGCTCAAATTCATTACTCACTCAGGAAAACTGTTCTAAGAATCTAAACGTAAAACAAAAGGTGACTGGTGAGTCCTACTCGTGAAATTTGACCTTTATGATAGTGTTGTACTGCCTCTTGGTCTGATGAGTATTGATGCAGTTTTATGCGAATAAAAGCTGGGAATCTATCAAACATAAACTTCCCCAGAGTTTGTTCCAAAAGACAATAACTTCACTCCGAAAATCCAGCTACTCGTAAAAATGAAACCAATTTGTATGAGTGATTATGAAAGTTTAACTCGCTTCGGGAATTGAACCCCTATTTTTTTTATATGACGCGTGAATGGTTAATAATCATTGGGGGGTTGACAGTGGAATAAAAGCACGACAGAGTTATTGAAATCAGACAAAAAAAAATATTCCAGACTACGAAGAACCTTTCCAATTACAAAATATTTTAAATGGCACGACACAAAATAGAATTTTGGAAATATGAACAAAACAATCACAAATGTAATAAAAAACATAATGGTTAAGAGCTACTTTGGTAACTGTGTGCTGTTGGGAATAACAGTCTGTCTTCGTACCTTTGTACCTTAAAAGTCCAATCGCGCTTCGCGCCTATTATCCGCACTACCAACATAATCTCCAAACAAATACGTAGCAATGGAATAGGTGCCGAAAATAAGATAAATAGTAGTGGGTACTTCCCCTTACGAGTTTAAAAAGAAGCTCTTCTACTTTGTAAGTCTATTGTGAATACAGTTCTTCTAGCCGCTCTGGAACTGCGATCGTAGCTCTTTCTTTATACAAAACATAATACTTCCTACCTGTTTAGCTCCCGGCCAGTGTGCCTTGACCTGCCGGGCTCTAACGTAATTATCCCGGTTAGTACCGCGAGTGCGTGCCGCAAGAGGGAAGGGAGGTCGCGCTATAGTGGGCGCTGCGTGAGGGGCAATCGATATAGGGTGGTAGAGCGAGGGCTGCCAGCTTACTGCGTTAGCGCTTAAATTGGCGTTATGGCTTAAAAAAAACTACCATCTATCGTGGTACTGCAGTTAAATGGCTGAGGCAAAATTGCGCCTATGTAGTAAGTCAGTCACATTAGGAAAAGTTGTTATAATATTCATCACAATAATACTCAAGTGAAACTTCGTATTTGTCATATTTAAAAATATATTTTAGCATCATCTTCAACCTATCGCAGTACACTGCTGAACGTCGGTATCTCCCAAGGTACGCCACTGAATGCCACTGTATGGAGGTCGTCGCTCCATACAACCGGACTTTTTGTAACATTTAAGCGCATGCCAGTAAAAATAGTTACTCTCTTTTGACTATCCCTAAAAATTAAAATATGCACATACGAAGTCTACGATGGATCAAGCCTACCCAAACAAATGCCTATCGCGGTTTTAAAAGAGTTAAAAGCCAGATATAGCAGATGCTAGCAGTTGATTCCATTGGGGCTTAGCAGTCCAGTTTAGGTCTTTGATAGATCTGACAATTTCTTGTTTGTAGCAGCTTCGCACGTGTGTGTTGGCAACTCCCAAGGGGCGGTGGGGTGGGGTGTGATGGCGGCGGCATTCGTTCACGAGCGCCGCGTTAGGCGGTCGTTCGCTGGTTGTCTTATTGTTTTTTATAGTTGGATCATTATCTCAGATCCATGGTTAATAGCCGTTCAAAACCAAACAAGAATTGAATTCTATTTTTGATTCCTAAGGCAAATTACTGGATCTATCTAATAAAAAAATCACGCCTCAGTAAGTATGCTAAAGCGTGAATGGAGCTCGAGCCTTAATCCATACCTGGTTATCGTTTTGGACATCGATTTACACAGATAATTATATTAAACTCGTCAACAGTAAATACCATGATTGACTTCTGGAATTTCATCGTTCTGAGTATCGGATTTTTATTTATCTGATATGAATTCCGTTATTTCAACAAAAAAATAAAATGTATACAATCGTTTCGTTTTGCATCGATTTCGCAGTACGTGTAATATACTGTATCGTAAAGACTCACGTCTTTTTCCCCTTCGAGGATTAACCCCTGATCACTACTCAGAGCGTGGATCTTTTAGGATAGTATGGAGTACTTACTATGGAGTAGACAGAGGCACGTCAAAACTTACTGTGTTTCATATACTTCCGAAAAACCGAGTAATCCATTGGTGCAACTGGATTTACTGGATAACTGGATTTGAGCCCCACAACCTCAGGATCGGAAGCCTACACATTTGGCCACACAGTTAATGTTATGTGATAGTGTGTAATTGCAAATGTATATTACGAACACAGCGATATATTAACATAATAATGTTGATTAGAAAATGAAGTTATTGCAACCACTTAACCCAGCAAGCCCACGGGGTAAACCCCTAAACGCAAAGTACATTCAAAACTCCTACCTTGGCCGCCCAAAGATCAACATTTGTGTTGCAAACTCGGATAGATGTCAGCTTTACAATCATGCAACATACCTCGCTCAAATAATAAAACTTTGAGTTGCTTTTTTCAAATACACAACTACATTCTGTCATGATTTAGCAGCTGGTTGTCATCAGTAGAGTTTACATGATCAGGCGAGAAGTTAGTTGGAAGTTGTTCGACCGTAACAAGTCAGGAGTTGACGGCGTATACTTAGACGATTGTCTGACGTGGAGTTACATACGGACAAGTTTACCTGAGGATCTAAACCTCAGAATAGGTCATGTGACTTCTTTATTCTTTATTGCTATGTAGGTATATATTCCAAAGACCTCGGGTTCGTATCCCCTTAGGATTTCAAAAATCTTGCGCGACTTTTGATTGTCACGCGGACCTGGAAACCTTGAGGGTACCCGCTCCTAGGCCTTATTTATAATTAGCATAGCGTGGCAATGCAGTGTCTTGGGTTTGCTTCCGTCTGGTACTGGTCTGGAACAGTTGAGTTACCTTTAGACCGTTTGTAACTCGACTGCTTTTCTGTTACAAATTTCTTTGATAGTACCTATATATTTGCTTACTATTTAAGTCTAAGGAAAGACTGCAATTGCTCCAGGTCTAGGCTGAGCATTTCACGGATAGTGTCTCGGGCCGATCGATGGATACAATATCGAATAGTACAATATTTTCTACTAAGCTTTTGGACTGCAGCCAGGAGTCGACGCTCTCCTGCAACGAGACTGGACTTATGATATCAAATATCAGATTTAGGTTCGTAATACTTGTTTACGCGTCTGTAGTAAAATTGTGAAATATAATGTGGAGACTTGTATGATAATACAAGTCTCCACATCTTATCTTATCTTATACTAATATGAAATGCTAACTGACTCACTGATAACAACGCACAGCCTAAACGGCTAATTGTAGAGACATGAAATTTGAAGGATATGTTTGTCTTGATGCGAAAATGGGTGCTAAGATGGGGATTTTGAAAATTCGTACCCTAAGCGGTTCAAAAAGGGGTGAAAGTTTTCATTAAAAGTATGCCCCAACTCTCAAACCGTGCAGGATAAAATGTCAAAATTATCATTATAGATTCCTCCCACATGAAATGGATAAGAACGTGATTCATAGTTTTTTGCTTGAAGGGCAGGGGGTCCATTTATTAGAAAATAAACAAAAAACATTCTTGTTTAACAGAAAAAACGCGATGTACACGTGGTTCTATAATAAACTGGTGTATGTTGAGTGCTATTTATGCAATCGATGAATGTCAAAACTACCATGTTCTGATGATGGAGTGTAATCAATATAAAGGGGTTTTTTCAGTAAATAACAGTAATACATATTAAGAGCGCTGCGCATTTAAAATGATTGTGTGTGATACTCTTCTATGAACCATGTAAACCAGGGTCTTACGATGATGACAGCGGAACTCCTGAATAATGCATGGTATAATAATCGTGCTTATACTTTTTGAAATCGGTAGACCGAGGCATTCAACGACAAATGTTTTTTTTTAATTTACCCGGCCGTAGCAGACGCGGCTTAAGAATCGACCCCCTCCAACTCAGCCCGCGGATTTCGTAAAAGCCGATTTAAGGGATCTCACCAGAGGAAGCGGTAGCTTCCTGCTGTATGTTACATAACACCTTTACTGTGATCACCAACCCGCCTGCGAAGTGTGGTAGTTATGGCTAAACCCTCCCGTTTTTGGAGGAGGCTCTGTCCAAAATCCAATTAACCACTACATTAATAGGCTGTTGACGTGACTGTATTTACGATCCTTGACTTATGTAACTTGACAACTTGATACACAGTAATCTTCTAATGCATAAAAGGATAAGTCCTGAGTGACTGACTGACTGATTCAACTAGATACAACGCACAGCCTAAGCCACTGAGCGTATAGACATGACATTTGGAGGTTATGTTTGTCTTGGTGTGTCGCCTACACAGGTAATAAAGGAATTTGGAAAATTCGCTCCCCAAGGGGTTTAAAATGGCGTTCAAAGTTCGGAGTAAAATGTTACATATCCCTGAAACCACAAATGACAGGCACTTGAAAATTGGTATGTTGATTGCCCGTAAGGAATAAGTAATGGCATATTTTCGGTTTTTAATCATTTTTAAAAATATTTGGTCCAATATTCAGACCTGACTAATAATAATCGAAAAAAAAATAGGGGGTTCCCATACATGAAACGTTTTTTATAAATTGTTATTTTGGACCTGTATAATAACAAAATTGGTGTGAGTACTATAGTGCTTACTTTGTGGTAAATAAATAAATGAATATTAAAATCTGGCCAAACTTGAGTCGGACCGGCACTAAGACCTCAAAAAGCCTGCATTTTTTGTATGGGAACGTGGGTCAGAACCTCAGTGTGCGTGTCTGCACACCATGTAGGAGCTAATCGGTCAAATTTATCCAGATATCCAACAAATATATATATTTATAATATAATACTTGCACCTATTTCAAAAAACCAATACGAGGACGAAGTCGCGAGTAAAAGCTCGTAATAGATCAAACTCAATATAGAGGATAAACAATCTGACAAAATGCTTTATTAGTGTTTCTACCTTGAGTTGATTTGAGTTCTACAAGCGGAGTATGAGAATGAAGGATGGATGATGTACGGAGAATATGCCAGCAGTTAGCGAGTAAAAATATATTGCTGGCTTTTATTTCAGTCGAAAGTAACGTGAGCAATGCTTAGTTCCATTTTTTTTCTTGTACGTCGTTGAAGCGCTTGCCTTCAACTCACCTGGTAACAAGTTCATATAACGAAGGCGGAACTGGCTATCTTACCTCGTAATGGCGCAACACAACAATATAGAACTGTTGCTATGGCGACAGACTTAGGTAAGATGGTGGTAGCTAGCCAGTAGGACTACCACTAACACCATCAAGGATCAAATCGGAGACCTCTGGATTTGATGTAGGTGGACGAACCACTAGACCACAGAGGCGGTGAAGAATTACATTTTGCATGATCAGAGCTAACCCACATTGAATTAAAAATAAGCAAAAAACTGCTCACGCCTTCATGATAGAGCGTCTATTGTGATCGGGGTCAGTGAAATATTTTAAAAACTTTCATAGAATATGGTAACCGCTTACCAGATTACTCACCGTCCATATAAGACTACTTGAGGTGAGGCTTTTCTACGAGAATATATCTCTCATTACTATAGCCAAAGACACCAGAAAATTCTGGGTACCTAGCATAAAATAAGAGCAAAATAAATTCTACAATAGAAAATATTCAAAACGTATGCAATTTCTTGTTAAAAAATATTTTAATTAGTTATTAAAAAATATCATTGTGACTGCATCTCGGCTACCGACGCGGTAATATAACAAAAGCGAAGCTCAAGTAAGATCCAGATGAAAGGTTCAGTGGTTACGAGTCACTACAAATCGAGAGCAGAACACCAAAGTTCGTAAATAAAATATATTTTGTAACTAAATCACCCAATAGACTTGCTTGAATAACTGTGTTTTTAACGGGAAATTTATGAATATATTTTTAGACATGTAGCGCGACATAGGCCTCTCCAAGGTGAGTGAATAGTTGTCTTCTAGACCTGCGTGGTACATCGTAGGCCGCATTGTCGCTTTCACATCAATGATCTGCTAATACACGGTTATATATATATAATACCCAATTAACAAGCCTCGTAGCTCCGTTGGTAGTAACTCTGCCTTCTGCGCTGTAGGATGTGGTTTCGATTTCCACCCAGGACAAACATTTGTATGATGAATATAAATGTTTGTTCTATGTTTGGGTGTTGTATCATATAGAACATATGTATTTAAGTATTCTATCCGTAATATAGTTTCCATATTACAAGCTATGCTTAGTTTGGGGCTAAATGGCGCTGTGTAAAATGAATGTCCTGTAATAATGTATTTATTTATTTATTATCTATGGGTAGTTGCCAGTCCACGTGCTAGTGGATACGCGTATACGTGGAGCCTCTTTATACGCAGGCTCAAACGCTCATCATAACATCTCCTAATAGGGAAATGGTGGAGCGTTTGAACCTCAAGTTTCACTGTCTGAATAAAGTGACGCAAATCATGAACGGATCAACGCTTCCAAAACTAAAGAGTATGAGGTCTCTGCAAAAAAAAAGCAATTCTACCGTGTACCTATTTTCAATGGCACTCTCTAGTTTAATAATAGTTTAAGCCTTTTAGGTGTTGAATTTTCAATTTGAAATTCGGCTCCCATATTTTCCATTTCTGCGAGCAGTAGAGCCTGTTCTGAAAGGGCTCGTCCGGAGAAGTACTACCACCATGCCTACTTCACCCACCAATCCGCATTGCTGTACTCGTATTTAAGTTACAGGAACGTGAGGCTTAACACCTTTATGCCTCAAGTTGACGGGCGCAATGCAGTGCTGTGTAGGCTGTGTTCTCAATGGATGCGATCAAAGCAGCATGGCATTGTTATAGGCAAGAGATGCACTTAGCATCAGGTGGGCTTCTTGCTTGTTCCGTCCCCTAGTTGTTAATAAAAAAAAAAATGGAGTCCAAAGCCAAATTTGCTAATTTGATGTAGGGTACCCTGGTTAAAGTTCGGCTGTACTTAACACATGGACAGCTTTTAACTTCGTACAAAGCTCAGGTTCGATCTCGTATGGAGTACTGCTACCGTCTCTGGGATGGCTCAGCCAAGTAACAGCTTGACGCCCTGGACTCGATTGAGCGTCGTGCTGCGTAACGCGCTTCCTCAACGTGCGAATTACTACCTATGAGGCTTGTCATTGGTGATTCACTCGTTGTGGCCAACTTTCAGAGCTTAGAATACAGACTGCGGATCGCCAGGTTGTCTGTGTTCTATAAATATCACTATGGCGAGTGTGCGCTCGATATTTTCAACCAAATCCCTCATTTGCCTTTGCACCACCGGACTAGTAGACGTACGGCAGTTTACAACCCAGTCCTTGTAGCTGTTCCATTGTGCCGAACATCGATTTGCTTCTACCTTTATTATTAATACGGTAAGGAATGGAACTCCTTGCCCTCGTCTGTTTTCCCGCAATATTGCAATCTTAGAGTTTTTTATATACATGCGTAAATACCAATAAAAAGTAAATGCTTGGCGTTTACTGATTTACTTTTTTTTGTTGGTGGCAATCGCTTCGCTATCATCAATAAAAAAAAACCATCACGCGAGATTGTGGTCAAACGTACGTAATGTGAAAAATCGTTGGGATTCGATCTCGCGACCTCCAGGTCTAAAAGCTGTACTGATCTCTCGTTTTTATAATTAATAACGTTATGTTATTATGCAGTCAGGGAGCTTAAGAGGCAGTTAAGGTAATCCCGACATCCGCGCGTTAAGGCTTTGTGAATTTTATATTGCGCGTTAAAATCACTCGTTATTATTTAATAGCGTAGCGCTGTTTTGATGAAGAGAAAATAAAAACGGGTTTTTATAAATTGATATAGGTACAACGGGTAAGCTCTTGGCCTTCATCTCACTTGGGTTCAAGTTATGATAAGGCTGATGATGGAACCGTACTTCACTCGGAATCCTTAACATACTGAGGAACTGGCTATCTTACTTCGAAACTCCGGAACTCAACAATTTAGAATTGTTGTTATAGCGACAGGCTTAGGTAAAATGGCGGTAGTTAGCCAGTTGAACTTAACTCGTTAGGTGCTGAGAGCTAGCTGCTCTATGAAGGTTTTAAGCGCCTCTGTGGTCTAATGGTTCGCCCACCGGTATCAGATCCAGAGGTATCGGGTTTAATACCCAGGGGGATAACAATAGTGTGCTTGGTTTGGTTGGTGGTAGGATGTTGTTTAAGTCCGCCTGGCTAGCTACAACCATCGTACCTAATTATGTCGCCATAACAACAATTCTTGTTATGGCGTGTACCGGCATTTAGGTAAGATAGCCAGTGCATCAGTTTGTTGAGGATTCCGGGTTAAATGCGCTTACACCTTCGGCCTTATCATAACTTGACATCAGATGAGATGAAGGCCAAGCCCGTCGCACAATTAAAAAAAGAAAAAGAGCTACAACATGCCTACTACCAACTAATGCAAGCACAAATATGTACACCCCTAGGGATCGAACCGGGACTAATACTGGTATGTGAATCACAAAACCACAAGTCTATGTAGTAAAGACCTAATCATATCTTGGTTGGTACTTCCTCTTGGTACAGCTAATAGGGCGGGTCGCTTCCGTCTGTACACAAACCAAATCAGACACATTCAACCGCATTTCCTTTAAAATGTCTGGGCTGGCGATCATCCCGCGTTACATTTTGAACAAATATAGAGCAACATATCTCTGCATTGTTAAAATTTGATTAAAATCGAATAACCCATCCGGGAGTTATGGTGTCACAAACATTTTCACATACATACATACACCCATTAAGTGCCGGATTTCCGAACTTAACTCGGAGATCTCGTTTGCTTCGCTCACCCGGTCAATAACACGCGTGTTCATGAAACGCTCGAATTCTTGCTTATACAAACATCAAGTTGGATTAATAGGCCGTTGTTTATCTCTCCTCTCGCGGCGAAAAACATTCCCACATATTTCTAATAAATATTCGAGGCATTTACAAAATCAAATTATATTCGGATAGCGAATATTTCTTGGGAAACAATATCCCCTGTTCCGTGAACAAAGCAAAAATAACGCCGCATTCAACGATAATACATATTTTATCCCGTTGCTAACGAAATTTCTGATAATCATTTCTCAGATGTTTCGGGCGAAATAATATTTGATGAAGAACAAGTAAACGGAGTTGGAGCAAAATACTGACAGAGATCTTAATTTGTTTGACTAAAGGTCTTATCAATACAGCAACTTCAGCAAAATGTCCTCGCAATTATATTGAGCACGATACGCGCACCGTAATTACTTTACTGATTGATTTATGGGCCTTGGTAAAAGATAATTACTGGAGCATAACAACCTGGAGCGTGTTCTATAATTCAATCTCTATGAGGTAGAACGCCAGGACATAGGTGATCATATTATTCGTAGGTACAATGGGACGTGAAACTAATGATTGAAAATCTTTAGATGCGTTTATGTAATATAATACTGGGACACTTTGACATGTGACGAATATTCGGAAATGTATATTCTTAAAATTTCATTCAAACTGAAACAGCATACATTTAACTCGTTTTGTTCAACACTAAAAAAAATCATAACAAAATACTTATAGAAGGAAACTTAGTCTAAGTGACACTGGTAAAACAATAGGCGACAACAAACAAACAATTTTAGTAACTACTTCAAAAAACAGTACTTGAATGTGATTTTCCGACTACTACAATAAAATACTACACAAATATGAGTGTTTAACTGTCGGCTTGCAGCGGTCATTAAGTGCAGCCTTTACCGCCAGACAGACATTAATTACGATAAGTTTAACACTTCTTATGAGTACAAGATCTTCCAGCGCATTTCATGTTGACGTAATTTAAACGCCACTCGTAGCTACTCATTTGCGATATCTTGCCTTGGAACATAACACTAGAATATAACTCAAAGCAGGTAAATATTAAATTATTAAGCAAGGCTTAGTTTGGCGCTGCGTTAAATGTGCAGAAAAATTAACAGTCTTAATATTAATTTAGAAACAGCTACATTTTATGAATTGATTTGATTGATAGTTATCGTTAGCTGCGTTAAAACAACCTCATCTCGTTTGACCAACGACATTGTTTGGTCTCGGATTTATAATTATTACATACGATGAGACTCTTTTAAAACTAAATGTGTAAAATTTTTTTCAGCCATTTTCTAGTCGGCTTATGTTCTACAAGATTTGAAGAGCGTAGTGGTATTTGCCGTTTGATTTACTGCAGTAATACGTTTTCAGGGTGTCCTCCGTGAGTTGGAGCAGAAGAAACCTCAGCTAGACGAGCTGCTCCACACCGCTGAGAGCCTCAAGGGTACAGAGAACAGACAGCAGCTTCACGGGAAAGGTCAGTCTTTTACTATTTAATGTTTGTCGAGCCGAGAGCTAATAATTTTATGTTATCTTCCTTACATATACCTGAGGGATTTCGTCTGGGGTAACTCACTACAAAGCAAGCACTAATCTTTTCTGCGAGTATTGTTGCGTTTGGTAGAAAAGAAATGCTCTATATTACATGTATACTGCATCGTTTAAGCTATAATATTCATAAGTAACGATACCGTTGCTCCTGAATGGGTTCAAAATCTAAATCTGTTTAGGAGTACAGAGATCAGATTATTCGACACAATGTACATAATCTCTCGAGAGCCTTTCACTCTTAGCGGTTTCACAGCAAAATGTAACAAGCTAAAAGGATTATGCGCTGTTGTGTACTCTCTGTGAAGGCTTGCCAGCAGCGCGAACGCCACCATCCCATAATCATAATCAACCTCATCATCTTATTGGCATTGATACCTAGATTTTAAGTCTAAGGCTGGCTATTATTTAGGCTAGTGAATTATCATAACTATTCAGCGTCGCAAAGCAAACAGTCTTATGCACGCTTCTGTCTACCAGACCAGACCGTCTGGTCTCGGACAGTTGAGTTACCTATAGACCGTTCGTAACGGTCCCTAAATAACCTGATTACTTCACTTGTAAATAGTTCGTTTTTATAAATATTAGTAGCCATAAGTGTCCCACTCGTTCCAGACTGTCCTATCCTGAGTAATTCTCCAGTTCTCGAGGAATTGGTCAAGCTCGTCCTGCGCTTAGGTCTGCCGCGACACCTACTCGACTGGTTGAGACCATCCTTGCCAAATGTTGAGTCAGCATGCGGTAGACGTGGCCGGCCCAGTTGCACATTAGCGAAGCGGTTTTTGTAGTTGTACACCTGTGATTTTTGTTTTTGAGTGCAGCTCGGTGTTTCGGAGTAATACAAATACGTAATACAAATAATACAAAGAAAAACTTTAATTATCAAGCAAATGAGCTGGCTTTATTCTACCCCAAGTACCGGGACGAGTGCAAAGGAGCTAAGCACTAACCTCATTAGGGTACATGAAGAGTCCCCGGAACAATGGCGTCTGATGAGATCGACTTACGAATAATTTATTCAACAAAACTGTCTCCGAGACTGGTTGAAACACGAACGTTTTGGTATCTCCTCTTTTGGTGATAAATATTTGAAGTGTCAACAGTGTTTTGCTGAATTTATAAGTAAGAAATTATCCAGGTACAAACAGCAAAAATAAATAGTGAGACTCACTGTTTCGTTTCAAGGTTTCAGTTTTTATCATTACTAAGATCGAGGATCATATGAAGATTACTTGGGGTCATCTGTTTTTCCGCATCAATACAATCTTGGAGTCTTAAAGTCCAGAGTGAATAGGTTCCTTTTAGACAAACGTGCTCAATCTTAGGCCACATCTTTACTTTATTTTAGTGAGTTGGTGGTCAAACGCTTGGCTATAAAAAAAAAACTACCACCAACCGAACATGTATCCTTGTTTTATATCAGGTCAGTCATGTTGTATCTCTCTGATTATTTGAACATGTCATATGCATTTTGATTAATTATTTGGATTATTTAAAAGTTAAATAATCAATTTGTTCTTGTTTCGTTAGAGGTTTTTTTATCGAAGGGTTTTGTATAAAATGTAATGTTAGATCCGCCCCACGACCTGGGAATAGGGACCAGCTCGAGATTTACAAGCACTGTCCCTCTCGACTGGAACTTTAACTGCGCCCTTCATGCAAAATTCCTAAAGGTGCTGTTCTCCCTGAGTCCCATCCTTATTTGTAATGCTACAATTTATGAGACGTATTTTTAATTTGTTATCTTCTATCAAAGAGCCATGACACGCGATGCGTTATGTTATTGCTGCGTTTCGATCGTTTCCATATGAATAACTCTTTGGATTCATTAAAATACTTGTTTCGTCTAAAACGTATTTCAATTAAATGCAGGCGCTATAAGGCATATACATAATTTTCACTTTCATTTCCAAAATCTGTCAAAAAGTTGACTATTTGACTCATGCGAAAACATATTTACATGTTCAGTAGCTTAGCACAATACCTCTCCGTAACGATCGGTCAGAAACCACTGCGTACACACTTATTAACAAATCATTACCTTCCATCTGAACCACAACTTGTCAAACACAGTGTTTTGTAACGGAGTATGACGTACACATTGTAGTTACAGACCTCCCCTTAACCTCATTACCTCCCCGGGGGCTGAGGGTCTCCTGCGGCCGAGGGTCTACTGGATCGTCACTTTGCAATTCAACGGAGCCCTTTTCACGTTGTTAACCTCTTAGTGTCCTATTTTAATAAAATAAGGGCTTAGCGACTATGTAAATAGTGTCGGGCTACGGCTATGAGTTTGTTCCTAAGTTAAGAATTGTATAGTTTTTGGAATATATAGCTTCAAAACACACAGTGAATTCAAATCTCGAATTTCAATTTTCAAATTGTGAAATATCATTGATATTACATTAGGTCAAGATTGTCCATGTAGGCTCCTAAACTAAAAAAAAAAAAATGTGTTACAGGACATTAATTACACAGTGCATTCTAGCCCCAAACTAAGCAAAGCTTGTTATGGGAACAAACGGATATGATTCAAACTTACTTATTATTTCTTCATTTATTTAAATCATATTGCACACACACACACACACACACACATATATAAATATATATATTTAAGTATACAAACATAAAATTAAAAAGTATTGCAAAGGCGAGCTAAATCCTAAAAAGAGTTTTCTTCTAGAAAACTTAGGTAAAGAGATTCTTTTGTTTGTAAATACATACAAACTATCATACAATTAAATACACACCAACTGAGCAAATTCAGCTGAGATTCAGATATTTGGGAACCAATATGAAAAATCAAAGCATTGAATTTAAAATAATATTGCTATTAGAACAGAATAAAATAGAATAGAATATTATTTAGTGACAAAATAAAAATGAAATTATGTGCGTATACATTAATATGATTCGACAAAAATTAAATTTTCAGCAAATATGATTTCATTACATGATTAGATTTTTTATCAAACTAATCTTATATTAAACGCACACATGGGATAAGATGTTCAGGTAATCAATTACACACAAAATAACAGTTAAGTAGGTAAACAACATAATATTATTATAAAAGATTAATTATGTTAGAAAAAATAATTCGGCTGTATAGGGGCTTTGTTATAGGTAAATTTTTTTTTTTTTAATAATCATTTTCAAAAAATCCTTGATATTTATCCATTAGCAAAGTCAAAAGTCAAAATTTCTTTATTCATTAAGATTTTTTAGGATCATTTTGAATCGTCAAATTTACCGCCTGTTCGGAATCGCGACCAGCACACAAGGAGAAAGGCAAGAACCTCGGGCCGGTTAATTTTTTTGATGATCCATTCAACATTTAGATACACAATTTGTAATTATATTCTAAGTAGATACAACAAAAACCTAAATACTTAATCTTAAAACATTTGTTATTACCTATCTACCTATGGGCAATTTGTTAACATTGAGAAATCACCATTTTGCTGTCAACTGGTATAGCAACATCGGGCCACACGTTCTTATCGTCGATATAATCACTAATTTTGTAGTAGGTTAATTAAATTATTCTTTATATACAATTTGAATTTACGAGTAGAGAGTTTGGTGGCGCTTTGAGGAAGCTTATTATAAAAGAAAATAGAAAATAGCAGTGATTTTACGTGGGTGAAATCATCATTTTGTATTTCATTCGGATTAGTAACGGATAGGTATTTATAATTTAAATCCACTACGTGTTTAAAGCCATACCTAATTTACCAAAACCCGTCTCATGAGATTCAGACCGCCTCCGTGGTCTAGTGGTTTGCCTACCGATGTCAGAACCTGAGGTCCCGAGTTCGATCCCCACCCGAGCACAATATTGTGCTTGGTTTTGTTGGTGGTAAGACGTTTAAGTCCGCCTGGCTAGCTACCACCGTCTTTACTAATTCTGTCGCCATAACAACAATTCTAAAATTATTGTATTTCGACATTTAGAGGTAAGTTCCCAGTTTTTCAGATTGTTGAAGATTCCGGGTGAAGTGCGCTTCCATATTCGGCCTTATTTATTAGAATCGGGGGCGTCGACCACAGGTGCGTCGACCACTAGGGGCCTAAGCCACGAAACCCTTATCTTAACTTGTTACGCGAAGTGGCTTGACACATTCAGTCAGTGCGCGGAAGAGCAGTCAGCCTTCTGGAAAAGCTCGCTCCAATGTAGACCTCATCTTTGCTTTGACCTAGAGCTCGACAAGCTTAGAGGTCAAAAACTTATTTAAATTAATTAAACCCATTATTTCTAAAAAAGGTGGATGCGTCTATGATAAAATAAATTTTAACCGCGTCTGTGGTCTAGTGGTTCAACCCACCAATTGCAGATCCAGAGATCCCGGGTTCGATCACCGGGGTGAGCAATATTGTGTTTGGTTTGGTTGGTGGTAGGATTTTGTTTCAGTCCGCCTGGCTAGCTACCATCTTAGCCAATTATGTCGCTATAATAACGATTCATAAAAAAAAAGTTGTGATCCAGCATTAAGAGGTAAGATAGTCCTCAGTTTGTTGAGGATTCCGGGTAAAGCGCGCCTCCACCTTCGGCCTTATCTCAACTGTTACCAAGTTAAGTAAAGGCAAAGCGCTTCCCCGTCGTACAATAAAAAAGCCCTTTATATAGTTATTAGTAATTCATAAATTTAAAAAAGCACATTGCTTCCAAAAGTCGTAACAGTAAAATGTTGTACTACATTTTATGAAATGAAATACAGTTACCCGAACCGAGCCCTGATTAAGCTCTTATAATTAATTTCGGTAATGTAAACAGTTCATTGTTTTTCACGTGATCAATTAATTATTATCGGATGAACATTTTGGCATTACCGAAAATTTTATAATAGTAAATGTCTATGTCATACATAAAAGTCGATGTGTGTATGGACTCCAAAACGGATTATCTGAAAATTTTATAAAAATTGCTGGGGCAATTTTAATCCGATAAAAAAAAAAGAAAAGAGAAAGATTTCAAGAAAAATAGATTTCTAGATTCTAGAAATTTTTCAGAAATATATCTCAGCAGGAGATCTGTGAAGTCTGGTAGCTATCGGATCTACAGTTTTTTTTGGTTTTGGTAACTTTGCTCTAGTGCTATTGCGCTAGCTTTATAAAGTCAAAGTCAAAGTCAAATATTTTTATTCAGTAAGATTTTTTAGGATCACTTTGAAACGTCAAATCTACCGCCTGTTCGGAATCGCGACCAGCACACAAGGAGAAAGGCAAGAACCTCGGGCTAGTTTTTTTTTTTTTCCATGATCCATTACAATAGCTTAAAATTATCTAATACTAATTACAATTTATTCACTGGAGCAAATTCATTTTTTTAATGCCAGGCTTTCTTATCTTCTAGGTAATCTGAAATTTTATAATAAGCTTTCCTGGATAGCTTTTGTTTTACAAAATTTTTGAATTTATTATTTGACAAGCTTAGCACATCACTTGGCAATTTATTATAAAAGCGTACAGTTTGCCCTATGAACGATTTATTAACCTTATGGAGCCTAGTTGTGGGAACAGCGAGTTTATTCTTATTTCTAGTATTATAATTATGTTTATCACAGTTTTTGTCAAATAAGCTTATGTTTTTACGCGCGTACATAATATTTTCATAAATATATTGGCAGGGCATAGTCAATATATTTATTTCTTTAAACTTGTCTCTTAATGAATCTCTGGGACCCATTTTGTAAACAGCGCGAACAGCCCTCTTCTGCAAAACGAATATGGTGTCTATATCTGCAGCACTTCCCCACAGTATTATGCCATATGACATAATACTGTGAAAGTAACTGAAGTAAACTAGTCTTGCTGTAGCAACGTCTGTGAGAAGACGTATCTTCTTTACAGCATATGCTGCAGAACTAAGTCTCTTCGCCAGTTTATCTATGTGTGGGCCCCATTGAAGTTTATTATCTAAAGTTAATCCCAAAAATACAGTGGTTTTGACTAATTCTATGTTTTCCTCTTTAACTTTTACATTAGCTTCAACTTCAGTTACATTTGGTAAAATAAATCGAATACATTTGGTCTTTTTCTGATTGAGTACTAAGTTATTTACATTAAACCAGTTAACAATTTTTGAGATTGCATTGTTTACGTTGTCAAAGTTAGTCATTTGTCGCTTCAATCTAAATAGAAGTGACGTATCATCTGCAAACAGAACAATCTCATGGTCATCTTTAATTATTTGGGGCAGATCATTAATATATACTAAAAACAAGAAAGGCCCCAATATAGAACCCTGCGGCACACCCATGGTAACCAAAGATCCTGAAGAACGCTGGCCGTTCACGTCGACATGCTGTATGCGATCACTTAGGTAAGACGTGAGTAAGTCTAGTGCAACACCCTTGATACCATAGTGGTCTAATTTCATAATCAGTGTTTCATGGTGCACGCAGTCAAAAGCCTTAGACAAATCACAAAAGACTCCCAACGCATCATGTGATTTCTCCCAGGCCTCGAAAATATGCGATACTAAACTAATACCGGCATCAGCAGTTGAGCGACCTCTTGTAAATCCAAATTGTTTGTCATGAAATAGGGCGTTAGCATAAAAATGACTATGTAACTGTGTAAGAATAATCTTCTCAAAGATTTTACTAAATGTCGGTAGTACTGATATCGGCCTAAAGTTTGTTGGATCAGAACTGTTACCAGATTTAAAAAGAGGAGTTATTTTACTATATTTCATTAAATTAGGGAATACGCCGCAGTCGATGCATTCGTTGAAAATAAAAGCTAATTCAGGCGCTATAACGCCTATTATAGGTTTAACAATGCTTACAGAGATGCCCCAGAGGTCAGAGGTCTTCTTTTCATTTATAAGTTTAAATGCTTTAATAATATCGTTATTATTAACATATTTGAAATAAAATGGTTTATTACATGATGGTACATTGTTTTTCAGTATTGACTCTGCCATAATATTTGAAGAGTTCAATGATTTTGTGGTAGAAACAGGTATATCAGTAAAAAACGTTTCAAAAGCTGTTGCAACATCAATATTTTGGGATATGTTAAGATTTCCTATTTTTAAATTAAATTCGTTAGTGTTGCTGCTTTTCCCTTTTCCAGTCTCACTATTAATAATTTTCCAAGTAGCTTTAATTTTATCTTTACTATTTACAATCTGTTTTCTCAAGTATTGGGATTTAGCGGCCACACAAACTTCCTTAAAGATTTTAGAATATTTTTTTACTTTATCATTAAACTCTTCACTAAAGTTGTACTGTTTTTCACCATAAAGTTCATACAATTTTCTTCTACTTTTATGTATTCCCGCTGTTGCCCACTCACTAAATGTTGCATTATCAGAGACTGTGATTGTTTTGGATGTATATATTGAGTTAAATATGTTGCTAAATTTAGTAAAAAATGTATTATATAAACAATCAGGATAGTTGCCATTATATGAAACAGGTAATTTAGACATTAGTGCTGATTTTAATTTTTCCACTCTATCAGCTGTCAGTGGTACAAAATTAATTTTCCTTTTTATATTAGTTTTACATTGTGTTTCGATTTTAATAATTTCTCCTAGATGGTCAGATTTTATTTTACTTATTACACTCTTCCATATAATGTTGGCATCTGTAAATATATTATCTATACATTTAGCTGAGGTTTCAGTTATTCTAGTAGGCTCCATAAACATAGGTTTTAGATTGAAGGAGTTAAACAGGTTAGTAATTTTTTTGCTATATGTGTCTTTGGTCAATAGATCAATATTAAAATCTCCACAAGCTATCAATTGTTTTTTTGATTGTGACACTTTAAACAATATTTGTTCCATAACATTTTCAAAAATTGAATATTTGGCACAAGGTGGGCTGTATACACTTATGATAATGAATTGCTCCAGCTCTACACAAGCTATTTCAATTTCCTTTTCAACTGAATGATTAACAATGTCAGTCCGATCTTTAAATTTTATTTGTTTGTTTAACAATATTATTGAGCCACCTCGGATGTGATTCACTCTGCAGAAAGAACTGCCAATCTGGTGATTACTGAAATTAAACATGAGCTCATGTTGTTTAAGCCAATGTTCAGTTATGCAAATGATGTCAATATGATCCGAGTTCATGAATAATTCCAGTTCAAGCACCTTGTTTTCTAAGCCTTCAATGTTCTGACTTAACAATTTGATATAATTTTTGGGTTTAGGGCATATTTTCTTAGTATTATTTACCAGTATAGTATTACACCTATTTGACTTATTTGATTTGGGCAAATTATTTAAACACATTTTTGACTTCCTTACTAAGCTATGTTTGCTATGTGACATATTTGGTGGCTCATTTATGCTAGAGGCTTCCTCTATTGTCTTATGAACTAATTTAAATTACTTGGAATATTTTCCAATACATTAATATCTTGTCTGTGCTCAATAAAAGCAGTCTGATTAGCCAAATTCTTGGCTGTTATACTAAAAAAATAAGATAGCGACACAGCTACCTGTCGTTTGTAAAAGTTTGGTAGGTAGTAACTACCTCGGGTCAAATAAACATTATTACTAACACAATTGTTAGAATCAATCAGATGGATTAAATTATTATTATGTGACATTGTATACAATGTCTTGTTTAATTTATATCTAAAATCATTTTCAGCTTGTGGCAAGCAATTACTATAAGGAAATGTAAACAATACAATTTTGTTTACATTCAGAGAGCTTATAGTCTCATAGTATTTAATAAGGTCCCATTTGTTGACATCACCCCTATTTCCATACATGATGATTAAATTTGATTCCGGTGTCAGATTGGATTTTGATAACAATTTCATTACATCATGAAGACTAGAATTCGGTAAACAATTATTTATTACTGAGTGTCCCATCTTATTTAATATTATGCCTAAATCTTTTCCAATTTCATCGCAGAATATAACAGTTTATAAAAAAGCTTGATAAAAGGGGGACAAATATTAACCCGGCCAGCCCGGCTGCCAAGCTTGGTGATTATCGCAAATCCCCTATCGTCATTGTACTCATGTTATATCCTGCAGAAGAATTGAAGAGACTGAAAAGATATTTTCATATTTTACTAAAAAGGTTTTACTATTTGGTTTACTTCGCTTTTTTGTACTGAGCATGTATCTTTAATCGCAACAGTAGTTTATTACTCCGTACCAACATTAAATTGAATATTGCCAATGTTGCCATCACCATAAATACCTCCGGTTCTACCGACATCAAGAATGCATCTCAGACCAACTATCAAAATCACAACAAACAATTCACTACCTAAAAACAAAGTGGTCACGATTCAATTTCCATTAACCTCTACCCGAACGCAATCTCACAATTCTGCTCTCGCATAATAGTCCGTAACCCAGAAAGAAGAAGGTGTGTAGTTGTATGTCGGGTGTTAATACAAGTAATACTTAACGGGGCCCAGAGGGGGGTATGAATCAATTTAACGCGAGAAGTAGAATTATGAATGTAGGGGATGTTCTCTTACATCGGAGCCGCTTGATTATATCGCTGAACCTGGAAATGCAGGATTTTGTACGAATTGGTACAGAATTTTACTAGAATCAGGCAATACTATCGATCTGACTACAAAAATTGTCTGTGTAATTACTTACGTTAGTGGAATTTGATAGTAACTGAGAGGTATGTACAATGTACTACTATAGGTAAGCGTAATTGTAATATCGATACTTTCTCATTTTAATACAGTGCTTTATCATGTTAAATTGTGAATTAATTAATGCTGGTAGTACAGACCAAGTACACAGTACCATAATACAATGTACATACCTGCCGGTTACTATTAAATTCTACTGACATAGATGTAATTACATTCAATGTGTGTTTTCAACACGAAATTACAAAAGACTTACTAAAACTACGAAGATTTTAAACTTATTTAGTTGAATCAAGGCCTAAGAATCACTATGGGTAATGTGTTAAAGAGTGCTCAAAGCACCGTAGAGGCTGCGTAGGTGGTTGTAGAGTGTCTACGAGTCTCGTAGCGGCGTAGACGGCGAAAGACGAAAGGTGATCACTTAAATACTATGTATTTATAGATTTTTTTCTATAAACATCGTATCACGGTGTCTGTTTGAAGAAATGTATATGTCAGCGTTAGATTGTAAGCCGTCCGTATGTAATATGCGTCGGTATTTTGTACACATGTCAGCATAAGATTATTATCACCGTCCGTTTATAATATGCCTCGGCATATAATTATAAATTTCAAATTCTCACCAAAATCGAGTTATTGCTGTTTTCTATTAGAGTTTTTTTTTATTTTGACTTTATTTTTTTGAGTTTTTTTTTATTTTGAATAGCTTGTAACATGGGAACTGAATTCCGGATATAATACTTGAATACTTATTCTGAATACGTACGTACTCTATGATACAACACAGAATAAACATCTATATTGATCACACAAATGTTTGTCCTGAATGGGAATTGAACCCTCAACCTACAGCGCGGAAGGCAGAGTAACTACCAACTGAGGTATGAGGCTTGTTTGTATTGAACTTCCAATGACTGTGTCCCACCCGAGACTTGCGATCGCGATGGACGCAGCAATCACCATCATTCTATATTTATCCATGCATCGATTATTCAGTACTACAGCCTGTGCGTAACGAAATATAGTTAAATCTCTACTTTAAATAACGCTCGTTCGTTATTTTCGAGTTTGCTTGCAACCCGTGTTAAAAAGTAGATAAAATTACTTTCAAATCAAGGTAAAAATGTATGGTAATAGTTGAAGCATCCTGTATTACTTTGTATAAATACCGGCGTTACATTTGTTTGTTATTGATTAAAAGAAAAATAATGATCACGGATAAAGACCCCTGGAACAGGCTCCTTAACCTTCAACCGGCGGTTATCGGTGGAAGGAAGTGTGATCGTTAACCCATATCTCCCGCCCGCCCTAGCCGCCCTACGCCGGGCCAGTCGCCGCCCGCCCCGACGCCGAGCGCACGTGGCCTCACCCAAACATATCATTATGTAGTGTAGTGTAAGGTGCTTGTACCCTTTTTGTAACGCAGTGAGTGACGAATCCAAACTAATCATGTTTTTCTTTAATCAACATTTTTTTTAAAGAGTAGTGTGATTTTTAGAGTGAATATCATATTATTATAATTTTGTGGTGTGTACAGTTAAATTATACGTCAAAAATCAACGGGTTTTAAAACATAAAATACTGTGGAATCGTTTTAGGTTTTTAAGTTTTGTAGACGTTCTTATCATTGTGACGACAATTGTAGGAAACGCCTACAGGTATTTTAATTGACAAACAACGGCAAAACAGACAGACAGACAGGTATAAGTAATTTGCGATGTATAGTATGCTCTGAAATAAACAGGGACTTGTTGCTCAAAAACGCATAAATTCAAACCTCGATATTCAAACTTTACTTCCTATTAAAAATAATATTTTTCACGCCTTTCAATCTTTATCATACTGTATGCAATATCTATCTTGAAATTGTGAAATGGTTGACTGTGGAACTGTTTACTGACGAATTGCCGAGAATTTCCCTAGTAGCTACAGTACGGGATGTTTCAAAAAGGGCGTTTGATTTTTTTTAAGTGGCAAGTGGGTAACGTGTAATGCTTCTGATGTTACAAGCGACTAAGGGCGAAGGTAACCGCTTATGATTAGGTGGTCCTTAAGCCTCTCTGATATCTGAGCAGTATAAAAAACAAGTTATTTTCTATGCAAGACACCCACTTAGCTGAGAAATATGGGAAGCCTTCAGGTAAACGTGTCTGAGCCACTCCAACTCGCGTGCCGTATAGTGCCGATTTAATGGCCACCTGACTGTACATTACGTGTAACAGGAGTTTTTTACTACGTACTCATTTTAGTCTGAAGGAAAATTCATAGCCCGCTTTTGACGGATATTTCAGGAGGTTTAAATAAATACCGGCGAAATATGGCCGAAAGATTGGTTTAAGCATTGTGGGTGCATATAGCTTATTTTCAATTGGTCGGTTGGTATTTTTTTTCCTAACCGACCAACTATCCAATTTGTTCGTTAGTAATCAACATTTTTATTACTCACTGGCCACCTATATTTAACTAATGGTTTGTTGGTTGATAATATATAAATATTGTTAAATTGGTTCCCTTAACCTGCACTTGAGTCTGTCTGGGAATTAAGCTCTGTCATGAGTTTTCAAATGATATAATCGTTTTCCAAACGCGCCTCACTGTCTGTCTATGATTTATGCTAGTATAGTTTCCAAGCTATACTAGCATACTGATCCATCAGTTGAGCTATTTTAGGTTGGATCCTAAAGTCTAATTTATAACTGATCATTCAACCTCTATTTTGGTGGTACGAGTAAGTATTAGCAAACTGGCTCATATATCTTTTTATATAGTATTTTTAACCACACATCTTGAAACCACTTTTTTTTGTACGACGAGGAAGCGCTTGGCCTTCATCTCACCTGGTAACAAGTTGAGATAAGGCCGAAGATGGAGGCGCACTTCACCCGGAATCCTCAATTAACTGAGGAACTGGAACTATCTTACCTCTGAATGCCGGAACACAATTTTTTTTTTTAAGAATTGTTATTATGGCGACTATTATTATTATTTAGAATTTTTCTATCAACTTGAAACCTAGTGCAATTAATGAAGGTTGCATGATCTTTTGACTGAACAGTTGATTGAATGATTGACTAGTTGATTGATGGAAAACCAATAATGTAGGTTATTCTCAGGTGCTTGACGGGGCTGAACATGTATGGAAAATTGGTTTTTCCACAGTACAATCTCGCAGTCTTCAAGTCCAGAGTGAATAGGTTTCTTTTAGATAAGCGTGGTCCATCTTAGGTCACATTTTTACGTGTATTTCAGGTGAGCTAGTCAAACACTTGGCTATTACAAAAAAAATACTGAGGTTGCTTATTTACAGTGTAAATGATGTTGACTCAGATTGAAGCAGAGGGATTACGCACTTTTTTCTGTGAACACTGGAATAATGCTATAGAAAATAAAATACATAAAACTGTATTGCGAATTCCAGTGCCCGTACCTCAGGACGTGACTGTGAACCAAATGATCTCTTTAAATAACTTTCACAAAGATTTTATTTAGACTCCAGAAAACATTAGTTCAATTTAAATAGTTCAAGTCCATACATTGATAGATCCCACGGTACGCTTGTCTGTCTGCAGTCCACAGTAAATAAACTGTGATGAAATCGCACGGGTTTGTGTTTACACAAATGTTTATCCGTTCTACATTGTAAGAAGTGTACGTGTTCTGTAAATTCCCATGATTTGCGATTTGGATCGAGGAAGCTATAAACTTGAATGATTTCCCCGGTTCCGTTGTAGATACAAATATGTGGTCTAACATTATATGCTCGCTTTTAGTATCTGTCATCTCTTAAAAGGCATCGGAGCACCCTCCATTCCACTAAGTTCAACTAGTTGAACTAATTGTTTCTTTTGAAATTATTTCAACTGCTCAGCTAATTTTCGCTCTCCAATACAAACTTAGTTTCTCGTTCATATCGAAATGGAAAGTCCCATAAAAAAGAAATGTTTTGTATATGTTTTTTAGAAAAAGTTATATATTTTGAATCGGACTAGCCATTTTGAAGTGGACAAGGAACTGCGTTTGTATTGAAATAACAAGATATTAACAGTAATAGTTAAAAGTACTTAAGTGTATGCTTCTGTCCATCTTTTGACGAATCCCATTGTAACATTTTACGACATACACGAGACACTCTTATTATTTGCCGGGAAACTACGAACAAATAACTGAAATAACAGTGAGGAATCTCCGATATAAAAACAAGCAATAAAACATTCAACAGAAATCACAGTTCGCGCAGACATCTGTCGTAGACGGATCAAGAACTTGGAAGTATATTATTTTTCCGATATTATTAAATAGTGGGGAGGTTGCACAGTATCGATGTAAATTAATTCTGAGATAAATTTATTCAAATCAATTTTATAATCAAATTTGAGACAGTTATGTTTCTTCACTCAGACTCAAATCATCTCAATAATGATTATTATATCTCAATACTCAATAAGTTTTTTTTTTTTATTTACACATTTACATTCTATTAACTTATATTAAATAACAAATTAGTCATTAAATAACCCGCCCCTGACCATTCCCGGTGCAAAGGTGCCCATAATGCTTGCAGCATTACCTCGCTGAATAGCGATGGCAATCCTTTGCACCAAGAACGACCCGGAGCGGGAGTCTCAATAAGTAATATCGGGGCTTACAATATAGCCTCATGGATTAATAGGCCGAAATCTGGAGTGACTACTAGGTGAAATACAGGATGTTTCGAACGATGTAGTGATTGGAGGAGCTGATCAAGGGTATTAATGAATTAATTATTACGTTTAATTAAAAAGCAAAATAAAAGTAATTAATGTACTATCTGGTATTTTATTGTCCTCTATACGAAATCTCGTTTTAAAAGTAAAAACCAACATTTTACAATAACAAAAATGACACTTTTCACCGTCGCATCTGTTGTTTAAAATGATCACATTGGTAGTCAATTACAAGAGATTCAATATAATCAGAGATAGTAAAGAAAACCAAAGCATACCAGAATATTTTAACGATTCCGGTAACTGCCATCAATTTTTGTACTCAAGCTGTCGCTACAAACAACTACACTGCTTAGTCCATTCGACGCGTTCTATTTCGGTGTGCCGTAAACCTCTATTGACATCGTAATCGATATAAATTTATCGACAGCGGTACGTCACTAGTCTGCTTGGATGCGGTCCAGGCGAGCGGGGCCGGGGCGATACATATGTATGAATCGGAATCCGCCACCAGAAATGGCGGCGGATTCTCTTATTACTTGTCTCTTACACTGATTTAGGGATCGTCAAGTGTGACCGCGTTGTAAGTGTATAGTTTTTCAAAATAGGTTTTCATCAGTAAATTGGCAGCATGCCCTACGTGCAATTACTAAAAATCGGTTCAGAAAAAGATATGAAAGTTTTTAAAGTCAAATCTCTCGCGTGTTCGAAATTACGATCAACTACGAACAACAAAAACCTCTGCAACTCAGTTTGTTGTGATCCATTTACTTTCTTAATCTTGTATTAACAAAGTAAAAATAAATAAATACATCATTATTATTATTATGTTCACAAAATATACTTGACTGTATCGAATACTGGTGAATATTATATCCTATCGCATTGCGTATAATGTCAAAGAAATACCCTTGACTTGTACGTGTGATCACAGTCCCGATATCTACATAGATACATGAATGTCGTACTGTCTGATGTTCCGTGTCGATTCGGAGTACAAACGATCCGCTACTGGGTCCTGTACTAATTGCAAACAAATATTATATACCATATTTTCGAAGATATAATTGATCGTTGAAGTTTCAACGGGCTGGTTCACTTTTATTCACTTTTTTAATAAAAAAAGGCTAGCGAGCGAGAAAAAGTCGCTTCTAACCGCTTCTGTGGTCTGGTGGTTCACCCACCTGTATCAGATCCAGAGGTCCAGAGTTCGATACCCAAGGGGGTAAAATTTGTGTTGGGTTGGTTGGAGGTCGGACTTTGTTTAATTCCGCCTGGCTAGCTACCTATTACTATGAATTCCGGGTGAAGTGCGCTTTCACTTTCGGTCTTATCATAACTTGAAACCAAGTCAGATAAAAGCAAAGCGCTTCCCCGTCAAATAAAAAATAAAAAGTAAATGAGATTTTGATGACATTATAGAAAGAATAATCATAACGTAAATGCCACCATTCGTTTATTTCGATCAATAATTAAACACAACAGGTACTCATTATATCAGGCAGAACTGTATCTGTTATTATATTAACAAAACGAAGACGAATAAAACATGTCAACGAAATCACCGGGACGAAAAATCCAGAACCCTTTGAGTTCTGAGTGGTTATTACAGAAAATATAAGTTTTGAAAAATGAATATGGTTACTTTGCGATCTTGTTTTGTTTATCTTCTAAAGAGCTCAATCTTGATAAAACAGCTATAAGCGTTTCCTATAAATACAATATGGCGCCCTGACTTTTACCCAAAAACATTTCCCCTCAATAATAGAAAAACAATTTGCGAAATCTGTTTTGCCATCTCTCCGCGGCGAGTCGCAGATTGCTGTGTAGTTACTACGCACATCTGCGCCTATAATGTGTATTTTCTTCCATTCGTTGAGAGCGTCGATTCGATATCCACTTTGTGCCTGATGAAATGAACCTTACTACTCCGCAATAAAGACCGCGAATTCCCCATTAAACCCCTGTTACACAAAGTTATATCTCTCTTGTAATATTTTAGGGATACCTTAAATTTAAGCGACGCTCATCCCGGGAGTACCCCGCGAATGTTCCAGAATAAGGTTTTGTTTCATTGAGGTCGTAAGTTATCGTATTTAGCGGTAAACATGATGAATTTGATATACTTGGTGCAGGGGGTTGATCAGATGGAAATCGCAGATCTATTATCAAAATATCACCTTATTTCAATGATACATTCAGACTGAGTTGAAGTCGAATAATCGACTCCCAACTCAGGCCGTTGGCTGCTCTTTCTAGGTAGGTAAATAAGCTCTTTCTGTGTTCTTATATAATACGTGGTAGACAAAACTCTAGTTTTAGAAGCGAATCTGTCCAATAAAGGCCATTAAGGTAATGAGTGTGAAATCAGACTTTTGTTTTGCAAATGTATCAACATGATAGTAACACGTTATTATTTATTCAGGTGATTATTTAAATAAATACGAAAGACGACATGTTTACAATGAAATGTAACCTTTCTACTGTTTACATAGTACGTAACAAAAGTTCCGGTCGCGACCCTCAGGGAATAGTAAATGTTTTTCGGTAGTTTACACCTGCGCCAAAATAACCCCCGCTGTTACGGTAATAGCAAAAAGAATACTTGCAATAATGTAGTAATCCAATAGTAGTTTTTGGTATTAGATAGTATGGTAAATTCACTTCGGTTTAAAGAAATTTAATACTCTAAAAAATGAGCTTAAGGCTATTTGCTATAACTAATTAAAGTTAAGTTATGTGCTTAAGTAAGTATTTTATTGCTCCTGAGGTCCTAGGGTTTTCTAATATTTTATCAATGAGACTCCTACATACCACTTAGCAGTTCAATCGCGGTAATTACGTCAAATCTCTTTATTGTCATTGGATAGCAGACTCTTGCGGTTATTATATATATATATATATATATATATATATATATATATATATATATATATATATATATATATATATATATATGTATATTTCATTAAAATCTACGCATCAATATTACCCGCTTCCTCCTCTATATTATGTTGTCATCACTGAGAGAGTCCAAAGCGGAACGCTGTAACCTCGCCACACAGTCTCTTACGAGACCTAGTGCGAGGGACAGAGCTCAGCCAAGGACAGAGCAAAGCCTACACTACACAAAAACATTCATAGTGAAGACTTCGTATTGTAAGAATGTACCTTTAATCTAAGTCAACATGTTTGTGATTTTTTTTTTTTTTCTTATATCTTTTTTAAAATAGACATTTATTCAATAAAAAGTACAATTAAACTAACTATGTACAAAGAAATCAGTCAGATTACCTAAGGACCGTTACAAACGGCCTATAGATAACTCAACTGTTCCAGACCAGTACCTTTTTTATTATGACTATGTAATGAATTAGAGTTCAAAATATGTAAGTTTTCTTCGATATATGATCAAATTATCAAAACAAAAGCATGCTGAGGAAAGACACGGTCAGTAGGTCAATAGACAATATCTAGCAGACAGCAGAGTGCACTAGACAGTGGCCAGCGAAACGTGCATTGTGTAACGTGCACGCGCGATCAGTGGATGCTGCCACGTTTGAGATAACCCGTATTTCTAGCGTGGGGCTAATTGAGAAGTATATTGTATACTGGCCAAGGCATTACGAACGAGTAGAGATCTTGTATCACAATATCGATACCAATCGCATTGTCAGAAAAGTCTTTTTTAATCTTGAAATAAAACAATGTTCGAAAGATAGGCTAAAAAACTATGTCTAAATATTTGTGGTCACAAAAACAATCGCCTAATAGAACATGAATAGTGCAATGAATATCAATAATATACTTCAAAGTAGGATATTGCAAAGTGCCGAGGACTTACGGAAATCGCTTTCGCAGATCAAACGTATTAACATCGCGATTTATAGCATTTACCATTAAAAAGTAGATTTATCAAACCTTAGGAGACTTATTGCAGTGTTGTGAAAATAAATCAAAACCCAAAAGCCGCCTCCTGTGGTCTAGTGGTTCGCCTTCAGGTTTCAGATTCAGAGGGCCCGGGTTCAATCCCTAGGGGGGTACAATATTGTGCTTGGTTTGGTTGGTGGTAGGACTTTAAATCCATCTTACATAATTCTGTCTCCGTAACAACAATTCTTGAATTGTTGTGTTCCGGATTTACCTGTAGCACACGAAACTCCATTACTTCATACGGCAAGACCAGAGGTTTTTTTAAAAGGATTTGAGAAATGGTCGTTTCACACGGTGTAGTCACAGGTCTTCAAATACGGTGATTCGTTATCTGTTATTACTTATTTGTCAATATCGCCCACACAGGTTCCCCGAAGTGCTTAATTCGCGTTAATCTGGATTGTATGATTGGTCGGGACTCGACATTTGATTGAGTTTGATTGGATTCTGGCCGCTGGGTGTGACTCTATTGCTGCGTGAAATCGCCATGATTTTAAATTGGAATGGTATTGAAATATTATCGCTATTTTCGTGTAGCTTTTAAGTAAATTACGGTAATGAGCAATCAATACACAATAACCACACACATAATGAAATTACCAGTGATCAATACGTAAAATCTTCGATTATGTTTAAGTCCGCCTGGATGATATGATGTATATCATCACCTATAAGATGGTAGCATCTTACCTAATTCTGTCGCCATAACAACAAATGATAAATTGTTTTGTTCCGGTTTTTTTTTATTTCCTGTTAACGTTTATAAGGTTACCTAGAAGAGACTATATTGGGAGGTCTTATATACACCTACGTAAAATAATTTGTTATTCTATTCTATGCTACCTAGTTATACACTATCAGCTTAGCTTGATCAGCTTTAGAGCCTTCATAACCATTATAGAAAATGTTAGAAAACCCAAAGTACACCCTTTTGACACGGGTTAACTAGCTACGATTAATGATTCCGAACATTAATATAAACTAAAGTTAACAAGTGTTGTTTAAGCCGTAATTAGAGCGGTCAGATTGGTGAAAAGTTTGTTAGAGCGTTTATTTAGTTCAGCAACAAGTACCTACAGTCTATACACCAGGTTAATATTACCGTTAACGTTAAATTGCCTATTTGGTAACGAAAAACCTGATATAATGTTCTCATCAGTAATATATATTGAGGACTTATTATCAAGTCAATCACTCACTGCGTTACAAAAGTAAAAATAAATGAAGTGAAATTAGTTGATTAGTATAGTCCTTAACCTATTCTCATTTTCAGTTGTAGTTTACCTATTCGGTTGTGATTATAATCGTATGCAGATAGTGTGAATTTATACGTATACCGTACTTTGATATTACTATTGTAGTGTTTTAGAAGTGTTTTTAAAATGGCGCAAGCTCCTCAAGGATTTGTGCCTGAAAAAGTCCAGGAGTTCAATAGACGAGCATCCCAGGATGTGACTGAATCACCAACGAAAACCCCCAAAAAAGAAAATCAAGCGCCGCAAATACAAGACAAAGCAGCAGTTTTAGAGAAGCTGCAACAGAAACTTAAAGAAGATAAGCCAAAAGATGCTTTCAACCGGCAGGAGAGCAAGAACCCTTTCTCTGCTCATGTATACACGCGCGGTCGGCCGCACGGGCACTTTGAGATGGGTCCACGTGGCTTGGAGTACTCTCCTCACCGCATGGACTTCTCCAATCGTCTGCGCGACTACGGACCTCAGAGATCCACCTCGATCCATGGACACGAGCTGACCGATGGCCCAGGGCCTATGAAGCCAGAGTACCTCGGTCAGAGGCACCATTTCGGCAGCCAGATAGTGCCAGGCGGGATAAACCACCCCGACGTGGTGTTCAGACAAGATTACTACAGCCAGATGGGCTTCAGTCCGCCCCGGGCGTCCCGGTTCTCGTCCCAGGAGTATTTGAACAACCCGGCGCAGTTCGGACGCTGGCAGGACTACCGGGCGGAGTATCGGCAGAGGAGGCGCTCGCAGCAAGACCTGCATTCTATGGAGGGAAACGAAGGTATGCTGTATTTATTTATTATCATTCCTGACTGCTTTGATATTCCACATATGAGGACTAAGCGCGTGAACGGTTTGATTATCTCGGCCCTCGTTGTAGCTCTACAGAACAGATAATCTCTTCTACCTAGCACTCCCTGTCACTCTTCTTGCTGCTATGGTGGCTCAATTACTGTGAACAGGTTGTGGAATTTTCTACTCCACTATATAGCCGCTAGTCCTTCTCTTGCTATCTTCAAGAGCGGAGTCCAAGAGCACTTCCACATATACATGTATGTTTGTGTTTGTAATAGGTATGTATTATATTATGCATGTTAAATTTTTTTAACGTCACAGTCAAAAGGAGAGGGGAGAGGCCTTTGCACAGCAGTGGAACACTATGGCTTATAATAAAATAATAATTTATGTTTTATGATATATGAACATATAATCAGATATGTGTATATAATATTAACAGTACGATTACATGTATATAATGTTGTTAATCATATTATGTTAGGTTATGTTATTTGTGGTTATTGTACACTTTTCCTTTCTTAATTTATCATGTTTCTCTCTATCTAGGTTTGATGGAAGAGAACTCTTTTTAGGATGAGGCCTCCCTTTTTTGTTTTTTTTTGTTGTTTTTATGCTTATATAATTGTGTGTCCAATAAAGTATAAATAAGGCGCTTTTAAATATGATTTATAATGCGCACTGCAAAAACTTCGACTTACAGCGTCTGTTGTTCAACTGTGTTACAACCCTGTTGTCTTAAAAAAGTGAGTTATTAGATACCTTCTGGGTAATCTCGCACCATCGTAGATCTCAATCTTGTCTGTGCAAGAATCGAGGGCGAGAGTCTATTATATTCTAAAAAAAACATCATAATGTAAAAAGTGTTCCACCTTCGGCCTTATCATAACTTGAAAAATCAGGTTGGGTGAAGACCAAAAACAACCCCGTCAAACAAATAAAAAAACAACGTGATATAAATTTGAACAGCAAATTATGATGAAGATTATCAACATTTTTATCGGTATGTAGCTATGGTTATTCGATGATTTATTTGCCTGAGTATAAAGAGCTTTTCTACTCTCGAACTGGCGGTATCACATTGTACAAAGTATTTAAAACCAGCATCAGACCAGTAAAACGGTTAAAAATCCCAAAAGTATAATTGCTGTTTATTGTAGGGTTGATTGGGTGGACCCGTATCGTAATTTAAATTCTTTATTTTAGCTGGGTTTGATGCTAACCGACCTTAAAATAAGGATGACCTAAAACAACTCAAAAATATTTTCCATTTTATTCAGTGCTAAATATTTTTCCTTGATAAAATATAGAATGGATAGACTCTTTTAATATACATCGCCTTTAACATTTATTTACCACTAACCCCAAACTCAACGCTGATTCAATTTAAAACGCTCTTAACCACAAAAACCTCCAAACGCGTAAAAGCGTCACTGTCAAAATTGACACACGTCACTTTGACATGCAAAAGTATAATCACCATAAACCGTAACGTCTTAAGAATATAAACTAGAATCGCTTGTGTTATTCAAATCGTTTTTATCGACGAAGACACGCGAAATAGTCGTAAGTGAAATTGCTTATTCTTATCAGAGCTTGGATTATCCGGAGTTAATCCTTCCGACCTGGATATAAAGTTAATAAGCTACAGACTTTAGTATAGTAGCTAAGTTAGATAGGTAACTAAACATCGCAAATAACAATGGTTCGGTAACATTACTATATTTTTGATATTTTACTGTATAGAGGAATCACAACAAGTACGAACCATATACCATGTTAAAATATCCACTACCAATATCAACGGAATGCTTACCATTTCTTGATGGTGAATGAGTGCGCCGTTATTTTAAATGTATATGATATAAATATAATCTATGTATAGATAATGTTTATAGTGTTTATATCCATGAAAGTATCTGATCAATGCTACCGGCACTTTTATATAGTACAATATTATTTATTGAGCACCAAAATTAAATGAACGAATTAATATAACAATAAAAATAAACAATAGGCCGCTTTACCGCTTAAAGCATGCGGTCTCTTCCAGACATGCTCTTTATGTGTATCAAGTATGTAAGTGATTATGTCTGGATATGAAGTCATGTCAACATGTTAAGGGTTTAAAAAAGAAAAGATATTTTTTATAACAATTTAAATGTAACGCTTGTAAATGATATAAATTAATTATGCATAAAAAATCCAAACTTATTTTACAATACAATCTTCTTTGTTGAGCAACAAAAGTAAATTAACGTATTAGTATAACAATAAAAAATGCACAACAGGCGGCCTTATCACTTGAATCATGCGATCTCTTCCAGACATCCTTTTTATGTTTATCAAGTATGCTAGTGATTATGTCTAGATATGAAGTCATTTCAAAATTCAAAATGTTAAGGGTTTAAAAAATAAAATATATTATTTATAACTATTTAAATGTGCACTTGTAAATGATATATGAATTATGCATAATCCAAACTTAGTTTAATATAAAATATTATTTATTGAGCATCAAAGTTAATGAACGTATTAATATAAAAATAAAAATGCACAAAAGGCGGTCTTATCGCTTAAATCATGCGATCTCTTCCAGACATCCTCTTTATGTGTATCAAGTATGTTTGTGATTATGTCCGGATATGAAGTCATGTCAACATGTTATGGGTTGAAAAAATATATATTATTTCTATTAATTTAAAATGTAGCGCTTGTAAATGATATATGAAGTATGGCATAATATATCCAAACTTATTTATAACGGATTCACAAAAACCGCTGATCGCATTTTATCATGCAAGCAATTCCGTACCAGCATTATTTATCCGCTCGTAAGGACAAGATTGGCAAAAAACTACTTATCGCCTTTGCTTGTCCTAGCTAATCCACAAAAAATAAATCCAAATACACCTTGAATCCACGTGCTGCCGTCTCACGCATGAGCGAGATCGATAGAGGGCGCTTTACCCCACTCCACCCGGTCAACGACCCCGCCTCGCTTTTAGATCTGCTTTCTTTGGGTCAATGTTAACTGGTTGTAACGTAACTACTCTAACGTAATAGTATCAGCGTAAACCAAATAAAGAATTGTCGATTCAATAAATCGTACCATGTATGACATTTTTTATTAATTCAAGCCAGGACGAAGAAGGTAGAAGGACGCTCTGCCAGCATAAAAAAAGGTATTCCTCAGTTCATTGAGGATTCTAGGTGAAGTGCGCCACCACCTTTGGTCTTATTACTAGTTGCAATCCAAGCAAGAACGTTATTCCGCCGTCAACGTTATTAATCGTTAATTTCAGACATTGTGATGCACATTTGGTTCATATTCCAATAAGGACTAAGTGCTACCAAAAGTAATTTATTTTATTTATTTTTATTTATTTTCTAAGAAATGGAATAAGGGATCTATACAATCATTCGCGAGTCTGTCCTGCGTGTCTGTTGTATAGTACCTGTCCGCATTTTCCGTTTTTGTGTCCGTTTTTAGGGTTCCGTAACACCGATGTCAAAATGGAAATGGAATGGGGGACCTTATATATAAGATCACTCGCGAGTCTGTCTGTCTGTATAGTACCTAGTAGTGTCTGTATGTTTGACGATCAAGGAAAGGCAAGTTCAAACAGTGGTTGGTAGTCGCTTTTTTAAAAAAATATTGTTATTATATTTTCGGCAATTGAAATATATACTCTGTGAACATTCTAACTTTCTATCTATCACGGTTCATGAGAAACAGCCCGCTGATAGACAGACAGTTAATATTAGGGTCCCGTCGGTACCCTCTATGTACGGAACCCTTAAAAGCAGCTCGGCGGTAGGACCATGTTGGTACCACGACCTCTTATAGCTTTCTTGTTTTGATATTACTTCTCTTTTGACATTATCTGTCAAGTGTAGAAAAAACGAGACTAAAAGGAATGTAAGATCAAAACGAGAATGCTATAAGTCGTTGTGGTTAGACCCCTGGTTGTAGTAGCACTTCCCCCGACAAATACATTACAAAATAATGTTTATTTATTAGACAAACTCTGTACTCTATTCGGTTGAAATTTCTCATCTAAAATGGACGATTTTGAACTTTTTAAAACATTGAATTAATTTCACATTTCGGACTGTGTTTCACGGATTGAACGAGTTTACTTCAGTGATTTACATCTCAAAGGGAACCTTACGGATTAAGGTACCTAGCTGCCTCTTACCTACCTCTGTTTAATTTGCATAAATATATATTTAAGTATTTAATTTACAAACAGAATAATAATAATAGGTCCCATCCCTGTCTCTTTTTAAGCTGTAGGTTGTGGGTTCGATTCCCACTCAGGACAAACATTTTTGTGATGAATATAGATGTTTGTTCTGTGTTTAAGCGTTGTATCATATAGTACGTATGTCTTTTATATATTCAAAAGAAAAGTATACAAGTATTCTATCGGTATTCTAGCTCCCATATTACAAGCTGTGCTTAGTTTGGGGCTAGATGGCGCTGTGTGAAATTAATGTTCTGTAATATTTATTACAGGATATCAGATTTATTCTATTCATTACCTGACTGATAATAAATTTCACGAAAGTGAAAATGAAACATTTAAATCAAGAACCTTATATAAAAGGAACAAATTAAAACACCGAGTTACTTTTAATTCTACTTCAAAAGTTCATGCATGTCTTCTTTTCGTTCTCTTCACTAACAGATGACTTACAGATTTTTAGATTCAACAAGACTCATAGCTCATTTGGTAGTAACTCTTCCTTCATTCTGCAGGTTGGGGGACCGATTTCCATCCAGGACAAACTTTTGTGTTATGAATATAGATGTTTGTTCTGTGTTGTATCATAAACCTTATATGTATTTCCAAAAAAAAATTGTATTTACATTTTCTATCCGTAATCTAGTTCCCATAATTACACGCTATGCTTAAGGGATGGAGCTGGTCAAAAAAAAAAACTAGATTATTAATACCTATTCTGTTCTAATGTGAACCGCAGAACAGAGTCTCCTCCAAAATTTGATGGTTTAATATAATCACCTCACTTGGCAAGCGGGTTGGTGATCGCAGTAAAGGTGTTATATAATGCCCCTTTTCTGGTGGCATCCCTTAGTTGTTTTTTTACGACATTCGCGAGCCGAGTTTGAGGGACAAGAAAAACAAATAGTTTTAAGTTAAGTAAACTTTTTCTTCGGATTTCAATGTTTTAGTGAAGTTTGAGCAATTTATCATTCTCACACCAGGACTCTATTCTTAGAGGGTTGTCTGCGAGACTAATAAAAAAACTACTATGAACTCAGTAAAGCCTTTTTAGATGATGCTGACTAGGCCTCGTGAATAAGTTCAAAGTCGCACAGTAAGCTTTAGGGACCTATAGTTGGAGTTTCTATACGTGAAATAATCCGAAATGTGGATATCCTAGAAGAACCAAAATCACTGATCTTCTGAGCTCTCTAAAGTAGCAAGCTGATGTGGCAGTGCGCAGAACCGATAACCGCTGGGGAGTTTTTGTTCGCGCATGGCGATCACGATTAATACGAAACAGAGTGTGAAAAGACTCGAAAGACCGACGATATTGAGGCGTCGCCGATTAACGTCAATTAAAACTGATGATGATGATGAAGAGTCGACAAAGTAAATAATAGACGATGGTCACGGATGCTAGACTTTAGATATAGCTCAAGGTTGTTTCTGTATCCAATTCGGCAAAGAACGGGATCTCCTTTGTTATGGAGAAGACATGGCGTCATTTCATACAAACTTGCTAAACCAGACACAGCTTTGACAGCAATATTTTTTTTGCTATATGTATAAAAAAAACAGATTTCAATATATACACAATGCGTCCATGTATTCACGTGTTATATTTTTTAGATTATTGTAACTATTTATCTTATTAGAGTTGTTTTTTTCAATCTCTTACTACACTTTATCTACGATACATTTGCTCGCGCCACTGTGAGATTTATTTCCTCTTTTTCCAAAGTCTGTGAATGTCGTACGCGAGATTTTCCTGAGAATCATCCCTGCAACATGGCTCAGTCAATGGCATACGTCTCGCTATTTGTGGGGTGTCCATGTCCACACGTGGTGGGTGAAAACTTATAATTGCGGCGGCTGCTTGTTACATGCATGTTGGAGCTAGTTAAACCCGATTTGTATGCTTAAACTTTGAATCGTTGGAGTTGGCACTTTTAGTGCTAGTTTGTTATTTTGTATGATTTTGCGTTGTCTACCCATGAAAATGCATTAACCCTAGATTCATAATGTACCCAATACACATGACGTATTATTTAGTGATAAAGATAACAAAGCATAACAAAACAACCGTTTTTATGAAAAACTGATTTTGAAATAAAGTACCTGAGTGGGAAGTAGTGAGTTTTTTTTTATAAAAAGAATGTAGCCGATCCCATAGTAAGGAGACTAATAGGAAATTTTATCGAAATTCTTCTGAAGTTCTTGGAATGTTGATAGATGATGTAGTTTTATTATCCGCATTTTTTTACTCCTGCCTTTCATACAATTATAAACATCACCACGTGAATCAAGGGATATCATATTTTTCTATCGTTTGCTAATGATTTTGGACGTTCCTATGACTAGGTACCCTCTAGTTGGTCATCCTCTTAAAATCCACGCTCCGAGTAGTGATCTGTGCTGAATCCTCGAAGGAGAAAAAGTCTACAACGTTTGCTTTATAACTTTATATTTGTTATAATTTTATATTTGTTTGTAAGCAAAATCTGACTTAAAATCAATTGAAAGCTTGTTTTGTGGGTAAGATTTATAAATTGAAATAAAAACTCGACGACCAAAATGAAAACTTGTACGCTTCCTAGATCGACCGAAGTGACAGCGACAAATGACAAGTTCCTATGCATAGTCCTATGTTATGAATTGAGTTTATATGAAGCTATGTCACAGTTGCCTGCTGCTGCCAACTGTAGGCAACTGTGACAACTGTCGACTACAGACTGGAGACTGCAGCAACAGACTTGTAAATTTAAGAACATTACTTCTAGTGTGTCCTGCGTAGGTACATTATATTATGGTGTCACCATTTTGTCGTTCGCCGGAACATCCAACTTTTATTATATCGAGTTGTATAGTTTTCTATAGATGTTTATGTACATTAGCTGTTGTGTTACACTCGCCCGGAATTGACCAACATTACGTTTATTTCTGTGTTATTTATTTTGTAGTATTTTATATTTTATTACAAATTCTCGAGCCCTGAAAATATTTTAAAAACTCATACAGTGAATTTTAGTCATACCATACATTATTATGTGCATTAATTTACATCGAACATTGTACTTTTTATGTACAATTAAGCCGGTTGTTCGGATGGAAATGCCTGTGTTTAATATATTTACATAATTTCAGGGTGCTGTGGGGAGATTACGTTGATACCGCCATATGTTTACTATTATGTATGCAATGACAAAAATAATGTTTATAATTTCCAACGATTATTTCTCGAGCCACCAATTTTTTCGTGTAAGTTTGCGGCCATTTTGATCAGTGGTCTGCGGAGACTCGACAACTGTAAAACTAGAATAACGGCACTTGTTCTGTGTAAGTCTGGAACATTCTGGCGCCTTCCCAAATGGCTAATTTAGTATGGAGAGCCTTCTGTTTGTTAAAAACTTAACGCTGGCTAACGTGGTAGCGTACAATTTTACTGAATTGTTTGTTTATTACTGTAATAGACAAATCTTAATTTATGTAATACTTACTAATTAAAACGAACCTTTACAATATTTTGGTTTATAAGTCATATAAACCAAAATATTGTAAAGGTTCTTTAGTGAAATCCCCAGTAAAATTTTTGACTTACCTACTACTAACTTACCTAATCTATGCATTTGATACTCCTATAAATAGTGTGTATATAATATCTATGATTGACTGTTTCACATCTTTGAGGCCTACATACAACCACTAGTTTATGTACGATGATTAAATTCCTAGGCACTCCAGTTAACCTTAATTTCATCCTCGATATTGTCGAGAATATGAAACGCCTAACAACCATTACTTACTCCCTCAGCAGTTAATGAAACATAAGACATTAATGCCGTGCAATGTAGCGCGTACGCTCAATAATTCACGCCGCCGCCGTCTGTGTTGTGGAATTTTCTACTGTACAGATAGTAAGGTATTCTTCTGTGAGAAAGATGACAGGGGCTTTTTTCTGGAGATTCTCTATGCTTTGTATAATCTAGCCTCAGAGCCGCGAGGAGGAAATGATTTAGTTTTTGTACAGGGTCGAAAAGGCAAAAGTTTTTGTTCTTGTACACACAATCTTTTGAGTAACGTTACACACGGGATAATGCTGTATCTACAACCTGTCCCTTATAATTATTTTGTGTAACCCATGTAATGAAAGTAACTGATTCCTATGTTTCTATTTTGTCACTTTATGACTTTTGAAAACGACTTGGGTATTTAGAAGGGTTATAAAAATATGTGTAAGTACTAATATATATTTGTTTCTGATATTGGAATATTGCTTAAGCTCTTGAGTTTTTATTTTTACGACATTTATTATGTACAGCGCCATCTAGCCTCAAACTAAGCAAAGCTAGTAATATGGGAACTAGATTACCAATAGAATATAACATACTACACTTTAATGTATCATAAATAAATAAATATTATGGGACATTCATTTTTACACAGCGCCACCTAGCCCTAGACTAAACATAACTTGTAATATGGGAATATAGAATAAAATATTAATTATACAGTTCACAAAATGATGAAAAATGTTCGTCTGTCTGCCCCGTACCTCGATTCACCCCGTTTCACCCTCGTTCCATAATAATATAAGCAATCAGCGAAATTTTGTCATCTCGCAAAATTAACCAACGACGAGTCAACTTTACAACTGTACCAAATGTGATTAGTAGAGTTACAGTTGTATTGTACAGTTACTGCTATCTTGTGACTTGTATATCTATGTTACTTGTTTGCTTGAACTTTTAGAGTTCCGTACCCACAGGGTGCCAGTGAGATCTTATTACTTAGCGGGCTGTATCTCATGAACCGCAATAGGTACAATAGGTACAATTTCACAAAATTTATGTCCTGTCTTGCTCCTTGTGTGCTGCTCACGATTCCGAATAGGCGTTAGATTTGACGTTTCAAATTGATCTTATGAAATCTTAATGAAAAAAAAAATGACATTGGCGTTATAAGAGCAAATAATAATAATTAAACACAATATAATTGTATTGTGTATTTAAAACTGTGTTATATATAAAAGCTGTTTGTTTTCCAAACAAAATTTAAGACCAGAATTTGGTTGCTAAAAATCCCATTTTAATGCAACGTGATTTCTTGCAATGAAATGTGGGTTTAAACCTAAATCAATCAGCAAGTCCGCACTTATACTAACCTGAAGTTACTGTATAAGATAAAACCAGTACATTCCTAGCTGGCTTTTCCTGCGTTCTTTTAGCAAATTTTAGTTGCGTAGATTATAAAAATATTTTTTCGTCCCAGAAAAGAGTAATCCGTTTTCAAATATGTAAATGAAAATATTTATTTAAGGTCAATTAAACTTAAATTAATTAAATTAAACGGTCCTTAGGTAATCTGACTGATTCCTTTGTACATAGTTAGTTTAATTGTACTTAAACTCAAATGTTATTTTGAAACGTAATTATTGGTTATAAATATTATTAAAATAAAGTTACATAGACTAACTATAGGCATATATATATACACTTAAATGTAGTTAAAAAGAAATAAAATACAATATAATAGAATAGTAGAATGAAAGTATACTTGGGTCCATAACTTTCCAGTAGACCTGTATTTGTGTTTTGACGTTGCATATTTTTACGTTAAATAAGTCATCACGTACACATGAAAAGAAAATCAAACATCTTTGTCAACAATAAAAACCTCAGACGCTCAGACAAAACGCTCAGAGCTGTGTTCATTCATAACAATGATACACATGGCACAGTTTCTGTAAGCTTGTGTACAGTCGAAAGCAAAATAGTTTTTAACACTTAAATAAAATAATAAATCTGAAAACAGAAAGATATTTAGTAACATATCCGCTAAATTCGTTTGAAAAAAATTCTCGTTTCTTCGTTTTGCTGCTATTGGACGTTGCCCTCTGTGGACGTATTGCCGATCCGAGCGCTGCGCTGCAAATCATCTCGGATCGGCAACACGTCGGCAGAATGCTCCGCAACAGATTCATCGGCTTCCTAATAATTTATTTTTATTTGACGACGGTCAAATAATTAAACTCTTTCTTTTTAAGGCTCGTTTCCCGACGGTTAGAATATAATCAATTACTACCATCATCATCCTCAGCCTATATCCATCCACAGCTGGGTCTCCAATGAATGCCAAATATCCGTGCAATGAGCGGATCGCATCCAGGTTTTTCCCGGGATCCGCTCACTGACCCAGCGGTCAGGTGTTCCCACATTATATATTTTGTACCATCAGGAGTTGCTTGGCTTTCAATTTACCTGATTTCAAGTAGTGATTAGGCAGAATTTGGAAGCGCAGTTCACCCGGAATCCTCAACTGTCTGAAGAACTGGCTATATTGCCGGAACACAACAATTTAAGAATTGTTGTTAAGGCGACAGAATTTGGTAAGATGGTGGTAGCTAGCCAGGCTGACGTATACAAAGTCTGACAACTAACCAATACTCTGCCGCGCTTCCCTCGGGTATTTATTGAGGAGATCTCTGCTCCTCTGGCCGTCACCTCATTTAGCTACGTCCCCGGCTAATTGACATTTGTTTTGCAATCCTGCTATATACTAGACCTTAGTATGATTCCGATATCGGTATTACGAACTCTTAAGTAGCTAGAATAACTATATTTCTTCAAATTGCTACAAGCTTACCCCCACAGCACAGGCTAACCCCACTGCAGTATGCCTACCACAGGATCATAGTAGTTTTCTAATATGTGACGTAACACTTTATTGAGTTTATATGTCAAATGTCTATTTCATACGCTAGACACGCTGTATAAGTCTTGTTTGTAGAGCTGTATAAGTACTGTACTGTAGTTCGCAGGTTTCTTTGGTAGCCATGCAGGGTCCAACAGCAACCCCTTTTGTGTATTATTTTTGTGTGAATAATAATAACAAATACGGACAGTTAAAGAAAATTGAAAGTTTTAGTATTTGCCTGTACGAAATACAGCTGTAGCTCATAAAGCACACGTCATTCGCATTTTATGGCATTTTTCGTTTTACAGCGCACAGAATTAGATTTACACAGCTTTTGTGCGACGATCAATATGGGATCGAAATAGCTGAACCCATTGTGATGAAATTCATAACCGATGCACGTATGCACGCAACGGGAAAACTTCGTTATTTTCGCTTCTTAACCCTGGTACGGTTGGGTAGTCCGGCCAACCGGACAATGGAAAATTTGTTTTTTACGTGTTACAGTTGACCGTTCCATGGCAGTTCATTCAGTTTCCAAGGCAGGATTTTTTAGGTGACTGTGAAAAAAACAAAATCTTGTGTAGTACACATAATTATTAGCAAAATTTTTTGGAATATCTGAACAAAATGTTGTCACAGATATATTGTACAACCCAACGAGGGTCGTACAATATATCTGTGACAAATATAATAAATCTGTAGAATTTTTCAATAGATATGGAAATGAAAATATATTATATACATTTGCATCAAAGGTAATTATTTCGATTGAGCGAATTAATTACCTATGCTTATTAGTTTTCATGCATTCAGATATATCAGTCGTAATCACAAAGGCTCTTCGTTTTATCAACAGCTTAGCAACAGTGAACTTAAGTATGTGTGTTTTCAATATTAATTTGTCGAAATTACGAACTGTTAAAGGTCCCTAGAACATTATTAAATATATATATCTAGAATTATATATATATATATATGCATAGAATTATTATTTACATCGTCGCCTTAGTAGCTGTAATGGCAATGCAACATAAACTTAAATTTCATAAAAAAAGTGTTCTTATGCTGAACAATATTTTTTTTGAGTTACCTCCATATAATCTTCCCGAATGACCCAGTTTAACATTAAATGATATTTTTTTATTTTTTTTATGACAGGGAGGTTCTTGGCTTTCATCTCACATGATTTCTATGTTATGATAAGGCCGAAGGTGGAAGCGCACTTCACCCGGAATCCTCAACCAAGTGAGGTACTGGCTATCTTACGTCTAAATGTCGAACATAACAATTTAAGAATCGCTGTTATGGCGACAGAATTAGGTAAGATGGTGGTAGCTAGCCAGGCGGTTACCACCAACCAAATCATGCAATATTCTAGTCCCCCGGGGACACCGGTAGGCAAACCAAAGAGCCAAGTTTCTGTCCTCATCCTTGACAATCACAACCCGATCCAAATGGAACAGGTATGATAGGTAAATACCTATCAACATTATAACCTTTATTTTCCCGCCTTGTACAATATTTCCCTTATCTCCAGCATACTCTACCGATTGAATATATAGAACCGAGCTGTGAGCCAGTGCCCCAAGTCTCGCGATAAATCTAATAATGACGCGATGTTGTCGACATGTCGAATGTATAGCGGGATCGCGCCAATATTGCGCTGAACTAGCTCGTTCTGCTGTTGCGATAAAATATTGTTACCATGATGTGTTGGTTCTAAAACATAACCGCCTCTGTGGTCTAGTGGTTCACCTACCGGTGTCCGATACAGAGGTGACGGGTTCGTTCGCCAGGGAAAGTACAATATTGTGCATGGTTTGGTTGGTGGTAGGACTTTGTTTAAGTCCGCCTTGCTAACTACCACCATCTTATCTAATTCTGTCGTCATGACAACAATTCTTAAATTGTTGTGTTCCGGCATTTTAGAGGTAAGATAATAATAATAAAAATAAATATTACGGGACATGAATTATGAATATAATTGAAATATGAAGATAGTTCCTCAGTTTGTTGAGGTTTGCGGGAGAAGTGCGCTTCCACCTTCGGCCTTTTCATAACTTGAGAATCAGGTGAGATGAAGGCCAAGCACCTTCCAGTCAACAATTTTAATAAAAAATAAACTTATGTGAACGATCCACTGTGCTCTGCTCATAATTCGCCTTCACGGTTCTTTACAAGGAATTTCAAATGCACTTCTTTTTTTTTTAGAAAAAAAATACTTCAGATAGTATTACTTATTTATTATCTATTATATTACCCTACAAATCATTTGATATTTGACATTACAATTAAGACTAATCGCTTGCATTTGTGTTTACGCTATCATACGACCCTAATGTATTCAAGAAGAGAGTAAGCCACAGTATTGGCACAGTGCTCCACATACGATTTTTGACACGCTCATATGATTTTTGACTCGTGGTTCCACAATGTTAAGTTTCAAGGTCAAACGTTGTCCTAATAAAAAAACCTTGTATGAAATAGATGTAAGATAAAGCTGTAATTTGAACTCTATAACTGAGGTTATAAAGTAGAAAATCTCAAGGCGACACCGTTTCCGTTGTTTGTGGGCTAAGTTCCTCTCGAAACTTGGCAAATCTACCTTTTAACGTGAAATTTCTCTCCCATTAATTATTCACGTCCTCGAAGCTTGCTCTTGGTCCGGCATCGTGTAAGCGCAAATCCTGTAAAACGTTGTTATTTTATCGTCAGGGTAGGCTAGCTATTGAAAACCAGTTGTAGATTAATATCTACAACTGGTTTTTACATGTTTCTACTGGTTTCAATAGCTAGCCTACCCTGACGATGAAATAACTTTTTATTTATTTATTTATTATTTTTTTATTTTTATTTATTTTGTTTTATGATTATTATGTTACAGTATCGAATCCAAATTTGCTTTTATCTTTGAATTGAGTCTAGAGTATTAAGCTACCAAAATAAATTTCAACCGTATTTTTTTTTAAATAAAATATATATAAATGTTGTACGTCGGGGAAGTGCTTGGCCTTCATGGTTACAAGTTGAAATAAGGCCGAAGGTGGAGGCGCACTTTACCCGGAATCCTCGACAAACTGAGGAACTGGCTATCTTACCTCTAAATGCCAGAACACAACATTTTTTTGAGAATTGTTATTATTTATGGCGACAGAGTTCGATAATATGGTGGTAGCTAGCCAGGCGGATTTAAACAAAATCCTACCACCAACCAAACCATGCAAAATATTGCTCGCCTGGGGATCGAACCCGGGACCTCTGGGTCTGAAATCGGTGGGTTGAATCACTAGACCAAAGAGGCAGTTAAATTACGGTTATTTACATTGCTATGTTTTTACAATCGATGGTAAGACGAGATTGATTTTTTGGCGGAAATTAATGTCCCATTGCTTCTGCCTTCTTCATTGTAAAACAGGTGTTAATTTAGGCTTGTAGGCATTATTTTCACTATGTGCACAAATCGTTTGTTGGTTAGAATAAAATATAATAGTTTAATCTTGACATTCTTACTTTCTTGTCTTGTAATTCCTATGTAAAAGAATGTGGTTGTGCAATATTCGAAAATCTTACTAAAATATTTGTGCTCCCCATTGAAATTATAAAATACCAGCATTCGCTCACCGAGAAAATTACAATGTTCGTTCTAAACTCGTTTAAATTAGGATCTTTAAACAGTGGTTTATTTGTCTGCCGCCGCGTCTGCCGTAATTCCGCTGTTTGTTTTTATGAGTTTGGTTCAGCACACAGAATATATTATGACGCAGATAATCTATGAGACTACGTACTTACCTACTTTAATTTATTGTATTTTACATATATTTTTATCTTTTTATATCATCAGTCCCAGATTCTTTGTACCTACTCCTATTTTTAAATTGATAGATATAACAAATTGTTATTTAAACCTAATACCTTAGTTTAATATTGTGATTGAAATAAATAAATGATTTTTGTTATTTTCAATTATTTTTAATCTCGCTCTTTTTGAAGAAAAACCGGGGAATAACCGTAGTAAGTAACCTAAGTCCCACACGGGTATAAGTGCCCTTCGATGCCTAAGTTCTCAGCGGAATCAATGTCAGTTTGTAGGAACTTTCTGACAATCCTGCATGTATTCAATATTGCAGCCATTTGAAGGAGAACGGACGTGTGTTTATGGAGTTCTAATTGGTCAAGGGAATTAAAAAGTTGATTATTGTTATCAAACTTTATATAGATACTACATCATGTTAACATTCTAAAATTACTCGAATGCTTGTGAATACGTCAGGTACGTTTGCGTATATTTACATTTGAGAGCTAAGGAAACTTTGAATTTCGATCGATTCGGATAAATTATTTAATGTATTTTTTTATATTAAATTAATTTTAATTGCATATTTAAAAGTCATTCTGTACAAGTAAATTAACTAATTACTAGGGAAGGAGTCGGACTACATAAGGACCATTACAAACGTTTGATAGGTTACTCAACTGTTCCAGATCAGTACCAATCATCAGCATGCCTAAGATACTGGCTGCATTGCCAAGCTGAATAATAATTTTGTCTATGTTAATTCGTTGTTCTAAATAATAACCAGCTTTTGAGCCTCTCTGGTTGTGACTTTTTCACATATATACAACATAAAAACTTAAACTAAATTAATAATCACTTGCATTAGTATGTACACTTCATAATTTACAAAATTAAGCTGAAATTCTGTCAATACTTTTGTATTTATCCATGATAGATATACGAATATCGCAGTTCAACAATAACATACCTAACAGATATGGACACAAAACCATTTTGAAAATTATGAAGCTTATGCATATACATTACATGTTTTACTGTATTTACATTCAGTTTGCAATGCACCTTGTTACATCCTTGCTTATGTTTAGTCTGTGTTCTGCAATATTTAATTCAATATATTTCTTTCAGGTAAGCCGGTCACTATCAGTTCGCACATATACGTAAGTGAATGTTTCTACGATTCAACCAAGATATTAACCAGATCGGATACAAAAACATAAGCCGTCACATCAATAACCAGCTTGTAGTTTATTAAGGCCTCTTGGTCAATGTGTAGGTATACGTGGTTTTTGCACATTATTATATAGATTTTTTTATTCAAACTCATGAAAAAAACGTGTGTGTGTACGCACGGAGTTAAACTTTAACAAAACAGTAAGGAAACTAAATTAACTAAATAATCTTGTTTGTAATAATAACTCTTAATGGAAACTAATAAAAAGAATACATACCGACAGTTTACCTCAAATCTATAAACCCGCTAAATAAGTTTAAAACTAAAAAAAAACAATTTAACACGAATACTGACAGTAAATTATCATCCACCACTATACATAATTGAAAATCACACAATACATGTATAAAATATTGATGTAATTTTTTTTTTATCTCTACTGATATGAAACACGTATTATAGATTCATTTACATTTGAATAACCTCATAACTGTTACACTCTTTGAACTACCTTGAACATAGTTATCAGTTCTCACGGAAACTTGAGAGACAATTACCGACCAACTTCATGGTGTAGCTTTTAGGTATCGGTGTGCGCGCGCATCGTAAAAAATCACTCTCATAATTTTTTCCAAACGTGTAAAAAGAAACAAAACTTCCAGCTTTGGAGGAGGCTTTGTCCAGTAGCGGTCACTAATAAGCTATTGATGTGCCAAAAGAAGTAGAACTTCACAAACTAATTATTATAGTCATTTTTTTATAAGCGCGAGGGCATGTTTTTGTATAGAAATGAATATTTATTCCAAATGGCATTATAGTCATATTTTTTTTGAAGCGCGAGGGCATGTTTTTGTATAGAAATAAATATTTATTCTAAATATGACTTGACTTCGAAATATTGTATTTTTTTCTAAAATACTGCTGGTTACCTCAGAAGCACCAGCTGGTTGCTACTTTCAGTTTTTTGTTTCCCAAAACGCAATTTAATGAAGTAGGTACATCGCTACTGGGCCATTAACTACAGAGCGTATTCATTCTGACGAAATACTTACATTTGAATACTTGTACTTACATACAAGCACAGGCTTTGGCTTAGTTTAGATATGGAGGAGTCACAGGAGGCACACTATTGCGACATTGTAGGTATGCATTAAATGCAGGAGGGTTCTTTCCTTTTTTTTTATTGTACGACGGGCATGCACTTGGCCTTCATCTCACCTGGTTACAAGTTGAGATAAGGCCGAAGGTGGTATTCCTGCCCCAATTGTATTGTATATTGTAATTGTAGTATAGTTTATAAGTTTAAATAGTATCATAAGTACTTACAAGCAGGGCGAAGGGCCTGATGACCTACCAAACAGGTTTTTATACAGCCTTGCAGTCTAGCTCTCCCGCATATTACTATGTCTACTTTAGCATTAGAATTTTTTATTTGTTTGTGAGAGAATTAGATGAGAGCAGTTCTAACACCACATCAAACCACACATTCCTCAAAGAAAAACTCATCGCGTGGACAATATTCCTGGTTTGAGCGAAATATTTACGGTAACAAATATAAACTGTGCAACCATTCGTTTATATCTAGAAACGACACAGTCCCGGAGCCGAGACCCGGCCTTAATTCAATCCTGACGGCTGACTTGCCCGGGTAGAAACCATGCGATGGGAAAACTCCGGATGATTTCTCTTCTTTTTAATCTTGCTTCTCTCTACCTAGATTAGCTTTGATAACTTTTTTTAGGGTTCAGCTCGCCTTCGCTATACTTTTTATTTTTTTATGTTTGTTTGCTTACATCTGTCTGTGAAATTATAAATAAACAAAATACAAATCAAAGATGATTTAAAATCCCTTGGTAAATAAATGGAAATAACTACTTATTTAAAAACAGCATGACAACATACGTTTTATCAATATGTTTTTAGACCTATAGGACAAAAGAATATAACAAGCCGCATAGTCGATGTGTTCGATTGTGGGTTCCATTCCCTCCCAGGACAAACATTTGTGTGACGAATATAGATGTTTGTTCTGTGTTTGGGTGTTGTAATGTATGATATGTATGAAATTACAAAAAAAAAGTATTTACGTATTCTATCCGTAATCTATCTAATATTTTATTTATAAAAAAAAACCGCTGATAAATGTATGCTAAGTTGGGAATGTACGTATGTGCAATAATCGCTATCAAAAATACTTTCTAATATTTATTTTAATAGCTTCCTCCTTCGTAGACCTCATTCTTGCCTTGCACACTTTGGAGTAAAATTTGAAGCTACTCTAATGAAAAAGGCACAAAAGACACAGAAATTATTTTATCATATATCTATAGATAGGAGATATATTTACAAAAATAAATAAAAGTATCATATCCAGCTAGTAGCTGTGATGTGGTGTGATGGCGATTCTTTATATCTTAAGGTGGACATTTTTCATACTCAGAAATATTCAGAACTGTACCATTAAAGTGTACATTCAGATGTCCTAAAATCATGGTACCCACAGTCACCCCAACCCAGGATAAGATGAGCTCGGCGCGGCTTAAATAATTTCGTTTCTCGTGCCTTAGAGAAATGCATTCCTTGTAGTTTGTAGCTGTTTGCTAGCTCGCCTTCATTACGAGAAAACCTTTTAAAAGAGAAAACGTTCTAAAGTTGTACCATTGAATCTTTTACAACAAGCATTTTATATGAATCTGGAATAGGGTCTTCGTTTTCATCATCCTTTGTGGGGGAGTTTTACCACCTAGAGTATCATCACCAGGTGAAGGTGTAATATCCTTAATTGCCGTGGCGGTCATAGCTAAAGAATCGACCCCTCCAATGCAGGCCTTGGATGTCGTAAAAGCCGACTAAGGGAACTCTCACCAGAAAAAACAGCGTCCTTTCGTGTATTATCTACATCTTTACTGCGTTTACCAATCCGTTTGCCAAGCGTTGTGAGTATGAAATATCCTCCAGATGGCTCGGAGGCTCTGTCCAGCAGCGGGCACTAATGGGCTGTTGATGTGTGAAACATCTTATGGTGTTTTTCAATTTGATAGTATTTGAATATTATAGGTACGTTCCTTAAATAATCCAACTGCTTCCTTGGTAAATAGTATGTTTAATTGTACATAGGTACTATTTGTAGTTTTGTGAAAGAAAGCAAAAATTCATATTATAATATTTTCATCTAAATTTCTCTACAAAACACCCGTCCAACGTAAAACGTGTCTGATACCTTTAAAAGGCATGACGTCCAGAGCTGCCCATCACCGACGGGACGTAAATCCTCACAGACTCCATTATGTCACCTGTCACTGTCCTCCACATTACGTAGCCTTATTGTTCTGATGGTTGCTATTGTTTGATTCCGGATTTGGCGAATCAAACCCAGCCTGTATTTTTCACCCTCACGCCTGCTGAAATCATTGTAATGATTTATTTAATGTGTGTTCAGTTCAAACCGGTTTGGATTAGGGGACTTGAACATTTTTATACTTCTATACACAAGTTTCTGCTCGCGGTAACCGAATAAAAACTTTTCTTCTTTTTTATTTTTTATTGTGCGATCAAAATTGAAAAGTCTAGAAACTTGTCTGAAAAAAAAACATACAATGGGCGGTCTTATCGCAACTCGATTCTTCCAGACAACCTTTGGGTGGACAGGATTCTGTGGCTAAAGAGGTGGTTGGTGGTGCACATAATTTAATAGGGTTTTTGATATCCCTCTTTTGTATACCACGGGAACTGATGTATGGGATAAAAGCCGCCTTTGTCTTCCTCCCGGTTTAAAGCTACATACTATATGCATTTCTGCTCATTCATTCATTCATTCATTGAGTTCATTCAGTAATATAAGTAATTTAATCATATATAAGGTATTCAATCATTTTATTTTATTTAATACTAAATATACTAACTTATGTTAGTAATACTAAGTATTAGTAATAAATTATTACATCATTAGGGTTATCTGTAAGAAAATGCTTCGTAGCATTAAGTTCACCCATGTACTTTTATTTATTAGTGCAATCAAGTATTTTTTATCGATCTATCTATAAGTTACTAACACGTATTAAAGGTATTGAGTGTTTATAACTTCGGTTATTAAAGGAAATTTATATCCCAGAAACTGCAGCTTGCAAAGCTATCACTTGCACGGGTACCCGCTAAGTTGCCTTAACAATTCAAATTAAAAATTAACAATTCAAAAATCACACTTCATACGGATAACCGTCGATGGTAGGAATTAGGAAGTATTTCGAGTCATGCGACTATTTTGGGCAGACTAGGGAAGGGGGAAGCGATGTTAGGAAAGTGAAGGCACTATGTTGTGGTCATGAGTGTACGACTAATTGAGAGTTGGTGTTGCAAAGGTACAGTTACGCAGTATCTTTATGCAAACGAGTTATTTTAGCATTGGTCTTTTTTCACAGCCACAAATCTTCATGTGACTATACTAGTAGGGAATCAACTGGTATAAATGTTATTATGTACAAAAATTCACAACCCACGACGGGACTCGAACCCGCATCTTTTCTTAAAGCCGGAAACGCTCTAACCAACTGAGCTACCGACGCAGATTCCGAATTTTTGTGTCATATCTTAGCTAAAGCTAAATAACTTAAAATACAAAAAAAAAGAAATACTGGTACAAAATCTGTACGTTTCATATTTTATGAAAGAATGAAACAAGTGTAATAAGCATTTTAAATAGTTTAGGTTAAAATTATTAGACTTGAAACTATTAGCACTAAAAATAATAGTTCGCTACTAATGAAAACCTAATGATGTGTAGTTTTGATATGCGCAAATTGTCTGTAGGTACGTTTTATATGCATACATAGTTTTCGATAAAAGTGCCAGCAGTAATTTTCTTCAAGACAAAGGGTTATAGTCACAGTAATCTGTAGACGTGGAGAGTGGAGACATTCGGATAAAACATTGATTCCTTGCGGCATCTAATCCAAGTGCACAGGGTTGTCACTTACATATACAGGCTTAGCACAAGAAACTGTTTATTCCTCATTACGAATAATCAACGCAATCTAAACAGAAAACGCGGAGCGGCTCTAACAGCCCTGTCTTATTTTTTGCTAGAAATAAATTAAGGTGACTAATGACTTTCAAAATTTACGTATTTTATGTTTTTGTTGTTTCTTTGTGTTTTTAAAAGTATTTTTTGTTAGTTTTTTTCTATTTATAAACGTTATTTGTTCATTGAAAATTTAATGTACCTACATACTTTATTAAGCATATATTTTATAATTTTTTTGACATATTTGTCCCTATAGTCCATCATCAAATCTAAGAAATACATTTTGACGTTTCGCATTTCTTATTACGCTATAACTTTGTTCAAACGTAGACACAAAATATTACAAACAGTAATTCTTATAATGTCGCAAAATTATTTACTCAGAAAAATAATTATATTTATTAAACATTCCTGTACATTAATCTATATTTCAATCTCGTAAAACTAGTTTAAAACATAAACAATCAGTAAAATTGAAAATGAGGTTCACGTTTATACAATGTTATGTCATTAAGTTGTTTACAGTAGTGCTGCGACAGTTTAAAATTCTTGAGTTTCCAAATAATCGGTAAAAATACGAAATAATTCAATTAATCGAACCGACTATTTGGCGGAAATTCAGTGAAATAGTTTTGTGTAGTGCGCGAGTGATCAATTTAGTTTAGAAGGTCTTCGAATTACTTGTCATGAATAAATATAGGTACCTAAATAAATAAACAATATAATTATATTCTAGTAGTTCGCCCCGAACTGAGATCTCGAGATGTCTGGTTTGTAACGGAGATTAATTCTCAAATAGAACGTAATTAACAAACGATAAAAGTGTGTTTTCAATATACCTTTCTCACTTTACTAAGTACAATTAAACTAACTACAATTCATAATTTATGTACAAAGGAATCTTTACTAAGCACTTTTTCTCGAACTCTCTTTATTCACCTGAGTGTTCGAGGTTCTCTTGTTGCTAACGTAATGTAATATCATTTCTAACAAAAAACAAAGGTTGATGTCGTAAAAGGGAAAAATTGTATTTATTTTTATTTAATATCTCAGAAACGACTTTTCAAAACTTTTCAAAAATCCCCCACCACAATCAAAATCTATTTACGTTATCTCTATTCACTTTAAATTTCATGAAAATTGGATAATCTGTTCGAGGGTTATGCCATCACAAACATTGCCACAGACATACATACATACATACATACAGTGCCGGATGTCTCAATTATCTTTGTTATGGCATGGCATGGCATGTCTTTCGAAATCAATGGCTTTTACCGAATCTCTCTCGATGTTCTTTTTATCTCATAAGCTTGACACTTTCAATACGTCACTTGTCACTGGCAGAATCGGTGAAACGGCTGCAAGCCAAAATAAAGAAGTTAAAGTTGAAGTTCACTCCGTAGGCACAGGTAGGTACAATACAATCTCCAATTTAGTATGTCGTCTATCTGTGGGTGTCATCTTGAAACAAAAATAAGCAGAAATAATTAATTAATTTAATAATATATTTGGTATTAATTAAGCGCTACATATTTATATATCTTCTATCTTAGTTTATAGTTTTATCAAGTTAAGCGATTGTTTCCTACCTATAAATTGTCAATATCGATTTTTCAATTTCTCATTAATATCGGATATTTTCGATGGCAATTATTTGGTTCACATCCCTAGACAAGTTGATCTGACAGCTGTCAAAGTGTATATCTCAGATTGGATGGACTATAGATATAATGAACTATAAACTTTGGAAATAAGTATATATTTTTATTTAATGCTGTGTTTCTTACTAAAATAAACATCAATTTAAACTTAGCATTTCAGTGTCAGTAGTACTTTTCTCCTCATGCATTCGTTATATTTAGTCCAAATATATCTGTTATAGATATATTTGGACTATCTTCAAATACAATTCCTGACAACCCTAGTAGCAGTAATGGGGCGGGATGATGATTGTTTGTCTCTAATAATTGGAAGGCGAGTAATTGGAACGGTCTAGACGCGGCACAGGACATTAATTGAGTTAATGAGGAGGGCGGTAATGCCTACGCTGCTTTCTGCTATCTTAATTGAGAAATTATCAAAATTCAGCAAAATAACGATACAAACTCGAGTATCTTAAGTTTTAGAAAGCCCCGGGTATACTTCTATCGCTGATTTTCGCCCTCTCATACAAACATTTTGTTTTTAATGTTGATATAGCTTGGTCAATTCAAAATTTGCTACCCATAATTGAATAAAGTAATTGGATTGTAGCGTTTTATCTATTTAAAAACACAATAATTAAGTTCTCACAATGTCTACCAAAAGGGTGCTAACCGGAGCCTGTAACTAAGCCCCCGCTGTCTGTCTGTCCGTCTGTCTGTCAACGTGTATCTCATGAACCATAATGGGTAGAAGTTAAAATTTTCAAAGCGTGTATTTCTATTGCCGCAATAACAACAAATGTTCAAAATCTAATAAAATTAAATGAGGGGCCCCCAACACAACACATAGAAGAAACGTGATTTTTTGCCTTGAAATGCGCGTGTCCATCTTAGCCGGTTTGGTATAGGAAAATTCTGTAGCATATGAATGTCATTGACTGCCATTTCATAATTAAAAGTCAAACATTATTGTGTTCAATCGAGTACAGTTAACATATTTTCAGTATCACAACATATATGTGATACTAGCTTTTACTAGCGACTTCGTCTGCATATTGGTTTTTTGAAATAGGTGCAAGTATTAAATTATATTTTTTTTTTGTTGGATATTTGGATAAATTTGACCGATTAGCTCCTACATGGTGTGCAGACACGCACACCGAGGGTTCTGACCCACATTCCCAGACAAAAAATGCAGGCTTTTTGAAGTCTTAGTGCCGGTCCGACTCACGTTAGGCCAGATTATATTATTCATTTATTTATTTACCACAAAGTAAGCACTATAGTGTGATACCAATGTTGGTGGTCGAAAATAACAATTTATGAAAACGTTTCATGTATGGGAATCCCCTATTTTTTTGTTTATTATTAGTCAGGTCTGAAATAAAGGGTGGGGTGTCCTATTGGACATCCCACCCTTTATTTCATTAAAATGAAAATTATTTAGAACCGAAAATATGCCATAGCTTATTCCTTATGGGCAAGCAACATACTAATTTTCAAGTGCCTATCGTTTGTGGTTTCAGGGATATGCAACATTTTATTCCGAACTGTGAACCCCATTTTGAACCCTAAGTAAAGAGCGAATTTTTAAAATTCCTTTCTTAGCAGGCGTTTACACACCAAGACAAACATGCCCTTGAAATTTCAAGTCTATACGCCCAGCGGCTTAGGCTGTGCGTCGTATCTAGTTGAATCAGTCAGTCAGTTACTCAGGACTTGTCCTTTCATGCATTAGAAGATTACTGTGTATCAAGTAGTCATGTCACATTAGTCAAGGGTCATAAATACAGTCACGTCAAAAGCCTATTTATGTAGTGCTTAATTGGATATTGGACAGAGCCTCCTCCAAAAATGTGTTATATAAGGAAGCTGCCGCTTCCTCTGGTGAGATCCCTTAAATCGGCTTTTACGACATCATCAGGCTGAGTTGGAGGGGGTCGATTCTTAAATCTACTACAACCGGCTTAATTAAAAAAAAAACATTTGTCGTTGAACACCTCGTTACACCGCTTTCAAAAAGTATAAGGACGACTATTATACCATGCATTATTCAGGAGTTCCGCTGTCATCATCGTAAGAACCTGGTTTACAAGGTTAGTAGAAGAGTATCACACATACAATAATTTTAAATGCGCTCTTAAATGTATTACTGTTATTTACTGAAAAAACCCTTTATACCTATTGATTCTACTCCATTATCAGACATGGTAGTCTTGACATTCATCCATTGCATAAAGAGCAATCATAATACACCAGTTTATTACAGCAACCACGTGAACATCGTGTTTTTTTTCTGTTAAATAACAATGTTTTTTTATTTTTCTAATGAAAGGACCCCCTGCCCTTCTATTATTAAAAAAACAAAAAACCATGAATCACGTTCTTATTTATTTCATATGAGGAATTGAAAATGATAATTTTGACCTTTTATCATGCACGGTTTCAGAGTAAGGGCATACTTTTAATGAAAAACATACCCACCAAATTTCATGTTTCTACGATTAGCCGTTTAGGCTGTGCGTTGTCAGTTAGCATTTTATATTAGTATATAATGTTAATAAGATATGTACCAGATTATTCTTACTGGTAGTACTACTACCAGTAAGGTTGTACGTTAAGTTGGAACAGGCATTTTTCACGGATTCTTTGTATTGTGGATACTTCTAAGCTACCACTCCATTGTCTATATTACCTGCCCTGAGTCAACACTTAATTCCCACTGTGTGTGCTACAGCCTCATCTGCGCTACTTGATCTATGGTTCATGCGACACGACAAGTACGTGACACAGCTAGTTATCAACGGAGACTAGACGACATTGATTGGATTCCGTTATTGGGATGTAGATGATAGACATTTATCTATGGCAACTGAGGAACTGCTCCATTATGTATATGCTTTACACACACTTGGAAAATCGGTGGATGGAGGCAGTTCTTTTATGTGCCATCGTTTAGAGCCTATGTTTAGCAGACACAATGTGACCAAGTACATTTTTGGAAATTAGCTATCTACAAAATGTCTGCCACGCGCGGAGATTATCCAGTCTTGTAGAAAAATAATGTCCAACACGTGAACGGTGGTCGATAATGGGCTGTTATTCAACAATATATATAATACACCAAGTGAAATTTTATAAAATAACAATTTGATTCGGCTTATTATCTACACAACAGATACCTTTTTTTAAGAAATGTTCTCAGCATAAGAAAAGTTTCAAACATCTTTGTTATCCGGGCTATTTCAATACAGTTCAAATAATAAACTGAAGCGAAGCCGTGTTTCAAACTATCGCTCAAACAAACAAACAACAAAATTTTATAAAGCTTAGATCAAATATCAGTACCTATTCTTGAAATGTCAGGTGGATGTTCTATTCTCTAAGAAGCATTCGTTTCCAACTTTCAAGGCCTTCAAACGACAAAGCAGCACAAAGCTCCCTATCACCAATAATAACAACTCCTCATCCATTTCAACACCGAAGGGGTGAAACAACCCTAATGGCGTAAAGATATGCTAATGTTCCAATGGCTCTGGTCACGCGAACTCGCAGGGGTGTAAAGGGGGTGCAAGGTGGTAAAACGAGTGTAATTTATCTGTCTGTATACCAAGGGAGTAAGTAACCGGAAACCATGTAATACGAATGTAATTTTTACTGTCTGTATAATACATGGGCCGGTTGATATAGAAGCAGTAAAACAATGGGTTTGTTAAGTTGATAAGTTCCCTATCAGTAGATTAGTTTTATTTGTAAACATAACATCCCGTGGACTAGAGGTTTTCATTGATGTGATTTGATAGAAACCACAAATATCACATGCCGAAGTTTCTTACTTTAAGAATAATATGGTAGGATGATACTCATACTCGTAATCCGCGGTTGTTCGCTAAAAATAAGATCAACTGAATATAATTAAATTAAAATGTGTATTGTACACACATGGGAATATATTGTACACATTTTAATGTGTACAATACACGTGGGAATTTTCCAATATCCATTCTTAGTGTAGCCCTACACTACAAAAGTAGCCTGAAAATGTCAAGTCTGAAACCTCTTTGGGCTGTATGTTGGCGTCAGTCAGACACTCGGGTGCACGATGATTAAAACATCTTTCTTTAACAGACTTTCAATATAAGCAGGAGGTTCTCAATTCGTCGGAATCTTTTTTTGATGATGATGGGATCCTGGAGAAATCGTGGTAACTCTTCAAATATTATAGGCAATCTAGAAGTGATATGGGCATCTTAGGGTGCCCCAAAAGTAAATAAAAATGGACCCTTGTCATCAGGTCAGGATCTGATGATGAGATCCTGGAGAAATCGAGGGAACTCTTCAAATATTATAGGCACACCTGAAGCGATTTGGGTATTTTTAGGATGACCTCAAAAGTTAAGAAAAAACGAACCCCTTACGGAATCACGCGTCTGTCTATCTGTCTGTTAGTTTGTCCATCGGTCATTAATATAATTGGAAGAAATACCTACGTCATCCAGTAAAAAAATATATATCATATTCTTCATTAAAGTTGGTTTTCTTTTTAGCTTTTAAAACGTAATTATATTATTGATATTTCAAATAATAGTTCAGATGTACTCTTGCAAATAGAATGACTAAAGGGTAAATTGAGGGGGTTTTGTTTCTGTAGGTCTATTAAGACGGCAAAGGGACGTTCTCCATAAATGGACAGCATCTATCCACCTGAATACCTTCTTAAAACCTTTATTAAAGAAGCGTAGTGCGCTAGAACACTGAGGAAATGCTACCAACTTGGCGCTTACACAGACTTCCCGTATATTTGAACTGAAAAGTTAACTACAGGCTATTACGTAGCTCGTAAATGCAAGGTGTTGTGCGGTAACTGTAGCTAATAACCAGCTCTAGTATCGTTGCAACAGATGCACTGCCGGCTAGCTATGGAATGTAACTTTTTTTTTATTGTACGACGGGGAAGCGTTTGGCCTTCATCTCACTTGGTTATAAGTTGAGATAAGGCCGAAGGTGGAGGCGCATTTCACCCGGAATCCTTAACTAACTGAGGAACTGGCTAACTTACCTCTAAATGCCGGAACACATAAAATTTTGAATATTGTCATTATGGCGATAGAATAAGGTAAGATGGTAGTAGATCGTTTTTATGTGGCCACGGGATGCACGGGAGTTAATTGCGAATTTCGAGGTTCACTCGCGGTTCGAGATTTTTTTTTGACGACGGAAAAGCGCTGCGTTTTCATTAAGCCTACCTACTAATAATAATTTAGTAACTAATTTATATAAAATTTGTCATCTAATGGTAGCCGTGATATATATTTTTTTATTGGTAATGCCAAGCTTTTGACCACCAGCTTACTTGAAAAACAAAAAAAGATGTGGCCTAAGACGGAGTACGCTTGTCTAACAAATATTAAAGTTAAGAGGTTGCAAGTAACCATATACTTTTAGTAAAATAGCCCCAAGAGCAGTGGCGTTTTTACATTACACTACTCGGCTCAAGTATTTCATTGAGAAAAGCCATCGTTCAATTGCAGAGCCAGTCCGAAAAAATAAAAAAAAGTTTTGTAGAATTTCTTGATTGATCATTACTATCAATCAAGAAATTCTACAAAACTGTAACAGATCTGAAAACCTCGCTAGTTAAAAGCACATCGGCCATTATTTTCTTTTCATTTTGCAGAACCCTCGGAGGACTTTCGGCGGCCATTTTACATTTATTGGCTCTCACTGGCCGACGTTTTAATCAAGCAGTATTCAATTCATACCGTGTTTAAGCAATGCTCTCTGGGTTGCCACTATCGGAAAATTAAATGAACGCCGACTCACATTTCAAGACAAAAAATATTTTCTATTAATTTAATTTTATTGTATTATATGGTTGCTACACCGGCAATAGAGATAAATATAAACTGAAAATTTTAACTGTCTACCTATTACGGTTCATGAGAGTCCGCTTATAAACAGGCGGACAGCGGAGGCTTTGTTTTATGTTCTCGTTTTACCCTGGGTACGTCAACCTAAATTATGGAAACTGAATGTTTCTTGAATTGAAAATGAAAAAATGAACTTCAAAATTACTTATTATAATTTGACCAATGAGGTATCATCAGAAACATCTGGATTACCCGCTGGTTATAAAAATTGTATTTGGTGCCCTCTTGGGGACGTAAAGCGATGAAAAAAAACTGAATTGGCACATTTGAGAAATCTCTATATTGTTAGCTGTTAAACGCAGCTTTGCTTGCATGTGGGTGTATATGCGGCTATCGTCTGTACATCTTTTTTTTTTCATATTTTTTAGAGCGTTATTTTTTTGTAGTCAGATTTTTGAACTTCGTTTTAATCTCCTTTTTTTATTGTATTACGTTAGACCAGATACAAGCAAGCGTTTCTGGATGTATATGAACAAAAAACGTACATTTTAGTTAAATAAATATTAATGTTGGTTTCGTTTACCGCTAAATGGAAACTGATAAAAGTCCTATTACTCAACCCCTTTCCGTGTGGTTGAAAATAGTGTCCACTTTTATCCTATCAAAGGTAGCCCCGATTAAGTGCGAAAAATGAGGTCGTTTAGTAGTGCTGGAGTAAATATTTTATGCGCAAGCACTATTTTTATCGATAAAAAAATATCAAGATACAGGAAGTTTCATGTTTGGTTCTTAAAATTGTATCATAAGGATGTATTAACAAAAAAAAATATCATGTTTTCCGTTATCTAGTTACCATATTAGCTTTGCTTAATTTGGGGCTAGACGGCGTTGCGATAAATGTCTATGAATATATAGGTATTTATTTATTCTTCGATAACATTATTGTCATTAAATAAAACAAAATATATCGAGAATAAAGATGGAACAATTTATACAGAAATTGCGAATACTTACTAATAATTAGTCAGCATCATTAATTCGCGCAAGTGTCTCTTAGCACAAGTGTATCTTTGCGCAAATGTTCATTTGCGCAAACGTCCTTCGCGCAAGTGTCTCCTCGCACAAGTGTATCTTTGCGCAAATGTCCTTCGCGCAAGTGTCTTTTGCGCAAATACCATTCGTGCAAGTGTCCCGATACCGTTTTTACTAACGGTTTTGTCCGCTCACTATCCGGATAAAATTAATACTATCTCCTACACCATGGCGGCATCTCAAATACGTACGCAATTTCATTAAGATCCGCTCAACCGTGACAACAACAAAAATTAAATAAACTTTTATAGTATTAATTATCAGTACGGACTGACAATTAAGTAATCTTCTACCAAGCATGTTGGCTAATTAACTAATATTTTACATGTGATTGTAATAAGGTAATACTTTTATGGCAGCCAGTATCCTCTGGGAAAAGTAACATCGACAAGCTATTCCATGAGCTGGCCTCCTGCCTAGTCGATAGCGATACCCTGAGGCCATCAATCCACGGCGCCATTAACCCGTGAAAGCCCCATTTCTGGCAATATCCGCCGCAACGCTTTTATATCATTGCTATTGATCAGAGCTATTCATTTTAGAATCTATTTGGGTAAATATTATATAACTTTTATTGACAAAAATGCCAATAAAAGTTATAACTGCCTCAATTGGTCACACACAAGCGACTTGCCCGCATATGCCCGTAAAATGTAAAGGCAACTTTGTCCACCTCGCCTCGTAGCTCTCTTGGACTTCAAGATATGTCTATTGAGCACGCCGTACTTTGACATGTCAGCTAAAGACTGCAACCTCATTTCACTTCTCTCTGCCATTGGCTTCAGAGTATTCTCTTTTTTATTTGAAATGAGGCTTGCATTTACATGGGCGAGGATGGGGTTAACGATGTTGCGAGCTTATCCACAAGCTGCCTATTGAAAGCTCTGGCACACGATGAAAAACAACACAATAAACTGCATTGTGACGGACTTTGGCAGGAGGGTAGCAAGCAAGGTTAAATATTATAATAGTTTTAAGGTGCGTAAAATAGCGGTGGCCGAATTTCTTAGTCAAAAAACGTCGCCGGTTTTATTGAAACGGTGGCCATGGACATGTTTGCTCTCCACCTCATTAATGTATTATGTTTGTTTAGTAAGTTACTGTTGACTTGTTCTACTGCTCTGGGCTAAAAGCGTGTCACATGTGATCCCCTTGACGTGAGTCAGTTCCAACAAACACGGTAAATGTTACAACGGTAATGTTATGTAACGAAACATCCTTATGTTAATTAGTTGTTTCTTTATGTTCATCCCTGAAATAATGGTTCCTGTTTGATTTTGCTCTATTTATTGGGAAAACAGCTTTTACACCTACCTAAAAGAAAACTTCGGACCTGTTTTGTTTTCAGGGTTTCCTTCCGAATGGTTAATTTTCTAAGTTCTAATATTGCACACACTATGTTTGTGCGGTTAAAGTTATAGTACGGCCAAAGTTAAACAAGACCAAACTGTATGCGTTCTATAAAATACTCGGCAACCATGCGAAGGACTACATTGTGCTTACATTCGCCAACACGCGCCAACCTCCACAAACACACGCTACATCCACGCAGTGTAATGAGGCGGCTTTGAGCAGGGTATATTGTCCGCGACGGTACCAACGCTAACAAAGAATGGAGAAACATTGCACACAAGACTAGGGGTAGGCAGATGCGGAATTAAGAGAATCAACTGGTTAGGCTCACTCTATTTCATATCTTGTAAATGCATAAATAATGTCTTGATTTTTGTATGACACGTTTCATTATAAAGTTTAGAGTATTTCTATCAACTTATTGACCGAGTGAGCGAAGCGTCTCAGTTTCGAGATTGGCCAAAAATGCTTTTGTCGGCTGTCTATCGGCTGTCGGCTGTCGGTTTTTTCTCGCCTAAAGGTCGTTTTTTCAACTGATTTTGAATAAAATTGGTACACAGTCATGTTCCTTGATTTATTAAAATTTTTTAGTTGATCGCGATTTTTTATTTGGGGAAAAGTAGGGGAGGGGGAAGAGGGAAAGTTTGCTGTCACGTTATTTATTAACGGATTTCAATTAAATTTGAAAGACACACTAAATATTTAATTTTAAACAAGATGTTGTGAAAAAAAAACAAAACGGGGGAATGGAGGGGGAAAAAGGGGAGGAGTTTACTATAGGATTTCAATTTTTAATTTCTTTTTCAGAAAATTTATAGTTGACTAATCAGTCTTCGCAGTCGTCTCTGTCTTCCGGTAATCCGGTAAATCCGTAGACCACCAGGTTCAATTTCCTCAGACCAAGGGAACGTGAATCTTTAAAACTTTATACAAAAGTTTCTGTAAAGTTTTCTCAAAAGTCTACTAGGAAAAGGTAAAAGAGGAAAACATCGGTTATTGTGTAAAATTAATGTCCTGTAATATTTATTATTATTGCATGGTTATAAGGGCTCACGCGGTCTACTGTTCTTACAGAACCACTAGTTTCAATTTTATTTTGAATTGGAATTTTCGCTATCACTGCTGTTTTTTTGTTACACACGTTTCCTTGCACACTTAAATACATATAAAAACATAGGTTCGTTTGATTTATCAAATACGTACTAAAATTAATAAGAATGTCTTAAACCTTGAATGCTGCAGGTTCTTTTAAAGGGTATTTTCTTTAAAAAGTCTAGATTACATTAGATTTTTCAAGGCGTCTTGAGACTAACTTTGATTTTAATATTCTTTTACAACTTTAAGAGTTTCTCGGAAACGAATAATCTGATTTCTTATGAATATCAGAAATATTTAAATTATTCGCATGTAATGGCTTCCCGGCGCACGAATTGTAGATCTCCTCTTTTCCTTTTATGGATGTTGTTAGAGTCGACTAAGAGATGATGAGGGAGATAGGTGCATCAGCAGCAATACCGCGCGCAGCTATACTTGCGTAAAGTTGCCAAATAAATTTGGTGATCCAAACTTCACAGGATCCCCCGTTGGGCTAATTTGAAGAAAAAAACATCCAAATCGTTTTGGTGTCCATAGGGAATATACATACATCGATTTTTATATTATATTCTTTATATTCTCGTGTGGTAAATTCTGTCATAACGTTTTCAAGCCTGATAGATATATCACACTTGTATACCAAATTAATAAAATATCAAAAGATGTGCATAAAAACTATTTCGACAAATTAAGTGTATAGTTACATTTTAGTGCAGGCAACTGTACTACGTGAAACTCATTAATCATAAGTTAGAAAACCTCTAAGTATGCCATTTGGCGCGATTCGGGTATCAATAGGGATGTGTGATTGATGGCGTGAGCTTCAATTATTTTTTATCAGAATTCGTGGGAAGGTGACGTGAAATATGAGACATTATTTGATTTATTTTTCGGGCGATCATTTTTAATTCAAGTCATTTGTCATCGTTGAAAAAAAACATGTATTAGTTGGTATATTAGGTAGATGCTTGTAACGAAATTATTAGATTCATAAATACATTATTTTACACAAAACACACAATAAATAAGATCATCTCTAAAACAGTTTTGCGAACTGATGTTAAAGTATCATCATAGTAACATTGACTTTCACCTACCTTTATCATTAAGGTGGTACTGGTAAGGAATGGAACTTGCTCTCGTCTGTTTTTTCGCAGCGGTTACAATATTGGAGTCTTCATGTCCAGGGTTATTACTTATTTTGACATGCATGTCTTAATCATCTCAACTTTACTTGTTTTTCAATTAAGCAAGTAACTTAAAAAAAAAGTAAGACCTGAGGAAAAGTAAGGAATTTTCACTAAATAAATAAATGTATGAGTTACCTCTGACTTCTTCTACCGAATTTCTTTCATCTTATCGACCGGACTAAGTAGGTTTCGAAAACAAAGCAACTAGAAGTAGGTACTTACAGAAAGTAAGTAATCTGCAAATCTCGTGAATTTCTCAAGTAGCACGTGACTCGAATCCAAGATGGCGTCTAATTTGCGAAGGAGCCTCTCACTTAAGTAACTATACAAAATAAACTAGGTAAATACAACAGGCATACATTTTCAAAATAAAGAGATTACTTTCTCTATATTTATAGAGTACTTATTGTGATAGATAACTAAGTAGTAACGGATAACTTACTTCAACAGAGAACCTAGAAGGTTCTCTGTTGAAGTAAGTTATAAGTTGTTATTTAATAACATCACCATAGGTTTAACATTATTTCAACACGCACACACACACACACACACACACACATTTCCTGTATCGTACAGATATACTGCTATTATAGCTCAATAAGTCTTGTTTTTTTCGACTAAGCATTTGGCCCTCATCTCATCTGGTGCCAAGTTATGATAAAGCCGAAGATGGAAGCGCACTTCAACCGACATCCTCAACAGACCGAGCATCAAGTACCATACCAACACACAATTACCTATACACCACATGTATTGATACACATTTGCAACATTTACTTATACTCCAACACATACCTACCTATTTTTTATCTATCATAATATCGCTTATGTCGGGTTTATTTGTAGTTTTTGTCCCATTTGATTTTTTTTTATTGTATTACGAGGAAGCGCTTGGCCTTCATCTCACCTGGTAACAAGTTGAGATAAGGCCGAAGATGGAGGCGCACTTCACCCGGAATCCTCAATTAACTGAGGAACTGGCTATCTTACCTCTGAATGCCGGAACACAACATTTTTTTTTAAGAATTGTTATTATGGCGACCGAATTAGGTAAGATGGTGGTAGCTAGCCAGGCGGACTTAAACAAAATCCTACCACTAACCAAATTTGTGTGCATAGTTACGTGAATTGTTCATATTACGGATTATACTCAAATGTTACTATCACTCAACCACAACAAGGCCACATGCTCGCCATTGCCATGCTCAGTGTTTGCTTGTTTACGTTATTATTTTTTCTGTGTAGAATAAAGAATAAAGATAAAGTATGACGTCTCTGAAGGATTGGCCGGCCCAAGGCAATAACAATGTAAGTCAGCGTACGTAACTACGTACGTACCGTCAGCCACGAAAGCCACTTTTACAATCATTTGAGTGCCACAGATGATGAGAGAATTGGCCTGTGTGAATAAAAATTAAACTTAAAACTGATAAATACACTGTAATACATACACATAGAAACGATCTTAACATCATTATCATCAGCAAAATTTACTGAATTATGGGGTTGGCACGATATGTTTTCTTTTATTTTAATTCGAGAAACGGGTATTTATCGCGTATTTTACCTATATTTATCCCGACGTTTCGGCGGGGTTGCACCAGCCGTTTTCTTTTTATTGTCCGACGGGTAAGCACTTGGCCTTCATTTCACCTGGTAACAAGTTGATATAAGGCCGAAGGTGGAGGCGCACTTCACGGGGAATCCTCAACAAACTGAAGAACTAGCTATCTTACCTCTGAATGCCGGAACACAAAATTTTTAGAATTGTTATTATGGCGACAGAATTAGGTAAGATGGTGGTAGCTAGCCAGGCGGACTTAAACAAAGTCCTACCACCAACCAAACCAAGCACAATATAATTGGTGGTCAGAACTGCTGTTTCTTTTCATTGCATTGACATAGAAGTTTCACGCGTTCCTGAGAAAAAGGTTCTTGACAGACAGACAGACAAACAGACGGACAACAAAGGGTTCCATTTTTTCCTTATGAGGTACGGAACCCTAAAAAGCGAATAAAAACTTATCGTAGAGGTTCTTATGTACCTATAGCGCAGAAGGGATGCTACAAAAATATTGTTTGACAAAACGTTTGTAGATTTTAGTCGCTGACTGTACTCCGAAAAATACATCTAATTTAGATTCATCTTGTGTTACGGCCACTATTGCGATGATGATGATTTCTACCCACATCCCCCAGTGCCTGGAGATACATAAATCTTAGAAACGTGAAAAAAATACTCAACAAAAATGTGATCTTTTCTGTAGATTCACTCTTGCAATGACTTGACCAGGGCCCTTACTGTGGAAGAAGTTATGGTAGCAACTTGTAACTAGTTTCACCATTGTTTGCTCTGACATAAATAAATTAAGTACATAAGTTATATTAACAATGTTATTACACAAAAAAACCCCACTCGATGGACCAACAACATTGTGGAGGTCGCGGAGAGTTGTTGGATGAAGGAGGCTCAGTATCGCTTTCGGTGTCGATTTCGGGAAGCCTTTATTCAGCAGTGGACGTGTGTGGGGTGATATGATGATGAAGACAAAAAAAATGGTTACGTTACATTCGTTTCACACAGCGCCATCTAGTTCCAATCTACGCTAAGTTAATATGTAACGGAAATCACACTTATGTTATAAACGAGAAAGTTTTTGTGCCTATATATGTTTGGCGCTCTTGCACGCCGAAACGGAATACCGGATGGAGCTGAAATTTTGCGCATAGATAGTTTAAAACCTGAGATTCCCATGTGATGACCAAATAATTCAAATATGTATCTCAATTACACTCAATCGCATATGTTATATCCTTGCAAGTTTTTATGTATCCTGCATTCTTCCCATTCATTCCCTATGTATTTTATTTATGAAATAAAAATTAAAAACTAGCAACAATGCTAACACATATTCTTAGTATAAAAGTTAGTCCTGAGTGGGAATCGCATCCACTCCCTGTCAACTGAGGCCAACTGAGCTGCTATGAGGCCTATAGACTAGGCTGTGATTTTTTAAATAACACTCAAATTAAACAAGCATAGAGTTTGCTGGTAAAATAAAGAAGAATGTCATTATTAATGTAAAAATAAGAATAATTTGTCTGAAAGCCCAAGTCGAAAATAATGTTTGAACTTTTCTCGAAAGTAATATATAACTTTTCCTCAAGTTATTTCAACAGTATTCTATGACAGACTCAATAATTAAAAATGATCCATTACATGGTTAGAGAACAAGGGCCGCGGCCGAGTGGAACATTTAGTATAAGTTTTTTGATCACTGGACTAATCCAGTGATCAGAAAACTTATACTGGACTAATCCAGTGATCAGAAAACTTATACTAAATGTTCCACTCGGCCGCGGCTCTTGTTCTCTAACCATGTAATGGATCATTTTTAATTATTATCAGAATAATTAAACATAATTAATATTATATTTATATGAGGTACCTATAGGCCGTTTGTAACGGTCCTTAGGTAATCTGACTGATTCCTTTGTACATAGTTAGTTTAATTGTACTTTTTATTGAATAAAGAGATTAATTAATTAGAATAGATATTCTATTATTATCGGAATAGGGTCCTAGCGTTAGTGCTAGGAGCCTATTCCGATAATGCCACTTCAGCCTGATAACTCTTTAAGCAATTTAGGAATTCCTAAAAGAGTTTGCAGTCTGAAGTGGCGTGAGTGAAGACCACGTCAAGGCAAGCGTATACGACACCCTCGAGCTACCCGACTCCGTACCTGTGGCGGGTAGATAGTGGGTGAGCACGGCCAATGATTGGGCTCAGTGGCGCTCCTTGGGGAGAGACCTACGTCCAGCAATAGACTGCGATAGGTTGATGATAAAAAATGAAATGAGATTTTCAATTGCTTCAATGCTTACCACGCTGAAAATTGATTGTCATATACGCAACTATAATGGCGTGGTTGGAATATCAATGACATAATATACCTATGTTAAAAGTAGTTTTCTCGATGGACTGACAACGTTGAGGCGGTATCAGGGAATCGATGGATGAAGAAGGCTCAGGATCGCTTTTTGTGGCGTCCATTGCGGACGTGTATGGGCTGATATATTGAAAAGCAGTTTTAGTATCATGCAAAAACATTATTGGTTTCAGATCTTGTCTTCTCACTCTATAATGAAAACAAGATGATTGGAAATGGGGATTTTGATTTGGAAGTTATTACATAATATATTTTTTTCTTTTGATTTTTGAAATTTATGAGCTTATTTGACACATGCTCTGACGGTGAAGGTCACATTGTTGGGGAAATATAACCCACAGGCACGTCCCTAGAAGGAAAATTCTGCCAGACACGTGTGACTGGCTAGTATTACGCTTGGCGACGATGAGCTATTGAATACTACTTGAAAGCGTATACATGTTCCGAACGTAAGTTTGGACGTGCCTCTAACTATCCCTAGTAGGACTAGTAGGTCATCCTCATAAGACCCACGCTCTAAGTAGTGAATCTCAGCTCAGAGGCGAATTCATGCAGGGGAAAAAGTCGTGAGTCTGTTGTAGTTGTGGTCGAAATAATTATTTCTTAACAGAAGTTAATATAGTAGTACGAACTTCTATTTCTAAAAACCAAATTGTCTTACCCACTGTTTTCATTATACTTAGTAAATACCTACTTATACTACTAAACGGACCATAGAGTATAGTCATTCTGACAGAATTTTTGTTAGGAAAACAGTCTTAAAAATATATAAATACTTGGTTACGTAAGGTACTTTAAAGTTATTTCTTTCTCCATTTATTTCCGAAGTCGCTTGCGCCATTTAAACTTCGCAGAGTTCGAAGAGCCAGTCACAGTGTTTTCCAAACAATTCTTCGGAGCCAGGCTCTCATTGAATCAATATTATTGCGGACTGTCCGCGTTCCCAATCCGAATGGGGCGTGTGGTCACCCTACTTCTCAGGGGTTTCCATGAATTTAGAACTCATGTTTCGTTATGCCTGGGGCTTATAAGGGTGACAATGAATTAGTACAGTAGTATATTATGAGATAATATATAAAAAAGGTTCAACAAAATAATGTGTCACACTCATGTACCATATTAACATTTAAGTTCAAAAAACAACTTTTTTTAAATGGGCATTTTTTGAACTCGAGGTTAACCTGGGCTAGGACGAGGTCATCGATGGACAGAACTTTCCCAGAAGCTGCATATTAAAGGCACTGGCACTTCCGCGCCTTGACGTAACACGGCGTACTGGCAAAAGGGTGGTCGAAGGCTGGCGGATCTTTAAAGGTTTTTCCACCAGTGAATAGGAACATTCAGTAATCATAAAAGTAAGTCAGTTATTCTTTGCCCGTGGTACACCACAAGAGGACTTTTCGAAGTCGTTAAGACTTTTTACTATTTTAAATTTAGTTAGGTATTAGTATGATATAAGAACTTCATGAAGTGTTTTAGCAATCTATCACACCAGCTACAAACTCATTTCCATAAATTTGATGGCCAGTTTTTACAGGCATCTTCGCATTTACGTATCTTTTTTGTGCAATAAATTCCAATTATTTTACCATAAAACAGTTTATTATTTGAGCCATTTTAACATTTTATATTGCACTATAAATTTCCAAGTCCAGCCATATACGTTAAAAGTTCCATTGCAAAGAGAAACACATCGTCTAAGTTCACAAGAAACCAACTTGAAATGTCTTATAGCAAAAGTTACGAGTTCCTCCTGAGGAAAATATCACTATTTGTTAAGTAGTCGCATTTAACTTCGTAGTGTGTTTTTAACTGTTGCGATTGGCCCGAGTTAAAAAGAAAGGAAAGGAATATTGCTTCAGAAAAACAATTTAATTTTAACCTTATCATTAAAGTAGCACGAAGTAAAGTTAAACTTAATATTTCGTAATACTTTTCAAGCCCATGCAATCAATTCGAACAAAAGATAAGTTATTTTCCCGAAGAATGCTTCTACACCATTACCTCTCATATCCAGGGGACATCGCACTTTTATTTTTACCGTTTGCTGTTGATCCTGACAATGACGGTCACCCTATCTACGATTAGAAATTGAATTTCGACCTTACTGGGTGGCGATAAGATTTGACTTTCAATGATTATGTATTAAGGAATAGTGCAAGAGAAGATCACATTTATTTCTTTGTACAAAAGTTGAAGTTCGTTTGAAGAGGCTAGCTCTATACCCGTGTTAGGGTTTGTGTAATCCAGACGGTTCTTTATGTCTTTCGGGTAAGGTTGGAAATTGTTTAGAGGGTTTAATGTTTGGTTCGAGTGTTGGGGTAAATGTTCGCCTGAATCATCACGAAAGCGAATCGGTGGGTCGGAAATAAGCTCAACAAACCACAGTATGATTTTCTGTTCCAAACTAATTCATAAAAATAGGTTGGCACCTACAAGCTACCTACTAGGTAAAATGTATTTAAATGTAAACACAAATCACAGGAACGTACCTAAATAAGAACTTACCCATATTTTTTTATTTTTTTTATTTACGATGGGTCGGCTCTTGACCACGAAACTTACACAGGTAAGAATGAGATCTACGATGGAGCGAGCCTACCCAGAAAGGCTACTACCTATTATTACCGCCTCTGCGGTTTAGTGGTTCAACCCAACGATTTCAGATCCAGAGGTCCCGGGTTTGAACTTAGACGCAATTTAGGTATGAAGCTACAAGTTACCGGCGGGCTCGAGTTGTTGGGCCAATTCAGCCCCCTAATAACTATGAACAATCGTGTCTTACCGCGCCTGCGTTACGATATTTCAATACGATGATTCCATGACATAGTGAATACGAGCCCAGTGGGCTGGGCTGCTGCGCGGCGACCGTGTCGCACGTTAGTTCACTGATGATGAAGCATTTTTCAACATTTCTAGTATGTTTATGTATTTTCATATTTCAGGTGCCAGAAATTGAAATTTTAACATACCTATATCAGCACCCGAATTCTAACGCGTTCAGATACTTTTGCTCGATGATAATAATATGAACATCTAAAAGAGATATTTCGTTTCATATTATTATACAAGGTACATTAAGTAGGTAATTAGCGCTGTTCGACCTAAATTACACTTTATGTCGTATATATAGTGTGTGTTTTTTTTGTTTATTGTACGACGGGGAAGCGCTTGGCCTTCATCTCATCTGGTAACAAGTTGAGATAAGGCCGAAGGTGGAGGCGCACTTCACCCGGAATCCTCAACAAACTGTGGAACTGACTATCTTACCTCTAAATGCCGAAACACAACAATTACCAAAATACAAAAACAATTAACAAAAAATGTGTTGCCAAAAGGAAATAGAAGTGGGCTGGCCATATATGCTGAAAACCTGACGAGAGATGGGGTAAACGGGTTCTCGTACTGGTCACATAAATCCGAGACCGTCGGGGAAATGTGGGCAGATAACGTTGGTTATCTGCCCACATTTCTCCAACCGCTCGGTGGACCAACGACGACCTGGCCAAAGTAGCGGGACTTAATGGATGCAGAGGGCACAAAATCGAGAAAGATGGTGTGCATTGGAAGAGACCTTCACTCAGCATTGGGTGGCTATAGGTGGAAGAAGAAGAAGGGTATGGTTATAAGAGTCGCATTTTACTTAAATGATTTAGCGGAGTAAATCTTCTGTACTAGTACCTACTTATATAAATTCTAAGCCTATGTTACAATTTTTTTGAAGTAAGTATTGTGTGACCACAAAATACCGAAATATCCGGATAACTGTTTTGGCCGCGCCTGAAATGTTGGTCAAAATCGTAATGTGGACGGAGTTTCATCTTGTCGTAACATTGTCATGATTTAATTAAGTGTCAGGCTTGGCTGACGTGTCTATGACAGAAAAGTGTGTTGGAAAAACCATGAGTGGATTATTGTTCTAAATTCAGTTATTAGTATAGGTATTCGTACTATAATAATAAATGCAAGTCAATGTGAGTGGCGCAGGCAAATTAGAAACTCTTACCTTTAAAAGCACGAAAAATGAGAATGGTGAGGTTACGACGATGAAGTTGTTAAAAATGAATGGAAGGAAAAACAATGTAGCAATCTTTATTATGACTACCTACCTTTCATTTGTTTTTTTAGGTTGATCTTAAAAATACCGATATTTATACCTGTTTCTCGAAGAAGTTAATTTCTTTACACACCTTTTACTATTTACATGTTTTTTCATTATTTTTTCTAGTTTTGACTTAAAATTTTCGTTTAAATTGTTGTTAATTTTACTAATACTTCTAAATAACTCTTTTAACTAGTGGCCATAAGTTTCATGCTTTTTGAATGTTCTGTTCTGTTTGCTTATTACAAAAAAAAAATTCAAACAAAGCATTCAAACTATTATTAACTAAACATATTGTTCTTCGTGAATTGAACCTTGCTCTACTCTCCCATTCATCACACGAATCCTCCTGATCAATACTGGCGTGATTCATCAGGCTGCCTTCCATTACATCATGTGGTCCCTAATTCACGATCTACGTTCGATCCATCACTTACAATATGGCGTTTGTCGTATCTTTTCTATGCGTAAATAATGGATGGGATGAATAGCATACACATGCTATTCATCCCATCCATGCTCTGTAGCAAAATCCGTTTACTGATTCAAAATACGTAGATTCTAATCCCGGTTATGAACAAAATACCAATTGTTGTACCTAGCAAAAATCTCCATCAACCAAAATATTTTTTACCAGTGAACATACCTAGATTACAGAACTGACAAAATTTCGCTCAATTTAAGAGAACATTTTTTTTTCCAGACAATGTAAAATTTTGAACAAAAGTTTGTTGGAACTACGCTAACAAGGTTTCTAACAGTTGTTTGTTAAATATTTTGGACTATCGGACTATCCGTAGAGTAAAATTATGTACATCAATTAGGTATTGCTGCAATAATCTCAGATCGTATAATAATTTCATATCAAGATAAGATCAAAGATTGGAAATAAATGATTTTTTTTTGTACGACGGAGAAGCGCTTGGCCTTCATCTCACCACTTAACTTGCATTTGAGATAAGGCCTAAGGTGGAGGCGCACTTCACCCGGAATCTTCAACAAATTGAGGAACTGGCTATCTTACATCTAAATGCTGGACCGGAACACAACAATTTTAGAATTGTTATTATGGCAACAGAATTGGGTAAGAAGGCGGTAGCTAGCCAGGCGGACTTTAACAAAGTCTTACCACCAATCAAACCAAGCACAATATTGTAATAATACTCGCCCTGGGGATTGAACCCGGGATCTCTGGATCTGAAATCGGTGGGTTGAACCACTAGACCACAAGGTCGGTCAAAAGGAAGAAGAAATGTTGACGATAGCAACATTATTTGTAAATATATTTAACTCTCACAGTGATATTTTTGTGTCTAAATCTTCATCTTCCTTTAGACAACTTTATACACCACCCTTATAAAAATAAAAATAAAAAAGGCATCTGCTGAACGCAATCTATAGATGTGCCTTTGTCTACCCCTTGAATCATCTTGTGAAAGTGTTCATAGTGCAGTAAGCTAACAGTTCGTACAGTGAATAGCGCCATCTTGTATTCGCCCTCTGGATTGTAACAGCATGTAACCGGTTAGTTGCGGTTATACTGGCTAATTAGTGGCAGGGGAGTTCCGACTACGAGTGCCGTTTGTTTTTTCAATAAAAACTGTATCATTCAGTTTTTCATCCATAAAACTAATTTTAGGAACCTTTTTTATATAATAGATATAAAATTGTTGTTAAGACCTAAAATTCAAAATCTTTAACACGTTTGTTCAAAGATTAAAAAAAAGTTAAGGATCAAACAAATCAGCAAAAACGGCGCTATGAAACAAACCAACGTGGAATAAATAATGAAAAATCAAGTCATTGGTTTACTGTTTTTTTTATTTTTAAATTGTACCAAACCATTCGGGAGCAGACCAAACATACTGTTTCCTGGGCCACAGCTCACGCTAGTCCAGGAAGCAGGGCCCCACTATTACTGTAAAAAATATGGCTAATAAAAATTTATGAATTATGAATTTATGAATTCTGACACTGGGTTTAACTAAAATCAACAGGATAAGAATCATGGCCACCCTATCCTGACTCGTCAGCCACTTTCAATCTCAGTGAAAAACTAAGTTAAAATTAAGTACCCACGCTTTTATAATGTACACATTTTCCTGGGAGCCTTTTACGAAATTGTTGTTAACATAAATAAAAACCTATTTTTAAACGGTTTAAAAACTTTTTGCTCATTTATATTCTCTTTTGTTGCAGGTAATAAGCTTGGGCAACGGTGGGAATGGCGACAGGGCAAAGTGCTGTACAAAAAGGTGTAGCAAAACGTAATCCGAAAGGCTCTATGTATAAAGAATAGGTGTTTGGGAACGGGAGAACAGTCGCAGACCAACTAGTTGGGACACTCGGGAATCGCAAAAGCAACTTTTCGGTGTACCTATGTGTTTTCGATTTTCGAATGTTTTTAATTTTTTTGTAGATTTTTCTTTACACTCTGAATTAATATTATGGACCACTAAATATCCAATATGCCTATGTATATCGTATATTAGTATTGAGTGCTTACACTAGGAGATGGGTAGGCGTTTAGTAGTTAACACCAGTACCTACTGCGATTGCCAACCGCCTGCCAAGCGTAATGTTGATGGCTAATTTAATCAATAAACTTTTAGGGATTCATTGAAAAAGGCCAATGTATCAATTTTATAAGCAGTAATATAAATGAAAATTGTAACAACTGATATACACGAAAAAACAAAAATCTTAAAGTTTTTCGAATGAGAGACCTGACTGCCCTAATAACACTGTGACGTTACAATGAGCTTTTTTTTCTTTTTTGATGGCATTTTCCGCCTCTGCGAACCAATTACAATAAGTGGGTTTGCTCTGATGATGGAGTTTCAGGTGTTTTGACGAATAATTGATGTTTTTGTCGAAGCTGCTTAAAATAAGTAAACGGGTTTTATCAGAAAGAGATTGAGAAGGTTTTTACCCTATTATATATTTTTTTTAATAAAACAAATTCATATTATAATAAAATGCGACCATCAAACTGTGTGCCAAACGTGGTAGGCGGCTCTATCCAACAGTGAACGTCATCAGCTGATGATGATAATTAGTAAAGGTTCAAAAAATACTACACAGTACCTTATATAATTTTACTCATAGCTTATAAGTACGATTCTGTTGTTTTACCCAGCCAATTAAATGTACACTGCAGAGCACAATTACCGGAGCATCCAACCTCAACATAAACTGTAGCGCGCCAAAGTCTCGCTCGATCGAAAGCGTCGCGTTGGTTTTGCATCTGTCACGGCGTAATTAGCTGAACGGTAACGTAATTAGTCGAACAGTTACTATAGCAGTGACTGTGCCTGTGTTTTCACAGAGTAATTTTAGCTTTTTAATCACCTGAAAAAAATTACGTTACCCAGGAAATGATAAAAACTATTTTTATCAGTTTTTATTTGTATTTCATACACATCAAGTAATTTGGTATGTAAATGTTGTGACCAAGTGTAATCACTTGAAATTCATTTTTTTTATAAAAAAGCAAAAACGCCATTTCTCTCTAGTGATTTTGAGTGTAATTTCAAACACTAGGGCAGATCACAGTTCAATGAATCTGTGCTAGATGGCGTTATCAGCGCTTTAGCTGAGAGATATGACACAAAAATTCGGAATCTGTGTCAGGAAGCTCGTAGCTCAGTTGGTTAGATCGTTTTTGGCTTTAGAAAAAGCTGCGGGTTCGAGTCACGTCGCGGGTTGTTTGTTATTTTTTTTGTCATTATAACATTAGTAAACATTTTATATCAGGTTTTCAAAAGGTTCAAAATCAACTTCTTAAATTGTGCAAAGAAAGCTACGATCTCCCGTCGTGGAAATGTTCATTTATGTCAGGCCTTTATTGACAACCAGGCAATGAGTTCAGTATCAGTATCAGTATCAATATCAGTCAGCCAGTAAAATCATGTAAAAATTTCAGGAACACACAAATATAAAACCGATATATAACAGTGTGCCAAACCTGTATTCCAGTGCATTGACGCGCTGGTCTGTACTCGATAAGCGCGAAATAACACAAAATAACGAACTCTCGCCTCCCTGGATAATTTGGAATGCACAGTGTTTGTGTAATGGCTGGTTATCAACTTACTTGTTCGACTTACAGAAAGTCACGTTAAGTCCGGGATGAGCTATTGTAAGCCTGTAACACATGCTCTGTTTAGACCTAGGACTTTCAGTTAGTCACTTTAAGTCCGGGATGAGTTACTGTAGGTTTGCGATATAGGCTCTTTTGAGACCTAGGACTTTCAGTTATGTCACGTCTAACTATAACTTGTCTAAGCATATAGTTCACAAATAATGATACCCTGTTGCTTTTTTTGTAAACAATAAAATAAAATCAAATCAGAAAAGTTGATTCATCGAAACTTTTCGCTTAATTATATGTATCCGTTTATCTTTCAAAAATCATAGTTAATTTTACCCATTAAACCATCTTATTTTCAAAATCTACGGTGTAAAATATAATGCAGAAGCCGTCCTTTCCCAGTCACAATGTTCGATGCATAAACATCATTTGCAGCGAAATGTACTGAAATATTTCAAACTTACTAGTTTGTACTACTTTGTTAGTGCCTACAAACTACAACTACAAGTTCCATGGTGCCTACCAGTATACCTACTGGTAGGCACCATGAACTTGTAGTTGAATATCAATTGATAAGTTAATCACTCTTATTTTTTTATTACACTTTAAATTAGCGAGGTGACAATCCGCCTTCAATTTTCTGAATTTTTCTTTAACATAATGAAATTACCCTGCACTTCCGCCCCGTGTCGTAATTACCCCGTTCATTACCAGTGACGTCACTTCCTTTTGTACGCTAAGTTAAATTATACGGCTCATTTTATGATCATTTTGTCTTTTGTTTTAGTTCAATGTATTGTGTTAAAGGTACAAGATGCCTAGCGTTCGACAGCGAATTTGATTGAAATTGTTTTTGTTTGACTACATCTTCTTCTACTTTGATAAAGATTGGAGTAGACTTATGTCCAAAAAAATATCTACCTATTTACTCGTGACTTGAAGTAAAGCATATATATATTATCCACGTCTCGCAACCTGGCTGGACACCCATAATATCTAAGAATTAATTTAAAAACTTCTATAAACCGTTAGTTCCGTGGTCTATTATGCCTTTTACACACTTAGCTTGATTTTTAAATGAACAAAAAGCACTTGCAATGATTTTCTGTTCAGAGAAGGGGTCGAAACACTTCTCTACGTAATCTAAACGATACCATTAATAGGTACAGTATCTACCGGGCTAATTATTATGACAACGATTTAATTTTAATGGTTATTTTGTTAGTTGTTTATTAACATGTTAAACATTTGCGGCTTATTAATAAAATATATTACTAAGTTTAGTGTATTTAAGTAGGTACCTTTAAATGACTCCGAGGGGTATTAGTCCAAAGGTCAAAATGTCAAGGTGTTAAATGTCCAGTTGTCAAAACAACAGTTGTTAAATCGATAACTTGCCAAATCGTCCAGTTTCTAAAAAGACAAATTGCTAAAAAGTCTAGTGGTACATACTTCCAAATGCCAAATCTAGCCAAATTATCTGAGTAGTTGTTGCTATGCTATATGTCTACCCTGGATTATTTGCAGCGATGTTTTCTAGAGTTTAATTTCATAAAAAAAATGTTGGTAGATTATTATAATTATTCTAATCTTTTTCAAACACATTTAATGTATACTTGTATGGTCTTAGTTACAGAGTAGTTATCGAGATACGAAATAAAGGCTAATTTGAACATACATCTATCAATATGATTTTGTTTTATTATACAACACTTCTCTCAGATTGTTTAGTGTAATTAACAAATCATTTCAAACCTCTCTGTCAAAGGGCCTCTTGGAACCTTCTTTGAACCATCCCTCTGCGCGCGTTTTATTTTACGAAAAGCAAAATAGGTCATTATTACAAGTGCTTTTTACAAGTGCTTTAGTTGTTGTTTTGAGGTTTCATTGTACTTACAATTCCCATTTGTGATTGTAACTTTTGACTTGTTGTGTAAAATTTTCAAGTTAGGCTGATAATGTAAGGGATTTTTTTCTAAAGGTCGCTTACTGTAGCGTGGAAAGGAACGTGTTGCAGCCACAAGCGTACTTTGATTGGTTTGCTATAGCTGCGCTACATCACAGAGGGCGTTTCTATGTTTGCCACGTCTTTAGTACAAAACATGCAAAAAGGAAACAAAATAATGTGTTCTAAACGTGAATAAAAATACTATGTTTTATATTTTATAATTACAAGACATAATTTCACACAATGCCATCAAGTCCCAAACTAAACAAAGCTGCTTGTAATATGGTGAAGAAATTATGGATAGAATACTGATATACTTTTTTGTTGTAAATAAATTAAATACCAACACCCACACCAAAACAAGCATTTATATCCATCACACAATTGATTATCCTGGGTGGGAATATAACCTATATCCATATAAATATATATGTATATATGAATATAACCATATGCGCATGTCAACTTTGTGAAGTTGACCGTGCCGTCACTCGTCTTACCGCCGTAATGTTCCTTTATTCACACACATTGTTTGGCTGTGGCTGCATAGCTAGTCGATGGCATTAAACGATTTAATAGGCAAAGGAGTCTTTTCTAAAAGGCCTGAGTTTTTAAAAGGCATTTCCTTAATATATTTCTCAATTACAAATGTACCTAAAACAGTCACAAGAAGACATTTCCCAATTCAGCAAATTTAAACAAGCTACGGACAAACCCCTTCCCCAATTAAACCTTAATAAAACCTTAGGACAATGACACAATCCGTTTGCGACAAGCCGTTTCAATTTTAACTGTGTATTTTGGAAACGAGCGGCGAGAAGTATTGATTTAGGGGACTGTTGGGTATAATTTACCATAATGTCTGTCCGCCGCTTGAGGCCTATGAGTTCAAACAACTGTTCAGACTAAGCATGATTGAGGCTTAGAGTTCAGATCACTGCTCTAGCACTAAGCATGAATGTTATGAGAGTTCAGATAACTGCTCATACTAAGCATCGCTGAATGCTATGAGAGTTTGGATTACTGCTCAGACTACGACTGAGGTCTATGAGAGTTCAGATCACTGCTCAAACTAAGCGTGATTGAGACTTATGAGTGTTCGGATTACTGCTCAGACCAAGCATCACTGAGGGCTAATGAGAGTTCGGATATCTGCTCAGACTAAGCATCAATGAGACTTATGAGAGTTCGGATCACTGCTCAGACTATTCGGATCTCTGATATGACTAAGCATCATTGAGGCTTATGAGAGTTCTGATCACTGCTCAGAATAAGCATCATTGAGTTATATCGACTATTCAAAAGTAAGTCGGCAAGCGGACGGTTGGCTATGAACACATACCAATTCATATATAATATCACGCCGTTTTTAATAATAATTTACTTTTCAGAGGAGGTCGCGGCTTAAGAATCTACCCCTCCAAATGTAAAAGGCGAAACCGGGAACATAATACCTTTTTTAAGCGATAAATGCCCGTTTTTCGAATCAAAATAACATTATACCTGGTCACGATTCTCCAAACATCTCTTGCTGCATGTAGCAAGTTGCAAGCCCATGGTTAGAGGAATACTAGCCGGTAGTCTAGGACAGCTGGTCCAAGGAATACATCCGCTGTCTCATAAATCACCCCAGCCGTTACCTTCAGGACCAAAATGTTTTAGGTGGGATTTGAACTCACATTCGCACTGTAGTTAGTGTAGCTAATAGCGTAGGTCATCAGGAGAGATAAGTACAAATCTACTAATTACGATACCCTTTTGCGGATCCGGGGGTAAAACTATCCCTCATTAGCGCAGATCGGAGCCGATCGCTTAGGGGCTGAGCGCACGGCTCACGTGGGTCATTTACGCCCAAGTTTGAGTGGGTTAAACCATCTTGAGTGGACTTACTCAATGTGCACTTGGTGGTTAGCCATTGTGTATCTAACTTTAGAACCAAAATATAATACCCAAGTCAAATCAACGCTCACTTATGTCCTTCTTTTGTTTTGGCTGAAATAATAAACAATTAAACTAACTATGTACAAAGGAATCAGTCGGATTACCTAAGGACCGTTACAAAAGGTCTATTGGTAATTCAACGGTTCCAGACCAGAACCAGATGTAAGCGTGTCTAAGACACTGGCTGCTTTGCCACGCTGAATAACTGTGATAATTTGCTGGCCTGAATAAGAGCCGGCTTTTGGGTTTAGTGTCGCAGATTTAAAGCCGGGTGTTCGTTTTTCAAATTGCAACTTGTTCTTTGATACATAATATGTTTGCTCATTTTTTTATGTGTTATATTTCAGCGGAAATAACTGGTTTTCCGGTTTATAAGACCAGCGCCCCGCTATTACACTTGCGAGCACTCTTAAAAGGTTCGTTCAGATTTTCAATAGCAAAGTTTGAACCGTTTCATCGCTCAATAACATAATAATTGCTGTGTTATGCTTTTTGACTGATTTTCTCATGTGGAAATTTAAAATAATAAATATTTACACCGGAAACAAGTGGTATTACAAAATTGTTCAAGAAAAATGTTTTAACTTACATCATACATCATCAATTCAGCCATTGCCAACAAACTCGAACCTTCCTAATTCATGCCACTCAAAGCGATCTAGAGCTGCCTTCATTTACCGGGTTTCCGTTTTCAACAAGCATCACGGCTCATTTGTTTGCCTGCCCTACCCGAGAACATTTTTTTTATTGTGCGTCGGGGAAGCGCTTTAATTTCACCTGGCTTCAGGTTATGTTAAGGCCGAAGGTGGAAGAGCATTTTAACCGGAATCCTCGGCGGTCTGTGGTACTAGCTATTTTACCGGTGAATTCCAGAACACAATAATTTAAAAGAAAAACGTTTGTTTACGTTGTTCCTGACATTTGGTCGGTTGGAAATCCCATCGTGCTTTTTAATGATTTGATAATGAAAAACATTTATTCAATAAAAAGTACAATTAAACTAACTATGTACAAAAGAATCAGTCAGATTACCTAAGGACCGTTACAAACGGCCTATAGGTAACTCAACTGTTCCAGACCAGTACCAGACGGAAGCGTGCCCAAGACACTGGCTGCATTGCCACGTAATTAGCTACTGCCCTGTTTCTGGTGTGATCCCTCATTGGGATATATAATAATAGCGTTGCCACATGTCCGCGCTGCGCCTCCACAACATCATAACACAGGACAGTATCAGTGATGAACAAGTGATTGTTCTTCGAGACTACATACCCTCTTGAGGTCAGGCCTTAAGCCAACCTAAGAGAAAGATATCGAGACGAAGCACCTAGAATATTGGAATCTAACTCTAAGTTTTACCAATGTAATTACTTATACTCGTATTCCACTATCATCATTTATTTTTATACTTACCTTTTTTTTTTTTATTTAAATAAATAAATTTAATTACAATTTTTAAATACGACGATAGAAATTGATATTTTTGCAAATACTTGTAAAAGCAAAATCATGTTAAAAAATATACCTGAAATATTAATATTATCCTTGGAGTTTACCCGGAGTGAATATTATTTTAGGTGAGGGTGTTCTGAGACGACTTAGTTCCACCCTAGTCTAAGCTTACATCTTCTCTCGTGAGTTGGTGGTGAAATATTTTACTGTCAGCAATAAAAAATGTAAAAATTTAAAAGTGATACGATCTCTATTCTTATTATATTCTTATACAAAACTGATCAGAACAAAATTACACATCCTTTGATATTAATTCGAATGTATTATAAGCCATTCACTAATCCCCTCAACGATCCTTCCACTCCATTTAACGACGTGTCCGTGCATCGTTTGCTCGGCACTGTATGTGTACACTGTACATGTATAATATAGTGCACACTGTATATGTACACTATAGTGCATAGTGTTCTGTTCTACGCATTAGCATAGTTCATGTGTACCTGCTTGACGCCTAGTTCATAGTACCAAGTCCATTATTATACTTGCGAGCAAAATACCAATTTAATTAGCTTAATTTTGAATATATGACACTTGTACACTGTTTTTTTTGTGTTGTTGGTTCAAAATAGTATGTACAATCGCCTGCACTTATATGTATACACTACAATTTGAATGGTTTTTATCCATATCTGGTAAATATGTTATCAATTTAGTATTCAAGGCATATCTATCAGGTATAAATACAAAAATATTGACAATTTACCATACACGAATGTAAAAGTAATGGCTTAATTTTGACATTGATGAAGTACTAGCTTTTACACGCGACTTCGTCCGCGTTTGGTTTTTTGAAATAGGTACAAGTATATTTATTAATATAAATATAAATATATATATTTGTTGGATATCTGGATAAATTTGACCGATTAGCTCCTACATGGTGTGCAGACACGCACACCGAGGGTTCTGACCCACATTCCCATACAAAAAATGCCGGCTTTTTGAAGTCATAGTGCCGGTCCAACTCACGTTTGGCCAGATTTTATTATTCATTTATTTATTTACCACAAAGTAAGCACTATAGTACTCACACCAACTTTGTTATTATACAGGTCGAAAATAACAATTAAAAACGTTTCATGTATGGGAACCCCCATTTTTTTTTATTTATTATTAGTCGGGTCTGAATATTGGACACCCCATCCTTTATTTCTGAAAAATAATTAAAAACCGAAAATATGCCATAACTTATTCCTCATGGGCAATCAACATACTAATTTTCAAGTGCCTATAATTTGTGGTTTCAGGGATATGCAACTTTTTACTCTGAATTTTGAACCCCATTTTGAACCCTAAGGGTGCGAATTGAAATTATCAAAATTCCTTTCTTAGCAGACGTTTACACACCAAGACAAACATGCCCTTGAAATTTCAAGTCTGCACGCCCAGCGGCTTAGGCTGTGCGTTGTATCTAGTTGAATCAGTCAGTCAGTCACTCAGGACTTGTCCTTTTATGCATTAGAAGATTACTGTGTATCAAGTAGTAAAGTTACATTAGTCAAGGATCGTAAATACATCCACGTCAACAGCCCATTTATGTAGTGGTTAATTGGATATTAGACAGAACCTCCTACAAAAACGGAAGCTCTTAATATGTATTACTGTTATTTAGTGAAAAAATCCTTTGTATTGATTCCACTCCATCATCAGAGCTACCAAAGGGATATTCAGCCATTGCATAAAGAGCACTCAAAATACACCAGTTTATTATAGAAACCACGTGTACATCGCGTTTTTTTTTGTTAAATAACAATGTTTTTTGTTTTTTTTTTCTATTAATTAATAATTTAACCCTTCAATTATTAAAAAAACAAAAATCTATGAATCACGTTCTTATATATTTCATATGAGGAATGTATAATGATAATTGTGACCTTTTATCATGCATGGTTTCAGAGTTAGGGCATACTTTAAATGAAAACTTTCAACCCCTTTTTGAACCCCTTAGTGTACGAATTTTCAAAATCCCCGTCTTAGCGCTTGTTTTCGCATCAAGACAAACATACCCACCAAGTTTCATGTCTCTACGATTAGCTGTTTAGTCTGTGCGTTGTTATCAGTGAGGCAGTTAGCATTTTATATTGGTATAAGATAATACTAACTTTTTTGGCCCTGTAATGATAAAATAAGCTCATCGTGTGCATTATTATGCTTAAAATTCCAATCATATTTGAGAGTTGTGTCAATATGCAGAGTCATCATTTGGAAACGCAATCCATTTAATTACTAAATGCGTATACTTAATAAATTTTCTGATGGACGACCTTTTATGTACCGTTATGATATCAAGTTTCTGATAAATTGGCATGTTCATAATGTAGATACATATGTAGGGACGGATGAAGGTTCTGATAAATTGACGTGTTCATAATGTCAACTTACATATGTATGGGATAAATTGGAATGTTCAAAATGTACATTTTACACACATTATTTTGTAGTAAAAACTTTGGCTCTGTAAAATTCTGTTCCAAATTTTGAATGCCAATTGCTATTCAATTGGCATTCAAATTTGGAACAGAATTTGAAATAATTTTTGAATTTCACAAACGTTACGCCAATATACGTAATGACTGTCTCAATAATAACAGTCAGCAGTACAGCAAGTGCCATCTAATTCTGTGCCTGAATTGTCCAACCTTGGTAACTCAACATAATTAAAAAAATATATATTTAACGTAACTTATATACATTTTCAGTGACGGCTCTTCGCGAGCATTGGGACGAAGCCAACGCCCGTGTGCTGCAACGGAAAGCGCAGCTCGACGCGATGCTCGGCGACTCGCAGCGATACGAAGCGAGGCGGCGCGAGGCGGACGCCTGGCTCGCGAGGATGGAGGCTCGCCTCGCCGCCATGACGCCGCCTGGACACACTGCTGACGTGCTTGAGGCACAAGTCCGGGATCAGAAGGTGAGAATCAAAACCACCTCTGTGGTCTTGTGATTTGCCTAGAGGTGTCAGATCCAGAGGTCCCGGGTTCGATCCCCAGGGGGAGTACAATTTTGTGCTCAGTTTGGTTGGTCGTAGGACTTTGTTTAAGTCTGCCTGGCTAGGTAATACCGTCTTACCTAATTCTGTCGCCATATCAACAATTCTAAAATTGTTGTGTTCCGGCATTTAGAGGTAAGATAACCAGTTCCTCAGATTGTTGAGGATTCTGCGTGAAGTGCGCTTCCACCTTTTGAATTTTCACGTTGTATCACAACGTGAAAATTCAGGTGTGATGAAGGCCAAGTACCGCCCCATAGTAAAAAATAAATTAAAAAAAACCCATGCACGTTATTTTGTTATTATCGATAATTTTGTTAATACGTCGAAGATAATGTCTACCGTCTTGTTGTACCCAAACCGTAGCGGTTTATTTATTTATCCGAATTCAAACACAGACCTATATACTATTGTTTTATTTTATTGCTGTATTGCATTCTGTGCGTTTTCTCTATTCGTATTCTACTCTTCAAGTCCTTTCATTTGATACGTTTATATCAAGGGGGTCGACAAAAAAATACACCACCTGAAATATTGTGGTGACGGCCATATTGAAAGTATTGAGTATTGCATTGTCTTGTCACCAGCGGGCCTAGCACGGGGTTTTCATCTCTACTCTACCCTAGAATAGAGAAGACAGTTTCTTGTCTTCGTTATCTTTCTTTTGCCCGAACACGCCGTTTCTCAAAGCAAACCCTAGAAAGCAGTTTCCTCGTAGACAAGCTCTTTCTATAGCAACGGAAACGAAACCACAGATCAAATATAAAATGTTGTAAGAAGTTCGTTCGTTGCGTTTCATTACCCACAAAATGTCAACACGAAACAAGAAATACAGTTTATACGTAAAACGAAAAATTTTGCATTTTTCCATTGCTCCACAGTCTTGTGGGGCCCTAACTAACCTAACTCCTTGAGTGCGCCTTGAAGACGCACCCATTCTTCATTGTGGGCCCGACGTCCCAGGGGCCCGGTATATTCTCCCAAGGCGAACATATTATGTGTGGACACGTAGTCCACTAATGTATTTACTAATATTATGTTCCATAACCATTGCAAGGCTTCGAAACTATTTCATCCATCCATACTAACCTTATTTGATATCTATCTCATAATGGGAAAGACACCTATGTCTTACTAGCTTCATTGAAATTTTCAGACTTGGAGGGACCTTAAAAAGAAAGCCCGGATCGATGGTGCTCGGCACAATCTTAACAAACACAAATTTGTTACAAAAAAGTTGCGCCTAAACTCGGCCTCCGGCAAATCGAGAGCTACTGTGAGCTCTCGAACTGCGATTCTTTCACTTCTCCGGTCGTTTTTCTCCTCATACTGGCTCAGAAGCCAATTTCTTCCACCGTTAATAGTAACCGTAAAAAATATTCACTAAATTATGCGAGAGAAACGCTTCTCTAGGTCTCGAGAGGTGTAGATAATTTTAGAAGAAATGTTTCTATTTTCAAACGTCAAAAGTAGAGTAAATTGAATGGCATGCTCGCAGTGGTAGACTCATCTCTAGAGTAGACTAGAAAACATTTCTATCCGTTCATTCTTTCAAACGCCATGTTCCCGATCGAAGAAAACTTTCTACTCTCTACACCTAAATGTCATTTTTATGTCATTTTTAATCTATTCTACCCTAGACAAGAAACCCCGTGCTAGGCCTGCAGAACTAAAGTTGGTCAAAAAATGGTTCGAATTCAGCTTGCAATATTTTAACTAATCAAACTAACATAAATTGCATGTTCAATAAAATCTTATAATGATATCGGATAGGTAGATACCAACCGCTGGTTTGAGAGTGGACTGAACGCCGCACCGCCTTTAGTCGTCGTAGCATCGTAGAGCCTCTACGCCGTAGACCTCCGTAGCCTGTTCGTAGCCCGTAGCTCAGTCACTATGTAAATAGGTCGGCACTCGGTTATAATAAGACGTCTCGTGGTGTTACCCGCTCCAGCGCGCTTGAAAAGTATCGGCAAATCGCGCAGAGAGCGGGAAACTTGGGGATGATAGGAAAATTGGAAACACATAATGTGGTTGAATTTGGTCTTGATATCAGACTTACATTTCTATTCATTACATTTATTTCAAATATATACAGCTAGTTATCGAAAAGCTTATGAACAAGTAGAATACAATATAAATAACTATTAATCAGCATGTGTGCGATGAGACAATTTGGTTTTTTTATCAACTTATTAAGTTAGGATGCAAGTGAAAGGATTCTGAAAAAAATCCACATAAATGAAATCAATGTAATAGTTAGCTAGTTTATAAATATGCATGGATATTTAACGCAGCGCCATCTCGCTCCAATGAGAAGTACCTAAAGAAAACCCGGTTGTTCACTCATATTTTTGTCTTATAGTTAGTTATTAAATCGTGTTTTACGCCGTCCCTGCCTCTACTGCCGGTACAAAGCTGTCTGAACCATTAACCGCATGTCGATTACCTCTAAGTTGGCGAGTAAAGGGGTCTGGCTGGGTTAGGTACGCTTTGAGCGAATTTTTGATTCTATATTCTAGGTTACTTAATACTTTACAGTACGAATAAATAAATAATAGGTAATCTGACTGATTCCTTTGTACATAGTTAGTTTAATTGTACTTTTTATAGAATAAATAAAGTAAATTTAAAAAAAATAAAAAAAATGACAAATAAATTTCTTATCTTACAGAGGGTTTATTTATATTAATCACTAGGAAACACCCGGGACTTTATTCTTGTTATCCTGTGGGAATTTCTGAGAACCCTTTCTTTTTGCACCCCTATATAATGAAGGCCAGCCACCCATTAAAAACATAGTGTATACATATTGGATTTCCAAGGTTATATTTTATTTTGCGCGGAACCCTACTTACGTTTTACTTTACTTCTTACTTTATTTTTTCTTCAGCTTCTTTCAGCTCGGTCCAGCCGTTTTAGAGATTAGCAGGAAAAAACAGCCATACAGACAAAAAAACATGTTTATTTTTTTATTTTGAGTAGTTATTTTTACATTACAAATAGACTTTTTCATTCATCCATTTCTTGGGAAGTGAATTATATTCGCAAAGTGGTTAACTGCAAAAAAAAAAGTTTCAAATATAACAAGGGATTCATTTCACACATTTCACAACTAGCCTCAAATTATGCAAATCTTATTATATGGTAACTAGATTATTCATCACACAAATGTATGTCTCGTGTGGGAATGGAACCAAAACTAAAGGCTAAACCACCACCAACTGAACATAGTTTATGATATATGATAGTGAAAATAGTTTGATTAAGTCGCGATTTCTTTGCAAAAGGCCACACAATGCTATAGAGATATATGTTTAAAAATACCTAAAACGTGCCTAGCTCATGCAAACATCCATAAAGTTACGTATACCTACTATAAATCTAAGTTAATTGGTGGTTAGAAAGGGGCGGACCTTCCCTTAGTTTATGCAAAGTTTCGGGTTAGAGCGCCGCAAAACTCGCGGTTAGAGCTTGTTATTTTACAAGGGGGTGTTTAAAACATGCTTTTGAGTAATATGCTCCAATTTCATGAGCGTCAAGAGAAATGATCCCAAATGTTTTATCATAAGCCATGAAAACTTGGAATCAGCTTCGAGAATTATTTTTGGCGTGAAGGAGGAAATATCATTCAAAGATTCGCTACTTTTTTTTATTAGAATGGATGTTGAAATTGTTGTAACACGAATGATACCTATTATTTTTGAGAATTTACTTTTTAAAAAAAAAAACAGTGGCCTGCCATATAATATGTATACAAAGTTTTGAAAGTGAAACCAGTACTTTTATGTTCGCGTCTTGTAAAATCTGTCATTACTTTTGTATTGACATGAGAGATTCTTCTTTACATTACCACCGAAAAAATAAATCTACCAGATGTGGATACAAAACCAAATTAAATAGTATATGGTCAACATATCCTGATATAATATGTTCAAGTTCACTTATAACTTTCTAAGCGAAACCATTACTCTTATATTCGCGTCTTGTATACTCTTCTTTACTTTTGTATTGACAAGAGATTCTTCTTCACTTCAATACCAAAATAAAAAATCTACCAGGGGCCCTACCGCCGACGGCGAAGCCGATCTCCATTGGCTTAAAATTAGCTTCATGAGAACTAGAAACGATTTTTACTACCGGGTATGTGTCATATCCAAAATGGCGTTTCCCATCTTAAAAGTGTACACATGTTATGAAACCTATCCGTTCAGTACATTTGACGGTAAAAATCGTTTCTAGTTCTCATGAAGCTAATTTTAAGCCAATGGAGATCGGCTTCGCCGTCGGCGGTAGGGCCCCAGATGTGGATATAAATCCATATAAAAAGTATGAGGTATACATATCATTGCAGCTGTCATTTGTGATATATAGCATAGGATATGAGAAGTAGCATTACTTCTCATATCACGGTTAATATTCCTAAAACGTAGTAAATTTCGGTTTGCAGTCGTTCCATGCAGAGGTCCACCAGTATAAGCATCAGATCGAGCTGTTCGGCCAGCTGACGCAGCGGCTCATCGCTGTGTACCGCAACGATGACACCACGCGGGTTAAACGGGCCACGGAAGCCGTCAACCATCGGTACAATGAGCTGAATAACAGGTATGACCTTGGCATTCTTTTTAACCGATAAAAAAAAGAGGTTCTCAATTCATCTCCCGATTTCTCGAAGAAGCCTGAACCGATTTGGAAAATTCTTTTTTTTTTTATTCACAGTTGGTCCGATCGTCATCAGGTCAGGATCTTTTTATGGGATCCTGAAGAAATCGTGGGATTTCTCGAAGGTCATAGGCACACTTGAAGCGATTTGGGTATTTTTCGGGTGTATTAGCCCAAAAGTAAGGAATTCACGGACCTTTGTCATTAGGTCAGGATCTGATGATGAGATTCTGTAGAAATCGAGGCAACACTTCAGAAATTATAGGCACACTTGAAGTGACTTGGTTATTTTTAGGGGTATTTTTAGGTTTTACCGCAAAAGTAAGGAAAAAACGATCTTCTTATAGGATCACGCGTCTGTCTGTTTGTCTGACTATCTGTCATCAAAATAATTGAAACAAAAACGTCATTCAAATCAAAGAAAATTGTACTTATTATATTTTGAAGTAGATTGAAGTCGATTTTATTTTTAGTTTTTAAAACGTAATTATTATGATTTATGGGTTAGCTCTTGACCTCTTGTTCTGGTTTTTCTAGCTCTAAGCCAGAGCAAGGATGAGGCTTACGATAGAGCCTTCTTCCCATTCTTCCAAGCTTCCCATTCAACAAGCCTCACAGCTCAGTTGGTAGTAGCTCTGCCTTTTGCGCTGTAGGTTGTGGGTTCAATTCCCACCATACAATTGTCATACAATTGGCATGCAATTGTGTGATGAATATTCATGTTTGTTTTGGGTGTTGTATTGTATGATAAGTATATTAATACAAAAAAAAGTATTTCGGTATTAAGCCCGTAATCTAGTTCCCATATTACTAGCTTAATTAGTTTGGGACTTTATAACGCTGTGTAAAATTAAAGTCCTGTAATATTTATTATTTATACTTTTGGCAAACCATTTCGCGCCGGAATTCGGCAAGAGGGTGGTCGCTAGCCAGATATACCTTTACAGGTCATACGACCATTGTTGTGATCGTTCAGCTTAAGCCTCTAGCAAAAGCCAAACTGCTTAGTTGCCCGAAAACCTCTAGGAAGATCACATCAACACCATACATTATTTTTCAAAACGTGATATTGCGTAGTTCTCTGGTATTTCGTTGTTTACTATCTGTATTTTATTATTGACGGAAAAATATTCTTTGAATCGTAGTATAATTGAAGTACAGAAGCTTTAGGCTCACCGTCACGCCATCTCTGGAAGGGTAAATAAAACTACTAGCACCATCTATATTTAAGATTTGACACTTCTACTAACGGTGATGTTGTGACGCAACAGGTCCCTCTATGGTTAGTAAAAGGAACAAAGATACATCACACTATTTCACTGCCAGGACTTTGGCTGCTCCTGTAAGAGTGCAATGTAAGATTTACAATATTTTGGCAATCGTACATATGTCAGAAACTCAGTTTTGGCATAAATACGTACTTACCTACCTTACTTTTTGCCTGTCAGAAAGAGGGTAATGTTATTTAAGAGTAGGTAGCTCTATGATTGTATGTTTGTAGAATATCGTTTTCATTGTAATGCTATGCAGCCTAGACAGATTCATGAATTATAAAATGTGAGGTGTCGTTTAGTTCCTCTAAATCGTAGAAGTGTCATCGGCTATATGATTTTAATATCGGGGTGCGAATAAAAATATAAGGGGGATGGCTAAAATGAAATGTTTTATAACTATATAGGCATCAAATGAAAGGTAACATGATGATACGATATTATAGATTGTAATACTTTTTCAGGCCATGTTCTCAAAACTTTGAACTTTGAAATTTTAGTTGCGTTTTAGTATTTTCTTTTCATTGTACGACGGGGAAGCGTACAAGTTGAAAATTGAAAAACAAGTTTCAACTTTCAACTTGTTCATTCCTGAAAATGTAAATTAGATATGTAGGTAGGTACTAAGTATTTACTTAATTATCATCTAAATAATCAACATATTGATTTTGTATCCAGCATCGTGAATCGCGGTAAGGCGCTTCACTCGGCAGTATCATCTCTGCAGAACTTCGACAGGTCGCTGGAGAACTTCGTGGCCTGGCTCAGTGAGGCGGAGTCACTGCTGGATGCTGCGGAGAGGGACCCTCATCTGCTCAAGGTATACCATTTACTTGTTTCCTGCGTTTCTTAGTCTTTACTTTGGAACAAAAGTGAGTCTGCTCATCTCTGGCTGACGGTTTTAAGTGTTTGTATACTACCAAAAAAAAGTAGGTTAGTATAAACGAGGACTTCACTTTCAGGTAAAGGATCACAAGTGAAATAACTGGGCCTTACTCTGAGCGTGGATCGTATGAGGATCACCTACTAAGGGGTAGTCAAAGGCACGTCCAAACTTACATTCGGTACATGCCCACGATTTGCAAGTTGCTAGTATTCAATACGCGACAGGTTGCAAGCCCATCGCCACTTAGCGGAATACAGCCAGTGACACATGTCATTTAGACTTTTGGTCTTAAAGACATGCCGGTTTCTTCACGATGTGACCTTCACCGTCAGAGCATGTGCATATGTCAAATGCGCACATAAACCTTAACGACTGGAGCCCACAACCTCTGGATTCCGATCCGGCTGATCCATACCCATTTAGCCACACAGCTCTTAAAGGCCAAAAGGCTCTAAAAATCTCTAGTATTTTGATTTTATTATATTGTATGATTAATTAATTTAAATATAATGGATGGTGGTCTGACAAAGTCAGCTACCGAAAAATAATTGCTTCAGCTTGACTGACTCTTTAGAATGCCATCTCTTAGATGTTGATAGAAACACCAGTGGGTGAAGCACGGATATTTTCTTAGAGAGAAATGATAAAGGGGGCGCTATCAACAAATATGATGCTATGTGCCGCCATCTGTTTTAGCAGTTCTATAATCATAACGAAACTGGCAGATTAGGAAAATACCGTGAAACTGCGCCCTCCATTTTATGGGTTCGAAACTAGCTGTTTAGCAGCGCCATCTTCCACGGAGCAAGTGAACTACATGCTACGGTTACCTCACTTGTTTGTTCAAGCGGTATAGTTTAGTTGTGTTCTGAACAAAATAGATGTCGCTGTTTGCCCCTAAAACGACTAGCGTGTTAAAGAGGAGAGTTGGTAGGTAAATAGCGCTACCACGAGATATTTGGTTAATTTTAAAGTAAAGGGCATTGTTTTGGTAATCTACATCGCTGAAATTCGTTAGTTGTGGTTAGTGTGGAAAACTTGTAGGTAGGGTATAAGGGTAAGGATAGAGAAAATAAGCCGGCTATGATCCCTCGGCCGCCTAAGCCCAATACCAAACTATTTGGAATATAAAATTTCTATAAGTAGGTATAGGTATATTACGTACAAAGTATGGTAGGCATACATAAGCACTAAGTTTAACCTAGAAAATAAAAATTTAAATCTAGAAGCAATTAACCAAACATCGGTGTCAGTGGCAAAACATTAGATATTGTTTCAATACTTGGGCCGAAGAAATTCTCTATGATATAACTGGAAATCACTTACTACCAGTTATACCGCAGAAAGTATTTCTTTCTTTTCATATAACCAATCATTATAACCTTTTTTTTAATGAAAAGCCCTCTTCTTTCGATCTCACCGATCTTTTGATTAACTAGCAAACGCCTAGGCGTTTAGTATTAGTTTAGTTTTGTAGATTATTTATTTTGGACAATGGATTTCCGCAAAAATCCATTGGCCTAAGTAAATAATCTGAAAACAGAAAGATATTTCGTAAAAGATCCGCTAAATTCGTAAAACTTGACATAACAAAAAAAAAATATAATATAGACAATTACGGTTGGAATATAGGTATTGTAGTTGATTTGGTAAGTATGAATCAGATAGCACCGGCCTCGTAAGTCGGGTAACAGAAAGTTGTGTAATTGACGTGGAGTAAAAGGTGTGTAAGGGGTTAGGAGTGTATAGATGTGTTATGTGTATATGTAAATTTGAGTCTAGTAGTGAGGTAAAAGAGAAAGGGCGTACGTATTGGATCAAACTGGAGTTTTTAACATGTTTTCTGCTTCTCCATACGTAAGTCGTAGAAACCAGCTGGTACACGTGATTTTAAATTTAAATCTGGTTAGTGGGTATATGTTTAATAACGTTTTGACTTTATTGTACAGGCTGCTACTGAGATGAAGAAAGTGTCTCGCCGCAATGGCAGTTAATCGCGGTTGGATTTGGCAAACAATATCTGAATGTCGTTTGTTGAGCTTTAATTTGTGGTCGAAACTTAGGGATGAGTGAAGAGTGAAGTTAAATAAAATTGTTGAAAGAATAAATATCTGCCCGAGTGCTAGAACCCCGCGAGAGAGTATAGTGTATTTGTGGAAAAATGCCTAGATTTATAAAACTTCATCTTTAAGACTGCTCTTAGGGCACGCTCAAGCTTTAACACAGGAATCATAGCTGCACCTCCCCACGTGGTGATACGGTAAGAGATAATAGACTGTACTAGGGAAAAATATACCATTTCGAGGCATTCAGGATCTACGGCACAGAACAAACAACTAAATTCACAACCCAAATATTTGTCTTAGGTGAGAATTGAACCAACAAACTACAGTACAAAAGGGATAGCTACTACCAACTGAGCTGTTAGACTTGTGAGACAACAACTATCTAAGTTTTTCACATTGTATAGAGACTTTTTGTTACAAGATAATGTTCGTTTCTTAGCTTTCCTTCTGGCGTTCAGCGCAGACTGCGTACAAAGTTCGTCTAGGCAATTTGAACTTGGCAATAAGCGATAATAATGTCGGGAAAAGTTTGATTACTTTAATGGGTTTATGTTTTGAAGAATGATTACAATGGTTATTGGCTGGCGGTGGGTTGTTTTGCTGATGGATTTTATAGAGGTTCTACGTCCCGGGTTTTTATAAGCCTTCGCTGTTGTTTAATAGAAATTTCAGACGCACAGCCTATTATCATCCCCACCTCCGTTTCACAATGACCAATAGCTTAACGCGCCCTTTTTATTTCGATACGATTATTCCATGCAGATATCGTAATACGGGCGCTAAGACATGATTTGTCATAATGAATACGGGCTCAGGTTGATATTCCAAATTTAAGAACTACGCACGAATATTTTATTATACACAAGAATAGAATATTTTATTATACACACTGCACTGCAAGAACTTGGAACAAGCTCCCAGCGTCTGTTTTTACGCTGTGTGACCTAATGTCTTCAAGAAGAGAGTTAATATTAATGCAATCAAATTATTTTTTAATTAATTAATTTAAAAAAAATGACTAACTTTACATTAACCTGAGCCCTTTTTTAAACAACAAAGTTAGCAAATAAGCTTACGGCCCACCTGATAGCGGCTACCGATGCCTATGGACGAGGCATCACTGGTAATGGCTTGTATAATTTGCTCTTTACAAGGTGAAAAACGTGACTTTTGCTCCCCCACTATTTTCAACCTATATATTAATGGACTGAATGGAGAGGCGCTCAGTGAGCAACATGTCGGGTACCACATAGATGGCGTTTGTTTCAATAACATTAGCTACGCGGATGACATGGTGCTTCTGAGCGCCCTCGGCCTCAGAAAACTTCTGAGAATTTGTGAGGGTTATGCGGCTGATCATGGGTTGGTCTAACACTGTAAAAAGAGTCAGTGCATGGTATTTCAGGGTGGTCCCAGAAAGGTGACTGAGGTGCCTCCGATTATTAATGGAACACCGTTAGCTAGAGTTGATGAGATCAAATACCTAGGCCATCTCGTCACGGCTACCCTGAGGGACGATGCCGACATCGAACGGGAGCGGAGGACGCTGTCGGTCAGAGCGAACATGGTGGTCCGCAGGTTTGCAAGGTGTTCGATCGAGGTAAAAATGACTCTTTTTAGAGCTTATTGCACCTCTTTCTATCGCCCTGCGTATCCAGTTCAATAATCAGCCGCCTCGATAACCCGTATATGATCACTGATGTATGCTACACATTGTGCGTTGTGAATAATTTGTGTTAAATTTAACCGCCTCTGTGGTCTAGTGGTTCAACCCACCGATTTCGGATCCAGAGGTCCGGGGATCGATCCCCATGGGGAGTGCAATATATTGTGCTTGGTTTGGTTGGTGGTAGGATCTTGTTTAAGTCCGCCTGGCTAGCTACCACCATCTTACCTAAATCTGTCGCCATAATAACAATTCTCAAAAAAATTGTTGTGTTCCGGCATTCAGAGGCAAGATAGCCAGTTCCTCAGTTTGTTGAGAATTCCGGGTGAAGTGCGCCTCCATCTTCGGCCTTTTCTCAACTTGTTACCAGGTTAGATGAAGGTCAAGCGCTTCCTCGTCGTACAATAAAAAAAAAAAAAAAATTGAAATATATATTTTGTTACATATATAAATTTGGTTTTGCTATTCTAATATTTTTAATATTTACTGACATGTTGTGATTATAACTTTAGTAATGCGACTGCTGATGACTAATTTATTGTATTATTAATGAGTCTGTGTAACTTGAGAAATAAGTGAAATTATTATTATTATATTTAACCATTTTTCTTTATTTGCAGGTAATGCATGTCATAAAAAAATACTGGACACTGTCTGAAATTCCGTGAGTCGTAGAATTACTAAGCTTAGCTAATTGATTCGGGCGTTATTTTGCGGAGATCCATTTTTCGAAATAAATCCGAAAATAGAAAAAATCTCGTAACACATTCGCTGAATAATTAATGATAATTATTATTATTTATTCATTTTGTAGCCAACCATAAATTAATATGACATTCTATTTAACCTTAAAAGAAAAATGCGTGCTAGTGCATGCAAATCTAGCATTATCTTAGTAGGTAGATAGGTAAATTTAAACAAAATTAACATCCTCAGGCAATATAGTCTTGCTGCTAAGCTGACGAGTCCTCTGTGGACGTGTTACCGCTCTGAGATTTCTTTACTTTGCTAACACAATAGGTACATAATATTATAGGACAGGTATTTAATTGGTAATAACAATATTCTAAACATTTTAGAACAATATTCACGTTTTTACGTCATTAATTACATCATTATGAGATTTCAAAGACTGCAGACGACTATATCCTAGAAAGGTGAGCCTTTTGCATTTATAAGAGAGAATTACACGTTTCGGTTTGATTAAGTTTATTTCGTAGATAAACTATTCATTCGGTGGAAAAGCGCGTATGTTATTTCTCAGTAGTCGGCTAATCGTCTTGACTTCTCGGTGATGAATTTCACCATCGTATCAGAATCAAAATCAGAAACCGAGGTGCCTATTTTGAGTCCCTAAGTTGTGGAGGAAATTCTTTCCAAATTACGGTGAACATTGTGCCGTTGTGCCGCAAGCCGTAAAAAAAATCTCAAAAGTAATTCTTGCATAATAATAAATATTTTCACGACATCAATTTCACACAGTGCAATGTAGCCCAAACTAATCAAAGCTTGCAATATGGGTACTAGATTACGGATAAAATACTTGTTTTTTTTTTTTTATGTAAATACATACGTATCGTACAATACAGCACCAAAATACAGAAGATACATCTAGATTCATCATACAAATGTGTGTCCCTACCTACAGCGCAAAAAGCAGAGCTACTCCCAACTGAGCTGAGGCGTCTTGTCCTATAAAATGCAAGTTGATATAACACATGGTTATTGAGTCCCGCACCTGCGTCCTTTATGCCTTGATATTGTCAGAGTTGGTCCGCTTATAGTCCATTTCAATGTTCTATATATAAACTATATTCATCTTATACCTCTGTAGACTAGTGGTTCGCCCACCGGTTTCACATCCAGAGATCCCGGTCTCGATCCCAAAGGGGGTACCTTCGGCACGTTTGGACGTGCCTATGACTACACCCGCGTAGGTGATCCTCACAAGATCAACGCTTTGAGTGAATCGAGGTGAATCCTTGAAGGGGCAAAAGTTTAATGTTACGCCGTATACTACCTATACGAATAGATTCCATCATAATGCCACAAACCCTGACAACTTTACGGTTTCTAACGAAATTTTTAGAAATGACTGGTAAATTCAATTTTCATTCATTTTGCGATCCGCATCTTACAACCTTCGAGGAAAACCATCACAATTTAAAAAATGAGACCAATCCAATCTACCCCCGCAATTTTTCGCCAAAAAACCGCGAATTATTTCCTCCCGGATATAACGTAGAAATGTCTTCTGGAACGTATTATAAAGATTCCAGTCGAGTGGACTGGAAGAAAGCTTGTTCGGTCATAAGACCCTTGTTATCGACGATGACGTGACAATTAACGCCAATGCCTATTGTCTGCAACAGCCTTTACATTTTAGGGTGAAATTTTAACTGATATTCTATTGTTAATATTAGGCGGAACTGTAAATTATAATTTTGTATTCAAGTTTGAAATGTAATATGATTGACTTTGATAATTAATGTAATCGGAACATAGATAATAACCGCCTTTTAAACAGCGCTGCATCTGTTGTGGCTCTGCTGTGGGTTTTATTGAAGTGGTTCGTAAGAAACGTAAGCTCTAGCCGTAATCAGTGCGGCTCCGCGCCAAATGGACCAGGAAACTTGCGCGTTGCTGTGCCCATGACGTTGCTGTACGTGTCCCGACTTCACCACTCCATGAAGGCTGAGGATGTATGTGAGGCAGAAGACGAAGTTCTTACCGAGGATCGAGCAGTTGGAATCTCGCCACAATGATTTTAAATCGTTTGTGTTGCGAGTACCAACTGAACATCTATCGATCTTCAATAAAGAAGAACTTTGGCCGAAAGTTGTTGTGTTTAGAAGGTATCGCGGAAGATTATTAAACACAACACAAGTAAGTCACGTACGACGTAGACTTTACGTGCCAATAAATAGTTATATGTAGTATAGTTATTTATGTATGTTAGTTTTTTAAGGTATATATTACTATGGGCCGTAGACTAAGCTAGAATAAGATCTATATTTTTTTCTATTGTTGCCTGATATAAAATATTATTATAATATTATTATAAAATATTATTATAAGGTCTCCATAACAACAATTGGAAAAATTGTTGGTTTCCGGCACTTAGAGGTAAGATAGCCAGTTCCTCAGTTTGTTGAGGATACCAGGTGAAGTGCGCACCTTCGGCGTTATCTTAACTTGTAACCAGGTGAGATGAAGGCCTATCTAACTGGCTATCTTACCTCTAAATGCCGGAAACCAAAAATTTTTCGAATTTTTGTTATGGAGACCTTATTCTTAAGGTAAGATGGTGGTAGCTAGCCAGGCGGACTTAGTCAAAGTCCTACCACCAACCAACCAAGTGCAATATTGTGCTCCTGGGGATTACAATAATTGCTGGTTAAGAAATCTGATGACGGCTTGGCCCCTCTACAGCTGCAAAACAGATTTTAAGTGCAAATGAAATACTGGAATATCGCTGGTAATTGTGTACCTTTTAATTTATAGCCAAAATATAATACCTACTTGCTGCGTGTACCATGCTAGGTACACGTATGCAGGTAGGTACTAAGGAGCAAACCTAAGATCGAACCGCTTATAAACTCATCTATCCGCCGCTAATCGGTTTACCCCGAGCTAGCTAATCGAGTGACATATACCCTTCTCCCCGAGCCTGGTATCGGTAACTACGTTCATACGAACTCAGTTCTTGGGCTGATTGAAATGTATTTGCTTTTGATTTTCAGGTTTCTTCCGGTAGATTTTTTTATCCATTTTATAGCTTTCCTTTTTTAAAAGTAATAATAGTAAGAAAGTAATATACTGACATTTTCCCCTTCGAGGGACCTCTGATACTACTCAGAGCGTGAATCTTATGATCCTTACTAGGGGGTAATCAGAGGCACGTTCAAACTTACGTACGGCACATGCCCACAGATTGCTAGTTTCTAGTCTTTAATACGTGACAGGTTGCAATCCCATCGCTACTTAGCGGAATACTAGCCATTGGCACATGTCATTTGGACTTTTGGTCCTAGGGATATGCAGGTTTCACGATGTTACTGTTCACCGTCAGAGCATATATCAAGTGCGCACATAAACTTCCGAAAAACCGAAAAGTCATGTCAATTCAAGGTGCACGACTGGATTTGAATCCACAACCACCGTTTTGAAGGCGGGCCCATACCCACTTGGCTACACCGCTGTTTGTCTAACCAAAGGATATATAAAGTAATATCATTATTTAATACATCTGACCAGAGTATTATGCATTACAAAAATAGAAGACTAAAAAATAATCCCTCATATCCGCACGTATCCAACTTATCCAACTATGTAATTATCTCCATTTAAACTTCTGTAAAATCATTGAACCATTTATTCTTTTCTAGAATCAAAGTGAATCGAGGTTTGTGGTTAGTCTGTCAGAAAAATCTAAAACAGCACTAGGTTATAAAAATGAAGTCGCAGCGAAATATAAATTGAGGAATTGAGAATTATCTTATTTGATATCCAGTAGAATTTATTGTTTTGTAGATTCATTCAGCTTCTGCTATCCTCAAATGGGAATTTCTATTCTAATAATATTTCGTCCCGACTCGAACCCGCATCTCTTCTTCAAGCCGGATCTCTTGTTATAATAACACATAATATAATAATATGTAATGACAATATAGATAATATAAATGACACAAACATTAATGCACAGAATTGTCTCGGGAGTGAGCTTGTTACATCGTATTATTTGCTTACTGCAGCAGTCACGTTACACAACTAGGTACTACAGTAACTCGTGGTAAGGTTGCAGGTACGATTTGCCATGATCCCTTCTAATCGCCATACTCATTATACTTAAAACTTTGTGAATAAAATTGTACGAACTGAAAATCCTTGTTATACTTACACTTCTGCAATACAAAACCACATGTTCACCATTCAAACTTAGACCGAACGCTAATCACTACACCTGTTACACAAAGGAACAGGCAGGAAATCTTCGCGATGTTTTATTAATATATTTCCTTGCGTGACAACATCATCAAGCGTTGACTAGCGTCAAAGTTCCAAACATACAAAGTGAACGGTCTCGGTATAGAACCATTTCAAAACCAGTCATTTTTTTTATTCATTAGGATCATTTTGAAACGTTTAAACTACCAAGTGTTCGAAATCGCGCCCAGCGCACGAGGAGAAAGGCAAGAAACTCGGGCTGATTACTTTTTTGATGATCTATTCAACATTTAGGTTAACAAACAGTTTTAAATAACATTATAAGTAGGTACATCATAAACCTAAATACTTAATACCATCTTAAAACATTACCTAACTACTTGGGCAGTTTGTTAACATTGAGGAATTCAGCTGCCAACTGGTATATCAGCATCGGGCCACGCGTTCTTATCGACGATATACTTACATATTTTGTAGTAGGCACTTTCAATTCAATTATATAAATATAGTTATATATATATAATTACATATTAATGTAAGACTGTGTACAAAGAAGTACACAGTTTTACACAATATAATAAAAAAAAAATGGCGGCCTATGATGACGTGACAGCTTGACTCATTTTCTTTATTTTCTTGATTGGTAGGCGCTTGGTGTATATGCTTCTTGCATCGATTCCCCTGTACCACCGTATTGTACTAGTATTTACCTGACTTACAAGCCACGGGATCGTATGCAAAAATATACCGTTATCCTAAATTGGCAAAATCTATGTTGAAAAGTAAATTATAGTACATGGTCACGCATTTACCATTAATTATTTGGTTTGGTTTGCGCGATAAACCTGCACCTTTGTACCACAATTAGTTTGCAGACTCAAAGCTGTTTTAATTAAATTACTGCAAATGTGGGAATTATTCAATTTGTGATTAAAATCTAAGTGTTGAAGTTATATTTGGCGTACTTTTGTGGTTTGTTGTTTCACATTTTTTTACTAGAGAACCACATTATTACTGGTTCTCTAGCAAAAAAGTGTAGGTACTATTCAGTTATACTACTTATTCAAAAAGGCATACTGACACTTAACACCTTTTTACTTAGGAACTACAAAATTTCGTCCATTTCTTTTTGGTGGTATGGTTGATCCGATCAATTCGTAATTTTGCACTTGCTGAGTTTACACCTGTACTTATTTTACTTATTATTAAGGGTGGTTTTGTGCCGTGGAGAATCGTAAGAGGGTGAAACGCTTGGAATGTCTTCTAGGATATAATGTTAGGTGTAGACATCACATATTTCTACATGTTTATTTATTGACTGAATCCACCACTGTATAAATACTATTGCAAAGTGGGTAGGTAACTAATATTGACGTCTTGTGAAATGTCAGATGTCAGGATTTAGACAGCATACCAGGTGTGATGAAGACCAAATGTTTCTATTCTTAAATAAAAAAAAAACAAATATATTCAGAAATAAAAATCTAGATGTGCAAAATTAAAAAGTAATTATGGTGCTAACGTAGTGTGCGGTGACCCTATTGTTGGCGTATTACGCGCTCGTTACCACAGGTTTTGTAGCTCAACCCTAGTGTGGTTCCGTATCCTTACACGGTAAGGGAAATACGGATGCGGGAGCGGATACTGAGTCTCACCCTGTTGGTCTTAAGACCACCTCTCTGATCTAACGTTTAACCCACCGGCACGAGACCCAGAGGTCTCGGGTTCAATCCCCAAAGGAATACAAATGTGCTTGGCTTTGGTTGGTGGTAAGGACTTGTTTAATGTCCACCTGTCTTGCTAACACTATCTCACCTAAGTGTCTGTCTGTAGAGGTTAGATAGCCAGTTCCTCATTCATTGAGGATTCCTGGTAAAATGCCTTGAATGATGAAACCAGATGAGATAGTGACCGAGCGCTTCCTCGTCGTAGAGTAAAAAAAAACCCTGCGCAGTTCCTGATTTCTAGTGTGCTGATTTAGGAAAAAAAAACAAAATGTTCAAAATATCATACACTTTTACCTTACATTGGTTACTTAACATAATTAATTCAACTTAATTGAAGTACTAGATTACTGTTTGTGTGAATGCTTATTAGATGCCATCGGTCGTTAATCCAAATGTGAATCCTAAAAATGTTCCGTATACGGAAACTTGTCTCATCCCTACTTAACTATGGAGACAAGGGGCCATTATGCGATCCTAGCTCTTTGTTTACATATTAGTGTTAATGGTCTAAACTAGCACACTTGGGTCTTTGTAACATCCTAGAATGAAGCGCACCCACATTCATATAGCGATCGGTAATCTGTATTGAAACCTTAAATTTGCTTCTAGTATGTACACAAAGACCATTCCAACTAGGTTTGCTCTCTGTTTTGACTGTTATCCGATAAAAACTACTCACAACATATATTTTTATTTATTGTACGACGGGGAAGCGCTTGGCCTTCATCCCACCTATTTACAAGAAAAGGCTGAAGGTCGCGGCGCACTTCACCCGAAATTTTCAACAGTCAGAGAAACGTGCTATCATACCTCTAAATGCTAGAACACAACAATTTAATAAATGTTGTTATGGTGACAGAATTAGGTATGATGGTGGTAGCTAGCCAGGCGGACTTAAATAGATTCCTACCACCAACTAAACCTTGGACAATATTGTACCCCCTGGGGATCGAACCCGGGACTTCTAGATCTGATATCGTTGGCCAAACCACTAGACCACAGAGGCGGTATCATTTTTGAACACGTAAATGAAAATTACACAACAATACATATCAGATAAGTTTTAGGAAATAAATATCTTGACGATGCTCTTTCAATATAGGTATTTATATAAATAATTTTGTAAATATGTTGACTTATATTATCTACTCGACTATTATGTATGCGCGTAAAAATATATACTTGTTTGAAAAAAAATCTGTGATATACATAATCGTAATGCTAGAAAAAGTCATAAACTCCTTGTTTCTACAGAAAGGCTCCAAGAAGTTAATAAATCGTTAATCGGCAAACTGATCGCTTTCGTGATAAATTATCAAGTAACATGTTAAAATGCTAAATTATACATTCAGAAATTTTATTGTTATGTCATTGTTTGTTTCATGGCACATGTTGCGCAAATAATACGAGTATATGACAGTTCAGCTTTCGAAACATGTCTCACACAAATATGTAAACTATGAAACATCTCGCTGTAATAACTATCATAGCTTCATCAAAACCCCATACAAACTACTGAAACAATTCGGATTCCGGGAAATTCCAGGAATTCCTGACAATACCCGGAAACTGAGTGAAACTCCAATAAAACAATAGCATTAAAGACATTCCACACATCTCCTAGGTCGAATTTGGAGCGTTTGTGTAGAATTATACTAATATGTTTCATCATGACCGAAGTGAATCAAATCCGGCACTGTATGTATGTGTGTAGCAATGTTTGTGACGGCATGACTCGAACGGGTTAACTGATTTTCATGAAATTGAAACTGTTAAGAGATAACTTGATGAATGGGGTAGTTTTTGAGATATAAGGGTGAAAATATTTTTTTTTTTTGTCCATATCTTTTGAATTGCTTGGTAAGGTGTAATGAAAGCAAACCTTTATCGTTTGTTAATTACGTTCTATTTGAGGAATTATGTCCGTGGTTATTTTTTGTGGTTTACTAACACAAACCAGAAATCATGAGATCTCAGTTCGTGGCGAACTACAAGTTAAATAAATCAGTAAGGACATACATTTTACACAGCACTGTCGAGCCCCAAACTAAGCAATGCTTGATATATGGGAACTAGATAACGTAAGTACCTATATTATGGTACTGATACATTTTTTTTCGTAAATACATACTTAACAGACCATACAACACCCAAACACAAAACAAACATACATTTATCACAAATATTTGTCCTGGATGGGAATCGAACCCATAACCTACAGCGCAGAAGACAGAGCTTGCGTATTTGGAGTTAGTGTTGTGCTTGTCACAACACTAACTCCAAATAGTGGTAAACTTGGTAGTGTTGAGCCTCATAGCTCAGTTGGTAGTAACTCTGCCTTCGGCGGTGTAGGCTGTGGGTTCGATTCCCACCCAGGACAAACATTTGTGTGAAACATGGGTGTTGTATCATATAGTAAGTATGTATTTACAAAAAGTATTTAAGAATTTTATCCGTGATCTAGTTCCCATATTACAAGCTATGCTTAGTTTGGGGCTAGATGGCGCTGTGTAAAATTAATGTCCTTTAATATTTAATGTCCTGTAAGTAATATTTATTTGTCAACTGTATATTCAGGTTTTCTCATCCCTAAAATCCGTGCTAAAAACCAAAGAGCATTTACAGAATTGATTTCTAGTTTTACAAAAAAAAAAATTGACGGAGAAAGTAAAAATAACATACGACGGATACTCACTGTGATCCCTTTTCGCGCGGAGCTACAAGATGTCGGCTATGGAAGTGATTTAAAGCTATCGATTAAATAATTTATAACTAATATGGTTGTTATTGAACTATCATATTCATATCATTTTGATTATCAGCCAAACTGATCACAAATTTTGACTTTTGACTCCTTTGGGGATGGCCCCAAAAGAGTCAAAATTTGTGATCAGTTTGGTTAGTGCTAAGGCTTGTTTAAAGGCTAGCTTATTTAGGTATGTCGCCATGGCAATAATTATATTTGTTGTGTTTTTAGTGCTAAAGGTAGCCAGATTAAGATCTTGACACCTTTATGCCTCAAGTTGTGGGCGCAATGCAGTGCCGTGTAGGCTATGTTCTTTGTGGATGTGACTTACGTCGTAAGGCATTGTTGTAGGCGAGAGATGCACTTATTATCAGGTGGGCTACAAGCTTGATCCATTTCCTGGTTATATAAAAATAGGTGAGATGAAGATTAAGCGCATCCCCCGTATCAAAAGATAAAAGCTCTGGTTTAGAGAGACTTACACAGGCAAAGATGATGAGCACAATAGATCGCCATCCTAGACCTCCTCCATGCCTGTGTATGCCAAGCCCCTGTGCATGCTTTGATATCAAGAGCTTACTCAATACATGTAAAAAAATTAGTTTAGTAAACCGATAAATTTCAACTACCAATTTCACAAAATGACACAACCAAAATAGGATTTCATGGGTTTAATATATACCATAAATATCATACAGGTGCCTCCTTACCTCAATGTTCATAGTCCTACAAGTTTTATATATTATTATCCCTTGATCCCTTTAATTTTGTTTATGTTCGGATTAAAAAGGATGCCCTTTGTGATTTTTCTCAAGTCGCAGTCCGAAAGGCAAATATTTGGCGGGTGTAGTAAAAAGAGGCCTGGGAAGGTCCGGAAAGGCGCCCTTAATTTATGTTAGTTTCAAAGAATAGGGTAAAATGGGCTGCCGATGTTTTTACCTTATTCGAATAGGATTTTTCGAAAATAATTTTGCTCAGTATGTCAGTAGAGCACCAAAGTATTTAAGCTCACCTACATTCAAGATAAATTCTAGCTTGCGTTACTCAATTGTAATTTTCGTTGCATTTTATTTGCTAATCATTCGAAAAAATCGTTAATTTAGTGTAGTTATTTCTCGGTCGTTTTTAACTTTCGCGTTATTCACATTATTTTAAAACGAGATCTTTCTCGTTTTAAAATAATCGCTCGCAACCACAATTATTAACTTATTATGTAACATATCAGTTAGTTTACTCCGTTCAAACGTTGGCATATACGAGTATATTAACCTATTATCATACAGGTTTCGGATATCTCGATTCTATTATGGTAACGTAGTCCCTGGTTAAATGTTTATAGGCCCATTGAGTCTAACGCAAATTATCTGACGTCAAACTGTCAGCTTTTTTATTTACCACTAAGGTGGCAAGCAGGCTTTCCCAACTGATGGTAAGTGGCTACCGTTATTAAATAACATGATACATGATTGATTGATTGATTGTTTATGGTTGCTCACTACACCAAAAGCGTTACTCGCGTGTCGGTACTTAAGATTTTCCAAACGCCCATTTTGAATAACCCAGTTGTATCTAGGGCACTATTTCTAGGTAGTGATTATGTATGTGTAGAGTAATTTCCAACGGAATCGAATTGAATTGAGGTAAATTCAATAGAAATTTGTTCACGTCAATCGGCAGTGTAGGTACATTTCCTTTTGGAACGAAGTGCAGGCAGTGAGCGCTACATTTCAGGCGCCGTTGCGCTGGCTTTGCATTCTGCTTGAGTTAACTCCATGACGGATCCCTTTGTGAATCTATTTTTATGTGAGTACAAATTTGCATTTTCTTTTGTTATTTTGTATCCATAAGTTATTATTTTTCTATATATATTCATCTATTGCCATACATGTGTAGATGACAACATTAATTAGATCCTAAGCCATAAAGTGCTAAGCCCCTAGCTGTTTAAGAAGAACCGTGAGTATTTTACAGCACCCAACGAATTATATTAATAACTAGCTATTACTCGCGACTTCGTCTGCCTATTGGTTTTTTGAAATAGGTGCAAGTATTATATTATCAATATATATATTAGTTGGATATCTGGATAAATTTGACCGATTAGCTCCTACATGGTGTGCAGACACGTACACCGAGGGTTCTGACCCACATTCTCAGACAAAAAATGCAGGCTTTTTGAAGTCTTAATGCCGGTCCGACTCACGTTGGGCCAGATTTTATTATTCATTTATTTATTAAAGTAAGGTAGCCAGTTCCTCAGTGTGATGAGGATTCCGCGTGAAGTGCACCTCCACCTTCGGCCTTATCTTAACTTGTGGTAAGTTGAAGGCCAAGCGCTTATCTGTCGTACAAAAAAAAACTCATATACAACCATTGACACTGTAATGAACCTTTTCCGGTAGCATCTCCAGACTGCAATGTGCATGGCAACCCACCAAACCCTATTCGTGGTAAATTCCCACAGGATAACGAGACTTACAACTGAGGCTTGTTGTGTACACCTATAAAATAAGGCCTGTTTCATTGTGAGTGGATGCAACGAACTTATCATGTATTTCAAGTACAGTTATTTTGGTGTTCCTTAAACGCTGACTCAATCACGCAGAGACGAGAACGCGTTTCGTATCCTTAACGTAACGCAACAATTATAAAAGTACTAGCAACACTGCCAGAACTTCATTCCCGCTATTTATCCAAAATAGGTTTTTTGCACAATAGTCTACAAAAGGAAGCTAATCTGAAAATGCCAGGTCTCTAAGTCCTCTGGCTTGGGCTGTGCGTTGATTATCAGTTAGTCACGATGATTTTATATATCTAGATGATTTTCGTAACAGTTATTGTTCGTTAAGAAAATAGTTGTGGTAATTTCCAACCTTTATTATAATTTACTATGCGCCTAATTTTGACAAACCCTCTATCAGAAACTTTTACCATTAAACAGGCCCAATTTAGCATACCGCGCCTACAGTAACCGACAAAAAATCAATTTCAAAATAATAACTTAAAACAGGATGAATTTAAATTGGAGCGTAGATCTTTTGAGAAAAGGCAGTAGGTTTAAATAACAGTCAAATCATTTTAGGAAGCGTAAAAAAACAAAATCATTTATCATTTACTCTGTAAAATTTTTTTGGATCACTTTGAAACGTCAAATCTACCGCCTGTTCGGAATCGTGTCCAGCACACAAGCAGAAAGTCAAGAACCTCGGACTAGTTTTTTTTTACAAATAGCTTATTACCGAATACTAATTCATGTTTTTCACTGCAGAATTTTTTTAAAGCCATGCTTTCTTCTTCTTGATCTGAAATGTTATAATAAGCTTTCCTAGATAGCTAATGTTTTTTTGATAGCTTTACAAAAACAAATATCGTCACTGACACACCACTGACACGTGTGATTGGTTCCAGTGGGCATGATATTAATATGCTGAGTGTTTCAAAAATACACCGCTTTAAAAGGGTTAACAGCAATAGCCCGGCAAGAAAGTGGCTGTACATTAATGTGTCGGTATAATAAAATACTCACTTTTATCTTATATGCATAAATATAAAAACACGCAAGTCAAACAAAACAAGTTGAGGTATATCTAACTGTTATGAGCTCTTTTTTATGCTCGAAATAAATAAATTTTATTTATTCTATTTAAATAAAATTTATCATAAATAAATTTTATTTATTTTGACTGTTTTCAACTATACTTTTTCTTTAACCGAGTAAATGCTTTAGTGTAGGTATTCATTCTGTATCTCAAATATTCCTGCATATATTTGAAAATAATTAATTTGACTAATTCTAAAATGGTATCTTTATCACAGATATATACGTTTTTGGGACTCACTTACTTAAAAATAGTTGATCTGTGAATCAATAAATCAATCAGCTATCGTTTATTCAGTGAGTTTTTAAGTATCATTTTGAATCGTCACATTTACCGGATATTTGGATTCGCGACCACAACAACGACACAAGGAGAAATCCAAGGGCTGGTTATTTTTTTGATAATTCATTCAACAAGAAGATACTAGATAGGGTTTGCTTGAAACACATTTTATACATTTTTATGTAATTAATTATTATTGAGCTTATCCTACGCTTAGATGGGCGCTGCTTATTCATAACTTGCGTCCATTCCTGACGTCATCTCGGTAATCAGTATAAACACTTTTTCTCATATATACAATGAACAAATAGGAATCTCTTTGGCTTTAAACCCTACTACAATCCTATTCTACATGTTTTACAATTATGTACCTATGTAATCATACCTCATGGGTAGTTTGCTTCTGAAAAACTGGTCAAATAAAATAGATCCAGTACACGCGACTTCCCAAAAAGAAGAGGTTCTTAGTTCGGGCGGTATTTTTTATATTCTAGAGACATAATTTCAGTCGTGAAAAAAAATGTTTTTGGATTACTGAATTTAAAAAATAATGAAAGTACGTTTGACCTACGATTAACCACACTCTCGTTTTATGGGAAGCGATAATGTGGCCTACGACTGTAGCACACTCTAGAAGACACCTAATTCACTCTTGGCTCGAAAAGGGCTATGTTGTAATTTTCATGTAAAACCGACGCAGGCAACTCATTCCATCCCTTAGCCCTTTTAATGTAAAGAAAAATCTAGTTTAGCTTTTTATCTATGAAACTTTAAGAGTGGAACTGAAAAAGCTAATAGAGCAGAAAAGCTAGCAGTTAATTTTCAAAATAACGGACAGTAATTTGCTTGTTTTAACTTTATATTCAAAACCCAAATGTGTCAATGTTGCCATAAGATTCCTAATTTGATTATACTAGGGGTGATCCAAAAGTAATGATAATCAGTTATTTCTACTGCACACAAAAATACAAAAAAAATATCAGTCACTTGCTCAATTACCAACTAGTTCAGGAAAAAAAAATCATATAAATAGGCCACGATTCCCGGGAGCTACATTCATTTGAATACGGACTGTCAAGGAGTGAACATCAAAATGGAAAAACACGAAATCAGAGCTGTCATTAAATACCTCTGCTTGAAAAAAATGTCCACCAAAGACATACATAGCGACTTGGTGGAAACATTAGGGGACTCTTCTCCTCCATATTCCACAGTTGCACGCTGGGCTAAGGAGTTTAAGCTGGGAAGAACATCGACGGAAGACGAACACCGCGAAGGACGCCCATCGACGTCCCTCACTGAAGAAAATGTGAAAAAAGTTGAAGAAGTTGTATTGGAAGATCGAAGAGTGACTATCAGGCATGTAGCTGAGGTCACAGGGATCTCATATGGCAGCATTCAAAGAATCCTTGCGAACGAATTGCATATGAGAAAGGTCTCCGCGCGTTGGGTACCGAAAATGTTAAACGACGAGCAAAAGAAGAAACGAGTCGACATGTCAAGAGCAAATCTCGAAAATTTCCAGGCAGACAAGGATAATTTTTTGTCACGTTTTGTGACCATGGACG